>CP126893.1:90000000-91400000 GCA_030440675.1 Furcifer pardalis
GGCACTTGGTCTATAAAAGGTTCACCATCATGCCCCACTGCCAGTATAGTGTTAAAAGGGAGGAGGATCAGCACAAATTTGGTTTGTGCATATCCTTGCATGTGCCTAAATCATTTGCATTTTGTGCAGTTTTTTAGCAGAATTGTTTTGAATCCTCATGCCTCCGCAAAACACTTGTGTATCATGGAATTTCCATCCCTATCCTGCACACTAATTGCAGTGAAACAATTATCACTGCATCTCATTTGTCCCTATGTTCTCAGAGCCATGGTGAAATATATGTGTTTTGCTTGTACACACAATTCCCCTTAGCTTTGCCATTTTTCAATCATGTTAAAAATCTGGCACATGGAATCTGTGCAAGAGAAAGGATAGAGACCTGCCAGGCAGTGGAAAAACTTAGGAAACACTTCTTAAACATTAGACTGGTACAACAGTGGAACCAACTGCCTCAAGAGATAGTGAGTGTTCCAACACTGGAAGCCTTCAAGAGAGAATTGCACAACTATCTGTCATATTTGCTTTGATTTGGATTCCTGTATTGAGCAGTGAGTTGAAATCAATGTCTTAAAAAGCCCCTTCCAACTCAGTTATTCTATGAAGACACTTTTAATGGTTTCCCATATTCCAGTGTAGCATCTTACAATTTTTTTAAAAAGTTTGATAGTTTGTATGTCACCAAAGGTCTCCAAACTGTAAGAACAAAAAACATGGAAAATTTCATGGATACTACTGATTTTTAGTTTTAAAGAACTGGGTCTAAAAATTAACCTATCAAAGACTTTTTGTTTGCTTGTTTATTCTGAAAGATCTCCAGAATTGAAAAGCCAGATATACAAGAGTTTGAATTGGTCCTACAGATGTTATGACTAAATTAGCTGGTTAACTCTTGAAATTGGTTCCTCCAAAGTTCCAGATGGACCTGTTGATAATCAGTCCTATGTTTTCTAGATTCTTTTGTAGAGCTAGAACTTACATACTGATGGGGAAAGATCACCATAGAAGAAGGTGTTCTAGAGTCTATATGGCAAAGAGGGTTTTTAGTCCCTGCTGTGCCAAGTATATTTGCTATTAATACATTACATATAACCTAGTATGTTTATTGAGTTAGTATGCTAGCTTGATTTCTGGAAAGCTTTGTTTTGCAAAGAACTAAAGAATGGAAGTGGTCCGAAGAAGAAGTGCTTCCAAAATATAGAGTGGTGGCTTTGGTTCTCCTTCAGCTGTGGATCCCAGAAATCAGTGTGTGATCCTTAATGCGTTTTGCCCGCAAATACACATGTATTTGCCTTTTGTCATATAATTAAGATTAGGCCCTGTGTCTTTTCACTGTATGACAGATAAACTATGACCCATGAAATGGCTTTTCTCAGTAGTGTGTGTGTCAGATGAAAGAACAGTGGGGTTAATGAACATTCTTCCAGAAGGAGAAAATGAGAGAATTATGATGCAGGATAGAATCATGGAATCTGCAATTATTTTTGGAAACTTCGATTTTCTATTAGCAATAACCAAGATGTGCTTTGTGAGAGGCCACTCATACATTCAATAGTTGCTTATTTCTGTATGTACTTAGCATTCCATAAATATGCAGTTTTCAAGAAATATTTCTATTATTTCTGTTTCACTTGGTTGACTTTCTGTTTGGCAATTTATTGTATGTGTATATGTTTTGTAACCCTGTTTGTAAGTTCATTAATAAGAATGATTGGCCAGTGAGTCAGAATCATTTTAATGGTGTTTGGATTTGCAGAGGAAAAATAACTGAAATACTTGGAGTGAAATGAAGTGCTTAGCATAAAAATATATAGTTGGAATAGCTGTAGGAACGGAAACATTACATAGAGACAAAGTCTGTAAGGCTATCTTCATGTTTTATTAAAATCTTTAGCAAGCTATTATAAAATGCCTGTGTGTTTGACATTCCATTAGATTTGTAATTCAATTTCACATGAAGAATTAAAAAAAAGCATTGCCAATTTTAAAGGGCAGTGAGCTCAGTCCATTGGGTTGGATTTAGTGTTGAGGGAGCATAATTCTGCTTGTGCATAGAGGTTTTCCTGACTCTCCCAGGAAGAATCACTTGTGCCTATCAGGAAGAAGCTGTAGGGAGGCTATCAGGTATGAATACAAGTGACTTTTCATTGGCACATGAACCCTTGAATTCTGAACTAATGTGCATTTTGATCCTATGCAAGCCCTTTAAAATGACTGGAAATTATGCAGCAGTAGAGTGTGACTTGAGTTCGTAAAACTTAGCATCTCAAAGGTAATTTGTGATAGTCTTTATATGGAAGCATTTCTTTATGTATAAATTTGTTGAAATCTGTAAATCGTGCAGTCTTGTACATTTCCACTCAAATGTGAGCCCAGTTGATTGAGAGAACCCCTGCCAGATAAATAGAAGTAGGACTTCATCTGCAAAAAAGAGCAATACCTGGCTGAGCAAAATGGATTTTGTTAAAGTGAGGACATGTGAAACAATTGTACCAAAACAACCCAGTGCTTGTCCAGCTCTATTGCAAAACACTGTTGACAGCTTTAAATCATATAGAGATTCAGTAAACATGTGCTTATCCTCTTTGCTTAAATTAAGGGAAAATAATAACATGTTTAACTTTGAGGCATATGTTGTACAGTAACACCTCGGATAAAGTTTACCTCGGATAATGCTAAAATTGCATAACATTAAATAATCTGTGGGGGAGAATTGGATCGAATAACGTTAAGTTCCTATGGGATGGATTGGATAACAACCGCTAAAGCCTGTGCAGTTACAATGTAGCTCTATGGAGCTTTAACATTATCCGATCCATCCCATAGGATTTTAACATGGATCGGATAACACTAAAAATCGGATAACACCAAGACTTGTGGAACCAAGTTTTAGCGTTATCCGAGGTATTACTGTATATGTTTTTAAAAATACTGGATTAGTATTAACTTTGTGGTTTGATTTCTAAAACAGCCCTGGTGGCGCAATAGTTAAACTGCTGTACTGTAGTCAGAACTTGTGAGTTCGATCTTGACCAGGGCTAAAGGTTGACTAAGTCTTCCATCCTTCCAGGGTTGGTAAAATGAGTACCCATCATGTTAAGGGGGAATGCTAATTATTCTGTGAACTGCCCAGGTAGTCCACAAAACTCTATGGGGTGGTATATAAATGTAATTGCTTTGCTTTACATTCAGTTTTGACTTTGTGACCTTAGTTACTGTAAACCTGAATATCTTTCTCTCTACATTTACCCCTAATTATAACATAAGGTAAAAAGTTAAGCTCATACTAAGAAATACAACAATAAGAAATTAAGTACTCCTGTTAAACACAAGTATATTCTTTAAATACTGTGTATATTTTTAAATTATTCATTTATTTATTTACATACCACTCTATTGATTGAAGCCACTCAGATTCATATTAACCAAGAAATAGATGTAAAGCTTTATTATAATCATAATAGTGATTGTAATTAACTAATTTATTTTTGCCCCAAGCAGTATGATGTACTACATATTTTCATCTGGATGTTTACATCCTCTTTATTCTAACTTTGGAATAAGAACAATAGAACATGAAGTGAAATGTTGTGTTTCCCCCCCTCAAATGAACCTTTTATTAGAAGCCGCTCCTCCTTGGCCTCTCTTGACTCTTAAATATCTTGCAGTGGGGGAAAAGGCAAAAAACGTAAAAGTTCTAAGATGTATGTGAGGCAGATAGTTGAGCAAGGAAACTATTAGCTAGTAAATCAGGTGATGCTAGTTAAAAGCACTACTGAATAGCTTCACTCATTCCAGATGGTTCCCAAACATAATCAAAACTCCAGGGAATTACTTGGGTTCAGGATGATTAGAGGAGCAGCTCCTTTTATTTGTTTCCCTGTTACCCAGGATGATGGAGGAGACCTCCTTAATGTCCCAAAGAAGCAAGAAAGAGTTGGCAACAAAAGGGTTCACATGGTCGCCCCTTTAACTTCTACTGACTTGCTTATGTGGCCTATGGATGTTGAACTTGATTGTAATAATTGGCCCTAGCCCGCATAGCCAGTGGTGAAGAGCCTTGGTGGTGCAGTGTTTAAATTGCTTTACTGGAGCCAAAAGATTGTGAGTTCGATCCTGACCAGGACACAAGTTTGACTCAGCCTTCCATCGGTAAAATGAATAACCAGCATGTTGGGAAAAAATGCTAATTAACCTGTGAACCATCCAGAGACTTCACTAAGCGGTATGGGGCAGTTTATAAGTGTTATTATTATTATTATTATTATTATTATTATTATTATTATTATTATTATTATTATTATTATTATTATTATTATTATTATTATTATTATTATTATTATTATATTTATACCCCACTCATCTAGGAGATTTTCCTACCCTGGGTGGCTAGCAACAGAAAAATCACACTAAAGTTACACATTTTATAAAATGTGGGTTGTATAGCCACTTCTGTGACTCCTCTGTTCCCTCCTTAATTAGTAGTAACAAATTACCACTGAAAATTATGAACTATTGAAGTAGTGAAGTTCTGAGCATGAACCAAGAGCAGGTACCAGCTTTTTTAATCAGTGCAACACAAGAAATGACCTCCAAATATATCTCATGCATAATTACAAATAGAATTTGGAAAAGACCTCCAGAATAAAGGTCCTAGATATGTAGTAAGAAAAAAAAAGCGACCACTGTCAAAATGAAAAATTATACCAAAAGCTTATTTGTTAACCTAGTCTCCTTGAGAACAAGTGCTGTTCACTACAATAGGTTTTCTGAAAGCTGCTCAGCAAGCCTTTTTGTAGTGAGTGGCAGCTGGGCAGTGAGGTGCTTACTTAAGGCAATATAATAGCCTAATATAACATTAGGAACCTATTCCCCACAGTTTTCAGTTATTCAGCTTCTCCTTCAGTTAGTATAGATCAGGATAGATAAAGAGCAGACCCCCAAATGTCGAGAGATTGTAGTTTTCAGAACTCCTCACCATTGGCCTCAATGGGTAGGACTGATGGGTGCTGAAGACCAATAGGATCTGGAGACTTGGTTTTTGTCATCCTTGGTTTAGATCAATGGGGCCCATTCCCCACAGAGGGACTTCAATTCCCAGAAGCCTAAGTCAGTACATTGGCTGATCAGTAGTTTGGGGAATTGACTTAGGCTTCTGGGAATTGAAGTACAAAAACCAAAAGTTGGGAAATAATGGTGTAGATAGTTTCCACCTATGTGAGTCTGAATATTTCTGCAAAAAATGTTTTTCCTCTGGAGTATAATCTGCTTCTAGAATGAACAGGCAAAGATGGTGTATGTGCTTCCAAATCTTCTTTGCATATTTGTTGATTATGTGCAGATAGGAACAAACTACATATACAGCCACTCTAGAATATGTGCACGTGTGTTTAAAGAACTGTTTGGTATATAAAAGTGTTGCCATAATTAAGGAGTTCTCAACCTTTTTAAGCCAGGGACAGGGTCCCACTCCCTCAGACAGCTTCAGGGACCAGATAGCCATTTTGCACTTCCTCTACCTCATGGCACTTCCTGGTGTGGTGGAGGCAGTGGGAGCCACATGAAATAGTGCCATGAGCCACATCTGTCCCATGGGCCACAGGCTGAGAATCTCTGCCATAAGTGAATGCTACATAGCTGTATACTGTATATACTGTATAAGTCTAGTTTTTTTAGCCTCCAAAATGAGATCCAAAAAAGGGACTCGATTTATACTCAGGTCAACGATTCCAAGGGTCTCAAAACCATGGTGGTGCAAATTCAAACTTTTTTTAACAGCACTAACACTACCATTAAAGTTTGAAAACATACCCACACAAATGTCTGAATAAATTAATTGTACCACATTTTCATGTACTGTATTTTAATTGCTGAAACTAACTAGCAGTACTGCATTTTCCACCTCCGACTTATACTCGGGTCAATCTATTTTCCTAGTTTTAGAGGTCCAAATTAGGTACCTCGACTTATATTCGGGATGACTTATAGTTGAATATATACGGTAGTTCAAATAGCATCAGAGATGAACTTTTGATATATGCAGCTTTTTACTTTATATGAAAATTGTATTTTTGTAACATTGAAAAAGACAGGAAGATGCATTAAGCAATATGTCCAGTGAGGTTATAGGATTATCGCACAGTGGAGATTTATAGCAAACAGGTATATGCCTTCCACATATATAAATACCTCTTAGAAATGAATTCCTGTTAGTAAATATAATTTTTCAGTACTCCTGTTGAGTTTGATCATTTTCACAGGATAAATAACCATCATTACACAAGTAACTTCATATTTCATGAAAATGCTCCCTTCTCATTCATTCCCATCTTCTAGTTTTAAAGTAATTTTCCTCTATATAAAATGTTTAATTTAAACCAGGGGTGCCCAAACTATGGCCTGTGGACTGGATCTGGCCATGATGCCAATTCATCCTGCCTGCACCACCCTTGTCACTCCTGGATGTGAAAGCAAAATGTGCCCATACAGCCATGTTTTACTTCCACTTCTGGGAGCAAAGAGGGTGGCGTGGGCTGGATGAATTAGTATTGGGGGACCGAATTCAGCCCCCAGCCCATATTTTGGACACCCCTGGTTTAAGTAGAGAAAATGGGAGCTTAAAATCTATCTCATCCTGTTGCAAAACAGATTGCAAGGCATGCTTTACTTCTATTTCTGGTGGGATGACTCACATGGCCGGTCTGCTGAACCATGTGGCTGGCCCACTGAACCATATGACCAGCCCATGGCACAAAAAGTTTGGGCACCCCAAATTTAAACTGTATTTAGAGCTCAAGGAAAGCTGGCATCCCTCGCTGTACATCAAAAGAGAGGTTTTATATATTTCTGAGTCTTGAAAGCAACACATCTTCATTGCAAGGTCTGATAGACTATGACATATCTGGAGAATCCTGGCCTGCAGTGGCATTAAAAGATCCTGGCTCCTAATATAGAAAGAGCCCCTGGTGATTTCAGTGTATTCAACAAGCCTAGCTATTAACTGTCCAATTTCATATGATAATAAGCAGCATTAGATGGTCTGGACCCATTCAAACTGCATTCATAATGTTTTCCATAGCATCAGCAGCATCGACTGCAGGTTGCACACTATAACTGGTTCTCCGCCTCCGCCTCCACCACACACCCCATGTTCATGTCCATGCTGTAGCTGTACAAGACATTTCTCAATACACTTTTGACTATCAGATGGGTATTTCTGTTACTTTCTAGGCTTTGCCACTTGTTGATGTCAAAATCTCTTAAATTCTACAAGCACATCCTTATGCCAGTCAAAGCGACTATTGGCTAGAGTCATTTCTAGTTTGTCATACAGCAGTTATATAATAGCAAAGGTGGAAATATGTTAAACCTCCTTTCTTCAGAAACTTAACTAGAGGCCTTATCCAGCTCATAATTTGGCTTTAATGTATCATATCCCTGTTCCTAAACACATACTATTCAAACATCCCAGCAAAGGTGCAATATGTTCAGTGGAGAATTGGGTGCTTGTCATGACAGAGTCCATATCCACCCCACCCCCATAATCCAAAAATACAGGAAGCTAGATTACCGTAATTCATTCCAGATAATAAGTTCTACATTTTTGCTTCCTCTATGGGATATGTATTTAGTAGAGCTTATATTTGTTAACTGCCCATCAAAGACCTAATATTGTCTCAAAATTTTGCTTTATTCATTGATATAGCATTCAACAATATACCATTCCTTGAAATATCTGTTCTCTTTCTTGAGTTGCTGGGAGACCTGCAGCTAAATTCAAGGGAGCTTAGAAATAGGTGATGATGTAGTCCGTGCTAATCATGAGGCTTCAACCCAATCAGCCCTGGCTATAGTTCACTGCATGTTTCAGATTACAAGTTCCACTTTGAAAGATCAATACACAAATCATCACAAAATCCAGATTTGGTTCTTTGAATTTATATTTCAGTTGCAGTAGAGTAGAGTAGATAACCTTTATTAGCATACAAATATTTCATTTGAATACCGTTGTTTGTTCAAGAGCACTAGGAGGTTCTTTTTCACTTACAGCATATCCCATTGCTGACCTTTGTTAATGTAAATGGTTAGCAGGGTGGTATGCAGTGGCCAGCAAGAGGTTCACACCTGGCAAGGGTGGTCCCTTGTGAGAAAAACAGGCAGACAGATCTTGGTCCAGAAGAAAACTCAAAGAAGGTTTATTCAGGAAGTAAAAAGGTGCAAGTATATACAGTGCAACAACTGTAACACAAGCTCATTTGACCTCACTGAGACAGATCAGTTGTGCTATACAGTATACAAGTCCATGCAGTTCAGTAGCAGTCCAGTCCAGCAGGGTAAATGCAAGCTGTAATTAGAGACAAAGCCAAAGAGTTCTACAGCTTCTGTCCTCCTGGAGGAGGTTTACCCCAAGTAGTCCTTCTTGGTCCAGCAAGCACAGATGGCATATCAGGCAAAAGCCATAATCAGGGTCAGTACAAAGATCCAGTCCTCGTAGCAGGTTTTGGAAGATGCAGAAATCTTCATCTAGACTGTCAGCAGAGGAAGGTGAGCATTAAAGCTCAGACAAGTTGAACATTGTAGCTGGAAATCTGCAATCCTGCTCTGACCTAAATACACTGGCCCATGGAGAACATCAGGGGAAAGTCCCAGCTCCTCTGTGTCCCTGCAGTAGGGTCTTAAAGGCATCACAGACACAATATGCCTTGCAACCAGTTAGGGTCTGAGGTGAAGACTTGCATCCCCTAACAACCTTTACATAGGCAACTGATTGACACTGAGGCAACAGAATGATGAACTAAGGAGATCTTTGCTCTGATCCACCATGGCTCTTAGGGCTGGCCCTACCAACAGGCAAAAGTAAACAGTCACTTAAGGCAACAGGTGTCAGGAGGAAGAAGCAAAATATTGGAGCAAGGAGCTTTGTGCCATGTGCCTTGCTCTGTTTTTAGCAAACAAGTTATTGAAGCTGACGAAAAATTAAATTACCTGTTCAGTTGGATTTGTATTTAAAACAAGAGATACCACCTTGTTCTTTGTCTTAGGAAGCACCTGTCCTGGGCCATCCCTGAATTCATTGTCTCTAGTTCATTTATTCCTGAATTTCTGCCTCAGTGTAGAAAGCAACTTTACTGTAGCACACAACTTATGGTCCTCTAAATGTCTTGAGCCTGGAAGTCCCATCAGCCCTAGCTAGTACAGTCAGAATTGAGACATAATAAGAACTGCCATCCAAGAACAGTTGACAAATTGCAGGTTGTTCTTCACTGCTATACAATGTTGCGGCATATTTATCTCAAAAGTAGAAAATGTGTCTCTTAAGTCATGGACAAGAGATGTGCAGATCCTCAAGAAAATGGGCTTCATGTAGAAAATCAGCAAGGAGAGAAATGAAAATGCAACATAGCAAACAGCTTTAGTCGTTCATACATCTGATGAAGTGGCTATAGTCTGTGAAAGCTCATGCTATGATCAACGTGTTAGTCTTTAAGGTGCCACAGGAGATTTGTTTATGCAGCAAAAGACACAGTTGGAAATAACTATTGTGTATTTGTCAAGCCACCTGTTAGACTCTAAAGCAAAGATGGGCTGCTTTGACCCCCCAGATGTTTCTAGACTGTATCCCCATAATCTCTCATCATGTGCTGGCTAGGGCTGGTGGGGTTTATAATTGGCATAGTTACCAACCTCTCACTTAAAAGGAAAGGATTTGGTGCGAGAGACTCCCTTCAGGGCATCTCCAAATATTCCAAAGCTTCAGAAAAACAAAGGTGGTGTGTGACAAAATCAAGAAGAAACTAGTAAAGCATAATTAATATGAAGCCTGCCTCCCCAGAAATCACATCATAAATATATATGTTCCCCCTTCCCCCCTCTTCCCCACCTTCCAGCGTCTTCATAAATGTGCTCATAAATTAATACTTGAAGAGTGGTGGGTCAATCTTAACGAATTCCCTCTTCACACACCATACTGCAATCTAGCATACCTTTTGAACTTCTAAACCTTAGTCTTGCATTTTGGTCTATCAAAGGCTTGACAGTCGACCTTTTCTCTCTCTCCACCCCCCCCCTCCTTCAACTAAAGTAGACAATAAAGTTATCAGGCCATTAGTAGCAGAGCTCGCTTAAGAGGAAACATGGTGTGTTTATTCTAACATGATTTTTCTTTAGTCCACATTTGTCAAATTATCTTGTGTTTGTACTTGGTCATCAGAAGATAAACACAGCTTTATATGTCTGATTTCTCATATAATCTCAAAATATTTGCATTCATGGAGATACATTATTTTAAGAGGAGGAAATACACATTGGCCTTAATGTATGATCTGACTCCAAGACAGATAATGTTTGTTTATAACATTTACTGTGAATCTCACTGCTCCTCACTTCAAGTTAGCTCAAGGCCCACCAAATGAGTTCCATCTCTCATTAGTACTCCACCCAGGGGTCTTAACTACTTGTCCAATATTTTAGCCACTCTATAATATAGACCTGGGAAAGTGAACAGTGATTCATGGTTTAAAGGACTGTTCTTAGCTTGGTAGTCTAGCTGTTTTGGAGGACCTGCAGTTCTGTTATAATGGAAATGCAAAAAGTGAATGATGTCTGTGACCTTGAAACTATTGATGCTACTCTTGAGACAGATGTGTATGATGTTGGCTGATTTAAGATTCTATATCAAATATTGGGAGGTATGTTCTTGTTCTTTCTCACATCTCCTACTTACATTTTATCCAAAAACCTTTTGGAAAACCTCCTGACTCTGTGTAATGTAATTTATAGTGCAACCCATTTCTTCTTGTCAGTTTAATACCTACATTAAAATAGTTTGAATAAGGAAAAGAACATTGGATTAATTTTATATCTCTCTAGCTATACATTGCTTCACTGAATTAGAACAATCCAACAGTTCTGATTTTAAAAGTTTCTATAAATCATAATTACTTATACTGAGTAACTAAGTACAGTTGTACCTCGCTTAAAGAGCATAATGCATTCCACAGGATTGCTCTTTAAGCGAGTTTGCTCTTTAAGCGAAACACCATTTTAAATGACCAATTGTGGGAGGGATTGCGAACCCCAATTTATTTGTTAAGCGAGTTTTGGGTTGGTTTTATTTGTTAAGCGAAGTGAACATTCAGAGAAAATTGTGCTCTTTAAGCGAGTTACTCTTTAAGCGAGGCGCTCTTTATGTGAGGTTTGACTGTAGTTGAGTAGTTTAAGTAACATTAGTTAATTAAGAGATTTAGTAGCCTAAAGATGTGCTATATATTTTCACAGTCCTCTTAGCCCCTAAAACACATTTACAGACAATTTTTAAAGGGTTAAAACTGCTGAATGTCATTTTGATATTACATTCTTTCAAAGATCCATTAACATGTAGAATCAGACATAACTTAAACAACAAAGGGATTAATGTTTACTTCAAAAATATTAATGATGAGGCTTACTTCAGATTTCTCTCCCTGAAAATAGATACACTTTACGAAGGTTTCAAATAGGACCATTGCAGACAGTTGAAAAGAAGTGCTACAACATAGGAATATGTGGTAATAGTAGACTGGTTTGTGGGTTTTCTGTGCTTTTCATATTTTTTACACCACTGAGCTAGCCTTTTTAGACAGAACAAGCAGAGTATAAATTTCATA
This sequence comes from Furcifer pardalis, assembly GCA_030440675.1. NCBI lineage: Eukaryota > Metazoa > Chordata > Lepidosauria > Squamata > Chamaeleonidae > Furcifer > Furcifer pardalis. The sequence goes on from CP126893.1 coordinate 90,011,643, forward strand.
AATAAAAGACAAAGCCCTCTCTCTTGAATGTTCATAAAAAGTATTAGCATGAAAGCAGTCTGGTTTGCAACTATTCCAAATAGGATAGTGTTTGCCCTTGCTAGGAACCTTTTCCTCCTCCTCCTCCTCCTCCTCCTTATCATCATCATCATCAAACTTCCAATTATATCCCGCCCATCTGGGGTTACCCATTAAAAACACATAATACAATCACATAACAAATCACCTAATAAAATACAAATATCAAACCTAATTAAAACTGGGGGACTGAATAAAAGCCTAACACTAGTCCGGTGAGTGCCCTACTCAAATGCCTCCCTGAACAGACACGCTTTGAGTTGTTTTCTGATTATCAGCAAAGAAGTGATCTGGCACAATTCAGCTGGAAGGGAGTTCCATAGGGAAGGTGCCACCACCGAAAAGGCTCTTCTCCTAGTCATCACCTTCCTTGCCAGTTTTGGTGTTGGCACCAAGAGCTGGCTCGTCTGGGAAGACCGAGTGATGTGAGAAGATGTTCTAAGAGGGAGACACTACACCAAGTAGGATGGCCCCAAACCATTTAGGGCTTTAAAAGTAAAAACTAACACCTTGAACCTGATACAGAATGAAATGGGCAACCAATGCAGATCTGCCAGGGCTGGTGAGATGTGCTCAAACTTTCTCACCCTGGTGATTAATCTAACTCAGGAGTTCTCAAACTTTTTAAGCCAGGGGCTGAGTTACGCTCCCTCAGACAGTTTCGGGGGCCAGACAGCCATTTTACCCTTCCTTCACCACATGGCTCTTCCTGGTGTGGTTGAGGCGGTGGGGGGTGCACATGAAATGGCTCTGTAGGCTGCATTTGTCCTGCGGGATGCAGGTTAAAAATCTCTGATCTAGCTGCTGCCGTGATTTGTGTTTCAAGGGTCAGATGATGATCAAGAATGGCCCCAAGTTGTGCACCTTTCTACTTGATGATAAAACCATCCCTGCTATCGTCAGGTTATGGAATCCAAGTTGGGCAGACAGACCCTCCAACACCAGAACCTCCATCTTATCTGGGTGCAGTCACAGCTTGTTAGTTCTAGTCCACTCCAGCACCATGGCTAGGCAATTGTCCAATCACTGGGCCGCATCCACTTCTGATGATGTGAAGGAGAAATAGAGTTGTGTGTCATCTGCATATTGATGACAGCGCACCCCAAAACTCCGGATGATCTCTCCAAGTGGCTTCACATATATGTTACATAGCTTAGGGGAGATAATTGAACCCTTTGAAACCCCCCAATTGGAGCATCCATGGGACTGGTAAACTCTCCCCAAGCTGGACCCTCTGAGGGCAGTTGCCAAGGAAGGAGCGGAACCACTGCAATACAGAGCCCCAAACTCCTAGCTCAAACAGTTGCCCCAGAAGGATACCATGATTGATGGTATCAAAAGCCGCTGAGAGGTTAAGGAGAACCAAGATGGGCAATGTTCCCAGGTCTGTCCCCTTAAGCAGATTATCCTGCAGTGCCACCAATGCAGTCTCGGTACTCTAATATGTCCTGAAGCCTGACTGGAATGGATCTAGGCAGTTGTTTCTCTGGGAACAACTAGTAGAGTACCATTTTCCCATAAGAGATGCTAGAAATAGGTGGTGGACGGATCAGGCTGGTCACTAATTGGGGAGCATTGGTTGTTAGAAGCTTGCCTTGATAACTAGAAGGCAGACAAGTCAGCAGTTCAAGACCTGAGTGCCGCATGACAGTTTGAGCTCCCATCTCTGCCCCAGCTCCTGTCAACCTAGCAGTTTGAAAGCAAGAAATTGGAAGTACATAAACAGGGACCACTTTGGTGGGAAAAGTTCTTGGGGACATGAAAGGAGCCTCATTCCGGCATCCCCTGAGTGGAGTTCCTCCAGGAAAAAACCCTTTCAAAGCAGAAAGAACCTTTGTCTGTTTCTAACACAATTTTTTAAAAAAGTGGTTGTTTCAAGTTTTTACACATGCTTATTTCTGCATCCTTAGTTTTGAACTGTTTGAACAGTCTTAGGTATGCATTGCATTTGGTAAATTGATTTTACTTATTTATTTTAAAATCCCAATACAATTCTTTGGGCATTGTCATTAAAGTTAGGCATTATATGACAGCAATGTTGTCTGGATACATCTATTATTATTATTATTATTATTAATTCATACTTACTATCCCGCCCCAATCGGGCTTACACCCGACTCTGGGCGGCTTACAAGACAAAAATACAATCACAAACTCATCCAGTAAAATACTAATAATTAAAAATTTTAAAACTGTAAAAATTCATAAAAAGCGAGAAATAACCAGAACAAACAACCCCATGGGATAGGACCAACAGCAGGGGAGGCTATCCCTCAAATCAACCACCCTGTGTGGGATCCCACATTCCTTGGTCCCCACACTTGTCCTGCCAGCCAGGTTTTTAAGCTCTTCCGGAAGGGTAGGAGCTCTGTCTGTAGGCGCAGTTCCGTTGGGAGGAGGTTCCAAAGGGCCGGGGCGAACACAGAGAAGGCCCTCCTCCTAGTGCTAGAGAGATGAGCCTCCCTAGCTGATGGAATGACAAGAGAGCCCCTCCGGTCTGCCCTGGTGGGACGGACAGACGTTCTTAGGGTGACGCGGTCTCTGAGGTATCCTGGCCCACTACCATATAAGGCTTTAAAGGTAATAACCAGCACCTTGAATTGCACCCGGAGACATACTGGTAACCAGTGCAGCTCCCGGAGCAGTGGTGAGGCATGAGCATAACGCCCACACCCCATCACTATCCGGGCCGCCGCATTTTGGACCAGCTGCAGTCTCCGAATGGTCACCAGGGGTAGCCCCATGTAGAGCGCATTACAGTAATCAAGTCTGGAGGTGACCAAAGCATGTGTGACCATGAGCAAGGCGTCCCGGTCTAGGAGTGGGCGTAACTGGCGTATTACACGAAGTTGTGCAAAAGCCCTCCTGGCCACGACTGCCACCTGCTCTTCGAACAGTAGTCGTGAGTCCAGGAGGACCCCCAGATTACGCACCGGGTCTGTTTGGGGCAAAGCTGCCCCATCCAGAACCAAAGCTGGTAACTCCCGTGATAACACAGGGCCCCTTACCCACAGCCACTCAGTCTTGCCGGGATTCAGCTGTAGCCCGTTTTCCCCCATCCAGACCTTAACAGCCTCCAAGCACCTGGAAAGGACTTCCACTGCACCGCTTGGGTTCCCACGGGCCGAGATGTACAATTGGGTATCATCAGCATATTGATGGTACCTTACCCTGTGGGAACGGATGATCTCACCCAGCGGCTTCATATAGATGTTAAATAGAAGAGGAGAGAGCACCGAGCCCTGAGGCACCCCATATTGCAGGGGCCTAGGACTGGACTCCTCCTTCTCCAACCACACCGACTGGGTTCTGCCCCTCAGAAATGAGGAAAACCAGGACAACACAGTGCCCTGGATCCCCAGACTTTGGAGCTAAACAATACATTTATATTGTTTAATTAATAGGTCATTTGAATACTTTTTAAAAATATGGGTGGGTGAAACTGCAATCTTGTCCTTGCTTGTCTGTCATCTTGCTTGACCACACCCCTTCTCCCGTCGAGCCCCTGAATTTGGTATATAAAGAACATGTCTGTAAGTTTCATTCTTTGTCTGATGAAGTGGACTTGATCCACGAAAGCTAACAATAAAAATATAGCAGTTAGTCTTTAAAGTGCTACTGTGTTTTTTAAATTTAATTTTGTTAATTTTGTTTTGTTTTCTGAGATGCCCTTAAAAAATATGTCAGTTTTTCATTTTGGTCTCTGTTTTTCACTTGTCAATAGCTTTACTGATTTTTAATTGTACGTTAGAGAGTATTTGTATGCCCACATATGTAGTGCAAAATATATAAATCACTGAGCAAAATCCTGTTGGCATAGTCATACCAGCATAACCTTGTTTTTGTCTTGGGGAAGTCTTTGGAAGCCTCAAGATGTAGTGGAGAGGAGCCTTTCAAATGATCTTGTATTTGGCCAGAGTTTAGAAATAATTTATTTTTAAGGTTACTTCTCCCAAAACGAATCAACCAGCATAATTAAGAGTTTTTGGAGCTATCATTCAAAAGCATTCCTTTTCAAAGGCCTGGTCAAAGTTAATGATACTGTTTTTTTCAGCCTTCACTAATTACTATGCTGTACACATCACTATATGAGAAGGGCCTCCTCTGTGTGAGAGTTTTAGAGCTAGGTATTTGTACATCTTCTGCCAGCCTAGCAGTTTGTAAGCAAGAAATTAAAAGTAGATAAATAGGTACCACTTCAGTGGGAAAGGTAACAGAGTTCCATGTGCTCCGGCATCTAATTATGCCTGCCATAATACCACAGAAATGTTTGCAGATGCAGACAGTGATGGCTCTTCGGCTGTAAATAGAGATGAGCACCTGCCCCTAGAATTGGACATGACTGGCTCTTGAGCAAGGGAGACCTTTACCTTTATCTTTATTGGGACATTGGCAGGATTCGGACTACCTTCAGGGATCTAGCAGTGATTTTTTTGAAGGCTTCTCTTCTGTATCCCAATGACCCCAAAGGCTTCCCCATGGCAAAATGGAGGCCTTGAGAGACCAAAACCTTAGATGAAAGAGGTAGGAAGCATACAGTTAGTTTAAATTAAATATTGCTAGGACCCGGATCTTGCTTGCACTGGTGAAACTATGCCAACAGGATTTTTTCCATTGTCTTCATCATCCAAGAACATAACCTAGTACAGTGATGGTAACCTTTTAGAGACCAAGTGTCCAAACTGCAACCCAAAATCCACTTATTTATCACAAAGTGCCAACACAGGAACATGGGAGGAAGGAAATGCTATCAGTGGCTGCTGGCCAGAGGGGAAGGGTGAACTTTGGGCTGGGGAGAGGGAAGAAGCATGTCCATTGGGCTGCTGGGTAGAGGGATGGGGCAAACTCTGGACTGTGATTGCATAGATGCCCACAGAGAGGGTTCTGAGTGCCACCTCTGGCATGCATGCCATATGTTCACCACCACTGATCTAGTACATTATACATAAGGAATGTACATTTAAAAAAAATTAGTTATAGATGTACACTAGTACCCCGAATAACGTTATGACTTGGTTCCACAAGTCCCGTCGTTATTCGGTTTTTAACGTTGTGCGATACATTGAACACACAATGTTAAAAAAAGCCCCGTTTCCCTGGAGGCTGCAGGAAGCGAGAACATCGGGATTTGAATCCTGACATTTTGGCTTGCTGCTGCCTCCAGGGAGGTGGGAGAACTTTGGAAACAGCTTGGAGCGGGTCCCCACACCTCCCTGGACCCGGGGGTTGGGGGGGTCAGAGCCCCCAAAATTGGTAAAAAAAACGTCCGTTTTTTTTTACCAATTTTGGGGTTTCTGACCCCCCCGCCGGGTCCAGGGAGGTGTGGGGACCCGATCCAAGGTGTTTCTGGGCTTCCCCGACATCCTGAGCCAGTGCAGCAAGCCAGAATGTCAGAGTTCGAATCCCAATGTTCTGGCTTCCTGCACTGGCTCAGGACGTCGGGGAAGCCCAGAAACACCTTGGATCGGGTCCCCACACCTCCCTGGACCCAGCGGGGGGGTCAGAAACCCCAAAATTGGTAAAAAAAAACGTCCGTTTTTTTTACCAATTTTGGGGGCTCTGACCCCCCCGCCGGGTCCAGGGAGGTGTGGGGACCCGATCCAAGGTGTTTCTGGGCTTCCCCGACGTCCTGAGCCAGTGCAGCAAGCCAGAATGTCAGGATTCGAATCCAGACGTTCTCGCTTCCTGCAGCATAAAAGAGGGTGGGGGAAGTTCAAAATTAGCGCACATCAGCTCTAGGGAGGTCGGGAGACCCGATGCGCGCTAATTTTGAACTTCCCCCACCCTCTTTTATGCTGCAGGAAGCCAGAATGTCGGGATTCAAATCCTGACATTCTGGGTCGCTGCACTGGCTCAGGACATCGGGGAAGCCCAGAAAAAGCTTGGATCGTGTCTGCCCACCTCCCTGGACCCGGCGGGGGGGGTCAGAGACCCCAAAATTGGTAAAAAAAACGTCCGTTTTTTTTTACCAATTTTGGGGTTTCTGACCCCCCCGCTGGGTCCTGGGAGGTGTGGGGACCCGATCCAAGGTGTTTCTGGGCTTCCCCGACGTCCTGAGCCAGTGCAGCAACCCAGAACGTCGGGATTCGAACTCTGACATCCTGGCTTGCTACACTGGCTCAGGACGTCGGGGAAGCTCAGAAAAAGCTTGGATCGTGTCTGCCCACCTCCCTGGACCCGGCGGGGGGGTCAGAAACCCCCAAATTGGTAAAAAAAAACGTCCTTTTTTTACCAATTTTGGGGGGTCTGACCCCCCCGCCGGGTCCAGGGAGGTGTGGGGACCCGATCCAAGGTGTTTCTGGGCTTCACCGACGTCCTGAGCCAGTGTAGGAAGCCAGAACGTCGGGATTCGAACTCTGACATTCTGGCTTGCTGCACCGGCTCTGGACGTCGGGGAAGCCCAGAAACACCTCCAGAGAGATCAGAGGACCCGATCTACAGCTGCAGGGTGGCTGGGGAAGCTGACGGGGACTCCCTGTCGGCTTCCCTAGCCACCCGCCCATGCCTCCGCAGCTGTGGGGTGGCTGGGTAAGCCGATGGGGGAGCCCCCCGTCAGCTTTCCAGCCTCCCCACCCCTGCCTCCGTAGCTGCAGGGTGGCTGGGAAGCTGAACGGAGAACCCCGTTCAGCTTTCCACCCACCCTGCTGCTAAGAACGACTGTATCGTGTAACGTTAAAATCGCGTTACTCGATACAAGATGTTTCCGAAAATCTTGTAACGTTATGCGGTTTTAACGATATACGGTACTCGCGTTATACGGGGTATTACTGTATGATTATTTGTCTCACTGCCAAGGTTACTAATCCATGAGAGTCCAAAGGTACCAACATGAAGAATAACTGGTGCCCTCAAACTAAGGCATATATTGTGTAGGTGCCAGGATATAATTGGTACCCGGTTCCTCTTCAAAATCAAGGCGTGGATTAGACACCGAGCTCTGTGTAGCACTACTTTCAGACCACCACATCATGGTGTTTCTCTAAGGCAGGAGTTCTCAACCTTTTTTAAGCCAGGGGCCATTGGGTCATGCTCCCTCAGACAGCTTAGGGGGCCGGTTGGCCATTTTGCCTTTCCTCCACCACATGGCACTTCCGGGTGCGGTGGAGGCGGTGGGGGGCCGCACGTAATGGCACCAGCCTGTGGGCCACAGGTTGAGAATCCCTGGGTTCTGAAATGTTATTAAAAAGAGCTCACATAGTCTTACACTTTTGCTAATGGGAGAAGAAAACCCTTAGCTTCAGCTGAAAGAAAACAAATGAAAGATATATGGTTATGTGAATCCACTTTGCCAAGTAGGCAGGATTAAGTCTGCTTACAGATGCATTGTGATTAAGCATGATATATTATAACATTAATCTTCTTAGAGATTCAGGAATTAGCATCTGCTCCTCTACTGCCTCCACCAGCAGCCATGACCCATGCAAAAAAGGATCCAAGTTTTGCTACAGACTGAAGCAACTAGATTCAGAGTAATAGGAAGGGTACCTTTTAGGGGATGAACCTCTTAAATGGGAGTTTGGGTTCTGTGGCTACTAGAACCATACTGATTCACTTGTGTTCAAACATTCATTAGTTCATTCCATTTCTTATCCCTTAAGACCACAGCCTGTCTAAGGAAGCTTACAGCATGGGAATGACACAACAGTAAAAACCCCGTATTAACGATTGCATTGCACAGCGATGAAATCATACCGCGATTGCCTTTTTTTTTTTAAAAAAAAAATGTATCAGACAACAATTTTTATTGTTGTACAATACAATTTTTTTTTGTAAAAAAAAAAAAAGGCAAAAGCCGGGTGGCGTGAGGGAGCCTTTCCCCTGCCCCCCCCCTCAACCCCTTTGTGAACTGGCAGTGCTGGGATCCACAGACCCCTTGCCATTTTGAAATGGCAAGGGGAACACCGAAAATCCCTTTCTGTGTGAGGTCTGGGCTGCTTTCACCCTGGGAATGCACGTTCCCAGGGCAAAAGCAGCCCAGACCTCTTAGTGAAAGAGATCCAAGGACCCATGGCCATTTTGAAATACTCTGTTAAAAATAGCCCAATCTGTTAACAGATAAAATATGCCACTTAATTATGTTTGCAGTCCCTGTGTAAATGGTGGCTGGTGGGAGGTGGATCAATAGTTCTAAAATAAAGGTAAACATTAGACCATCTCTTAAGTATGGAACCTGTACCATGCAATTCTTATGAGGACATTTCCATTTGTGTCCTAGCAAATTCCTAATTCCTATTTCAGTTACTATGTGCTTTGTCCGTTGCAACTTCAAAGAAAAAAAATATACCCCAAAAAATGATTAACCCCCAAAAGAAGTATTTCACATGAGTGAGTCAAAATTGGGTTTGCCTTCCATGTACTGTATGTTGATTTTTGCTAAATGCATAGACTCTTCAAACAACATAAGAAATTCATTGCTGTCATCAGCATTTTTCTACAATCTCTAGCCTTCAGCAAGCAGGGTTTTCACATTGTTTGAAATAATTTCACCCTCAGTGCTTCTATCCAGTTAAATAATCCTTTAATCCTGCTTAGTACTAACAGATCTTGTCTTATTTAATGCTTTCTACTAATTGATGCATATACAATGACACAGTATAGTATATGAGGTCAGATTGATCAGTTTATCAAATGACAGAGTCATTACCAAATCATTAGTTCTGGTGGCTTTTTTGATTAGAAAAAGAATTCTTACACCTAGGGCCAACCGTGTTCTTCCATAATAAGGGATTTAGAAGATATTTATACAAGCAGAAAATTGAATCAGCATCACCATCAGTGCATTAAATTATAGCATTTTAAAGTGAACATTGTTTTTTAAAAAATTGAATGAATAGAGATAGAAAATAACTGTCTGTACTGAACAAGTTTAAATTACACTTTCTATTATTTTTACAATATTAGGGGATGAGTGCATAGATGAACAATATGTGGAATGCTCAGGGATTGAGACAATCAGATTTATATTATTTTCCAACTATACAGTTTACGTCTATATAAACTAGCCTCAAGGTTTTCCCCCAGTCCATACTTTTTCCTTCTCTGCCACAGCTTATTTTTCCCCTCAATCAAATGTATTCTCATTGTTTTAGGCAATGTGATAGCTTGAGCCAATGTAGCTTCATGGCTGAATGGGTGACCAGAAATTGGTTCTCTCATCTTCCTAGTTCAGATTGAGGAGAGGGGAATCAAAGGGATGCCCCATGGATGTGTCAGTGCCCCAGAACCAAGTACCCTTTGTTTCCAAGTGATTTTACAGGTTTGGTGCCTGTATTGTTGTGCTAAGGCAATGATGGTGAACCTATGGCAAGCGTGCCAGAAGGAGCACACAGAACCTTCTCTGTGGGCATGTGTGCCATCTCCCCAGCACAGAGTTCACCTCGCCCCCTGCCCAGCAGCCCAATGGGAACACTTCCTCTCTCTCTCAGCACAGAGTTTGCCCCACCCCTCTGCGGCATGGACAGCAGCCTGTTGAATTTGAGCACTTGGTTTCTAAAAGGTTTGCCATCACTATGCTAAGGCAACAAGAAGGCAAACAAAGGGAGAAGAGAAATTTGGCCATTAGCCATTGTTTACAAGACCAGCTGAACAGCTTTACTTGACTAGATAGAAGTCAGAGAGGAAGAAACTGGATCCAACTCTTGTTTGCAGCTTGTTCACTATTATAGCTGTGCCTCCTGCAGATCTCTACTGCTACAACTACAGTACAGATGTTTTAACAAGCTGCAAAAAGTGTTTACTATCAATTTCCTCCTCTCTCTCTGCTATGTGGTTGGCTAAAGTGAATTTATCCTGGGAAACCAAATTTAGTCATATGAGATGAGTGAATTTTGTTGAGGTGACCTCCTCGAAAATTGCCATTTCAGGGAATTGCAGGGAGCAATATCCATTGCCTGGAATAGGTATTGGAATGTTATTCCTGAGGATACATGACTTGCTGCATCTGCCTATTCTATGGACACATATATAATGAATTAGATTAGATTATTTTATTTTGTTCAAAATTTACCATTCGGGGCCAATGCCAGCTGTTCCAATGGGTTAGAGGGTGATAAAGGATCGGTGAAAAAGTACTTGAGTGTTGTGGGAGATGGGTGAGGTCTAAATTATTGTTCTGTTGCTTAGTCCATTTCATACGACTGTTTTAGCATCACTGTAATTAAGAAATCTCCATCCCATCCTATTCCATTCCATTGTGAATTTTATCCAGTCTCCTCAGAAGAATGGCAGCTGCTACCAAATTGTTAATATTAGCTCTGTTCTTAATATCACTAGTTGTGTATCAATCAGCAAGGCCATGTAAAGAAAACTGATATTAAAATACTTTGGGACTTGTCAGTTTGGTGCAACTTGAGAAATAAACAAACTCCAATTATTTACATATTTAAAAGAACAATTTTATTTAGGCCAATATAGTATTAGCCTTTGTTACTTAGAGTTAGATACAACACAGTGCTTTGCTAGAGGGAGAAAAAGAATATCCCAATGGAACTAATAAAACAGAGTGAAATAGCTTGAATATTATCACCTAGTTATGCTCTACTAGACACCTAGAAAAGCAATTAAAGGAACAGCATCAATGAGAAGACACATTGGAATGACAATGAAACTTGATATTACCATTGTTTACCTTAAGCTGCTCTGAACTGAAATTACTTTTTGTTGCTTCTGTATTCAAACATAGTGACAAGAACAATTTAATCTAATTTATGCCTTTTCAGAGTTTCCCAAAGGGAATGTTCATGTTCCCAATCAACCTTAGATTTATTCATCCATAATAATGAATAATGCTATGGTCAAAAATTTTAATATGTTCTTTCATTTCCAAAGTGAGGCACTTAGAATGTTTCCCTTAAAGTCCACCCCTCCTCCTTCTCCCTCATCAGCATTTATGGCTTCATTAAAAGTCTTTCTTTAGAAGACAATGCATGTTTTGATCCAGCTGTCATTGGATCCTGCAGCACATTATGTTCTACTGTTGGATGCTGATATAAGCAGGAGGTCTCAGTGAAATAGAGATAGAGCTGTAATCTCACCTAAAACTGAAATCCAGTTCTTTAAAAAAACCATCCAATGTATGAATGGAAGATGTTATGCTCCTACATTCATGGTTCGAAATGCAAGGGAATAGGCTGATATTGCTGCAAAATATCAACCCCACAATAACAGCTGGAAAAGAATGCCAAGTTTTAGATAGCAAAGGGTGATCTGTATGTTGATAATACCAATGACAGTCTACATTCACACAGTGCCATTCAGACGGAAACATCAAGCAGGGGGAAATCACAGAAACTGACTTCTTTTTCCAGCAGTTAAACCTATTTTTACCCAATCACAAAGCAATTTGTGGGACTAAGATAATTGTTTTCCCTTTTAGAAAACAAAAGTTAGGTTTTTCAAACTATATTTTAACAGTTTCATATTTGCTGCCAAAACAGCACGCATCTGAACAAAGGTGATGGTAAATCATAGCTATACTTTAAAATTCATAACATTAAAACTATTTGATCGAATGGTGCCAAATATGGCACAGAGCATTGTCAGATTATCTACACACATACTGTATCAAATTTGGTAGGTTTTGTTTGGGGGTAATTCCATTTCTACTCCTAGCCAATCATCACTGCTTTGAGCATTTCAGTTGCTAATAAAGGGGAAAATAGAGAGAGAGAAAATAACCATCCTAATCAATGCAGCACTACAAAGATCAGCTAGGAGAGGGAAAATAATTACACTTTCTCAGTTCGTTAATAGAGAAGCAGGAGAAGTGTTTCATTCACCTGTATGATGAACTAGCTCGTCAGTCATTTGATCATATGGACGTATAATCACTTGGGGCATTTGGTTGGGGGTAAAATGTTTCCTAAAGTGAGCCCTGGTGAAAGAGAGGTCAAACTGCTGTACTGACCAGGACTCAAGGTTGACTCAGCCTTCCATCCTTCTGAGATTGGTAAAATGAGTACCCAGCATGTTGGGAGCAAAATGCAAACTAACTTGTGAACTTCCCAGAGAGTGCACTAAGCACTATGGAGAGGTATATAAGAGTGATTGCTTTGCTTTGCTTCCCTTACCTAAAGTGACCTAAAAAGGAGCTAGCCCAGACAGCCCCATAAGGGATAGTATGGACCTGCTCATGTTATAAACATTTAGATTGGAAACTGGAGTTGGACTTTTGGAAGGAAAATTAGAATAATTTCAATACATGTTTTGTATTTTAATGTTTTGATGGATTCTGTAGCATTCCTGCTTCCACTACTCTCTCTCTCTATATATATATATCTATATATCTATGTGTGTGTGTGTGTGTGTGTGTGTGTGTGTGTGTGTGTGTGTGTGTGTGTGTGTGTGTGTGTAACATGGGGGAAGGAAAAACTTGGATAACACACACACACACACACACACACACACACACACACACACACACACACACACACACACACACTCATCCCTGTCGCGGTGTCCAATTATGCAGCCGGGGTCATCTTGGAACTTAGACGTGTGGAGAGACTGCGAAGAGGGCAGCCAGAGATATAGAGGAGAAGGAGGGCTAGGAGCCAAATTGGAGGAGGGTTTTTTAATAGCCATTTTGCCCCCCATGAAGTAATGCCTGACGGCGGTCCCGTGGGGTGGCAGGGCGTAATGGGAGGTGGTTTTAGTGGGTAAAAATCCCACACACTGTGAAGCCAGAGCAAGGGCTCACAGTGTCTTTTGAAGATTTCCACCTGCCCTTAAAAAAAAAAAACACTCATCCCTGTCAAATACATGTTAACATCTATGTAGCATCTCTTACAGCGTATGATGCATTACTTTAAACAAATAATTAATGTCAATTCCAAGATCCACAAAATAATTAATTACCATTATAGCTGTAATTTTAACCATCAACTTGTTTGTTTTTCAAAAATAAAATTTGATGTATTTGAAACATTTTGTTTTGTCTATTTCTCTAAATAAATCAGGCCGTTGCTAGCTGCTGGCCCATGATTCAAAACACAGCTAAGTAGTGGCAATATGCCCTGTAACTATAAAGGAACTGAAGCATTATACCACAAAAAGAGTAAACTTATTATATGTCATTATGTTATAATTATAACATGCCTTAGCTATGCATAGAAACAAATCATTATTTTTACTGGTTATTTCCAACCTCCCTCCTAAAGTCAGGAAGATGGGGACTGTGTGCCTGTTAGACACTTAATTTGGGCTGCTGCATGATGACATTTTGAAATATGCACTGGCATTTCTGCTTGGATGCTTCTCTTCATTTTGTTTTCTTGACATGGAAAATAAAAGCTTACTAACTGTGGGAAGAATTAGCATGAAACATGTCCATCAATCTCCATGAAGAAGCATTATGCTGAGAATTATATTCACATTGAAGTAAAGGTGGCATAATTGAACAGAAATGTGTGCAATCCCTGATAGCCTTGTAATGAGAAAATCTCTTCAATTCTGTATTTGCTCTGTCCAAATTTTAATTAATTCTTACCTTGCCTTTTTCTGCTATTATCCTATCCTTTCTATGCATTGTGAATAATTTTATTTTGTGTTATATTACAGAGCAGATTGGATTTCCTGCTTGAAAAGAAAATCTGAATATGCAACCAAGATAACAAGCTTAACTAAATGTTTTTGACATATGTCTGGGGTTAGGACTTGGTTACTTGCTGGCCAAGAAGGAATTTGCTCTCAGTATTGCATGGTAAATATTGTGAGATATATTGGGGTTTTTTTAAATCAGTTAGAGCCAGGGTTCTCAACCTTTTCAAATCTGGGGCCTGGTCACGCTCCCTAAAACAGTTGAGGTGGCTGGACTGTCTGTTCCCCCTACCGTTTATGGCTGTCGTAAATGAGTCTGCTGCTGATTTTTTGCCCATTTAAGACTCTCCGTCACCCCTGCTGGCTACAGGGAGGTCGGAGGACCCAATCCGCACTGTTCCTGACCTACCTGGGCACTGCGATCACAGCATGCGATCAGTGCTTGGATTGGGGGATTGAACAGGGGCGCACCTGGTTCAACCGCCAACCCAAGAAGCTGATCCCATGTTGTAATCTGCCTGCCTCTTTGGTTGGAATGGGCAGTGGGGATTCCACTCATGGACTCCCCACTGCCCTTTCCAAAGAGGCAGGTTGGTCGCCACCCTGTTCCCTTTCCTCTTCGGAAAGGGAACAGGGCTTTTTTTTAACGTTGTACAATCAATGCATCACACAACATTAAAAACCGGATAACGACTAGACTTGTGGAACCTGTGTGTGTGTGTGTGTGTGTGTGTGTGTGTGTGTGTGTGTGTGTGTGTGTGTGTGTGTGTGTGTGTGTGTGTGTGTGTGTGTGTGTGTGTAGAGTCAGAAAAAGGAGTGTTCAAAACTCCAATGAAAACAGAATGTGAATCATCATCAGCTGCTGCCTAGCAAACCAATCAGCCTAAGCACCATCGCATTGGCTTTTGGTAGTCCAGATGTGGCACACAGTGCTTCACTTGCCCCAACATACTACTACTATAATAAAAGTAAAGTTCTTCCTTGTTTGCGGTGATGAACCTTGGCACTCCAGCTGTTCTTTAACTTCAATTACTGGAATCCCAAGTCAGTACATCTGCAGATTAGGGCTTCTAGGAATTGAAGTCCAAGTACAGCTGAAGTGCCAATGTTCGCCACCATAGTCTAGGAGGGTGAGGCTCATCTCCATTTACAGACAAAAAGCCAGCACTGTTGTGTCTGCAGATGTTTCCATGGTCATGTGGCAAGCAAGACTAGACGTCAGCGCGCACAGAACACTGTAACTTTTTCCACCGAAGCCATACCTATTTATCTACGTAATTTTCTTGCTTTTGAACTGCTAGGTTGACAGGAGCTGGGACAGAAAGTTCACTCTGTCATATATTGAACTGCTGACTTGCTAACCTTTGGTCATCAAGCACATAATTTTAACCACTACTATACCTTTTTTTCTTTCGGAAAGTCATCATGGTCCCATCTTTCCTCAGGCTAACATTAAACAAAAACACAACCTATGAATGCTGTTTTTGTTAAGTAGTGAATGAACTACTGTGTGTGCCTGATTTCTTCATCCAATTTAAGACCGATTGCAGGCTCATCTTCAGATGCAACTACTTGCTAATATTTATGAGAAAATACCTTTATAGATTTGTATTACCAAGAATAGGTTTGAGTTTGTGGCATATATTTTGTCATTTTAGTGGAAGGGGGGAGGAGTTTGCAATTATATTTCACTTCAGGTTGCCTTGCAATAAGTTTAGTGAAGAGAGAGCCAAAACTGTGCTCTGAAACCATTCTTGTAAGATTCACTCTACCCCCTAATTTAAAGAATACGAACCTTCTGTCACACTTGTAGCTGAAATATGCTATCAAATTGGAGCAACTACAAATGAATTCGTATATGATGGGTTTAAAATAATCAGAAAGAGTGCTTCAAAATGGTCAATCTGATGGTAGTAAGAAGGGGAAAGAATATCATGTGTCATTAAAATTATATACTGAATGCATGAGAAAGGTAATTCTGGCTACGAGGACAGTAAAAAGGGAATTGTATGGTCATGGCGATTAGCCCAGTCCTGGAAATGTTTGCATAGCAAACCTCTTTCAATGAAATAGCTAAAGGCCTGTAATTCAGTTATCATTAAGAAGAACAAAGCAACTCCCTCAGATTCATCACCATTATCACCAATCCCTTCTTGCTGAGTTCCAAGCCAGCTTCCTAGGAAAAACAGAAGAAAGAGCCACAGCCATTATTGCACACAAATGCCTTGGCAAACTGTATGAATGTGTACCACTTCGGTGTGGAGAAGATCTTAGGGACGTGAAAGGAGCCTCACTTGGGCATTCCTCCAGCCAAAATCCTTTCAACTCAGAAAACACCTTTGTGAGCTTTTGACACACACACGCACACATGCACACACGCACACACACACACACACACACACACACACACACACACACACACACACACGCACACACACGCACACACACACACACTGTTGGTGTAAAACATCTTGAGTACAGAAATAGCTTTACGTTAATATAATCAGATGCACACAGCCTACTTCAATTTTTATTCTTTCCATCTGTATTTGCACATTGGCTCTTCAAAAACATGTGTATATTGGATATTATCATTGTTAAAATGCTGATATTCAAATTCTAAAAAATATCCCATAGCATATTGCTGTTATTTATAAGGGAAATAATTATGTCTGCTGTTATATGCCATGTTTCTGAAAATTGAATAAAAGTACTTTGACAGTAAGGGGATTTTATCTAGCACACAGAAAATATTTTCAGGAAAAATGCATAGAACTATACTGTGGAAACTGTATTTGATTCAGGAATGTACTACTAATAACCTTTGCTCATGTAACACCCATATTCTTTTTACTATGTGTAATAACCCTGTGGATTGTTGAATGAAATACATTCTTGTATCCAGTATCTTGGATGTAACATGCCTTTATTTAGGGGGTCTTAGTGTTCATTTTCCAGCGAACAATTCTATCATGCTTTGTTTGTACACAAGCATAGTCATTAGTTGTTTTTGAATTTGAACAACAAATCAGCAGGCTATATTTTTCTTCCCTTCAAATGTAAAAGCCTTGTAAGTAAACAATTCTTTTTTCTTCTGCTGAAATTGTGTCTGATCATTTGTACTTTAGGAACCAAGAAAAAACAAGGGAAACTGAAGAGGGCTTGTATTTCAAAACATTCAGTGTATCTATGTATACTGAATTGTGCAATCCACGCCTAAGATGAGAGTATTGAAAGCTCAAAGAAACTCAAAGTTTGAAGGTATTTGCAACACACATAGACACATGAATAGAAACTCCACAAATGAGATCTGAGTGCATTCATTTGCTCAGAATTCACATACAATAAAGTAAGAGCAAAAAAAAATAGTAAGAAGGAGAATCAAGTTTTCTTTAGGAAGATATGGCTGAGATTGATACAATTAGTAAATTTACCTATGAAACAGTAATTTAATAGAAGATCCTGAGTTGCAATAATCAAACTGCCAGCTTGTTTAGCAGCAGAAGATGTAGACATTTTTCTAAAAATAGAGACAAGTCCTGCCATTGAAAATGTGGCAAAATAACATCCTAAGTTTGTCTTTGTCAGATTTTCTGTGGAATTGTCCAAAATAGACTTCAGCAGTCCTACACATTCTGCTGAGAACAAGGGACAGCAAAATATGACATGTACCAAATTCTCCCTTGATTTTTGGTCATAGGTGCAAACTCTTTCATTATATGGGATTCCTTTGAACCAGTCTTCTAAAACAGCAAGTGAAGGCTTTTCTGTGATCAAAGTTCATTATGTCACTACAGTAAGGTGGAAAGGTCAAAAATGGGAGAGAGATCATTTTCTAAAGGGTTGCAATTCTTGATGTTCCTAATAAACTACCTCTGTTTGAACAGAGAGATCAAATAGTCTGTTCTTTAATGTGAGTTTTCCTGAAGAGAAACTGAGGTGCCTCATATGCTCTTCTGAAAAAACAAGTTTAACAACAAGATTCAGTACAAAAGTTTTCCATGAACCAAGTTTCATCTTCCTGTAAAATAATGTTAACAAGCTTGAAGAAGGGGCACAGAGTAGAATCCGCAGCCACTAGTTAATGTCTTCTTTATAAGCTAAGGTTATTACCACCAATTCCAGTCTGATTAAAGGTCTATGGCAGGGGTTGCCAAACATTTTTAGTCAGGGGCTGGGTCATGCTCCCTCAGACAGTTGAAGGGGCCAAACTGGTGGTCCCACCACCATTTATGGCTGCCATAAAAGTGTCTGCCGTGACTGATTCTGGCAGCTGGAGCAAGGGCAGGGGCCAGGTTATTTTGAACCGGGGGTTGCCTACTTCTGCTCTAGGGGCTGAGAAGAGACTGCTAGCAGTAGTCAAGCAAATTTATTTTTGATAATTTCCAAGCTCCCAAACTTCAGCTCCACCTATTCTTGCTGAGAAGAATTGTCATTTTGTTAAACTGTCTACCATATTATTATATAAAAATGATATAGTAATGGGATCAGATACAATTTTGGCATACCCCTTTGGATGTTTTAATGAGTTAGTAAAGGGTATCCTAAACTGACACTGTATATTATGCCCAAGTCATGAGCAAACCCTTTAGTAATACATCTCTGTACTGGCCAAAATCCTGTTGCATAGCCTAGTAAATTATATTAAAGAAGACCCATTGAATCAATAGAGATTTGGTCAGTTACCTCCTCTGTATGTTCTTGTGATTTAAATAGGCGTAGTCCAACTGGAAAGCACCTTTGTAGAATAAGTCACAGTTATAGGCTCATTTGAAACAATGGAACCTGTAGTTTATTTGGATCTAGCATAGTGGCCTAAATTATACTGGGACCAAATCTGTAGCTGTATGATATTCAGATTCATAGGAGTATCCATCTGTTTTCTCTTTTGTGTTCACATCACATCAATAGATCTATGCATCTGTTGTGACTGACAACAACATTAAAGCCTTGGAAAGCTTTTTATTTTATACATTATGTACAGTAAAGCAATTTTTTGTTTAGTCAGATTCAATCAAGGCAAATGGTATGCTATCTGTTTCATGAGCTGAGAATACAGTCTCTTGATATTTGATTAGATTATTTGTTTTGAAAATTGTTTCTATTCCCTGCCTGTGGTAATGTTCCTTGCCTCTCTGCTTGCGCTGAGTAAATTTAGAGTGCTGCTATTTATTTGAGTAAACACTGAAAGAAAGGGGTTTCTTTATGTTTGAATGTACAATATCATATTAGGGAATTCTTTCACATATTATACAGTGCAGTTTTGCTACTTTATGCAGTGAATGCTCTTTGTTAGCCATCCTTAGTTATTGTTATGAGTATGGTTCAGTGAATATATTCAGGAGGTCATTGTCTCTCCATTCAACCGAAGTTGGATGAAATGTTAGTAGAGTGATGCCTAGAATCATGTTTGTCATTTATCATGTTTGTGAGAAATTCATTGAGCTTAAACTTCAAAAAGAGAATCTAAAGTATCACAAGCTTGGATTTGTCTGACATTTCTTAATTTTCTGTTTCTTTTCTTCTAATGTCTTTGAACACTATGGCCAATGGTAACTCTGCACCATTGTTAACAAAGGAGGTTGTTAACAAGAGTTTGTCTGTTTATATCAGGGGTAGCCAAACTATGGCCCGTGGGCTAGAACTGGCCCGTGATGTCAAATCAGCCTGTGATGCCCTCACCACTAACCAGAAGTGAAAGTGGACATACCTCATGCATGCACAAACACGCCCACACATGCACAAAATGCTGCCATAAATGCACCTGTGGCTGTTGTAAACACATTTACAATAGCCATGGATGCACTTTATGGCAGGAGGAACCATGTGACCAGCCCGTTCAACCACATGACCAGCCTGCAGCACAAAAAGTTTGGGAACCCCTGGTTTATATAGTGTCTATTTTATGAGTTGCTTTTTCAAATGGATTTGTTAGTAGCTAATTACTCAGAAGGCTAGGTGAGGAGGGGCTTCTTTTCACCATATCAGCTTTGGAACAATGTGACAAGCACAGTATCCTACCTGTAGAAGTACTGCTCAAAAGAGATTTCATTCCTTTTAGAAAATAATAAGACAGAAGATGTGATCACCACATGAGGGTGGTGAACTTTGCCTATGTTTTGGACTTCTCGTGGCACAGTCTGGTTCAAGTTATTTTCCAGCAATCAGACGGTGATTGCAAACCATCATGACCTTGCTCCAGATCTTTTTGGCGCAATGGCAGGGATACTCTTTTTTGGGAGTGGGGGCTGTTTATAGAACAATCACTTTAAATGTGATAACTCCCAACAAAGCAATCCTTTCCAGTACAATTAGATGTGATCCTTTATCATTGTCTACTCACACCCTAAGTTTCCAAATAGCTGACTTATTTCAATGCAAGATGTTGGTTATGCCTTATGTTGAAATCTGGGGGAAGCATTTCATGCTCTGGTGTGTATTTTACCAAATCTGCTCCTTCTTCCCAAATTTGAGCATCAATATCACAATCTGTTAAGCAGTGATGCTTCACTGTCCTATCAAAGAGGCTGAGGCTCCATTTGTGGTGAGTCACATGTCTTGTAAAGACTGACAAAGATTATTTTGGAGTTTAGTGTCAATGAACACATCAGTGAAGAAAAAGGCACAAAATGCTATTAAAGGGACAAGAGATAGTAAACCAAAAGGCACACCCCTTCTGCACATGTGAACTCCTGATGTTCTACCTACAGGATGTTCTACAGCCCGTCTCTGGTCTATCCTGAGGTTCAGCAAAGGCTAACATCCCTAGCTCTTGTATGCCTTTTTGGGTAGTGCACCTGTTCATTATATGTTGTGTGGTCAACTTTTCAGATGTTCATAGTTCACTAACTGGCAAAATGGCAACAAAGCATCTCACTAATGAGCAAACTGGTGACAAAACCTGCTAGCTAAAGATGGAGAATCAGCTATCAAAGCATGATACTTGCTAGGATTGCCTAACATTGCTATTTTGCTACTTTTCTTATGCTAGACCATTTGGTAGTCCATTTGGGGTGAACAACTTGGCAATTTGATCAGATAAGGCTGGTTTCTGCCAGCTTCTACCATGATGTTATCCCCAAATAACTCCTGCCCCTTAACCCTAGTTTGCTACTATTGTGTCTGCTATCTTACCAACCATTATTTCACTAATCTGCAGAAGGAAGCTGATTTAGCTTTCTTTACTAACAGGATCACAGTTTCCCTAGAAGGCATTTAGAAACAGTGTATATTATGCCTTTTGGTCCATATGATTTTTTCTATTTTACAAAGATGGCTATTTATGTAGCCATTAGGATATATTTATGTGTATTGCCGGTGAGCTTCTGTATTACATTGTTGGCATTCTGGAAACTGTGCCAAAAAAAAAAACTTCTAATGTTTCCCTAACCAACAGGGTGTAGGACATACAGCTGATTAAAAATAACCTCAGTTTTCAATGTGATTTAGTGTAAGATGGATAAGGGTGACACAGTCATTCTTACCCAGGTCCAAACTCCTAGTGGAGTCCCACCCACTAAGGATGGGGAGTATAGAAATGGGCAGTATAGAAATGTAATAAATATAAATGACTTGTCAAGCATTGTACAGTAGCAGAAATTTCACAAATGGGAGGTAATGCAGTGATAAGAATCCTGAGATGGAAGAGTAAGTTGTGTTACATCCAATTGCAATTAGGGGATAGTAGTTTTAATGCCACCCCTTTTAAAAATGAGAATTGTCCCAAATTTTCTTCTAAAAATGAATAGTCCTGGTGAGCAATAGTTGTCATTTAGATGCTTATTATATTAATGCAGGCAAAGACAGGAAGATACAACTATCTTCATCAAATTATGTTCCATAGGGTGTAAAACCTCGCATAAAGAGCGCTTCGCTTAGAGACTAACTCGCTTAAAGAGCAGAATTTTCTCTGAATGGTTGCCTCGCTTAACAACTAAAACCAACCAAAAACTCACTTAACAACTAAATCGGGGTTCACAATCCCCCCCCCCGCCAGAAATCACAATTGGTCACTTACAATGGTGTTTCACTTAAAGAGCAAACTTGCTTAAAGAGTAATCCCGTGGAACGCATTATGCTCTTTAATACCACTGTATGTTGTAAACATCACTCCACCACAGCTATATGAGTTGGGATGGTGAAACCATTCAATCTGGTATAGGAGGAAGAAAAGTGTTTCTTATAAATCTTACTAGCTGGAATACTCCTTTCTGTGATCTGTCTGGAATGCACAACAGTTTCTTCTAATCCTTTTGCATTTCACATAGTCTTAAAATAAGAATTCCTGCAGTGTGTACCTTCTAAGATCTTTGTTACAGCTGGATCAACCATCCATATACTGTATGCTATGTCTAACAGTGGTCCATTTTATGAACACAGTAGGCAGTCCACAGAGCTGGACACCCAATGTCAGTTTAACCAAACATTGAACCTTGTTATTTCTGATCTTTAGCTTTTTTTTTTTTTTTTACAAAATATGATGAATAGTGTTATATTTTAGATTATTTCCACTGTTCAAAAGTGTTGACCAATTATTTTGCATCAAGGTTTTTGCTGAAAAGAAAAAACCAAAGGGATTTTAAAAGATATTTTATTTTATTATCTGAAAGCTATATTACTTTACAGATCTCATAAATATAAATATATGTAAATGTCTTGAATATCTTAGTCATAAACTGGAAGCTGCCCTAGAATGAAAAAAGAAATGTGTGTTCTGTGTGTTAAAGTAAAATAGCTATTTTTTTTCCTTTCATTTTAAAGTCTTAATAATTAAACTTGATTAGACATGTGCCTATTTGTGCTTTTGGCCTGCAAATCCAGAATTCATTAGGCAACAGGGACACTGATGCCATATTCCCTGAAGAATTCAAGGAGATGTAGTCCACAAACACAAGTACAGTATGTACGTTTCTGTGCTAGACATTTAAAATAAACAATTAAATTCAAACTAAAATCATCCCAACCTAGGCAGGTGGTGCTGTATGGCTGTGTTCTCTCCTTCCATAAATGATAATGCATGCCTTGTCGATGGCCATGGACCCACATTATAGCAAAGGTTTTACAGAAGAGCAAAGGTAAATCCAAGGTATAGGCAGATTTCACAATCACTTCTCTTACAAACATAACTATAAATTGTGAGCAACTGGTCTTATTTAAACTACTTTTTCCTGTACATTTAACCATTGCAATTGGAAAAGAAAAATGAAGACCCAATGGATTGGTCAGTAGGCTGAACATATGAGGGGTGTTTATGAGGACATCTAGATTTAAACAACAGGTTTCTAGAGATAGGTATGTAATGAGCGTGGTCTTAGCAGCTATTTGAGCATCATTCTTCTCAATCCCATCCAGTCAAAAGCAGAGATACCTTTCCCATCACTTCATTTTAAGACTCACAACAGGTGAGCTGCTTTAGTCTCATGGGTGACCCACACGCTTGTTGATGGCTACAGTAGCCTAGAGGAGCAAGCCTTAGGAACTGTCGATCATCATAAAGCTGTAGCAGTGTGCTCAACAGCTTTATACCCAACATGACTTTGCTGCACGTACATTCCACAGATGAGTAATATGTTTTGACTTAGTTAGTTGCCACCACGTGCTCATGACGACATCTATTAGAACACCACCCTCATGCCTCAAACCAACAGAAAGCTCTAATCCAAATAGTTGGGCAATGATTGCATTAGCCTAGGATTCATTCTGATCACATATAGTGTCAGGAGATACAATTTCAGTTACCATCTATTCCTCAAGGTCAGTGTGAATTTCTTTGTCAATCTTTTTCTGGGCATAATTTAGTCACAAGGGTCCACCACTATTTAGTCCTGGCAGCTAAATTAGATCACACAATGACTGTGTACAGCTTTTCCTCATTTGCTTGTAGGCAAAGAGCCAAGGTCTAATAGCACATGGTCCTCATTCAAAGGCTGAAGAACTTGGCTAGAGGAGGAATGAAATCTCCCTCCTTCACCATGCAAAGGCCTATCAAGAGAAGAGAGCAAGGATAGAAATCCCCATTTGTCTCATTCTTGCAGCAAGAATGATTGATTGCATAATTATTATTATTCTCTGCTAATGAATAAAGTATTTCATGGCGTTCTTGACAAAATAAGAAGAATAATTTTTAGCAAGTGAAACAAAATCAGGAAGAATTTCCCCAGCCGGCTGGATGGTTTGACCCCCAGTGCCTCCTAGCTACAACACCTTGTTTTTAATGTTAAGTTTTTAAGCTTCTTTTAAAACTTTTAATTTTTGAACTGGTTTTAAATTGTTGTTGATATGCTGATGTGTTGTGAATCACCCGGGGTCCCTTTGGGGAGGAGGGTGATAAACAAATTTAAATAAATAAATAAATAAATAAATAAATAAATAAATAAATAAATAAATAAATAAGAGTTGCAAAATATATTTTAAAATTCTTCAATATTAGTATAGCGATAGCACAAAATGATGGTGACTGCTGCTTTGCTGCATGCATTATTAAGGATTACAAGCATCAGGGGAATGTGTGCATCTATTTGAATAAACTGACAGTTCTGCGCTTGTTTTTTGCATTTTTTGTGTACATGTTCATGCATATTTATTTATGTATGTATTTTTTGTTTTAAAAGGAAAAGATGAGTTTTTTGCAGAAAGATTTTGTGCAAATCAAGGAGAAGATGGTAAAAATAAATATTTTTACATAAAGGTGAAAATCTTGAATGGGTTGAAATTTTGCAGTCTGTTGTTGAGCTAAGTTAAACTAAGAAAGCCTTAATGTAGGGAAATGAATAATTTAGCAAATATTTTTACTCATTAATGCAACATGAATATTAATGTTGAAAAAGAGTAAAAGGAGCTGTTTTGTAGAGAAATATTAACCCTAACACTCTGCCAAGTTTTTGTAGCATTTGATTTCTATGAAAAAAAATCTGTTTCTTGTTTGATATTTTAATATATTACCCAGCTAGCAAATACCTTCAAGGTGGCTTGTAAATATAAAAACATGAAACAATCAATTCAGTCACAGCATAAATGCTAACAAATGTTGAATGTTGAGTTTGGGAAACAATTCTGTTTTAAAGTATCAGAATGCTACTTCATCCATGGGAAAACAGAAGGAGGAGGTGGAAGAGGACTACATTATAGATATGTTATTGATCTTCTCTCAGTGAAGGATACAAATACATCATAAGTACAAACAGTTTATCTGAATTTATCTGTCCTTTATAGTCTTGTTTTAAGGCAGATGGATGAACATGAGAAATCTCATCTAAACTGTGTAGAGGATAATATTTTGTTTTAAAAGGGAGTCCTGATCCATCTAAGCAACTGTGCATATATAACCCAAAGGTGCATTGATGAGATCTTTGGAAATTAAATGTAATTTTGGAGAAATTAAAACTAGCATCTGTCAAGTTTTTGTACCATTTGGTTGTTATGCAAAAGTTTGTTTGTTTAAGATTTTAATACATTGTGCGGCCAACAAATGGGCTTGAGGTGGTTTATAAATATAAAAACACAAAAGAATACAATGGCAACATAAATAAAACATTCTTCTGTTCAAATATTAGGATAGCAAGCACTGGCAGTTAAAAAAAAACCTTAAATACATAAAGCCAAAACATAAATAAAAAATCAAGGGTTAAACATCTTCTGAATGAGGAAGGTCTTGGGCACTTCTAGATGCTAGTAATGAGGACACAATGTATACCTTCTGGGTGTGGGTGTGTGGAATTCCAGTGATTACTACTGGTAATCCTGTTTCTCTCATAACCATCTATTGCACTATAGTGGTTGGTGACGCATGTTTTTGTCATGTGTGTGTGTGTTTGCCAATGATGCTGGAACAGCTTCACAGTTATTACGGCATCCATTAAGTCCTGAATCTCCTTGAAATTGCAGCCTAGCCAATGAAACTGATGTTTACCAGAACCATTGTCCTGTGTGTCCTTAACACCATGTTAAAGACCATTTACATTAGTTCAATGAGGAGATTTTTTGAATAGTAAACTGCTATGTACATCTCGAGAGCCCAGTGCCAATTCGGAAATTGCAGATCAGCATTCATCTGGACAGGAAATCTAGAAAAAGAGGCAAATTTTCTTATATACTGTAACAGTGACGGTGAACCTTGGCACTCCAGCTGTTCTTCAACTTCGATTCCCAGAAGAAGTGCTGACTTGGGCTTCTAGTAATTGAAGTCCAAGAACATCTGGACTGCCAAGGTTCACTGTCACAGTACTATAACAGCTACCCCTCCTCTCAGTCCTCAAGGCTATGCTGATTGGGTACTTAAGTTAGCATAGTTAATATAGTCTTGCCCAGTCTGGCTCCTCACCCAGCTCTCAGAAACTTTTACCTGATCATTTATGCTCAAACAATTAATGAAAAAGATCTCAGTGTCACATGGGCAGAATACCCCAGACCAGTGGTGGTGAACCTATGGCCTGCATGCCAGATGGGGCACTCCCAGCCTTCTGTGTTGGCATGTGCACCATCACAGCAGCACAGAGTTCACCCTGCTCCTCTGCCCAGCAGCTCAATGGGAGTTTTTCCTCCCTCCCCCACAGTACAGAGTTCACCCTGCCCCTCTGTTTGGGCACTCAGTCTGTAAAAGGTTCACCATCACTGCCCAAAACCATTCTGGTTGAGTAACCAGTCTCTATTCAGTTGGGGTTGGCAAATCTTCTCAAAATCTTCCACATAATCTCAACCGAACTGTTGACCACCACTCCCATCCATATCTTTTTATGTCAATAAATCTCATCACATTCTCAGCTCAAAAAAAAATGCAACTAGCTCTCCTCAAATAGAAAATAATATATTTTTAAAAGTTCTTCCCCTGCCTATCTACTGTGTTTGGGAATGAGGGTGGAAGAGGGATGTATTCCTACTGTCAACATTCCCTATCATTCCACTCCTGAAAAAAATGCAATGCAAAATAATATCTTCATTACTTTGATAGGAAAGTTGATTAAATAAACAGCTGAGGATGAATGTGATTCTTCTACAGTGTATTCTTTTTAATGGACTGTAGTTTGAATATGTTTTCCAGTGAGATAGGCATGTGCTCAATTTCTTTGACAGCAGGGATGCATTCTGTTCTTCCTTCAACACATACCTTTTATGATACTTTGAAATTATGTAATAAGGATGCAAACATTTATAAAAAGAACCATTCATTTTGTTACAAGGGAAAATGTTTATGGAATGTTTAGTTTAGCTCTATTTAATATCCATGTGTCAGTTTTATATAGAAAAAAGAGGGATTTCAAAACTTTAAAACATAATATTTTATGATGTTTTTTCATTGTATTTTCTATTTTATGTCTCATAATTTAGCTTTGTGAACTGCCCAGACAATGCTTGTGTTATAAGGTAATATACAAGATTAGATAGATAGATAGATAGATATTTTCTTTAAAAAATATGGATTTTATGCCCTACAATGCCCATCTTAGAGAACATCAGTCTTCATAAAACAATGATCTGAATTTTTGGAAGAGCAATTTAATTTTCATGATACTATGGTCTGATTTCATTCTTTTGATTTAGTTTTACTCTCTTAAAATATGTCTTTTCGCCAGTTTCAGCAGGAGACACATCTATGACAAAAGCATTCCTGTATAAAATACCTGTATGTCCACACAACTTCAGAGTGACCTTGGACAACTAGAAACAGCTGACAGGAGAAAAAGTCCATCATGCTGGGAATAATGGACATGAGCCTGTATTTACAAGTTTTGCTTTTGCTGTTTCTATCGTGTAGTTGATAGCATTGGTACAAAAAGTAATCATAATCGAACAGGTAGCCTTGGAATTTTATATAGCCATACAAAGAAAATTAACTGCTCCAGGGAAGCCACAAATTTCATCCTGGATGTGCAGTTTTTATTAGATATGGCAGAAAACAGGTAACTTCTGGCTGGTGAGAGGCTTCTAAAATTGCTTTCAGGTTCACTCTGGGTTGTTTTATGTAAATGTGTTTTTATAAGTGTCAGTATTGCTCTTTTTTATTTCAAATGGAAGTTGTAGTGTATTCACCAGCTCTCTTAGAATGAATCAAATCAGTCAAATAGCACATTCACCCTGCTTCTGTGAGACAGGAACAAGTAGCAGAGCTTTCTAGGCATTATAATAAAGACATTACATTTGTAAGAAGAGCTGGTCACAGTGGTGAAAAACATCAGAGGACTGTTTAAAGTAAACCATGGGTTGTTTTTATTTGCAGAATTTGGACGTTCCTTTTTAAAAAATACAAGCTGGAATCCTCCTGCTTGCATGGACAGTCCAAACAACAGCACCTTTTCCTTACTGTGAGTTTCTGGTGTGCTAATGAGTGCCATTCTAATTTTTTGCCACATACCTTCCTCAGTTCAGGTAGTCTGGACTCTGCATGAATACAACCCATACAAGTCTGACAGTATCAGACATGCAACAATAATAATTTGTCTGTATGTAAAGAATTTCCACAATGCTATTGAGCCAGAAAGGATCCCAGAATGACATAAAAATCCATTAAAAGCAAAAATGTTCCTGTCCTCAGAGATACACTCTAAGCTGGAGACGCAACACAAAAGGAGAAGGGGAGGCAGAAGAAACTCAAACTCAAAAAATAGTTCTTAGAGTTTCAGGTACGTTAGAAATATTTGATAGATGCCGTTTTAGAAGAAGAGTTGGTGTCCTCAGCAACCAAAAGGAGCTGACTGGGCTCCAAATGGCAAACTTTGGAATTTGAAAAGTTGACTCCTATTTATATTTGCCTCTCAAAATACCCCAGACAGCCACCCAGTAGACAGGGAATTTAAATCTGGAACTGCATTTATTTAATATATTTGGATTTCAGAATTGTAGCCATAGCATTGTATACACACTCTACAGTCTGCCATCATTTGTAGTTGTCATAGAGGTAACACTAAGTGGCCACCATTTCCTTGCTCTTCCTTTCTTGTAGTTTGTGGGTCTTGGGAATGATTCAGTACCAGAACTGTAAGAGCAGTGTACATTTTAGGAGTACAATAGTACCCCAGATAACGTTATGACTTGGTTCCACAAGTCCCGTCGTTATCCGGTTTTTAACGTTGTGCGATACATTGATCACACAATGTTAAAAAAAGCCCTGTTTCCCTGGAGGCTGCAGCAAGCCAGAACGTCGGGATTTGAAGCCTCCAGGGAGGTGGGGGAACTTTGGAAACAGCTTGGATCGGGTCTCCCCACCTCCCTGGACCCGGCGGGGAGGTCAGAGACCCCAAAATTGGTAAAAAAAAAAAGTCCATTTTTTTTACCCATTTCGGGATCTCTCAGGGAGATAAGTCTTTTAATACTAGCGTGGGGGTGGGTGGGTACTCCCCCCCAACCACCCCTCACCCCCACGCTAGCATTAAAAGGAAGAAAATCCAGAAGTTCTTTGAGGCTGCAGCAAGCCAGAATGTTGGGATTCGAACCCTGACATTCTGGCTTGCTGCACTGGCTGAGGACATCGGGGAAGCCCAGAAACAGCTTGGATCGGGTCTCCCCACCTCCCTGGACACAGGGGGGGGGGTTCAGAGACCCCAAAATTGTTTTAAAAAACCGACTTTTTTTACCAATTTTGGGGTCTCTGACACACACACACACACCCCGCTGGGGCCAGGGAGGTGTGGAGACCCGATCCAAGCTGTTTCTGGGCTTCCCCAACATCCTCAGCCAGTGCAGCAAGCCAGAATGTCAGGGTTCGAATTCCAACATTCTGGCTTGCTGCACTGGCTGAGGACGTCAGGGAAAGCCCAGAAACAGCTTGGGTCGTGTCCCCTGCCTGCTCCAGAGAGATCAGAGGACCCGATCTACAGCTGCAGGGTGGGTGGGGAAACTGACGGGGACTCCCTGTCAGCTTCCCTAGCCACCCGCCCTTGCCTCCGCAGCTGTGGAGTGGCTGGGGAAGCCGACGGGGGAACCCCCCGTCAGCTTTCCAGCATCCCCACCCCTGCCTCTGTAGCTGCAGGGTGGCTGGGAAGCTGAACGGAGAACCCCGTTCAGCTTTCCAGCCACCCTGATGCTAAGAACGACTGTATCGGATAACGTTAAAAATCGTGTTATTCGATACAAGATTTTTCCGAAAATCTTGTAACGTTATGCGGTTTTCACGCTATACGATACTCACGTTATCCGGGGTATTACTGTACTGTATTTGTTTAATCAAACATGGTGAATTCTGCCTCCAGGAGAATGAATGATTTATTAAGATGGGGAGAAGGGAGCCTTTGAAATTCAGAAGTCACTCCCAAGTGATCCCAGCAGCAATATGACAGCAAAGTTTTGAGTTTTGAGGGACTGCAGTGGCTCAAGTGGCTAAGACACTGACTGAGAGGTGGAAGGTCAGCAGGTCGATTCCCGAGTACTGCAGGATGGAATGAGCTCCCATCTTTGTCCCAGCTCCTGCCAACCTAACAGTTTGAAAGCAAGAAATTGCAAGTAGATAAATAGGGACCACTTCAGTGGAAAGGTAACAGTGTTCCGTGTGCTCCAGTGTCTAGTCATGCCTGCCACATGACTATGGAAACATCTGCAGAAGCAGACAGCTCTGACTCTTCGGCTTTGAAACAGAGATGAGCACTGAACCCTAGAGTCAGATATGACTGGCTTTCGAGCACGGGAAACCTTTACCTTTACCTAAAGCCCACCACCACACCCCAATCAGGCCATGTTATACTGCTATGGTAATAGAGTAGACCATACTTGCAGCTTCTCCATGCTGAGTGTCAGGAGGTGCCTAACTAACCTGACAACCCTGAGAACCAATGGCCTTGAGTGCCACAGTCCACAGGGAAGGGTGATGGTCTCATGTGGATTAAATCCCATTTGAATCCATCTTGACGGAGAACAGCAGCTTCATCCATACTGGCCTAGGGCTGAGGAGGACTTTACATGCCAGGAGGGCTCAGGACCAGAATGTGACTTGCAAAGCTGGCTCAGTGGTATGGGTGTCATACTGCAATGCAAAAGGCAGATGAAAGGCCACTGAATTATATTCTCAGGACAGACTTCATGACTTATCACCATGATGTTTGCCTATACTGTATTCGGATACAGCAGCAGCAGAAGAAAGCCTACCTCCCATCATTTTTGAATATTTCAAAGGCTTCCTTAGGGTGAAAGAGAGCCCAAGAGATCATTGGAACCTAAAATGGATGAATAGGAGGTTATACATTAGTGCAAATTTAGCACTTTTGGTGCCCAGTCTGAGTTGTGCCAGGCATAGAATTATGCAACAGGATTTTGTCTAATGGGTTTACTTTCAAGGTATGTAATGACAATTGCTAAGCTGATTAGAATCATTTTTCTGCATAGGTGGCATTTTAAAGAATTGATGAGGTAGCTGGAAAACTTACCAGGGCACTTGAAAAATTAGGACAGTATTACAACATCAACCATTTGAAGCCTAATCAAAGCAAGACTCAAGTATTATGTGCTTTCCACCTTCGAAACCGAGAGGCAAGGGCTGAGTTGAATGTTATGTGGCAAGGGAACTGATTACAGCATTGTTCAGCTCTAAAATACCTCAGTGTGACCATTCACCTGACATTGCTTTAAGCAGCACTGCCTGAATACCAAAGCCAAAGTTAGTACAATGAACAACATCACCAGGAAACTCACACATTATAAATCAGGAACCCAACCATCTACACTGCAGACATCAGCTTTGGCCTTGAGTGTCTGCAGCAGAGTATACTGCTCCAGTATGGAGGGCATCCACACATGCAAGACAAGTTGACTTTGCTGTTAATGAAGCCATACATATAGTAATAGGATGCTGCAAGCATACACCAGGTGAGAAAACATACCCTCTTGTTGGTAAGATCAGGAGAGAAGTATCAGCAAACACTGAGATAGCTAAGCAAGAGAATGATGACACCATGTGAATGGATATGAGCTTCAAGTCTGCCAGCTCAGCTCCAGGAAGAGCTTTGTGGCAAGAAAAAACTTTCTTGAGGGTACACAAGAGCAAAATCAAATTAGAAGATGGAAGAAAGAGCTTGTTGGACAAGGAACAACATTAAAGGAGGATATCGCTGAGGAACTCAACCTCCCCTAATCACTTGGAGGACCTTGAATTGGCTGAAAGTTGGAGTCCCTAAATACAAGGCCAACATACTCAAGCTGGCAGACAACAACACATTTATTTATTTATTTATTTACTTACATTTTTATACGCCCTTTTTGCTGGGTCGACCCAGGGCGGTTTACAACATCATAAAAGCATAATAAAACCCAACCCAAAACCATTGTTAAAAACTTCAAAATTACAATTATAAAATTTAAAAAGTTTTTATAATTTATAAAAATCCACAGATCCCAATAATAATTTAAAAAGTTAAAAACTTAAAAAGAAAAGATTAAAAAGATTAAAAGACCGGGGGGAGAGGGAGCTCAAACAAGCCAGCGAGCTGGGGTCATGGTACCGCCAGGACCCCATACCTGTCCCGCCAGCCATGTTTTTAAGTTCTTCCTAAAAGACAGCAAGTCCATCTGAAGACGTAGCTCAGTTGGTAGGAGGTTCCATAGGGCTGGAGCGGACACAGAGGAGGCCCTCCTTCTAGTTCCAGAGAGCTGTGCCTCTCTGGCTGATGGAACAACTAGAGAGCCTCTCCGGTCCACTCTGGTGGGACGGACAGATGTTTTTGGGGTGATGCGGTCTCTTAAGTATCCTGGCCCACTACCATATAGGGCTTTAAAGGTGATAACCAGCACCCTGAATTGCACCCGGAGGCAAACTGGTAACCAGTGCAGCTCCCGAAGCAGAGGCGAGGCATGTGCATACTGCCCACACCCCATCACCACCCGGGCAGCCGCATTTTGGACCAGTTGAAGCCTCCGGATGGTCATCAAGGGCAGCCCCATTTAGAGCGCATTACAATAATCTAGTCTGGAGGTGGCCAGAGCGTGTGTGATCATGAGCAAGGAGTCCCGATCTAGGAGCGGGCATAACTGGCATATTACACGAAGTTGTGCAAAAGCCCTCCTAGCCACGACTGCCACCTGCTCTTCGAGCAGTAGTCGTGAGTCCAAGAGGACCCCCAGATTATGCACCAGGTCTGTTTGGGGCAAAACTGCCTCATCCAGAACCAAAGATGGTAGCTCCCGAGATGACGCAGGACCCCCGACCCACAGCCACTCAGTCTTGCCAGGGTTTAGCTGAAGCCCATTGTCCCCCATCCAGACCCTGACCGCCTCCTGGCACCTGGAAAGGACTTCCACTGCATCGCTTGGATCACCACGGGCCGAGATGTATAGCTGGAGAGACACAGAATCTGGCTCATTTACTGGTCTGCCGATTGCTGCCAGAGACATTTATTTATTCATTTATTTTATTTTATGTTTCATACTTCTATACCATCTCCTCACCAGAGTGACCCAGGGCGGTTTACAACATCACAAAAAAAATAACAATAATACAATCCAAACCCATCATCCTAGAGCTTCAGAATACCAACTATAAAAATTTAAATTTTCAAGATTTTAAATTTTTTTAAATCAGTTAATTCCCATCATAATTAAATGACCACTGATGGGCAATGACAAAGTTAAGAAAGTGGCCTCATTTCGGCAGTCCAAGGTTTGATCAGAACACAAAAAAAGAAAAAAGGGATGCCATTTTTACTGTTTGGAAAAAAAAAGTTATCTGTGCCTTTTTTATTGGATATTTGACTTTCCCCTTTGTGTGTCAGGCAATCAACATTCAATTACTCAAGTGCTTTGATTACTTGACTAAACATCTAGTTATTGAATATGCGCAAAGTTTCTAAAACAAACATTTCTCAATTATTGAGTTTATTCCTTTTAAACCACTTGTCCAGCAACTTTTAAAGGTTTACAATTCATCAATATTCATAGATCCACTTAATTAAACTTGAGCCATCTTGCCCTATTTTTACCCTTACTGTGTATGTATTAGGTAGGTGCATTTGGTATTCCTTTACATTTTTAGTACCAAAAACAAAAAAGGAAAACAATACTGGAGGAAGGGAACTTTAATACACTAATTTCCATTAGTTGAGCATGTCTATTAGAGGGTTGTTGTTGTTGTTTTTTTGGACCACACCCCTTCTCCCTTTGAGCCCCTGAATTTGGTATATAAAGAACATGCCTGTAAGTTTCATTCCTTGTCTGATGAAGTGGACTTGATCCATGAAAGCTAACAATAAAAATATAGCAGTTAGTCTTTAAAGTGCTACAGTGTTTTTTATTTTATTTTATTTTGATTATTTTGTTTTGTTTTGTTTTCTGATATGTCTATTAGAATTGTGACTCTTAAAGGGATTTAGTCTATAATCTTCCAGTAGTGTTTCCTATTATGGAAGATCCCTGTTGTATATTTTCCCCTTACTCTCCTATCCGTTCTGCTTTAGTGGGCCTCCCCTCCCCCCAAAAAATGTATCCAAGTTGCAAACTGGTTTTTTTTAAGTGCTTCCTTCAATAAGGTTTTCAAGCAGAATCCAGTCCACTAGTTTAACTGGGACTGTCAAATTTCTTCTTTCAAAACTGCCTGTTTCTTTTTCATTACTAACTATGCACGTCGAGCCATGTCTTTTGTGGTGATCAGTTTCACTGGGTTTCCTTGAGTTGCAACATTATAAAATGGGCAGGGGAAAAACTCCCTACTTTTCACATACACTTATAAATATATACACTTATAAATATATACTTTTCTCATATGGGGACTGTGGTGGCTTAGTGGTTAAGACACTGAGTGTGAAGACTGGAAGGTTGGAGTTCAATGCTTGAGTGTACTACATGATGGACCCGCCAACCTGGCTGGCAGGTCCCGCCAACCTGGCTGGCAGGTTGGATCTGGGGAACGGGTGGTATAATGACTCCAGCTGGTTGGTTAATCTGACACACACACCCTTGACCCTATCTTTTAATGTAACTTCTAGTTTTAACCTTTTAATATGTTTAATCTGTTTTAGTTTTAATAATTGACTTAATAATCTTTTAAAGTGGTTTTAATTGTTATTGATGTCTTGTTGTGAAATTGTCCTGGGTCACTTTGGTGAGGAGGGCAGTAAATAAGTTTGATAAATAAATAAATGAATAAATAAATAAATGGAGTGAGCTCCCATCTCTGTCCCAGGTCTTGCCAAGAAATTGCAAGTAGAAGATAGGGACCACTTCGGTGGGAAGGTAAACAGTGTTCCATGCAGTCTGGTGTCTAGGCATGCTTGCCACATGTCCACGGAAGTGCCTGCAGACACAGACAGTGCTGGCTCTTTGGCTATAAATAGAGATGAGGACCAAACCCTAGAGTTAGATACAACTGGCTTTCAAGCAATGCCCCCCTGAGTCCTCGGAAATGGGTGGGGTATAAATTTAATTAATTAATTAATTAATTAATTAATTAATTAATATATTTCTATTATGGAACTTCTTCATTGATGTTTTCTTGAACAAAAAGGTGACAAATTCTTTTGCCTTGACTTATAAGGAAGGTACTCTAATCTGCCAGACATTTTGATTACTCTCTTGTGCACCCTACGCAGCTTTTCAGTATCATTTTATAAGATGGATCTGTCAGAACTGTGCTGCCACTGGTACAAACAGGGAGTATGCAGCTCATTCTTCCCTGGCAAAGAGGCACTTGCTTGGTCAAAATCAAATAATATTCCACACGAAATTACACCTTAGATTTTGCATTATGACACCTGACCATTTTATTTTTAAACCCTTTCCTTATAATTCACAAAAATCAATGGACAACACTGTCTTTGCATTCTTAGTTGATGTTTTCTGTAAGCTAGCCTCTACAACACCAATATCTCTTTTTTGGATATTCTTAGCCATTTCAGAGAACATTAGTGTAAATTTGGCTGCATTGACTTCTATAGGGTTAGGTTCAGTTTATACATTTGCTGGTTTCTCGGTGATGAAAAATACCTCTTCATTCCACCCAGTCCTCCTCTTCCACTCATTTTTAAAGATGAAATAAGCATCTTATTTTTACTAGAAGTGCAGGCAGAGTCCAGAAAAGGCAGTGGGACTAGAGACCACATTGCCAACATACGTTGGAGCATGGAGAAAACAAAGAAATATCAGAAACAAGTCTACTTCTGTTTCATTGACTACACCAAGGCCTTTGACTGTGTGGACCACAACAAAATGTGTTAAGCAATTAAAGAGATGGGAATACCAGAACACCTTATATGCCTTATGAGAAATCTGTGCAAAAGTCAAGAAGCAACAGTTAGGACAGAATACGGAATGACGGAGTGGTTTGGAATAGGAAAAGGAGTAAGATAAGGCTGCATTTTATCACCCCGCTTATTCAACTTTTACACAGAGCACATAATGTGCAATGCAGGGATGGAAGAATCAGAATTTGGGATCAAAATTGCTGGGAGAAACATCAACAACTTGAGATATGCAGATGACACTGCCTTAATGGCAGAAAGTGAGGAAGACCTAAAAAAAGCTGCTGCTTAGGTTGAAAGAAGAGAGTGCAAAAGTTGGCTTGAGACTCAGTATCAAGAAAACCAAGATAATGGCTACAGGCCCTATCAGTCCCTGGAGAATAGATGGGGAAGAAGTAGAAGCAGTGACAGACCATACATTTTTAGGATCAAGGCTCAATGCGATTGAAGCCATGAAATAAAAAGGTGACTGATTCTTGGGAGGTAAGCAGTGAGAAACCTGGAGAACATCGTGAAAAGTAGAGACATCACATTGAAAACAAAAAGTTGCATAGTCAAAACAATGGTATTTCCAGTGACAATGTATGGTTGTGAGAGCTGGACCATAAAGAAAGCTGAGCGCAGAAGAATAGATGCCTTTGAGATGTGGTGCTGAAGAAGAGTTTTGAGAGTCCCCTGGACAGCAAGGAGAACAAATATGTCGGCCTTAGAAGAAATCAACCCTGACTGTTCCCTAGAAGGTCAAATAGTAAAGATGAAGCTAAAGTACTTTGGACATCAAACGAGAAGAGATGATTCACTTGAGAAGGCCTTGATCCTGGGAAAGGTGGAGAGCAAAAGAAGAAGGGACAGCCAAAAATGAGATGGTTAGATGGTATTGTGGATGCAGTGGCCACAGAGCTGGGCAGGCTGAGCAGGACAGGTGGAGGACAGAGATACCTGGAGGACAATGGTCCATAGGGTCGCAAAGGGTCGGAATTGACTGTGTGACTGAAGAACAACAAAAAAGCATTATTTTACATAACAAACGTGTATGTATTCATGTCCATGTGTCCTCCAGAAATTGTTTACTTCTCCCAAGCTTGCCTTGGATTCAGTTAGTAGTAAAAGGTAAAGGTCGCCCTTGCTCAAAAGCCAGTCATATCTGACTAGGGTTCAATGCTCATCTCTGCTTATAGCCAAACAGCCAGTGCTGTCTGCATCTGCAGACATTTCCCTTACATGTGGTAGGCATGCCTCCAGAGTGCACAGAGCACTGTTTGCCTTCCCACCGAAGTGGTCCCTATTTATCTACTTGCAATTTCTTGCTTTTGAACTGCTAGGTTGGCAGGAGCTGGGACAGAGAGAGGAGCTCACTCCATCATGCAGTACCCAGAAATCGAACTCCTACCTTCCCATCAACGAGGTCAACGTCTTAGCCACTTGAGCCACTGCAGTTAAAAACAACAAAGTAATTCTGGACTATTGAGTGATGGAGTTAGAACACACGTGATTCTTTCTTTAAACACAAAAGCTCACAGAAATGTACCAGTGCTAGTTTGCTAGGTTACAGAGCCTTAAGGTGAAGGACAGTGGAGGTGTATCTCTCCTGCAGTTAATCAGCATGCCTAGGAGATGAATACATAAGAAGTGAAAAGAGCAACTTCACTCCTCAGTCTCTTTGAACACCCCATGGGAGGTGAAGAATGCTAGTAGTAAGAGCGTTTGGAAGAAGGGAAGTGAGGGCAGGAATAAGAGAAATAATGACAGTAATTCTTCACGTGGGTTTGGGTCTAACTCGAATGTAATATAAACACATAAATGACATACACATGTGAAATTGGATTAGAATAAGTAATGTATTTGTGACTAGAGAAGGATGAAATTCTCAGCTGTAATTCAATATAAGGAACAAACATAGACACACCACAGAGCTTAAAAAGGGAAAACAACAGCATAGATAAAGGGTATCATTATAAAAACAACTATTACAAAGAAGGTTGAGGGGGAAATATGTAAAAAGAAGAAACTAAAGGGCTTAAAGAATAATTAAGAAATAGATTTCTATGTCACTCCATAAAATCAGCACATGCTTCCTTGCTACAAAATTTCACAGCAACTGAGTGAACAAAAAAAGACACACTGAACTGTATTTGTAAGTTCCTGCCCCCAGAGCACACCAGTTGCAGGGCCCTGTGTAAAATGTGCCCTAGGATAAGATCTGTCAGTCACTCAACTCTCTTCCACCCTTCTCTCTAACCTCAATATTTTCAAAGAAATAAAACTTACACAGACACTGTTTCTGAGAACCAAGTGCCTACTTTTTTGAATATTCGAGTAAGTAAAAGAGAGAGAGAGAACATACATACAGTATTTATTTCATTTCATTCTGTCTATCTGATTTAGCTGTCTCTTCAGGTGGTGAACAATAACAAATGATAGCTAAACCCCACCCAACTATAAAAATAACATAACATATAGCTCAACTGTATGCCTGTCATCAGGTATTATTACCCAATAAGAATGGCAGCAATAGATTCATATACAATAATGGAGGCAAAAATTAGCTCAGAGGCAAGATACAGTCAAACCTTGCATAAAGAGCGCCTCGCTTAAAGAGCAGAATTTTCTCTGTTCACTTCACTTAACAAATAAAACCAACCAAAAACCCGCTTAACAAATCGGGGTTCGCAATCCCCCCCCCACCAGAAGTCACAATTGGTCAGTTACAATGGTGTTTTGCTTAAAGAGCAAATTCGCTTAAAGAGCAATCCTGTGGAACACATTATGCTCTTAAAGTAAGGTGCAACTGCATTAGAAAACACCTTCTTAAAAAGCTCTTCTTATTCTTCTTGTGTCATATCAAATTCTGAATATTGGCTATCATTATGGTGATCAACCATGAAGATTGTGCAGGGAGTACAGTCAGACCTCTACATACAAATTTAATTTGCATAGGAATGCATTGAATGCAATTTCCCATAGGAATGCATTGAATTTCTTATCTTTATAAAATTCTATTAAAAATTCATATCTCAAACCTGTTTTTTCCCTGATATTTCTGGATGTATCTCAGGTTTTTCTTAAGTCGAGTTATTCTTATCTCCAGGTTTGACTAATATAATGCGGTAGCCCTCCATTTGCCTTCCATTTGGAGATCATCACTGATGGTCCCCTAGTAGATTAAATCTCACTTGAATCCATCTTGATGGAGGGCAGCAGATTCATCAATATTGACCTGGGGCTGATGAGGACTTTGTGTGCCAAAAGGGCTCAGGACCAGAAAGTGACTCACAGAGCTGGATCAGTGGTATTGGTGTCATGCTGTGATGCGGAAGGCAGATGAAAGGCCACTGCATTATATTCGCAGGACAGCCTTCACGGCTGATCTCCATGATGATCACCAATATTCGGAATTGGTTATACCAGAAGAAGAAGGGGACCATCACACATACCTTTGGACTTTGCCACCCAATGCTGTTAGTTTTCAGGGTTGTCAGGCTTCTTAACTGCCACCTGACAATCAGCATTGTGTCGCTGGCACTATGGTCTACTCCTGTGGTTTCCACAGGGGAGAACTTTGATTTTTAAGGGGGTGGTGGATTCCTATAATGCTTCACTTACTAGTCAGAGAAATACTAAGATTCCTGTAAAAGCAGATTAAAATATTGCAATGTTTCATTTATGATAAACAAACATTATAGCAAAAGGACATGAAAAGTTAATATGAAAATAGTTCAGAGCAGCAGGGAGTACTATTTAATGTGATTTAGGCTGATGAGTGTACTTGATTGTCCTGTTGAGTGCCTCACTTAGAGGCATGCTCAGGAAGACTTTAATGTTGATTCTATATTTAGCAGCAAATATTTATTATCAGGAGGTGTTGTTAGGAATCATTATGGCTGATTTCAGAAGTCACTGGTGAATTGCCCTGCATATCGCAGTGGTATTCCAAAGATGCTGCCACACTTAAATTGGAAGTTCAGAAGGCCCTTTAGTCTATCAATGTTGGTGTGATAATGGAAAACTGGCATTTAAAGATAGAGGGGGTTTTTTTTGGGGGGGGGAGGGGAGAAAAGAAATGACCTAAAAAGAATTGTTATTCAAATCCTGTGGAACTGCAGTTGTTGCATAATTTATTCCACAGACACTAGCCTACTTTATGTTCACTGTTTAAAATGATGCTCAGCTAGCAGTTTCTTAGTGACACAAAGCAATTACCAACTACTGTTGTTATTCAGCGGTAGCAAAGCAAACTATGCACTAAAGGCCTCACAAAATTCCCCACCCTATTTGTAGATAGAAATATTAGCAAAGGTGAGGTCATTTCATTAGATTACTTCAGCAGCTTTCCAAATGTTTCTCTGAGTTTATCACTAGGCTGCCCATTAGTAGAGGGTATAGTCCTTTTTCCAAGATTCCACACACTGACACACATACAATTACAGCAAATGGCAGCAAGATCAACTGCGTTTGTAGGCTGAACACTCTTGTATGTCACCTAGTTTCATTCTCTGGCATTGTGGTAATGGTGGTGGTCACAGAAAAACATTGTAGTGACAGGTACTTTGAGAAAATTTTGCGAAGTGGCCTTCTGAAGGAAAATGAAAATTAAACATTTCAAAATACTAGAAAAACATCAGAGAATGTTTTGCCCAACCATCCTTTTGAGTTAAGCATCTTTTTCAAGGTCTTCTGATGGTTCAATTTGGAGGACTAATTGTGGATAATTTTTCCCTATTGAAAATGTATATAATTCAGGTTTTCCTTCTGTATCAGTGTTTCCCAGGTTTTCGCTTTTGGACTTCAATTCCCAGAAATCTAAGTCAGTACACTGGTTGATCAATGCTTTGGGGGATTGACTTAGGCTTGTGGGAAATGAATTCCAAAAAACTAAAGTTTGGGGTTTTGCTACAAACCCAGTTTTCAGGAGAAAGGTGAAGAATGAATGACTGAATCAGCCATATAGCAAATAAGGACAGCAATGTTTTGCCCAGCTAAAGGGAAAAGCTGGCAGTAATTTTGTGTCAAAATTTGTCTTTTGGTTTCCTAATGTTTTATGACCCCATCAAAGATATTATGTGTATCTATTTCAGTAGAATTTATTTTGGAGGTACTTTTCAGTAGTTGATAACTTGTACAACAGTTTAAGATGCTGCTTTTATTTCCTTTTTTCTCCATCACCCTGTAAAGAATAGAAAGAACCATTGCTAAATTCTTTTCCTTCACCTTCAAGTTTCCTGCAAGTTATGCAAATGTCTTAAAAGTTTCTTTTATTTGGAAATAAGACACATGCAGAGATAGCAAAATCTAGTAAAGATGCAAATAGCCCATGCAGTGGATTAAATTTTCAAAGCAGAAATCACCTTAGTTGAAGGTAACTCATGAAATGTTTACAATTCACACAACTACATGAATTGCACAGATTTGGGTGACAGTTGCAAATTTTGCTCAAATATGGGACATTATGTACAAAACATAGTTCACTGTAATGTGCAATAAAGTTACCAAAATCCACCATCGTCTTTGTGAAGGAGGAGCCATCCCTACATAGCTACTAATGCTTCTCATCTAAAAAAACTTTGGTGAGGGT
The DNA here is from genome assembly GCA_030440675.1 of Furcifer pardalis. Classification (NCBI taxonomy): domain Eukaryota; kingdom Metazoa; phylum Chordata; class Lepidosauria; order Squamata; family Chamaeleonidae; genus Furcifer; species Furcifer pardalis. Next base: position 90,052,974 of record CP126893.1, read on the forward strand.
GGCTTATTACATCTTACTCTGGGCTTTGGCTGAAGCAGATGGTGAGGCTGTCCTAGAAAAAGACTGGGCAACAAAAATCTGGATATTCACACATATTTTACCTCTTATTCATAAAGAAGTGCTTAGGTAGCTAGCTGTGAAGCCAGTGGTTGGAAATTCAATTCCCCACAGTACCTCCTTGGAAGGGGGTTAACTCAATGCTTCCAGTTCTGCAGCTTTATGTTTTTTATAGAATTGCTAGATAGCTTGGTGGTATTGTTATCTGTTTGTAGAGACAGAGGTTGGGAGTTTGGTTCCCCACCTTCTTGACTGGTTGGACTCAATGATTTATACAATCCTTTCCAGCTCAGTCCTAAGATTATTAAATTATAGATTCTTCAAAGGACAACCTTGGGTTCTGTTAATTAATGTGAGGCTCCAGGGTGTAAGCAGCTGGCAGGCAACACAAAGACCCGGACCAAGGAAGATCAGGAAACAGGACAGACAGTAACTGAATCTCAGTCCAGAGTCCAAATGAAATCAAAGATGCAAGATTAGTCCAGGCAATGAAATCATAGTCCAAACAAGCCAGAAGTCAGGTAACCAGGAGAAAAGACAAGACATGGCAGAGAACCCTCAGGGGCTGGGGCAAGGTGAGGATGAAATTCCAGGAGCAAGGCAAGAGATCCAGGAACTACACAATGGCAAATCTGTTGACCCTCATTGCTAAGGCAGGTTCAAGTGTGTGTGTGTGTGTGTGTGGGGGGGTTTCTTATATAGCCAAGGCACCCAGTGTCTCCTGGTGGGGCCTATGAAGATCTGGAATCTTCCCCAAGTCTTTCCAGTAGGGTTTAGGAGCTTCAACAGGGTGAAGGTCCAGTCTTTCAGGACTTAGAGCAGCTGCTGCTGCAAATCCTGTTTTTTGAAACAAGAAAGAAAAGAATTTTTTCTTATAATTTCTTGTGGAATCTGACTCTCTCCTGCCTCTTCTCGAGACTATTGTTTCACAAATGGTAGTCCTAGATGTTCTTGGACTACTTTGAAATGTTCTTTTCCCCAGAAGCTCTTGCCAGCACTGTCAATGTTCAGAACTTGTAGAAGTAGCATTCCAAGAACATCTGGGTACTCAGTTTTGGAAACTTCTTCCCTTGTGTATATAAAGCAATCAATGTAACTTGTCTTGATTTTACCACAAAGAAATATCAAAAAATAATAATTATAAGTTCATGATATGCCTTAACTGCTAACTGCATTTAGCTTGGATCAGTAAATATAATTGATTACTGTAATATTTAAAGTTGTGGAAAAGATTCATTTGTAACTGACTCAGAAGAAACATGCTGATGGCTGGTAATGAAGCCTAGGTTTTTGTTCCATAAAAAATGGAATCTGGACACATCACTATTGCTGAATGTATACTATGCATTCATGACAAGATTTTATCCCCTGGAAAGCCACGTCTGCATTAATAGAGTTTTATTTTTTTAACTGGTTGGGAAGGGGATTTTTTCAAACATGTTAAAATAGACCAGGGGTAGTAACCTACAGCCCTTGGCACCAAAAAATCTGGCCACCACCCTCACTCCAACTGCAGCTGCCGCTACTGGAATCAGCAGCGGACTCATGTACAGTTGTCGTAAACACATTTACGACAGCCATAAATGGCAATGGGACATCCTGTCTGAGGGAGCGTGACCTGGCCCCAGACTCCAAAAGGTTGGCAACCCCTGGCATAGACTTTCAGTAATGTAGAGAAAGCATATGGTTGCCCAGGGCAACATACACAACACTTTATTTGTATTACGGTATTTTTGATTAAATTATTTTTATCATTCTTCAGCACTTCTCTGTGGAATTCAATTTATCCATTATCATGAGCAACTCAGTCTTCCTGTTCTCTTTTTGCCTTGCATCCATCTACAACAAATATAGCTCCCCTAAGGGAACAAAATATAAACCAGTCCTATTGTGAGCAACAATAAATGCATGCAACTTCCCAATTTCATTTATGGAGTAACAGAAATAAATGTGAGACATATGAAATTCACCAAAGGCAGTAGAATTCAAAATATTTCTGTGAATATCTATAAGCACAAGACTCAGCCAAATAAAGAGGATTTGATTAAGACTCTCTGTGAATAGGGGGGAAACCACATATTACAATCTGTGAAGAAGAAAAATCTGTCTCTTCTGGTTTTTTAAGGGAACTCACAGCAGTAATTTAGCTACTCATTATTATTAAAACAAAAAATTATTAGTGGGAAGCAGCAGTACTTTGTAGGTTATGGGCTAGAACAAGAAATCTTAGAAGTGATGCTAAGGAATAAGAAAAACTTAAAAGTCTGCTGTATTTGACCATGGTTTGGTACTGGAGATTCTAAGGCTCATATTTCATATCAGCCATAGTTTATTGACAGGGGACTGATTTTTGATCTCAGTGTTTCCAGCTAGAAAATTGGAATACATTAATACCCCGGATAACGTTATGACTTGGTTCCACAAGTCTCGTCGTTATCCGGTTTTTAACGTTGCGCGATACATTGATCACACAATGTTAAAAAAAGCCCTGTTTTCCTGGAGGCTGCAGCAAGCCAGAACATTTTGGCTTGCTGCAGCCTCCAGGGAGGTGGGGGAACTTTGGAAACAGCTTGGATCGGGTCTCCCCACCTCCCTGGACCCAGCGGGGGGGTCAGAGACCCCAAAATTGGTAAAAAAAAAAAAAAAAAGATGGTCCCACTGGGTCCAGGGAAGTGGGGAGACCCGATCCAAGCTGTTTCTGGGCTTCCCCGACGTCCTCAGCCAGTGCAGCAAGCCAGAATGTCAGGGTTCAAATCCTGACATTCTGGCTTGCTGCACTGGCTGAGGACGTCGGGGAAGCCCAGAAACAGCTTGGATCGTGTCCCCTGCCTGCTCCAGAGAGATCAGAGGACCCAATCTACAGCCGCAGGGTGGCTGGGGAAGCTGACGGGGACTCCCTGTCGGCTTCCCTAGCCACCCGCCCTTGCCTCCGCAGCTGTGGGGTGGCTGGGGGAGCCGACGGGGGAGCCACCCGTCAGCTTTCCAGCCTCCCCACCCCTGCCTCTGTAGCTGCAGGGTGGCTGGGAAGCTGAACGGAGAACCCCGTTCAGCTTTCCAACCACCCTGCTGCTAAGAACGACTGTATCTGATAACGTTAAAAATCGTGTTATTCGATACAAGATTTTTCCAAAAATCTTGTAACGTTATGCGGTTTTAGTGCTATACGATACTCGTGTTATCCGGGGTATTACTGTAATAAGGAATTAGTTTACAGAGGTGTGTTAGAGGCCAGTGGAACAGTGAAGCCACAGTTCACCTTGGCAGTTACCTATCCTGGGAAGATTCTTCCGAAACACTTTGATTTTACTATGACAAGTGGTAAAGTCAGGTGATATTGGACTATTGATTTTACAGTCTAATATGGGTACTCAAGTTGTATATTTGTCTCATTTATCAAGCTAGATTTCTCTTGATGGGGGGGGACTCAAGATGGTGCACAATTGAAAGATAATAAAAATTGAAACACAAATTGTACATGAAAACAATTGGACTATAATAGTAATTAAATACATTGAATGGTGAAAAACATTTAAAAATTTAAAAACAAGCTTACTCAGTTAAAAACCAGCATCCAGGGACTCGCTGAAGAATGAAAAGACAACCTAATCTCCTGAGGGGGAGCATTCTACAATCTGGGAGCTGCCACATAAAAAGCAGTACACCTTTAGTTGTTAATGTCTTCTGTCACTTCAGTTACTTTGTGGCAAATGTTCAGCCACTACACACTCCACAACATTCTGCATTTTATGGCTGTTACATTAATCAACAACTAGAGAGTTGGGGGGGGGGAACCAACACAATGGCACTTTCTTTGGGTTTGAATAAGAAGTGATTCATTGATAGGAAAAAGGAGTCTGGGGTTTCCCTTACTTGATGTCTCTGTGTTAAATAATAGTCAACACAGGAAGAGATCCTGTAGAGCCCATCGTGACTGCTGGCTTTGGTGCATTCAGCATTCAGGTTGGCCTTTGCTATTTAAAGCTTGGCATCCTTTTTTTAGACACAATATTGTAAGGAAATGCAAGAACTTTTCCTGGCATTTTCAATCAGATGCTGCACAAGCAATCCCCACAAATTTAAAACAGTTTTTTGAATGACTGAATATAAAATATCTGATTGGAAAAGATAGGCTGTCTATCTGTTGTTCCTCTCCTTCTGTATCAATCTCCAATTTCTCTTCCCACTTAAAAGACATTAATTCTTGTGATAAGGCTGCTATCACAATCTGTTTTGTTGCCAAGCAGCAGAGGCCTCATCCATCTTTATGAAACTCAAACATTAAGTTTCCTCAAGTAGAAATAGCACTTAGTGCATTCTCTGGGAAGTTCACAAGGTAATTAGCATTTTGCCCCCAACATGCTAGGTAGTCATTTTACTGACCTCTGAAGGATGGAAAGCTGAGTCAACCTTGAGCTCCAGTCAGGATCGAACTGTGTTTGTGAACAGAGTTTTGGCTGCAGAACTGCAATGTAACCACTGAGCCACAATGTCTTAATAACTGGGCAATTGCAGCATAATACTTTAATATGCATGTGTAACCAATAGTTTATATAAAGTATCTATATAAAATATAGCATTGTAAGGCTACATGTTTTCTAAATGACAGGATGGATCAATTTCAAATATATAAATGCTTGTAAGGAGAAACATTTTCTTTTCAATAAGCAGTAAGATACATTTTTAAATGATAGTGGAATTAGCTACATGTTGAAGAAAAAATGGTAGCAAAACAAATTCATGGGAGCAGAAAACTCATTTTAGAGCAAAAATGTTAAAAGCACTTATTCAGACTTTTCCAAATTTAGTACACTGCAAGTTCATACTGTCTACTAGATTGAATTGTAGTGCAAATTGAATTGTACTATATGAATTAAATTAATTAAAAATATGTATTCTTACATAGACTTCCTGTTGTATTAGTAATGACTTACAGAGTGCACTGTCACCTGGCCATATCATACCAAAGGACCTCTGACTTCAGTCCTATTAGTTATGTACATCGGCATAACTTGCAGTGGCAGGTTGCTACTAGTTGATAAACTACCACTTATGTTCAAAAGTCACCCCTTGCATTCCTCCCTGTGCACTAATTAATAAGTGGCAATCTGTCACTACAGTTTATGTAAGGGATTCTTAACCTGCAGCCCATGGGCCATGTGCCGCCCTCATCATCATTTCATGTGGCCCACCACACCAAGAAGTACCATGTGGTGGAGGAAGGGCAAAATGGCCATCTGGCCCCCAAAACTGTCTGAGGTAGCGTGACCCGCCCCCGGCTTAAAAAGGTTGAGAACTCCTTGTTTATGTCATTGTACTTATACCAGTGTAAATAAACAACAGGATTCTAAACTCTATTGCCACCCCTGTTTGGTGTGGTCATTTGAATGACTAACCAAATATGAGAAATAAACTGTAACAAAGTGACTAGACAAGTGATAGAAGTGTTACAGAATGTATTTCAAATCTAGTTTGTTTGTTTTTTTTTACTAAAAATTATTGTTAAGAATACCAAGCATTGGGGAAGTATGCTATTTCATTTCTTATTCAGAATGCTATCTGCACACCATTGTATAAAAGTAGAACAACCTATAACAAGAAGGTAAGAAATGCTATATGCTTTTAAAATGAGTCTTGGCAATGAAATCTGCTATTAAAATAAAAAAATTTACAGTATAGACTTATGCATGCACAAGTCCTACTGATTGAAATGGGTTCTAGTCTCTTGTAAGGGGTTATAATAAGCACTATGTCTTTAAAAAAAAAGAAAGGAAAGGAAAAATCATACTTCCACTCTATGGTTAACCCACAGCAACTTCCTTCAATTTCAAGAGGACAATATAAATTGCTTCCAAAACAGACATTAATTATAGATCTTCATGTGCAACAAATTTCATCTCAGTTAAGAGAAACTGCCCAAAGACATGCCTATAGGCTGCTCTTGGGCTATCATGGAACATAACCATCCACATGACCCAAGTTAAGTGCACTGAGACTCTTGAAGGTCTCCAATTGTGAACACAGATTTTTAAAAATCCTTTACAAAATGATTAAGAGCAAAACATGAGATCATAGCCAAGTGTAGTGACCTTTCATGCTAATTGAGTAAGCATAATTCAAGCATACATTCAACAATGGAAAAGGCTGCAGGATAAATGTGATTCCTATGGAGTCATCAAGTTATTATTAAAATTGTCTTTCTGATTATGTTTTTAAAAATATGGTTGGTTGTAAGCAAGCCAAGAGGCAGCAACTTGTTCTTTACAAAGGTGCAATTCTGACACGCAACAGGCTTACTTAAGTAGAACCACCAATGAGATGGGTGAGGCTCATGGTCCTACTTTATAGGCAAGGTATATCATTAAAGGAGGACATAGCTGAAGATCTCAATACCCCCCCCACACACACACACACACACTTGGAGGACCCTAAATAGGCTGAGGGTTGGAATCCCGAAATGCAAGACCAACATGCTCGAGTAGGGACTGCTAGTAGACAACAACACACAGTGTGAATGTGGAGAGACACAGAGTCCAGCTCATTTACTGGTCTGCCAATTGCTGCCAGAGATATGCGCCAATGAGGATTTGGGTTTGGGCAAGACAAAGTGAAGAAATTGGCTTTATTTTGGCAGTCCAGGGTTTGATCAGGACACAAAAGAAGAAGAGAAGCCAAGGGAAGCAGTGATCTACTGAAAAAGACAAATAAAAGCACATGCCTCATCTAACTTAAAGGGATGTGAGCAAAGAGCTTTGTAATCCAATCATTATGAGGAGGCGCACATGTACATTGAAAAATGAGCTCCAAGATTATTGTTAAGAAGAGTCCTACCTTTCCAAACTCTACTGAATGAAATGAAATTCTTAGTATTCTTCACCATTTTTTAATAGTGCAAATGAGAAACAATTTGCCAAACCAGATTCAAAAGAAGGGATGGTCAGCTCTGTTACAGGCCTCTAAACAGAGCTACATACACATATCATAGGAAACCTTTCCATACACTCTCCAATCAGATTAATATAATTGGTGACATTTATATTGCACTTGCAAAATTGACAAATGTGTAGAGTCCTGATATTTATCTTTTAATGCAGCCATTTCCCCACATGAATCTATAACGCAGGACAAATCTGGAAAAGAAATAGGTATTAAAAACCTGTCTGGTATTCAACTTTCAGCTTTCTGAATGTTAAGAGATAAATCCTCTCACAAAGTAACATTCCACAGCAGCAACTTGTTTATCCCTTTTACTTTGGCACATTTGCCATCTAATATAATCTAGTGTAATCAGATATAACTTGGCACAGGATTTGTGCATCAGGGCATGCTTGTGAAGTTACAGCTGTCATTAACTAAGTACAGTAACTTTAAGTAAGTTTAGAGGATTCCAAATGGGTGAAGTCAACAGTGTTCTGGTGAAATGGGAAAAGTAAGGGCAATCAATAGGTTTGGAGTGATTCAATGCTATTTTCCATGGTTCACAAGATTTGCCTACTAAAATGTTTTCCTATCTATTCCATTAAAGAAAAGGAGAGGAAGACAACATTTCAGCTATAATGGAATTCAGTTTCTGAATATGAAGCAATACTGATGTGTGTCACGTATGAATGTAATCCTGCACTTTTCTACTGATATACAAAAGGAAGCACTTTATTTTTGTGTCTGTCTGATTTTTTAAATACTTTTATGTGACATATTTTCTGTAAGCAATCAGTTTGGGAAGAAGTTGCATTGTCGAGTGGATGGCATACAAATCCAAATAATAATAATAATAATAATAATAATAATAATAATAATAATAATAATAATAATAATTATTATTATTATTATTATTATTATTATTATTATTATTATTATTATTATTATTATTATTATTAAATGCAGATAGTTTCAGATTCACTCAGGAATCTCAGGTAGGGCTGGCAAAGGCAGAAAACCTAGAGAGACCTAACTGTTGCTCTGATCTAAACAGGCAAGTAGTTCAGCTTGTCGGAAAGCAAATTCATGTCTTCCATCCAGTTACTTAGTTTACTACACTGTTGAAATCATAAACAAGAATGTACAGTCAAACCTCGCATAAAGAGTGTCTCGCTTAAAGAGTAACTCACTTAAAGAGCAGGATTTTCTCCGAATGTTTGCTTCGCTTAACAAATAAAACCAACCAAAAACTCACTTAACAAATAAATCGGGGTTCTCAATCCCCACCCCCCATTGGCCACTTACAATGGTGTTTCACTTAAAGAGGAATCCTGTGGAATGCATTATGCTCTTTAAGCAAGTTACAACTGTATACATAAATCAGGGGAGTCTGATGCTAAAAGTTATAATTTCTTCAGCATAACTGAAACTGATACTGCACCAAACTGAAAACTTCATATCTGAAGGATAAAAAAATGTCTGGCACCTGCCATTTATTTGATTACTGCTATACAAAAGAGATAGTGCAGGTAATTGTCAACACCAGATGGAAGTTCCATTAGAAGCCCAGTTAATGGTCAGAGTTTGGAGGCAAGATAAAGGTTCATGTTAAAAGTAGAGTTCTAAGTGAATTCTAGAGAAATGTGCAAGCAGGCTCTTTTTTTAAAAAAAGCAGGAAACAGACATACTGAAACCTCAATGGGGCTGAAGATCAATCTCAATCTAGAATCTAGATCAGGGGTTATCAGTGTTTTCATGCCATGGACTGGACCATGTCCCCTCAGACAGCTGAGCAGGCTGGATAAGTGGTTCCCCCTGCCGTAAATGCTGCCATAAAACATGTCCATGGCTGTTGTAAACACAGGTGCATTTATGGTATGTTTCCAGATGTTTCCTCCACTTCCACCATTTCTGGCAGCAGCGGCAGTGGGAGCAAGGGAGGCAGGCCACATGAAATGGCACTGTGGGCCGGGACCAGCTTGTGGGCTATAGGTTGCAAACCCCTGAGCTAGCTAGATGATACACTTAACAAATATATATAAGTAGTGCACCTTCAAGACATAAATTTGTAATAGCATCCTCTCTTTATCTTGCATTTAGCTGTGCTTTTTGTTTTGTCTGGAAGATAACCATTTGCTTACTTTGCAAGTCTAACAACTGAGACATGTATCTCTGAGGAAATCCTGTCACAGGAAATGACATTTTAACTGTAGGGTGTAGGAATTTGCTTTAGTGTCCCTTAGTGCAAAGGCAGCACTGCAAACATTATGTTTCATGGGGAAAGTTTGTTGCTGTTAAAGGAAAACTGTCAGCTTTAATAAACATTGGCATTGTTGAAGTTGGAGATGGGGGCTGTAGTTTTTTCTATAGTTCCCTTGTTAAAATCGCTGGTCTCCAGAAGTGGCTGTGTTACTTATACAAGATGTGGCAAGATCCTGAATATTAGCTAAATGAATCATATTCAGATAAACCTTTGCCTTGTTTATTTTTAATATGCATTTCCTCATGACTCTCTTCATTACTACTCCTACCTTGCCTATTTACCCTTCTTTCTACTAACACCCCAAAATGTCTGAAGCCATAGTTCAACTGTGCACGTTGTGAAAAATCACTCTATTCTGTTTGTTTGTTTGTTTTGAGCCATTGTGATGCCAAGTTCTCTTTCTTAGCACTACTCAACTTCCATCAGTTGCTATAATCCTAATAGAAACCACACAGAATAGATGACCTGTGGTGGAGTGCTCCAGAGCTGCTCCAATCATCTCCACCTTTGGGTTATGCAAGCCAGAGATTCCCCCATGTTTTAAAAATGGCACTAAACATGTGGAAATTGAGTAGTGATGCACAGAGAAGGACAATTGCACACTCAAAAAGCAAACAAGATTATGGCCAGTTTTTCTGTGAAGTCAACCCCTTTTGCCTCAATGTGCACTGCTCATCTCACTCCTGTCATACTCTGTTTGATTTATTAAAATAGAGCATCTTTTTATCATCATAGCTTTTACAAAGTAATGTAACATTTGGTTATATTCAAATAGGTAACATTCTTATGTGAGCAACTTGTATGATTGCCACTCAATCATGTACAATGCCCATCAACCCTAAGGCTTTAGCAGAGCTTGTCCACCTGGAAGTAAATTTCACTTATGTCTATGTGGCTTGCTCCCAGGCAAATGAGTATAATTGCAACCTTTGATTCTACTGTGGGCAATAATAAACAGGAGCATAGAAAATTGCTTGCCCTGTGGGTTGGTTCCATTAACCAGATGGGTGGTGGTAATGATTTTAATACAAGCCTCTTATTTGTTCTTAACCTTCCAGTGACTGAAGACACTATAAACACTGTAAGCATCCTGTCAATATTTCCCTTTCTTTCACCAGAGGAAATGGCTGCCACATAATTTTATTTAGTGTGTTTTATTCTCCCTGGATCCCATACTCTTTTGCTGTTCTTTGTAAAAGACAAAAGAAGTATCTGTGATGTGTATTTTTACTTTCAGGGATCCTTGTCTAGTGTATATTCATCTGTACATCTTCTCCCCAAAATGCTTCATTACTCATGGCTTGTCAACCTATCTTGGTCCATTTTGTTCCTCTCCTTTTGCAAAGAGTGTCATTTGTTTTCATTATTCTTGGATATACTTTCATCAATGTGAGGCATAGGTTCTCTTTTATCTTTGCTGAAATTTTAGGAGCAGTTTGTTTATTATAGTGAAATAGATTTTTTTAAAGGCAAGTCTGAAGTAGGTGGGTTGGTGGGTGGGTAGACGGACGGACGGACGGACGGACGGACAGACAGACAGACAAACAGATAGATAATATGTATCTCGTCCCACCATTAGGCAGAGTGATCTGCATTAAGTGACTGGTGCTGGGGAGAGGGCACAAAGCAAGTTCAACATAGCCTGTCCTCCAACCCTAAGCTAGTCTGCTGTCCATGGATGTGAAATAAGATTTAACAGCCAATCAATCAATTGGGGGGGGGTGGGTTGTGGCACATTATCATGTTCTGTCATTCAAGGGGAAATATGTCTTCAACCAAGATAGTGATAGAGAGAGAAAACAAATTTTGATGAGGAACTTCAAACCCTGAGACTGAACCCACCTCTCCTTAGATCCTAATCAGACCATTTGGGCATATTTTGAGAAACAAAGTACACACAAAACATGGAGCACATTTTACATTGCAAATGGCTAAAATGCATATAGTTAAAAAATGCACACAGAGCCCAAAATCTCACTGCCTTTTACAGTGCAGAGAAGCAAAACTGCATAAGCCACCATTGCTAATTAATAAGATGTTGGTCAGATGCCAAGTTGATAAGCAGACATGTAGTCAACTGGTAACTGCCTCCTGAGCCATTAATGGTAGCAGCTTCTGTGGTTTTGCTTCTGCACACAGTGGGAAGATGTGTAATTTAGTAAAAAAAAAATCCTCTCAGGTAGGTTAGGCTGGAGAGGGAAATGGACATATGGACATATTTGTGGGGCCTCCCAGTTAGCATTTAAAATGGTACTAGAGCCACCAGGGTCAGAAGGGAGGAGGAGCCGTTTTCCTAGTCCCCAAATGTGTGAGGGAGGTTGGGACGGGACTGGGGAGGGAAACTGAGAAGGGCAGAGAGGGAAGGACAGCAGGCCCTGTCAGCCAGGGAATAGAGGCGACGCTCTGTCTGGGGCTAGGGGGGGGGGTTCTGAGGCCCAAATTGGTGTTGTTATGGGCATGGGGAGGTATGGCGGGTACCAAGGGGCGGGCTGCACTCAGGGAACACGGGACAGATGTTTAATATCTGTCTCCTGTTCCAGTCCCTCGACTATACCTCTGGTTCCTGACCAGCTGGTCCAGAGTGCTCCCTCCCTTAGGCTGCTGCTGATGAATGCCAGGTCAGTCTGTATCAAGGACCCCTTGCTTGCAGATTCTATTTTAGGGGAACAGGCTGACCTGGCATGCTGAGACTGGAGGATGGCTTACCCTGTCTGAATTATGTCCAGCTGGGTTTGGTATTTGGTACCAGCCTAAGGAGAAGGGGAGGGGTGGTGGCATTGCCATTATAGCCCAGAGTGAGTCTCATCGAACACAGGCTAGAGCTGCTATTAAAGCCTACCTTGTGGCGATAGAGGTGGTGAAATGTCAATATTTCACCACCCTTATTGCCTCTGCGAATAATCGCCCAGCGACCTTGTTTCGGGTGACCAGATCCCTCCTTGGTAGAGGGGGGTCGGGCCCCGGTTCGCAGGGATCTCCTGAGGCTTTCGCTGATTATCTGATGGAGAAAATGGCTCAAATTCGCTCGAAGTTTAATCCTGGCGTGGATAATGTAGAGCTCGGGTTGTCTGGAGCGCAGTCTGGCCAGGTTATCTGCTATCAGTTTGATCCAGTTGTCCCTGAGGAAGTGAACAGGCTCCTTGGATTTGTTCATGCCACTGCCAGTGCATTAGATCCATGCCCCACCTGGTTGGTTAAAACTTCCAGGGCAATGACAGGCGGGTGGGTCGAAGCTATTATAAATTCATCATTAAGTGAGGGGGTCTTTCCAGCAAATTTAAAACATGCTTTGGTGTGCCCTCTCCTGAAAAAACCATCACAGTGCTTATCAGCTACCGGCCTGTTTCCAACCTGCCTTTTTTGGACAAGGTTTTGGAAAAGGCAGTGGCGCAACAATTACAGGGAGTCCTGGATGAAGCGGATTATCTGGACCCCTTTCAGTCAGGATTCAGGCCCAGATATGGTACAGAAACTGCATTGGTTGCGCTGGTGGATGATCTTTGGTGAGAGCGGGGTAGAGGTCATCTGTCCGTCCTGGCTCTTCTTGACCTCTCAGCGGCATTCTATACCATCAACCACGGTATCCTTCTGGAAAGGCTCTAAGGATTGGGGATCCAGGGCACTGTGTTGTCCTGGTTTTCCTCATTTCTGAGGGGCCGGACCCAGTCGGTGTGGTTGGAGGGCGAGGTGTCCAGCCCCAGGCCCCTTTGTTATGGGGTGCCTCAGGGCTCGGTACTCTCACCTCTCCTATTTAACATCTACATGAAACCACTGGTTGAGATCATCCATTCCCATCAGGTGAAGTATCTTCTATATGCAGATGATACCCAGTTATATATCTCAGCCCATGGGAACCCTAGTGATGCAGTGGAAGTCCTTTCCAGGTGCCTGGGGGCTGTCAGGGTCTGGATGGGGGACAATGGGCTACAACTGAATGGGCTACAATGGGCAAGACTGAGTGGCTATGGGTCAGGGGTCCTGAGTTATCTCAGGAGCCACCATCTTTGGTTCTGGATGGGGCAGTTTTGCCTCAAACAGACCTGGTGCATAACTTGGGGGTCTTCCTGGACTCGCGACTACTGCTCGAAGAGCAGGTGGCAGTCATGGCTAGGAGGGCTTTTGCACAACTTTGTGTAATACGCCAGTTATGCCCACTCCTAGATCTCCTTGCTCATGATCACAGATGCTCTGGTCACCTCCAGACTAGATTATTGTAATGCGCTCTACATGGGGCTGCCCTTGATGACCATTCAGAGGCTGGTCCAGAATGTGGCTACCCAGGTGGTAATGGGGTATGGGCAGTATGCACATGCCTCGCCTCTGCTTCGTGAGCTGCACTGGTTGCCGGTTTGCCTCCGGGGGCAATTTAAGGTGCTAGTTACCACCTTTAAAGCCCTTTATGGTAGTGGGCCACGATACTTAAGAGACCGCGTCACTCAAAGAACATCTGTCCATCCCACCAGAGCGGACCAGAGAGGCTCTCTAGTTGTTCCATCAGCCAGAGAGGCACATCTCTCTGGCACTAGAAGGAGGGCTTTCTCTGTGTCCACTCCTGCCCTATGGAACCTCATGCCAACAGAGCTACATCTCCAGACGGAGCTGCTGCCCTTTAGGAAGAATCTAAAAACATGGCAGGTGGAGCAGGTATGGGGTGCGGAAGGTATAATGACCCCAGCTCGCTGGATGATCTGAGGCCCTCTCTCCCTCCACTTTTTAATTAGTAAGATTAGTAAGATGTAGTATTTGGTGTGCTTTTAATCTTTTTATATTTTAATTTCAAATTTTAATTTTAACAGTTTTGTATTTGAGGTTTTAAGGTAATGTTTGTGTTTTGTTGTGATGTCTTTTTATTACTTGTAAAGCGCCCTGAGTCACTTTGGTGAGATGGGCGGTGGAGAAATATGAACAAATAAATAAAAATAATAAATAAATAAAATGTGTAAATAAACACACACATTCAAACATGTGCAAAAAAATCCATGTGTGAGAGAAAAAACCCAACCCACAGAGCCTTGTGACCTGATGTGAAAGGATGAGAAGAAAATGCCAGTGGGATTTTGTTCAGCACAACAAATTCAAGTTGAGATTTTCACATTCAGATAGTAAGTTCATGTATATCTTTTTAAATAAAGATAAAGTTGTGAGCAAATCTCCAAGATGAGGAGGAGGGGTAGCCACCCTTTGAAGCATTCTGCCTCTCTTTGCTTAGCACATGGCAGGTATGCTCAAGCAATGTGTTTCTAGCAGAAAGGCACTGTGATGAGATCCTCATCCTGATCCAATGTCCAATTAAAGACAGTTGAATGGGTTGCATCTAGTTTCAGGTCAGCTTGGAAACTAACAGGATGGTAAGAGTGGGCTTCAACCATCAGCTTTGTTTCTCAAGGCTTGGGCTGCTGCCTAATGAATTATAGCACTAAAACAGTTTACCTCTATAAATTGACTCAAACAGTCCAAGTAACATTTCTTAACATCCATTATGGAGATGTTAGAGCACAGATATGTGTGTAATTCATAGTAGAACCAAGCAAAAAGAAATATTTCTGAATTTATGTTTCTAGTTTGACAATATCCAGTACATTTCAGAACATACTGTATTGCTTTCTTCCTCAGAGCTCTAAGACATTGAAACATATGCCTGCATAATGTACAAAAGCTGCATCATTTGCAGAATAAAAATTAATTTTTAAAGCATATTGGGCATTTTTTAACAATAAGCATAGGCATGTTGGGAAATGGTTTTCTATCTTGGTTTTTCTGTTGATTTTCAGTGTCTCCTCACCTTTCTGGTACAACTTATTGGCAAATTTATCAATAGATTGGGAAAGAAAGCAATAGATTATTTGGTGTTCTGCTCATAAAATATTGTATATTTCTAACCTGGTGGAACTCAAACCATGGAATTATCTCATTATGATGCATGTAATTTCTTCCCATATATTGAAAAAAATTGTTTGTTTTCCTGTTACAGTATATGGTGTGTGTTTTTAAAAGATAATTGGTCTACTGCAAAACATTTGAGCTTGTTTTTTCATTGTATGTGTATCACAACACACAAACATAGGGCACAATGGAAAAAAGAGATTCCTAGACACAGAATTTTATACAACTCCAAAAGCGCTAGGCAGACAGCCACCCTCCCAACCAAGATGAATTTAAATTGCCATATATTATCCAGAGCTGTAACAACTCTTTACATTGGCATGAGCTCACAAACATTTCTTTCTTTGCACTGAGGATTTGCTAATTGTTTCCAGAGGCTTTTAATGAGGTTTATTCAACAGAGTGATACAGAAAGGCACTGGTTTTCTACTGAAAATAGCTAACAAACAGAGGGAAAGACAATATTCAGTACAATATGTGCTTGGTTTCCCTTCTATCCTACTTGAAATCATTTCCATTTTACGCAAGCTCTATCTAACCAGTTAGAACATATTTGTGTACTAGTGTATAGATTTATGGGATGTACAAAGCAGTCCTTAACTACAGGGCCGTGGCCGGGGGGGGGGGGGGCTAACAGCCTGCCCCCCTACCACTGGATGCCAATGTTGTATATGTGAGTGTGACATTGTTGCCCCTCCTGAAATTTTTTTTGCCCTTCATGGAACACACACACACACACACACACACACACACACACACTCAAAAACTAGAATCCTGGCTATGATCCTGCTTAATGATAAACAGATTTGCTTCTACCTCAGAAGGTCAAGTTAACAAGATACAGTACCTAGATTTAACATGTCTACAGTATAGCAAGATCCACAAAGGCTAGTTTTCATGTTTTAGCAAGCCCAGGTTTCAGCATCTTTGTGCCCCCAAAGTACTAAATAATTCCTCTAAAACCCAACAACAATGCAACAGACCCATTTCCCCAGATGAGAACACCAGCCTTAGGAATTATTCTGTTTAGCTCATAATTCATGTTGTTTACTAATTGTTAAGCACACTTTCTCCTCTGGCTAGAAAGGCAAATGGAATTCTCCCTTTGTTTATCAGCATATCAAAAGATCAAAGCTTAATTCTTTGTATGTGTTTGTGGGTTTCTTTACTCTTCTGTGTTCAGCCTTTAGTATTCATTTGGTCAGTAATGGACTTGAACATAACAGACAGCCATGAGGAACCCTTCATTCATTCATTCCATTGGGAATCGAACTGCTGACCTCCCACCTTCCAGTCAGTGTTTTAGCCACTTGAGCCACTACAGTCCCTTACAGACAGTAGTAAGTAACATTAAAAGTGACTTTATTAATGTTACAGACAGTAGTAAGTAAATTAATAAAGTCACTTTTGAAATAGAATACCAGGCCTAGCCTGGAATTATATATTTAGGTATTCTTGACATTATTTATGTATTTATTTACTCACATTTGCTATCCCGCCCCAATCGGGTATACCCGACTCTGGGCGGTTTACAAGATAAAATGTGATCATAAGCTAAACCAGTGGAGTACTAATAATTAAAAACTTTAAAAACTTTAAAAGTTCATAAAAAACAGGAAATAAAACAGCCCCACAGGATAAAACCGAACAGAAAGGGAGGCTATCCCTTAAATTAGCCACCCTGTGTGGGATCTTACATTCCTTGGTTCCCACACTTGTCCCGCCAGCCAGGTTTTTAAGCCCCTCTGGAAGGGTAGGAGCTCTGTCTGTAGGCGCAGTTCAGTTGGGAGGAGGTTCCAAAGGGCCGGGGCGAACACAGGGAAGGCCCTCTTCCTAGTGCTAGTGAGATGAGCCTCTCTAGCCGATGGAATGACAAGAGAGCCCCTCCAATCCGCCCTGGTGGGATGGACAGATGTTCTTAGGGTGACGCGGTCTCTAAGGTATCCTGGCCCACTACCATATAGGGCAAATCTCTATTCTTAGGGTGACGCAGTCTCTAAGGTATCCTGGCCCACTACCATATAGGACATACTCTTTTAAAAAGGAGTGCTCTAGTCCCACCTCTCTTTCCTCAATTTCATCAGGCATGAAAGGTGATTAATCTTAAGAGGGGGATCTCCATTGACCATGTAATGTCTCCACATGAGTCTAGTATGGGAAATCAGAATATTTGGACTTGTCACCCTTACTTGTAGGAAGGCAGAAGAGATTGTGATGAAGTGAAGCATGGGCTACAACATTTCCTTCTTGTTGGGAGAACATGGATTTCTGACAGTAATGAATCATACAATTTGATGAAAATAGCTTGTTCCCATTTAAACCAAAGGCAAAATCCTTGAATTTCATGATGAATTTTAATTTAGTACTGTTGCACTAGAACTTATACTTGAACTTTCTTTCTTTGAGAATGGCCATCATGATGTGCAAGGCAAAAAGTTCACACACTGGGAGTTCACTTGGCAGAGACACACTGCTACCTGCTGCTCTTTGCTAATATCAATGGTGAGCAAGATTTTTTTTTTGTGGGAGCTTATAATAACAGATGTAGGCTGTTCTCTTTCTCTCCCTCTTCTCTGTAGAAGCTGCTGCAGTGAGTGTTAGCAGCATTCCTGCAGCATTCCTGCTTGCATACTGCCTGCAGATCTACCCAAAGAACAACAGGATCTGATTCTGCTACAGCAGAATGCAAACACTTCCAATGAAAATTACACAAGGAGAAGCCCAGTCAATCAGTCTGTCTGTCTGTCTGTCTGTCTGTCTGTCTGTCTGTCTGTCTGTCTGTCTATCTATCTATCTATCTATCTATCTATCTATCTATCTATCTATCTCCCTGAATTTTGAACTTTTCCTACTTGTAACACTTTCCAGCTGCTGAAAAAACCTGCTGGAAGACTTTTCCAGCATCCATAGCAGCTTTTTAGGGTGTTTTAAAAGGAGGAGGGTAATCCTCATCATTGGATTATGTTTCCCTGCAAGCAGATACAGTAAAACCTCATATAACACTAAAACCTGGTTCCACAAGTCTTGGTGTTATATGATTTTTAGTGTTATCTGATCCTCTATGGGATCCATAGAGATATATTGTAACCACACAGGCTTTTGCGGTTGTTATCTGAAGCATCCCATAGGATCTTAATGTTATTTGATGCAATTCTTTCCCCCAGATTCCTTAATGTTATGCGATTTTAGTGTTATTCGATACTAATGTTATATGAGGTATTACTGTATTCAGCACGGAATATAGTCCCTAGGTCTCTTTTCAAAAACTGTTTTTAATTTACATTCTCCAGTTTTCCGGAATAGAGGCCAGTATTAAGAACTGTAGATATATTTCTATTAGAAAATCAGCAATTTCACACGTGAGTTGTTTAACAACTTTCAAACTGATACTTTCTGTAGCCATTGACTTGTTTACTTTAAACCTGTCATTAAAGTCTAGAGGTAGGCCTGAATGTCATTTTTCATTTCTGCATAATAGGCTAAATTCAATTTGAGTCCCAGCTAAAGTAGATGTATTGAAATAAATGATACTCCTTAGTCAACACTAATGCAACTCTTATTGATTTCAATGGGTCTAAAAGCAACTTTGACAGTAATATTGGATAGAGCTCATTGAATCTCAGTGTCATTCTCTTTCCTGTTCATCCATTTTACAGAGCTCATGTTTTCTGTGTAAAATGTTCCAGATTATTTCTCCAGCATCAGTAAATTGTACAGGGTACTATGCAGATTGACAGCAGCATGCCAGGGTCATGGACAGGAGTCTTTCTGACTCCTGTCCATGACCCTGGCATGCTGCTGTCACTCTGCATAGACAAAACCTATAAGGTATAACACAAGTCTGACTTGCTATAAGGGTGTCTCTTCCAACATAGTAAAGCAAAACAGTCACACTTATATACCGGCCCATAGCGTTTAGTGCACTCTCTGCATGGTTCACAAGTTAATTAGCATTTTACCCCCAACATTCTGGGTACTCATTTTACCAACCTTGGAAGGCTGAGTCAACCTTGAGTCCTGGTCAGGATGGAACTCACAAACTTTTGATTGCTGGACAGCAGTTTAACCACTGCACCACCAGTACTCATGTCTGCAACCACATCCCACCAAGGTCCCTTAGCCCTCCCACCCTTTTTAGATAAAACAAATCAGTTGAGTACTTGCACAGCAAAGTGCCTGGTTTATGGTCAATGTTATCTTTATTTTAGTAGCTCATAAAGCCATTGAATTGATTGCTAACTGGTAAATCAATACTAGTGAAATTCCATTGGCTCAGTGGGCTTACTCTATTCGAGACAAGCAGCTGGGTATGTGTTTACATTTTTTCAAGTATGTTGAATAATTTGTTGACCATCCTTAATTCCATGTAAATATAAATAGGTTAAACCACACCAGTGTAGTAAAGATTCCTGGGTGACTCATGTCAACAGCACTGACAATTTAAGTTTTAACTAATTAATATCTCTATTATTTTTGGATAGTAACAGCCAACACTGAAAGTCTGGGATTGAATTCTGAAATTATTAACATCTATGACAGGAGTTCTCAATCTTTTTAAGCCAGGAGCTGGATCATGCTCCCTCAGACAGCTTCAGGGGCTGGATGGTCATTTTGCCCTTCTTCCTCCACATGCACTTCCTGGTGTAGTGAAGGTGGTGGTGGTCACATGAAATCGTGCCATGGTGCCATTTGCTTCGGCATATAGAGTGGCATACAAATCCAAAGCACAAATACAAATCTAGCCCACAAGCTGCAGGTTGAGAATCCCTGGTCTATGATGTTTCAAATTATGGCTTTTTAAAGAATTACTGTGGTGAAGCCTAAAGTATTTGAGAAGTGATAGTCATATCATTCATTTGACAAGCTATTATCTTCTCCCTATTTACCTTGTATGCAATCTCAAATAAAACCAAACATCCTCTAAATGTGAAAATAAGGAACAATTTCAGTGGCAGTGGTAGTTAAAGTCTAAATCAGAAGCTTAATGGAATCAGAAATATAATACCTTTCTTTTATGGTAAAAGAACAACGCCTTTCCTTGAGCTAAAAATAAATAAAATGCCAACACAAAGTCAGGTAAATTAGGAAGAGCCATTTCTTTGCTTCGATGCCTCTTAATAACTTTTCTTTATGCTCAGTTGTGGACAACAAGAGTTAGTGGAAAGTACTTGATTATATTGGATAAGAACTTTTCATAGGGTCAGCAGTAACCACCTAGAAAAGTGTGTCCCTTGGAATTAGAGTTAGAATCATTTTTAGGAAGTTTTAATAAATATTGCAATTACTATTCAGTGATATTGTAACCATGTGTACAATCCTTTATCACAATAGCTGTTCCCATTATGATGAAGTGCTGAGAAAAAAAGATGGGAAATAATGTGGGGTATACTGTCTATAGTTAAATCCAATATATTACATAGCAAAATATTGCACAGCACAAAACCAAGAGGCAAACAGAATACATTTAAAGTGGGAGAGGGCAAGGCAATGACCTGTAGGAGACTATTGGAAGCAGAGGCAAAAGAGGAGCCAAGTGGCAACTTATCCCAGCTGAGCAAATAAACACCTTAGTGACATGTAAATGTGTTGATCAAGCTTTTCCATAAGCTTCATACTACTTTGTCCTAAGTTTGGCTGTCTGCTTATGGTGATTGGTTTATCATTATATTTTTACCTGCTGAGCCCCCAGTTTGGAGTCAAGAATTTCACAGAAAGAAACCCAAGGTCCTGTTAAAGTGTTTCCTGAATGTTTAGATTCTCAGACCATTGCACTGGATGGGAAGCAGCATTTTACAGCTTGAATTTTGGAGGCAAAGCTGTCTGCTGGCTGAAAGAAGAGCTCTTTAAAGCAGGCTTTTTGGGGATTTACCGCCTTTTGTATCATGTAGAAGAAGAAGGTGATACTTTTTGGGGGTCAGTAAATAAAAAATCATTGTTAGCTTTTGTGATTCAATATCACTTCTTCAGCCATGCAAGGTAGGGAAATCATCAATGAAAGTCCAGATGTTCCTGGCATATTGGTGTTTGCCAGGCTCTGGTCTTAAAAATAAATGTGAAGTAGCAGTCCATTTTATCTCCCTCCCCCTTTAACAGACACAGGAAACCAGGCCTCTGCTTCTTGCTCTTTCCAAATGGCTCCATTGAAGCCACAGGCCCCCTCCCAGCCACAATAAATTAAAAAACTGAAACTAAAAACCTGAATGGCCTTCATATAAGCCAGCGGGGGAGGGGAGGCTGCCCCACTGGCAGAATTGTAATAAACATGGTCACCATGACATGTTTCAGTTTTGCATGCCAGACAAAACAACACACATACATAAAGTGATCTCATGTAACATGGTAAGATTGGTTTTTGTTTTGTTTTTTTGTAAATGCAGAGATGTTAAAACTTCAGTTACTGCCTTGTTGTATGGGTTATTCAAACAACATTGGCTGGCTTCTTGTTGCCTTTTTCAACAGTCACTTTCTCCTTTTCTGCTTTTTGTATCACAAAGGGAAAGAGGCATGTTCACAAACAGCAAATACTACATCTTAAGGAAAAGCCCTTGTCTTCGTTTCGCAGCAGAGGTCAGATTTCTCATAGGTGCTGGAAAATCTTCAACAGATTGCCTTCATACAAGATAACGTGAAACTTTTTCTCATCCCTAGACACAGAATTCTGCTCAGATCCTGGAGAAAGAGGAACAGTTTTCAAGGCAATTCTGTGTTTTGATTATTTATCTAAAGCAGAACATTTAATTTCAGGGCATCTGGGATGACATAAAAAATAGCTGTCTATTTTTCTGTTCAGAAACAGCAATAATTCAAAACAACATTACAGAAAAATATTTTTCACAAGAGGATCCAGGATCACATGTTGCTGGAGAACTGACCAATTCTAAGCCTCCAGGACCTGCAGATATGGTGCAATCCACATCATCACCCTAAATCTGAGACTGCTGAGTGATGCAAACAGGCAGGGTTGAAAGTGGCCCAGTTGATCCTTGGTTGCAAGGGAAGTCTCTTTGGAAATAGACTTGTAAGAGTAGAGGAGCCCTCATTTTTAAGCAGAGCCCATGATGCTACAGTTCCTAGGATGGAGCCCAGGCAGCTCAGCTAAAGAGCCTGTTCCGGGTGCTGGAAACAATATCTGGTTTCAGCCTATTTTTTCCCGTATTGTTTGCCTTTTGCGATTTAGCTACCTTGGATCATATTTTATTTGGTTATTAAATGATTTTTTGCCTAATAACACTGGAACATTCCTGAACTGAATCCTGACTTGCTCTTTGACACAGGCTCTGGTTCATCCTTTTCTTTAATAGTTTGTCAAAAACTGTGTTAACTCTGGCTTTGACTTTTATTTCCCTGAAATGCCTGCTTTCTGCATATTACTTAAGGTTGTACATCGTTAGGCTATTGCTACCAAAACTAAAATAGGACATTGTTGCTCAGCCAAGTCAATGGCTGAGCTGATTAGACTGCACTGGTCACATTGGGTACATTCATATAATAATAGAATTAAAACCTATGAGGCCATTATGCCCAACCCATGCATGCACAACGCAGGAATCCAAATCAAAGCAGATCTGACAGATGGCTGTCTATTTTTTCCTTGAATGCCTTCAACATTGGAGTGTTCACCACCTCCTGAGGTAATTGGCTCCTCCGTTGAGCTCCTCTTTCAAGTACTGTATTTGAAAAGAGCTATCATATTCCCTCTCAGTTTCCATTTCTCAAGTGCCTTCAGGCTTTTCTTTATTGGGCTTGGTTTCCATTCCCCTGATGTTTCTTGTTGCCATTCGCTGAAGTTGTCCCAGTTTGTTAGCATCCTTCTTAAAGTGCAGAGTCCAAAACTTTTCAGACATTTTAATAAGCCAGAATCCTGCAGATCACTGGCTTATCAATAATCAGTAATGAACAGCATGCTCTTATCTGAGGCTGTATCACTTCTACTTGGTTTCAGCTACAAACAGGAAGAGCTCAATAAAACCAAAAATCTTTGCTCCTTGGTTTATTTATTGTGCTTTCGAGACAAGGATTGTAGTTTATCTCTCCAGATAAATCATTCATAAGCTATAGTTTATTGTTGGGTTATGACTCTGGCTTCTTTATGGAGAGACAAGCCAGAATCACTATCCTAGATGTCACAACAAACAAGAGTCCATTGTTTATTCTGCTTCTTCTGCAAAAGGAATGAAGCAGAGGATGACTCTGCAGCCCGGATGAGCACACTGCGTGTACTGTATATAGTAATATGGATATGGTGGGCCCTTGCTTACTGTTTCATCCAAACATGCCAGTAAGTAGCTAGTGAGGTATAACTTTTCATCACAAAGTAAATAAACCTGACTCAAGAAGCCCTCACTTATGGCCCAACAGCCTCTGCTTTCATTAGTAACAAATAGGATGACTGCATTGCTTCTGAGTTTTTTAATCAACATGTATTACTTCTAAAGTAAATAAGATTCCTAACATTTCTCATCCTTTAATACACCACTGATAAATTCAGCAATTTTTACTTGTCGTACATATTACTGCAACATGGAAAAAATATTCCCAAAGTGAAGTGCATGTAATGAAGCAATAATTCTGCTTTAATAGGTAGATCATGTAACATATGTAGTACAACACCACTCTGGTACAAAGGAAAGGATGTTGATGAATGCTGGTAATCTAAACACAAGCGTGAGATCTAAATTTTTACAATCACAGTCTTTTATTTATTTTTTATTTTTTATTGCCACCTAAGCGTATCTGTAATATTGAATACATGTCTCATGGAGCAGTCATATTAGCACAAATTCTACAGTACTTTTACAGCATCGTTTTTCCTCAGGTTCTGCTTTCTTGCAACTACTACAATATATGTCCATTGTGTCACCAGCTTTAGCATAATTTAGAAGTTTCTATCTCACCAAAGCGAATGCCTCTTGCTCTCCTCAAATACTTTGCAAAGACTGATTCATTTCTGTGGGTGGGGAGGGTGCAGCATAAATCCTGAAACAAACTTTGTCATTATAGGAAAGCTTTTCTTTTGATTCTCCTTTTAGCCTGATTTTTCTTTTGTCCTCTGTTTTAACCCTGACACAGACTGACTTGGAATTGTAGTATTCACTGCTTGACTGGCAGAGAAAGATACAAGTATGCTTTGAAATTGCTTCACAGTACATCTCTGTAATTAATCAGTAAAGTGCTTGAGCTCAGAAGTCTAGTCAGCATCTCCTTTAAGATTTACGGTATCACATTTAGAACCTTCTTATGTCCCAGAAAAGAATAAAGAGCTGCTCTCCCAGCTCTCTTGCACATAGTCCTATAAATTCAAACAACCAGAAGAGGCCATGATAGCAGGGAAAGTTTTTACATTTCTCTCACCTTTAGATGTTGTCAAAGTGGGCTCTGAAAAGCTGTGCAAGAAGAAGTGAAAGTTCTCGGGGAGTACTAGAAGAGACTAGGACTTTGGTGAACAATGAACAGGTAAAATGACTCCTCCATCCTTCCTACCCATTTGTTACAAAATTTGTGAAGACAAAACGGGATGGGACATCTAATCCCTACTCTATAGGAACTAGCATAGGTTGCAACCACAGTCCCTCCCGTTCTACAGTTCTATGATTCTTGATGTGTTGATCTATGAATTCCATCTCATTTCCAATTGAATTGTGTGTGGGTTGTAGTTCAAGAGATCTAAGGAGACAAATGAAACTTTTCATAATGTGTTTATCATAGTATTTTCATTATCCAATGACTGTCTTGTTTGTTTGAAAAAGCTCTCCATATGGTTTTGTTTTCATGTCAGAGATTACTCTGGGTTGAAATGATTTTTAAGGGACGTCTGAATGAATCTCCTTTCATGTCCCCAAGTGCAGCTCTTGGGGATCTAACCCCATCCTTCCAGTCTCCAGTTCAGTGCCTAAACCTCTAAGCCACCGGGGGAGCTGCTTCTTCGTATGGTGTGGGCATGCTGCTGCACTCACAGAAAGCAGGGTATAGTCAGCAGTATCAGATGAGCAGTTTGCTTGCACTAGGTTCTAGGATAACATTCTGACCACTCCAGTAAAAAAATATTTGATAGGGGGGTGATAAGAAAAATCTCTACAGAGAAACCTGAATAGCCACTGCTAGCCAGCAGATGATGACCTGGCCAATGTGGACATGGGCCACAGTGCCCTGAGGCTTCCCAAAGCCTCCACACATCCCAGTATGGAGCATGCCAGCTCCAGCACATGATAGCATCTTGTTGATATGAATAACGTAGAAAGGATGCACGTGCATATGGATGTGAGACCCATCCTTGCTGCAACTCATTTGAAAACCATAGCACTTGACAAAGAGGCAATCCATGGAAAGAAACTCCATTTTGTTTGTCTCCTAAACTGTGAGATAAATGAAACATTTGTAAGTTCCATGTCTCCCCTGAAAAGGTAATGCTGGCAGCACACCTGTAACTGGATTCACTTTATGGCAGCCGAGATAACATGGAAATGTCCTTACTATTTACCTTTGATTTTTCAGGTAATACATACTAATAGAAGAACTGACTGAAGCCATCCTGATTTATTTTTGTTCTCCCATAGGCCTTATTTTTATTATCAGGAAGTTTCAGCAGCACCACTTTAGTAAATGCTTCTTCTAGAGTAGTGTTTCCCAACCTTTGGTTTTGGGACTTCAATTCCCAGAAGTCTTAAGTCAATTCCCCAAAGCACTGATCAACCAATGTACTACTGATTTAGGCTTCTGGGAATTGAAGTCCCCCTGTGGGGCATGGGCCCCACATTGAGAACCACAGCACTAGAGAATATTATATATTAATTTCTACTTTGTCAGTGGCTAATTACAGAGTTAGTTATATGAGGCCAGAACATAAAACGATTGCCACCTTTCAGTTTGTCCATTCATAAATGGATAATAATAGCCTTGTGCAGTAGGAAACAATTATTTCTCATTACTGACAATTTGATAAATTGTGGTAACTTCAATTTAATCAGTTATCATGTGTCAGTTTATTGTTTATCACACCAGACAAGGAACAAATGAGTTTTCTCTTCCCCTCCCCCTCACATTTAATGATGAGTGGACATAAAACCTACACAAGAGAGATGAAGCAGCATATTCAGATTACATGTTATAAATGTAAAAAAAAAAAACCCACTGAGGAGGAGGGTGATGATGACTACAACCATAAGAAAAGTGATGACGACAACAACGGCAGTAACAATAGCAATGATAAAATATGTCTAACCCACATTTTCATTACAATAATCACATCGAATAAATTTTGTGATGAACAAAGAAATGCATTTCAGTAAATTAAGGTTAATTACAGATACATAGCATTGTATGGAAAATGTCTATTATTATTATTATTATTATTATTATTATTATTATTATTATTATTATTATTATTATTATTATTATTATTATTATTAAATGTTCAAACTGAAATTTGCATGAGAGGAGAACAGGACAGAACTAAATCTGCAGCAGGCCTCCTGGTGCTTTTTGAAAAAATATCAGAGCATTTTGAAAGTTCTTTTTGAAAAGCTATAATAATTTCATCTAAGTGTGTTATTGAAATACCAGTTTACATTACTAGTAGCAGCCCTGCTTAGACAAAATTGTGAAAGGATTTTTAAGAAGTGCTGGCTTTTAAAAATGTGCCTTCCTAAATTGCATTAAACTGGATAGTGTCAAATTTTTAGCACAATGTCCAGATTTCACTCTTGGCATATAGTTTCAGAAATTACTATAGATCTATTACTGTAGTGGTGCTGTGAACATTTAGCGGGGATAGTTTTACTGTACCATTTTTTAAAAATACAGAGGGCCTAAGTTTAAGGAACAACTGGCATCAATGGCAATAATGTCGGGATAAAAATTACATAATTTTAGCTTGTAACTAAAGCTTTCTGGGGGCTAGAAAATCTTATAGAGGTTGTAAAACTAAAAAAAACCCTGCAGCATTATTTCCCCTTTACACTTGGAACATTACTTTTAAAAGGGAACTTGTCCCATTATTCACTACTTCAGATCAGCAGCAGATTTTTTTTTACAGTTACCCCATTTGTAAAAGTATTTGCTCACATTGGATATTCCATCTTCTTGCTCTCTTGCACATACCGCCCCACCAGCTCTGCTTTTCTCTTTCCCCCTCCCCGCCACTTCTTCCTACTATGCTTCCTTCCACAAAGTAAGGCAGTGGGAGGTAGAGGCACAAAATGAACAACTCCTGTAACTCTTCTTCTTTTGCTCCTGCAGCTCAGGACACTCACTCATACACAAGTAAAGATTAATAGGAAGATAGTTCTTATTCCCTCAGTTGGGGGGGGGGGGATCAGTAAATTACAGCCATGGTTATTATAAGCAAAAAAATAATTTTGGTCCAGCTCATTAGTAGAAAATGAATTGCTCACTAGCTCTGATCTGGATCCATATAGTTTTTGACATGGTGTGCATATTTTGTTGATCTGTTTTTTATACAACGACCTGTAGAATCTCATGCTGTACATTGCCGGAGGGTATAGAGCAGCTCACAGCTCTGATAGTGGAAACCTAGATAACTTAGTTCTGCAATAAAACACCTAGTTCTTCAAGAACAAGAAAGGGTTCTTCACTATGTGCCCACTCATGCTGTTAAATAATATAGTGCCTTTATAAGAAAAAGCACACAAAGTAATAGCTCTCCCACACAAGCAACTGACATCCTTTGATATCTCTTCTCTTGTTAGCCAGGAACTAGTCTGGAAATTCCAGACCAAGAATCCTCAACCTTTTAAAGCCGGGGGCCAGGTCATGTTCCCTCATACTGTTGAGGGGGCAGACTGGTGTTTTCCCCCACACACACTGCTGCCGAAGGCGGTGGCAGCAACCACCCTGAGCCCACCACACTTCAAAAAAATCCCACTTCCCCCATACCACTCCCCTCCTTACTGGCCTGGAGAAGCTGCATCATGTGTGTGAAGGAAATGCACCTGTGGCCGCCAGAAACACCCCTGCAGCTGGCAGAGACATGACAGTGGCTGTTTCTGCCACTGTCTCCTCAATCCTTGTCTCCTTCACTTGGTTTGGCATGTCCCTAGTGGTGCTCTGTAGCAGGGCAGATGTTGTAAGCCTTACAATATCCACCTTGTTATGGAGCACTGTTAGGGACATGCCAATCCAAGAAGACCAAGCAGAGGAGATGAGGATTGAGGCGGTGGTGGCAGGAGTGGCAACTGAAGTGAGGGGGTGCCATGGGCCAAATTTGGCCCACAGGTTGTAGATTGAAGATCCCTGTTCCAGACCATCTTTGTCTGTACAAGGCTGCCTGGGGAATTCTGGAAGTTTTAATTCAGAGATATAACATTTTCAAGTTCTGTTTCTTCTGTAGACTACTTCTTCTTCTTCTGTATCTAGGCCATACATGAAAATGCCAAAATAAGGCCACCTTTGGGGAATTCATTCTGTAGTTCTTTTCTCCTGACCTAGTGTGAGAAAGATTGGTTGGCACAAGATGCCCATTTCCCAGGGTGTGGGAAATTATCAAAAATACCACAATCCTTCAAGAAGACTCTTTCTGTGTACCCAAAACCTGCTGACATGCTAATAAACTATTTATTTAATTTTATTTTTTTATTCTTTACACTTATATACCACTCCTCTACTGAAACATCATCCCTACTGAGGGCAGCTAACATCATAAAACCAGTCATGTAAGGATCAAAAGTTAAAAACTAAACACAATAAAACTCTCAAAATCATTACCACACATTACAATAGCCAGAAATTACTGCAATCCAGGACCCTTAAAACACAACCTATTTAGGATGAAAAGGAGCTGGGCAGCATATCTAATGACCAGAAATAGGCAACTAATAAATATATTGATCACATCATATTAATTAAAATAATATAGCATATATTATTTAATAAAATTAATGAAACATTTGTATCAATACAAAGAAAATATAATACATTAATAATACCAGGAGGAATGTATGGCAAATTAAAGTCTATTTCCTTCACCAAATATCATCCTGGAATCAGAGGAGTAGGGTAAAGCAACAATGAGTAGGCAAACCAGGAGGGAAAGAGAAGTTTATAACGTTCACCTTTTAAGTATTTAACTGATATTATCCTTCATTTCTCAAATGAATTTATTCCTAGTCACTGTTCTAAGCTTTTTCACTATGCCTATTTAATGTGGAAGGCTAACATGCATGTTATAAAGCAAATGATCACACAGAGTTAATAAAGGGCAGCTCTTGAGAAGGGGGTGAATATATATCTATTCAGTGGGAGCTAAAAGTGCTCCAGATGTTCCCTGTCTTGACACTGAGCTGGCTGCGAATGGAAGTTCAATTTATATTAATGAGAAAAATTGTCCTTTGCACAGTACATAAAGAAGATAACCTGTAATTTATAGAATACACTGTGGACGGGAGCGTGCTGATGTGAGGGCCATCAAAATAGTTGCCTGCCTTTCCAAAGACAGAGATTGGAAAGTTTTTGTGAGGAAAAAGCTTATTGGCAGAAATTAGTTTCCTTTGTTTACTTTGGCCACACTGCGGCATATCGCATAGCCATGGGAAGCCATGGAGTCACAGCAGGCTGCTGAAGACACATACTGAGAATTCACTGCACAACAAACGTGTGGTGAGCCTGATTTTCATGTTGCAAGCAAGACAGGAGTTGCTATGCCCGTTTTTCTTTGCCCCTGCTGTTTTACCTGCCCAATTGCTCCTTTCCCCAATGCCTCACATTCTGGCTGAGAAACAAAGCAATAGCTTGGCTGTTGCTTTTCTGTTTTCATTTGTTTGTATTGGTTCCTTGAGAAAACTGTATATTGCTATTTTCACATTAGAAGACTGAATTTAGGAAAGGGACTCTAATTCAGGCCCAAAGAACATATTACACAGAAAGAACATCATTAGAAGAAAACATTCCTTGAGAGATGGTTGAACCTAATTGTCCCAGTAGGAGTGTTTCATACATCTGTGGTATATTAATTAGCTGCTTAGTTTTGTGAGTGTTCTTCAGGGTATGGTCTGGATTTGAGAGTCTGATTTCTCAGACTCTACCAGAGTCATATCTGGTAAAAGAAAAGGAGACTGAGAGGGGATATGATATGCACTCTTCAAATACATTGGTACCTCAGATAATGTTTAACTTGGATAATGCTAAAATCTGATAACGTTGGGGAATTCGAGGCAAACATTTGCATCGCACAATGTTGTGTGATGCAAATATTTGCCTCGAATTCCCCAGTGTTGATCTCTGCCCCAAAGCCTGCAGGGCTGGACCCTGTGGGCTTTGGGGCAGAGATCTCCCCAAAGGTGAGAGAGATTCTCCCTGCCTCCCCTGCTGAAACAGCAGGGTGGGCAAGATGAATCCCTCACTATTAGATGAATCCCTCACGGAAAGGCTTGCAAACCTAACAGTGAGGGATTTGTCTTGCCCACCCTGTTGTTTCAGTAGGGGAGGCAGGGAGAATCTCTCTCACCTTTGCCTTTCAGTTGGTGAATGTACCAAAGCCCGTACTCCCCTCCCCCCCAACCAAAAGGTAAAGGCAGAGAGATTCGCCTTGTTTTCCCTGCTGAAACAACAGGGTGGGCAGGACGAATGGCATGGTTGGGAAGCCAACCGGGGAGTCCCGTTTGGCTTCCTAACACGCTGCCGCTGCACCCAGCAAGCAATCGCCCTTTGCTTGTGGAGGAAACACGTGTTCCCTCCACAAGCAAAGCTGCAGTCCCACGCTTGTGCCGCCAGTTTACTTGGAGGGGGTGAGCGCTTTCTCTGCCCAAGCAAACTGGATTGACCCTTTGTTCCCTTTCATCTTCAGAAAGGGAACAGGTTTTTTTTAAAAAAAATATATTGTGCGATCAATGCATCACACAACATTAAAAACAGGATAATGTTAAGACTTGTGGAACTAAGTCTTAACATTATCCGAGGTACCTGTGTACCTGAAAGATAATCATAAAGAAGAAGGGAAGGGTCTGCTCTCCTTCATACCAGAGTGCAGAACACATAATAACGGGCTAAAACTAAAGGAAGCCAGATACATGCTGAATATCAGGAAAAAATGTCTTAATGGTTAGAGCAGTACGACAGTAGGACCAACTGCCTCAAGAGGTGGTGAGCACTCCGACACTAGAAGCATTCAAGGAGAATTGGAGAAACACCTGTCAGATCTGCTTTGATTTGGATTCCTGCATTGAGCGGGTGGACCCTTCCAACTCAGTTATTCTATTATTCAATCTCTGGAACCAGATGGATTTTAGCCAGAAGGATACATTATCTGTTGAGTTTGTCTGACCTTTTGTGGCAGAGCTTTGCATGAAGAAGGTTCTAAATATGGATCCTTTCTTTATTCGTGTCAGAGGCACCACAAGCATATAATAGGATACAAAGCTAAAATTAACATATAGTAATACCTCGGATAACGTTTGCATCAGACAACGCTAAAATCGCATAATGTTATGCACTCTGGTGGGGAAGAGTTGCATCAAATAACGTTAAGATCCTATGGGATGCATCGGATAACAACCGCTAAAGCCTGTGTGGTTACAATGTATCTCTATGGAGCTTTAACGTTATCCGATGCATCCCATAAGATTTTAATATGTATCGGATAACACTAAAAATCGGATAACACCAAGACTTGTGGAACCAAGTTTTAGTGTTATCCGAGGTTTTACTGTACATAAAACAAACAGAAATTAGATGACATCTGCCCAATATCAGGCCACACCAACAGCATTTCCTCTTGCCAACATAAGGTCCTCCTCAGTGCACATTGAGGGGCATCATGTGCATTGTATCATATGGGAGGTAATTTGTTTTTCTGAACATTCATGCAGGCTGTCATCTTCAGGGAAACCGCACTTTCTTATATTAGCCCTTGATCTTCCTACCCCAACACACAGTCTGTTTAAAGCTTTCCGCATAGACCATGGTTCTTGGCCAGGCAGTAGAAAATTGTGTGGTTCTGCCCAATTGTCTGGTAGCTCCTTGCTTCTAAATATGGATTGGAAAACTGATACTGGTTTAAGTTAGCAGTAAGAACTAAATGACAATTATGGTGCTTAGCTGAGCCAGAATCTTTGGATTATCTCAGGTTTTGTCTGAATTGACCATTGTAGTTGAAACAGAATGCTGGGTGCTGTTTACATGTTGTTCTTCATTTATCTTGGTGAATTTCCCCCCCCCCTTTCTAACCATTACAGACAGTGTGAATGGAATTGATAGACTTGCATTATTGATTGATGATGTTCTGCTGTGTTTTTCTTCTAATAGTTCATGCATTTATAATTCTCCTCCATTCTGTGTGCCTATTTTGAAAGGATGACTCATCAGCAAGGTCAGTGGAGCACAGCATGTGAGGCCCTAAATCCTTTACAAATGACAAGACATATGTTGGTGGCTGTTTAATTAGCCATTTTCTGCCTTGCTTATTGGAGCTTTGCCTAAGGAATTTTAGCTATTTCTATGAGATAGACTGATATTTCACCCTTGCCTGTGGGCCTTCATGGGCTGTCACATTGTTTGGTGCTGTCACTTTGCATTGCGTTAACTGTCTTGCCCTAAATTGCAACCTTTCCAAATTGCAACCTGCCATCTTTCCCTCATTGTTCATAACTCTTCAACAATATCAATAAGTCTTTTAAAGTTGGAATCTATGCAGGCATGTTAGGATAACTTATCCCCTGAAATGCACTTCCACAGTTTTGTATTACAGAGCCATTGGTTTTGTTATAAGTTGCGCTTGCTACAAATAAAATGTTTTCTCTTCCTTGGCTCTGAAAAGAAGGCATGGGAAATATTAGTTTTATTCTTTGGATTGTTCAGATATGGCACCAAACACTTAAGTACATCTAAGAATAAACCTATTAGACTACCACAGCAAGGAAAAGGTCAAGGCCAGTTAGCAAAACTCATCAGAGCACTCAGCCTATGAAATAAACACAGTTTTGGGATAATAATTTTGTTTTATTGTACATGCTAAAAGAGACTAACCAAATTATCTCTTTGAAAACTGCTAACCGGTGTTATAAAAATGTGAAAGAGCTTTGCTATATCAGATCAGAAGCCTAGGATATCCAGTATTCTGTTCCCACAGTGGTCAACCCAGGAAGTGAATACAATAGTACCTTTTTGTATGTTCCAAGCAAATCATATTGAGATACTCTGCCTCTATATTGGAACTGAAGAACAGTCCTTGTGATTAATAACCACTCATAGCTTATCCTCCATTAATTTGTCAATTCTTCTTTCAAACCTTCTAACTTTAGTGTAAGGATTTGTGTAGAGCAGTGGTGCCCAAACTTTTTCATTGGCGGGCTAGTCCCGCATCCAATATGCAGCTGCGGGGGCTGGAGACAGGCTGCTCCTGCTGCTGACTGTTTTGACACCAGCAGCGGCAGCTGGTCGGAGCAGCCTTCGCTCAGTCCCAGTGCCTCAGAAGCCTTTAGCAACGTGGATCACCACGTTGAAGAAATTTTCCGAGCCTTCTTTTTCAAAATCTGCAGCGCTGGAAGGGTAAACCTGGTGTGCCAAGGCTGACATCAGTGTGGCATGCCAGGTTTACACTTCCAGCACTGTGGATTTTGAAGCAGAGAAGGCTCAGAAAATTTCTTCAACATGGCGATCCACGTTGCTAAAGGCTTCTAAAGCGCAAAGCCTGATCACCACCAACGCTGACATCACAGGTGACGTATTGCTACATCAGGGGTTGGTGGGGGTGGTCCACTGAGTGCCCAGGTACTGATTAATTAGATGCAAGGGCTTAATTGGGCCCACAAGCCATAGTTTGGGCGCCCCTGGTGTAGAGGCATGATGTTGGCTATTTTAAATAAATAAACATTGTTGCATCTGCACACTGGGTCAACATTTTCAGCAAGTCATCTATTACAATTTATCTTTTATAGTTCAGTTACTTACCAGCTCATCTCTCTCTCCCCATTCATGTATACATCAAGTTTGGAATCGTTTTGTTTCAGTGAGCATCACTTCTGATTCCTCACACTGGGCCACAGTAGAATGATATGATCAGTGATGGGATGACAAAAATTCTACTACCACGCCATGACGTCACGGACATCATGGGCGTGGCCAGTGTCATGACGTCATGACGTCATGGCCGAAGCCGACGTCATGACGTCATGACGTTGTGGGCAGGGCCAAAAATAAAAATAAATAAATAATAAAAATAAACATACGCACACACACACACCTCCCTCTCAGCCCTCCCACCCAGACACAAATAAATAAATAAATAAATAAATAAATAAAATAAAAACAACCACCCACCCAAAACACAAATAAATTACCCCTCGCTTACCTTTCTTGGGACCCGGCACCCCGACTGCGTCCACAGCCACCGCCGCCGCCAGAGCTGCCTGCACCCCTGTGGCATCCTCCTTGGGCCGGTACCTTTTTAGCCCGGCTCCGGCCACGGCCAGGGGCGGCGGGCAGCAGTGGCTCTGGCGGTGGCTCCAGCTGCGGCTGCCGAGCCTCCCTGGGCCGTCCCCATGCCGCACCGCCACCGCCTGCAGATTCCTCCTCCGCCAGGCGCCGCAGCCGGGCTAAAAAGGGACCGGCCCAAAGAGGAGGCCACAGGAATGCAGCCAGCGGCAGCTCCAGCGCCGGCGGACGGCGGTTGCAGGCACCCAGCCCACAGGCACCCGGCGGAGGAGGAGGCGTCAGCGGTGCACCGCGCCGGGCGTCCCCAGGGCATGGGGCTTGTCGGCAGCGGACGGCCCAGGCAGCCCTCAACGTGCCGCGGGGGAGGTGCCCTCCTCAGAGGGCTGGTGCTGCCGCCGCTGCCACCGCCGTCCTGAAACACTAAAACAATTTTTAAAAAAATTGGAGCTAAAATGGCTCCAATTGACTGCGCATGCGCAGAAACTCAATCTGACGCATGCGCAATGCGTCAGATTGAGTTTCTGCGCATGCGCAGTCAATTGGAGCCATTTTAGCTCCGATTTTTTTAAAAAAAATTCTTTCGGTGAGGCGTCCGGAACCGGACGCCTCAAAAGTGGACTCCCCTCCCGGAGAACCCTCCGGAATTGGTCCTACCGGTTCCAGGGAACCGTTTGGAACCGGGGACATCCCATCACTGGATATGATATTATCATGAACATGGCTATCTTACATACACCCTTACATACATATCATTTATTAAAATGTTAAAAAGCAGTGGCCATAACACATATTTTTTTTCAGTCAGTGACCTCCTCTGCATTTCATGAGCATTATTCATTTATTCCAACTCTTTCCATTCAGTTCTGTAACAAGGGTCTTCTTTGCTAATTTTGCTCAGGAATCTTAATTCATCTGGGCTTTCAAAAAGCTGTTGACATAGTCCTTTACCAACATGCATAAGACCAGCCAAACCATATTCTGCCAATGCCTTCAAATAACAGCGAGACAGGATTCATATTTGTAAAAGCCATACTGATTTTAACTCAGCAATACTAGTCCTTCTCTTAGCCTTAAAAGTTTAGGTTCAGTAATACTTTGGAGCAATGAACCATGTATTAAACTGAACAGATTAATATTCTGCCTCCTTTTAAACATTTGGCATTACTTTTTATCACTTTTCACTCTTTTGTTACAGAGACATACTGCCCAAAGTTCCATGGAGCAATACTGCATGCAGACGAAAAGTTATACAATTGGTTTTTGCAATTTTCTGGCAGTCTGTTGCCTGTCTGAGTACATAACAGAGGGGGTGACAGAACCAGCTGAATGATTGTGTGGACCAGATATGAGATTTGGAGTTGTCAATGCACAAAAAATAATAGGGTTCTGGCCAATATTTCACCTTTGAGTTCTTTAAGGAGTTTCAGGGGCATACTATCAAATGGATTGGATTGTTGTTGTTGTTCTTCATTTGTAAATAAGATCTGAAACTTTATTAACATTATTTTTTTATTTAAAAAAACCCTCTTGGTTGCCTGATATAGACAAGTAGAGCTGCCTCCAGTTTTGGACTTTTCTGATGGGAGAAGAGTGGATGGATATGGGGATGTTCTTGATTAGCACCCGAAATCCCTAATTTACAACCCTCCCATTAGATATGGGAAAAGGTTGGAAAATCAAATAATAATAACTGCATTGGAAATTTAATTGTATAACATGATGTACACAACTGATAAAAGTGTTTTGGTTTAAAAACAAAATAATGTGCTCTGTCTCATTGTCTTCAGTCCTCTGTGAAGTATTATATAATCTGATATTACAAGCAGTTTATTTTTACATTCCCCTGGGACTCTTTTTCATTCTTTTCCCTCAGCTAAGTTAAAAGTGTGTATTAAATAGTACCTCTTTCCCAAGAAAAGTTTAATACCTAGGTCTTAAAAT
Source organism: Furcifer pardalis (assembly GCA_030440675.1). NCBI lineage: Eukaryota > Metazoa > Chordata > Lepidosauria > Squamata > Chamaeleonidae > Furcifer > Furcifer pardalis. The sequence goes on from CP126893.1 coordinate 90,089,413, forward strand.
GTGATATGAAAGTGAAAGTCTGCCTGTTTCCCTTCTGTGCTATGTGATTCACTATGCTCTTTTGTGAACAAGGAAGAATTTGGCATATGTAGAAAGAGCATCATTGTACTGTACTGTATATATGAAGTTTAGTGCTTCATCATATATACAATGACGCTTTTTCTACATATGCCAAATTCTTCCCTGTTCACAAAAGAGCACGGTGAATCACACAACACATAAGGGAAACAAGCAGACTTTCACTTTCATATCATATTTTAAGACATAGGTACTAAGTTTAGTGCTGCATCAGGGCTGCATCAGGACTGTAGTGGCTCAGTGGTTAAGTGGTTGTTAGCTGGAATGTCAGCAAGTCAGCAGTTTGAGTCCCGGGTATTGCATGACAGACTGAGCACCCATCTGTGTCCCAAGTCCTGCCAACCTAGCAGTTGGAAAGCAAGAAATTGCAAGTAGATAAATAGGGACCACTTCGGTGGGAAAAGATCTTAGAGACATGAAAGGAAGCTCATTTGGCCATCCCCCAAGCAGAGTTTCTCCAGCAAAAATCCTTTCAACCCAGAATAATTTCTGACAATCAATTATTATAGCGCTGCATCAGTTCTGTAGAAATGCATTTACAGAAGTACATGGATAGTTAGCTTCCTCCATGACCTTGCATATAGAATAGTCTTCTTTCACAGATGTATTCCTTATATCACAATAAGGTTCCAGAGCTGTACCATCCCCTATTAAAAAAGAGTCTTAATATGTAATACAAACTACAGGTATATATCAGTACCAGAGAAAATGGGACTCTGTAAATGTTAAAAGATCTTTACATAGTTTGTTCAGAAGCTTTCCAGCATTTTAAAATATATAAATGCTGCATTGTTCAATCTATCTTGCACTGATATCCAAGGGAGGTTGTTGACTTTCTCAATTAAAAGATAATAACATAATGTTTTGAACCTGTAATATTACCCATAAATTATCTTCAGACTATTTGAAGACCTTGACAGATTGCCATTAGTTGTGAGATGTATTTGTAAGGGATGCCTCCCAGTCCATATGACAGATAAATAAACTGATGTAATACTTCAATATACAGTAAAACCTCGCATAAAGAGCATCTTGCTTAGAGAGTAACTCGCTTAAAGAGCAGAATTTTCTCTGAATGGTCACCTCGCTTAACAAATAAAACCAACCAAAAACTCACTTAACAAATAAATCGGGTTTCACAATCCTGCCCGCCAGAAGTCACAATTGGTCACTTACAATGGTGTTTCACTTAAAGAGCAAACTCACTTAAAGAGCAATCCCGTGGAACGCATTATGCTCTTTAAGTGAAGTACCACTGTATATGAAAAAGAAATAATGGAAACAACCCTCTTTGGTTAAAATACATGCCTCCTTTTGTGTTACATTTTGAAGGAACATCACAGTGGCTTGTGAGCTCAAAATAGAGTCTTCTCGGCAATAGACAAATGACTTCACAATAACTGTGCCGTAGGGGGCAGAGGGGGCACAGGGGGCAGATCTATTTATAGTTGTTCCCAGTTGACAATTCATGTTATGTGACAGACTGTAGCCTCTGTAATCCACTTATACATAATAAGAAAAGAAAAAACAAAGCATGGTGATTTGTGGCTTATATTAAAAACTACAAGGCATGAAATTGATATTCTCTTCAGAAGCCAAGGAGGTATTCCCTCATTAGATAGACTTTCTATATCAGTGCCAGAACTGTGGTTAAGGTGGCTTTTGTAGTTCTGTCTTGATATAAGGTGTTTGGGCGGTGTTTGGGTGCATGCATGAGAGAGAGAGAGGTGTGTGTTCCATCACGCTAGTACTCTTACAATGTGCTTCCAAATCGAATGCTTCTTGTATGGAGGGCCATCATTACTTCCAGTGTCATTCACAAATAGCTTCATTTTGCTTTTATGAGTGCAATATGGTTCAATAGGAGAACAGATCATTACATAAACAGCTCCACTGAAAACTCACTGAGATACTAGGAGTGAACCTCCAGAGAGCCATTTTATGAGAGAAATTGTTTACAGTCCAATCTGCAAGCTATTTTAGAAGAGTCCTTGTGCTCAAAATGGCTGGACTATATTGAAGCTAATCAACATTTTCAGGCTTTACATGCCAATAATTAGAGTAAATCATTTGTAGATTATATGCTTATATTTTGAAGAATTGCTTTAAATAGTTCATTTAACTTGTTCACTTAAACATTTGCTTATAATATATATTAAACCAAGATGGTTATTTTGAAACTCTAGAGCAGTGATGGAGAACTTTGGAACCTAAGGTGTTTCAGAACTTCAATTCCCAGAAGCCCCGATCAGTAGGTGTATTGATGTGGGCTTCTGGTAATTGAAGTCCAAGAACACATAGAGTGCCTGGGTTGGTCATCACTGCTCTGGAGTAATATCAGTGAAGTCACACACATCCCATATAAAACTTAACAACTACACCCTGACAAAGTGTAATATTTCATTGGTAATTAATTGTCAGCTTTGTTAGGTGCAATCCCATTATATAGAGTATTTTACCACGGATGGACGGATTTGGTGCTGACTTAGGGACTGCTCTTTTCCCCCCTTTTTGGGTTTTTTTTGGAAGGGGAGTTGAAAGAGGATAAAATGGTTGTATGACTGTCTAGGTCAGTGAGTTGCATATTTGGGAGCTCAGTTTCTGATTGTGCATTCCAGAGTCAGCCTATATGGTCATGAGCAAGCTGCACAATCCTAGGATACTCCCAGAAGAAAGAATGATGACCCACTTCAGAGTACCCTCTAGCAAGAAAGCCTTGAAAAGGGTTACCAGAAATCAAGGCACTAGTCTTGCTTCTTGGTGCCTATCAAGCATGTGCTCAGGAATGTAACAGTAGTGAGTGGCAATTTGCTACCATTTGCTACATGACTTCCATTAACAAACATGTAAATCAGCAATATGAGTCTGGCTGACTTTATCAGTGCTGTTGTTACTTGCACTGTTGGCTTTTGACTGTAGGTGAGGAAGTTGAAGCTTATGAGTCAAGGTACAAGGAATGAGTCTTGTTCTCCTTAAGTTCCAACATGTGTTCACTCTTTGCAAGCTCAATGATTTTGCTTACGAGTCAAGGTACAATTCCTGTATTGCCTTGAACTAACTCTAACCTGACTACCTAATGTAGTTCTCCCTTCTAGCTTTGCTTCTGAATAGTGAATGAAGTAAATCAAGTTATTCCATTATAGCCTGTTGTTAGAAGAAATAATTCCTTAAGTTCTCCAAATATGGAAGATTAGTTGAGTGATTCATATTCAAATTGTAAAGAATACAAAAAATGCAGGAGGGAGGCAATACCTTTATTGGATCACTAAAAAAAGTTGCATTAGCTTTCATGATTAACGACCACTTCTTCAGGCATGCATTAAAATGTTCATGGTGTGCTGGTCTGCCAGGCATTTCTTCTTAAGAACACCAAAGATCCAGCTTCTTTAGCCATGAGCAAGCTGCCCAGTCCCAGGGCACCCCAGAAGAAGGGAACGATAAACCAAATCTATGTACTCTCTACTTGGAAAACAATGGAAAGTCTTGCCATAAATCAGAATCGACTTGGCAGAATGCTAGAGTCAATGAATCAACAGAATTTACATCATGTTGATTTGGAAAATCATAGTAATTTAGCTAACTACTATACTTTTGTTAATATTAACAATTGGATTTAATCCAAGGGTTAAAACTATATTTTTATGAACTTGAGATTTAAAAGATTTATGAGCAACACATTTATATACATCATTTCTGTGTGGAAAATATATTGTCAAAACACATATCATGACAGAAGCCAATATTCTTTTGTTCTCAAACAGAATTGGAAATACATTGGTCATAAAATAAGCATGACGGATAGCTCCCAAAGCTTTGCTCATATAGAGCAGCATGTTTCTCCTGAATGTATCATGTGAGACATCAGTTATATAAAATATTAAAAAGTCTTCCCTTGTCGTCTCTTAAAGAGCCAGTCGAGAAACTGCAGCCAAAGCTACCACCATTAATTTGGGTATAGATAATTTTTGAACTGGACCTTTATGACAGAGCAAAGATATCTGCAAATTTAAACTGCAAGGCTAGCTTTGGATCAATTCCAGCAATCACAGGCACTGGAATTGATCAACACCAGTGCAATCCTCCCCATAACAGAAAATTAGAGGCCCTTTGATACTGGCCAGGAATATGTGGGTGATGTCTAACAAAAATATTGTCAGACTGCTCTCATTAAGAGAACAGCAGCTCATCCCTGCGGCACTCAAAACACTGGGCTAAACAGCCTGCATAATCAGCCTCATAGCTGCTTTCCCAAAAGTGAAACTTCAGGAAGAAATTGGCATATAGGTGTCAAGTAACAGGAGGACAGTGATACTTCAATAAATATGTACATGTCTCTGCAGAATACAAGGTCACAGAGACAGCAGAAAGATATACAGTGCATCTGCCTTTGTTTTCTCATCTGTTATGAGGCACTCTTAGATTAATTATCTCTGTAATTTTCTTTGCCGGCAAAGCACAATGAAATCAAGAAGGGCTCGTGTATCAGACTCCCTTTAGTCTTGCCATTATTAAGAACTGCTGGTCAACTAGGAATGTAAATCCTTGCATGCAAAAATTGGAAACTGTAAAACTATTCTTCTCCTCTGGTGAGACAATAAGATGTTTTATGAGCCTCTAGACAAGAGCTGAGGAAAAATTAGGATTCTTTTCTTCTCTTCTTTTTGCTTTTTTTATGGTTGTTTTATTTTGTTTTTGTGGGGTTTTTTTGCAAATTAAACAAAATTGCACAAAAATGTTCTAGCGCAGCTAACATTTTAATACAGGAAACCCTTTAATGTGAGGAGTGCAAATAGAGTTAAATGCGGTTTCCTTACATGGCTGCTCAATTAAGAAGCATCAGAGAGAGTGTTTCCCATGCTGTGTTGGTTGCCTTTGCTTGCTTTGCTTTTCAAAACTTTTCAAAGAGTTTTGCACAGCGATAACATGCACAAGTTATAAAGGCCTTAGGAGAGAAAAAAGGCAGTTCTCTCTTTCCCTCTCAGCTGGAGACAAGGAAGCTTGTGGGGCTTTAAATTTCCTACAAAGACATGTATCATTCAATAAAAATAGAGTAAATGGACAAAAACAAAGAGTTTTACAAGTATTCATTACATCCTTGAAGATTGTGAATACAATCAGGCATACTCTGGGCAGCAACCTTGCCAGCTAATCTTTAAAACACCAGATCAAACCAAAGGAACTGAAGAATGAATAATTAATCTAAATTAGGAAATTCAGTGTCATATACTCTTTGGCATGCTGTTTTAGCTATCAATCCACATAACACCAGTTTGTATCATAGGGACAGGATACAGCATTTTCCTCTATCTCCTGAGTAGTTGATAGGAAAAAATATCTACAGTGAAGAAATAGAACTAAACACAATAAAAACAAAAAATAAAATAAAAACAAAACATAGTATCACCTTAGAGACTAACTGCTGTATTTTAGTGTGAACTTTTGTGAATCAAGTCTATTTGCTTGGGTCTCATATTGAAGCTCACACTAAAATATAGTTGTTAGTTAGTCTTTAAGGTGCCACAATGTTTAGTCTTTACGTTTTTGTTTTTACTTTGTTTGGTTCTGTTTCTTACCTTATATACCTGCACAGACTAACACAGCTATCACTTCATTTGTTTGTTTGTGTTGTCTGTCACTTGCACGACAACAACAGAATTTTATAGGACATTTTAAATATAGGAATCTTTTGGCTTTTGCTTCCTGGATTCCGTAATGGAGCCAGACCTCTATTCTATCTGGCTAGTATTGTCTCCAAACTAATAGCCTGCCACACAGGCAGGATACATTCCCAGACATATCTAAAGATCTTGAAGTCTGAAACGAAAAGCTTTTGCACACATGTCATCTGTTGCTGAACTTTGGCCATTCTCCTTATTATGTTTCAAAATGGTATGGCATAGGTGTTAATTTGGTTTTCAAAATCCTTTATTAAATACTATTTTTTATTTGTTGGATTTATATAAACAACCTTTTCGCCTAAGCAGCCTGGGGCAGCTCACAACGTCAGTTAAAACTTATACCCAATACTAATTAAAACTAAATACTACAAAACTATCTAAAAACATTTATAAAACTTCCCCAATCCCCTTTAAAAGAAGGACATTTAGGCAGGACTAAATAAGGACCCACAGGCAGGGCTAAATAAATCAGCAGGGCTGGGTTGTAATACCAGTTGTACCCCACACTTGCTGACATAGCCATGTTTTTAAGGCCTCCCATAAGGGAAGCAACTCTGTCTGGAGGCACATTTCAAGTGGCAGGAGGTTCCATAGGAAGATACCGAGAAGGCTGTCCTCCTGGTCCCAGTGAGATGTGCCTCCCTGGCTGATGGGACCACTACAGTCTGCTCTCGTAGGATGGGTCGAAAACCTTGGGGTGATGCAGTCTCTTAAGTATCCTGGATAAGTATGCTAGATAATGAGAATATCTCTATAATATTATAGCACTATAATAATTTTTATACAGTAAAACCTCAGATAACACTAAAACTAAGTTCCACAAGTCTTAGTGTTATCCGATTTTTAATGTTATCCGATGCATGCATCGGATAATGTTAAAATCCTATGGGATGCATTGGATAACGTTAAGACTCCATAGAGATACATTGTAACTGGCACAGGCTTTAGCGAACATTATCCGATGCATCCCATAGGATTTAACATTAAGCGATGCAATCCCCCCCCCCCCAGATTGCTTAACATTATGCGATTTTAGTGTTATATGATGCAAACGTTATCTGAGGTATTACTGTATAAAGTGTCATGAGAAGGCTAATATGAGCTGAGAGTGCCTCGGCACTTGATTGTCCCAATGTGTAACCTTTATTCTTCATGTTTCTTTTATCTGGAAATCAAGTGTGGGTTAGAAATGCTCTATACAGCAGAGCCTGTCTGAAACAGCATTTATTTATTTATTTATTAGTTCAAATTTATATTGCCGCCCACTCGCCGTGGCGACTCAGGGCGGCTTACAGACAATACATTACATTACAATACAATATGTTGGGGTGGGCACGGGGGGTGGAGCGGCAAAGTCCTCATCCTGCCCAGGCTTCCTCTTCCCCTGGCAGTTGGTATAGGCACAGGGGGAGGCAGGGCAAGGTCCTCATCCTGCCCTGGCTGCTTCTGATTGTACAGACTTTTTGCATGAATGGGGGAAACTACAGTACCATCATCAGCATGTGAATGTGGGGCACCATGGCAGACTGTGCAACATATTATAGAAAGGGGGTGCCCAAACTCTTTTGGTCGTGGGCTGATCATGTGGTTCAGGGAGCCAGTCACTAAGGCCCGGGGGCGGCCCCCAATGCCAATTCATAAGCCTGCAAAGCCCTCATCGCTCCTGGAAGCGGAAGTAAAATGCACCAGTATGGGCATGTTTTACTTCTACTTCCAGGAGCAACGAGGGCTTCATGGGCTGGATGAATTGACATCGGAGGCTGCACCCGGCCCCTGGGCCTTAGTTTGGGCACCATTGTTATAGAACAATGTAGCCTTAGCGCATATGAGGGCAACAGTACCCTCTTCCCAAGCTGGATTGGCAAGGGGGGGTGGAAGAGGGAAGCAGGCAAGGCAGGTTGGTGGCTTGGCCTTGTTGGTGAAGAGCTAATGGGGGGGAGGTTGAAAGGTGCCGCGGGTGGTTTCCCCGGGGGGGGAGCTGTCCTTCTCCCCCCACCCCTCCCCAATGTTGGGATCCTTCCCTGGGGAAGAGAGTAGGGGGAAAATAGGTGGCATTTGAGGCAGTTTCTTCCACTCAGTGTGTATGAGCAGCGTGAGTGGGGAGGCAGAGTCTGGAGTGCAGTTTTAGTGCAACTCAAAATTAGCAGGCATTTTTAACATCGATAATCGGCATGGAGCCTGGGCTCGGAAATGATCCTCGCCGCTGTAGGGGGCGCACACCAAGCGCTGCCCTGGAATCCCTTTCTGCAGAGAAATAACAAAAGGGGCAGCCCAGGAGGTGGAGCGCCCGCCCGTTCAACCCGGCACCCAAACTCCCATCGCAAAGTGCCTAAACAAGGGTCGGCTTTTCCGAATTTCCCCTCCCCGGGGGAGGGAGAAATTCGGAAAAGCCGACTTTTGTTTAGGAGAGCGAAACGGGGATCGGACGTCAAGGCAATGGATCAAAGTGGGGGGAGCCACCCCCCGCTTTGATCCATTGCCTTGACGTGCGATCCTCGTTGCTATAGCGAGCCCGGGAAAGAGGTGTCTTGGTTGAAATCCTCACACACACACCCGCGCAGGGGGAGGGAATTTCGGCCAAGCCGCATCTTTCCCAAGCCGGGGAGACCCCGTGGAAAGGCGCCTCTCCTCTCCCGGGACTCCCCGGCCTCATAGCGAGCCGCTACAAGGCTGGGGAGACCCCGCGGAGAGGCGCCTCTCCTCACCCGGATCTCCCCGGCCTCGCAGCGAGCCACTACGAGGCCGGGGAGACCCCGCGTGTCAGGCGGGGGTTGGGGAGAGTACGGGGAAGATCTCCGTAGCCTCCCCAATGCCCGTTTGACACGTGCGCGCCTGCACAGTGTTTGGAAAGGGTACGGGTACCCGTACCCTTTCCAAACATCATGCGGGCGGGCGCTGGGGGGGTTTGGATTGCGTAGATGTTCTACACAATCCAACCCCACCCCACCCCACCCCACCCCACCCACCCCACGCAGTTGTACCGGATAACGCTAAAATTGCGTTATTCGATACAATATTTTGTAACGTTATGCGGTTTTAGCACTATACGGTACAATCATTATCCGGGGTATTACTGGAAGGATAGATAGATAGATAGATAGATAGATAGATAGATAGATAGATAGATAGATAGATAGATAGATAGATAGATGTGTGTGTGTATACACCCCCCCTTTTTTGTTGTAATTGTAAGTCCACTGTTCTTATTTGGAAGTGGGGAGGCAATGGTAGGCACTCCTGCCACCCTCACCAGATATGGTTTTGCAGCAGCTTTTCACAGGGTGGGGAATAAAAATTTGTTGCTTCCAGTATTCTGCCACCAGAGGTGACTGCCTTGCTCAGAGCAATGGTAGGGCCAGCCCTAATGGTTAGTATCTTTGAAATTTCCCCTCTCATTTTTGCATTTGGTTTTCTCTGTGAATACTGGCATTAACATAATATGGAAACAAGTATTTAATTGTTGATAAAGGAAATAAAATGCTTCAATGCATTTCCTCAGCATGAAAAGATGGAAAGCTGTGATGAATTACCATGGCTCTGAGCTCTGCAGGACTGTCATCTGTTTTGTATAATTTCTTTATCAGCAAATATTGCCATAACCTGGCACTGAGATGGGATAGAATATCAGCATATACCCTGTCAGGTTAGGTTAGAGATTTTTTTTCTGATTTAAATAAGGAAGCTAACAAAAACCAACATTGCTAAAATCTGCAAAGCAAGAAGAAAAATACTAAATTTAATAGTATCAGAGAGTAAACAAAACAAAAAGAAAAAAATGTTGTGGCACCTTAAAGACTTAACTGCTGTATTTTAATTTTTGTGGATCAAGAGGTTACTGGTATAGTGAACAATTGCTACATTTTAAACAAAATAAGGTATCTGGGTGTAGGAAAAGATATCTTGATACAAACAACATCAAAATTAAACTACAATAATTAAGGCAAACAGGAAATCTACATTGATGTCTACTGTTATAACAGGGAGTAAAATCAGTAGTCTCTGGATATAAGTAGAATAAAACACACGGTAAGTTAACCTCATTCTCTTCCTGTGTGTTACTCAGCAAACTGGCTAGGTGTTTCTTATTTAGAAGCCTGCCACTGTTTCTGGAGAATGTTTCTTAATAATGTAGAGTCCATCTCTAGAACCCCTTCTTGGACACACACCTTACTGTAGTTAAGAGATTTGACTATGCCTTTAGTCATTGAAAGCAATGCCATCAGGAAGCCAGACAGGGCAGTCCAAGGCAGAATGGTTATTGCTGAGACATCAGGCTAAGATGCATCCACCCTCTTGGGAGTAATGGCTGCGTAGGAGAGTATGGACAGTTCCAGTGGTGATGGTGTGACTGCTATTGAGAGCAGCAGAAGCAGCAATGGCTTGAAACAACTTTTAGTGAATGTGAAAGAAGAAATTGCCAAAGCAGGATTGTAGTTGAATATCTAAAAGCCAAACTTCATGACTAGAAGAAGTATACAGCTTTAATGTTCACAGAGAAGAAACTGAAATAGTGAAAGTATGATGAAATTGAATTTATTATGCACATTGGTTCAATCATCAATCCAAGTGGGGAGTGCAGCCAAGAAATCAGAAAAAGACTAAGACTTGGAAGGATAACAATGAAGGCATTAGAAAACATCATTAGGTATGAAGATGTGCCACTGAAGATTAGCCATGCTGTTGTTATTCCTGTAAGAGTGTGAATACTGGACAATAAAAAATTGGCATGAAAAATGGTGCTGGAGGAGAGCTTTGTGGATACCCTGGACTACCAGAAAGATGAACAAATGGGTCCCAGAACAAATCAAACCCAACTATTTCTGGAAGCAAAAATGATAAAATCAAGACTATCAACTTTGGGCACATGATGAGAATGCAAGATTCTCTGGGAAAGACAATAATCTTGGGAAAGGTAGAAAGCAGCAGGAGAAGAGGAACATCACATATGAGATGGATTGACTCCATGAGGTAAACCACAGGTTTGAGTTTACAGAAGCTGAGCAGGGCTCTTGAAGACAGGATATTTTCTAGATCTCTTATTCATAGCACCACCATAAATTAGAGATGACTTGATAACAACAATCTGTGACCCAGTTCCTCCAGCATATTCCTGCTTCCTTCCCTCTTGTATTGAGGGCAACAAGATTCTCGAAAGCATATCTTCTTCATCTTTTTGGACATCCCCAATACTACTCTAATTCAACTGGGTAATGGTCAGTGGTAGGATGTCAAAATTTTTACTACCCCACCATGATGTCATCACAGTGTGGGTGGAGCTAACGTCATGACATCATGATGTCATGGGCGGGGCCAAAGAATAATAATAAAAAAATAAAAATAAGCACACACAAACACCTCAACCTACCCACCCACAACACAAACCCGTAAATAAAATAAATAAATAAATAAAATTAAAATTACATTAAAATACACCCACCCACTAAACACAAACCTGTCACTTACCTGTTAGTATAAGTGCCTGGGCAGTACCATTTTGCAAGGTGGATATGGTCATTGTACTGGTTCTCTAGGATAATATGCCTTAATGTAAATGTAAAACAGCTGTACCTCCTTAAGGGTCCTCCAATTGAAACAGCAATTGGAACAGCACAGGTGTAGCTTATTGATGAGGTAACTCCAAGACTTTGCTTAAAAACCCCAAACCAGGCTGCCAGGCCTTTTTAGGAACTGTGGTAGTACGTCAATATAGGTAAAGGTATTAAATACACATTAAAATACACACAGACACACCACATCCAAAGGTGAGTCACTTACCCTGGGGAGCAGGCTATGGGGAGCTTCAGGCTAGCAGCTTCTTTTCCTCCTCCCTGCTTGGGAGGACAGCAAGGAGGCTGTGCATACGCGCCAAGCACTGTAGGCATGCATGCACACCAAGTGCTTGGCGGGGGAACCAGTGAAAAGGTAAGCCCCGAAGGTGGTTCCCCTCAAAAGCTGCTACCAGTTCTCCAGGACACTGGGAAACGTTACTACCGGTTCTGGCGAACTGGTGAGAACCTGTCACATCCCATCACTGGTTCTTGAGGGTTCCTTCCTGTTCTGCTCTGAAAGTAGAAGCCCCAATGGAGTCTGTTATCTCTTCTGCTTAGTATTGATAGGGTGGGGAACATGTGGACAGCAACTGTGCTCACAATATTTAGCAGGAGGGAAATACAATCAGAAAAGCACAACAGAAAGAAGATGAAATGCTCCAGTTACCTTGAATGTTGCGAGCATAACACAGCCTATCATCATGCGTAATTGCTTTTTGTTACATAAAGTGTTCTAGATATGTAAGATTGATTCTCTGAATGGGAATTACAGCTGCAATAATAACTGTACTTGTCAACACTATGCGGTCCCATTCTACATATGTGACTCAGCCTTTAGGGATATGAATGTTCACAAGTTTCACAGTAAATGCCTACAGCTTGTAATGTTTAACTGAGGAACTGAGTCTTATTATTCCTGCTGAAGTTCAGATTCATAAGCTTGATAATTTGCTGCTTAATTTTCAGCAAACGATAAGGGGCTCAGAGTTATTAATCAGGAGCTTTTTCTCCCTTCAGAAGGCACAGTTTGCTTGCAAATCTGGAAATTAAACATTCATGTTGCTCATATGTTTTCTGTATTTATAACAGTATAAATGGCACTGCAGAGCAGTATTAAAACTCTGGTGAGAATCTTTTCTCTAAGACTGAAGAGGGAACTATGCAACCAAAGTGCCTTCTTCCAGTTACACTGCCAGTTACTCAGGCAAACTCCATTCACACATGTGATTAAATCCTAATTGCTTTGGTTGAGACATTATGGGGTTTAAAAATCTCAGGAGGTACCTGTCTCATAAAATGTGTTGGATTTAATGAACCAAAATCTGGCTCAGTAGAGCATCCATTGCTGATCAGAGAAGCATTTGTTTGGACCTCTGCAACAGAAAGAGTTTGCAAACTCATCGAAGAGTTTTCCAGTACACCTCAGCTCTAGTCACAAGCTGCTGGTGCTACTTTTTAAACCAAAGTGTTTGGAAACTGAAGTGCTTAACATTGGCCGATCAATTGATGTCAGAAATACTGTAACTACCCATAAAGCAGCAACAGCAGAAACAATTTTAGAATATTATAAACTTTTTGAAGCACTTTAAAAATTTGGTGGTTGGATCTCTTGTCAATTAACTGTCTAGAATGAACAATTCCTATTGTAGTTAGATTGTTAAGCTTTAGTGAAGCTTTGTGCAGTTAAGATTCACTTTTGGATAGCACCATCAGTTTGGGGGTTGTGATTGTATTTGTTCTACTTCTTTTGTGTCTAGGTCAGACTTTAAACTACCAAAATGAAGCCACTTTTTGGTGTATTCATTCTGTAGCTCCGTTCGCCTGACCTAGTGTGAGAAAGATTAGCTGGCACAACAAGTTTGCCATTGGCCGGAGCATGCCCTATTGTGGCTCAAAAATAACACAATCTTTATGTTGTGGTGTTGATATTTTAAATATGTGAACCATCCAGATTGGGAATCGATCCCAGTTGGGCAGTATACAGTTAACTAAGTTACTCAATAAGTGAATGAATGAATGCCATCAAGTCATTCTGACCTATGACAGCTACCAGAGTTTCTGTAGTCAGACAACGCTCACCATTCTCTTCTTCTGTGAGCACCCTGGAACTCTGGAGCTTGCCCAAGGTCACACAAGCTAGTTCTTCTCCAGGAGACACAATGGGGAATTGAACTTCTGACCTCCAGATACCTAAATCACTGAGCTATTCAGCACAGCAAACAATAAAGGGCAGAAATAATACTGGATTATGTTATGCATGACAAAATAGATGCTAAGCCACAAAAGTTTATTCCAAAAAAAACCTGTTAACCTTTTAAAGTACTACAGAAATGATGTAGTGGTGGTGGTGGTGGTGGTGGTGGTGGTAGGAGGGCTGCTATTCACCTCTTCACATATAGCCATCAATGAAATAATTGGAACATTCGCCTTTGAAAGTCCTTGGTGAGGGAGGAAGATGAGGCCTGGATTCAGTTTTGCCAACCCAAACTAAAAAGTGGTAAAAATCTGGCAGTGATTTACCATGTACTGTGTCTAGAGGGATTTGCACAGAGCTGAACAAGCTAAGATACGCATGTGCACAACACTGTATACTCCAATCTATGGTTTATTTAGGGTGTTTTGTTGCTTCATGCAACACCTTTAAGATACAACCAACAACATAATTTCTACACAGAAACCTAATCCTGGGCATAGTGCAAACAATAGTTTACATACCTGAATGAACTCTTGAGAAATTTAAAAGCAGGTTAGATTTTGAGAAATTTGTACTATGGAAGTACACTGGCATGAGAAACAGACTCTTAACTCCAGCATTTCCTCATTTGTATTCCTTGTACTTTTCAGAGTTAATAATTGGGTAAACAGCCAACCAGCGACCTTGTTTCAAAGCTATTTAGTTTCAAGCAGAGTTTGGCCTTGAGCTTATCAGGACATGTGGCATCACTGCCATGTGGGGGGAGATGCATCCAAGAACAAATTAACTCTCACAGACAGCATCTGAGACTTCAGGGACTAAAACGTTACAGATGTCAGATTATAGATTATTAGACTAAAAAAGAATGCTCTTTGCATTTCTTAGTTTGGTAACTGTTCCTCGTTGCACAAATTGTGCCTGGTTTTAGAAAATAATTCTAAAAATATGACAAATTTCATTTTTATTTTAAAGAGAGAAAGAGAGAGAGAAACTTCTAACAGGGTATTTCTGTATCTACAGGATAGCCATTTAATAGTCAACATAAAACAAGTACAGTGTATTGCTAATGTGGTGGAGCACTAGAGTGATGGATTAGGACTAAGGTGTAGTGGGTTCAAATCCCAGCTCACAGGCCAGTTGGGACTGGTAAAACTATTCCTTAAATATCTCACACTTACCTTAAAACCTCTGTTGGGGCTGCTATACCTGGAGTGCAACCTGACAGCACAGAACAATATGAAATTAAATCTGAGATTAGGATATACAGCCTTAAATTAACATAAACAAGGTTTCAAATGTACATGATATACTCGTATCTTTCCCCTCTGTTGTTTGGGGACAGGAATGTCTCTTTAAAAATTGGGGAGCTGCGTGAATATCCTCCTTCCTTCTATCTCTAGTGGGAGTCTATGTAATATCCTATTTTACACAGTGTTCTCAAGAAAGGCACAGTCTAATAGTCCAATGCACCTCTATAGATTTAAAAATATGATCATATATTTGCCACAAATGTGTTTACCACAAGCTTCCAGCTGAGTGTTTTCCTACCTCCCATCACTTACTACAGCTGCATGTCATACCCCTTTCTTAAAGCATACTGTCATAATTCAGGTATCTTATCACAGCTGGAGAACAGATCTGCTCAGTCCTTTAACAGTACAGTATCTAGTAGCTTGAATACCTGTCTGCATAATCAGATATCAGGTTTGAAAAATGATTCTGGAAAATGCCAAAGTAATTTGTTTTTTAAATAAATTCTTTTTCCTTAGGACAACCTCTTTGTTTTTTTGCACCTACTATGGTGCAAATCATGAAACCACCCCAAAGTTTATACAGTATATGCTTGCTTACATTGTCTGTTTCATATACTGTATATAGACTTGGTTTGAAGCTTCCAAATCTAGAATGATTACTGCTGAATGTAAGAAACTGTAAATAACTGGCAGCAATTAGGGGGTGGGGAAGTGATAGAGAGCTAGATATCTGAGTGACTTAATCAGAGCTCTTCTCTCTTTGCATGTACTAGGGGAGGGCCACTGACAATTTTCTCACTAATGAAGCAGAATGATTTACACTGAGATTTGTAGAAGGGAATTTTAAAAACTTAATTATATGCAACTGATTTTTGTTGTCTCCCAAGTGATGCTTCTAAAGAGTATTTTGTAAACACAAGAATATATATAATAACTCTGCTATTGAGATCTTAGATTACTTTCCATCAACAGCTCAATGTAATTGGTAATCAAAGCAGAATGTCTTGGTTTAGTAAAACAAAGCAGTTAAAAATCTTTTCTTATCTTGAGTAACTGTTGACTGCACTGCTGTATGCTTGTTAGGACAAAGGATTAATAGCTAGGTCTTCAGCTTCTGTTTTGTTTGTCATTGGCAGATTGTACATAGGTCATGCCCTCAGAAAGGCTGTAACATCGAATTCTAATAGAGTTTAAATTGGGTGTTTCATCTTGTTCTCTAATTTTATCCTTGCTCTTCCAAAGATGTCAGGCTGTATCAGACTATATATACAGACAGATTTTGTTAAAGAAATAAGTCCCAGATATTCCACTTACTGGTAGCTATTCCATTTTAACTATGGGGTTTGTTTTTTTACAACCTCCATGCGGCAACAAAAAAACAAAAAAAAAGGGAGCGAGAGCTAAAGGCTTGGATACATATACATTAAAATCCTGATTTAGGGGCGGAGCCAAGATGGCGTAGGGGAAACATCGTCTCTTGCTCGCTCTGCCATACCAATGTGGAATCAATGGGATAAATAAACATAAAATAGAAATAAATATACCTGGTGGTCCTGCTCCGAAGTGCAGAGGGGGACGGAATTGGTGAGATATCCGGAGAGCAGCCGATTGTGAGCGGGGCACGGAAGACTGAGCCCCCGGTGGCGGAAGGGGGGGGTCGGAAGACTCAAACCTCGCCGCTGCCCGGTGGAGCTGTGGAAATAGTTTTTTTTGTGCCGGAGCTTGCTTTGTGACGGAGGTTGGCGGCTGAGTTCCCGGAGGTTCTTGGAGGTTTTTGGGACGAAGTGGAACGGAAGGACGACG
Organism: Furcifer pardalis; assembly: GCA_030440675.1. NCBI lineage: Eukaryota > Metazoa > Chordata > Lepidosauria > Squamata > Chamaeleonidae > Furcifer > Furcifer pardalis. Next base: position 90,105,968 of record CP126893.1, read on the forward strand.
TGGACGGCGGAGAGGAGGCAGGCTGTGGTGAGCCGGGGATCGGAGGCGCGTGTTCCGGGCAGCGGGTGGAGGTGTGTGTGTCCCGCTGCCTGTTGAGCCGCGCCGGGACCGTTGGAGCAGCGGGTGGAGGTGTGTGTGTGTTTTGCTGCCTGCCGAGCCGCACCGGGATTGCTGGAGCAGAAGAAAGGCAGGGGAAGAGGAGTGAAGCGCGAACTGAGGGGGCAGTGCTGAGAAGGCAGCCTGAGAGAAATCGCACATAGAGCTTTATACATATATACTTTTAAAATACAGTTGAAGCGGGATTAAAGTGCTCTTGTTGGGTCATCGCTGTGGTGTTTGGGCTACCGATTTTTTTTTTTTTTGAGAAGTAATGGCGGATAGTTGAGCCTGAAAGGGGCGGTGACGAGGCGATTCCTTTGTACTACAAGCCATGCCCAGGAAATACTGCGGTGGGAAAAGTGCCTTTTAAACTCTGTCAGCAGATTCGTTTTCAGGTTGTTTTTCTGTTTGTTCTTTCGGCTCTGAGAGATAGTGCAGGCCTTCAAGAAAAGACCTTGGAACTTTGATAAGAACAGTAATATTTTGACTCAGGGGCTAAACGTCAACTCCTTAATTAACAACAATATACAAGATCTTATATATAAGTGCCTTTGACTTAGACCAGGGGTGCCCAAACTTTTCGGCCCGGGGGCCGGATAAGAACGGTAATATTTTGACTCAGGGGCTAAACGTCAACTCCTTAATTAACAACAATATACAAGATCTTACATATAAGTGCCTTTGACTTAGACCAGGGGTGCCCAAACTTTTCGGCCCGGGGGCCGGATAAGAACAGTAATATTTTGACTCAGGGGCTAAACGTCAACTCCTTAATTAACAACAATATACAAGATCTTATATATAAGTGCCTTTGACTTAGACCAGGGGTGCCCAAACTTTTCGGCCCGGGGGCCGGATAAGAACAGTAATATTTTGACTCAGGGGCTAAACGTCAACTCCTTAATTAACAACAATATACAAGATCTTGTATATAAGTGCCTTTGACTTAGACCAGGGGTGCCCAAACTTTTCGGCCCAGGGGCCGGATAACATTTTATCAGAGACTCCGAGGGCCGAACTATCTCTTCATGTGTAAATTCTGATTGCCATAGCTTGAATTAAGACACTGGGGTGTTTGTTGGGAAGGGAGGGGAAAGTAATGGAGGAGGTTGTGAAACCAAAAGGTCGGAAAGGGAGAAGGGGCAAAGAGCAAGAAGTGGGTAAAGAGCAAGAAGAGGAAGAGCGGCACACTCCATCACCGAACATGGAGCCTACAACGGCAGCAACGGATTCCACAGCAACAGAGCAAGGGGGCTCCCTCGACCTGGCCCAAAGGATGGACAATATAACGACAATTCTTCAACAGTTGGCCAAAAACATGGCTGATACTCAGGCAAAAATGACAGATACTCAGGTGACAATGCAAAAACTGGATGCAAATCAAACTAAATTGAATAAAACAGTAGAGGCCAACAGTGAAGAAATGAAAAGGGACAGGGAATTGGCCAGGCTACAATATGAAAGCCTGGCCAAAGCCCTTACAGACGTGAAGAAAGATGTGGTAGTAAATACACAAAGGATTGATGAGATTACAAATGCAATGCAGAAGGAGGTTAAAAATGCTATAATATCTGTAAATGAGCTTTATATCCAAGAACATGTAATGGAAAACAAGATGGCTGCGCAAGAGAGGAAAATGATGATGATGGAGGAGGGGTGGAGAAAATCTAACATTGTGATCCATCACCTGCCTGAGAGGACGCCAGACAAGCTGAAAGAGAGAGTTTTGGAATGGTTGAACTCACTAAAAACGGGTAAAGATTTTGGATTAGACGATATTGGTGCTGTGTACAGGGTGGGGGGAAGGAAGGATAGGAAGACATCCAGAAATGTTCTAGTTAAATTTGCAAATTGGGCGGATAAATTGAAAGTGATGTCCTTTATTAGGCAAGCTGGGTCTGGCGCCCTAAAAATAGAAGGGCTGGATGTGGAGGTCTACAACGATATTGCGCCCGAGGAGAGGAGGTGGAAATACAAAATGAAACCTGTTACAAGATTGTTGGTAGCAAAGGGCGTTAAGTATGGTTGGCGATTTCCACAACAGCTGAGATTTTTTTATGACAAAAAATGGCATGTTCTTGATGTGAATACTGATGCATTGCTGTATTTAACACAAATTGGCCTGATCAAGGAAGCGGACGCGGATTGGATTCTTTTGAGAACAGAATTGTATAAGGTCGGTGTTATGGGATCGGTATTGGGCCGGGAGGAGGAGGGAGCAGTGGGAGGAGCAGTGGGAGGAGCAGTGGGAGGAGCGGACATTCCAGGGACAAGCGCGGAACAGGTGGGACGATAAAAAGTAAAATTTAATCATGGTCAGAGTCGGGGAGCTATTGGAGGAAGTATATGCCATCTCTCTCCGGCCCCCCCCTCCCCTCTTTGGAGAACAAAGGTGACATCGGGAAGAAAGATGTGGGGAGGGAAGAAGAAAGGGAAAGATTAGGTAAGTCTGTTTTTTATTATTTTTTATTTAGTGAAATTAGTTTTTTGATATTATTATATTTTGCTTTGTTTAATTTCTTTAGTAGTAGGGAAGTAGGAGGGTTTTTAGGGAGCACGTCCAGGGAAGGAAACGAACAACGGGAGGTGGAGTTAGACACAAATGGTTAAGTCACTGAAAATAATAACGTGGAATGTGAAGGGAACAGGGAATGCCCTGAAAAGAAGGAGATTGCAGATGTCGCTCAACAAAGACAGGGCTGATATAATTTTTTTGCAAGAAACTCATCAAAAATCCGCAGATGTCAATAATTTGGTGGTGAGGGGAATCGAAATATATGAAAAAGCATATGGGACATCCAAAGCTAGGGGAGTTGCAATCCTGATTTCGGAAAAATTGGGGTTTACGGTGAATAAAATTATTGCTGACCCAGAAGGAAGATATTTAATAATAAAAGGAAAAATAGAGGAAGAAGAGATAACGTTGGTTAACATCTATGCTCCAAATGACAAACAGCAAGAATTTTTAGATAAAGTGGGGAAAATTTTGAATAAGGAAGGGACTAAACGCATGGTCTTATGTGGAGATTTTAATATGATGTGTTCAGATATTGACAGTACAAGTGTAAAAAAAAGAGGTAAAAAGTACATATTAGAAGAATGGAGAAAATTCATGGGTATGAAGGATGCATGGAGAGAACTTAAAGCGCAGGAAAGAGAATATACTTATTACTCACACGTGCATGATATGTACTCACGGATAGATTATATTTTTGTAACAGAAGAATTAGTCAAAACAATTGAGGATATAAAGATCGGGACATTTAGGGAATCTGACCATGCAAAGGTAACAGCAAATATAAATCTTAAAGAGATAGAAAAAGGAGGGTATATTTGGAGATATGATGCGAAGTTATATCGAGAGGAATCAACGAGGAAACAAATTATGGAGAAATGGGAGGAAAGTTGGAAATTTAATGAAAATAATGAGGTCAGTCGGGGACGAGTTTGGGATACAATGAAGGCAATCTTTAGAGGGGAATCGATAAAACTGAATAGTATTAGAAATAGACAAATTCAAAATAGGAATCAGGAATTGGAACAACAATTAAAACACCTTCACATGGAATATGCTAAAAAGAAGGATCAGAAAACATTTCAGAAGATAAAAAAAATCAAGAAAGAGTTGGATGGGAAAGATATTGAAAAAGTAAAGAAAGATTTGATCTTTCTTAAGAGAGAATATTTTGAATATGGCAATAAAAATTCTAAATTATTGGCAAAAGCAGCAAGAGATAAAAAGAGTAAAGGGCAGGTTGGTGTCTTGGTAGACAAGAATGGGAAAAGATGCAACAAAAAGAAAGAAAAAGCTTTGCTTATTGAAAACTTTTATAAAAATTTGTATTCAAAAAAAGAGGTAAACCAAAGAAAAATGCGACTAATTTTTGAACAGCAACAAAATAAAAAAATTACAGAGGAAGATAGGAATAAAATGGAGCAAGGAATATCTATGAAGGAAGTAGAAGATGTAATAAAAAAGTTGAAAAAGGAGAAAGCACCTGGGGAGGATGGTTTACCAGCTGAGTTTTATAAAGATTTTATGCCTTGGATTGCCCCGAGATTATATGAGTTATATAATGGGATTTTAGAGGGAGATGCAACTCCAGATTCATGGAACAGGTCGATTATAGTTTTGATTCCCAAGCCTGGTAAAAATTTAGAAAAAATTGAATCTTATAGACCAATTTCCCTGATCAATCAAGATGCAAAAATTTTTACAACGATTTTGGCAAACAGATTAAATGGTTTCATAGCCAATTATATTAAGAAGGATCAAGCGGGATTTGTTAAAAACAGACATATGGCGAACCTTATAAGAAGAGCAGTGGACATACTGGATTTAGCTGAAAAAAGAAAGGAAAAGATGGGATTCTTAGCATTAGATATTTTCAAAGCCTTTGACTCTTTACAATGGGTGACGATTCATGAGTTGATAAGATTATATGGATTCGGAGATAAATTTCAAGGGGTTATTGGAAAGTTATATAAACAAGGTTCGGCAAGAGTCAAATTCAATGAATCTTATACAAATGAGATTAGGTTAGAGGCGGGTACGAGACAGGGCTGTCCATTGTCACCTTCATTGTTTATATTGGCTATGGAAATGTTGGCAAATATAATTCGTCAAGATGAGGACATAATTGGAATGGAAGGTACCAAAGTAAGCCTCTATGCAGACGATACACTGATAACGGTGAAACATCCAACAAAAACTATAGCTAAAATAAATAAACATTTGAAAGACTTCGAGGAAGTAACGGGACTGAAAGTTAATTGGGATAAAACAGAAATGATCTTAGTTAATGGGAACAAAGAAGACGAGGAGTTAATAAAAAGGAACTATAATGTGCAGATTACACAGAAAATGAGGTATTTGGGAGTAATGCTATCACATAAAATTGGGGAACTCAAAGAGTTAAATTATGGAAGACAGAAGAAGGAAATAGAGAAGAAAATAGCACAATATAGTAAATTAAATTTGTCATGGTTTGGTAGGATAGCCATATGCAAAATGATGTTAGTTCCTAAATTGAATTTTTTGTTTGATGTTTTACCGTTAAGACATACTGACAAGGAGTTGAAAGGATATCAGAATATGATCAATAGGTACTGTAATGGAAATAGAGGAGCTAGAATAGCCAAATCACTGTGGTATCTCTCACAAAAGGAGGGAGGACTAGGGATTCCCAATGTTATTAAATATTATAGGGCCTTTCAAATAAGAAATGTGATAAAGATTTTAATTAGGCGAGAAACAATCTGGGAAAGAATTGAAGGGAAAGGATTTACAAAGGAGGGTAAGGCGCAGTTTTTATGGGATGGAAAGCAAAAAGGAAAAAAGGAGATTCAGGTTCTGATGTTAAAGACAACAGTGGAGACATGGAACAGAGTGAGGAATGAGTTTACTCCGGGGATTTCACCGATTTTAGAGGTGGAAGATTTTCAGGATTTTCCAATTAAAATTGATAAAAAGATTAGGGATATATTGGTAGAAAAGAAGGTAAAATTATTAAAAGATTGGGTTAACACTTGCAAAGATCAGGAAAAAAGGCATGAGCTGTACATGCAACTACAATTAGACTGGTTTAAGATCCTTCAGATAAATAATTGGAATAAGAAATTCCTAAGGGAAAATGGACTAAATAGAGATTGTACGGAATTTGAGATACTTTTGGCTAAAGTCAGGAATGAAGAAATGGGTATTAAAGGATTAGTCAGTAAAATCTACAAGATCCTGAATAATAGCCAAAGTATACAAGAGGTGTTAAGACAAAGTTGGGAACAGGAATTAGATATAAGAATACCAACAAAAAAATGGCAAAAGATGTGGGAAAGAAGGATAATGAGAACAATGTCGGTCAGAATCAAAGAGCACAATTACAAAATAGTATGGAGGTGGTATAGGACCCCAGTCGGTCTGCACAGAATGTATAGTAATCTGAGTGATATATGTTGGAGATGCAAAAAAATGAAGGGAACATATGAGCATATGTGGTGCAGCTGTGAGGTATTAAAATCTTTTTGGGAAAGAATAGAAAAAGAAATAGAGAATATATTAAAAGTGCAGATCGGAATGGGGTCAGATACAATCTTGTTAACAGATATAGGAGATTATGATATGAATAAGAACAATAAAGAGTTATTGACTATAATGTTGACCGTTGCAAGATTATGTATAGCCAAAAAGTGGAAATGTAATGAACAAATCAATATTCAAGATTGGTATATACAAATGTGGGATTTAGCGTTAAATGAAAAGCTTACTTGGGAAATAAATTGTAGGAAAGGAAAAATGCAAAGTAATAATTTCTGGAGGATCTGGGAACCTTTTATAAGTTATTCTTTGGAGGAAAAAAAGGGCATACCCCCTGTACAAGAACAGAATGACTTTTGGAAATTGTAAAGGTACAGAACTCCCTGGACAGTGTATATAGCACGAGGGTGGTGTTAATGGGCTAATAGAAAAGAAGGTGTAGAAGATTATGTCTAAAAAGGTGGTAAATGTAACACGTAATATCGTTATGCATAAAATACTTTACATGATCTTCATAAGTTTAGATATTTCTGTAATTGTCTTGTTATGTATTTCTGTATTTTTGTACTTTTGTACTTTTGTCTCCTTGTACTATTTTTTTAATACCTAATAAAAAATCAAAAAAAAATCCTGATTTATGTAAAAAATCTGTTCTGTAGCTTTTTTAGGTAAATCATTTTTTGGTTGTGTTTTTTTTTTTTTTACATAAATCGATCCATAGGGATGCATTGAAAAAATTTTTAAAAGGTCCTGACCAGACCAATAATAATACTGTAATAATAAATCAGCACAAAGGGAATGTAAACTGAGCAATTGACCTACCTTTTCCCTGCTGCTGCTTCCTCCTGAGCTGTTTGTCTGGCTGTTGGGAACTGCCACTTCCACCAGCGCTGCCTCATTTTCTGGAGTCTCCGCTGCTTCTACTGGGGCTGGGGAGTGTCCCCTCCATATCCGCTCAGTTGCACTCTTTGTCCGAGGCTTCTCTGGGGCGCACTTTACCTGGGAACACACACCGGATGAAAACAACTCCATTCCGCTCTTTTATCTGACACACATTCCCAGCTAAAGCGTGCAGCAGAGGGACCTCAGATGAACAGCGGAATGGAGCAGTTTTAATCGAACGCACGTTCCCAACTAAAGTGCACCCTGGAGAAGCCTCAGACGAAGAGCAGAATGGAGCGGATATGTGGGGGACACTCTCCCAGTCACGGTAAAAACAGCAGGGAGTCTGGAAAATGCAGCAAAACCGCCTCAATCACCACTGCTGCAATCGCTGCCGCTGCCTCCACTGCCACCACAGTAAGTGATGTCTTGCGACATCCAGCAGTGGGGGGTAGTGGTGTGGGGTGGAATTTTTACTTCTAAAATGGCAGAGGGCCATGATTTTAGAGTTTAAAATGGCAGCAACATCATTTTAGAACTACAAGACACAAGGAAACCTCTTATGTAAATCGATTTATTTGTATAAATCGGGATGAGATTTCTGCAAAAAAAGTTACATATGTCAATTTTTATTTAAGTAGAAGTGTACATAAATTGGGGGTTTACTGTAACTGACTAGCCATGTAGCTCTCAGGTCTGATTGATAATAAACTATGTGCAACTTGTTTTTAAACTATTTTGATTCTTCACTAATAATTTACCTTGGCTGTTTCACACTGCGTCATAGGGGAGGTGCATATGATTTAGTGCAAACATCTATTAATGAGATATGATGGAGATAATAAACTGTACAATAAAAATGATGCTCATTACTGTCAATTCCCACCATCTAGACTTATTGCTTATCGGCAACCGATCATTTTCTCATTCTGTTGTGAGTAAAATACATAACATATTTGATCACTTCAGTTCATATGGAGTAGAAATACGCAGATTTGCATGGAATTCTGAATTTGCATGCTTCTAATGCAGCGATGGCAATCCTTGGCACTCCATGTGTTCCTGGATTTCAGTTACCTGAAGCTCACGTCAGCTCTCCTGCTGCTCAGGTCTTCTGGGAAATGAAGTTCTAGAACATCTGGAATGCCAAGGTTCATCATCACAGTTCTAATGGATGGATGAAAAGCAAAAGCAATTTGAAGATAGTGCCATTTCCTTTACTACTTACATTCCCAATGAAATCCTAAGGTTAGTGTAGAACAGGGATTATCAACCTGTGGCCCATGGGCTGGATGTGGCGTGCAGCACCATTTCATGTGGGGCCCCACTGCCTCCACCATACTTGGAAGTGCCATGTGGTGGAGGAAAGGCAAAATGGCTGTCCGGCCCTCAAAACTACAGAGGACCACTGAGAGTGGGATGGGTGGGGATAGCAATAGCTATGAAGTCTTTTGGACCTGTGTTAGCACACTGGGATGGTGGTCCCTATCTCTAGAGATCTGATGTGTGGTAGCAGGTATCTTGCTTGCTACAAGCATGTATTCTGCTTGCCCCCATTTATGTTCTATTTGCCCCATTGGTATTGTACTAGTATATTTGTTGTTATTATTAACATCACCCCAAGATTCCATGCTTTGGTGGTTATCTCTCTCAAATGAAAGCTTAGGTAGTACTGCCCTTGGTTTTCTTACTCAAGAATGTTTGGGTTAGCCAAGGATTTGTAACACTATTTTCCTTGAGACATTTATGAACTAATGTTGTTTCTTTCCATTACACCAAGAACAATCCCAAAAGGATTATTTGATACAGCTGCTTTTGACATTTCATTGTATAAGTCTTTTTGCTTTGCAGTAATCATGGTAGTTAAAGTATAGTAAAGTTGAAAACAAAGAGTGTTTACATAATGTCATATTAGCTTTGATTGCTGGCTTTTCAATAGCTGCCTTACCGAATGTTTGTGAAGTTGGATTTATTTTTTTTAATTTTAAAAAAGGTCACAAAAGAAAATCATCTTAATAAATCTCCTTTGCAAGTATATTATAAAGTCATACTGAAATGCACATTCATTGTATAAAGCCTTTGAGAGTGCTTATTGGTTATCACTCTCACATGTATAAAAGAATAAATTTGGTGTACTGTGTGTTTAGTGCACTTCCTAAAGCTACAAAATAGTCTTCCATACTAATCCTCCAGTGGATTCCTCCCATTTGAACTAAAGAAAATTTTGCTAAGTTGTAAGACTTTCTTTATAGCAGTTATATACAAGCAAGAAATGTAACAGAGAAGTTAACTCAAGCACTTCTGTTAGTTCTTTGTTCAGCAATGATCTATGCTGTTGAGTTTTAGCCTTCTGTGGCAGGAATGAGGGAACAATCAAAGCAACCCCTGTTTTATCATGGCAAAGTGTTCTGCTCTCAGTATCACAGAAACAGATTCATAAGACTTGCGGGCATTTAAAATTTTGCTCAAATCTGTGAGTGTGGCAACACATTTGAATGCATGGTTGGTAGTTTGTTAAAAACATTGTTCAGTTATTGGTGTTTATTTCTCAATTATTTCACTAACTTGGGAATGGCATTGTAGTGGATTTATAGACTTAATAAGGAGGTTAGGAAGTTATGAATATAAGCAGGTCAGCTGGAAAACAGTGAGAAAAGGTACATTCATTGCATTGGGTGCATTCCACACCTCAGTGGATGAAATTCCTGTGTGAAAATTGGCTTCATACAAGAATTTAGAATATTCTACATAGATGATGATGAAGATTAAGCACACAGAGGCACAGGAGCAATGTTAACATGTGGAGGCTGGCTTTTGAAGAGTACCTGAATGAGTACCTGAATGCACTCCTGCCCCTGACTCCTAATTTATAAATAAATTGTATGTACACTTCTAACAAAATAAGAAAGTGTTGTGCCTGATATGGAAAGGAAACTAGGGCACATTGGCCAGAACTGGATTGATATGTTCGAATTTCTTCACCCAATTTATCAATCTGGCTCCTGCATTCTGGATACTGCATTTATGTATTTTAAATAAAATTATGAATGAATGAATTTCTATTTGAATTTTAAAGCAAAGCATTAATGAAATCTCAGTAAAAGAAAGTTGTAAAGGGCATTTCCTTCTACTGCAATGTTTCCCAACCTTTGGTTTTGGGACTTCAATTCCCAGAAGCCTAAGTCAATTCCCCCCAAAAACTCATCAGCCAATTTTGGGAATTGAAATCCCCCTGTGGGGCATGGGCCCCACATTGGGAACCACTGTACTAATGGTTTGAGTTAAATTTTTACTATTTTTAAAAAGTGTGAAGAGTAGCAAGGCAATGATACAGCCATGGTGGGATGCCTTCACAGCTCATTATAGTACTTATTTGCATTGCCAAGCAAGGTATGCATGAATAATTCCTTGTGCTCTTGTCTTGCCTCCTCCTCCTTTCTTATTATGCATCTAGATTTGTAACTGTTCATTTCAAAGCTTTCATACTCGGTGCTTTAGGACACAAGTGTCATGATAACAAAACAGAAGATTTGTTCCTCTTTCATCTTATTCCCATGGGTCTTCTTTCTCCACATCTGATGAGCATCTGCTCCCAGAAACCAAGTAATGGAGTGATCCTGATCTATCATTAGAAAAATTCAAAAAATATATCTTACATTCTACCCATGTAAGTAGCAGAAATGTTTGCTGTCCCTGACTTCTAGTGGAGGATAGATTGCATCACTAGTTAATTGGCTTTGATAGGTACAGAAAATTGATCACAGGTTGCAAATTTCTGATTATTACATGTTGGGTACAAACCAGTGGCGTAGGCTGGGGGGGCGGGGGGGGCAGGCTGCCCCGGGCACCACTTACCAGGAGGCGGCAAAAAGTCTCAGCACACAGGAAGCCCTACGTCAGTACAGCTCGTTCACGCTGCTCTCTCCCTCCCGGCTTCTCTGCTCTTCCTAGATTGAGTGCATGACTGGCTGGAGCCACCTGGTGGTGACTTAAGAAACAGCATGCAGTAGTGAATTTACTCTTTAAATCCTATATGGAATACTGTATACGTAATATGTTTCTAAAAATGTCCAGAGGTGTGCTCTTGTAGGTGTTTCACTCTTGGCAGCAGTCTAGGTTTTGCTTGATTAAAATGATTTCTAACAGATTTAACCAAATTATCAGTGAAACACTGCAGAATTCATAAAAGTGTTCTCTAAGCTCATTAGTGCAGTCCAACTGATTACTAGATGGCTAAATCATTGCATCCATAGCCAACCTTTCTGCCCCAACTATATACTGTACAGCATAAGCATATGTTCATGCATTTACATATTAAAAACAAGCACAAATAATTTACATTCATTTCACTATTCAGCATGTTCAATCAGAGAAGAAAATAGAGTTGGGGTTTCAATTTTAGAGAAGGATTAGGTAAAGGTCACCCTTGCTCCAAAGCCAGTCGTATTCAAATCTAGGGTTCGGTGTTCATCTCCGTGTATAGCCAAAGAGCCTGCCTGCATCTGCAGATGTTTTCATAATCATGTGGCATTCTGTGCATTCCGGTGTCTAGTCATGCCTGCCAGATGGCCTCAGAAACATCTGCAGAAGCAGACAGCGCTGGCTCTTCGGCTTTGAAACAGAGATGAGCACTGAACCCTAGAGTTGAATACAACAGGCTTTGGAGCAAGGGCAAACTTTGCTTTTACCTAACTAACCATTTGAGGGCTGCAGTGGCTTAGTGGTTAAGGCACTGAGCTTAATGCATGGAAATTGAGCAGGTAACAGTTCGAGTCTAGTCATGCCTGCCACTTGACCACGGAAATGTTTGCAAACACAGACAGCCTTGGCTCTTTAGTTGTAAATGGAGATGAACACTGATCCCTAGAGTCAGATATAACCTGCTTTTGGGCAAGGGAGACCTTGCATTGGGCGACGGACCCAGTGAGGACATTGCCTGCACAAGGGAGCTTTGAGGAGGCGGCACCCACAGCAAGCAACTTCGTCCACCATGAGGCCAGCTAAAGTCATTTTGCAGGGGCTTTTTGTCATCTACAAGCCCCCTAGGGTGGATGTATTGGAAGCAGCTGTGGGACATGGTGGAGACCAACCTCCTAAAAAATGAGGATTTTGTTTTTGGGGCACCCTGAGCTCTCCTTCACTCCCAAAAACAGTGGCTGGGGGGGCCCGCTCAGGCAGCATTTTGGGGGGATGGCAAAATTTGACACTGTCTGCATCATGGGCCCAGGGGGTGGCAAATTTGGCCTCCGCCCCGGGTGGCTGAAACCCACGCTACGCCACTGGTACAAACAACATTTATTGGTGGTGGTTGTTGTCATTGCCTAAAACTTTTCAAACTTTACAGACTCATAGATCACCTTTAGTCATGACATGCAATTGGTGAACTGCTTCAAACTTCTTAACCTCCATACAGATCAGGGATGCAGGAGGAAATTCCATTCACATTTTTAAACAAAATGACCTACTTCCTGAACTACTGAAGTATCTCCATTATGCATAAGAGCATTCCACCTGAGCTGGGATCCTGAAAAGCCAGTGTTGTATCTCAGATGGAGAGTCCCCATGGAAATCAGAGGCTCTCTTCTTCTAACTCGTCACTCTGCACAGGAAGGAGAACAACAAAATTAGGTCAATTTGGTAATGACCTGATAGTTCATTGAATTAGATACCTTGCTTCAAGGTCAGAGGCTGAAGGTTCATTTCTTCACTGTGCATGTGCGGGGGGGGGGGGGATAAACCTCAGATAAGCTATGCAGCTCCAGAATGCCCCCAAAGGATTGAATAGGAAAGGATCTTAAAATACCTACAAATAACCTCAGGAAGGCTTGAGGGCATATTGTCATCATCATTGCTATCATCACCATCATTGACTAAATAGGGCTCCTGCCATTTTAGGGGTGGGGAGGAATCTGTTGCTGGTTGTTAGCTATAAACTATCTGAAGATTTTGCCAATAAATCTGCATGTTGTTATGCAGTGATGAATTTGAAGCACTCCACTAAGTTAACAAAAAACCTTAATAGCTTTGTTCTAACCTCCTTTCAGCTATTTGAAATGTGAGCTTTTGAAATAAGTATGTAATTATATGGTCTCATCAGATTTTACATGTACATATTTTTGTTGCACAATGACTGCAATGTTATTCAAGTCAATTGATAATTGCTTGTGTTGCCTTGAAATTGTACATGACTCTTCCTCTGTAATGAATTCCCCAGAAAGCATAGAGTTGAACCTTGCCCAGCACTTTATTATTCTAAAACATATCAAAATATGCAACTTTTCATCTCACATTCATTGCAAATTTTATTCCCCCGTACGCCTACTTTAATTCCAAACATATTGGAAAATTTCAGTGTCCAAATCCACTTCCCAGACCTTCCTAATACATTTTCTTATTCACAGAATGTCTTTTTCAATCAGTTTGAAACTGATTACTATTAGTATGTTAATAAGAGTTTCACAATCATCTTTAAACACCACATTTTTACACACCCAAATAAAATACTGCTTGCATTGTATTTCATATTATATATTTTAATTTGTTTATATTTTCTTATATTCTTCTTCATAAGGAAGAATACTGCAGTAGATGCATCATACCTGCTTTTGCATCTGTTTCTCCTGTGCACAATCTAATCTTTTTTCTGGAAATCGTTTTCACAAAACAAGAATGACAACCAGGAAAAATGTCACTAGCGTGAATTTGTTTGAGGTAGATCACAGCTTGCCATGAAGTCAACCACACACTGTGATCATGGAGCCATCTCCTGTGACACGTATGAAATGAGGCATGGGGGCCTTAACCCCTGACTCTAATGGACTCCCACAGACTTGAGGATATTAAGGTGCACCTTCATAGCCAATCCATCTGGCATGACCTCCATGACAACTGGGAATAAGAATAGTAAAGTAGTTCCTCCTTTGCTCATGTTGCCTTTGGGCCCAATCTGATGGTTTCCAGTGGCATTTCCTCCTCTGAGGGGGACCATCACCCCACCTAGGCGCTGATCCTTTAGAACTGGGATTCCCAACCTAAGGTCCATGGGCCAGATCCAGCCCGTGGGCCAGATCCAGCCCATGGTGCCATTTAATGTGATCCCCCCCAAGGGCATTCAAGAAGCAAAATGGTTATTCCTTTGAAGCTGTTGGGAGAAAATGGCCACCACGCAGCCAGGGCAAAATGGGTGTCTGGCCCTTGAGGCTGACTGAGAGAGTATGACCAGCTTTAAAAGGTCAAAAACCCCTGCTTTAGAGAATCAGGTTATTTTCTGCTGCACAACACTCAGCATTGAGTTGCTGGCTATACTGTCTACTCCATTACTGAAGTGGATGTTCTGCCAGATATATTTTTAGTCATTATATACCATCTAAATATTTAGGTATATAGTAACTCTCCTTTAGATTTAAAAATGCATTTATCTTAGAACATTCTTCCCACTAGTATTGTATGTCTGTGAGAACAAGACCATAAGGAAGGCTGAGCACAGAATAATAGATGCCTTTGAACTGTGCTACTGAAGAATTTTGAGAGTCCCCTGGACTCCAAGGAGATCAGATCAATCTTAAAGGAAATCAACCCTGACTTCAAATCCAAGGCACACAATGCAACATCACAGTAATCCAACTCAATGCCCCAACCATTGATGCAGAGTTGGTTTACCGAGTAAGGCGGTATATAAATTGAATAAATGAAATAAATGAAATGAAGAGGCCAAAGTCAACCTACTAGAACTGACACCAAAAAAATATGCCCTTATCATCATAGGGGACTGGAATGCCAAAGTCAGAAGTCAAAAGGCAACTGGAATAACAGACATGTTTGGCCTTAGAGTAGAACATGAAGCAGAACAAAGGCTAAAAATTTTTTATCAAGAGAACATGCTAGTTGTAGCAAATGCTACTCATTTCTCCTTTTGCCTTTCAGCTTTCTAAGCATCAGGGCCTTCTCCAATGAGTCCTCTCTTCTCATTTGGTGGCCAAATTACTTGAGATTCATCTTCAGTATTTGTCCTTCCAAGTAGCAGTCAGGTTGATTTAATCCAGGATGGACTGATTTGATCTCCTTACAGTCCAGGGGACTGTCAAAAGTCTTCTCCAGCACCACAGTTCAAAGGTGTCTGTTCTTCTGCATTCAGCCCCTTCCATATGCTCTAGCTCTCACTGGAAAGAACATCACTTTAACTATGCAGACTTTTGTTAGCAGGACGATGTCTCTACTTTTTCTTATGTTGTCTAGGTTTGTCATAGCTTGCCTTCCTGCAGTGATCTTAGATCCCAAGAAGTCTGCTTCCATTTCTTCCCCTTCTATTTGCCAGGAAGTGATGTTGCTGGATGGCATGTTCTTAGGGTTTTTTTTTTAATGTTGAGTTTCAAGCCAGCTTTTGTATTCTCCTCTTTCACCTTCTTTAGATCTTCTTCACTTTCTACCGTTAGGGTCGTGTCATCTGCATAGCTCAGGTTGTTGATATTTCTCCTAGCTATCTTAATTCCGGTTTGTGCTTCTTCCAGCCCTGCATTATGCAAGATGTACTCTGTATATAAGTTAAATAAGTAGGGTGAGAATATACAGCCTTGTTGTACTCCTTTTCCTATTCTAAATCAATCAGTTGCTATGTATCCCTTCCTAACTGTCACTTCTTGGCCCGTATACAGATTTCTGAGAAGACAAGTGAGGTGGTCTGGTACTCCCATCTCTTTAAAGATTTACTACAGTTTATTGTGATCCACACAATCAAAGGCTTTGGGTAGTCAATGAAACAGAAGTAGACATTTTTTTGGTACTCCCTTGCTTTCTCCATGATTCAGCAAATGTTGGCAGTTTGGTCTCTAGTTCCCCTGCCTCTTCAGAACCCGAATTGTACTTCTGGAAGTTCTCGATACAAGTACTGCTGAAACCTAGCTTGTAAAATTTTGAGCATGACCTTGCTAGCATGTGAGATGAGCACAATTATATGATAGTTTGAATATTCTTTGGCATTGCCCTTTGCAATTGGAATGTAAACTGACCTTTTCCCCACATTTGAGGATGTGGCACTGGAGAGGGTATTTTAAAATTTTAAAATTTTAACAATTTAATATTTTGACGTCTTTAATCCTATTGTTCTGTAGAGATTTTAACTGTGGTGTTTTTATATGTGTAAGCCACCCTGAGTTTCCTTGGTGAGAGGGTGGCAGTAAAAATGTGAGTGAGTAAGTAAGTAAGTAAGTAAGTAAATAAATAAATAAATAAATTTTCCAATCCTGAGGCCACTGCTGCACTTTCCAAATCTGCTGGCATAATGAGTGTGACACCTTAACAGCATCATCTTTTAGGGCTTTAGATAACTCAGTTGGAATACCATCTTCTCCACTAGCTTTGTTAGTAATACTTTCTAGGGCTCACTTGACTTCACACTTCAGAATGTCTGGTTTAGGTCAGCAATCACACCATCATTGTTGTCAGGGTCAAAAAGGTCCTTCTTGTAGAGTTCTTCTGTGTATTCTTGCCATCTTTTCTTAATCTCTTCTGCTTCTGTTAGACCCCTACCATTTTTATTCTTTATCACATCCATTTTTGCTTGATACATTCCCTTAATTTGCCCAATTTTCTTGAAGAGATCTCTAGTTCTTCCTCTTCTGTTGTTTAACTCTATTACTCTGCACTGTTAATTTATAAAGGGTTCCTTATCTCTCCTTGCTGTTCTCTGGAAATCTGCATTCAATTGGGTGAATCTTTCTCTTCTACCTTTCTTCCCCCCTCCTTCTTTCTACATCTATTTGTAGAGCCTCATCAGACAATCACTTCACTTTCTTGCATTTTTTTTCCTTTGGATGGTTCTAATTGCTGCCTCCTGTAGGATGTTGTGAACCTCCATCCATAATTATTCAGGCACTCTGTCTGTCAAGTCTAATCGCTTAAATCTATTCTTCACCTCCACTGTATATTTATGAGGAATGTCATCTAGATCAAACCTAAGTGGTCTAATGGATTCCCTTACTTTCTTCATTGTAGCCTCATCAAACCACAAAAGTCCCCTCGTCATGGCAAGGCAATGATCTTTGGAGAGTGACAAAGATAAAAATACAACCAAAATCAAGAGCTTTATATATTAGAACCAGTACCTTGAATTGGGCACAGAAGCTAGCAAACTAGCAAACTTTTCACACCCACCACCAATTTGGCTGCCATATTCTTTACCTGCTGCAGTTTCCATACCTTCTTCAGAGGTAACCCCATGTAGAGAGTGTTGCAGTAATCAGCTCTAAAGATTGCCAAGGCATGAACCAATGTCATCAGAAATCAAGAAAATAGATACCAACTGGGTGATCTGTCTGAGATTGGTATGCATGCAAAATTCTGGTCAGAAGAGAAATTCTTTTTCCTAACCATCAAAGTATAACTAGATAGTAGGGGTTTGGAGTAATTTGTTGTTGTTCAGTCGCACAGGTGATTCTGACCCTCTGCAACCCCATGGACCACTGTCCGCCAGGCACTTTTGTCCACCACTATCCTCCTCAACTCGCTCAGCTCTGTACCATCTAGCCATCTCATTTTTGCCCCCCTTTTTTTCTTTTGCCCTCCACCTTTCCCAGCATCAAGTCTTTCTCAAGTGAATATTCTCTTCTCATTTGATGTCCAAAGTACTTTAGCTTCATCTTTACTATTTGACCTTCTAAGGAGCAGTCAGGGTTGATTTCTTCTAAGATTGGCCTATTTGTTCTCCTCACTGTCCAAGGGACTCTGAAAACTCTCCTCCAACACCACATCTCAAAGGCATCTATTCTTCTGCGCTCAGCTTTCCTAATGGTCCAGCTCTCACAACCATACATTGCCACAGGGAATACCATTGCTTTGACTATACGAATTTTTGTTTGCAATTTGATGTCTCTACTTTTCACTATGCTCCCCAGGTTTCTCATTGTTTGCCTCCCAAGAATCAGTTGCCTTTTTATTTCATGGCTGCCATCACCATCTGCAGTGAGCTTAGATCCTAAGAAAGTAAAATCTGTCACTGCTTCTACTTCTTCCCCATCTATTTTTACAGGGACTGATAGGGCCTGTTGCCATGATCTTTGTTTTGTTTATATTGAGTCTCAAGCCAGCTTTTTCACTCTCTTCTTTCAACCTAATCAGGAGCTTCTTTAGGTCCTCCTCACTTTCTGCCATTAGGGTAGTATCATCTGCATATCTCAAATTGTTGATGTTTCTCCCAGCAATTTTGATCAGTGATGGGATGTAACAGGTTCTCACCAGTTCGCCAGAACCGGTAGTAACTTTCCCCAGTGTCCTGGAGAACCGGTAGGAGCTTTTGGGGGGAACCACCTTCAAGGCTTACATTTTCACTGGTTCCCCCACTACGCATGTGCTTGGCACATATGCACGGCCTCCTTGCTGTCCTCCCAAGTGGGGAGGAGGAAGAGAAGCTGCTAGCCTGAAGCTCCCTATAGCCTGCTCCCCAGGGTAAGTGACTCACCTTTCGATGTGGTGTGTCTGTGTGTATTTTAATGTATATTTAATACCTTTACCTATACCGTATATTGACATACTACCACAGTACCATAAATACAGGTTTATGTTTGGGGTGGGTGGGTGGGTGTATTTTAATGTAATTTTTATTTTATTTATTTATGGGGTATGGGGTTTTGTTGTGGGTGGGTGGGATGAGGGGTGTGTGTGTGTGCTTATTTTTATTTTATTTTTATTATTATTTTTTAACAAACATTATTTGCCCCCACCCACATCATGACATCAGCTCCGCCCACACTGTGATGATGTCACGGTGGGGTAGTAAAATTTTTGACATCCCACCACTGATTTTGATCCCAAATTGTGATTCCTCCATCCCTGCATTACGCATTATGTGCTCTGTGTATAAGTTGAATAAGCAGGGTGACACAATGCGGCCTTGTCTTACTCCTTTTCCTATTCCAAACCACTCCGTCGTTCCATATTCTGACCTAACTGTTGCTTCTTGATTCATGTACAGATTTCTCATGAGGCATATAAGGTGTTCTGGTATTCCCATATCTTTAATTACTTGACACATTTTGTTGTGGTCTACACAGTCAAAGGCCTATCCGATTCCCAACTCTTCCTTCTGGGAGAAGAACCAAGTTGTGTGAACTTGGGCAGGTTGCCCTTCCAGAACAAAGGAACGGTATACCATCTTATACTTTAAAAAGCCTGGGAGCGACTTTCATAAATCAGATATGACTTAATGGCACACATTTATTACTCTTATTGAATATGACTTTGGGTAGACTCATCACTTTGTCTCATTATCTTTAAGCCTACTTCTTGAAGGCTGTTTGATGCAGCAGTTCGTACCATAAGATGGCAGGACATGGTGGCAGAAATACAGAAAAGGGAAAGGGTAGGTTGGCATATTTCTGAGCAGTTTCAGAATGCAATGAGGCTTGAGGAAAGCTGATAAACATGCTTACAAAAGAAAATTTAACTCTGGAACATCCCCCACAGGGTCAGAAGATCAAAACCTCAAATGGCTTTGTTCCCTTTTTTGGGCACTGCTATTTTATCCTTTTCACACGTAATTTACCCCCAAGCTTGACAAACATACATCTGAGAGACATGCTGTTTCCCCTTTCAGAAGCCATGAAAGCCAGTGTGAGAATCATGTTCAGCTCTGTAAATTGCTGTGAATATGTATCATGAAATGGTGAGATGCAGCAGCCTTGGAATGAAACTGGTATATAGTTAGATTAATTGGCATGAGTCTCACTTATGTCACAGGGAATATGCATAGGGCATGTTGTCTTTTTGTACAAATTTAGGGTAGCAGGAAAAGTGACATTTCTGAACTTGCTTGGAAGATCTAATATAGATATGAATTAATGCACTCTTATTTATGTTTCTTACATATGTTTACTCAAAAAGTTTATAATCTAATTTTTGAAGAATGAGATTTTAAAACCCTGGGCAACCTCTTACTTAGAAATCTCAAGTTTCAAAATAATTAATTTTGTGGGAAATACTGATAAAGTATAAGCCTTGAAAAGACAATGTGGAGTCCTATATATTTCCTTTAATAGGTATAATGCTTGGGAATACTATCTTCTCTCATAAATTCTCTCCAATGATATAAATTAGAAATGTATTTTTTAAAAAGCCAGGAATTCTAGGATATCTTCCAAAAAAGAGCATGTAATTGTTGTGCTGATTGTTGCCAGGTAACGCTTAAGCTTTGAAAAATGATTGTATTGTACAGTGGAATCCTGAGGTACAAACAGTTCAACTTACAAAAAATTTGACATACAAATAGAAATCCTGGCTAAAAAAAAATTGATATACAAATTTTTAATAAGAAAAATTCGACATACAGTACAAAAAAAAATACGGTGACAACTAGTGGCCTCTTCTGGTAATCCAATGTGTTTTCAGCACAATTTTTTTCGACATACAAATAACCTTGTGGAACAGAAAAAAATTGTATGTAGAGGTTTTACTGTATTGTATTGCATTGCATTGTTTCTCTTCTAGTTTGAAAACAACAACAACAATAACCCACTTCTACTTTTGGGAATCCCTCACATATACACTTTGTGAATGAATGAATGAATGTTTATTAATTGATTAGTCTTACGACCTTATCAATAACATAGCAGAATTAAAATCTGTACAATACAATGGAGTGCAATAAAATACAATAAAAATACAATAAAATGCAGTATGTACATACCTGAGCTACTTTTGAAAGAAATGTAAACTGAAGAAGGTGTCTTAATACAATTAATACATGCATATCCATAGTCAGATATCCCATGATAAGGAGATATTGGATAACTTTGAGGTGAGGCAGGAAAGAAAACTAAATTGGGCCACGGTTGATACTATGTCTTTAAAAATGGGGCAGTCCTTATTCTAGAGCAGGGGTTCTCAACCTACAGCCTCTGGTGCCAAATAATCCAGCCCTCACCCTCGCTCCTGCCATCATCACTGGAATCAGCCACAGACTCATTTATGTTTGCCATAACACATTTATGACAGCTGTAAATGGTGGGGGGGACAACCATTCCATCCCCCCTCAACTGTTTGAGGCAGTGTGACCCTGTCCCCTACTTGAAAAGGCTGAGAACCCCTGTTCAAGAGGATAACTACCACCCAGATGTACAATTCTCTTTTTATTTTTCTACCAAATTATAGGGTGGCTCTGGGTTTCACAGGAATGGACTTGGGGGTTCTTGTAGCCTGTGGGCTACATGATTCCTGCTTCTGATTTATACCAGTCAATTGACATAGCAGAAAAATAATATTTTTTAAAAAAGAAACCAAATGTGAATTCCTGGTACAAATCTCACCTCAGCAATGAGGCCTTGGGTGGCTTAAGGCTCAAAGTCTTGACTTCTGCTGTATCCCAGGGATACTGTGATGTAACAAAGATGACAAAAAGATAGTTCATCCATCACCACACTGTTTTAGTTAAGAAAGAAAATTAAAGTCAAGGCACACCTGCTGGCCCTGCCTTAGATTGTCCACACACTGTTTTCATCTCAAAGGGGCCATCTTGCATATAGTTCCTTTATAAAGTTGATTGACTCAGCCTTCCCTCCTTTTGTGATTGGTAAAATGAGTACCCAGCATGTTTTGGGAAACCTGTTAATTCCATTGTGAACCACCCTGAGAGTGCTCTAAGTGCTATTGGGATGGTGTGTAAGTATAACTGCTATTGCTGTAATTTCTGGATGGTAGAAGCAGAGCAATTAGACTCTGGTCTGTTCTCCCATGGTATTCACATGGCAAGTGCATCTCTCTCTCTCTCATGAGAGGCCCCACAGGGGGACTTCAATTTCTGGAAGCCTAAGTCAGTACATTGACTGATCAGTGCTTTGGGGGATTGACTTAGGCTTCTGGGAATTGAAGTCTAAAAACCAAGTTTGGGAAACACTGGCATAAATCAAGGTAGGTATTCTCAGCAGGTCTAAAAGCCACACCACCAAGGGGAACATGAGTGGCCAGAGAGACTGATTTTAAAAGGTCACTACAATTTTTAAAAGGTCACTCCAGTGAAGTTTTGTTAACTGAAAATAGGTTTGACTTCAGATAATGTTTTTTTAACTGAAGAAGATCCTCTCTTGTCTCATCTTCTCTTTCCCCCTTTTATTAATAAAATCTGGCAATGTATGCAGACCCCATCGGTCCCCTTCAAAACATGTCCTAATAGGCACAAGGGATTATCTAACCACTCCCTCTCCCTCCAAAATATAAATTATGGGAGTGAGGTGTGGGTGATCTGTGAGAGGTAAAGAATGCTGGAGTTGTTGCTGCTGGAGATGCATGCGGCCCATACAGTCCCTCATATAAATCTTGATCTCCTGTCATCCTTTTCAGATTTATTTTCATTTTTGTTCTGTTTCTTTTTTTTTTCATCCATATTTTTGACTTGGACACAAGTTTCTCATGAATTAAATGTGACGTTTTCATATGAGACCCTTATTAACTAAACATCAGTGTGCTATCTGTAGACCCCCTCATATATTTTTGATTAAGTGAAAGGTTTTAATCATGGTCTCCTGGCAAGGTTCTCAATTTATGCTTATTTCACTTTCTGTGGCATTAAAAAAGACAGTCTGCAGTTTTACGGTGATACGACCTTATTAATTCCTTCAAAACTTCCCCATGTGGGTGCTACATTTTAGGACAGGATTTTAACACAGAGATAATTGCATTTAACTAGGAAATGGAGCATCATTCATGTGCACGTACAGAAAGCATCAAAGGGACTTTTGGATCTTTCAAAAATGAAAGGTGGTGTTTAAAAGTTTGACTCTTGGGGGTAATGATAGTATCTGGATTTTACACTGGTATTTGTGTGTCATGCTGGCTCTAGCCAATTTTAGCATGCTGTGTTTTTGTTGATTTTAGTGTTGTGTTGGATCAAAGAGAGGAAATCATACATTGTCATAACACAGCACTGCCAGGTTTCACAGAGGGCTCAGCAATCATGACACATACCTTGCTGTACAATAGCAATCATTAATCAGCCTGTCATGTAATTGTTATGTCAATAAATAACTGTGGCATTTGGTTACAATCCAAACTTCTGTGAATTCCATACTGGATGTTCTATGTCATAATTTTCCTTAATAGGTTCCCTTGGTCTGCCTGAAGAATTAAAACCCTCTTACATGCAATTCTTATAAAGATCTCAAAAATAAAATAAAATAATGGGAATGTGAAGCTGAGCTATTGGATTCTTAGACTGGACTCCAGAGCCCTATAGAACTTTATAAAACTCCAGGATAGTAAAAGTTTTTAACTGCTTCTAAGGCTGTAGAGCAGGGTGCCCAAACTTTTCCTGCCACAGGCCAGTCCTGTGGTTGTGTGGGCCGGTCACGTGGTTCCTCCCACTGGAAGTGGAAGTAAAATGTGCCCACACATGCACAAAACACTGCTGTAAATGCACCTGTGGCTGTCATAAATGTGCTTACGACTGCCATGGGTCATTTACAGCAGCGTTTTGTACACACATGGGTGTGTTTTACTTCTGCTTCTGGGAGTGGTATGGGCAGTATGGGCCAGATGATTTGGCATCACGGGTCAGATCTGGCCCATGGGTGTAGTTTGGGCATCCCTACTCTAGAACAGTGTTTCCCAACCTTTGGTTTTTGGACTTCAATTCCCAGAAGCCTAAGTCAATTCCCCAAAGCTCTGACCAATCAGTGTACTGACTTAGGCTTCTGGGAATTGAAGTCCCCCTGTGGGGTGTGTGCCCCAAATTGGGAACCACTGCTCTAGAGTTTATATAGGAATCTTGGATCCCATTCAAGTATCTAATAGTTTGGCTTGATATAATTTGAGAAAATTGGCTTTTTTTCCCATGTCAAATGGTACTGTGATCAAGGAAAGAATATCTCCTATGGCTTTTGCTTACAGAAGGAACATATGTTATAGGTAACTAGCATTAGATCTAAAAGCTTATTAGTGTTATGAAGATATGATTCAGGCAACATTTTTTCAACATTTTTTCTTCTTAAGGAATGTGACTTAGCTCAAAGGAATCAAATATCAATAACAGAACAAAGCAAACAAATTTGCAGACTCAGGGAGAGAAGAAGCTCCCCTATTATCTCACTCACACACAAGCAGTCCATAAGGAATTTCCTCTTTTAGTGAGGATTATCAGTAATGTTTGTTTCTTGAACAGATGTAAATCCTGGTTTGATGAGAAACTGTCAGCTAGAGGTGTGCAGAATACAGCTCCCAGTATTCCCTAGTCAGCTCAACCTAAGGAAATCTGGGAATTGTAGAAACAAAGCACAACTCTGAATCCCTCTCCTGAAAACATTCTCCTTGCTGGTGAAGATAGTGAATTTCCTAGAACTTATTATAGAATCTGTACCTTGGTGAGAATGATATTTTCCACAGAACTGCTCAGGTTTTTGCACATAACTGTCCATTTTAGCACTGAACTATATACATTGTGCATTTGCATAAATTGAATGTGTAGGGAAAAAAATGTCCCAAAATAGGAAGTCTACTTCTTTATCTAAGAATTAGAGATATTGGATAACTTATTCTCATCCTTCAAACAATCTTTCATCCAGTCCTTTTGTGTTTGCTTTGTTTCTGTGCAAAGTAAGAGGGAAAGACGGGAAAGAAGGGAAGTAAAGAAATTTTGTGCTATTTACAGGAATCTTGTGGTGGGGGAAATGAGGAATCCTCAGATCTTTAAAATTCCTTTTCCAGATACAACAGTGAGCATTTTAGTGATTTAGCTTTGGTTTTAGTGGTTTAACTTTGGTTTCTCTTCTCTTTTCTTGTAAACCAAAGGACCATTGTTGGCACATCTCTATTTATTCATAGGACTTATACACCACTGGTGGAGAAAGGAAGTGAATTTGAAGATTATCCCATCAGAACTGTTCTGTGCTAATGCTGACCTAAGCTATGTATATGACTAACATGAATAAAGATTGTGGGGTTGATAGAATACCAACTGGATGTTAAATGTAGTGTTAAAAGCATTATTAGTTTGGTATAAATTTGATTGGATGACCTTGGTCAACTGACTATATCCGAACATAATCTACCTTACAGACTTGTGAGAATAAACACATTGAAAAGTGCTATTGATTTTTTTTTTCATGAGATGTCTGACTCATTATTCTGACTAATGAGTGCAAAGAGGTAATTTTCTAAACTACTTCTTTACATCTTGTTTTTAATAGCTCTTGATCCATCCAAAGACCCATGCTTGAAGGTAAAATGCAGCCCACATAAAGTGTGTGTCACTCATGACTACGAGACAGCCATATGTGTAAGCCGCAAACAGCTGGTACGCAGGTAAGAATGGGATGATTTATGATTTCAGTTAAATAGCTCTGATTGCTATGCAGAAAAACCTGGGATTTATCAGTATGACAACATTCTGGCACCAGTTGGATTTGGCTGTGTGGTGAAGTCAGGGAGAGCAAATGAATTCATGTCCTTACCCTGAACTGGAGAGGATGAATGGAGAGAGGGGAGAGAAAGAAGAAATGCTTGGTGCATTCTGAGCGACTCTTGCCATGTTGTGCTCATGTTTTCATTACCTGTCAGTATTATATAAGACAGCAAGATTGATGTGGCATCTGTTCAATATATTAATGCAGCCCCACAATATATAGTGGGTTAATGTGGGTTATGTCCATAGCCAACCAATAGGAAGAGTTCTCTACTTTCCCACCTCTAGGGTCACCTGACCTAATTAGAATACAGTGGAATCTTGTATAATAATCACCTCATTTAGCAACAAAATCACATAACAATTAGGTTTTTGAAAAAAAGGTGTCCCGCATAACAATTTTCCCTATGGAAAAAATCGTACAGTGATTTTACAATGGCAAAAACCGCTTAGCGAAAAAAAATCATTGTACAATGCATCCCATAGGGAAAATCACTATACAATGCATGCATCATATAGCAATTCTTTCATACAACAACAAGCCCTGTGGAACAGATTAAAATTGTTGTACAAGGTACCACTGTACTTGCTATTTGTTTTTTCTGTCAGATACTGTGATAGTGTCTCTGAGGGTTTTTTCAGTCGTTGTGTTATTGCTCTCCTGTTCTCTCTCACTCTCAAATGATTGCCTTACAAGCAAAGTGTATCTGTTTAAAAAGAAAGGTATTGTAAAGAAACTGTTTATTCTTTTACATGAAGAAACTCAACTGTAAGTAAAGAACCATTATTCTTATACCTCAAGGTGTGTGGAGAATTTTAATTTGCTGGGCTAGAATGGAAGTCTAAGATTTTGGAGAACTTGCTTACTATGACTATTTTATTGAACCTTCCCCGCCTGCTGCTGTTCTGAGGAGGGGGGTCTGGTCCAGCCCATGGCTGAAAAATGCTGAGAACCCCTGGTACAGAAGAATATGAAGTAAAAAGCTCCATACTCTGGCAAGACATCATTTGCAATAGGCAGCAGGTGTCTCTCAGTGTTATACAGTCTTTATGACAGAACTCGGAATGTTTACAGGGCTTGGCAGTCATCCACTGGCTATTAGGAACCCAGCAGTTTGTTGAGTATGTTAACTCTGTACTTCTAGGGCCTTTTTAGGGACCAAAGAGGCAAAGTGGAGACGACAGAGAAAGAGATGGAGAGTGAATGTATGTGAACGAAAGAATGTGAAAGATTTGGATGAGCTCCCAGATAAAACATCTGTCCCTATAAGCTGCAAATTAAGGCCTTCTGCTGATGAGGGAAAGCAGGCAGCCCTGACAACAGTATTTTACCCCAAAGAAGTGAAGGTAATACTTCTTCTTTCCTCAAAGCTATCCAATTCCGCTAGTTAGCTAGTTAGCTCCCTGTGGCAAATGAAAGCTATAAAATCATTTCTCCCAAGCATGTAAAACTATATGCATCATATCTAATCTACAGGATGTTTGATCCAAGCTATGCCTGAAAGAAAATTCAGGAAAGGAAGATACTAATCATTGCAATAATTTCTGATCCTTCACTGCTTTTAATAACTGAAGTGGAAACTTGAGCATTACAGATTCATCTATGTCTGTACTGTTTAGCTTTTTCAGGATGCAAAGACTGGTTTTTAAAAGTGTGTGTTAATGCTTTTCATTTCTATTTTGCTTTTTTAAGAAACACTATTTGCATTTTCTTTTAAGCTTGTAAAATTGGAATGTCATTAATCAACTTTTTTATCACTTACACATCTCATGTTTTCCTCTTTTATGTTCATGCTTTGCCAGAATGCTAATTAAGAGATGGCTCGATTCCAAATATTCATTTGGGGTATTTTTCTTCCATGCATTAAATCAATGACCCTTGCCTTTTTATAACCAAGAGAAGGTGAAACAGGACATGCTTTCATTATCCATTCTTCATTTAAGGTTGTGCCAGTCCCTCTAGTGCAGTGGTGCCCAAACTAAGGCCCGGGGGCTGGGTGCGGCCCCCGATGCCAATTCATCTGGCCCACAAAGCCCTCGTCACTCTTGGAAGCGGAAGTAAAACGTGCTCATACAGGCTGGATGAACTGCCGTTGGGGGCTGCACCCGGCCCCCGGGCCTTAGTGACTGGCTCCCTGAACCACATGATTGGCCCACAGCCCAAAAAGTTTGGGCACCCCTGCTCTAGTGGATGCTACTGAATGGGTAACCTATGTGAATAGCAAGCATTCCTTCATTGATGACCTGGTATGACATGGTTAAACTTGAGGTTGGCAACTACCAATGATATGTGTTAGAAGCACAATAACAATTAAATTAGCCTTCCCCAAAATAGTTATCATTGCTTTGTTGGACTATAACTCCAATTTTCTCATGGTGATTGAAAGATTATCAGGAATTAAGTTCAGTATTGCTACATGGTCTTAGATTTAGGCTCAGGATTTGCCTAGTCTAGTATGTGTTTGTTAGAACAGCTGAACAGGTCTTTACAACAATCACATGCTTTGTAGGCATTTGACCTTCCCTTTTCACCAAAACATATTCAGTAAAAAATTCTCCATATATAATTGAATTTATTCTCATTTAACTCTCTTTATTTTAATTTCAGATGTAAGTTTATAATTAATTGTGGCATCCCAAATTTCATTATACCATTCAGTTAACTGAAACTCATATTTTCCTTTCCAATTTCTTGTAACCAGCAATCTTGCTGATATAACTAAGTTAGTAATTAATTCTTTCCTTGCCAATTTCCACTGAAAATTTTAATAAATTGATAAAACTGGTTTTTTTGGGCATTCCACCATCCTTGAAATAAAAATAGTATCTGTCTTAATTAACAAAAATCTTTAAAATATGAAAACTTTTGATTTTTTTAATTTTGGACAACAAAGCCAAGAAAGTGGTATCATTTTGGCAGTCCAAAGTTTGATCTGGACACAAAAGAAAGAGCAATACAGTAATACCTCGGATAACGCTAAGACTTGGTTCCACAAGTCTTGGTGTTATCTGATTTTTAGTGTCATCTGATGCATGTTAAAATCCTATGGGATGTATCGGATAACGTTAAAGTTCCATAGAGATAACATTGTAACCGCACAGGCTTTAGCGGTTGTTATCCGATACATCCCATAGGACCTTAACGTTATTCGATCCAATTCTCCTCCCCAGATTACTTAATGTTATGCGATTTTAGCGTTGTCCGAGGTAAACGTTATCCAAGGTATTACTGTAGTTATGTATTTTACAGTGGGATGGGCAAAATAAAATTGTTCTAAAAGTTTCATTTTTAATTTAATTGTTTGCAGTGTGTTAAATTTTCTGCTTTTAGTAGTCACTATTGTTGTTATGTTGATATGTGTGGTCAGATCATTTTTGACCTCATGGTGAGCCTGTGAATTAAAGATCTCCAAATGGTGGTCCTATCATTCTTATTTATAATTAATTTTACCCAAAAAATCCAGTTCATGTATGTGGGATTATAGTTCTTCTGTATCCAATATTCAAAATGCCAGGAAACAGCCCGATTTTGAGGCACAACTTGGTATTCCTCTTGAAAGTGGTAGTAGTAAATTTGTGTAGTATTAAGTCACACAATATATTTTCAAAGAAAGAAAATCCAAGATAGACTCAGATAGGTAAGTTTAAAGACAAGAATTTCCAGGGACTGGCACTTCTGGTGGGTTCCTTTACTGTATATATAGGATTTATATAAAGAAGTTATTTTCTGCATTTGGGTTGTGTGCCAATGTGATCTCTACTAGCTTCCCATATGCTGATATTGAACAAGGCAGCCAGCAAAGACACAAGTAGAAAGTTATTCTGTCCCCTCTATTCTTTGGGGGAAAGTCCCAGCATTTCAGAGAATCAATACCATCTTTATGCTCTTTCACATCCCTCACCAGAAGTCAACACATGAATTGGTTTCAGGTTAGTAAAATTTATCTGCTGCAAATGCAGATCCCTGGGTTTAACTAGCCCCTCTAGGCAGCAGTTGAAGTTGAAAACGTCTGTTTATCACAATGTGGAAAGCCATTACTGGTCAGAATAGAGCTTAGGGTAGATGAAGGAATGTCAATGTAATGGTTTAAATATATGTATAAGTGTCTACAGAATATCCTCTCATGCTCACTACCATCTATTTGATGAATTGAATGTCCTGGCTTTTTAAAACAGAAAGTTTATATATACACATACTACATAGAAATTCCCACAAAAACATCCCTTATCTAGAATTACCCAGTGCTTGAGGATCCCAGAAGATGAGCAAATGCTCTGTACCATAGTTACCAAGTGAGGACCAAAGCAAGGACAGCTGAGATGTGGCTGTAGTCTCTCTATTCCAAACCCTTTTTCAAAGGAAGGGCTGTTTTTATATTTAATGAAATGGCGAAGCAGTGATCTGAGTAAGTGCAACCCAAACAACAGAGAAATAGACAAACATTTAATCTTTCAGTTAAACAAATGTTCCATGCCCACTTTGCAGAATGCAGAATAGAAAACTATGTTCTAATTTCCAAACCCTTTTCTTGAGAAAGAAAATCTATATCAGACCAAAATCTTTACAAACATTTTTTTTAAATCTCGACTTCTTTAAAAAAAAAAAATTGGAGGAGGGGGGAGGTGGAAGTTAGCACTGGAGACCAGCATCAAAACCGTTTATAATATTTAAGAAAGACAGAAAAGAAAGAAGGGGGGCGGGTTAAATGTGGTATTGGATGAGTTAAACACATGATAGACAGAAAGCTGAAAAAGTGGGTGTTCAATCAAGTCAAGCCTGAATTATCACTGGAGCAAGAATGAGTAAATTGTGGCCATCCTACCATGCACATGTAAAGAAAATGCATAACTGACCAGAAAAGACAATATTGCTGTTAAATGGGGGATGGCGGAGATCTCATATGAGATGAGTTGACTCTTTTATGATAGCCACAGACTCATTTATAGTAGCCATAAATGGCCAGAGGACCACCAGTCTGGCCCCCTCAACTGTCTGAGAGCGCATGAACCGGCCCCTGACTTTAAAAGAATAGCAACTCCTGCTTTAGAGCCTTGGCAGTTTACAACACTTCCATGTTATAACAGTCAATTTTCACCTTTTTAGAGGCCCTTTTCAAAAGGAAATGTGAATGGGATTTTTTCTAAGTAACAAAAATAGCATGTGGGACTAACAATTCTCCTTCAAAGGTATACAAGATTGGTCTTTTCTGTTTATTTGAGCTGTCATCTCTAGGTTCCTGACAAAGTTCAGACTTGATTTTATGGAGAACCCCACTTATTTGTTGTTCAAGTGGTCCACAGTATCATCCGGCACCACATATCAAAAGAGTCAATAGTTTTCCTTTCAGTTTTTTCACCATCTGACTTTCACATCAGTGCATATTAATAGGAATGCCATGGCATGGATGATCTTGCACTACATCCTTATGCTTACATATATTTTCTAGTTTCTTCATAGGTTTCTTTGTAGGCCTCAGTTTCCTGATTTTATGGATTGTTGATTGAACCAAACTATAGAAATCCTTGAACAATTTTGATGTCTTCATTGTTAAGTGTTAAAGTTAAAAAAATTCTGACCAAGAATGGGAATACTGAAAGATTCACAGGGGATCAAGATAAAATAAAGAGAAGATGTGTGGTAGATGCAAATAGTGACCAGTATCCTGTTTGATAACTCCACTGAAGTATCAGGAATGTTGTCACAGGTGTTGGCAGGTTGCCACTAATTTAAAAAATCCTGCTTTAATTTCAGTTTGTGTTTGGCTTGTGCCTTTACAAGTTCTGCACAATCCAAAATCAAAGCAGGAACTCTTTAATTAGCAGCAAGCTGCCATTATCAATGACAGCAGTCCTGCTACACCAGCAGATCAGCAGAAGAGAATTTAGGCCAATATACTGGAGAACTGTACAGAAGAGATGGAAGGATAACAGATTTCTTTGAAGACAAACCCTGTGATAAAGAACTTGTGGTGTTAGAAAGTGATGAATATATTTGCCTTGATTCACGTCTCACATTCTACGTTCCAACCAGTGGTGGGCTCCAGCAGGTTCGGACAGGTTTGGGAGAACTGGTAGTAAAACTGGCTGACTCTGCCCACTTCCCTGCCCTGCCCCACCCACCACATCCTCCTCTCACCCCACTCTGGACATGACTCCACCATCCTTGCTGCTGGGTCCAGGCACCCAAAGAGGGGTGAGGTTGAACCAGCAGTTACTCTGCTGCAGTAACACTTTAAATGAAAATTAGAGCATCGAAGTGTAATTGCTAACTAATGGTCTGATGAAGTGGACTCGATCCACAGAAACTCAGATTGAAATACAGTAGTTTAACCATGTCCACCCAGTCACCTGGCCACACCCACAGAGTTGGCTAGACTCACAGAGTTGGCCATGCCCACAGTGTGGTAGTATTTTTTTTTTGAAGCCCACCACTGATTCCAACTGTATTTACTTTTGTTCCCCTTCCCTTCAGC
The DNA here is from genome assembly GCA_030440675.1 of Furcifer pardalis. Classification (NCBI taxonomy): domain Eukaryota; kingdom Metazoa; phylum Chordata; class Lepidosauria; order Squamata; family Chamaeleonidae; genus Furcifer; species Furcifer pardalis. The sequence goes on from CP126893.1 coordinate 90,137,835, forward strand.
TACTGGATGTCATTTTTGCTTCTGTCCAGTTGTTTCATTAGTGATAGATATATCTGTTGTCAGGGGTGTGCTGGGCACCTTGGGAGGACAGTAGACAGGGAGTGATGGGGGCGCCTGTTTGGGGGGGAAATCCCATACATTCCTGTTACCTTTGGCGCACGCTCCCCATCCTCCCAGACTGACACAGTGACTCACCAAATAGAGTCAGTAGGCAAGAATTTAAGTACAAGTTAGGCAAGCATTAGATCTCACATTTAATTAGGAACAATTCTTCCTTAATTAAACAAAAACTCTTGTTGCCCAGGAAGAAAAGAGATCCACAGCAAACAAGCAGAAATAGATCAGGTTTCCCTGGGATGATGGAAAGGCAAAGCTTCTGTCTAAATCACAGAACATATATCAAATTGATTTATTACCAATTTGCCTGTACCTATTCACCAAGTAAGGCACTGCTGTGACTTAGTGCAGGGATTATCAACCTGTGGCCTATGGGCTGAATGCGGCCTGCAGAACCATTTCATGTGACCCTACCACCACCTCCACCACACCAGGAAGTGCCATGTGGTGGCGGAAGGGCAAAATGGTTGTCTGACCCTCGAAGCTGTCTGAAGGAGCGTGACCTGGCCCCCGGCTTTAAAAGGTTGAGAACTCCTGACTTAGTGGCTAAGACGCTGAACTTGACAACTGGAAGTTCGGCAGGTCAGTAGTTTGTGACCCGATACTGCATGACAGAGCTCCCATCATCTGTCCCAGCTCCTGCCTGCCAACCTAGCATTTCAAAAGCAAGAAATTGCAAGTAGATAAATAGGTACTGCTTTGATGGGAAAGGTAACAGCACGCCTGCCACATGACCATGGAAACATTAAACAGTGTAAGAAAAGTTGTTCTGACACTTGGTGAATAGGTCACCCTTGCTCAAAAGCCAGTCATATGGGGCCATCCTCCTTCATCAGCTTTCTGGGCTTTCCAGAGCCCCCAGCTCCATCTTTTATGCAGGAGGAGGAAAGGATAGGGGGGAGCATGTCACACATGCACATGTTCTTGGCTGTGTTTTTTCCTTTTTCAAACCAAGGCGACCCTTGGTTGGGGGGAGGGACAGCCTGTGTGGGCCCTCTTCTAGCAAGCCAACGGCAAGGCAGCATGTGTTTCTCCCAGCCACCCCAGCTCCTTCTCTTCTTTGTGAGAGACACCCATGCCCTCACTGCCAGAGGAGGGAAGAAGGGAAAGGGAGGGGGGAGGCTGCCTTGCCTGCTAGTGCCCTCAGCTTGGCTCTCCCTCCCTTCTTTATCCAAGTGCCACCCAGCAGGAGCTGCCTTCTGCCCCAGGAACCGCTCAGCTGGTGACAGGGAAAGAGGAAAAGCAGAGGCAGAAGCCGAGGGGGGGAAAGGGGCAGCTGCCCTGAAAGAGGAGCAGAAACAGGCTGGTTTCCCCCCCACACACACCAAACCAAGGGACACCTTCTGGTTTGAAGGGGAAAAAACAGCCTAGTGCTTCTCCTCTTTCACTGCAATTGCAAGGTGGCTTCTCCTGCTGCTCCCACCAGGTGGAGGATCTTCCATAGACAATAGCATGACATCCAAACTAACCATATTAATACTGCACAGAAGAAGCCAATGGTAAACAATGAATATTTGTACCTTGAAAATCCTATGATGAGACAATCCAAAACATGAGAAGATAATTTTGGAGGTCAAAGGAGAAGGTGTTACCACACATATCAAGTTGGAGAGAAAAGGTGTTGCCAGTGATATGGTGGAGAGATGGATAAAAATACTAAAAAGTCAAAAGCTTTATGGTATCCTTTGTGTTTTATAAGCTAGCCAGGCAATTTATTACTATGCACTGAAGCTTCAAATTTTATGACAAAGGAAATAATAGCCATCCTGAAATATGAACTATATGGTTCTTTCCGCTGATAGAAAATTGCAGTAAAACTTCTGCTGGGTAGTTTCACTTAGATCTATTTTCCTACCAATTTTTCTTCATTGAGATGCCCTTGAGAATTTTATAAAAGAGACAGTTTATCTCTACAATTGGCTCATTTGAAACAGATGCATTTGATAGAGATACACTTTACTGTAAATATATACTGTAGTATATTACTTAGGTATTTTTTCTGCATTGTTTTTATTATTCTATTGATGCATAAATACATTCCAAAATAGGTGAGACTGACAACATTATTTGAACAACACTGTCCTTTCTTTTTATGAAAATGAGTGACTGGATCCTCCCCTTTTAATCCACATGCAAAACAGCTGTACAAGTGCCAGTATCTTGAATTGCTACACATGTTTACTGGGAGCTGAAACTTTTCCTTAGGTCTGCAAATTCCAGTGTCAGGATTTATCTACATTGCATCGTTCTCTCCAAAACAGATTTCCATCAACAAATCACTAACAAACTAGAACTAACTGATTAGCCAACCCTGTGCTTATAAAAAGTGTGGACATTCCCTAACTTGAAGTGTCAATTTTGATAATGCAGAAATATCTTTGAAATGTTAGGAAGTTTTGTCTTCATTCTAATACTGACCCCTCTCAGCATTGTTTGTCCCAAATATCCTACAAAGAGTATACCTCCGTGCAGAATAACTTCAGTGCTCTCCTTATAGTTAGCACATTCTCTGCCTCTTAGTCTCAAATGCCTCTCATTACTTCTTACCCATTAATTTGATCAAATAAGCAGTTTGTCATGTAAGGATTATTCCATAAATTTTCATTATATTAAATTTTAAATGAGACATCTGCAGGCTCCTTTGATTTTATTAACACTTCCTCTTGCCTAGTTTCTATCTGTCTTACATTGTGCAAGCTGTTAGTGGCAGGGAATGGCAACATAAACTCCTTTCATGTTGCAGCTGCAAATATGTAATTAAGAAACAAGGTGCCACTCATTTCTTCTTTTGGACAGGTTTTGTGAGTCCACTATCAAAGATCAGTAGAAGGATTGTTAGGAAACGTGTGCAAACATTCTTCTACTGTACTTCAACCTTTGTGCTGAAGGAGAAAATTAAAATTACCCATTTTGCAATAACACCGACATTTCTTGACTCATGCGTGCTTCATTGAACAGCCTTCATGTTTCATTACCTTAATATTCAGGATGCTGTTATTATTACTAATCATCTGAAAATAAACATCAGCCATCACTCCTATCAGCTGATAACCTGAACAAGAAATGCTACAAAGAATGAAACAATATAACTCTGAAGGTTCTCCCTGCCTTAAGTTATCACTCTTTCCTTCTCCAACCATATCAGAAAACAAAACAAAACAAACAAAATAAAATAAAAAACACTGTAGCACTTTAAAGACTAACTGCTATATTCTTATTGTTAGCTTTCGTGGATCAAGTCCACTTCATCAGACAAAGAGTGAAACTTACAGGCATGTTCTTTATATACCAAATTCAGGGGCTCAAAGGGAGAAGGAATGTGGTCAAGCAAGATGTCAGACAAGTGAGCACAAGAATGCAGCTTCACACACCCATTAGCAACAATAGATTATTCAGATAAACTCTAAATGACCCCATTTCAATCTCAAGGTTGCTGAGAAAGCCCATTATGGTCTCTGATCAATTTGCGACCTGCATGTCAGGGTCTCCAACCAGACCTCCAGGATCTACTTACTAGAGATCTTAAATATTTTGTTTTGCTTTCGTTCTGATGTGAAGGCTGCAAAACATGAGGCAGAGTCATTTTAGAGTTAATAAAAGCTATGCTTCTATAATAATTTATTAAAATTTATATTTAAAAGGAAATAGGTTTTATTAAAGCCCTTCTTCAGTGCCTTGTATCCCTTCTGTGCTGGGAGAAAAGTGTTAGATGTGTAATCTTTTTTAATGGACTTTTGACAGATGGTATATTACAAATCCCAGTTGCAGCATGTATTATAAACAAGAGCCATTTTATTCTTGTTAAATATGCAGATTGCACTCTCAGAAATAGTACTGTTGTTTTGGATGTGGTAAGTATAATGAACATAATCAGATGGTAACAAAACTTGATTCTGTATTTTAAAATAAATTATAGTTAGTATCCAAAGGTATTTTCCAGAGGCTAGACCAGGGGTTTGGAACATGTGGCCCACAGGTTGGATCCAGCTCATGGTGCCAAATAATCCAGCCCCCAACCTTGCTCTGGCTGCCCCTGCAGTTGCCGCAGCCATCGCAGCCACTGCAGCCACTCTCCGAATTGGCCACGGACTCATTTAAGGCCACATAAATGCATTTACAACATCCAGTGACATGTTTTATGGCACCAGTCTAGCCTGCTTAATTGTCTGAGGTGTCATGGTCTGGGCCACAGCTGAAAAACATTGAGAACTCCTGTCTTATTTATTTATTTATTTATTTATTTATTTATTTATTTATTTATTTATTTAACCATATCACTTGTAATTTATTTTTTCAGTGGTGAAGGTATATTTATATTACATTGCTATCAGGACAGCAGAAAATAACTATTCCTTTTCTGGTGCAGTCATTTTTATAGTTTTGGAGTGTGGTCTTATTAAATGGCACAGAGCAAGGTTCCCAAACTTTTCGTGCCGTGCCCTAGTCATGTGGTTGAGCGGGTTGGTCACATGGTTTCTCCCACTAGAAATAGAAGTAAAACGTGCCCACGCATGCGCAAAATGCTGCCGTAAATGCACCTGAAGCTGTTGTAAACATGTTTATGACAGTCATAGATGCATTTATGGCAGTGTTTTGCACATGTGTGGGTGTGTTTTACTTCTGCTTCCAGGCAGCGAGGATGGTGTGGGCAGGATGGAATGGCACCACAGGCCACATTTGGCCCATGGGCCATAGTTTGGCCACCCCTGGTGTAGAGGGACTATCACATAGTTTACAGCTGATTTTTCCTGGTTCTTTGTGCTTTTGTGCTCTTTAATTTTCTAGGGCAAACTTGTACTAGAGCAGAAGATCTAATCTCAAGCACTGAATGTCATTTTTAGATATGGGAAAGAATAAACTAAGATTCAGTTGCCATGAGCTGCTATCTGAGATATTTGAGCCACATTTTGTATCTGATCTTGACACTAAATCAAAATAAGAATCACTTCACCCTCCCAAACCATTGTTGTAGTTCTTAGAAGCCACAAAAGCCATTTTCTCAGTAATTTTCTCCTTAAAAAAAAAAAAAATAGAACTATGAATCCAGAGATTTACACACCTTATTTTACCAGAAAACCAATAATGTTTTTGAAACTTTTTATAAAAAAAATCTGTTTTAGTTTTTAAAAAAAAATAAGAAGAAATTTTTCACTTTAAAATAGGGCGGCCAACCGTCCCGGATTTCCCGGGACCTTCCAATGCAGGGAGGGGGAATCCCGACACTTACCCTTCCGTAGAAAATGGTACGGACCTCTCCCGTCGCGTCACGGACACACCGGATCCCTGTCTGCCCGGCAGGCAGTTAAAGAAACACGGAGCCGAAATGGCTCCGATGAACTGCGCCTGCGCAGAAACCGAATCTGATGAACTGCGCCTGCGCAGAAACAGAATCTGGCGCCAGATTCGGTTTCTGCGCAGGCGCAGTTCATCAGATTCGGTTTCTGCGCAGGCGCAGTTCATCGGAGCCATTTCGGCTCCGTGTTTCTTTAACTGCCTGCCGGGCAGACAGGGATCCGGTGTGTCCGTGACGCGACGGGAGAGGTCCGTACCATTTTCTACGGAAGGGTAAGTGTCGGGATTCCCCCTCCCTGCATTGGAAGGTCCCGGGAAATCCGGGACGGTTGGCCGCCCTACTTTAAAAGGTCAAGAGTCCCAGAAACTCCTGGGCTAAATATTATCCCTCCCAGACCCCAGATTGCCTGCCTATGCAGGGGTTCAAGTAGTCACAAAGTAGACTAACCACATTGACAGTGGGAAATATGACCCCAGGATACAAAGCTGCATAGCAAGCTTGAGATTCATCTCCCAAGGAATTGGCCATCATTAACCAGACTGAAGAGTAATCAAAAGCAAATGACTGTCAGGTTCTTTACAGAGGAAAGATGTATTCTCTTCCTTTGTACACTACAGTAGTGTTGTTGTAATGCTCATATGACTGTAGCATTAGAGAAGGCCCAGTTCTCTTAATTTTTTATGCCTGCCACCATAAGTACTTTAAAAGGCTGCAATGAGAAGACAATAAGATAAAATTAGGAATGATATCAGAGCTGGCTTGTGAAACCCATTTAATTCAAATGCTAGTTAGATAACCATTTTCTGATTCCTAAGGCTAAAAGGTTTACTAAACAGATACCTAGAATTGTTTTACTTTCATTATTTTAAGTCATTTTATAATGTAATTGTTTTAGAAAAAGTAATATTCAGCAACCTGAATCATTATACAGTACAACAAAATCCTGAATTATATATATTGAAATAAAAGTATTCAATACATAATTTCCCTATCTGACACAAGCAGTCTTATCCTCATTCATCTTTATGTCTCTCGCTTCCTAGTACTTTTAGTTTTCATCCATCCAGCTTCTCATTAATAACCCTGCAATTGCCTGCTTAGCATTCTGCCAAAACTCATCAAGAGTTCAACCTGCAGATTTTCAATTTAGTCATTTTCTATCTGATTAATTTAACCAATGAACCATGAATGACATTATTTATGGTTATTAGCACTATAAGTACAGTCTCTTGCAGTCTCTGAAAATGTGGGTTTTACTTATGCTTGTCTAAAGGTAATCCAAAGATCCTGGTTTATTAAAGTAGATCCATTATTATAACATTTCCTTGTTGATAAATGAATTCTTTAAAAATGCCAGTAATCCATTCTAAATATTAGACATGCAAAGAATCCATACAAAGATAAATTGTATAGAAATGGATTGGGACTTTGTTATCTGTTGGAGCATCTCTCCCTCAGGACATCTCCCCGCATCACCCGCTTGTCACTGTCTGCAGCTCCAGGTGCCTACCCCAAGGATGGCTAGAGAATCTATAACTAGAAATAGAGCTTTCTCGGTGGTGGCACCAGTGCTATGGAACACACTGCTGGTGGAGCTGTGCCAGACCCTATCACTGGCTTTGGCTTTCTTCAAGAAACAATTGAAAACTTTCTTATTCAAGGAGGCCTTTCAGGGCATGGTCCATTTAGCTATAAATTAGCTGGTCAGTAGATCAGTTCCAGTTCCAGAGACCCCTGTGGAGAAATACAAAATCCAGATCATTTGCTGGTCTGCTGATTACTGGCAGAAACATGCACTGATGAGCACTTAAGTTTGGCCAAAGACAAATCCAAGAAGGTGGATTCATTTTGGCAGTTCAGGATTTGATCTGGACACAAAAGACAAAATAAGAACTGGGGGTTTTAAACACACACATATATGTGCACACCCATACCATTGCTGCACTTGGTTATTATGGTGTTATTTGTATTAATGATTTCCTTGTTCCAATGGAAAATAAACTAGCTGTGTTCTTTACTGAGAATTCAGCTGCTTTCACAATGATGAATAGCATATTTTTATGTGACATGCATTTGTTTAGGTAAAAATAATCAGTTTACACTGCTCCAGGATAACCTTATTTCATAGTTTTATTCTATTTGCATTTTTAAAAAGTCTGCTGCCTACTGGCTTTTCTGTTGGTAGTTCATTATGGTGAGACAAATTTGGAACCATCATTTTATTCTTCTGTTAATTGTTGAAGTATTTGTCTAACCCAGGATTCCCAACCTAAGGCCCGTGGGCTAGCCGCGGCCCCCAACGCCTTTTCACCACACCCAGAAGTGGAAGCAGGTGTATTTATGCATACGTGGGTGTGTCTTATGTCAGCCGTAAAATGTGCCCATGCATGGGTAAACACACCTGTGATGGTCGTAAAAATGGAAGTGGCCGCATTTACGGCAGCTTCCAGGGGACATGGTTTGGCCCGTTCAGCTGTCAGGGGGCATGGTCAGGCCCACAGCTGAAAAAGGTTGGGAACCCGTGGCCTAACCCTTGTGTACAATGACCCAGCTTTTCTCTCCAACTACTGTAGTTATTTGATGTTCTGACCTTCAGTTATTAGAAGATGTCATAGGAGAAATCTGCTAATATGTTGACAGCCAGACACACCAAAAGCAGCTCCCAAAAGGAATCTCCCATTTACTCCTTCATCATAAATCCCATCAAGTAATGGAAGCAGGCTCAGAGCAGAGCAGATTTAGGATCATGAAGGATTCTGCAGTATTCATGCAGAAAGTTTGGCTTTGGTTCAGGACCATGGAGAGTTCTCCTGCAGCTGGAATATGAACTAATTATGTCAGCATTGATGAGGAACAACTGGCAGGCCTTAGTAATTGGGCTGGTGGAGTCGTGGGTGTTGTTAGCCGATTGGGAGCCAGGACAATGATAGCATTTTAATATGCCAATTTAAAATCCACTGTTTACAAATATATGTAGAATTTAAAAGCCCATCATAAACCATTGAGAATTTGTGGGACTATTTGATTAATTATATGAGAACAGCTGCATTTCACAGAAATACCATATATACAGTAGCTCATAAATACATTTGATTTCAGTGGAAATATAACTGGGAAATATTTTTAGGATTATACTCTAAGAACGTTTAGAATAGATTTTTAGGGAAAGACACATTCTATAAATTTAGTATATTTTGATTAAGGCAGTTAGCTAGGTAAATCGGAGATTTATTTCAATTCTGTGGCTGTCAGATAATCATGAAATCTGTTCTGCCAGACTCTAAGGATCCCTTTTCCAGTATTTACCCCACAGATGTTGTGGGTTACAAGTTCCAGATTGATCAATGACCAATGGTCAGGAAAAATAGAAATTATAGTTCAGCAATATCTTGTGTGGAGGAAGATGACTTCAGTGACTGCTGAGCTGCAGAAGTAATTATGTCTTTTCCTCTTTTGCTTACTAGTACACTAATGAAAACTGAAATATAAAAAAAATCATAGTGAAAAAAAATATAATTTTAAAGACCATGAAAATAATAGATTTCACTGCTAAACTGACCATATGTGAGAAGAACTATGACCTGAAAACAGATATTAATTGAGAATTCTAAAAGCTATTTTTTGCAGTCAAAAGAAAAAAACCTTAAGCTTAATAAAGCTGTTAAAATTGTTATCGAAGAAACAAAAATAAAAAGTGACAGAAATAGGGCCAAAATCTTAATTGTAAATTTGCAGTTACATGCACAAAGAGAGCAATTCTAATAAAAATTGCAAAATGAATGGTGGAGTAGACATCAATTATGCATGAACTGCAGATGGTGTCACATGAGTGACAGAAAGCAGTGCTGACTTAAAATGTCTACCGATAAAGTTTAAAGGAGAAAGTGCAAAAGCAGGATTACAGCCAGACACTATAGAGACCAAACTAATCACTACAAAAGAGTTACATAATTTTAAGGCTAATACTGAAGAAATATAAATACCATTCAATAGTAAACTGGGAATAAAAGTGATGCCATTACAACATTCACTAAGAGAGCATCTTAGTTCCTTGATAAACTATGGCCTTTTAAAAAAAGATATGGTAGCAGAAGAAAAGCAGCAAGGGCATTGCTGTCCTCAGAAGAATTGGGGCAGGTCAGACATGCAAGGAAACAAAAAGCCCTGCCAAAATAGTAGCTCAAGATACCTTCTGTGTAGTTATGTGTTCATGCAGTGACTATATCACTAGATTACAACTTCTTCTTCATCATCTGTCTGTACTACAGTCTTAGACCAGTGCAAAATAAATTCATTTCTTGGCCTTTTGGCTAAGATCAAGTGTAGTATCAACTTCCAATAAGTTCAACAGTTGCTGGATTTTCCCACACATTAAAATGTCAAATGACTCGTGCTGTGATCTGTTGCATGAGCCATTTGGCATAGGAGGATCAATGTATTCCAAAATTGGGGAAAATAACTTTCAATTTGGGTTATGCCTTATAGCAGAAAAGAGCAATTTATTGATGCCAGGAAGCATCTGACTGAAAACCACACAGGAAAATTTGATGGGTGATCTTAGTGAGGCTGTGAGGCTGAGAAGAGCAGCCTATGAAAAAACCCAGCTCCTTATTCTTGCCTTTTGAAGCAAAGAAACATGACACACAGAAAGGGCCCCATTTGTTAACCTGTATCTGAGGGAAACAGTAGCTTTCTTTCATATCTTGGGTTAAAGATATGTATGACCTTAACTATTACACGTATTGCATTGAATGTGTCGCAAAACTAAATTAAGAGAGCAGTCAAAAGCACACTGAAAAATGAAAGTTATTTTTAAAAGCAAAAATGAAACTAAACATACTCTTCCTCATACTAAATAAAGCACTTTCTATAGAGAAGGAGCACACAAGGCTACCTGGACTTCATCAGTCTATAGATGGACCACAGAAGAGATGAAAAGTTTGTAAAATTAGAAGGCCTACCAGATATGTTGGAAAATGAAAGGAATGTATGTAAAAGTGTGTGGGGTTATTTGAAGATGACTCCAATCACATTCCTACCCTCACCCCTAATACACACTTGGAAACAGGTAGAGCTTTTCTTGAACAGCAAAGCCAGTGGAGTGGATGGAGTGTTGGACTATGACTTAGGTGACATAGAGTCTTATCTACCTATACTGTAGTTGGATATGACTCACTTTTGAGCAAAGGAGACCTTTACCTTTATCCTTTACAAATGCTGGCAAACTAGCTTCCGTAACACTGACTCTTTCCCAAGCATTCCACATGGGGATTTCAGAGGTGGCACACAGGAAACAAGAAAGGAAAACAGGAAATGTTGTCAGAGTCTTTGAGCCAAATAAAAAGTTGCACAATTCTGTTTTATGATGTCTGGGAGCTCACTTTTGCCACATGTGTGTTGATGCTGTTGCGATGGTAGCTGTGTGCTTTCATTAACATCCCACCCACCCCCTTTGGATAATGAAATAATAAAATAAAAATAATATAAAATAGCTGGTCTAAACAGAACAGTATAAGGGTTTCTCACTCCTGAGAAGTGATTGGCTACTGTTGGAATACAATGAGTTTGCTAGGTTGCAGTTTGCCCAGTGAACCAATTTCTCCACGTTCCTATGTTTTGCCTTTTAAATAATTTTATTAACATAAAGAGAAGTACATAAACAATATAATTACAATAAACACATAAAACCAAATATATACATACAGTAAAATCTTGCATAAAGAGTGCCTTGCTTAGAGACTAACTTGCTTAAAGAGCAGAATTTTATCTGAAAGGTCGCCTCGCTTAAAAACGAAAACCAACCGAAAACTCGCTTAACAAATAAATCGGGGTTCACAATCTCCCCCGCCAGAAGTCACAATTGGTCACTTACAATGGTGTTTTGCTTAAAGAGCAAGTTCGCTTAAACAGCAATCCCGTGGAGCACATTATGCTCTTTAAGCAAGGTACCACTCTACTATCAAAATAAATAATACCTACTAATAATACTCCATCAAGACCTTGGAGAAGTTTGTTCTTTCCTCTTGTTTCATAAACTGCTGTTCATTTGTCTAAAAAAAGCAATGTTTATTTTACTAGGAAATATAGACAAAATTCCTATGTTTTGTGACAATTTCCTGCTTGAATTATTGCAATTAAGTTCTGCATGAGTTGTTTTTAAAAGACATTCATAAAATGCAGCAAGTAGTCTTTGAATGTTGTGAATTGCAGCTTTGCATTACAATGACCTGAACTCCTACAGTTTTCTTAGCCCTTTAATAAAGAGCCAATGAACATGCAAACCTTTCTCTCAAATAATCAGAACTTCTTGAAATACAAATACATTCATCAGTCTTTTTCTCTGAGGCTGTTTCTTTTTATTCTACCAGTAGATTATGTCAATAAATTCCAAGTGGAGACATCTGTGTTTTATTCCTATTTTATATTCATTACTGCACAAACTCAACCTTTGCAATCATGCTTCATTAAAGTTCTTAGGAAAATGTTTGTCGGCTTTGAAGCAAAAACAAACAATAACAGAACTATAACTTCATTTAGAATCACACAAGATCAGTAGTGAAGATCTCAGACAAACACAAAATACATCCCATGGCATAATGTGTTTTATAGGAAGTAGCAGAAAACTTAATTGCTACAAATAGCCAGTAGTAGTAATTATGTGTTTATAATTGTTTACTGGCATTCTTACCAGGCAATCAGGTGATATAGTGGGAGTAACTAGCTATCACTACTAAATTATAGCCAAGGAATATATCTCTTATTGTTTGTAATCCACTTATCTCCAATGGTGTTGATGTGGGTCTCAGACATCCCTCAGGTGGGGAATAAAGAGAAAACATTGGGAGTGTATCTTTTCAGAGTATAAACAGAGACATTGATAATGATGGTCTTCACTGTTCCCACCTCCATATTTTTGCACAGAATGAAATACACAATGGTCAACACTTACCAGGCTGTGATTGTTAAGCTGTTTGTAGCTTCTCCTAAGTTTTGCACCTTCTAGGCTGACAAAGATTTCTGAAAAATTTCAAAATCTTTGCCACCTTTGTCCAACTTCCATATAATTTTAGAGGCTAGTGATTAAAGGTGTAACCCAACTATGGTTTCAAATTTGGACCCTTGACTACTGTGTGTCATTTTCTTCTTCACATTTACAACCTTCCTCTTGGCCTTCCACACAGTCTAAACTCACACACAACTTCTAATGGAATTGATGTGTTTAAGGTTGTTGTTTTTAGTTTTTGGTTTTCTGTGAATGAGAACAACACTACTGTCCTACAATTGGAACTGACAGGTTGCAAGGCACTGACTGACTGGAATGCTTCCTTGGTCTCCAGATAGGAAGACAGATTTCAGAGTGAAAAGCTATGAAGAGGTGGTTTTGAATTTTGTGTATTAGTTATTTTGTTACAAAAGACCTAGCAGTTGCTGGGGAAACTACTCATGACCTTTAACCAGCAGCCATAATAATAATTTAGTGTCAAAAAATATTCTGGGTTGAAAGGATTTTTGCAGAAGAAACTCCACTCAGGAAATGCCCAAATGAGGCTCCTTTAATGTCTGCCAGAGCTGGGACAGAGACAGATGCTCAATTTGTCATGCAGTACCCGGGTCTCACCAGCCTTCCAGTTAACGTGCCAGCTTTCCAGTTAACAAGGCAAGCTTCTTAACCACCGAGCCACCACAGCCCCAACCATAGGAACCAGCCATAGGATCAATGAAGTACTTAGAAGAACTTCCCATGTGTTGAACCCAAGCCTAGCAGGAATTGTGGTGAAACACTGCATTCCGAGATATATTTTAATGTCTGCAAATCCCCCATCTCACCTTTGGTGTGGGGGCATTTGCAGGCAGTAAAATATTATTTTATTAGTTAACCCTCCCTTGGACTCTGGGCCACTTAATGGGATTCTTCTCATGCCTGTTTTCCAAATCACTGGGGCAGAAATAGTTCTACCTTCTTCCAATGCTTGTCTTCCTCTGGATATTACATGAGCCCCTCCATGTGGCGACAGAAGGTCCTACCTTGGGACATCACTCTGCACTCAGTTTTGGCCTTGAAACCTCATGGAATGGGATGCAGCTAACCTGGCAACCGAATCCACAGTCCCTGTCTTAAAAAAATGCCTTTTATCTCTTTCATACAGTTTCCTGAGATGAACTTTTTGCACCCAAGTGTGTCCATTAAAATCCTGCAGCTAAGGAAATCAAAAGAAAGGAGGTCATAACAATGTGTAGGATGACAACTCTAGAATTGGGATTGCTGAAACACAGGCAGCAGATGGCAGCCAACGGTTGTGCTGGTTTTTTGCCGATCACTGTGCCAGGTCCCAAATTTTATATAAGACATCAGTATATGTTTTATGTAGTAATGCATAATAACAAATATGTTGTTCTTCTCAGATCTCGATTCATAATTCATGGAGCTGTGTTGATAAGAATCTCAATCTGCTGCTGTCTTCATAACTGGTGAAGAGAGAAATAGGCAGTTCATAAGAAATAGCCTTTTTATTCAAAACTTCAAAGGTTCTGATAAAAGGCTTCTAGACTGAGGGCAATATAATTCTGGACAGGAACTAAATTAGCTCTTTTTTCTGTTCGCCAATAGGACAGAAACTAATCTTTTCAACTGTGATTTTCTAATAAACAGGTTTTCATAATCCCACAATGCTCTGGGTTTAAGTTAGATTTTGAAATAATGGGCAATTCTTTTACTTTTGCCTGCTTTTCAGAACTGATATAGTAATATTTTCTAGGCCTAAATCCAATTGCTGGTCCCAGTTAGAACAAATACACTGAATCAGTTGCTGAATGGTGAATCAAGATGTATGTAAATCCTACCAATTTCATTTCTTTGATGTCCTAGCTGTCTCTGTTTTGCTCAATCTGTGTCTTAACTGTAATTCTTCAAACTCTAATTGCTTGCTCATGTTTTCTGAATGTTTTTATAGAAAGAAAGGAGGATTCCTTTTACATTCTCAGTACAAGAAGCATTCAGCTATCTAATCCTTCCATTTCTGTTTTGAAGAGACAAACTGCATGGGCCTTTAGACAACTCTGCTGGAGAGACAGGGTAGTTTGAAGATAGCAATCAGATGATATCTTTGCTGGAGGAAAACAGCTTGCCCCCAGCATAGTCCTACTTGTACATTTCTGAAGACCTGTAAAGGGCTTTTACCTTTTTTGTGTGCTGTGCTATGGCCCAATTCCAGGATATGTGAGTGCTGGCAGCAAACCAAAAATGAACCTTCTGGCTGTCATCATTCTTTCTGATTCAAATTTTTGGTCTCATGAAGCAGCTTAAAATAAGTGATCCCTTCATGATAAATCCCAGAGACATTGTTATATTGTATTGCTTGCTGTATCGTTCCCTGGCTGGGGAGTGAACCAAGAACACCTGTGCACCCTGGCAGCCAATAAAGCAACGCCGGTGTTGCTGCTTCCTGCCGATGCCATCAGCGAGACCACCTGCGAGGCTGGGCGCTCCCCGGAGTGAGGCTGGGTGCTTTCTGCTGCCGCCACCCACAGACTTTTATCTTGGCTGAGGTGAGGTGGCCCTCCAGACATGAAGACACTCCTGCCCTCCCTCCGAGCCCTGCCATCTCCGTCCAGAGGAGTAGAGATTGCCACCAGCAACCTGCATTTCTGACTGAATATATTGTATAATGTTATTTTATTACTTTGTATCCACTGTGTAATTTTGTTATTGTATTCCGTTTAAATTATGGTTTATATTGTATGTATTGTAGCTATTGCTTTATGACTATGTAAGCCACCTTGAGTCAGGTTTGCCTGATTAGGGCAGGATATAAATTTGAAAATTAAATTTGAAAAATTAAATATCAGCAAATTGAACTTTTCTTTTGTTCCTTGGAGAAAGGGCAAGGGAATTTTTTTTGTTTTAGAATGTGGCAAAACATCACTGATGCACTGCATCATCATTATTTTTTAAAAAAAATTAAAAATATGTCCCTTGTCTTAAAGGGCCAATTACAAAGCTGCTCACAACTGAATCAACCAACTCTTTAGACAAGGCAAAGAAAATAGATAACTACGCCCTCCACTGGGGAGCAAAGCAACCAATATCCTGAAGAGGCTCTTACATTGAGCCGCTTCATGATATCAGACATTCCAGTTGTAAGGGGCTTGACTAAATAGATCTTATATAGCATTTGGATAAAAGGATCCACCAAATGGCATATTATATTTCTAACTAACTTCCAAGCAAGCTCCACTTAAATCAATCAATCTTTATCACAGTCCAAGACCAGCACAGTACAGCAAAAAGAACAGAAGTTAATATGAGGGTACTTTAAATATATCAAGAGACAGAAGTTAAATTGTGGGTACTTAAAATATGCTTTTAAAAGGAGCATTTCTGCTCAGAGTTAAAGAGTAGTGAAATTAGTATTTAAGATCAATAGTGTTACAACTATTACTAAACCTAAAATGTAGCACAAGTGGTTTATTTAAGGACCTACCAGGATTGTTTTCTGATCTACATGCTGTGGTGCAGAACCTGGCAGTATTGTGGGTGAAGGTGGGGCTTTCATCAGATAGCAGCCAGTGGGTGTATGTGGTTTTTGCCTGGCCAGGAAACTTGCAGAGCAGCAGAGATATGAACTTGTTCTGGATGTCTCTGTAAAAAGGGCAGATGCAGAGAACGTGTTGTATATGCCCAGCATGTTTGGGGTAAAAATGCTAATTAACTTGCAAACTGCCCAGAGAGTGCACTAAGCACTATGGAGCAGTATATAAGTGTGATTGCTTTGCTATGCTATGGTTTAAATTTCTCCAGTGTCACAGGGTCATTGTCTCTCTGACATTGATGTCCTTTAGAACTTTCCCTTGAGAACCGCAGAATGGAGAGCCTGGCAGTGGGCTAATGTAAATGCCCTTTGATGACTTGATTCTCAAGTTGGAGCAGATACTGGGCTGGGGCAAGAGTGTGTCTCCAAGACTCTGGAGCCAGAAAACTCCACTTGCAGATATAATGGAACCCTGAGTTACAAAATTAATTTGTTCCTCAGGGGGTTTCCTGTCGTGAAAATTTTGTATCTCAAAGCATTGTTTCCCATAGGAATGCATTAAAAACCAAATATTTGGTTCTGGAGATCAGACAAAAGTTTTTTTAAAGTATTTTTTCAGTTCTAAACTCTTTATAAAGTGTACTTTGTAATTTTTCACTACGTTTTTGCCAGTTTACAGATTTGAACAGATAAAAGATGGTTCCCCACACACACTTTTTCTGACCTCCAGAAGAGATTAATTGGTTTTCAATGCATTTTCAGCACTTCCGACAGTGGCCTCTAGTGGCCAGCTCTGGTAACATGCCAGACCCATCCATGACAATCAGCTGTAAGCTTCCCCAGCATCCAGAAGTACCAAAACTCTGCATTTTAGCTGCCAAAATGCATCAAAAAATGCAATGAAAAATTCCAGAAATAGAATGGAAATGCTCTCCATACCCCCTCACCTCTGTGGGAAGTGTGGAGGCTGGCAAAGCAGCTGGAAAAATGGCACAATTGCATCCACCATGTCAAAAGACTGCTCATATGGCAAAAAAAAAAAAACCCATAAGTCGAGGGCTCATTTTCAATGGATTTCCTTTCATATTGTGAGAATTATGTTAATCAAGGAATTCATAACCCAGGATTCTACTGTACATGAGATACCCCCATGTTCCTTCTGCATCTCATTTCCTGTTTTTTAAAAAATGTATACCATTTCCCCACAATTATGTAGTGAAAGATGGCATATTCTTGACATGATTTTAACAGATTCAGTCTCTGTGGCTTGTAATAATTCTATCACCATCCCATCAACTCCTAAAGATGTATTTGTTTTTAGTACTTTCAGAGCAGCTTTCACTTTATTTTCTAGAAGTGCATCATAAGATTCTTCTTCAAAAGAGTCTGTCATTCTTTTATATTTTCTATATAGTTCTTCAGTATACTCTTGCCACCTTCTCTTTATAGGCATCAATAAAAGAATAAAAAAGGTTTTTTTTTAAAGCTGAACAATAAATAAATTGAGATATACTGTAGTAATTAATCCTATTGAATCAATGAAATACTCAAGCCAGACTCCTATTGAGTTTTTTACATATGTGTAGATGAAAACATGGAAGTTGTAGTAGTTAATTGAAGCTAATAGGCACCAGTCACAATGCTTCATTGCTCCAGGCACAGGACCAGCACCTCATGAATTACCTTCAATTAACTCCTGCAACGTCCAAGTTTTCATTTCCCTGAATAAAAATCAACAGGATTCTGGTCTCCTATCATTAGACATGTAATGCTATAAATAAATGGATCAGAGAGATAAAAAAATAAGTAGAATGATGATGCCATGTCAGTTTTCCTTTCTTAAAAATGATAGCTATATATCTCTAGGATTGTTTCATTTGGATCTCAGGGATACCCTACATAAGGGTACTTTGCTTTTCCTTCACTCATTTCAAGTGTCTACTAAAGGGTGTTATCTTTCTTTCCCATTAAAAGAGCCTGACCTTTCCTTATTCTTGTATGTGAGCTGAGCAAACATTAAATATTCTTCTGAATAACTCTCTTTGTGTTAGCCTAATTTTGCTGCTGTGCACTCAGGTACAGAAAGAGCAAGCAATGTGCTAATCAGTGTTCTTCTCCAGACAAAAATGTTCCAAGTCACAGGAAGCCACCCATGTACCCAATACAACACACTGAAAAGCAGGCAGTTTATTATGCCAGACATGCCTTTGGGAAGATACAAAGGGAGAAAGCAGTAACTTGCTTCAACGCATTCTAAAATTTGTGAAGCCATTTATTCCAATTAAATCAGTGAAATTCCATCCAAATCATCTAGGACGGTGCTGAAATGACAAGATAAATCTTCCTTTTTTCTTTCTTTTCTACAAATGTGAGCATTTAATACAAGCAGAGAAAATGACTGATCTGTACCTTTCATTTTACAGTGTTTATGTTAAATGAACGGTTTGTGTTTCACTCAAAAACATACTTTATTTCTCATCGTCAGAATGCAGGTGGAGATCATTTTTTCTTCTATAAAACAAAATCTGAGCAGAAAGCTCTTACAGCAGCTGTGGAGCTGGGCTGTCTGTATTAAAAATTTAGAAGACTATAAATGTGCCATATCTCTCTGCACCAATAAATGTAGAGAACAAAAATGTAAGAACAGAACATAGCTTTGACATTTATCCTAGCAAATTCAAAATCTATCATTTCTCTTTTTTGAAATCACAAGAAGCCTCTTTCACATGGTAGAGGCAGAAATAGTCTAGGGACTCCTAGTTCACTTGTTATAATGATAACTTTCCTTCAAGGAGATAAGGAGGCTGTGTACGCAAGGAACAGACTCTTGATTTAAAACTTTGCTGCTTGCTTAACAATGAATCATTTCACTGACAGTGAAATATTTTAAGTCTGTTTTGACATTCAAAACTTTAAGATAACTTTTCCATAGAACTTTCATAGCATTATTGCAACCGTCACTGTACATTATTTAAAAAAACCCTCCAATTCAGGTTGGCTTTGATACATTAAACCTATGACAAAGTCTTGTTATTGTTAAGATAGAGATTCCTGTTGTAGAATACACTTTTGTGGATCCATAGCTCACTTCCTCAAATCTGCTGGAATGAGCTGTACATCTATGAAAGCCCACATAGGCTGTGTGTTTATAAAAACACAAGATTATTACCAGATAGCTGGTCAAATATTAGCCATCTTTAGGCCATTCCAACTTGACAATCTTTGGGTAAACTGTGGTATTTTATCAGCAAAAAAAATAAAAAATGGCATGTGACTCATCCATACAAGTCAGTTTCTGGATGGAGTAATATCTTTCTTGAATCACTAAAAAGTTATAAATGAGGGAAACTTTTGATTTCTCCAGAACTCTTCATCAGACAAAAATGGAATCCAACTTTGGGTGGAAGGAAATATTCTCAAAAGCACATTTATGTTTGATAGGCCTTAAATTCTCAAGCTTTCTAAGTTACAGAACAGAACAAAGCCTTGCTAAGCAACATTTCGCCCTGCTGAAAGCCAAGAGGACCAACCTGGCTCCTATTTGTGTCATGGAACAAAAAGATCTAATTGTACAAGTGTTAACAACTGGTCCAATTCTCAGGCTAAATAAGAATCTTTTATAAACTTCTAGAGACTTTAAGAAGAGTGCAGAGTTTGCAATTTGAAATCTTTTTAAAAAGAGTCTTAAGGGTCATTTTTACAAATAGGAATGTTTGTCCTCCACAGCTATCCCAACATCAAACCAACTTTTGTAATTTATTTATGGTAATTGCATATTAAACATTGGATTTTTTTTATTAGTCAATTTTTTTTATTAGTCAACATGCAGTTACTTCTTCTCACAACACCAAAAGAGAACACCTTCAGCAATTGTTTTAATTGAATTTAGAGTTTGCTTGCATATATTGTTAGTCTTTACATTTTCCTTTATGAGTTGTTTTTATTTTATTTTATTTTGCAAAAGCTAGTATAATCACATTTTAAAACTGAGCAATTTTTGCCAGCATTGTTGTTTTCATTATTTTGGAAAGAGCAACAAAATAAGAAAAGTGAAAAGTTCTTTTCATACTGTTCACTATTTCAAATCATAACAACAGTCAGAGGGGAGTTAGTCTGTGTTCTGGTTTGGTTGTTTTGTGAGGTTGTATTTTATGATTTTTACTGTAGCTGTTGCTGTTTTGACTGTAAGCCACCCTGAGTCAACTCAGCAAGTGGGCAGCAATATTTATTTATTTTATTTATTTATTTTACAGACTTATAGACTCAAAGAGATCCAAGGCGACTAACAAAGATTTAAAACGAGACATAAACCACAATATAAAAACCAGTTAAAATTAATATTTAAATATTAAAACTGAGCAAGTTAAAAGATTAAAAATTAAAATATAAATCTGAACAAACAAACAAATTAGCTCAGCTGTTGTTGTTTTTTAGATTTAATAGCAGTATAACTGAGGCTGTAAAACTTGAACAGACCTATAGCACCCAGTAATCTGTTTCTTCAAAATTAAACATATTGTTGATAGGCAGAAAAATTCTGTGGTGAAGAGAAAGAGAAACCAAAGTAGATACCTCCTTGATTGAGATTAGAAGGATGGAAGAGAAGAGTGTGGCTCTTTTCATTTTTATTGGATTTGTGTTTCTTTTGTTCCATTACTTTCCTATTGATTCCAGTGGTTAAAAATAATGGGCTGGGCCAACTCCCAGGATCACAGAAGAGCTTTGCATCCAGCAAAGTCACAGCTTTTCTCACCAAATTTCCATGGAAGACCTTGCTGTTTCTGTTCTGCAATGCCATAGTTCCAGCTTCATAGAAATGCCACCCTCAGGCGTCACAAGAAAGCTTGAAACATGCATTAGTTTACTTCTGGCACAGCTCTTTTCTTTCCCTCTTTCTCTCTCGCCTCAAAGAGGGTGAGGTCTAAAAAATGTTGGGACCCTTGGGATATTCATACAGACACCATAAAATCACAACCTTGTTTATTTAATTTATCCACCCCAGTCTCTCCCCTAATAATTAGAGATGAGAAAGATTGTTATTTGTGGTGTTTTGTGCCTCCTCTTTAATAAATAAAAATGCCATACTAAGTGAATGGCTGAAATATTGTCCTGCAGTTTGAAATTCCCTTCTTCCATATTGTTCTGAATGGTAAACTGAACACACACAAAGGCCTGGACAGTTCCTGCTCTTCTTTTAGGTGGTATTAGATGAGGTGAGATATCCTCCTTTAGATTCACAGCCCTGTAAAATGCCTGTTGTTCAGTGATGGGATGACAAATTTGTCACCACCACTCCATGACGTCACGACGTCATGGGCGTGGCCAATGTCATGACGTCATGACATCATGGGCGGAGCTGACGTCATGATGTCATGACGTTGTGGGCGGGGCCTTAAAATAAAAAATAAAATAAACACACACACACACCCTCAACCCAACCCACCCACCCACCACACAAACCCGTAAATAAATTAAATAAATAAATAAAATTAAAATTAAATAAAAATACACCCACCCCAAACACAAACCCCTCACTTACCCCTGGGAGGGCTCGGCAGGAGCGGACAGCCAGGGCAGGGCAGGGCTCAACTTGCCTGTGGGGGCTTTGCGGCCCCGGGGGAGGTGCCCTCCTCTGAGGGCTGGTGCCGCCTGCCCACGGCGCCGCCAAAGTCATCACCGCTGCAATCTCCGCCACCACCATTATCGTTGCTGCCGCTGCTGGCGCCGTCATTGCCGCTCCCGTCAGCGCCGCCGCTGCCTGTGTTGCCGCCGCCGTCAGCGCCGCCGCCGCCACTATCTCGTTCTTGAGGACTGCCGGTTTTGCCGATTTTTTTTTTAAAATTGGAGCTAAAATGGCTCCGATTTACTGCGCATGTGCAGAAACTCAATCTGCCGCATTGCGCATGCGTCAGATTGAGTTTCTAAGCATGTGCAGTAAAATTGGAGTAAAAATTGCTCCAATTTTATAGCGCATGCGCAGAAACTCAATCTGACGCATGCGCAATACGGCAGATTGAGTTTCTGCGCATGCGCAGTAAATCGGAGCCATTTTAGCTCCGATTTTAAAAAAAAAATTCTTTCGGTGAGGCGTCCGGAACCGGACGCCTCAAAAGTGGACTCCCCTCCCAGAGAACCCTCCGGGATTGTTCTTACCGGTTCCAGGGAATCGTATAGAACCGGGGACATCCCATCACTGCTGTTGTTGTTCTGTGCTTTATTACTGCCTCAATCTGTGTGAGGAGACATGGAATGTAAATATTGAAATTAACAAAATAAATTACACCAATTACCATGGGAGGCAACCTTTGGACTTGGGCTGACTCTGTTGATAGCTTCATTTGACTGTGTGATCTTTCCTCATTGCTTCCTGATGGTGACTCAGGATATACAGCTGATTTACAAATCATGTTTGTCATATCCTTAATGGATCCTTTTCAGTCAGGATTCAGGCCCGGATATGGGACGGAAATTGCATTGGTCGCGCTGGTGGATGATCTCTGGAGGGAGCGGGATGGCGGACGTCCAACTGTCCTGGCTCTTCTGGACCTCTCAGCGGCGTTCGATACTGTCGACCATGGTATCCTTCTGGGAAGGCTCCAAGGATTGGGGATCCAAGGCACAGTGTTGGCTTGGTTTTCCTCATTTCTGAGGGGCCGGACCCAGTCGGTGTGGTTAGAGGGTGAGATGTCCAGTCCTAGGCGGCTCCAATACGGGGTGCCTCAGGGCTCGGTGCTCTCACCTCTCTTATTTAATATCTACATGAAACCACTGGGTGAGATCATCCGTTCTCATGGGGTGAGGTATCATCAGCATGCAGATGATACCCAACTGTATATCTCAGCCCGTGGGAACCCTAGCGATGCAGTGGAAGACCTTTCCAGGTGCCTGGAGGCTGTCAAGGTCTGGATGGGGGACAACAGGCTACAACTGAATCCTGGCAAGACTGAGTGGCTGTGGGTTGGGGGTCCTGTGTTATCTCAGGAACTACCACCTTTGGTTCTGGAAGGGGCAGTCCTGCCCCAAACAGACCAGGTACATAACTTAGGGGTCCTCCTGGACTTGTAACTACTGCTCAGAGAGCAGGTTGCAGTCATGGCCAGAAGGGCCTTTGCACAACTTCGTGTGATTCGCCAGTTACGGCCGTTCCTAGACCGGGATTTCTTGCTCATGGTCACACATGCCTTGGTCACCTCCAGACTTGATTATTGTAATGGGGCTGCCCTTGGTAACCATTTGGAAGCTTCAGCTGGTCAAGAATGCAGCTGCACGAGTAGTGGTGGGATGCGGGCGTTATGCCCATGCCTCACTGCTGCTGAGGGAGCTGCACTGGCTCCCAGTTTGCCTCCGGGTGCAATTCAAGGTGCTGGTTATTACCTTTAAAGCCCTTTATGGTAGTGGTCCAGGTTACTTGAGAGACCGCATCGTCCCAAAGACACCTACCCGGCCCACCAGAGCGGACTAGAGAGGCTCTCTGGTTGTGCCATCAGCCAGAGAGGCACATCTCTCTGGCACTAGAAGGAGGGCCTTTTCGGTGTCCGCTCCGGCCCTGTGGAACCTCCTCTTGACAGAGCTGCGCCTGCAGACGGAGTTGCTGTCCTTCAGGAAAGGAGTGAAAACCTGGCTGGCAGGTCTGGTCTGGGGAATGGATGGTTCAATTTCCCCAGCCAGTTGGATGGTTTTACCCCCAGTATGTCCAAGTTATAATACCTAGCTTTTAATTAAGTTTTTAAGCTTTTTTTAAGTTTTTAATTTTTAAAGTGTTTTTAAAATTGTTGGAAATCGCCCTGGGTCCCTTCGGGGAGGAGGGCGATAAACAAATATA
This sequence comes from Furcifer pardalis, assembly GCA_030440675.1. Taxonomy (NCBI): domain Eukaryota; kingdom Metazoa; phylum Chordata; class Lepidosauria; order Squamata; family Chamaeleonidae; genus Furcifer; species Furcifer pardalis. The sequence goes on from CP126893.1 coordinate 90,161,596, forward strand.
AACAAACAAATAAATAAATAAATTTTCTGACCCCCATCAGCTGTCAACTGGTTAACTGCATGACTAGTTCTTTAAAGGGGGAGATTCTTCTGTGGAAAGGCATTATAGCATGGAGTAGTCTTTAGAGGATGTCTTTTTTTAAAGCATGTTAGACTCTCAGACATTTCCCTGTACTAGAGCCAAACTAGATGTGACAGTAGCCAGGCAGCCATGTTTGGTAGAAATTATATTTGGCCTTATTTGATCCAGGTGTCCAGTCTGTGTTTCTTCTTGGAGATAAAAATACATGTATGCAATCATCAGCTGACCTTTGTTTCATTTCCCCTGATATCCTGAAGCATTCTGTACTATTGTTTTGATTTATCTCCATAAATGTGAAACTATATTTCAAGCTGATGTTGAAGAAGGGTCCGAGTGTTCAAGGCTGCACATTCTACCAGGAAGATACTTCTTTTTTTAATTACTCAGCTGGTAGATCTTCATAGGAGCAACATCTGTGACTTACCTGCCTATTTTTACAATTGGGGCAAGCTATAGTTCCCAGAGTCACAAGTCCTAGTAAGTCACTGGGGTTGAGTTTCACACCAGGCCATACCTCTTATAGGGGAAGCTTGTACAGATGGATGGAAGGAATGAGGCTCAATGGCTCCTCCTTGTCCAGTCTCTCCCCTGACATGCCTCTTGAATGGCTGGGTGGGGATGGGTGCTGCCACAAACATAAGTGAGGCTAGAATTCTCAGCTTCTGCCAGCTGCCATAGGCAAGTGAGTTAGATAAGAAGAGAGACCCAGCCCATGTGTGCTGAATTTCTTCTTCCTTGGCCTTGGCTATCACACTGAAGTCAGGATCTCAGCCTCATTCCACATCTTCCCACAGATTCCCCTCCTCTGCGACAAGTTATGACAATCAGACCTCCTGATCCTCATCCCTGTGAGCCCAACCCTCTCCAGTGTCATCTTGCTCAGCTGTGCCAACACAAACAGGCTGGCTTGGGCCTTAGGAACCCCCACCACCACATTCTTCAGCCTGTGAGCTGGGGCCAGATGGCCCATCAGACAAATGCATGGATATGCACACATCCATCCTCACAGTGGTTTATTCATTTAACTTTTCAGTTGATTGTATTGATATGTTTTCCTCTGGATAGATGCTGACATGATTAATAAAGCCATGGCCAGAAGACCAATAATAATATACAGCTGTTGTTATCAGTGTGATTGTACTGGCAATAAAAGTGCAGTAGTTTGATGCGTGCGAATACCATGCAATGCAGTTCACATCAGGACCTACATACTCTGTGTGAATCTAGAATAATTTCTTAGTTGGTTTCTTCAAATATATATGTGTTTCTGGATTGGAAAAGAAGTTGATAACTGGAAAATAGCAAGTTATAACCTGGACTGAGGAAAGGTGTTGTGTAGTGCCATGAGCTTTGGGAATGCAGTACACTTTCCGTTTACAAGGAAAGTCCTACCTGCTTCTTTCCTCCTGTCTCTCATTCCCTTAAAGCACTGGACTCAGGTGAAACTTTTGATGGAAATGTAGATGTTCCCTTAGTGCAGTGATGGTGAACCTTGGCACTCCAGATGTTCTTGAACTTCACTTCCCAGAAGCCCTGATCAGTAGGAATGCTAACTTGGGCTTCTTGGAATTGAAGTCCAAGAACACCTGGAGTGCCAAGGTTTGCCAACACTGCCTTGGTGTCTCTCCTCATTTGCACATTCATTTAGTCCAAACACTGTACTTTGGCACCTGCATACTCTGAAACAAAAATAAGAACCCACAACAAGGAAGAAAACAGTTCTTCAGAAAAAGGCCAGCAACAAATGTTAATTTTGTTAAATGTCACACAACTTTGACCTGTCCAATCAAAGCCAGCACAAGAGAATCCGTGATCTACTACACCCTCCCACCACCATTTTCATATGTGCACTTCAGCCTAAGTGTGATGAAGACTCTTTGTAGCTTTTTAAAATCAAATCAAGACAATTCTACAATGCAGAGCCTTTGGCTTTTATTGGAACGTCTACTTTCAAATTCCTTCTGTTTTGTAACTTTTTTCTTTTGCTACAGCAACTGTAGCCGACAGTTTTATTAATTTTTGCTTACATTTCACCATTTTAAACCCTCAGAATGCCAGAGCAGACTTCAATGATTTGTAGGAGTAGCACCATCAACATTACCTGAACCAAACTGTATCCATCCCAGTAACACATAAGCATTCTTCCTTGGACTCGTTTGGAAACTTTTTTCTACATCTTCTTACTGGTTATCAAAATCCATTTGAGTAACAAAATAGTGTGGCTTAATCTGCTTGATTGTGGAATGGAAGGCTTTTCTCTGAGCCTATTCTTCTGCTTGAGGTTTTCCCCCTGTTAGGATAAAGCACTTTTTAATTGAATTGGCACTGAAAAGTAGGAAAACTTCATCACCAAGCAGAAAGTATACACTTTGATACTGTGGTACATTAAGATTAAGCTGGGAAATAACTCACAAATATATATATTGCACAAGGTGCCATAAAAGCCTATGGTAGCCACAGGCCCAGTTTTTATCTAATGCAGCCTTTTTGTTATAGTTTAAATGGCTTTGCTGTGGTGCACTTTCTTATCATTTACTGTTTGAGAAAGCCAGAAAACAAAGTAACCATGCTAGCAGATATTCCAAAAAGCTTGGCTTTCAGCTGGTTGGTTTTTCTCCTGCCCAGCAGCACTTAAGGTGTGGATAGTCCTAGTTGGTTAAGAAGTGATTGAATGCTGCTGTATTGACCAAGTCTAATTAAGTTGGTAACACCATCTTTCTCCCATCCAAACATGGTTTACACCTTTTGCCTCTTGGATTCCATGAACTGTGTAATGAAGTATGTAACATAGGCCACTTATCTATCTAGCTTGTCATCATTTACAGTAGACTTTAGACCAATGTTTCCCAACTTTTGGTTTTGAGACTTCAATTCCCAGAAGCCTAAATCAATTCCCCAAAGCACTGATGGGCCAATGTACTGATTTACGTCTGTGGGATTTGAAGTTCCCCTGTGGGGCATGTGCCCCACATTGTGAACCAATGCTATAGACTAGTGGTTTCAAACCTTTTTTTTTTTGCCATGCCCCACCTACATTCTGATTTCAATTTTTAAAATGTGTATGTCACAATATATATTTATATACTGTATAGGAGACCCCCAGAACTATAAGAAATGCAAAAAAATTCACTGCTAATGACTCATTCTTGAATTGGTTTCCCCTTTTTAAAATATCAATAATAGAGTATTTTCTTTCATGTAAAAGCCCAGGTTCAATTTTGACATTTCACTCTAGCCAGGGACAGAAAAATGCTCTCTCTCAATTTTCAGTTAGTCTAGCCCAGAATTTACCAACTTTGGGCCCTAAGGTGTTCTTGGACTTCAATTTCCAGAAGCCCAAGTCAGCACACTTGTTTGGAGAAAGAACATGGGGGAAGGGTTCTCTGAAGCCTGAACACCATATCATGCACAAACTGTCTACTTCATCCAAATACCACCTACAGACATGACTCAAGCTTTATAACTGGTGTCACAACTGACTGCATGGGGAAAAGCATGATCATTCCAAAATAAAATAACCCCCCCCCCGGGAGAAAATAAAGTTGCTTTGAGAGCAAAAAACTCCTGAATTGATTCAATTCAGCCTTTACACCAGGAGTTCTCAACCTTTTAAAGCCAGGGGCCGGGTCACGTTCCATCAGACAGGTTGGGGGGGGGGGGCGATGGCCATTTTGCCTTTCCTCCACTGCATGGCACTTCCTGGTGTGGTGGAGGCAGTGGGGGGGGGGCACATGAAATGGTGCTGTGAGTCGTAGGTTGAGAATCCTTGCTTTACACCATGCAGTCAAATTCACACATTGTATTGTTGTTGTTGTTGTTCAGTCGCACAGTCGATTCCGACCCTCTGCGACCCCATGGACCACCGTCCGCCAGGCACTCCTGTCCTCCACCATCCCCCTCAACTCGCTCAGCTCTGCGCCCACCGTCTCCACAACACCATCTAGCCATCTCATCCTGGGCCTTCCCCTTCCTCTTTTGCCCTCGACCCTTCCAAGCATCAAAGCTTTCTCAAGTGAATCCTCTCTTCTCATTTGATGTCCAAAGTACTTTAGCTTCATCTTTATTATTTGACCTTCTAATGAGCAGTCAGGGATGATTTCTTCTAAGATTGACCTATTTGTTCTCCTCGCTGTCCATGGGACTCTCAAAACTCTCCTCCAACACCACATCTCAAAGGCGTCTATTCTTCTGCGTTCAGCTTTCCTAATAGTCCAGCTCTCACAACCATACATTGCCACAGGGAATACCATTGCTTTGACTATGCGAATTTTTGTTTTCAATGTGATGTCTCTACTTTTCACTATGTTCCCCAGGTTTCTCATCGCTTGCCTCCCAAGAATCAGTCGCCTTTTTATTTCATGGCTGCAATCACCATCTGCAGTGAGCTTTGATCCTAGGAAAGTAAAGTCTGTCACTGCTTCTACTTCTTCCCCATCTATTTTCCAGGGACTGATAGGGCCTGTTGCCATTATCTTGGTTTTTTTGATATTGAGTCTCAAGCCAGCTTTTTCACTTTCTTCTTTCAACCTAATCAGGAGCTTCTTTAGGTCCTCCTCACTTTCTGCCATTAGGGTGGTATCATCTGCATATCTCAAATTGTTGATATTTCTTCCAGCAATTTTGATCCCAAATTGTGATTCCTCCATCCCCGCATTGCGCATTATGTGTTCTGTGTATAAATTGAATAAGCATGGTGACAAAATGCAGCCTTGTCTTACTCCTTTTCCTATTCCAAACCACTCCGTCATTCCATTTTCTGTCCTAACTGTTGCCTCTTGATTCATGTACAGATTTCTCATGAGGCCTATAAGGTGTTCCGGTATTCCCAGCTCTTTAATTACTTGCCACATCTTGTTGTGGTCGACACAATCAAAAGCCTTCGTGTAATCAATGAAACAGAAGTAGACTTGTTTCTGATATTCCTTTGTTTTTTCCATGATCCATCTTATGTTGGCGATGTGATCTCTAGTCCCCCTGCCTCTTCTGAAACCCGCCTGCACTTCTGGTAATTCTCTCTCCACATACTGTTGCAGTCTATCCTGTATTATCTTGAGCATCACCTTGCTAGCGTGAGGGATGAGCGCAATTGTTCGATAATTTGAACATTCTTTAGCATTACCCTTTTTGGGGAGTGGAACGTATACAGATCTTTTCCAATCCTGTGGCCATTGTTTTGTTTTCCAAATCTGCTGGCATACAGAGTGCAATAATTTGATTCCATCATCTTGTAGGGCTTTGAAAAGTTCAACTTGGATGCCATCAACTCCACTGGCTTTGTTGTTTGCAGTGTTTTTTAGGGCCTTTCTGACTTCCCTCTCTAGAATGTCTGGCTCATGTTCAGTGTTCTCCTCATTGTGATTATCAGGGGTGTTAAGGTCCTTTTTGTAGAGTGCCTCTGTGTACTCTTTCCATCTTTTCTTAATCTCTTCTGCATCAGCTAACTCCCTGCCATCTTTGTCTTTTATCATGGTCATTTTTGCTTTAAATGTTCCCTTGAGTTCCCCAATTTTTTTGAAAAGATCTCTAGTCCTACCCCTAATATTGTTTTCCTCTATTTCTTTGCACTGTTTGTTCAGGTAGGTTTCCTTATCTCTCCTTGCTTTCCTTTGAAATTCTGTATTCAAGTGATTGTATTTTTCCTTTTCTCCTTGGTATTTTGCATTCCTTCTGTCCTCTGCTATTTTAAGAGCCTCATCGGTCAACCACTTAGCTTTCTTACACTTCTTTTCTTTTGGTATGGTTTTCCTTGCTGCCTCCTGCATGATGTCCCGCATCTCTGTCCATAATTCTTCTGGCACTCTGTCTATCTGGTCCAAGCCATTAAATCTGTTCCACACCTCCACTGAGTATTCCCAAGGAATGTTTTCTAGGTCATATCTGTCTGGCCTAGTTGTTTTCCCTATTTTCTTTAGTCTAAGCCTGAATTTTGCAATCAATAGGTTGTGATCTGAGCCACAGTCTGCTCCTGGTCTTGTTTTTGCTGACTGTATGGAAGTTCTCCATCTTTGACTGCAGAGTATGTAATCAATCTGGTTTCGATGTTGGCCATCTGGTGATGTCCATGTGTAAAGTCTCCTCTTGTGTTGCTGGAAGAGAGTGTTTGCTATGACCAGTGCGTTATCTTGGCAGAACTCTATCAGTCTTTGGCCTGCTTCATTCTGTGTTCCAAGACCAAACTTGCCTGTTATTCCATTTACTTTTTGATTTCCTACTTTGGCATTCCAGTCTCCTATGATAATATGTACATCATTTCTTGGTGTCTGTTCTATGAAGTGTTCTAAGTCTTCATAGTACTGGTCAATTGTGGCTTCATCTGCACTAGCGGTTGGTGCATATATTTGGATTACAGTGATATTGAATGGCTTGCCTTGTATTCTGACTGACATCATTCTATCATTTTTGAGATTATATCCCATTACTGCTTTTCTCACCCTTTTATTGACAATTATGGCTACTCCGTTTTTTCTGAGGTTTTCTTGTCCACAGTAGTAGATATGCTGGTTTCCAGAGCTGAATTCGCCCATCCCTGTCCATTTTAACTCACTGATTCCCAAGATGTCAATGTTTATTCTTTCCATTTCCTTTTTTACCACTTCCAGTTTTCCCTGGTTCATAGACCTCACATTCCATGTCCCTATACAGTATTGTTCCTTGCAACACTGTATTTCTCCTCCCCCTTTCCTGTCCCTCCCCTTCTTTTGATCTGCTGTGCTAAGCATCCTGTTTCATCTAAATTGTCCCATTTGTTTTGCCTTTTGTTTTGGTCCATAGGGTTCTCTTGGCAAAATTCCTGACGTTGGTTTGCCGGTTTCTACGTCAGTATCCTCTCCTCATACATGTTATCACAGTTTAAAACAAGGTATTATCATGCACATTATAACAGTTTAAACAATATCAGACTAAAATAGCTAGTTAGCATTGATTATATGAAGTTATGAAGTCCAATATATAAAGTCTCTACTGTAAGTTCAGTATAAGTCTCTGCTGTAATTTCAGTATTGTTCGAGTCAGTTATTTGTAAAGTCTCTAAAGTCAACTAAATTATTGTAACTGAATTACTTATCGTATGCATGCAGCTACTTGTTTCTGGTTTTGCAACGCTGGATCGGTAGCGCGAGTCTTTTTCACCACCCAACCTGTGGTTCTTTATCTTTACCCTCCGGCCACAGGACACTGGCCGCTGGTGCGCTGGTCGGCGGCGCGCTCCTTCCCTCGCCCGACCCGACCCGACTCTTCACCTCCTCCTCCTCCTCGCTCTTCCCCTCCGGCCACAGGACACTGGCCGCTGGTGCGCTGGTCGGCGGCGCGCTCCTTCCCTCGCCCGACCCGACCCGACTCTTCACCTCCTCCTCCTCCTCGCTCTTCCCCTCCGGCCACAGGACACTGTGTATAAGCAGATCAAATTCCATGATTTTTGGTGGTGTAGTCAGACTTTTAGTTTCCAGGCAGGAGCAAGCAACCGAGACCAGAATATTTGCAGGTATCGTAGTGAGGCTAATTACATACAGCAATCTCTTCTTATCTTGCCTGGGGCTCCACATATTCACAAGCTCCATATGCAGATATGTGATATACCTCCATGTTCTTTCTGCATCCTGTTTCCTGCTGTGTGAAAAATCCAGCGCCAGAAATATCATTGCCTCAGCTGGAAACCTAATTTCCCTCTTTTATGAAGAAGGACAGTGAAAAATATTTACAATATTTAACAAGAAGGTGGTAACCTAAGTTTAAAAAAACCAGGGATGTTACCTGTTACTGATGAAGGAATCTCCACCCTTTTCCACCCATATATGATCAAATATTACATATCTAGTGTGTAAAAAATTATGTTGTTTCACAACTATTCTCCATTATGCCCAACTCTCTGAAATACCATACTGCCAATATCAGTCTTAAAGCAAGGGTTACACACTGCTACAGGTTTAAAAACAACAACAACAGAGGTTCATTTACCTTGTCCCATGATTTATAAACATATTTGTTCACAAGTGAGATGACTCGCATACCAAAGTAGATTTGCAGTATGTGTTTGCCCTTCCTTTGAAATTTGCAGTTTGTCAATTTGTGGCAGACAGCATTTCAGTCCAGGTTTTAATTTGTTTGGTTGATTGGTTTTTAAGGGTTATGTGCTTGAAAAGCAGTACAAATAACACTTTCTATCTTTCCCTCTCTCTTACAAAAACCTAGCAGAGTTCAGCAGGAGATATCATATGCCTTCTCTCTCCCCCCCCCTCTCAATTGCTGCCTGTATTTCAGGAATGAAACAGAATTTTGTTGCATTGTTATAACTGTTGCTATCATACTTTTGCTAAAATAAGACTGACTCACCTCAGGAGAAGTGGCATTACTGATCAACAGCATTGTAAACTTTTTCAGAGCTTAAAAATAAAAATGTGAAAGAGCCTCCTTGAAGATTGTGGTATTTCTGAACCACAATTGGGCATACCCTGGTAACAGCAGCCTTGTGTTGCTGGCTAATCTTTCTCACACTAGGTCAGATGAAGGTGGCTTAATTTTGGCAGTTTCACTACTGGCCTAGACCCAGAAGAAGAAAAAAGTTAGAAAGATAAATTGGTTTCTCTTCCTGAGGATGCTCCCCCTGCATTCTATAAACCAGTGGGAGGATCCCATGGGCTCAGGGGATGGAGTGCTCTTGGTTCATGTTAGACTTACTGGTACTTAACTTTCTGATGCTAATTGCGACCAATTGGCATTGCACAGTAAGGTATATGACAAGGGAGACATATTCTGGAACATTATCAATTAGCTGCTGTGAGTTATGCAGATCAGACATGAACACTAAAAGGCCATTGTTCCATTAGAACTTGGTATGGTTCCTCACCATGCCAATGCAGTTTCAATGCAGGAGGAGAACCACAAGCAACCTAAGAAGACCATTGTGGTTCATTTTCCCCATGTTCTTTCAGAACCAGTGTAGTCAGCAGGGAAGTATCAGAATATGAAGACAGTAAGTCAACATGATACCTGTTTTCCCCAGGGAGAGGTGCAGGTTGAAAAGATTAGAGCGTGAGTATAGCCAATGTTTCAAGACCCTTTAAGTGCTAATTGGAAAAAGCAGGAAGAGGCTAGCTAGGAACTGTAAAACTGTGTGCTATCAGCAGATCCTTTGAGGAGAGATAACATGCAATTTCACTGTGCTGCCTCTCCAGATTCCTGAAACTTTTGATGTATGGACCAGTGATGCTGGAAACTGGAAGGTTGGGTTTTGATACCAGAGAGCTGTCCTTGGGGACATGAAAGGAGCCTCATTCAGGTGTCCCCTAAAAATCTTTTCACTCCAGAGTAATCTCTGACACAAAATTATAATTATCTGCCTGCTCCCTGTTGTGAAGGTGACTTATCTGTTTGGTCTAAACTAAGAGCTTTACCCATGCTCAGCAGTGGCCACTTGCTTTGTGACTAAGGGCTGGCTTAAAATAACACAGCCTGATCTGGCATGTAACAGCTGGCCAGAATGTCCAAGGTTCATGAATTACAGTTGAGTAACATCCACTGGGCTACAAATTCCTCATCCCTACTATAAATCAGGGCAGACACAAGGTACCCAGAGTCTAAGCAGCCGCATTTTTAATGAAAAAACTGCTGCTTTAGTGTGGATTTATTAAATTGGTTGCTATAAAAATGCAAAGCTGCATCTTCTGTAATGAAAAACTAAGTGCTTCAAATTCAATGTTGATACACCCCGCCCAATTTTAGAGCATATCTGCCTTATTAAATTGATGTCAAATGTCAGAAAATGCTGAGAATATAACTGGAAACTATAGCATCACATTACAGCATTTACAAAAGTTATTATTCTATAAAATAAAGGAAACCTGGTATAACTAATGTTGACTTGTTAACATTACCAGTGCTTCTCCAAGGAAAATCCTATTGGTCCAGTTTGGCCTGTGTAAACCAGATTGGAACACTAGATAAATTAATTTAAATTTAAAGCTTTCTATTCCCCATCCCTGTTTCCAAAGTTCCTTTGCCTTTAGGAGTCCTTGGGGAACCTCAGGAGGTGACAGAGGATGGGCTTTTAAGGCACCTTCCACAGGGTTGTATTCAAACATCAGTTTTTCATATTCTCAGTTTATTTGAGGGTATGCAGAAGTATTGTGTACTCCAGAATAGTCCACAGGAGGCCAGACAATGATTTCTAATGAACAACCATCTTAGAATAGAATTCAGGTTGGAGACAGTCCCACTTAATGAAGTCCACAAGCCAAACCTGAAAAACCAGAAAAGAATTCAAACAAAGAAGTAATATCACAAACAGATTCAAAATGAACTTAATGAAGTTTAAACCAAATATAGAAAATTGAAATGTTGCTCAAATCTGGAGTTAGCCAGAGTATTGAAATAGGTCTGCTCTTACTTTTTATATTCTTACCTTGTACTTTTGGAGAAAATATCCAGATAAAATTTGACAATTTTTTAAATTGAAAACGATGATCATAACAGAAATATGGATCAATGTCCAATGTCTTCCTAAATAGTGCAGATTATGAAGTAGTGTGTAGTTCTTTATATTAAACATGTGCAACACACTGGTTTTACAGCAATAAAATACAAACTTCAGCACAATACAGTACAAGGTAGAGATTAAAATGTGAATAGAAAAAAACAAGATCAACCTTCATAAAAATGCAACTTGTTGTGCAGTAGAGATCTAATTCTCACCATGAAGATCTGAATACTGAGATGTTATGTGTCCCAGTGTTGCTATATGGAGTCAAAGCTTGGACACTTACTAAAGCATCTGAAAAGAAAATACTGTACAGTAATACTTCGGATAACGTTTACCTCAGATAACGCTAAAATCGCATAACGTTAAGTAATCTGGGGAGGAGAATTTGATCGAATAACGTTAAGGTTCTATGGGATGGATCGGATAGCAACTGCTAAAGCCTGTGCGGTTACAATGTATCTCTATGGAGCTTTAACGTTATCCGATCCATCCCATAGGATTTTAACATCCATCGGATAACACTAAAAATCGGATAACACCAAGACTTGTGGAACCAAGTCTTAGCGTTATCCAAAGCATTACTGTAGAAGCTTTTGAAATGTGGATCTAGAGATGGCTGCTAAGGATATCAAGGGTTGACCATGTGAGTAATGTAGAAGTGTTGCACTGGATGGCTAGAGAAAAAAATTGTTTAAGACCATTAAATAAAGAAAGCTCCAATACCTTGGACATATGATGAGGAAATACATAAAGTACAGAATACTCCATCTAGTTATGCAAGAGAAGATCCTAGGGAGGGAATGCCCTGGACATAGACAGACCTCATGGCTGAAGAACCTGAGTATGTCCCTGGAAGAACTTTTCCAAGGAGTTAAGAACAGGAAGACTATCGCCATGATAATAGCCAATATCCAGAATGGATACAGCACTCGAAGTAGAAGAAATACAAGTTTGTTATTTCAAGCTATTCAGGCTCAAACTACTTTCTTCCTTCACTTGTGATTTGATAATCTAAGTACTTCAGCCTTCCCTAGTTATTTCCTTTCTTCTAGCATTCTTACACATATGTTCCCATGGCAATATTGCATCATCCCTAGTTTTAATTTGCCCCATTATTTATTGCATTTTACAGAATAATTATTTTGCTTTTTCTTTGTTGTTATTCCCTTACTTTTCCTTGTAGTGTTTATTATGATAGTTTTCTTTGTTTCTGAAGATTTGTATTTAGGATTTTAACACTACATTTGTTATTTTTTCAAATGTCATTAATCATTTTAGGGGCCTTTCAAAAACCACATGACCTAAAATAGGCCACTTTTTGACATCCCCTGTGACTTTCTGTGACCTTTCACTGACCCCCTACCCCATCACGTGGTTTCTCCATTTCCCCTGATTTGAAGAGAAACAGAAAAAGCATGGCTAAACCTGAGGATGCCTACTCCCCCCCCCCCCCCGGACTTCCATCTGGCCAGGGGGAGGTTTAAAAATTTGGAATCATTGTGATTCCAAAACTCTTAAAGTTGTTTAAATATATTTTAGATGGGACCTGGGAAAGATATGGAGAAAGTTGATGCGTATAGACCAATTTCTTTAATAAATCAAGATGCCAACATATTTACAGCAATAATGGCAAATAGAATGAATGGTTTAATGGCTAGCTATATAAATAAAGATCAGACAGGCTTTTTGAAAGGGAAACACATGGCGGACTTAACAAAGAGGTTTGTGGACCTAATGTATATAGCAGAGCAAAATAGAGAGAAGTTGGATTTTTGTCTTTAGATATTTTTAAAACATTTGAGTTGCTTCAGTGGGTTACAATAAATGAGATAGTTGAGAACTATGGTTTTGGAATAAAGTTTAGAAAAATAGTTGAACAATTATATCAACAGGGTTCTGCCACAGTGAGGGTGAATGATGCTTTTACAGAAGATATTCAGCTTAAAGCAGGGACAATACAAGGAGATCCATTATCACCAATATTTATTATTATGGTTATGGAATTATTGGCGAATGCCATAAGGGATGATTTTATTTATTTATTCATTTATTTATTAGAGTTGTATGCTGCCCTCCTTGGGAGCAACCAACTCAGAGTGGCTCACAGAGTCCATAAATATCAATATAAAAGTGCAAACAAAAATATAATAGATATGTATACAAATGATAGGAACATTGAGGGAATAGAAGACAATAAATTTAGTTTGTATGCAGATGACACATTGGTAATATTGAAAAATCCTAAGAAATTATTAGAAAGGGTACAAACACATCTTAATGAGTTTGAGGAAGTGACAAGATTAAAAATAAATTGGGATAAATCTGAAATAATATTTTGTAATATAGAAAAAGATGAGCAGAAAGAGATAAAGGATAAATGTAATATTCAAATTAAAGATAGTTTGAGATACCTGGGGATAAATATTTAAAATAAGCTTGATGAACTTAAGAAATTGAATTATGAAAAATAAGGAAAGGAAATTAAAAATAAAATTCAACAATATAAAATGTTGAATTTATCTTGGTTTGGCAGGGTTGCATTGTGTAAAATGAAATTATTGCCAAAAAAATTTTTTTGTTTGGTACCCTGCTGATTCAACTTAAGAAAATAATGGTATTTCAGAATTCATGGAACAACTTTTGTAATGGAGGGAAAAGACCAAGAATATATTTAAAAATATGGTACTTATCCCAGAAAGAAGGTGGACTAGGATTGCCAAATGTTAAAAATTATTATAAAGCATTTCAATTAAAAAACATGATAGAAATTTTAATGAAAGAAGAGGTAATATGGGAAGAAAATGAGATGAAAGAATTAAAAGGGGTAGGTAAAGCAATTTTTTTAGATAAAGAAAGATTAAAGATTAGTGTTAAGAATAAAATGATGAAGACAATAATGGAGTCCTGGGGGGAAAATTAAAAGGAAAATTGCCCCCAGATGTATCTCCAGTTATGGAAATGGGAGATTTTAAAAGTTTTCCAGTGAAGATTGATAGAAAAGTGGATGAAGTGTTTCTAAAAAATGATGTGTTCCTGCTGAAAGACTGGGTCCAGATATGTAAGGATGGGGGGGGGGGAATTAGAGTTATATAGACAGTTATATAGATTAGATTTCTTCATTAGGTTTCTCTAGTTCAGGGGTTCCCAACATTTAACTGTCAGGGGCCATGCTGCCCTCGACACTCAGCTGTGGGTGCTGGAGGCATGATTTCTTCCAGTGCTTACATTTTCATCAGTGGTAGTGGTGCCAATTGCACCATTTTTTTTATTTTTGCTTTTTGTACAGTCTCCCTACAGCAGCAGAAGGGTTTTTGGAGCATATTCGCTCCATTTTGGGATTCCCCCCCCCCCACCATGTATTGGCCGCATTTCAGCAGCTAACATGCACCAGTTGGGGGCTTCCTGGTTCTGTGCACTGCTAGAAGCTCCACCCAGCACCAGAAGTCCCCAACTAGCTTGTGTTACCTGCCAAAACACAGTGGATATGTGGCGAAACAATCCCAAAACAGAAGGAAAATGCTCCAAAAACCCTTCTTCTTCTGTGGGGAGTGGCAGAGCCGGAAAGCTGTGGTAAGCGACTTTTTGGACTTCTGATGCTGGGCCAAGCTTCTGGCAGTGCCTGAGTTCCCAGTGTGGGCCATATTAATGAGCTCCATGGGCTGGATTAGGCCCATGGGCCATAGGTTGGGAATCCCTGCTCTAGTTGATAAATGTTACCAATCCTGATAATACCACAGGATGTGGGGTCTAGGGAGAGGTCTGTGTTCACTGGAATGATTGGATGCAATAACATGACCAATTTTCCCTGTAGTATAAGGGTCAGGATGTATCTTAAATCTCCTCTTAGACCAGACTTCTCATTGTCTTTGAAACAGCTTTCAAGAAGACAATGTTAGCCTCAAGCCTTTATTCACCATAAACTGCTGGGAAGAATCTTTAAACCCAGTGATTTGCTCAAATAGCTTTATATGACTCTTAAAACAGTATTTCAAAATCACAAGAGGGCCAGAGGAGCAGAAAATGTTATTAGGGCTAAGATTCATCTTGCATTAGCAGATTTTCCAAAAAATACAAACTATCATTTCAATAGAATATGAATTATAAATAGGAGCATAAAGGGAGGCTACATAGGCTCTAATAGTTCATTTACCAGTACATTTTTATTCTATCTATTCAGCATTGAATAGCTCCCCAAATATAATATGCACTAGGATGGAGGGTGTTGCATTTAGTTGCTTTTCCATGTCAAAACCTCTTGGAATGTGGGGAACTATCAGGTTTATTATGGCTTACAGACCATATTCATGTACACTACTGTACCTTGGAGGGGAGTAAAGCTCCAAAAGGTGCAGGAACAGGGACTTTGCCATCTTGAAGAGTCTGAGATCTACCAGTGTTTCCCCAGCCATATCCTAAATTGGGTGATGCTCTTGAGAAACCTCTTCTCACATGAGCATCCTCAGTAGCAGTAATGGACCCTTTAAATGGGCCCATTTAACCTCTTTCCAGACCAACAGGCAACACAGAATAGTCATCCCTTACCTACCAGTGTGTTATGGGAGAGAGGGAGGAGAGGAGGAGATGGAAAGCAGAGCTGTTTCCTGTCTGTTGGCCTGAAAAGAGGCCAAACAAAAGATGCTGGAGCCCATTTAAAGAGTCCATTATTGCTACTGAGGAAGCTCATGTAAGATGAGGTTTTTCAAGAGCATCACCCAACTTCACCATAAACTAGTGGCTGCTATCCATAGCTTGACACTTGACTAGAGCTGAGCAATGTGGATCACATCCTGCTTTTGTTTTCTTTAAAATAAGCTACCTATTGCTATTCAATTAATTTGACCTGGAAGCATCTTCCTCTCCTTCCACCACCACCACCACTCATGTTAACCTGCCATTTCGATATATGTAACTGAAAGTTAATTTTTTAGCTTTCTAAGCTTGTATCTCTCCCCTCCGTCTCCTCTGAAACACGTTTTTCCAGAATCAGTCTTGATATCTTCATGCTGGCTAAATATTTAAATAAGGATTATGAACTTGTGCTCTCTGAACTATTTCAGCTTTGTCTAACTGATGTTGTAAAGATTTTGAATTTTTCACATATAATTTTTGAATTATTACCTAAATGAAAATGGACAGTTGATTTTTTTAAAAAGATAAAATAAATTAATAATGTCTTGAAGAAGGTCCCTAGGTTAACTGCTTTTCAGAAATGTTAGTTTGTGTAAGATGAGTGTGTGGGGTAACTCACCAGGCATTCAGTTATGCATGTTTTCCTTAGCTATTGTATCAAATAATATTTTAATGGATATTACAGTTCTTAGACTTATTTGTATCGGCTGTACAGTACTTTGTAACCCATTGATCTTCAGAGTTTACATGGTCATATTTCTGTGCAGTGCTGTTGGGAGCAAGTTTTGGCTGAAGAAGATACCCTTACAATTTTTCTGCTTTACAAATACAAACAGAACATGTTGAGAATCACGTATGGATCAAAATATTACAGAGCAAGGGAAATATCAAAAAGAGCCTTCATTACAGAAAAAGGAAGTTTAAAAGCCCCATTCATGATTTGCAGGATGGCAGGAATTTCAGTAGAGTTTCCCACCCAGCTATGTTAATATCTTAATTGCTAATCTATCACTGACTCCTAAAACAATAGTGCTTAAACCTTAAGGTAAACAGGTTTGCCCATATGGCCTGAGAGGAAATCAAGAACTTAACTGAACAGTTTAAAGTACAGTAAAACACCGGATAATGCTAAAACTTGGTTCCGCAAGTCTTGGTGTTATCCGATTTTTAGTGTTATCCGATCCATGTTAAAATCCTATGGGATGTATCGGATAACATTAAAGCTCCATAGAGATACATTGTAACCACAAGGGCTTTAGCGGTTGTTATCTGATCCATCCCATAGGACCTTAACGTTATTTGATCCTATTCTCCTCCCCAGATTAATGTTATGCGATTTTAGCGTTATCCGATCCAATCGTTATCCAGTGTTTTACTGTACATTCAAACATCCTAGGCATAACTGCAATGAAATAAACAGCAGTTTGAGAGCTTTATAAATTTATTAAAAAATCAACCCTTGCAGTTATCTTACCTGCAAGTAATCATGGTACAGTGTGGTGTTTGTGAACATGTAAGACTAAACTTGAAGTGGATGGCAAATTAAAATAATGAGATAAGCATATTTTATTGAAAATAAAAGTATATATAATTTAAAAAATGTTAATTTCAAAATTGGGGCTACTACTAGTTGATTTCCTTGCCTTAGCAAACTGCAGCCTAAAGAGGTTTTGCTGTAACTGCTTGAAAGCAAAAAAATTGCAAGTAGATAAATAGGGACCACTTAAGTGGGAAGGTAAACAGCATTCTGTGCTGTTTGACAAGCCTGCCACATGTCCATGGAAATGTCTACAGATGCAGACAGCAATGGCTCTTTGGCTATAAACAGAGATGAGCACTGAACCCTAGAGTTGGACCCGGCTGGCTTTTGAGCAAGGGTGACCTTTACCTTGTTCCTTTCCTTTATCCTTTCTGTGTAATATAGGTGGGAGCTCTCCCTGTATAGGAGGAAAAGGAAGGCAGACAAAAGAACTATGGGAAACTATGCAGAAGAAGACACCATTTGCTGAGCCTCATTTTTCAATTAGGAATTTACAAGTATAATAATAATCTCCAGGTTGCAATCTGACAACTCCAGCTAGGCTTTCCAAGCAGCGAGTAATTAGATCTTGATTGAATAAGTCACAGAAGCACCTATCTTTCTGATAAAATACACCTGTGCATTTCATGCCCACAATTTTGGAGAGTTACAATATTGTAGGCATGGAAATGACATAGGCGTTGAAATCCAAAATAGATGTTTTTCCAGAAATACCATATGAATCCCATTAACTTCCAGGAGCTGCCCATAGCTTGAACACTATTTCTATAGTGAGACATATGATAGGAACTCTCAATGACTATTTAAAATGTAGCTTTTTAAAACCTGTGGAATAGGAGATAATATTCACAAGCAATAGAAATCATATGATAACATTAGTGGTTAAAAAAAATCTTGCCTCTTTTCTTAATTTTGATAGATCATACTTTGACTCTAAGCATTTAAGCTCTTCGAACGGAGTAGGGCAGAGAGATAAAGGTGAAAGGAACATACCTCTTTGTCAGTGTGAAAAGACAAAGCATTCATAATAGAGACAGCTCTAAAGCTGCTATATTTTTGACATTTTTATACAAAGGAGATGATAATGCCAAATTTCATATGAAAAGATTTGCAGCTTTCCTTAATAATTTGGGTGTGGCTATCAGAATGTTTATAATACATTTTTTAAAGGGAAAACCTTTTTGGGGTGGGGAATACTTCTTGTAGACAATCGCATTTCACACCATATTGTTTTTAACCCTGAAAATGTTGGCCTTGGCCAGCACATCCGATGGTGAAAGCTTCTGGGAGCTGTAGTCCAAGAACATTTGGGGACCCAAGCCTAGGAATCTCTCTAGTCTAAAGCCTTAACTGATATGACTGGTTTGCTGAAGAGTACAACAACTAGTACTTATGAGTTGTAATTATGAATGTGAAGAATACTCACTAAATAGAATTATGTGGCTTTGACACAATTGGGTGAAGAAGTTTCAGGCTACCTCACCTCCAAAGCAGCAGCAGAATACAAATCACTGTGTTGTTTTCCCCATCAGGATCTCTGTAATTTACTCAAAATGTCTCTGCATAAAACTATATTTGTTTTATCTTTGAAAAGCACTCTGTGGCTGCAGGTAACACAGAGGGTGAGAGAGTGCACAGAATAGCTCAAATGATTCTGCAGAAAGACACAAACAATCCACTCAATTCTATGAATTCTTTAAAAGTCAATGAAACCAACAACAGCTATCACAGTTGTGTGCTATTTGTGCAAAATCCAGTCTTACAGATGAGTTTGTTATAGTTGTGCCCTTTTTTTCGGTTTAGTTCCCTCATTGCACTTTTGATTTGAAAGTGCTGTGGACAGTGCAAAATAGAATTTGGTAAACTTCTATAAATTTGGAAAGGCTTGTTCACATTATTCTCTCAGACACACAAAATTGTATCTACTATGGCCACTGTCTTCTAGTGAGTTGCTACTGTTCTTGATGTACCTCCTCCACCGACTGTCAGGAATCTTTCCTTGCCACTGTCAACAAACTGACTGCCCTAATACTTCTTTGATAATTTTTTTAGCACTTCACAAACAAAATTAATAGTCACATTAATAGGTTAAGTAGAAAGATGCATGGTCACTAAATAGGTGAGAAAAGATGACTGTTGCAAGTTAAGATGCAATGAATCACCCTCTTACTGGCATTTCTGATCCCTTCACAATTGGAATCCTGTGGAAAGAACAAGCCTGTAATACCTCCTTTAAGACCCATGTGGTTAGAAATGAACATAATTGCCCAAGCAACAGTATCTGCTTCAGCAATTAAAGATGGACCTGCTACTCTTTAGAAAGAGACTCAGCACTGTACTTTGGAAACTTTAGTTTCTCAGCGACCTCCTTGTCAAGGTTTTCTTCCCCTCAGGTCTCCATCAGTTTGTCACATTGGTAGACAGTAGCCCAGCTGGTGATGGTTAGAGGCCCTTGACTGCTTCTTCATTATACAAAACTTGGCACTAATGAGTGGACATCTAGCCAGAACATTATGCTAGGGCAGGGGGTGAGCAACTTTTCATTATTTAATAAAATCTTTTTTGAATGGTCATTGAGTGTTCAAGTGTACATGTTCAACCATAGTAGCTAATGCTTCCTTTAAAAATAAATCAAAACAAGGAGTTTTAGAATTATTAGACTAAGGGTCAGTGGGCTGCACAAAACTCATATGTGCAAGTATATGTTGCACATATGGCTTGCATTGCTTTCTCCCACCATGTCATCTGCTGCTGGTCTCATTTAATACCTTAGGACTCAGAGCTATTTGTGTTCTTGCTTCATGCAGTTGGCTGTGACCATATGGGATTATTTTCAATTTTTTTCAAAATACTGCAAGCATTCGGAGTTGCTATGATGGACCTGCTACATGATGCTCTGAACTGACAATATAGTTGCATTGTAGGCTGTATGAGTTTGGAACTATCCCAGAAACTTCATCTCTTCTAGTTGAATTCAGAGCATTCTCTTATTCAATTCTGTTCATAAATAATGGTTTTTGAAGCAATGTGAATACATTCTAGATACAGTAAAACCCCAGTTTACGATTTTAGTCGGTTCCAACAGTTTTGTTGGATTAATCGTAAACCGAAGCACATTTCTCCATAAGGATGCATTGCAAAAAATTTTTAAAAAACATTCCCGACCTCCCCACCCTCCAAACCCCCCCCCCCCAAAAAAAAAATTCCAGACATGCAGTAAAGGGGGATATAAATGAGGGAGTTAAACTCCCTACCCTTCCCTACCTTGCCTGGGCTCTGGCACTTCTTCTTCAGGGTTGGCATCGGATGATGAACAGGAGCAGTTTGTCCAGCCACCAGGGCCGGCCACATCCAGGGTTCCCCCACTGAAGATGCCAGAGCCGGATGAGGTGAACCATTCACCTATTTCCCCTTTCTGTGCCTGAGTCAGGATGGCAAAGGGAGGGAGAGGTGATCATAGTGGGGCAACCTTGTCTTGAGTGTTCATGGCATCTCTTCCAGAGCTGTTGCTGAAGTGCGAGATATCTTTTAAATCCTATGCCTTAGCGACGGCACTGGAAGAGGAGACATTAACGCAGGTTCGCCCCACTGCAATCGATTGTCTCTCCCCCGCCTTTCTGTGCCCGGGTCAGTGCTGTGAATGGGGGGGGGAGAGAAGTGATCAATTGCAGTGGGGCAACTTTGCCTTGCACATTCACGGTGCCTCTTCTGGAGCTGTCACTGAGGCGTTGGATTCAAAAGACATCCCATCCCTTAGCAACGGCTCTGGAAGAGGCGTCATGAATGCACAAGGCAAGGTTGCCCCGCTGCGATCGTGCCACCTATAGAGTTCAAAATGGCTGTGGATGATCTTATATACCACCCAGTTGCAATGCACTCTGGGGAATTCCCAGTTGTATAATGAATATATGTCATGAACCAAGACGTTATTTCCAAGGGATTTGCCATCATAAACCATGGCAAACATAAACCAGGGCATTTGTAAGCTGGGGTTTTACTGTATTTGTTAGTGTCGTATACTGAGAGAGTTTCTTCTTGATAACAAGGGGTCAATGGTTCTGGCTGAAGGCATTTCTTTTTGTCATTTATGTGTCAACACAAACTTCCAAAGAGTAATATTTCTCACTTGCTAGAACACTAGGTGAGGTGGAAAAAAATAGATTTTAAAAACATTTTAGCAGTTAAAATGTGGCATTACAGCAGATCTGTACAATGTGATGTAATTTCTCTGTGTGCATTCATAAACCATGATTAATTCATCTGGTGGTTCTTCAAAATGCATTCTTTGTCTAAGCTAAGGTGGTGTAACTTGCATTTGTTTTTAGGGCAGAGCATGTGGTGGAACTGCTGCTTACTTTTTCCTTCTAATATATAATGTGTCCTAGTTCTTGTTATGTCTACAAAATCAATGCCTAATAGAGCTAGATCGCACATAATACTTCATGTATCATTAAACCCTTCTGAGTAGCCTTTACCATGCATCCTCAATGTACTGTTATATTAATTTAATACCACTTCAGTCATTTGGTTTGCATCCTAAGTAACCTTGAGATTTGTAGTTTGGTAGGGAACTTAGAATTCTGTGCTATAGAGCTCTAGTACACTTCTCTGAACTTCTTCTTCAAGTGCCGTATCCATTCTGAATATTGACTATCATCATGGCGAGAGTTGTCCTGTTTTTAACGCTTTGGAACAATTCTTCCAAGGACATTCCACACTAGTCTCTCAGGTTCTTCAGCCATGAGGTCTGTCTACATCTAGGGCAGTGTTTCCCAACCTTTGGTTTTTGGACTTCAATTCCCAGAAGCCTAAGTCAACTCCCCGAAGCACTGATCAGCTAGTGTACTGACTTAGGCTTCTGGGAATTGAAGTCTCCCGCTAGAGCTTGGGCCCCACATTGGGAACCACTGGTCTAGGGCCTCTCTTCCTAAGGGTCTTCACTGGCATATTGAGTTGGATGTTGGAGTATTCTATACTTTATGCCACTCTTCATTATATGACCAAGGTATTGGAGCTTTCTTTGTATAATGGTTTTAAACAGTTCTTGTTGTTTATCCATCCAGTGCAACACCTCCACATTAGTCATATGATCAACCCATTATAGCTTTAGCAGCCAGCTGTAGATCCACATTTTAAAAGCTTTGCAACAATCCTGTTACTCACAAGTAGAATTTAGTCTACACATAGGTGGGACCACACCTGAATCCAGGATTTTAAGCTTGCCTTCTCATGTGTCCTGAGCTAAATCTAGGCTGTAAGTAAGGTAGCACATAGGATTTTATATGGTAGTGGGCCAGGTTACTTGAGAGACCACACCTTCCCAAGGGTATCTGTCCGTCCCACCAGAGCAGACAGGAGAGGTGCCTTAGTGGTTCCATGAGCCAGAGAGGCTCGACTCTCTGGCACGAGAAAGAGGGCCTTCTCCCTGTTCACTCCGATTCTATGGAACCGCCTGCCTCTGGAGCTGCACCTTCAGACGGGGTTATTGGCTTTTAGAAAGGGCTTTAAAACCTGGCTGGCAGGAATGGTATGGGGCAATGAGGGTTTACTGACACACACACACACCCCGCTGGCTTATTTAACATCCTGTATCCTTCCCCCCCCCCCCATTCCTACCCTCATTCGTATATTCAGTGGGTTAGTGTAGGGAATGAGAAGTTTTTCAAGTTTTTAAACTGGTTTTAATTTTAATTTTACTTTGTTCTTTTTCTGTTTTTAGGGGTTTATTTTATGTCTGTTGTGCTCCGCCCTGAGTCGCTTGTGTGAGTAGGGCAGAATATAAATTTGACAAAATAAATAAATAAATAAATAAATAATTTTAACCACTCCAGTCATCTTCTTTTCTTTTAAAAGTATACATATTGTAGCAAAAGTAGGTTACAGATTAATTAAGGAAATGTAACAATCTTAGTTCAGAAAACACATTAAAACAATGAAAGCCTATCTAATTGTGGAAGCCCTGAAGGCCCACTCCTCTCTCTTACCAGCCTACATGTTTTCTCAGCATGGAGCACAGGAACAAGAGAAAGTCCTGCCCATTCCCTCTGGTTTTTATTTCCTCAAACAAGTTCCACCCTCTTGCCATTCCCCTAAAGGAATCCAGCCAATGACTATACAGTATCACATGTCTGTCCAATTTAAGTTTCATTTCTTCCAAACCACAAGGGTAGCATGTTTTGACTATCACTCCTCTCTGGAATGCGCTATAACACTTCCTTTCAGTACACACGCACATACCAATCTCCATTACAGACTTGAAAAACACACAGGCCCCAATCTAACCATAACAAGCTTCTATTTTCTTTTCAGATATGTTAGTCAGTGTCCAAGCTCCATTTCCATATAGCAACAGTGGGAATATATAACATCTCACTATTTTGATCATCATAGCAACAGTTAGATCTCTACTGCATAACAAATGTTGCATTTTTATAAAGGTGGACCTTGCTTTTTCTATTCACATTTTGATCTATACCTCATGATCCCACTTTTCATAACAAACAAATAAAAAAAATCCCAGGATTTACTGAGGACTGAGCCATGACAATTGCAGTGCTGTCAAACTTATGTAATTGTGTAACATAGATGTGCCAAAAGACTGGTAATCAACTTGAAATCAATGGGTTCAAATCCAGCTCAGGGGTGAGCTCTAGTTTTGGACAGTCTGAACTGTCCAACGGTTATTAAAACACAGCGACAACAAATATTTTGTGACAGAAGCAGATAAGAAGATAAGTGTAATATCAGTGGATACTGGATTTGCCCAGTGGCCAAACTTTACCACATCTGTTTAAGATAAATATTATCATTCGTTTAAATATCCCACCTCTATCTTCGGTGTTTTTAACTTGAATTTTAATTTTTATGTATGTGTTTTAATTGTTTTTAGCTGTAAAGCCACCCTGAGTCTTCGGAGGAGGGCGGGGTACAAATGAAATAAATAAATAAATCATTCATCCCTTGAGATTAAATTGAACTCAGGAACATAGATCAAACTAATGATTTAGGGCAGGAGTTCTCAACCTTTTAAAGCCGGGGGCCGGGTCATGCTCCCTTAGACAGCTTCGGGGGGTGGACAGCCATTTTGCCCTTCATCCACCACATGGCATTTCCTGGTGTGGCAGAGGCGGTGGGGGCCACATAAAATAGCACTGTGGGCTGGAGGTTGAGAATCCCTGATTTAGGGCTAGGAGGTTGCCTCAGTTAAAAAAGTGTGTGGAAGAGTGTGTTTCCATCTATTTGTGCATGTATGCACTTAAGTATTGTGTGTGATGTTTTGATACATATGATAAGAGCAGTATTTTAGAGCTCAAGAGATGAAGATAGAAAAGACTAGATTTAAAAACTGTAGAACTAATATAGATAAGTATGTGGAGACGAAAGGTAAGAATGAGAATATTAATTTTATAGTCATGGTAACCATTGATTTATAAAGTTTAAAAGATCGAGAACTGTGCACTGCAGGCTTCTCCAAGGTTTTAGAAATGTTCTTATTCCAGAAATAGAGCACATTAGAAAGAAAAATGAGTATGGTGTTTTCTGTCTCTTTTGCCAAGCAAAAGTTAAAGGGGTGATCTCAGGTGAGCATTTCCTTCTTTTTACGTGATGTGGATTTTTTGTTTCAGTTTATTTTAATTAGCAGTTATTTCATTAGTAGCTTACAATACATGACCAAAGAATTTTGTCATTATTTTTATTACTAGTTTTCGCAAGTTGTATTTTTTAAATGCTAGTACAGAAACTTAATTAAATACCGTTTTGGCATAAATTAACCTCACTTTCTCTACCATCTCAAATCATACTAAATATGTGACTGTTATATACCATATTCTCAACTCTGCACATTAGTCTCATGTCTTTTAAATTTTCCTCCCATTTACAGCCTCATTTTTCTGCTGTTGTGATAATCAAACTGGACACTAATTATATTTTCAGTCTGTTCAAGAAATAAAAGTAATGGTATTCCTGGCACTAAACATGGATAACTTTAATAACTTATTTCCACTGTAACTGAATTTCTACATATGGCTGCCACTTATAGTAGTCATCTGTAACACAGTTCCAAGAGGTGCTACATACTTTGTGTTATCAGATTTTGCAGCATCTATTGGGACATTTTGACTATTTCCATTTAAAGAGAAAGGGTTAGATCCAATGTTAGTCCTACCTCCGAAGCTGGGCCTTACACATGGGGTGAGCAAGGCTGGCTGCAACCTGGCCGAGGAAGAAGTGCGCATTGGTGGCGGCAGTGCCACCATGGAGAGACCTGGGAACAGAGAGGACTCACTGCCGGCCGGGGCCAAAGAAGGAGACCCACTGGAGCTGCCTGCCAGGTGGCAGCGCAAGGAGAAGCGTGACCTGCAAGCCAAAATTCAAGGGATGAAAAACACTGTTCCAAAAAAAATGATAAAAAGCAAAGAAAACAACTCTTAGAAGATGTTGCCAAGTTGGAGGCTGAGCTAGAAACAGAAACATGAAGAACTAAAGATGCTAAAGGAGACATTACCGGAACAGAATAAAGAACATTCAGCAGCTCTAAATATTGCGCAATTGGCGCTTGAAGACAAAGATCAGATTCAACCTCCTAGAATATCAAAAGCACAGAAAAGGTGGGACCAAAAACTGGCCTTGGAGAAAGAGAAGAAAGAATAGCAGAAGCAGAGGTTGAAAATTTAACAGGAGCTAGGCATCTGGAAAGCCAGAAACTTACACAAATGTTGGCCACAAGACAATTGGAATTTAAACAGATTCCATCTGATGGTCACTGCATGTAGAGAGCTATTGAGGATCAGCTCAAGGAGCAACAGAATTCCTGGACTCTTAGAAGCTCTTAGAAGTGGGACTGCAGAATATATGGGAAGTCATATAGACGGTTTCCTCCCATTTCTGACCAATCCAAATACAGGAGATTTGTACAGCCAAGGTAGATTAGCAACTTCTATCGTTATTAATGTACTTCTTACAAATGAAGTCAACTGTTGTTATGAAGATAATTGGTATCAAGCCCATTAGTATTGCTGAACTAGTATTGTAATATGGTACTTTTTTGTACTAAATATTGTATTTTATTGTATTTGAATATTGTATAGTCTTTGTGTTGTATTGATTATATTGTGTACATGTATTATTATTTGTATTATTGTATATTTATGTATATTCCATGACTGTGAGCCGTCCTGAGTTGGGTTTCCCTGATTGGGCAGGATATAAATTGAAAAATTAAATTAAATTAAATTACCTAAAGTAAATCCATTAAAACTATCTGGAGTTTTAACTTAAAATTCTCATTCATTGCAATGAATCTGCTTTAGACAGGAACACTGGATATTTCTCAGAGACTTTCTCTTTAAATTCATCCATAATTATGCCATTCTCGTATATAGCCATTGAGTTACCCCACCCTTCCTAAATAAGAGCAGAAGATGACTAGCAATGCTTGGATGTAAACATTTCACCTAAACTAAACAGTTTAGAATATGTAATATTCAGAACTGGAGAGTTTTAAAAAATGTATTTGCCTCCATCATTAAACCAGAATGTGTTTGTGGTTACACACTTTTGGTATTCTCAGTTTGTATTACTTTTCATTCTGTTTTAATTGCTCTCAGACATTATTTCATATCAAATAATTCAATAAGGAAGCTTATTAACTGAATATAACTGAATTAAACTTTACTGAAAAAAATATATGAATCATAAAAGTTTTTTGCCCAAACTTATCCAATTATTAAGAAGATAATAAAATATGTCTATTTTTTTTTTCAATTGGCTCTTTATTGTTTACCTTTCTAGTGCTCACTGGTCCTTAATTGTAAATCTCTTACCAAATATACATCTGAACTTAATTTTGAATGGAACAATTTTCCAACTTGTACAAAATGGGAAACTAGGTTTATCAGAACAACTAATAGTTGTATTTTCTTGCTACCCCCTAAAATACTGTCTTAGTAAATTTTCAAAAGAAAAAGAGCAAAAAGGTGCTGCAAGAGGCCATAATTGTATTGCATATTTATACCAGCATCATCCCATTGGTGTTAACTTTCAGCTATGAATTGGCATAAATTAAGAAGTGAACATAGGCATTTCCTGTTGCAATATCTAAGTCAGCTTCTTAGTGAGCAGCAATTTACTACTGAAAATTGCACCATTAGAGCTCTCCTCCCCCCCCCCCCCCCGTTGAATGTAACTAGGAGGGTTCCGGCCTATATTCTCTCTTTAATAGTAAGTATAACCATGTCATCATACATTTTATTTTGTGGCTCAAGTGGCTAAGACACTGACTGGGAAGCAGAAGGTCAGCAGTTTGAGTACTGCAGGACAGAATGAGCTCCCGCCTTTGTCCCAGCTCCTGTCAACCTAGCAGTTTGAAAGCAAGAAATTGCAATTAGATAAATAGGGACCACTTTGGTGGGAAGATAACAGCATTCTGTGCACTCCAGTGTCTAGTCATTCCTGCCACATGACCACGGAAACATCTGCAGAAGCAGACAGCGCTGGCTCTTCAGCTTTGAACCAAAGATGAGCACTGAACCCTAGAATTGGATACAACTGGCTTTCGAGCTAGGGAAACCTTTACCTTTACTATCCAGTTTTGAAATTGTGGATCTCCCATAACTCGATTTTCTCCTGTGAAGTAGAAATTGGCAGCTAGAGATTTTGACGTGTAATGAGAGTGGTAGAAGCCAACTTCAGGCATCTGCTCTCCATAATAGCTCCCTTGAGGGGACCAGGAGCCTGGATGGCAGAGGGGGGAAAGAAGAGTGCTCAAAATCTGATGGCAACATCTACTTGGGGTCGGGTTTTTATTATCTTGTGTCAATAACTGTTCTCATTACTTTTTTTATCCTTGTGAGATGTCTTTAGGCAAATACATTTGGAATGGTTACTGCAATATATTAGTCTAAAGCTTATTTTGTGCAGAGATCTTTTCCAGTAGTAAATCTCTCTTCCTCCCATCTTTTCCAGCCTTCGACAAAAGAAGGGGAATCCTCCCCAGAGACACTGGATGGGACCTGCTAATTTAGCAAAATGCAAGCCATGCCATCTGACACATTCCAACCCCGTTTGTGGCTCAGATGGACATACCTACACAACAAAGGTAAGTGAGTGTAATACTGAAAAACTGTCTACAGTAATTCAGGTGCCCATCAAAGCACCATGACAAAACCAAGCCTAGATGTGTAACATTCTAGAACAAGCTGTTTGATGAAATTATTTGGTCGAGGTCTATAAAAGAAAAAGACTTTTCCAGGTGATGTCTTTATGCACATTTATAGAGTGAAACGTGTTGGTTGATTTCAGAGAGTTCCATCCTTCAGGAGTGCAGTATTTCCGGCTGCTTTTGTAGTGTCTAGGGCAAGGGTGCTCAGACTTTTCAGGCCATGGGCTGGTCACATGGTTCAACAAGCCAGTCATGTGGTTCCTCCCACCAGAAGCAGAAGTAAAATGCACCTGTGTATACACACAATGCTGCCGTAAATGCACCCATGGCTTCGTAAATGCATTTATGACAGCTGCAGGTGAATTTACATCAGCATTTTGCACACGCACATGCGCATTTTACTTGCACTTCTGGGAGTGGTGAGGGCACCATGGGTCATAGTTTGGGCACCCCTGGTCTAGTGCATCATCAAGATGAAAAAATGAAAGGGGTCTACATTTTGCAAAATATTTTGAATTTTAAGCTTGAATGTATAATGGACATACTGCTGATCTTGTACTGTACATAGAATGCCAAGAAATCACAATAACCATTGAAGATACCTGTTATGTGAACCTTTGGCGTCAAGTTACTCTGTATACCCATTTATTTATGATATAGCATGAATGATGTTTCTATCACTCCTTGCCTGGTTGTTAGAAAGTAAAAGTCTCATTAGAAGGTGCAACATTTTATTTAATAATGAAAATATAAGTCAGAAATCACATAACATGATGGATCATGTTGGTGTGTGTAGGTTTTTTAAAAAATTTTATTTATAATTTTTCAAAAATACAAAGAAAGAATACAACAAATACAAAGAAAGATTACAACAAATAATCATAACGATTAATCATCATCAACCAAGAATCCTCGCAAAGAATTAACAACAAGTACATGATATATGTATGAAGTAAAGTATAAATGTAAAATGAAATGAAATACAAAAATATGAAATCAACTTTTCTACAGAAGCTTACTTATTGTAAATTTTCAACACTGTAATGCATAATACCTTTATCTGCTTCTTTTGGATCTTAAATAACATTCTTTTATAATTCACCGCCATGTTATATACATTGTCCGGGCAGATATGACATTTCACATTTTTCAAAAATTAATTTGATCTGGTACAGGCTTAATGCCTTTATCTTTAATCATTACATACTCAACAAATTGTCGCCAAATTCTCCAGAATCTATTTTCATGAACTATGCCTTTTCTGATATTCAATTCCCATGTTAGGTTATCATTCAGTGCTAATTGCCACATTTCTTTGTACCAATCACCAATTTTCAATGATGTTTCATTTTTCCAATTTCTTGCTATACATGTATAGGTTGTGTACAACATTACATCAAAGGAGTAGCTAAGACTCAAAAATGTTCATATCTAAAAACGGATAACACAGTGAATATTTTAGAAACAGCCAGATTATAAATGCCTATGGCATTGATTTGGTAAAATGAAATTGTCCTTTTAGTCATTTTTAATTCAGGCACTGATGTCTTACTCGATAAACAGAGTTAAAATGCCCATCTTCCATTCTTCACAATGTCTTATGGCAGATTTTTCAATTTTTTTTATGGATAGATGGATGGATTGACTGATTGATTGATTGATTGAGCCACTAACACTTCTACCATGACTAGTCCAACCAGAACAATGGGTTGGTGAAGTATTGTACCTAAACCTACAAGCCTAAAGGAAAAAGAAAGTGAATCATACTTTGTTGTTGTTGTTGTTCAGTCGCACAATCGATTCCGACCCTTTGTGACCCCATGGACCACTGTCTGCCAGACACTTCTGTCTTCTGCCATCCTCCTCAACTCGCTCAGTTCTGAATCATACTAACTACACATTAAGTAAGTTTGAAGCTGTGTGACCAGATAAGGTAAACATAAGTCAGAACTGATTTGATGGCACACACAGTTAGGAAATAAGGGTGCAGCAGTTCTGTCCATCCTAGGCTGTTGTGCAAATACATTTGTAAATAATATTGTTAGGAAGAGTCTGTCAGTTCTGTCATGCTCAATAGTAAGTATGCTTGTAAATAATATAGATAACAGATTTATATGATGAATAGCTGTGAATGTCTGAGTGATATACATGCATAGTCTGAGTACTAGCATGATTGGCAGATTGATGATTGACCGGTGAGTGCAGAGATGAATGTTGATTGGTTGGCATGATAGGAATGTTTTTGCCAGTAAGGGTGTTGTGGGGTAGCCCGTCTGTTTGGAGAATGAGTAAGTAAGGCTCTGTTGAACAATCTGGTAGAAAACAGTCAGGGGGAGAGAGAGAGAGAGAGTTAATGAGACAGATAGCTGGAAGAAAACTTAGTGAGAGTGTTCCTGGGTAAAGTCTGTGAAAGCAATTATTCTAAATTTTAGTATAGAAATCTACATTTATATTTTACAACCATTCTATCCTTTATCTAGAATCTGCTTTTCCCATTTAACCACCAACCTGTGTTATCTGAATATACTCTTTTGTTTGTTCCGAAGTGAACTCTCCTTATCAATTTAATTTTATGAATAACATATCTGCTGGCGTGTAAGATGCACTTCTCCCCTTAAAATACACCAAAAAACAAACAATCCAGAGTGCATCTTATATGCAGTAACAGCGCCGCCGCCACCGCCCCCCCCAAAAAAAAAAACTGGTGCAGTTCAGTGGCTAGAGAGGATCTGCAGCTGGAGACAGGAAAGTACTATTTTTAAAACTGGCCTCAAACCCCCCCTCCAGCCACCACTGACCGCTAGGAGCCAGGTGAAGGGCAGCTTCCGAAGGAACAATCTTGCCTGGCTGAGCCCACACTCCCTGCCTCCTGGTGGCCAGCAGGGAGGCAGGGTGGCAGGGTGAGATTGCTCCTATGGGATGATCTTGCCTGTCCAAGGGCACCCACCCTGCCTGCTGCCACTTGGCAGCAGTGGGGAATGTGGGTGAGAACACTCCTTTGGGATGATATTGCCCAATCCAGACCGCCTAGACCACCTCCTGCCAGCTGGGAGCAGCAGGGAATGCAGGCTAGAACACTCCTTTGGGAGCGATCTTGCTCGGCTGATCCTGCCCTCCCACCTCCTAATGGCCAGTGGCACTGGGACTGTCCAGGCAAGAGACTTCCAAAGAAGCTCTCTTGCCTGGCCAATACTGCCCTCTCTGGTTCCCGGAATTAAAATGTAGAAAATTATTTTCCCCCTTTAAAATGTGTATAAAACGGAATGCATACTCCGATGCATCTTATACGCAGCAAATACAGTAAATTACAAGATATTAAACAGTCTACAAAATGGAAAACGTTACACTTGCATCACATAAGGCTATATAATACCAAAGGAAAAAGAAGAGATTGTAATAGAATGAGAAATCTTATCATGCAGCATCTGAATTAAAAATAGATACCAGCCTGGAGCATAGTAACATGGGCAGACCCAAATCCTTGGTAGAAATTTTGGGGATAGTTATCCTTTTAGGCAAATACCTGTCCTAGTGGCACTAAAGAATTGAGATGAGGTTTGAAATGACAGTGCCAAAGAGTTCCCTGCAGTTACCTGGGTAGCCTGCTAGAGTGAAAGTAAGAAGGTACACCTTGTTGGGGAAGAACATTGCATATAGGATGACAGTTACTATAAATATCTTCAATATTTGAAGATATTCAAGGGATGGTCAAGTAGTTTAGCAAGAAGCAGTGGTAGTCGTTTCAGCTAACAATTTTAAGGGCCACTTACTGATTATAATGAATTTGAACTGTAAACAAATGTTTAATTCATAGGCATATGGAACATCTTTAATAATTTATTTTTCAGCCAACTGTGAAGGAGACCAAAGACAATAATTTAAAAATATGGAGTATGATACTTCTCAGAAAAATGAAAAATCCATCTAAATAGAACTATGTTTTCTCTCCTTCCCGGGTCACTGCATGCTCACAATGTGTGGTAGAACTCTAGGTGGGCCTCGATGTCCCTTCCTCTCTCAGCTCATTTCAGCAATGACCTCTTCAAATGTATATGCAAAATAGGCATATTATACAGTAATTACATATACTACCTCTCCATTCCCTGCAGTGAACTGGTCTAGGATCTGTACCTATGCAAACATCCATGCAGATGTGCCAAATAAAATGATTTATTTATACAGACCTAAATGAACATGAGTATTCTTTCTCATGGGATGAATACTTTCTAGGACTGATTAAGTCTTTTCTCATTGTGCATATATTAAAAGCCCCAGAATGGAAGCTACAATTTCAGCATAATAATGAAATATATACAGTGGTGGGCAGCAACAGGTACACACCACCCCCCAGCAAGGGGGGGGGAGCAAAATTGTGTGGCCTTCAGGTGGGTGGTGGTGGTAGTGAAATTGGGTGACCACCCCCACCTCCCTGCCCTGCCCAGACTAACACAACTACCATTTAAAAAGTTTTATTCTGTGCAAGCATATAAGAGAGTAAACAACAACAACAACAAAAGACAAAAACATTGTGGCATCTTAAAGACTAACTGCTGTATTTTAATGTGAGCTTTTGTGGATCAAGTCTACTGGCTCTTTGGCTATAAACAGAGATGAGCACTGAACCCTAGAGTTGGTAACGACTGGCTTTCAATGCCAGCTGAGAGAAAAAAACAACTGCAGGCCTGGGGCGGCTGCAAAAGACCTTGCCGCCACCCTCACCGGATGCTCTGGACACTCCCTCAGCCAGCCAGCTGAGAGGGAGAAACAGCTGTGAGTCCCGAGCAGCTGTAGCCAGGACCCTTCTGTATATGTGATTTTTGTTTTTGCTGTTGTTGTTTTTTTGTAATACCTTCTTGTAACATTTTATTGTGATATTAATACTTTTGGATTGTTACTGTGTTGTTGATATTTATATATGTATTCTGATACTGTGATGATTGTGATTATGATATTGTGGAATTTGTGATTGTATTGCTGTTACTTTTATAATATGTAAGCCGCCTTGAGTCAGGTTTACCTGAGTAGGGCAGGGTATAAATTTGAAATGAAATGAAATGAAACTAAAGGGCAACCTTTAACTAATAACAGAAGATCCCTGATTGGTATTCAAATTTGACGTCAGGTTTTGTCCCTGCAAGTGGTTCAAGGTCTCCCGTGCTTAAAAGCCAGTCATATCTGACTCTAGGTTGCACTGCTCATCTCCATTTACAGCCAAAGAGCCAGTGCTGCCTGTGTTTGCAGATGTATACATGGCCATATGGCAAGCATGATTAGATCACCCATTATGTAGGCTCCGCCCATAGTGTGGTAGTGAAATTTTTTGCTGCCCACCACTGAATATATATACTCTGGCTATCATGCTAATCATACCTATACAAGGGTGATTCTAGTATTTTGCAGCCTCTCCAGAATGCCATAGTGTGATCTTCCCTGGAAACAATGTTCTAGACCTTCAGTGCCACTATTATTTTAACTAAAGAAATAGGAGTTGTTAAAGGTTTTACACATACTGTATTAGTTCAGTCATCAGTTCAAATGGAGGCAGGACATTGGAAGAAGACAAACTTTAAATGACAGCTAGGAAGGACATAGAAAGGGTAACCAAAACCAAAGGCAAGCGCATAAACACTATTGCTGTTTCCTGTTATTCTGTATGGATGAAGAAACTGGACAATGAAGAAAGCTTACAGAGAAAAAAATTGATTTCTTTAAAATGTGGTTTTGGAAATCTTTACAGATACCATGGATCACCACAAAGACAAACAGTTTTGTTATGAATCAAATCAAGCCTGGATTCTCTCTAGAAGCAAAAATGAAATTGAAACTGTCATACTTTGGTCACACTATGAGAAGATAAGGCTTAGTGGAAAAGATAGTATTTCTAGGAAAGGTTGAGGGCAGCAGGAAAAAAATGGCTAAATATGAGATGGTTTGGCTCCATAAAAGATGCCACAACCTTGATTTTTCAGCAGCTGAGCAAAGCTGTTGAGGATATGACATTCATGGGTTTGTCATGGGTTTGAGGCATCTTGATAGCACATGACAATGACAAATTTGGATTTGATTAATTTATTGGGATTTTAATAGTGTTGTTTCATTAATGTTTTTGTTTTCAATATTTTGAAACTTGTGGTTTCTTATGAACTTCAATACAGTACAGTATAAGCATTCAATAATGAATGTATAAGTTTTGTCTGTCTGATCTATCCCCTACAACAGTGTTGGCAAACCTATGGCATGTGTGCTAGCAGTTGCATGCAAAGCCAATTCTGTGGGCATAATCATAGGCAAGCCCTGTGCTGCCCTGCCCCACACCGGTGGCATCAATGACAGCACCACTTTCTAACCCTCTCACTCTGCCAATAGGGAGGAGAGAGGGGAGGCTGAACCCCCCCCCAGAGGTGGGGGCAGGGGTAAGGACAAGATGAGATGACCAGACACACACACCTCCTAAGAAGCGGAGGCAGCTGCATGCAGACAGGCCTTCGGCGACATCACGTGGGTCTGTGTGCATGCATGGTGCCTGCCCGCATGCTGCTGCTACCACCTTGGGCACTTGGTTTCTAAAAGGTTTGCCATCACTACCCTACAATAATGCAAGTTGGGGATACAGCAGATTGTATATCATAAGCTCTTTGCCAAAGTTTAGAAGATGATTACATGAAAGTTGTGCAAGCAGATGCACTCCCAACTTTCACATGCCCATTCTCAATGTAAGTATTAGCACAGAGCATTTGTATTATATTGATGCTGAATGAACTCCAAGTTAATAACTTGTGGTCACCATAACATTTGTGAAGAATCTTTTTCCCCTCCTTTTGGCCATTATTGTCTACAGAATTCAAATTATTTTCCACCACTTGTTACCCTTATGTTGGCACAACACAATTTCCCTGGCTGTTCAGAATTATTTTGTCTATACTAATAATTTTTCTTCTGTCGTACATTTGTAGCACATTTCCTTGAAAATGCAGGCTGAGGTTTTTCCTAGTCAGTGTAACAAATAGCGATTCCACAATGGCTATGACAGTCCCATCTTCTAAACACAAGTTACTGTTTACTTCTGGATAGCTGGGAAGCAGCCTCCGCAGCTTTCCTGGTTTTTGAAGTCAGAGGGCTGCTTGCCAGAGTGCTGGATGACTATGGGGATAACCACATTAGCTCAAAGAAAACCTGAAAAGGACCACTAGGGTTTGCCTATATCCCACTGAACATTTGAAGTAGTACCTCATAAAAATTAAGTACAACATATCAGGAAAGACGTTTACTCACAAGTATGTCTTCTTGCCCACCAGTAGTTGCTTCCCGGCTTCCAAGCTGTCACCTCCTGGCTAAGCAACCCAGGATTCTAGATTAGTAAAGTAAACACTCCAGGCCTCTTCAACTATTTTAAAATTTTATTATTATCAAAGTAAGTTACAGGAGAAAGGTCATTAAAAGTTCAGAAAGCACATCAAAATAAAGAAAGCTGCTCTATGGGGAAAGCCCAGTGGGCCCCCTTCTGGCTTAAGCAACTACATGCTTGCAGTTCACCCTCAGCTCAGAGTATTGAATCAAGAGAGTGTCTTGGCCCCCACCCCTGGGTTATATCTCCTCCCACAGGATCCACCTCCTTGCCAGTCCCCTAAAGGAATCCAGCCAATGTTTATCGCCCTCCTCCCAAAAGGGACCCAGGGCGATTTACAACAATTATAAAATCATTTTAAAAAATTAAAAAAACTAAAAACTTTTAAAAACTTGGTATTAAAAGCCAAAAATTACAATACAGGCATACTGGGGTCAAACCAACCAATTGGCTGGGGAAATTGCACCATCCACTCCCCAGACCAAACTTACCAGCCAGGTTTTCACTCCTTTTCTAAAGGGCAGCAACTCCGTCTGCATGCGTAGTTCTATTGGCAGGAGGTTCCAAAGGGCTGGAGCGGACACCGAAAAGGCCCTCCTTGTGCCAGCGAGGTCCGTCTCTCTGGCTGATGGCACAACCAGAGAGCCTCTCCTGTCTGCTCTGGTGGGACGGGCAGATGTCCTTGGGACGATGTGGTCTCTTAAGTATCCTGGTCCACTATCATGTAGGGCTTTAAAGGTAATAACCAGCACTTTCAGTTGCACCCGGAGGCAAACTGGGAGCCAGTGCAGCTCCTTCAGCAGCGGTGAAGCTCGGGCATAATGCCCGCATCCCACCACTACTTGTACAGCCGCATTCTGGACCAGCTGAAGCCTCCGAATGGTCACCAAGGGCAGCCCCATGTAGAGCGCACTACAATAATCAAGTCTGGAGATGACCAAGGCATGTGTGACCATGAGCAAGGAGTCCCGGTCTAGGAACAGCCGTAATTGGCGAATCACACAAAGTTATGCAAAGGCCCTCTTGGCCATGACTGCCACCTGCTCTTTGAGCAGTAGTCGCGAGTCCAGGAGGACCCCCAGATTATGTACTGGGTCTGATTGGGGCAGAACTGCCCCATCCAGAACCAAAGGTGGTAGTTCCCGAGATAACACAGGACCCCCAACCCACAGCTACTCAGTCTTGCCAGGATTCAGTTGTAGCCCGTTGTCCCCCATCCAGACCTTGACAATACCCCGCATTACAATTTTTTTTCATTATACGGGGTATACCTCACATAACAAAAACCCCGTATAACGAAAATCTCTATAGGATGCATTATACACTACAATGAAAAATTTAGAGATTTTCATTGTACGATGCATCCCATGGAGGTTTTCATTGTATGGGGTTTTCATTATGCGAGGTATATCCTGTATAATGAGGAAAAAAATCTTAATGTGGGGTATCATGGTTAGCACTTCATATAACGAATTTTTTTTATAGCAAAGCACCTTGCAGAGCGGACTTTTTTCGTTATGTTGGGTTCTACTGTATTTGAAAACAAATGTATTTTCTATTAGCTCAAGGTATGTCAGGGCCATTCTCTAAGGAGAAATGTAAAGCTTCTTAAGTGAATTGCAGGTTAATTTCTTCTAACCTCTATATTGTTACCCACATGGTTCTCAGCACTGCCAACTTTATGGGTTTGGCATTTATGTCAGCTGTTTGGCTTCACACAAGGTTTCAGTTCCCATCCAGTCTAAATTGTTTCAAACAACTGCTGTGAAACTAAAGGTCAAGATTTAATGTCCTAGCAAATAAAATGTTGATGATTGTAAGTAATTATCAGGTAATTCTAGGCCCATCCAAAATTTCAGAGAATGTTCAAGGCTTCAGTGAACAAAGGCATTATCAAGCTTGACAAAATCCAGAGCAGCAGAAGTGGCATTTATGGATTATCACTATTTTGAATTCTAACCCTCAACAACCAAAATGTCAGAAAGAGTAGAGATAATACTGTGGTAGCATGAATACAACTTGCCCCTACATATGTAGTGCAGAAAACAGTTGCGTTGCTGATACAAACTGGGAATGTGTATCAGCATCCTGAAATAAGAACTCTAATTATAGGATTCAAAGGCTTTTTTAATGATATGAAATATAATGAGGTTTCCTGTTTTGTGGATTTCTAGAGCCTGTGGTTAAAATGTTGATATTTGATCAGACATTTTGTTGTTGTTCAGTTGCACAGTCGATTCTGACCCTTTGCGACCCTATGGACCTCTGTCTGCCAGGCACTTCTGTCCTCCACCATCCTCCTCAACTCACTCAGCTCTGTGCCCATTGTGTCTACAATACCATCTAGCCATCTTATTTTTGGCCGCCCCCTTCTTTTGCCCTCCACTCTTCCTAGCATCAAGTGAATCCTCTCTTCTCATTTGATGTCCAAAGTACTTTAGCTTCATCTTTACTATTTGACCTTCAAGGGAGCAGTCAGGGTTGATTTCTTCTAAGATTGACCTATTTGTTCTCCTTGCTGTCCAGGGGACTCGCAAAACTCTTCTCTAACACCACAATTCAAAGGCATCTATTCTTCTGCGCTCAGCTTTCCTAATGGTCCAGCTCTCTCAACCATACATTACCACCAGGAATACCATTGCTTTGACTATGCAAATTTTTGTTTTCAAGATGATGTCTCTATTTTTAACTATGTTCCCCATAGCTTGTCTTCCAAGAATCAGTTGCCCTTTTATTTCATGGCTGCAATGTCCATCTGCACTGATCTTGGCTCCTAAGAAAGTAAAATCTATCACTGCTTCTACTTCTTCCCCATCTATCTTCCAGGAACTGATAAGGCCTGTTGCCATTATCTTGGTTTTCTTGATGTTGAGTCTCAAGCCAGCTTTTATTTATTTATATTTATATTTATATTTATATTTATATTTATATTTATATTTATATTTATATTTATATTTATATTTATATTTATATTTATATTTATATTGCCGCCCACTCACCGAGGTGAATCAGGGCAACTTCCAGTCAAAACAGCAACAGTACAGTAAAAATTATAAAATACAACCTCACAAAAAAAAACCCCAAAGCAGAACACAGATTAACTCCCATCAGGCCATTGTTGTGGGCCCAGAGGAGGGGGCGATGTTCTCAGTCGCCTGCTAGGCCATGGAATCTTCTCCCATCAGGCCATTGTTGTGGGCCCAGAGGAGGGGGCGATGTTCTCAGCCGCCTGCTAGGCCATGGTATCTTTTGCACTCTCTTCTTTTAAACTACAGGGAGAGAGAGAACTGCTTCTGTCTTTCTTTCCCTCCCTGTATTTAGAACCAATGACGTCTCTCTCTTTCCCCCTTCCCTGTAGTTTAAATACAGGGAGGGAAAGAGACAAGGAGTCTCTGCGACTGCAGTAGGGTCAGGGGAAAGGCGGGTGCTACCCCACACCCACAGACCATTGCATCGGATAACGCTAAGAATCATTATCCGGAATCGTTATCCAATTCTAGCGTTATCCGATGCAATCGTTATCTGGGGTATTACTGTAATGCCATTGCAAAACAAACAGCCAATCTGAAGACAAAAAGCCTGTGCTAGACCAAAAGAGAGAAAAGAAGAATCAATTAAAAAGTGATTTATTTATTTATTTATTTATTTATTTGTATTTCTGGGGAAACTGGCCAAAATGTTAATTCTACTCTTTTTAAATGATAGGTTACTTTTACAAAGTCTAATTTAAATAAGTAGTAGATTATTAAAGGAAATAATAGCAGAAATATAGCTTTCATACATGACATTTAAATATATTCTGTTACCTTCCATGGTGCACATTCTTAAAAGAAGACTGACATAGTTTTCTAAAGTGGAAGGTCAGTGCATTACATGACATGATGGAGTGTGTTCATGATAACCAGAGCCCCTTTCAGATGGATATCAGCTGTCCTATTATTTTGTCTGCTCACAGCAGAGCAACATTTTCTAATAAGTGGTTCATAGGCTTTGCGTTCCAAGCACTCTCATGATGCCTTGCTGTGCTGCCAGAATTATTGCAATGAATGGGATCACAACAAGCAATACAGGCAGTCTTTACAATTTTCATTAAGCTTGTGTTTCACCAGCTGCAGCCTCTTGAAACATGTTGGCTGGGGAAAGAATAATATTTCTGAATTGCTGTGTTCTTCCTTGTTTAAACACACAGTACCTGGATGACTATAAGTAACCCAGATATCAATACTTATGGCTGTGTCCAAGCATGTTCGCCTTGGTCTTCTCAGCCAACAAAAGATGGTGATGTTTGTATCATTGTTTTGTTGCTATTGATTAACACCAGCAAATAACATTTTGCCTGGTTGTGTACACACACTGGCAAACAAACTTTGACTGATGATTGGATTTCAGATGCTTTCAGATGAAGCAGTCCAGTCTGTCATATAATAAAAAACTGAGTCTTATGCTAGAAGTCACAAAATTCAACAATGAATGCAAACTTCAGTGTATATTCCACATGACCATAATTGTCATTTTAGTCATCTGGGTGCAGCATAAATAGCCAAAATTAGTGCATTAATTTATTATTTAGAATAATAGCAGTAATTCCTCCAAACTATAAATGTTTGTTTGTTTTTTCATATTCAGTTGAGTGACTCCTGTGAAGAATTTGCTGCTTTTTAAGGAGCTGACTGCTGCATTTCTAATGTATTTCTCCTTTAAAATTGCCCCCTTTAATTGTTTGAACTGATGGCTTGGGACCAAATATATCTTTTTAGCATGTTCCATTACTTACTGTTATCAGAGGGATGGGAAAATTCAACAGTGGCTCCAGGAAGCCTCCATGCATTTATTTTTATTTTCCCCCTCAGGGAGATCAGGGGTTTCAACCAAATTCTGCCTTTTCTTTTAAACATGCACTGGCTGAGATATTACAGCAATATTTCTTTTCAAAGGAATTTCTTTTCAGAGCAATTTCTGAAGTGATTATGGCCAGATCATCTAAAGTTATATATAAAATGTTGTGTGTGTTTTTTTTAAATTTCTGACACATGGATGCGTTAATAAGGAGTTTGAAGAGAGGCTGTTTTGCCTTATTATTTATTTATTTAGATTTATATGGCCCCACCTATTGCCAAAGTGACTCTGGGTGGCTCACAATTCATAACCCACAATCACAATAAAATGGTACGCTATCATTAAAAACCATTGCACATTCCTTATACATTCCTTTGAGAGGAACCAGACTCAATAAATGGAAAGGTTGCAAAGCAGAAACCTTTTGTTGACAGAAGGCACCTTATTAATTGTATATATAACAGACCCTTCTGGAGAAAAAATCCCTTTCTCAGTCTGAAGGATTTGGAAATACAGTACTAGCATTTAAATCCATCAATAGATAACCAAGATGCTTCCTTGCAGCATCAGCAAAGGTCCCCATGAAGAACTTGACATTTTGTGGGTATATTTGGTAAGCCAAAGTTTCAATTTGCAACTTAACCCTGGGGATTTAAAAAAAGCACCATATATTTTGCATTTAAACTAATGGTCCGGTTGCTTTTTCTGTTGCAGAAAATATTCCTGTGATATACATATTGAGTAAAACCCTTTTCAGCTTCTATATTATCAGAGGCAGATATCATTGCTTTATCTATAACCAATAAATTTATTTTGTTGCTGGGTAATAAGTAATCACCATCATATTGATCAGGTACTCCTTCCACAAAACAAATAGAAGGCTACTTGCACAGAAGTTCTTTATAAAAAGGTTGGCAATAACTATAACAGCACACAATATTTTCAGGCATAGGGGAGAATACTCTGTGAGTATTGTCTAGCATATTCTTTATAGAGAACATTTTCCCACAGCTACTGGGTCCTCCTAGAATAACTGGGAAAGGGTGGATACATTGCATATTCATTTCAAAAACC
This sequence comes from Furcifer pardalis, assembly GCA_030440675.1. NCBI lineage: Eukaryota > Metazoa > Chordata > Lepidosauria > Squamata > Chamaeleonidae > Furcifer > Furcifer pardalis. The sequence continues at coordinate 90,202,736 of CP126893.1, forward strand.
AAAAGGGAGAGTTTGTTCTTCTTCAACAATCACTCTTTTGTTAAAACAACTTTTAAAAAATAACTGTGTGTCGGAGGCACTGTCATTTATCTCTGACAATTCCTTGTTGTTATATGGATATTTCGCAAAGTGGATACTCCTCCTTGTCTGAGATGTAAGTAAAAACTAAATCTTTGAGATTATAGAAATCAACTTTTCACAGTTGACAATGGTCAATGTCATCTTCTTGATGCATGCTGTGACATTAGTAAGCTTATATTGTTATGTTTTAGGACCTGCAGACAGATTCTCTGTGATCTGCAGGGATTTCACTTGTGAGTTCTCTCGAAAAAATACCCTAAAGGAGGGGGGATTTGTCCAATCTCCCAACTCACAAATATGACAGAATCTCTGCCAAGGTAAAGAATTCAATTCTGGAGTTTATCCAACAACCTTCAAGCATACATAAAATGTAGTAAAATTCATTCTTCCTACCAGAGGTTGAAATTGGGTCATCAGCCTGTTTCTAGGATACACATGTAGCCTCATTACCAAGAAATCCATACATCAAAACCATGAAAACATCAGAAAACAGAACATGGGAAGGTCTCTCACCACTTGCACATTAGTCAGGTGTTGTTGTTTTTCTCTGAACAAATTTTCGCCACCATGAATTTTTAAAAAAATTGGCAATCTGTGTTTTGCACAAAAGCACCTGCTCCCCCTCCTCGAAAATCAGATATATATTTGTCTTTATCTGCTTCACTGAGGTACAACTGGGGAAACTCTGAAGCTTTATGTTTCTAGAAAAATGTGTTTCTATGTATTTTGTAAAACAACTCTGTTGATCTGTTTTCAAAGATAAATTTTTCACTGTAGCCCCTTTTGATAGCATCCTACAGCTCAATAGTACAACATGTCCCCAGCCAGGCTCAATCCTCATCTGATATGACTGCATAGTTATAAATGGTGGGCTTTTGCTCAAGTGGCACACAAGGCAAACATGGGTACTTCCTGGAAGATAGTACTGGGAAGAAGAGACCCACAGGGAGGATAAAGTTTAACCTTTGTCAGTTCAAAATATTTCATGAAACGTTCTCAAAAATGATTCTAGGGGACCTACAGATTACTCTTTAGTTTTGGTAATGCATGGGTACATGCTAGTAAAGTCCTAATAATAAATCTGCTCTCCACATTTAAGCTTATAGTTTAGATATACTGCAGTGGTTAAGAAACTGAACTCGATGACTAGAAGGTTGGAATTTGATTCCTGAGTACTGCATGACAGAGTGAGCTCCTGTCTCTGTCCCAGATCCTGCCAACCTAGCAGTTTGAAAGCAAGAAATAGCAAGCAGATAAATAGGTACCACTTCGGTGGGTAGCCAAACAGCATTCTGTGCACTCTGGTGTCTAGTCATGCCTGCCACATGTCCACAGAAATGTCTGCAAATGCAGGCAGCAATGGCTTCTTGGCTAAAAACAGAAAGGAGCACTGAACCCTAGAGTCAGATATGACTGGCTTTTGACCAAGGGCAAACTTTACTCTAAGACAGGGGTTGACAACCTTTTTGAGTTGGGGGCAGGGTCATGTTCCTTCAGACAGTTGAGGGGGGGCAAACTGGTTGTCATCGCCCCCACCCTGTATGGCTGCTGTAGACCCATTTACATCAGCTGTAAATGAGTCTAGCTGATTCCGGCAGAGGCTGGAGCTTGGGTGAGGGCTGGATTATTTGGTATCATGGGCCAGATCTGGCCTACAGGCCATAGGTTGCTGACCCCTGCTCTAAGAGTACAGCTAAAAGTTCAAGGGAATGCAAGCATTTACATTCTGCATCTGTCTGTGATTGAGCAGGGGAGCTTTAAGTATTTGTGCACATGTAGACATCCCCTAGAACTATCTACCTGTACCCATAGAAATAATATCAGCCTGGCTAGTTTTTTAAGTTACCCAACCCACTTAAATTTCTGCTTGTTTCTGAGTAAGCCATTCCCCCATGCTTCCCCAGTCAAACAGAGATGCAAAAATACCAGTTATAAAACAGAATCAATTTTATTCAGGTCTTATTGAAAGGTATAAGAAATCTTTTTAAAAATCTGTTCCCAGTAACTTTTAAAATGCAATTTAGCAATGGTTTCTCAGACTTGCTTAAGTAACTTCCAGGAATCAAACCACCAGCCTCAGCATGTTCTTAAAGCAAATTTTCCCCACATATAATTCTCAGCTTTTAAATAATGATGTTTAGACCACTTCAACCCAGACTCTGTCATACAGCCCTCATGCAATTCAACTCATTCAAGTAATGCTTCAGAAACCCATAGACAGTGGCCCTCAAAATGCAATGCATGACGGCACATTTTGTCCATGAAATGGTGCTTACTTCATTGCACTCTAGTTTCAGGATTCTGCTTAGTGTGCTATGGCCTGGTTGCATTGTAGTCTTCTGTACAGGTTCCTGACATTTTTAAAAGGCTTTTTAGCAAACAGACAGTTTACAAATATTAAGCATATCTTTGCCACTGCCTTACCTTACTGGTACAATATATACCTTGTTTTTCTTTTTACAAATCTTGCATGACATGCAAAGTTTGCTCCATCCAGAGAAATGCATTTTAGTGCTTCCTTGCCAGTTAATGGTTGCTTTCCTAGTGTCAGCAGGACTGTATGTTAATATGCCTAAATGATAACATGTTGAAATTCATCAGTGAACAGTAACAAAGCCTATTAATGATACTGACAATATATAAAAATAACTGGCTTGGTGTTGTATTTTCCTGGAACAGCAAGAGATCCAAGGATAAGAGTGTAACATTCTTTGATGCTGTATGTATTAGCTGATTCTCAGATCACATCCCATGAGGCATGTGTTGTTAGTCAACTGAATGCTCGTGGAGGGCAGAATTATATGCTCTAGAGCATTCATAGATCATTTCATGTGCCTTTGGTTGACTGGTTTGTTTCACAGTATGGGACAGGCACCAGCTACTTAATTTAGACATGCATTATAACCTTGTGATTCTCTTATTGCACTTCTTTTTCTCCCCCTCCCAAAAACAAAGTAAAGAGGTGGTTTTATGCCAAACAGTTATATTCCTTGTAGGGGTAGACTACTGTTAGAAGCTGCAATCTACTACATTAAGTTATGGCTGTGTTGGTTTTTTGTGTTTTTAAGGATGCAATAGGCCACAAAAGACAGTTGTATAGCTGATAAATGTACAACTGGAAAAGTGGTGGGAATTAGAGCCATGTTACCATCACATAACAGACACACAGAGTCTCCTATAGAGAACATAACTGACCGTGCTCACTGTGGGATTCTGGCAGGTGTAGTCCAAAACCCTGGTCATTTCCATGATGCTGAATGAATCGCTCAGATCATCTTCAAAAGGGAACTCGCATACAACCATTATGCACCCTGCCACCTACATCTACCTATAATTATTGTGCCTGTAATTTCAAGTGTGTAATCTAACATTGCAATCTTTTTCTATATATGTTGGAAAAAACCACGATCATATACATTTTGTTTACATAGAATTTAACCTTGCTGTCTAACATTGTTCCAACTAATAACTCAGAATTTCCATCATATCTTTTTATAAATCTAGAATGTACTAAGCCAGCAAGTATTCTAGTACTTACAATAAAAAAACCTTAAAAATTGTACCCAGTTGTTTTGTACTTTTTCCTCAGCAGCACATTAAATAGAATAACTGCATAGCTACCACTTATGCAGGAAGTGTAATTAAGCTAGTTAATAAAGCAATTATCTGAACATGACTATGACTGTTCTTCACTAATCAGAAAATGAAAATAAGGGTAATCTTAAATTACCAAATACTTCCTTGGTGACTAACAGCCCTTTTCAGTGATTGAAATGTACTCGTTAAGTATAATTATTGTGCCTGCAAGTATGCACATTTTTGTTTTCACAAATTTAATTAAATCACTGTAAACAAATTAATCCAATTATCAAGTCTCTTGTTGGAAAATAGCAACATAAAGTGTCTATTGTTGGCATAGCTCTTACTAATTTATCAAAGGGGAAAAACCTAAGTGGTAAAATAATGTTCCCAAACAACTGAGGAGTGGGGCAAAGAGGGCACTGTAATCTTTATTTACCCAGTACATTAAAGTTGTTGTTTTTTCTTTTCTTTATTCCATACACTAAGGTTGATATATGGCATCAAACAGCTTGAGTGAAACTGTGTAAGCCCTAATCACAATTTAGAAAAAGATGCACAAATTGGAGGACTATGAGACTCTTCCATCCTGAATGTGTAACACTGTGTTGAAATGTAAATTTTCAGTTTTGTAGCTTGGTGTTTAGCTCCCTCTTAGGTGGGAGAGATAGCTGATATCTTGCAGAGGCCATTTTCTTTCTCTTCAAGCTGCAAATTATTAAAACAGCTCTTAATTTTTAGATAATACCCCATTATCCTATTTCCTTCATACAGCAAGATACTATGCCTGCTTTACTTGAATCACCCCTTTCCTCACCTTTACAAAGGGATCAGAGGCAATATAGTTGCTTTGTTCTGTCATTGGATCCAAAGCATCTTTGGGTAGTCCAAAAGCAGTTTCAAACAGTAACTAGGCTAAGGCTTGCATTCTGTTACTTAAGATGATGCTCTATTTTGTCATCCAGCATTTACAATAAATTCATTGGCTACACCAAAGCCTTTGACTGTGTTGACCACAATAAACTATAGCAGATACTTAAAGAGATGGGAATACCAGACCACCTAATCTGTCTTCTGAGAAATCTGTATGCGAGTCAAGAAGCAACAGTTAGGACAGGATATGGAAATACTGATTGCTTTAGAATAAGAAAAGGAGTACAACAAAACTGCATATTGTCACCCTGCTTATTTAACCTGTATGCAGAATACATCATGCATAATGCAGAGCTGGACAAAACTCAAGCTAGAATTAAGATTGCTGGGAGAAATATCAACAACCTCAGATATGCAGATGACACTACTCTAATGGCACAAAGTGAGGAAGACCTAAATAGCCTCTTGATGAGGGTGAAAGAGGAGAGTGAAAAAGCTGGTCTGAAACTCAACATAAAAAACCCCAAGATCATGGCAACCGGCCCCATCACTCCCTGGCAGATAGAAAGGGAAGAAATGGAAATAGTAATAGACTTTACCTTCCTGGGATTCAAGATCACTGCAGATTATGATTGCAGCCATGAAATAAAGAGACACTACTTCTTGGGAGGCAAACAGTGAGAAACATAGGTAACATAATAAAGAGTACAGACATCACCCTATCTAAAAAAGTCCACATAGTCAAAGTTCACTGCAGATGGTGACTGCAGCCATGAAATAAAAAGGCGACTGATTCTTGGGAGGCAAGCAATGAGAAACCTGGGGAACATAGTGAAAAGTAGAGACATCACATTGCAAACAAAAAATTGTATAGTCAAAGCAATGGTATTCCCGGTGGCAATGTATGGTTGTGAGAGCTGGACCATAAGGAAAGCTGAGCGCAGAAGAATAGATGTCTTTGAGATATGGTGTTGGAGGAGAGTTTTGAGAGTCCCCTGGACAGAGAGGAGAACAAATAAGTCAACCTTAGAAGAAATTAACCCTGACTGCTCCTTAGAAGGCCAAATAGTAAAGATGAAGCTAAAGTACTTTGGACATCAAATGAGAAGAGAGGATTCGCTTGATGCTAGGAAGAGTGGAGGGCAAAAGAAGGGGGCGGCCAAAAATAAGATGGCTAGATGGTATTGTAGACACAATGGGCACAGAGCTGAGTGAGTTGAGGAGGATGGTGGAGGACAGAAGTGCCTGGCAGACAGAGGTCCATAGGGTTGCAAAGGGTCAGAATCGACTGTGCAACTGAACAACAACAAAATGTATGTATGTGAAAGCTGGAACATAAGGAAGGCCGAGTGCAGAAGAATAGGTGCCTTTGAATTGTGATACTGGAGGAGACTCTTGACAGTCCCCTGGACTGTGAGGAGAACAAACCAGTCAATCCTAAACAAAATCAACCCTGCCTACTCATTGGCGCGACAAATACTGAAGATGAAGCTCAAGTACTTTGGCCACCAAATGAGAAGAGAGGACTCGCTAGAGAAGGCCTTGATGCTGGAAAAGATAGAATACAAAAGGAGAAGGGAACAGCAGAGGATTAGGTGGCTAGATGGCATTGTTGGTGCAATGGGCATAGATCTGAGTGGGCTGAGGAGGATGGTGGACAGAGGAGCCTGGCATACGATAGTCCATGGGGTCACAAAGGGTTGGACTCGACTGTGCAACTGAGCAGCAACAGCAACACCAACACCAACAACAGTCATATGGCCTGTGGTACATGTTAGGGCATTTTGATTGGTATTGTACCAAGATTCCTGCCCAATGTGTTAGTATAGCTTTAAGACTCTTGCAGAGCCTTAAACACAGGTGTTTGGGATTGAGGCACAGACTGATTACACGGCTGTGTCTACCTGGCATACATGCCTCAGCAACAGCACAGCTGGAGCCACTTAGTGATATAGCATAGTAACAGCACAGTATAACTATGAACTGCTGAGGAGGGTATTCTACTGTGAAGGAAGAACTGTGACAGACTGACCACTGACTTGAGAGGAGAAAGACGTGCTGTGTGAAGCTCAGTTTCTCTGAGAACTATCAGGTACTTCATACTACTGGGAAGAAGCACACCGACTTTGGCAACCTGCAGTCAGTGCTTTTGCTACCAGGACTCTGTACATGCTTTTGGACTAGAGTCATCAGGGGATTCCAAGCTCTGTTGCAACGGTGGGGTTTGGAGACAGACTGGTACCTGTGTACAGTAATACCTCGGATAACGTTTACCTCGGATGCTAAAATCGCATAATGTTAAGTAATCTGGGGAGGAGAATTGGAATGAATAACGTTAAGGTCCTATGGGATGTATCGGATAACAACCGCTAAAGCCTGTGCAGTTATAATGTATCTCTATGGAGCTTTAACGTTATCCGATCCATCCCATAGGATTTTAACCTGCATCGGATAACACTAAAAATCGGATAACACCAAGACTTGTGGAACCAAGTCTTAGCGTTATCCGAGGTTTTACTGTATATAGTTTTGTGTTTGTTGTCTTTCCCTCATTCACAAGTAAACTGCACTGTTCACTGAAAGCTATATGTGTGTGTGTCTTTGCCCCCGAACCTTTCGCTGCACAACAGCTTAATCGCTACTCTGCTACACTGACACACATACTGCCGGGATATCCCTGACAGAACATATAGATCTTGATGTTGAATCAAAAGAATTTAGGATATCTGATTGTATTATTCAGTATTAAAACTTTAGTCTGGGTAATGTTTTGCAACCAATATCTCTTGAAAGATGGATAGGCATGTTTTACTGTCTCCTGGCTTGTTCAGTTTACTATGCAAGAGCAGTTGGGATTATACTATTTGACATGCTATTTCTTCTTAAAGTGCTATTAATGTTGACATTGCCCACTATCTAATGCAGCTGGGGTAGAACAGACTCTTGCTAGAAAAATCGAGTCACATTTAGTTTCTCACTATCTTCTCTAGCTGTTCCCATTGAATACAACTAACAATTCTATTAAATAAACAAATAAATAAATAAATAGCAGAGTTTGAAATGCCCCATAATTCTTTAAATAAACGGTGCAGCTTTTTCCTCAGGAGAAAATGCCTGCTACCATGCTTGCTGGAGTATTCCAGGCCTGCTGAATTTTCCAAAGGTAGTCCCAGTGAAGAGACAAATTGCAGTAACCAGATATGGGGCAAATAAGGCAGGTACAGTCAAACCTCGCATAAAGAGTGCCTCACTTAAAGAGTAACTCACTTAAAGAGCAGAATTTTCTCTGAATGTTCGCTTCGCTTAACAAATAAAACGAACCAAAAACTCACTTAACAAATAAATTGGGGTTCGCAATCCCTCCCACAATTGGTCATTTACAATGGTGTTTCACTTAAAGAGCAAACTTGCTTAAAGAGCAATTCTGTGAAATGCATTATGCTTTTTAAGCGAGGTACAACTGTAGTTCTTTTGCTATGTCTTGAAAAAAAACCCTTTTTGACTGAGACAATTGAATCTGTGTACATAAGCTTAAGACTTCCAGAAGTCTTGGATTTCAATTATCAGAAGCCCAAGTCAGTACCCGTGCTGATCAGGGCTTCTGGGAATTGAAGTCCAAGAAAATCTGGAGAGCCAAGTTTGCTGAACCCTGTATTAGAAGAACAGTTAACTTTAGCTTTGTTGGTGAGTTCTTGTCCATATGATGTGTGTTAGTGACCAGCTTTTTTGACATTTCAGTGTCAAAGAAATGAAACAGTAAAGCAATATATTTTAACAAAAACAATGTTTTGGGAGTAATAACATCAACTCCATGTTTATTGTTTGGCTGGTATATTGCTTCTCCAGAAGCATGTTAATAGGTCTTAGAAAAAGGAACAAAATAAGGCAACACAGCACCAGATCTATCCACTTCAGTGACATCAACCCTCTAGACCAGTGTTCTTCTATCTTAGTTCTCCAAGTGTCCTTGGACTTCAAAACCCAGGAGCCCAAGTCAGCACACCTCTTGATCAAGGCTTCTGGGAATTGAGGGCCAAGAACATCTGGGGACCCAAGATTGAGAAACTCTGATGGCTAAAATTGAGGAAAAGTCTTCTGTATGTGTGTCAACTTCTAAATATTAAACCAGAAAATACTAGGCAAAGCCTATGGAGAGCAAAAATAACACTCCTTGCTAAACAGATAAATACCAAATAATATCTGCCACTAGAATAAGATTCTGGCTCAACCATCTGGAAATCACTGTTACTTCAAAGTGAAGTCAAAAGATCAAAGAATAACCAAATAAGGTGGCAACTTAGATACCAGACAAATTTTCTGTGAATGCAAACAAAAAAAAAAATCAGTGCAGCAGTTATGCTCATGTAGTTTATGCCCCTTTACATTTACAAAAGAAAATCTAGTAAAAGGTTGAGATAATGCTACTGAAGTAGCCTACTTCTGGTCAAAAGTAGTCTAATTTTTGTTTTGAATCATACATATATATTTCATATGCAGGAAGGAGAACTGTGGCCTTTGCCTTCTCTCTGAACAAACCTACCATGTCATTGCAGTAATAAAGTTGCAGCAGCTTGAAATATGCTTGCACAGTACATAGTTTTTCTTTCAGGGAAAAGTATCCGGTCTTTGGCACTCAGTGCAAAAATGGTATGACTCTGCTCTTCATTTGAACAATATCCTGGTTCTAGTCAGGACTCAAATAGTCCTGGTTTAGTGCCTGACATTTGATTACATGAATTGAACAGCTGTCAGGTAACTGATTTGCTGTGTTCCTATTTGCATGTCAGATTTGCTTCAATGCAGTTTAGAAAACTTGCTGTGACTAATGAAATGTCTGTTACCATTTGCCATATGCTCTGCATACTTTTCAGGGCCAATCCTACCACGAGTCAAGGTGAAACAACTGCCTCAAGTAGCAGATTTGGAGTGCCATTAAAGAACATCAAACTGTTAGTTATCTAATTTATTATGGCAGCATTTTTACTATCAGAAAAAGAAAGAAGCACTGAGGTGTCAAAATAAATCTTGAATTTGGTAGTGGATAGTGTCCTTTGCTGCTCCTCCTCAGATAACACAACATCTTGAGTCCTCCATGAATACAAACTATGGTAGAGTCTTATATGAATCAGCTTTCCTCTCCCTCTTTTTCTAGCTCTTTCAATCTTATAAAGCTTAAAAATATAGTCAAAATATTTACTCTTTTGAAATCAAGAAGGGGTGTTAGATTTGGAAAACACAACAATGGCCACAGGATTGGAAAAGATCTGAATACGTTCCACTCCCCAAAAAGGGTAATGCCAAAGAATGTTCAAATTATCGAACAATTGTGCTCATCCCTCACGCTAGCAAGGTGATGCTCAAGATAATACAGGATAGACTGCAACAGTACGTGGAGAGAGAATTACCAGAAGTGCAGGCGGGTTTCAGAAGAGGCAGGGGGACTAGAGATCACATTGCCAACATAAGATGGATCATGGAAAAAACAAAGGAATATCAGAAACAAGTCTACTTCTGTTTCATTGATTACACTAAGGCTTTTGACTGTGTCGACCACAACAAAATGTGGCAAGTAATTAAAGAGATGGGAATACCGGAACACCTTATAGGCCTCATGAGAAATCTGTACATGAATCAAGAGGCAACAGTTAGGACAGAAAATGGAATGACGGAGTGGTTTTGAATAGGAAAAGGAGTAAGACAAGGCTGCATTTTGTCACCCTGTTTATTCAACTTATACACAGAGCACATAATGCGCAATGCAGGGATGGAGGAATCACAATTTGGGATCAAAATTGCTGGAAGAAACATCAACAACTTGAGATATGCAGATGATACCACCCTAATGGCAGAAAGTGAGGAGGACCTAAAGAAGCTCCTGATTAGGTTGAAAGAAGAAAGTGAAAAAACTGGCTTGAGACTCAATATCAAGAAAACCAAGATAATGGCAACGGGCCCTATCAGTCCCTGGAAAATAGATGGGGAAGAAGTAGAAGCAGTGACAGATTTTACTTTCTTAGGATCTAAGCTCACTGCAGATGGTGATTGCAGCTATGAAATAAAAAGGTGACTGATTCTTGGGAGGCAAGCGATGAGAAACCTGGGGAACATAGTGAAAAGTAGAGACATCACATTGCAAACAAAAATTCGTATAGTCAAAGCAATGGTATTCCCTGTGGCAATGTATGGTTGTGAGAGCTGGACCATTAGGAAAGCTGAGCGCAGAAGAATAGACGCCTTTGAGATGTGGTGTTGGAGGAGAGTTTTGAGAGTCCCCTGGACAGCGAGGAGAACAAATAGGTCAATCTTAGAAGAAATCACCCCTTACAGCTCCTTAGAAGGTCAAATAATAAAGATGAAGCTAAAGTACTTTGGACATCAAATGAGAAGAGAGGATTCACTTGAGAAAGCCTTGATGCTTGGAAGGGTTGAGGGCAAAAGAAGAAGGGGACGGCCCAAGATGAGATGGCTAGATGGTATTGTAGAGACAATGAACACAGAGCTGAGCGAGTTGAGGGGGGTGGTGGAGGACAGGAATGCCAGGCGGACAGTGGTCCATGGGGTCGCAGAGGGTTGGAATCGACTGTGTGACTGAGCAACAACAAAAGGGGTGTTAGAGCATAGCAGGTAGCAGATTTCAGTGCCCTTCACATCCCCTTAGCGTTTTTCAATGTTACATATTTCTGGATACGGCCTCCTTTGCAAAATGCTCCCCTCTCTACTATGCCAAACTAAGCACCCTCTCTTTCTTCATCACACAAAAATGTGCCTTAGTGTATGAGCAAAAACAAAGCAGGCTATTGGAAATACTTAGTATTTTTCATATTTACATTGCCCCTATAGGTCAGTGGTTACCAAACATCAACTCAAAATGAAACTATTTCTCACAGAAACTATAGACCAGTTGACTTCTGAGGACTTAGCTGTGTCCCTGAAGACCTGCCCTCTGACATAATCTAGCTCATTTTCACTTTCTGCAGAATACCATGTCTCTTTTTGCTCTGAGAATGGAATTTAGCCAGTCCTAGCCAACTGCTGTTGCCTGCCACTGATCATTCCAATTAGAGTGGTAAATGTTGGGGAGGGGGGGGATTTGACTGGCATTTGAGGGAGCTACTTCTTCAGTCACCAGGTAAGTAGTAAACAGGAAAGGATTTGGCCATCATTTTGATAACTAGCTCTTTCCTGCCCTGGCTTGGTCCTTGACAAGATTAATTCTTACTCTAAGTGCTCCAACTGCTATGGAACAGTTTATAAGTGTAATAGCTAATTACTTAGGGCATCTTCTTGTGATTGAAGAATAAAACTAGAAACCACCTCTGAGTGCTGGACCTTATTCTGCACAATTTCTCCAGGGTAGTGGATTTTGCCCAAAATTATTGCATTTTTTTTTACCTGTGTTCAACTAGTGCAGTGTTTCCCAACCTTTGGTTTTTGGACTTCAATTCCCAGAAGCCTAAGTCAAAGCACTGATCAGCCAGTGCACTGACTTAGGATTCTGGGAATTGAAGTACCCTGGAAAACCACTGAACTAGTGTACAGCAATACCTTGGATAACGTTTACCTCGGATGCTAAAATCGCATAACGTTAAGCAATCTGGGGAGGAGAATTGGATCGAATAACGTTAAGGTCCTATGGGATGGATCGGATAACAACAGCTAAAGCCTGTGTGGTTACAATGTATCTCTATGGAGCTTTAACATTATCTGATCCATCCCATAGGATTTTAAGATGCATCAGATAACACTAAAAATCGGATAACACCAAGACTTGTGGAACCAAGTCTTAGCGTTATCCGAGGTATTACTGTATTTGTTTTTTATTTTTATTTTAAAGCCTACAAACGAAACTGGGGTGAACCAGACTAATCCCTGGAATTTCCCACTCCTCAAAGAAGTAGAAGGCATGGCACTATATTATGTGATTTCTCAGCTCACATTTAGAATGTGTGATTCATATACGTACAGTCATACCTCGCATAACGAATTTAATTCATTCTGCAAGGCTGCTCGCTACGCAAGTTTTTTGCTATGCAAAACAAACTCACATAGTGAAAATTCCTATGGAAAACTTGCATAACGAGCTTTTTTAGGGGGAAAACTCGCATAGCAATTTTTTTTCATTATGCGAGTTTTCCCCATAGAAATGCTAATCATGCGAGTTTTCCATAGGGAAAGTCCGACTCGCATAGCGAATATTTTCGCTATGCGAGTTTCTCCCCACAGAAACACTCACTATGTGAGTGTTTCCATAGGAAAAGTCTGACTCGCATAGCGAAAATTTTCACTATGTGAGTCGAACTCGCATAGCAAAAATTTTCGTTATGCGAGTCAGACTCTCATAGCGAAAAAAAATTCGTTATGCGAGTTTTTCACTAAGCGAGTCACTCGTTAAGCAAGGTTTGATTGTATGTGTATGGGATTTTGAGGGAATGTTTATAGAAGGTGTAAACCCCAGAGATAACTTTTGGCTTGGGAATAGGTTATGTTCAAGTCCACTTTCATCACCTTAAAATTCATGTTTTCCTCACTGAACTGTAGTACTGGATGCACATAGAGATTCATTATGCATCTTCAGTCAATCACATGCCCAGCTGTCAGTAGACTGTTTCACAAGTATTGTATTTAATAATTGAGAATTGTTGATTTATTATAGGCAAATCCCTGCTCCAGCTGTTGGAGCAGGAACACTTTCCAAATCCAACTTATTTTATTAGCAGAAACTGACTGCATTGCATCTTTAGCATTAATTAGTGCCACATGAAAACTGCAGATCAGTTTTCTATGAAACTCTGGCTGGCATTTGTCCATAGTTTGGTCCTGCAGGATTCAAATTGCACTGAGATTCTGATTTTTAATTTTCCATGTGGTTACTTTTGGTTGCAAGATAGATTTTTGTTTCCCAGAAGAGAAAGAATTAGAACCTCAGAGATATCCTAACAGAAATTGCTTGTTGGAAGGTTGAAATAGCAGTACATCTAAATCAACCTTAGGAGCAGATATTTTCTACTCCTTGTTTAGAGGTTACACATCAGCTTGACATGGTGATATTGTTTTCATTACTTCCACTGTTTCAGCAAATGAGTTTGATATATATTTGAGTCATATTGGTGGATGAACTCTCCAACATTGCCTATCATCATACTCAGAATACTGGATTGATGGACCAATATATCAACAAAGCATTATATTGGAAATTGGACATGCTTGACAGTTTCCCTTTAATTTGTTATGAGTTCCACTTTCAACCTTTATTTAGCCGAATTGGTTAAAGTCTAATGAGACCAAGTCTGACAGCAGCATGAGTGCATATACCCACTTTTGGACCCTGTCTACCACATGTATTCATGTTTTCCATTCCCATTTCTTCTCCTACCACACATTTTTTTATTTTATGTTAGTATTGCAGAATCAAAAGCAATGTATAGGATTTTTTTCCTTGACTGCTTACAAATAGGTTTCTGACAGTCAGGGTTCTGTATCTTGACAGTTTATTGACCCTACTTTTTTAAAAAAGTGCACCAACTGTTTAGTACTAAAAGCGAACACTTTTTCACATGCAATATTTTGAAGAAAGCTTATGTAGCACTTGGTGCATTTAGTATTAAATTAAAACTCAAGAGGGCTGCAAATTAACAATGATGTATTTTTACACAATAAACCAGTGATGGCTAACCTTAGCATGCCAGCTGTTCTTGAACTTCAATTACCAGAAGCCCAAGTCAGCAAACATGCGGATCAGGGCTTCTGGGAATTGAAGTTTGAGATCAGCTGGAGTGCCAAGGTTAGCCACCACTGCTATAAGCTATCATTCTCCTTCCTGTACATGCACCTGTACTTTGTAGTGACTTTATGAGGGAGCATTTTGACATGAAACATGAGGAAGAGAGGCCTCTGCAGGGGGTAGTGATGGTATCCATCTTGGATAGAGATCCTTCTGTTTACAAAAAAAAAAAAAAGTTATGAGAAAAAGTGGTGCTGCACCCACATCTTCTTCCCAAAAATTTTAACAGGATTATGCTTCCTTGGAAGCAATAAGTTGGTAATTACTTTCTTTAGCCAGACAGGGCTCAAGAGTGGGTGAGAAAAGAGGAATCGGGAACTTTGGACCAGCCTCCAGCAAGGCCATTCACATGCCAGTTCTATAATAGACTCTTTGGACAAGGAGTGTCCGTGAAGGTGGTCAGAGTTGGCTTTGCATTCCACACATCCTCTGCGGCATCTCTCCACTTGTAGGAACATGTCAAGATAGGGATAGCATTGAATTAGTGCTGTGATGAATGGAAATAGATTTACTTCATCGGTCTAATTAGCAACATTTTCTAGTTGCTTTTGCAAGTCATTTTCAAAGCTTAGATTGGGACTTTATTTCTGAATAGGAAGGGTCATAAGCAGAAGAGCTATTTCTCACAATTGCTTTCCAGTGACTGGAATTTAAAAATGTGTTTCTTCTGAACTTCAAGATGCAATACAGTTTTAATATTTTCTAACATAGTAGCTTTCCCACAGTCATTTTTCTCCCTTCACTTTAAACATCTGCTAAATGTTATAACTAGCTTTTCACCACAAACGTCCTCCATGTTAGCCTATTTGGGTGCATTTGCTCAGTGGCAATAAGGAGCATTAGATACATAGTGGGAGGAAGGGAGGAAAAGTATAACTATATGATTTGTTTAAAATGCATGGAAGAGGTGTGCTCTGAATGGCAGCAGGCAACATGGTTTGCAGTAACCTTTTGCATTACAGTATCAGTGGTTGCACAGGGAGATGAGGCAGTGAATTGGACCTGCAGAGCTTACTTTGAATTAGCATGTCAGTAATAATGAATGGAACAAACAATAAAATTTGACCTGTCACATTATGATCATGAGTCAGCAGGCCTAAAGGCATGTGTAATTGGCTCCTGCCAGCAATGTTAACAAAGAGGAATTGGAAAAAAAGAGATTATTAAGGCAATAGAGTGTTAACGTGTTTAGTATGCAAAAATAAAAGATTGCAAACTCTTTTTTAAATGTAAACCATAGGGTTCACAATTGCAAACTCTGATTCATTCCCTTGAAATGCTTGCAGTAAATAGTATCTTAAAGCAGCCAATTTAAGCCATGAAAAATGCATGAGTTTTCTGAAACTGTGGCACTGGGGCTCATTCTGAAACTGTACAGAAGTAGGCATCTTTTTGCCCACACTGGGATTGGCAAGTGTTCATTTCATATACATTATGCATCATTCTCCAAAGGTTTCCATGGTAGTCAGTGTTGACTGAAATGCCTCTTTTACTCAGTGAATTCTCAAAACATAGCAGAGAAACTGAGTGGGGAATGCTTATATAAAAATAAATAAATAATCTTTGGTGTTTGGATTAGCATTTCTACATTTGTAGTCCTAAATTAAATAGGTTGTAAAAAAATACCTATAAACTTTGAGACTATATCATTAGGGGGGGAGAGAGAGAAGAAGGAGAAGAAGGAAAAAGAATACACTGTCCAGAAACCCATGGCTTACCCATGTTAATTTTCACTTATTCCATCCCTACCTCTTGCAGCATCCTAAAAACCTGCTCTGGTTGGTGAGGAAACCCTCTGGGGCTGGTTTTATGACACTACATATAGTTGAAGGTAGAGACGGACTGTGAAAAGTCCCATTTTCACTGGTGCTAAATACCAGTTGTTGCATCTTGGAGCAAACCTATTCAGATTGTCAAACTTCTCACTTCCTTCACTTCCTTGTTAGAGCAGGCAGCTTCAGCTCAACGCTTTATCCAGCCCTCTACATGACTGGAAGCTTTGATAAAGCAAGGCCCTTGATTACTTGGAGTTGGGGAAGAGTATTAATTATAATAATTCTGTGCCAGAAATTATTCTGGGTTGAAAGGATTTTTGCTGAAGGAACTCTGCTCAGGGGACATCCAGATGAGGCTCCTTTGATATCCCCAATATTTTTTTTCCCACGGAAGTGGTCCCTATTTATCTACTTGCAATTTCTTGCTTTTGAAGTTCTAGGTTGGCAGGAGCTGGGACAGAGACAGGTGCTCAATCTGTCATGCAGTACCTGGATCTTGAATTGCCTACTAGCCAGCTTTCCAGCTTTCAAGGCGTGCTTCTTAACCACTGAGCCAATGCAGCCCCATGGGAAGAGTGTTGAGCACTGGATATAACTCACTTTTCATACCTGCCCTGGCAGCACAGGGAAGTAGGGAATGAAAGGTACAGGATTACAGTTCACATTTTCAGATTCCTGTCCACAGTTACAATTAAAATGCCTCTCCATGGCCTCTAATTCAGATCAGCATTCATGTCAAGTGACACCTTGAAGTAAATACAGTATGTATGATAGTCGACTATCTTTTCTGTGGTACAACTTTTTATGTCCATGATGAAGAACTGATTCTACCATACTTTTACATTTTGGCAATGAAAGAAAATACAAATAAATATATATTGGGTACTAAAGCAAACCAGTTAAGAAAGCTGACAGGGGAAAAAACCCTGACTCGTTTGAAATGTGGTGCTGGAGGAGACCTTTGCAGATACCCTGAACTGCCAGAAAGACGAACAATGGGATCCTAGAGCCAATCAAACTGTCTCTGGAGGCAAAAATGATGAAAACAAGGCTGTCATATTTTGTGCATATCATAAGAAGACAAGCTTCTCTGGGAAACAACATGATGCTGGGAAAGGTTGAAGGCAGCAGGAAGAAAGGAAACATGAGAATGGTTGACTCCATGATGGAAGCCACAAGCTAGAGTTTACAATAGTGCCCTCTGCAACAAGGTAGAAATTACATCTGCCTCCTTTGTCTATAGAATTGTGCAATAAAGGAGGACAGGATTTTCACTGATTTCTCCTTCACCCTTCAAAACCTATTCCACAGAGTTTGGACATAGAGTTAGAAATTGGAATGTCAGAGGCTTCTGTCCTCCTCTCTGATGCTGCAAACATTCTGAGAAAAATTCTGCACTGATACGCACTATGTCAGCTTCCAGAGTGCCAGTGCAGTGGGACATAAATGTAATTAGAATTATTATTCCAGAATACCCCATCATATAATCTAAATTCATGCATTTTAGGAGCTTGAGCCCCTATGGGCAATGTTGATCTTGTAACAGCAGAATAAACAGATTCAAAGACATAGATTTTGTGATTTCCCTTTTTTGATGCTAGACACATGATTCATTTGACTGGCGCATCAAAGACCTGTTGACCTAATGGCAGCTATGCTCTGGCAAAGGTCTTTTTCTAGCACCACATCATGGTGTTGAATTTAAATTTGATAGAAACAAGTAGAAACCCTCTCTAGATGCTGTCAGATCCCACTATAATGATACCTGGAATCGTATTGTAACTTTTTGGTAACTAACATCTTGGATTAATTATACTCTATTGTGACCTTGTTAATACAAACTTTATATGGCATCGGTGTTAGGATACATGAGCTAGTGTTTGCAACAAGAGCAAACCAATGACTGTACCTTTAAGGCTCTGCATGTTACCCCAGCCAGGTGCTATCATTAAGGGTTTGTAGGTAGCATAAATTCAGGCAACATTCTCAGACACTTTGCTCTTATGCCATTTTGCCTGAATGCCGTTGCATCGCTTCGTGCCATTGTGTGCTTCGTGCCACTGCTGCTTGCTGTTGCCTGCCTGCTGTCTGACACTGCTGTTGCCATCGTTGCCAGCCAGCTGTTGGACTGCGTTCGTCGTTTTCCTGGTATGTTTTGCCTTGCCGGACTGCAAGACATTTGGATAACATACCACTGCCACATTGTGGTGCCTTGAGAAAAGACTCTGTGTTTTGAGAGAGAGCTAAAGGAACTGCTAACTATCTTCAAAGCCGACCTTGAAGGAACAGATAAGGTTTGGACTGTGTTTGCTTTGCTTTACTGAAGATAGACGTTTGAAGCTTTCCAAAGACTGTTTATAGACTTTGTATAGACTTTGCTGCAACACATAGTCTGAATAGAAGACATGTGTAACCTTGCACTTCGTGCTCAGTTTTGTATATAGTGTAAATAGAAAATTCCTACAACCCAAGCTGAAAGTTTGTTTTGTGCTTTACTCAACCAAACACTCTCACACTCTGGGGTGTGGCCATAGTCAGCCACTTCTAGCATTCTGCTATATCAATTCCATCTCAATGGTTATGGGCCCAGGTGCTACTAATTGACCACGCCCTGTTTGTAGCAGAGAGTGTTTGTTCTGTTTGCTTGGAGGAATTTTACACTAAAGTAGCAGCAATGACTTCTGGAGGCTTGAGTTTGGTTCCTCAGCTCACTGGCACGAACTACCAGGCTTGGGCATTAAAATGCTCTTTATTGCTGAGAAAGGAGGGCTTGTGGAACGCAGTGTCCACGCCCGTGGACTTGGCAGCGTTGGACCCTGATGATGAAAGTGACAACAAGGTCATTGAACAGAACTCTCAAGCTCTGGCAGTGATTGGGCTCACTGTTGCAGACTCCCTCTTAGTACATATCAGAGGGGAGACTTCTGCTGCCACCTGTTGGGAGAACCTGAAGAGACTGTGAGAAAAACCGTGGGTGCGCAGATACAGCTTGCCAGGAGGCTTTTCCGCACTCACCTTGCTCCAGGTGGGAGTATGGCTGAGCACGTACAGCTTATAACTACCCAGCTCCTGGACCTGGAGGACAAAGGTCTTGGGTTTAACGAGCAGCAAAAGGCCTGTATCCTTTTATCTTCCCTGGATGAGAGCTACGAGGATTTCGTGGTTTCCCTTGGGGCTCTGCCAAGCCAGGATATGGTGTTTGATGAAATCAAGCCTCGGCTGCTAGAGGAGTCACAGAGGAGGCTGGAGCGGACCCTACTTCGAGAGGCCAGCGCTCCCCAGTCCCAGAAAGGCAACGAACAGCAAACAACAGTGGGAGTCGCCCGGAGGTGCTTTGCTTGTGGGAAACCTGGGCATTTTGCCAGGTCTTGTCCCACCAAGGCTGTGAAACGCCCAAAGAAGCAAAGGAGGAGTGCTTCATCGAAGCCAGCTGGTGTATGTTACTCCTCGAGGCCAGAGGAGCTTTGGGTGATTGATAGTGGGGCAACAAGGTCAATTTCATCCATAAGAAAGAGCTTTAAATATTTAAAGGAGACAGACACAGTTGTCTCACTGGCAAACAAAAAGGATGTGCCTGCTAGGGGTGTAGGTGAAGTATATTGTACCCCATTGGGGACAGCTTTACAAATGTTGTACATCCCTGGGTTCCTAAATATACTCTCAGTGAGGGAGTTGGATAGGGCAGGATATGAAGTAACCTTTAAGAATGGTGAATGTTTTATTAGAAAGGAGTCAAAGTGTTATACAGCCCACCACAAGAATGGGCTATATGTATTAGGACCCCAGTCCCCACCTGTTGTTAGTGTTGGAAATTACAACAGGCCTGTACACTTTAACTGCATACACCTGTTGCATAGAAGGTTGGGGCACTGCAGTTTTAAAGTCTTGGGGAGGACTGTATCCCAGGTAAAAGGGATCAATCTAACACCTTGTCATAGATTTCTGCAATGTAATGCCTGTGGAGAAGAAAAATCTAAAGCTGCACCAGCAAACAGGATGCAGGGCTTCTCCACAGAGCAACCGATGGACCTGGTTTTTGCAGATCTTATAGGACCAAGAAAGCCATCTTTAGGGGGAGCAAAATACATTCTGAACATCATTGACCACCATTCTAGATATGGGTTTGTAAGGTTACTGAAACGGAAAAGTGACTGCCTGAATCAGTTTGCTCAGTGGCTTAAAGCCACCGAACGTAAAACAGGGAAACGCCTTAAATGCCTGGTCACTGACCAAGGGGGAGAATTTGTTAACAAGGCTTTCTCTGATTTCCTGACAAGGAGAGGGATCGAGCACAGGCTCAGTGCGCCATACCGTCCACAACATAATGCCTATGTGGAACGCAGGGGTCAGACACTACAGGGTATGGTACGGACGCTACTGAATGACGCTCAACTACCTGATGCCCTTTGGGGGGAGGCAACCCTTACTGCCACCCATTTGATAAACCTAACAGTGAACTCCACCACGGGGCAGGTACCATATGTACTATGGCATGGACGGCAGCCTGACTTAGGTCACTTAAGGGTCTTTGGCTGTCCGTCGTGGGTACACATACCTTTGGAGAATGAGATCTCAAATATTGCAATATACTTACGAACAGCAAATTCATCATCATATTCGTCGAGCTAAACAGACATACGGATTTAATAAAATAACGTCTAATATGCAATACAGTAATACCACGGATAACATTAAGACTTGGTTCCACAAGTCTTAACGTTATCCAATGTTTAGCCTTATCTGATGCACGCATCAGATAACATTAAAATCCTATGCAGATGACTCAGATAATGTCAACTCCATAGAGATACATTGTAAACAACACAGACTTCAAGGAAAGTTCAAGGAAACATGCTGAAAATGTAAAGAACTTTAAGAAATAATTGTCTAAAGGATAAATACATTACAAAAACATGTGAGACCACCCTGACTTTAGGGGAACAAAGCCATACAGCATTTTTAAATTTTTGAAAACTTTATAAAGTGCTGTTTTAAAAGATCTGAACAGAAGCTAGGAAATTTTTTTCTTTTCAGAATCAGGCCCCCCACCATGGCTTGCTAAGGGGCTTAACTGAGGATCAGTTGCTGTGATTGTTATTGAGATTGTTCAACCTTGGGAGAAAGAGAACAGGACTAACCAGTTTGCCTTTCTTTTCAGAATCAGCGCCCCTCCCCCGGCCTGGCTTGCTAAGGGCTTAGCTATGGGGGGGGGGCTTCTTAAGAGAAGCTGGATAAAGAGTCCCAAGCCTCTCTTAAGGAAACCCCACCACCACCACTATGTCCCTTAGCAAGCCAAACGGAGGCTTTCTGAACAGAAGCTAGGAAAACTTTTTTCTTTTCAGAATCAGGCCCCCCACCATGGCTTGCTTAGGGGCTTAGCTGAGGATCAGTTGCTGTGATTGTTTTTGAGAGTGTCCTCAACCTTGGAAGAAAGAGAACAGGACTAACCAGTTTGCCTTTCTCCCAAGCCATACCTCAAGGAACTTGAGGCAAACATTTGCATCATTATCCTCATCATGTGTAGTAGAACCAGATGAACTGTGGGATTCAACATCAATCTCTGGTAGCTCTGTATATACAGGCACAGGTATTTCCTCACAGTGTCCAACTGGTCATTTGGCAGACGGGATATCGGGGTATTGTATGTGGTGTCTGTTCTTTTTATTGAAACCTTTGACATTGACAAGGCAAAAGTAGCAGTCATCCACATGGTTCCTTGGTTCTCTCCAAACCATCGGCACACCAAACTTCAGCTTAGAATTCATTCCTTTACACCGTGACTGCAATGTTTCGACACAGGTTTTGCACACTGTATGAGGAGCCCAACATTTGTCTTAGTCTCCTAGTGGTACTTTAAAGTAGGCAAGATGCACCCTCTTGCAAAGGTAGTGATGTTGGGCCTTTGATCCTGCAAGGTGAAGCTGCCACAGATGTAACAGAAGATATCTGCGTCATTATGGCATTTCCTTCTTTCCGATGTTGTGTCCATTGTTATATTATAAACTGCACTAAAAATATATACATAAATAAGGTTATCTACATAACATCACATTAAAATCACTAATTTTATCACTATAGTTCTATGACTGACTCGCACCAACATGCAGTCAGGAATGACAATTGGGTTGCCAATAGCATAAAAATGTGATGTGATAGAGCAAATCTGAGATCATATTTGTAACCAGCAGCCTGAAATTAGTATAAAACAACTGCAAAAGCTCATGCCAGGAAAAAAATTTTTTGGTATAGCTGTGTATTTTAAAAAGTATTACATGAAAGGAGGATTTCCCCACTTTATTAAGTATACACTGAGAAAGAGGAACGGCATGCAGATTGGCACTCCTATTCTTGACCCTGTAGCATTGGCAAAGCAGGTGTGATATCGGTGTGGGGCCAAAGTCAGCATCTAAATGTGTTGTCACTTCTCCTCTTTCTGTCTCGTTTGATGTAAACAAATGTATGTTCTGCAAGTCAGTTATGCACATTGCTTGATGAAATATACCCCAGCAGAGATTGTTTCCATCTGTGAGAGATGTTCTCTTTTATGCATAATTTTAAAAGCACCTTTCAGGGCATAATCCAGTGAAGGCTGCATGAGGGTTGTAGCATACATATTTGCATTTGGTATAGTAAAGCACTCTTGAGATGAGATGGGGAAAATACTTTGACTTGATTAAGCAGAGGGAAGGAAACCATGCATTTATGAGCCACTTAGCCCTACCTTCTCATTCTACTAGGATAAAGCTCATTACCTCCACAGTGAGCTATCCCTTCACAGGCTCAGAAGGATGCTAGATAATTCCAAGAGCACATGCAAATATTTTACATTTCAAGCAAGTGCTGAAACTGCATTCTGTGGCTGCTGGAGTTAATTCTTACAAAGAAAGAAAACCAGTAGTGCTCCCTTAGGATTCCAAGTGCACACAAAAACACACATTTTGCTTCTTGCAACTACAAGGAAACTAGTTTCCTTCAACCCATTATTATCATCCTGCTAATACTGTGAATCAGTGAATGGTTATTACTAGTGTCTTTGCAAGCTCCAATCTGCAGAGTCAAAGCATTAAGTTGTTTTGGTTCATTGCAAGTTAAGTATCAAGTACAATTCAAGTTTTAGTTTGGTCCCAATTCAAGTAAACATCTAGTAACTTTTGTGGCACACATAGCAAAATAGTTCTGTTCAAGTTCATAAGAGAAACTGTGAAGGCTCATATGTATCATATAGAATGATGGTTTGCACTGGTAGTAGAGAGCTAGCATGGCTAAGACTGTTGCAGCTAAACATCAGCAATGAATGTTAGAAAATACCTGACAAAGAGATGTGTATCTGGTTGCCACAGTTGAAGTAGCATAGTCTTAACAGTATGTGTCTTAGGTGAAGAAACATCAACCCTACATAAGGAATGACAAGATTTCAGTTGGGAGCAAGTGGTAGCTAAACAACCCCAGATTTCTTTGAATGAAGCCAGTTGTTTGGTTCTCTTACCATCTGGATTCATGCCTGATTTGGGGGCACAAGCAATTTTTATAGATGACATATTCCAGGAATTGGTCAAGTGGAGTGGACCTCTTAGTTGCATTTGGTGCTTTTTAATTTTCAGAACCATTGGGCTCATATGTATCTCGTAGCACTATTGTGCAGTGATTCCTGTCCTATTTGGCTAAAAGGGGGATTGTTCTTCTGCCTCATATCCAGTGGTAGGCATCATCAGGTTTGCACCAGTTCACCAGAACTGGTAGCAGAAATTTTGGCTAGGCCCGCCCATCCAAGTTTTGAAATAAAGTAGTCCTAATTCAGGTGCAGCACAAGGCTTCCCCCCCTTGCCACACCCACCATACCATACCCACAGTGTGGTATATCACACATCGGCTGTCCCATTGCAAGGGCCCTCCCTTTAGCTCCTGGGCACACTGCCCATTTAACTGGAACTTAACCCTTGCCTCACCTCTTTTGAGAGAGCCAAGGAGATTAGAAAGGAACTCTTACTATGCTCAGGCAGTAGGGCAGTTGAGCATAGAGCAAAACAAGGGAGGATTCTGGTAGTGTTGCATAGGAGTGTGTGTGCCAATAAAAGAACAACAATCTTCAAAGAGAAACAGCTGCTTTATTCTTCAGGTTCATGTAGCAAAGTCCATGGAAAAATCGTAGATTAAAGGTCATAACAAAGAATCAGTCCAGCAAACAGTCCAGTTTCATTAGGTAATCATAGTGAAAAGAAAAGAGAAATCCCACACCATAGCCAGGGTCTTAAGCCATTGAGATCCAGAAACGAACTCTCTAACTTCTCTGCAAAAATGGAGAATTTGCAGTCAGGTGGGTTACTCATAGCCAATCAGTAAGAGAGAGAAACATTCTCAAAACAATGGATTGTTGACATACATGTGGAGACAAAACATGAAACTCAGCTAGCTAGAAAGATAACACAGGGACACTGGCTGGAAAACATGCTGTCTCGTGACATAAGTCCATGAGACAGAGAGGAACAAAGGATTTCTATGAGGCCTATTTATGAGGCCTAGCTAAAAACTGCAATTTCAAGCCTTGGGAAACATGAGGAAATATGTCGTTTCCTGACATGGTAGTAAAATTTTTTTGCAGCCCACCACTGGTCACATCCATTTCTTATGGGGTTCTTCAGAGGCCACGATTGCCTCCATGCTTCTGAACATTTACATCAAGCTAAAAGAAAAAGTGCAAAAGCTCGCTTGAGACTCAATATAAAGAAAACCAAGATAATGGCAACTGGCCCTATCAGTCCCTGGAAAATGGATGGGGAGGAAGTAGAAGCAGTGACAGATTTTACTTTCTTAGGATCAAAGCTCACTGCAGATGGTGAAATGAAAAGGCGACTGATGCTTGAGAGGCAAGCGATGAGAAACCTGGGGAACATAGTGAAAAGTAGAGACATCACATTGCAAACAAAATTTACATAGTCAAAGCTGAGGTTTCTCAATCCAATAAATTTAAAAGCCAGCCTAGAATTTCTGGATAGATTCATAATTTGGGAGCACTCTTCAACTCACCATTTCTTCCAAGAGGCCTGATGACTGCTTTAGTTAGGTATGCATTTGCCCAACTTTGTGTGGTGAGTTAACTGTGCCCATTCTAAGGAAAGGTGGATTTGGCCACATTAATGCATACTTTAATTATCCCTTGATTATGCTACTGTAATACATGCTCCAGAGGGCTGCCCTTGAATACTATTTAGAAGCCACAGCAAGAGATAGTGAAAAATGTAGCAGTCAAGTCTGTTGTCTGCCAAACACTTTGGAAACCATGGATCACCAGTCTGGAACCCATAGACTTCTAAATTATTCACAGAGTGAGTGATTCAATAAAGGTATCACCTTCCTCTTGCATTCAAGGTGCTTGGTTTGACGATAAAACCTTGGTTTGATGATAAAACCTGTTCATGACTCCCCTTTTTTTGTTTTGCTCACCTCAGCAGACCAGGATGATGAATACATAAGACAAGGATTTGTCAAAAGCACGCCATAATTCCATAACTAAGGGCAACCTAAGGGCAGTTAAGCAGGCTTCATCTTGTTGAGTTTCTAGGAAACAATGACAATTGTACTAATCCTAGCCTTTGGTTTTTATAAACTGGCATTTTAAAATGGTTTTCAATCTGTTTTTAAAATTAATATTTGTAATCAGTTCTACTGTACATGATTTGGGGAGCCCAGGGAAACAGAAAGCAATTAACATATATCAAATAAATAAATTTCAGACATACTCTGCCTCTATATTTCTTGTTTTTTAATATTGCATTTTGTACAATATATGTTGAGCTGCTTCCATTATTGTAATTGGTAGGTTGACTTAATCTGTATCACAAAGTGGAATCAGAGTTCCAGGCTAGATCTACGGGTCAATAAATGCTATGTTAAAATGGATTAAAAGGCTTCATAACTGACAATATTCACCCTATACATTTCCCTTGGCTTTGGACTTAATGTATAATAATGTACAGTGGTGCCTCGCTTAAAGAGCATTATGCGTTCCACAGGATTGCTCTTTAAGCAAGTTTGCTCTTTAAGCGAAACACCATTGTAAATGACCAATTGTGGGGGATACTGCAAACCCCAATTTATTTGTTAAGCAAGTTTTTGGTTGGTTTTATTTGTTAAGCAAAGTGAACATTCAGAGAAAATTCTGCTCTTTAAGCGAGTTACTTTTTAAGCGAAACGCTCTATATGCGTGGTTTGACTGTATAATAAAAACAGAGTCCAACATTGCTGAAAAGCAAAGCAAAGTGAAAGAGCAGCCATTTTATTCTAGAGTTGAGAGGATGAGCTTGTGTGAAGCAACCAGAATGTCATGGTTTAAGGAAAGATTAAAATGGATGCACAATTTTTAATCCTATCTGATGTTTCCCAGGTTCAGAGTATAGAACTATTTACAAATCTAGTACAGTAATACCCCGGGTAACGCAAGTACCGTATAGCGTGAAAACCGCATAACATGACAAGATTTTCGAAAAAAATCTTGTATCGAATAACGTTATTTTTCACGTTATTTTCACATAGGCGAGCAAAACGGGGATCCCACATCAAGGCAATTGCCTTGACGTGCGATCTGCGTTGCTATAGCGTGCCCGGGAAAGAGGCGGCTTGGTCGAAATCCTCACCCCCACGCAGGGGGAGGGAATTTCGGCCATGCCGCCTCTTTCCCAAGCCGGGGAGACCCCGCGGAAAGGCGCCTCTCCTCTCCCGAAGTTCCGAAAGGGTAAAGATCTTTACACTTTCGCAACTTCGGCTTGCGCGCGTCGGCGGTGGTTAGGGCAGGAGACAGGGGTCTTTCCTGTATCCTGCCCTAACTCCAAACAACACTCGCACACACGCTTGAAGTTGCGAAAGTGTAAGGATCTTTACCCTTTTGCAACTTCGGGCGGCTTGCAGGCTTGCACGCGTCGGCGGCGGTTAGGGCAGGAGACGAGGGTCTTTCCCGTCTCCTGCCCTAACCCCGAACGACACTCGTGCGCACGCTCAAAGTTGCGCAAGTGTAAGGATCTTTACCCTTTTGCAACTTCGGGTGGCTTGCAGGCTTGCACGCGCCAGCGGCGGTTAGGGCAGGAGATGGGGGTCTTTCCCGTCTCCTGCCCTAACCCTGAACGACACTTGCGTGCACGCTCGAAGTTGCGAAAGTGTAAGGATCTTTACCCTTTTGCAACTTCGGGTGGCTTGCAGGCTTGCACGCGCCGGCGGCGGTTAGGGCAGGAGATGGGGGTCTTTCCCGTCTCCTGCCCTAACCCTGAACGACACTCGTGTGCACACTCGGAGTTGCGAAAGTGTAAGGATCTTTACCCTTTCGCAACTTCGGGCGGCTTGCAGGCTTGCGTGCGCCGGCGGCGATTAGGGCAGGAGACAGGGGTCTTTCCCGTACCTTGCCCTAACCCCGAACGACATGCGATCGCGTGCCTACCCGGGGGGGGGGGTTTCGGACAAGCTGAGGCTTGCCTCGGCGTGGTTTGTCCCTGATGTCAGGGCTTTTTTTTAGCATTGTTCGATCAATGTATCGAACAACATTAAAAACCAGACAACGTCATGACTTGTGGAACCATGTCATAATGTTGTCCGGGGTTCTAGTGTACAGTAATACCTTGGATAAAAACTGCATTGGATAACACTAGAATCGGAAACGATGCAAAATATCTAAAAAAAAAAATTGCATTGGATAACAATCTGTTAGCATTATCCGATGCAATCATGCTTGGAAGCAGGGTGCCTGGAAAGCTGAACAAGGGTTCCCCATTCGGCTTCCCAGCCACCCCACAGCTGCGGAGGCAGGGGTGTGGTGGCTGGAAAACTGATGGAGGGCTCCTCCATTGGCTTCCCCAGCCACCCTGCAGCAGTGGATAAGGTCCTCTGACCTCGCCAAGCCAGCAGGGGTGCCAGAGAGCCTAAAATGGGCAAAAACATTTCCTTTTTCCCCAGCCCATTTTGAGCTCCCTGCCACCCATGCCACCTCAGAGGAGGTCGGGGGACCCAATCCATGCTGTTTCTGAAGTTCCCCAACCTCCCCAACCACTGCAGTAAGCCAAAACATTGGGACCCAATCCGCGCTGTTTCTGAAGTTCCCCGACCTCCCTGGCTGCTGCAGTAAGCCAAAACATCGGGATGCGAATCCTGATGTTTCAGCTTACTGCAGCGGCCAGGGGGTTCGGGGAACTTCAGAAACAGCACGGATCGGGGGGCCCAACCTCCCTAGCAGGGGTGTCGGAGAGCCCGAAATGAGTGAAAAAAACATCAATTTTTTCTGCCCATTTCGGGCTCCCCACCACCCCTGCCACGTCACACAAGATCGGCATTTGGGAGGGGTAGAATGGGTGTACACACCCATTCCCCCGTCCCAAGTGCTGATCTTGTTGTGGGATCAATTAGCATTTGGGAGGTGTGGAACAATGGGTGCACTCACCCATTCCTCCACACCTCCCAAACGCTGACTGATCCCACAACAAGATTGGCAGTTGGGAAGGGGAAAACCTATTTTTGGGCGTCCGGCTCCCTTGGAGTCAGCACCTGCAGGTTTGAGCCTCCAGCACCCTTGGAGTTAGCACCTCCATGCACTGGCTCCAAGGGAGCCAGACACCCGAGACTCAAGCCTCCGGCACCCTTGGAGTCAGTGCCTGCAAGCGCTTGCCCCAAGGGAGCCGGACACCCGAGCTTCGAGCCTCCAGCACCCTTGGAATTGGCACCTCCAGGCACTGGCCCCAAGGGAGTTGGACACCTGAGTCTCGAGCCTCCAGCACTCCTGAAGTTGGCGTCTGCAAGTGCTTACTCCAAGGGAGCCGATGCCCGAGGTTTGAGTGTGCAGCACCCTTGGAGTTGGCACCTACAAGCGCTTACTCCAAGGGAGCCGGACTCCTGAGTTTAGACCATCCGGCACCCTTGGCGTCATCACCTGCAAGCACTGGCCCCAAGGGAGCTGGACGCCCGAGGTTTGAGTGTCCAGCACCCTTGGAATTGGTGCCTGCAAGTGCTGGCCCCAAGGGAGCCGGACACCCGAGGTTCATGCATCTGGCAACCTTGGAGTCAGCACCTCCAGGTTCTAGCCCCAAGGGAGCCAGATGAGTGATGGGATGTATCAGGTTCTCACCAGTTCGCCAGGACCGGTAGTAACTTTCCCCAGTGTCCCGGAGAACCAGTAGCAGCTTTTGGGGGGAAACACCTTCGGGGCTTACCTTTTCACTGGTGTGTATGTGCTGCCTCCTTTCTGTCCTCCCAAGCTTCTTTAAGTCCTCCTCACTTTCTGCCATTAGGGAGGTATCATCCGCATATCTCAAATTGTTGATGTTTCTCCCAGCAATTTTAATCCCAAATTGTGATTCCTCCATCCCTTCACTGTGCGTTATGTGCTCTGTGTATAAGTTGAATAAGCAGGGTGACAAAATGCAGCCTTGTCTTACTCCTTTTCCTATTCCAAACCACTCAGTCCTTCCATATTCTGCCCTAACTGTTGCTTCTTGTACAGATTTCTCATGATGTATATAAGGGGCTCTGGTATTCTCATCTCTTTAATTACTTGCCACATTTTGTTGTGGTCCACACAGTCAAAAGGCTTGGTGTAGTCAATGAAACAGAAGTAGACTTGTTTCTGATATCCCCCCCCCCCCAAGTGATGGGATGTAACAGGTTCACACCAGTTCGCCAGAACCGGTAGTAACTTTTCCCATTGTCCTGGAGAACTGGTAGCAGCTTTTGGGGGGAACTACCTTCGGGGCTTACCTTTTCACTGGTTTCCCCAATGCACATGCACGCCAAGCACTTGGTGTGCATGCATGCCTACAGTGCTTGGCACGTATGCACGGTCTCCTTGCTATCCTCCCAAGTGGGGAGGAGGAAGAGAAGCTGCTAGCCTGAAGCTCCCTATAGCCTGCTCCCCAGGGTAAGTGACTCACCTTTGGATGTGGTGTGTCTGTGTGTATTTTAATGTGTATTTAATACCTTTACTTATATTGACGTACTACCACAGTTCCTAAAAAGGCCTGGCAGCCTGGCTTGGGTTTTTTAAGCAAAGTCTTGGAGTTACCTCATCAATAAGCTACACCTGTGCTGTTCCAAGTGCTGTTCCAATTGGAGAACCCTTAAGGAGGTACAGCTGTTTTATATTTACATTAAGGCATATTATCTTAGAGAACTGGTTAGGCAAAGACTTAGTACCTAACTTCTTTAACTGTTGAAAAGTTGAAAAGTGCCAAAATGAAGCCATCTTTTGGTGAGTTCATTCCTTCCATCTGACCTAGTGTGAGAAAGATTAGCCAGAATAAGCTTTAAGCTCTGGTTTAAAAGCTCTGGTTGATTTGTATTTGGGGTGGGTGGGTGGCTGTATTTTAATGTTTTTTTATTTTATTTATTTATTTATTTGATTTATTTACATATTTGTTATGGGTGGGTGTGCTTATTTTTATCTTATTTTTATTATTTTTTAAATTTATTTGGCCCCGCCCACAATATCATGATGTCATGATGTTAGCTCTGCCCACACTGTGATGATGTCACGGTGGGGTAGTAAAATTTTTGACATCCCACCACTGAACCAAATGCTCGAACCTCAGGCGGATGCCTTTCCGAAGTCTTCTTCAGCCCCTGCGATCGATCGTTGGGGGTTGCTTCGCAGAGGCATCCGTGCAGTCGCGTGTTTGGTCCCTGAAATCTCCCTCAGCCCCATTGATCGATAGCTGGGGCTCAGGGGAACTTCCCGGAGCCATCTGTGCACCCGTGGATGGGAACAGGGCTTTTTTTAAACGTTATTCGATCAATGCATCGGACAACAATAAAAATCGAATAACGTCATGACTTGTGGAACCAAGACATAATGTTATCCAATGTACTAGTGTATATTAAAATTCTTTCATAGAGATAACCAATATAAAGCTTCCCAGATATTGATTTTTAATTTATGGGGCTCATTTTGATTCTGGGTTTCACTACAACCAGTCAGTACACCATGTTACTGTGGTTTAATCTTCATTCTTAAAATTTCCATTTTAGTTTTATGTTTTTTTTTAATATATGTGAAGATGGAAGTAAAAAGGCAACTGATTTTGAGGGAGACTATTCTATAATGCCTAGTTACATGCTGTGTGACCTTGAGCATTTGGGTGTTCGAAATCAGGAAAACAGCCCTTTTCTGCTGATGGTTCCCGTAAAAGAGAATCTTCCCCACCCCCTTGTAAAAAGTGCTGTGTGTTTTGCAGTCCTGTGCTGGAAGTTGGGTAGTTTAGTAACTCATCAGAAAAAGGCAGGAGTCCATTCTCATTTTTCATTTTCTGAGTAATAGAATGCAATTTGGCACAGCTGGCAGCTTCAGCTAAAAAATATCTTGTATTAAATAAGAATGACGTTGAAAGGCTAGAAGGAACAGCAATGCTGTAAAAGCTCTTCCTCAGAAAACTTGGCATGTTGAATTTTTCATATATTTATTTAAAAACATTCTGACTACATATTATGCTGTAGTTGTTGGTATGTGTTGTCAAGTCATTTCTGACTTATGGGAACTCTGTGAATGAGAGATCTCCATAATGTTCTGTCTTCAACAGCCATGCTCAGCTGCAGCTAGTACTCAAATAGCATGTTAGTACCCAAAGATTTGTTCACAAAGGGTGCATTCCTTTTCTAATGTCCCTAGACCATAGAATCTAGGCACTGGAAGAGAGGGACAATGTCTTAGGGGCAGCTGCTGTATTACTCACCATTTCCAAATACAGTAATAACCCGGATAACGATTGCATCGGATAACACTAAAACCGCATAACGACGACAAATTGGGGGGGAAGATTTGCACCCAATAACGTTCTTTTTAGCGTTATCCGATACAGTCATTCTTAGCAGCAGGGTGGCTGGAAAGCTGAACGGCGTTCTCCGTTCAGCTTCCCAGCCACCCTGCAGCTATGGAGGCAGGGGTGGGGTGGCTGGAAAGCTGATGGGGGGCTCCCCCGTCGGCTTCCCCAGCCACCCTGCAGCTGTATATCAGGTCCTCTGATCTCTCTGGAGCAGGCAGGGGACCCGATCTATAGCTGTTACTGGGCTTCCCTGACGTCCCCAGCCAGTGGAGCAAGCCAAAATGACAGAGTTTGAACCCTGACGTTTTGGCTTGCTGCACTTGCTGAGGACGTCGGGGAAGCCCAGAAACAGCTTGGATTGGGTCTTCCTACCTCCCTGGACCCGGCAGGGGGGTCAGGGACCCCAAAATTGGTAAAAAAAAAAAAAAAAAAGAGTAAGTGCAGCAAGCCAAAACGTCAGGATTCGAATCCTGACATTTTGGTTTGTTGCAGCCTCAAGGAGGGTGGGGGAACTTCAAAAATAGCATGCATCGGCTCTAGGGAGGTCGGGAGACCCGATGCGCACTAATTTTGAAGTTCCCCCACCCTCCTTGAGGCTGCAACAAACCAAAACGTCAGGATTTGAATCCTGACGTTTTGGCTTGTTACAGCCGCAAGGAGGGTGGGGGAACTTTGGAAACAGCTTGGATCGGGTCTTCCCACCTCCCTGGACCCGGCAGGGGTGTCAGGGACCACAAAATTGGTAAAAAAAAAAGTCCATTTTTTAACCAATTTTGGGGTCCCTGACCCCCCTGCCGTGTCCAGGAAGGTGGGAGGACCCGATCTACAGCTGTTACTGGGCTTCCCCAACGTCCCCAGCAAGTGCAGCAAGCCAAAACGTCAGGGTTCGAACCCTGACGTTTTGGCTTGCTCCACTGGCTTGGAACATCGGGGAAGCCCAGAAACAGCTTGGATCGGGTCTTTCTGGGCTTCCTCGACATCTTGGTTTCTGGGCTTCCTCGACATCCTCAGCAAGTGCAGCAAGCCAAAACGTCAGGATTCAAATCCCGACGTTCTGGCTTGCTGAAGTCTCCAGGGAAACAGGGCTTTGATCAATGTATCGCACAACGTTAAAAACCGGATAACGACGAGACTTGTGGAACCAAGTCTCATTGTTATCCTGGATACTAGTGTACATGAGATCATTCCTAAAGAACAGCCATTTTTCTGTATAGCTCATTGGTTGTACTCATTAAATGAACTTGCATTGTTTTAAACAATAAATTGAATGTTATGGGGGGTTTCCCCCCAGACAGTATCATAATCTTAAAAAGCAAGTGAACTCCAGCCCAAACACCAGGAGCTGCCAGATTCTGCCCAGATTGTCACCAGATTATACCTCTGTTGTCTTTCTTGTGTCAGAAACAGAACAATGATGTTCCCAAAGTGGAAGGATCAGCTGACAGGGTGCTGTCTTTCCCTAGGAGGTGCCCTGATGTGTTCATAAGCTTCTCATTTTTCAGGGTGGCTTCCTCAATGCCCCTTGTTCCTCCCTAAGTGTATCTCTCTTACACTACATAGAGCAGGAGTTAGCAACCTTTTAAAGCCTGAGGTTGGGTCAGGCCCTCTCTAACAGCTTTGGGGGCTAGATGGCCATTTTACCCTTCCTACACCACATGACACTTCCTGGTTTGGTGGAGACGGTGGGGGTCCACATGAAATGGTGCCATGGCCTGCAGGTTGAGAATCCCTGACATAGAGTGTGTTGTTTCTGAAATAAAATGTATTCAACCCTGCTGAAAAACTAGGCCTGTTCTTATTTCCTATGAAAGTACACAGCATTTCAAATCCAGCATTCTTCCCTCCAACCAATGACAGCGTACTTCCTCAACAAAGCTGATATTTGATCATAATGAATTAAAGAGATGACTAAGTCATGCCATTGCTGAACATTTGATCAAGCTTGGATGTTATGACATGGGATGACTGCATGTCAAGGATGTCAGGGATTTACCAATGCTCATGGGAGATCTCACCTCCAGCATGAGATTGAGACATAGAGCACTTTTCCTCCCATTGTGTTTCTCACAGTTTACATATAATGACTCATCAAAAGTTATATATTTTTTTCTTTATGAAATTGATCAAACACACACACCACAAGAAAAAAAATTAATAAACTGATTGAACAAAGATACAAACAACTTTCCCCAAACTACTATATTTGCTAGATTTTATTAGGAAAGCAAAAGATGTTACATTTTCTGCAGAGAATCTTTCTGAAGAAGGAGATCTCAAAGAAGACTACAAGAATTCATTTTGATTTATTTATTTTTTTGTTCACCATGTGAGGACAAAAGAAGTCACAACTACCAGATTGGAAAATTGCAGAAATGGGCAAATTTATCAATTTCAGTTTCTCTCAGTTTCTTATTTTCCACATCTTGAAGTCTGTTCCATCTCATTTCCTCTTCAATCAGTGATTTTTTAAAAAGTCCCCTTGAAAATGTGTGTGTGTGTGTGTGTGTGTGTGTATGTGTGTGTGTGTATCTTTGCATGCAACTTTGCCTGCTGTACACATTTTCTACAAACATTTTCCTATATATGTCATTTTCTTTTTATTGCTTCCCACCAAGACACTCAGTTATGTGTGTATGCTTCCAAATATAAGCCTCTGTACAGACAATTCTGTTTGGAGAATGGTGTCACAAAATTGTCATTGAGATTATCAAAAGAAATCTGTTTCCTGTCCACATCTTGAAGTGAGAATTTGGTAGGTTCTTATCAAAGGTAATTTCTCTGGGAAATTACAATTACAGCCACAGTTTGCTTGAAAAAGGGTGAAAATGTGTTTACTGACTACCACCCACCTACTGAAATAGCTAGAAATGGGAGCAAATGTTTGGTCCTATATTCTAGTTTAGCTAATCATGCATTTATTTGACTGATTTCTTCCATATATTTTGAGGAATCCTGCTGTGTGAAGAGAAACCTAAGGTTATACAGACCTTTTGTCACTAACATCAAGCTTCAAACAGAGTCACAGCATGCAGTTCTACTTGGTGGGTCTCTTGGCTGGGCTGGGGTAGATCACTTTGAACAGACATAAGCAAGATGGCATCACATCAACTTTATTTATTTCTTTTTTTACTAAAAGAAAAATAAAGAAAAGCAAAGAGATATGAAGAATGGGCTGGGATAGCTTGAAAGTAGAACATATCATATGATTCTTTCCTAAGCTCTTAGCTTCATTTTGGTAGAGAGCAAAGTCTTCTAGACTGATCTACCTTAATTAAAGAATAACTATATCATATATTATTGGCTATTTATTTATTTATTTATTTATTTATTTATTTACATTTTTATACCACCCTTCTCGCTGGGGCGACCCAGGGCAGTTTACAACATCATAAAAGCATAACACAACCCAACCCAAACCCATTGTTAAAAACTTCAAAATTACAATTATAAAATTTAAAAAGTTTCTAAAATTTATAAAAATCCACAGGTCCCAATAATAATTAAAAACTTAAAAACAAAAGATTAAAAGATTAAAAAACCAGGGGGAAGAGGGAGCTCAAACAAGCCAGCGAGCTGGGGTCATGGTACCGCCAGGACCCCATACCTGTCCCGCCAGCCATGTTTTTAAGTTCTTCCTAAAAGACAGCAAGTCCATCTGAAGATGTAGCTCAGTTGGTAGGAGGCTCCATAGGGCTGGAGTGGACACAGAGAAGGCCCTCCTTCTAGTGCCAGAGAGATGTGCCTCTCTGGCTGATGAAACAACTAGAGAGCCTCTCCAGTACGCTCTGGTGGGCTGGACAGATGTTCTTGGGGTGATGCAGTCTCCTAAGTATCCTGGCCCACTACCATATAGGGCTTTAAAGGTGATAACCAGCACCTTGAATTGTACCCGGAGGCAAACCGGCAACCAGTGCAGCTCCCGAAGCAGACGCGAGGCATGTGCATACCGCCGACACCCCATCACCACCCGGGCAGCCACATTCTGGACCAGGTGAAGCCTCCGGATCGTCATCAAGGGCAGCCCCATGTAGAGCGCATTACAATAATCTAGTCTGGAGGTGACCAGAGTGTGTGTGATCATGAGCAAGGAGTCCCGATCTAGGAGCGGGTGTAACTGGCGTATTACACAAAGTTGTGCAAAAGCCCTCCTGGCCACGACTGCCACCTGCTCTTCAAGCAGTAGTTGTGAGTCCAAGAGGACCCCCAGATTATGCACCGGGTCTGTTTGGGGCAAAACTGCCCCATCCAGAACCAAAGATGGTAGCTCCCGCAATGGCCCAGGACCCCCGACCCACAGCCACTCAGTCTTGCCATGGTTCAGCTGAAGCCCATTGTCCCCCATCCAGACCCTGACCGCCTCCAGGCACCTGGAAAGGACTTCCACTGCATCGCTTGGATCACCATGGGTCAAGGTAGGGAATCTGCTACCTTGCAGGGAGGCAAGTACAAGAGCAAGATTCCCCGCTGACCCTTTGGGCCCAAACGCAAGAGCAGGGCCTCACAACCTGGAACTTGTGGGGCTGTGGCTCTGGTGACTCTCTGGCCACAATGGCAACACCACCGCCCCTCCCCTTATCCCTAGGCTGGTGTGAAATATCGAACCCAGCTGGACACAGTTCAGATAGAGGAACCCCATCCTCAGGTGTCAACCAGGTTTTGGTGATGCATGCCAGGTCAACCCCCTCCCCCAGGATAGACTCTACAAGCAGGGGGGCCTTGTTACAGACTAACCTGGCATTCATCAGCAGCACCCTAAGGAGGGGGTCACTCTGGACCATCTGCTCAGGAACCAGAGATGTAGCGGAGGGGCCAGAGCAGGGAACAGATATTAAACATCTGTCCCGCGTTTCCCGAGTGCGGCCTGCCCCTCGGTACCCGTCATACCGCCCCATGCCCATCACAACACCAATTTGGCCCCCAGGAACCCTCATGTCAGCCCCAGCCAGAGTGCTCTCTCTGATATCTGGCTGGTGGGACCTCCTTTCCCACCCTCTCTGCCCTTCCCAATTTCCTTCCCCTGTCCCCCTTTTTATTCCTTGGTGGCCTTCATGACTGCAAAGGGCCCCTCCAAACTGGTCATAATAACTCCCGCCTTCCCCCCCTCCAACCAAACAAGTGGGATAGTCCAGATGCTCCCAGCTAGAGGTTCCTTCTTGCCTTGCCGGGCACAGGACTGCGGGTGGCAGGGAAAAGCCCCCCTCTGGCATCCTCTTGAGGTCCGGCATGGGATTGGTGGCCCGGGAATGCCAGCAGCTGGGATAGTCCAGGCGTTCTCAGCCAAAGGGCCTCTCTTGCCTTACTGTGCTGAGGACTGAGGGCAGCAGGGAAACCCCCCCCCCCCGCCGTAACATCCTTTTGAGGTCCGGTGTGGGGGCGATGGCCCGGGAGCATCAGCAGCTGGAAGCAGCTCCCCGCCAGAGGTCCTCTCTCTTCTCCCCAGGTTGACAACTGAGGGTGGAATCCGCTGGGAGAAGATGTTTCTGTCTCCCAAAGTGGCTCCTGGCCTTTTCTCTCCTGGCACTTGAGGGTGGGGGCTGTAATCAGGTTTTGTAATTGGGGAGTTAGAGGGCAGTTGACCAACTGCCCGCCTGGGTGACTGTGATTCCTGGATCAACTGTGCTGATGTCTTGACTGATTTTGTGTTTTCCTTCTGGAACTTGAACCTCTCATCCTCCTCAAGAGAGCAAAATTCGCCGACAGGGTTAGATAGCATAGGGACATCTGATGCTACCACAGGGCGTACCATGGTTGGGGATGTGGCAAAATCCCAGATGTTAGCAGTTACATTTTCACCAGAAGCATCCAGGTTAGTGACAGTCAAACTTTGTTCCTTTGTAGGGATGGGTGTAATAAGTGGCCGGATCATAAGATCATGAAAAACCCTCATTGGGAATACTCCCATTTGTGCCAGCATATGTCTATAATGCATAAGCAAGGACGGGATCCTATTGCTCTTAAAAATAAGGATCCTCCTTTGTAGCTGGGCAGGGGCATCTAAGTAAACTGACTTCTTAAGGTCAATGAACATGTCCAGTCTGATCAAACATACTTAGTTGGATGTTCTCATTATAAGCATGACCAGTGGTAAATCTTCGGAAGCTGCTGTGGAGGATATTCTCAGGGCAGTTGTCACAAAACCAGCTGGCCCCCTCTGCCTTGGCCCTCCTGTACCAAAGCCCCCAGAGGGTGAGCTTGCTGGCAATGCAGCTTTACAGCCCTTAGCTGCTTCTCTTCCACAAGGAGGTTTAAACAGGTAGTGTATTCAGAGGCTTGTGTGTGAATGCATTGCTTCTCTTACCCCTTAATCCAATGAAGAGACGTTGTGGAAGCAAACAAAGGTTTATTGATCAGGTACAGTAATACCCCGGGTAACGCGAGTACCGTATAGCGCGGAAACCGCATAACGTGACAAGATTTTCGGAAAAATCTTGTATCGAATAACGCGATTTTAACGTTATTCGGAACAAGCGTATGCATGGGGGGGGGAGTTGGATTGGGTAGAACATCTACCCAATCCAACCCCCCCCCAGCACCCACCCCCATGATGTTTGGAAAGGGTACGGGGATCCTTACCCTTTCAAAACTTCAGGCGAGCAGCGCGCGTCGGTGGGGGTTAGCGCAGGATGCGGGGAGGACCTCCATACCCTGTGCTAACCCCCACCGACACGCGCGCGCCTGCAAGCCACCCTATGTTCCCAAAGGATAAGGATCTTTACCCTTTTGAAACTTCAGGGGAGCGGCACACGTTGGTGGGGGTTAGCGCAGGATACGGGGGGACCTCTGTACCCTGCGCTAACCCCCAACGATGCGCGCGTGCCTACAAGCCACCCGATG
Source organism: Furcifer pardalis (assembly GCA_030440675.1). Taxonomy (NCBI): domain Eukaryota; kingdom Metazoa; phylum Chordata; class Lepidosauria; order Squamata; family Chamaeleonidae; genus Furcifer; species Furcifer pardalis. Next base: position 90,241,444 of record CP126893.1, read on the forward strand.
TTCCCAAAGGATAAGGATCTTTACCCTTTCAGAACATCGGACGCGTGGCGCGCGTCAGTGGGGGTTAGCGCAGGATACGGGGGGACCTCCGTACCCTGCGCTAACCCCCACCAATGCGCCTGCGCCTGCAAGCCACCCTTTTGGAACATTGGGCGAGGAGAGGCGTCTCTCAGCGGGGTCTCCCCGGCTTGGGAAAGAGGCAGCTTGGCCGAAATTCCCTCTCCCTGCAGGGGGTGAGGATTTCAACCAAGCCGCCTCTTTCCTGGGCGCGCTATAGCAAAGGAAAGGAAAATACAGAGATCTGATTGGTTCTCTATATCAGCTGGCAGTCTCTAAAGAACCAATCAGATCTCTGTATTTTCCTTTCCTTTTTTTCCAATTCAGGAATTAAAACAAGCACACAGCATGGAGATTGCAGCTCAACAACATTAGGTAAACAGAGTTGGGGTGGATTCTCTGTGGCCGAGCAGGCAGTGGGGTGTCCCCAAACTGCTAGGGGTAGGGGTGGGGGTGGGGAAGGAGCAAAGTAACAGGGAGAGAAGCTTTGGCCTCCTTTACTTCTCTATAGAACCAACCACATTTTTCTCCTCCCCCCCTTCCCTGCAGTTTAAAAAAAAGCCTCCGATCATCAGCTGGCAGTTGGAGAAGGGAAAATAAACAGAGGGAAGGCTAAAGTAGTATGGGGGAGGGGAAAGGCACTTTCCCCCCTACTGCAGTTGCATGGGGGTGGCTTTAAAGGTAGGGAGGTCTCTTTCTTTCCCTGCCTGCCTTTAAAGTGGTTTGTCCCTGAAGTCAGGGCTTTTTTTTTAGTTTTGTTCGATGCATGTATCGGACAACGCTAAAAACCGGATAACGTCATGACTTGTGGAACCAAGTCATAATGTTATCTGGGGTATTAGTGTATTACATTACTGTTTTCAAGGTGCTTGGAAAATGACAGCTTTAAAATCTGCTCCAGAATTTTCCCTCGGATTGATGTCAGGTTGACTGGACTGTAGTTCCCCAGTTCTTCCTTTTTGCCCTTGTTGAAAATACTATCATCTGCCACCTCACCCATCCTCCATGATTTCAAGAAAATAAGATAGTAGTTCTGAAATCACTTCAGCCAGTTTCTTCAATATCTGTGTCCCTGGGCATTGGAATTCATTCAAATAATAAATTATCCCTTGACTATTTGTTTATCAACCTCAAGCTGCAATGCTGCCCCCTCCCTTTATACTTCCCATTTGACTGGAGGGTGGCATACTGTTGTTGTTCAGTCGCACAGTTGATTCCGACCCTTTGCGACCCCATGGACCACTGTCCGCCAGGCACTCCTGTCCTCCACCATCCCCCTCAACTCGCTCAGTTCTGTGCCCATTGTCTCTACAATACCATCTAGCCATCTCATTTTTACCATTTGAGAAAAAACAGAGCTGAAGTAGGAAATAAGCACTTCTGCCTTTTCTTTGTCATTTGTTATAATTTCCCCCTTTCCACTGAATAGCTGAACCACTATTTCTTTACTCTGTCTTTGCTACACATGTAGCTGAAGAATGTTTTTGTTGCTTTTAGCATCTCTTTTAGCAGCTTTTGTCTTTGTAACACCACTCTGCAATTCTTTGCTACTTGATGTATTCCCCCTTTGTAGCACAATCTCAGTTCCCCTTCAGCACACAGGAGTCTCAAACTTATGACCTCTGCGTCTATATAGCAAGGTATATACTAGCTTCATAACCTTTTAAAATGCTCTTTAAAACACTGTCTCCATTCTGTTAATGGGCTCAAGTTATAGGAAGCCAGATATAGGCTGAACATAAGGAAAATTTTCTTAACTGTTAGAGCTGTATGACAATTGAACCAATTACCTCAGAAGGTTGTGAGCACACCAAATTTGGAGGCTTTAATTTGGATTCCTGTATTTAGCAGGGGATTGTATTTGATGGCCTCAATGGCCCCTTCCAACTAAATTATTCTATGATTCTTTGATTATGTTCTTCTCTGTAACACTCATTTTTATTCTTGTGGATTTTTTTTTACAAATAAATCAGAATCTTTCCCCTGGAAACGTATGCAGCTTGCATTACACTCCACTTCACAAGCAATAAAAGAAATGCCTTCTGTCAATATTTGTGCTTGCATCCTTTAAATACGTAGATTTTTATGTAAATTTGTTTGTTTAATGACAACATTTTAGCTATGTCACACATTTTGCCTATCTCTTCCTTTTCATTACTTTCCTCGAAGAACAGAACATAATGCAAATTAATTAAAAGAAGTTCCTTAAATATCATCATGCAAATGTAGCTCGGCACCAACAGCCATTCCTGCAAATGATAAAAATTAGTGCAGAAACAGACATTGTTGCACTGCAGCAAGCTAGGTTATTACTGAGACAAAATGGTTGCACAGAGAAATTGTGTTCATTTTCATCCTGTCTTTCAGAAATGTCTTAGAACTGTACTTATTCTTGGTTCCCAATTTAAAACTCAGACTACATCTCTCTGTAGAATTTATTTCTGCATTGACCTGTGCTATTAACCCTGCCAAATGGATATCAGAAATCCACTTTAACACTTTAGTTTTAGTAGAGCTAGGTGCTTGTGTTAGTCTAGGGCAAAAGGATGAAGCACTTGGTGTCATAGTGTCATAACTGATTGAAAGAGACCTTTATGGTTAAAGAAAATGATCCTTCCCCTTTCTCTTTTTGAAGGTTTGAAACTGGTGGAAATGATGATCATAATAGCAAAGCTGATTATAATAAGTTGCTGTCCTGTCAACACCTGGGGATAAGTACTGTGGAACTTGGAGGACCTTCCTTCTCAGCAGACACGCATAGGCTTACACAGTTGTTTGTAACAAAGGAAAAGAGTCACTACAGCATTTCCTAAGTTCCTTATGTAAAATGCTGCAATTCTATAAGGCCAGTGATGCTCACATTAACCCTGTTGTATACCTAGTTGTTAAGGCTGACATTCTGTGGTTCTTGTCAAAAACAATTCAGTGAGTCTGTGGTTTAAATACACAGTTGTACCTCGCTTAAAGAGCATAATGTGTTCCATAGGATTGCTCTTTAAGCGAGTTTGCTCTTTAAGCGAAACACCATTGTAAGTGACCAATTGTGACTTCTGGGGGAGGGGGAATTGTGAACCCTGATTTATTTGTTAAGCGAGTTTTCAGTTGGTTTTATTTGTTAAGCGAAGTGAACATTCAGAGAAAATTCTGCTCTTTAAGCGAGTTACTCTTTAAGCAAGGCACTCTTTATGTGAGGTTTGACTGTACTGTATGTAAATGGTGGGGCTCATGATAATTTCATGACTCTCATACATAAGAACTCCAGAAGCTGTGTTTGTGTTGTCATTTTTTAAGTAGTCAGGAATATGGATAAGTATTTTAGAGATGTGTTCCTTTATCACACCGCCTAGAAAGACTGGTGTTTCCACCATAGTGATCATTTTTTAATCTGAAATAGCTGTATCTTACCTTGGTTTGTAAACAGAGCAGACAACCTGAAAACCATAAAAATACACCATTTTAGGTAACTCCTACTATAATAAAACAGAGTGAGAGACCAAGGGGGGGGGGGAATAGTAAGGCAGCAGAAATACAATAGCATCAAGACTCAGCCCAATTAATACCCTTCACCTCCATCCCTGACAGAAGAGAAGAGCAGACAGTAAATTATTCCCTTATGCTTCTATGTCTATTAGACAGAAGAAATTCCATCCCAATAAACTGAGTGGGATTTTTGTCTATATGTTTTTAGAGACAAAATATTTATCAGGGTGGAAAAGGGTGAAGTGAAAAAGGGTGAAATATCATGGGAGAATTATATAAATTCCATGTCAGAACAATGTACTAAAAAGGAAATATAGTCTTGTGATCTAAAAACAAAAGCCAAAATTAGGCCACTAAAATATGTTTAAAAGGTAGGGCTTTCAAACCCTCCGCGCTCACTGAGTCAGCACCGCATAATGGGCAAAGGAGAGGAGAAGGAAAAGATTCCAGATATCATCCTACCTACCTGTTGAAGCCACTGTCTATATATCTAAGTGCCCATGGATCAAAGCTATTTTTGAAGTGTGAGAGAATGTACCATCTATAACATGGGTTCACAACCTTTTCCCACCACGGGCCAGACATTGCCCCCTCAAGCAGCTATGCAGGCCAGAGGCGTGGTTCCTCCTGCCACTTCCACTAGTTCTGGTGGTGGTGGCAGTGGACACATTCACGGTGTGTTTTTGGGTTGTTTTTTCACTGCTTCCGCCACTTCCTGTAGTAGTGGAAGTGTGGGTGGTGCATTTTTGCCATTTTTGGTGCATTTTCAGTGAGTTTTCACCATTTTCCATTGGATTTTCCATGCTTCCTTCATGTTTTGGCCATGTTTGGGGGGTTCTGGTGCACTTTGGGTGCATTTTTACCACTTCTGGTGCATTTTTGGTACTTCAGGCAGTGGTGGCAGGATCCTCACTGGAGGTCGGATTAATTGGTGCCATGGGCCAGCCCCAGCCCATGGGCCGTAGGTTGCGAATCCCTGATCTATAACCTGGATAGTTCACAAAATACAGTCAAACCTCGCATAAAGAGCCCCTCGCTTAAAGAGTAACTCGCTTGAAGAGCAGGATTTTCTCTGAATGTTAACAAATAAAACCAACCAAAAACTCACTTAACAAATAAATCGGGGTTTGCAATTCCCCCTACCAGAAGTCACAATTGGTCACTTACAATGGTGTTTCACTTAAAGAGCAAACTCACTTAAAGAGCAATCCTGTGGAACACATTATGCTCTTTAAGTGAGGCATAACTCATTTAACATTTTGCCCCCCCCCACCCCCCAACAAGCTGGGTACTATTTTTACCAACTTCAGAGGATGGTAGGCTAAGTCAACCTTGAGCCCATTAGGATCAAACTCAGACTCCAAGCACAGTTTTGGTTGCAGTACTGTGGATTAATCACTGCACCACAAGGGCTCATTACAAATGTAAATATATAGATTTCCCAAGAATGCAGTCGTTTATGTCTTATACATATCAAGTGGAAATTAAGATACGTGATCAGAATGAGAAAGAAAAAGCTTTTTGATAACCAAGGTTTGATTGGGTGAAGATAGAAAAGGGCTGCAAATTATGAAATACCTTCAGTTCATAAGATCTGCCGTGCAGTTAAAAATAAAGAAATATGGTCCACTTAGCAAGTCAGTAGTTATAGAGGAAGTATTGTACACATTTGCCATATAAGGGTCTTACAATCCTAAGAGACTAACAAGATGAAAACTGAGCTTTTTAAAATAAGTGGAGAAAAGATCTAAGAAGAGAGATCCCATCTGAGATTTGTCAGTGGACAAGAAATAGTATTAGGAATATATAGCAACAAATCTGAAATAACTAGAATTATAATAAAAATCTTCAGCAATTGTGCATTGCCTCCTCAAAAAAAAAATTTTTTTAATTCTCAAACTAATCAAGATAGAATTGCTTGGTAGGTACAAAACATTAAGAGGGAAAAGAGAAGTGAGGAATAGAATGGAATTGTTTGTTAGTCAGAACTGAAGAGAGAAGGTGTAATATTTATGTGTCATCATATCAATTCAAGTTTATGGCAGTCCTTTCCAAAGTTTCCAAGTACTCAGAAGTGGTTTACCCATCCCTTAGTGGTTAGGACATTGAACTTGGCAACTGAAAGGTTGGCAGGTCTGCAGTTCGAGACCCAAGTACAGTAATACCTTGGATAACGTTTGCATCAGATAACACTAAAACCGCATAACCTTAAGCAATTTGGGGGGGGGGGGGGGATTGCATTGAATAATTTTAAGACCCTAAGGGATTTGTATTTGTATTTCGACTTCTATGCCGCTCCACTCGCACAGCGACTCTGGGTGGCTTACAGAAGAAACAGTTACAATTACATAGCACATTTCATAGCATAAAAGCAATTACAAATATCACATAGTAAATTACAAATATCACATAGCAGGAATAACATCACAAAACATATAAAAATACATCCCTATCTCTCTCTCTCTCTCTCTCCAGTAACAATTGCAATTACAAAATATCAGGACATCCTAAAAAATAAATCAGAGATACTATAATATAAATCATTACAGCATCAGAATTCAATAGACAACAATATCAAGCAACAATCAAAAATTCCAAATATCAATTCAGTTTACACAAAAATTACACAAGCAGAAAACTAAACAAAAAAAAAACCAGTTGTAAATCCCGCAACAAGTGACAAACTGCTGACAAACTGCTCCGCCCAGCCACAGGTGTTTCTGGTGGCGACTGCTGCTCGAAAAAGTCCTGCCACCATAGCGGCTTTTAAGCCCTGGCCAGGGCGGAGCCCCCAGGGACAGGTGGAGAGATTCCTGTAGCTGGACGTGGTGGTGGCCTCTCCGCCCGGCTGCAGGTGTTTCTGGCGGCAGTGGCTGTTACAATGATATGTGCCAAATAATGGCAGTCTTCTCCTTCGGGCAAGATGACGGGGCCCACAGGGAGGGCGGGAGCGTTGCCTCACCGCCCGCAGCTGGACATCTTCTCCTCTGGGTGAGATGGTGGGCCCAGGGGGAGTGTTGAAAAACATGATTGCATATTTAGTTCCCCTTAGTTCAGTAAGCAATGATGGAATATTCAGCAAAAAATGTTCAGTCCATACGGCAGGTTTCAGAAGATACAGGAATCTTCATCCAGTGTACCAGCCTGTTGGCATAGCAAGGTGTGCCTTGTAGCTCCATTGGATGCATTGGATAATGTTCACTAAAGCTTGTGTCAGTTACAATGTATCTCTATGGAGTTTTAATGTTATCTGATGCATCCCATAGGATTTTAACATGCATCAAATAACACTAAAAATCGGATAACACCAAGTTTTAGCATTATCCTAGGTTTTACTGTACTGCACAACAGAGTGAGATCCCATCTCTGTCTCAGCTCCTGCCAACCTAGCAATCCAAAAGCAAAAAATCTCTAGTAGATAAACAGGTACCATTTTAGTGGGAAGGTAAAGAGCGTTCTGTGCACTCTGGTGTCTAGTCATGCCTGCCGCATGACCACAGAAATGTCTGCAGACACAGAGAGTGCTGGCTCTTTGGCGGTAAACAGAGATGAGCATTGCCTTCCTCAAGTTGGACACGAGCAAAGGAGACCTTTACTTTTACCTCTTTTGGGAGTACACAGAGACTGTGCAGCTTGCCCAAGGTTAGGATACCAGGGCTGCAGCAAGTTTGCTTTACAGAGAGTAATTTTCATTACCTGCAGTTAGACTGCTGCCCCCCCCGCCCCCGCCTGCAAAGGCAATACCAGCAACAGCTGAGAAGTTCCAACCCGTCTCAAGAAGAGAGGCTTTAAAGATATGAAAAAGTACGGAGGGGTAGCGACAAGAGTAGATAGTGTGACCTCTCCTTTCTTTCCCTTATTTTTACCATTATTTTTTTTTATTAGTCTCAATGTGGCCAGCAACAAAATACAGACAAATTAATTGTTATGATTAAAACACATCCAATAAAATTAAAAACAAAAGACACCAGTAACAGAAATAACAGGACTTACCATAATGAAACATATCTCAGCAGCAAATCAACCCAAGCCTTATTGGAATGAAACATCTTTTCCTGCTTGCAGGAATATAGCGGAGATAGTGCTAACTTGGTCTCTCTCAGCAGGCCATCCCAAACACTTGGAGGAATTATTCTTCGTTTTGTTTCTGCCTTTTTCTTTCTCCAAGAACAATGAACATAGATATTTAAAAGGCTGGGGAAAATATTATCTGGATACTGTATGTAATTTCTAGGTTCACATTGAAAAGGTATGGCTAAATGCTCTCTGTGACAGAAATGCAACTTGTCCATAAAGATGAATAGAGAAACCCCAAGTTTTTAGTGTCCTTTTTTTAACTGGGCACCAATTTTTATTTCCAGCTCCATTCTACCTCACTCCAAGGAAGTCTAGAGAGACTGAAGCAGGCACGAGAGATTTTGTTTAGTGTGTGCCATTTTTTTAAAAAAATAGCAATTTTAAAATAATAGTGTCAAACAGGTGTATGCAGGGTTGCATATTGTCAAGTCAAAACAACAAGATTGTGGACTCACAGTGCAGTCTTCTACATACAGTATATACTCAAGTATAAGCCCACCCAAATATAAGTCGAGGTACCTAATTTTGACCTGAAAACCCAGGAAAATAGATTGACCCGAGTATAAACCAAGGATGAGAATTGCAGCAGCTGCTAGTGAGTTTCAGTAATCAAAATACATGAAAATATGGTAAAATTAATTGAGTTGGGGGGAGCTTGGGGCTGATACAAAAATGGCTCCAAGCAGCACATGCAATCCATGTAGCCATCCCCTGCTATAAAATGTGTGGCTCATAAATTTAGAAACTGACATACCAGCAAGATTGATTAAGAGTGAGACTATGTTACTAGACAGAGAACCATCTGTGATATTCCCTCTTAAGGGCTCATTCAAATAACACATGACCATTTTAAGGGGGGAAGGGAAGGTAGTCGACCAAAAGTTACGGAAAGTCACAGGGGAGGGGGTTTGGTGTGAAGTCACGTGACTCAAAAATTATTGAAAAGTTCCTGACTCAAGAAATACCCAAGACAGAGGGAGGATCTATAAAGAGAAACACATAAATAGGGAGGGAGGGACTTCAAAGGCTGCTTACCGGATCTTCTCAGGGAAGAGTAACGGAGGGGTGGGGGGAGAATGTAACACCATTCTTCTGCCAGGAGAGGAAGAGGAAGAAGTAGTAGTCTCCCCCTTCCTTCCTTCCTTCCAGGGATGAAGAAGTCACAGACCTTCCTTTCACTCTGAGTGGGAAGAAATTAAAAACCCTCCCAACCAGAGACCACTTAGGAAGGAGGGGTGTGAGTGGGAGGGTGGGAAAACAGTGCTTGGGAAAGGGTTCCCTTTGTGTTTCCCCCACCACTACTACAAATCCCAGAATCCACCACCAGCTTCAGCACAGACTAGACCACTTGCCCTCCCCTCCCTCTGCCCAACCATTCGCTCTCTCTCTCTCTCAGTCAGTCTCCAAGGGGGAAAAGAGGCACTTCTTTGGCAGAGGTAGGTAGGGTGAAAGAGGGTCTCCTTGAGAGTTTTCTCCCCCACTGCCATTCAGGACACCTGGAAGGAGGAGGAGAGGGTGGGTGACCTAGGGGCGATGAAGGGGACCCTTATAATTGGGGGAGGTTTTTCCCAAAGCAAAAATAAGCCCAAAAGGAGACATTGAAGGAGAGACATGATTTAGGGGGGAGGGGTTGACCAAAAGTCACAAAAATTCACAGAGGGGGAAGGGGGTCAAAAAGTGACCTATTTTAGGTCATGTGGTATTTGAATGGCCCCTAAGACTGCCTGTCACCATTCCTCTTACCATTACCCTACACGTCCTTTTTTATTGAAGACGCTATGCCTGTTACTTAGTTTTTATGTAGCTATAACCAGAAGTTGTCCACTGTATATGCTGTGATGTTATTGCTGTTACTCCCTTTAATTGCTTCCTGCACTGACCTGTTAAGGACATTGTATTTAGTGAGATCATAGATGGAATTAATTGTGTGTAGAAATTATACAATCCTGTGAGATAGCAACACTGGGACTATTTATTCATTTTGAATGCAAAATATTGAGCAAGCAACATATTGCATGAAGTAGAGTTATTAATTAATCACATTTGTGGGCAGGGCAGAAGTCATATTGTAGGGTGCATTAAAAATTAAATTAAATTCAACACTGTATTCAATATCTTCTTGCAGATCACATTTTCAGACTATTGGTGGCCTTTACCCTGCCCTTGTCAAGTTCCCAGTTTTTGAAGGCCTCTCTCCCATAAGAAAACTGTTCACTGCACATTTCAATTTCAGAGACATAGTGTGAAGCATGGTTGAGGGACGCAACTCGGGAAAACATGAAGCCAGAAAGAGTTCAGCACAGTTGGAAGTCGCAGCATGAAGACTGATTGTTTGGCATCGTTGCCGAACATTCACGCACATGGAACCGAAGTGAATAAGCTATTTGAGTATCTGTGATGTGTTGGGATGAAGCACAACCAGGTCACAATAAAAAAGAAGCATATTAGTTGCACATTACATTTTGCCTACTGTTGTCCACAATACATACCCAAATCTTCAGGAAAGCAGTAAGAAAAAAAATCAAGATATATATGTTCTGCTTTGCTACTGAGCAAAGAACATCCCTCCAAATTGTGTCAATTTTTGCTTCAAATGAACAGATATTTTATTTTTCTGCAGCTCAAGTAGCAGTAGCAGTAGCAGCAGCAATCATCAGTATAATGTTCCATCAATTTTAGAAAAACTAGACTGAGTGCTGGGGTTTCTTGACATCATCATCATCATCATCATCATCATGATGTGGTGTCAAGTCAATTCCCATGCAAACCCTGTTCAGGGTTTTCCAGGCAGCATGTGTCTGTGTGTGCGTGCGTGCATGCCATTCCCTCTATCTGTGGCACTCTGGAACTGTGTATCTTATCATATTCAGATATCCCACTATGGTAATGGAGTAGACTATACAGTCAATGACTCAACACCAAGTGTCAGGTGGCAGTTAACTAACCTGACTCCCTGAAGGGGCCAACAGCTACAGACGGATGAGTCCCTTTAGGTAGGGTGATGGTCACCCTTAGTGGAGGAAATGCCACTAGAAACCATCATATTGGGCCCAACAGCAAAATGAGCAGAAGAGGAACTCTGATTCCTAATGGTCATGCAGGTGAAAGAGGCCATGCCAGATGGACTGGCTGTAATGGTGCACCTTGTCCATATCCTCAAGGCTGTGGAAGTTCATTACAGTCCCAGTGTTAAATCCTGCATGTCGCGCTTCATGTGTGCTGTGAGTGATGGTTCCAAGATCATAGTGTGTGAGTCACTTCATGGCAAGATGGGATGCACCTTAAGCAAATTCATGCCAGGGGGGGAAATGCATTCTCAGATATGAGTTGCAGTCGAGTAGTATCCATGGGTACACTGGGTGGCTCTTCTTACAGGAGGCACAGTGGGGAATAGAACTCCCAACCTCTGACTCTGCAGCCAGAAACCCAACATATACAGCCAGCTCAGGAAGGAATATACACGAGTACCTCGGATAACTTTAAGACTTGTTTCCACAAGTCTTAACTTTATCCGGATTTTAACGTTATGCGATGCATTGATCGCACAATGTTAAAAGAAAAGCCCTTTTTCATTTCCAAAGAGGAAAGGGAACAGTGTGGTGATCTGCCTGCCTCTTCAGAAAGGGTAGTGGGGATTCCATTCATGGAATCCCTGCTGCCCTTTCTAAAGAGGCAGGCGAATCGAGCCAAGCACCGGCTGATTTGGGGAGAGAATGGGCGCATCCACGCTGCGATTGCCGCTTGGGTTGGGGGTTGAACTGGTGACCATTGTTAGGTTTGCTTCGCTGTTAGGTTTGCCTGAAACAACAGGGTGGGCATGGCTTAGGTTTGCCTTGCTTTTAAGTTTGGTTGTTAGGTTTGGAGAAGCACCGGTTTCCCAAGAGTAAAGGGCTTTTCTTGCTAAAGGCAAAGAGATTTGCCCTCCCCCCCCCCCAAACAACAGGGTGAGCAGGGCAAATCCCTTGCCTTTGGCCAGAGAAGCCCTTTCTCCTTGGGAAACTGGTGCTTCTCCAAACCTAACAGTGAGGCAAACCTAACAGCAAGGGATTCACCCTGCCCATCCTGTTGTTTCAGCAGTGGAGGCAGGGCAAATCTCTCTCGCCAGCCCTGCAGGCTTTGAGGCAGAGATCAACGTTGGGGAATTTGAGGCAAACATTTGCATCACATAACGTTATCTTAACATTGTGCAATGCAAATGTTTGCCTCAAATTCCCCATCATTATCCAATTTTAGTATTATACGAGGTAAATGTCATCAGAGGTACCACTGTATTGTGGTTATGTTATATTTAAGTTCTACTACTAACCTGGTTCATCTGGACATTAAAGCTGCTGTGGATTTACTAATACAATTACAGTTGTACCTCGCTGAAAGAGTGTAATGTGTTCCACAGGATTGCTCTTTAAGCGACTTTGCTCTTTTAAGTAAAACACCATTGTAAATGACCAATTGTGACTTTTGGTGGGAGGGGATTGCGAATCCTGATTTATTTGTTAAGCGAGTTTTTGGTTGGTTTTATTTGTTAACCAAAGTGAACATTCAGATAAAATTCTGCTCTTTAAGCAAGTTACTCTTTAAGCAAGGCGCTCTTTATGTGAGGTTTGACTGTACAAAGCATTACTCTGCTTGTTGTTGTAATGGCAGAATGCTTTCTGGTGTCTAAGAACTCTCCTCAGTAGAAGGCCACATCAGAGATGATATGACTTTGGTTGGTTGGTCAGTTGGTCATTCCTTCCTTCCAATGTCTAGCATAACAGAGCTAGCAGAGATGCTGGTCACGCTGCATGGAGTACTGGTAGCTGTAATCCCATCACTACAGCAAATACATGATCCTGTACTTTTGGCTGGGTAGGTGTAAGCAGCAGGCACATGCTGGTATATTGGGGAATCAGGCTCTGTCCCACCCCGCCCTCGCTTCTGGCACCCTGGGACGCCAGTAGCAATGTATGGGATTCCGCCCAACCCCAAAATAGGTGCCTCCACCACTCCCTGTCCTGCGCCTTCCCATTGTGAGCCGCCCTGAGTCGGTTTTCACTGAGTAGGGCGGCATATAAGTTTAATAATAATAATAATAATAATAATAATAATAATAATAATAATAATAATAATAATAATAATAATAATAATAATAATAATAATAATTGTGCCCTGCATACCCCTAGCAAGCAGGAGTGACTGTGCAGAGTTTAGAACAACTCTGGAAAAACTTTGGAAACTCTGTCACCTTTTTATCAGTTTAAAATGTGTACTTTGCACACTTCCTCCTAATTGCCACACTAGTTATACATTGTGGTATAACCCATGGCCACTTGCTGCTATTTCTGCTTACTGTATGATCCCACACAATCCAAGTCTACTTATAAATAGGGATGTGTAGGTAAGACTGACTATAAAATCAGATCCTTTGAAAAGTATCTGCCCCTAGCTATTTTTATTTTATTCTTTTAAGCTACAAACATCAGGGCACAGCAATACTTTGATCTTCTTCAAAGGATAGCCAGCAGCTTTTCTTCACGTAGGAATTCTCATTATGAATCGCAGCACTGCCTCTGGAAGAGCAGAACAGTCCTTTCAAAAATTAGTTGTTGGTATGTTTCATACAAAATAGTCAAGTTTTGAGTATGTCAGGCAAAAATGAGTCAGCAATGAACTAAAGAAAGGAATGTAGTGAACTGGTGGTCTGAAATTATTAATCATAGAAGCTAATCAATCTGTTCATCTAACGGAGACTGCATGTGAAGCCAATAAGTATATTCAGCCTTGCAGTTGGTGATATGTACAAATTTATATAACCCTTTGATTAGAATTCTAAAATAGATAATTCCAAGTGTCCTATAGAAACACTATCTGTTGCATGAGGTCCTCTCAGGTTGCACTGCTGAGGGTTGCCTCCCTGAGAGAGGCAACAAAAAAAATGGAATGAAACACAGAAGAGAGCTTTCTCAGTGGTAGCCCCTTCACTTTGGAACACTCTTTTGGCTGAGATTCAGCAGGACTCTTCATTTTAGGCCTTCAGAACAATGCCTAAAACTTTCTCCATAGAGAGGCCATTTTTGACATCCTTCCTCAGGAAGAGAGGCTTTCGTTTGATTTTTTGTTTTCTGATTCTATTATTATAATAGTTAATTTTGGATATTATTGACAACTACCTAGCTATGAATGCATGCGTGCATACTCATCAAACTACAAATAACAGTGGAAAATTGCAGGGAGGGGGTAAAACAAGCGGTGAAAGTTAAAATCTGCTCATCATGTCTGTGGTGACCCAAATATGTCTTTGTATTATGATAATGTGGTACCTTGTAATTGTAATATTTTGTACAGTCAAACCTTGCATAAAGAGCGCCTTGCTTAAAGAGTAACTCACTTAAAGAGCAAATTTTTCTCTGAACGTTCGCTTCATGTAACAAATAAAACCAACCAAAAACTCACTTAACAAATAAATAGGGGTTCACTATCCCCCTCACCAGAAGTAACAATTGGTCACTTACAATGGTGTTTCGCTTAAAGAGCAAACTCGCTTAAAGAGCAATTCTGTGGAACACATTATGCTCTTTAAGTGAGATACAACTTACCATATATGCTGGGGTATAAGATGACTTTTTACCCCTGAAAAACATGCCTCCAAGTGGGGGGGGGGCATCTTGTACGCCGGGTGCACTTCAGTTGAATAAAATACAGTAATACTTTGGATAACATTTACCTTGGATAACGTTTACCTCGGATAACGTTTACCTCGCATAACGTGAAGCAGTCTGGGGAGGAGAATTGCATCGAATAACGTTAAGGTCCTATGGGATGGTTCAGATAACAACTTTTAATATCAGATGACAAACAGGAGTTTGAAGGCTTTTAAAGGGAAACTGTCACGCCAGCAAACTTGCTAGGGACTTGCCTGGCACTTGCTCTCTCCCTCTATTTGTTATCTTCCTTCTATTATTGACAGTTCCAGTTTGGTTAACAGATTAGAAAACAAACAGCATGGCAGCTCCCATAGGTTTATTGTTCCATTCAGCTTTAGTGAATTGTCTTTGGTGAATTACGTTTAATAAACTTGCACTGTTTTATGTTTACTGTACATGTTTGATAACACACAGCCTTGTGACAGTTTTTCTGCATGTCATAAGCTTTTGAATATAAATTAACATGTTGAAATCAAATCTGATGTTCTTTTACGTTTTATTTGGTGTGTGGAAGGTGTGCGGAAGAGGGGGTAGTCTTATACAGCGAGTATATAACAATCTCTATATTTTGAGTGGAAATGTTGGGGGGTCGTCTTATACACCCAGTCGTCTTGTACACCGGCATATGCGGGTATCTTTGTTAGCTGCCCAGAGTTCCTTTGTGAGTGAGTGGGATACAAGTACGTATTATTATTATTATTATTATTATTATTATTATTATTATTATTATTATTATTATTATTATTATTATTATTATTATTATTATTATTATTATTATTATTATTATTATTATTATTATTATTATTATTATTATTATTATATGTATGAGGGCTGTACATAATTGCTTTTTATTAAATGAAATGCTGAACTGCACACTACATGGTGTGTTTCCTATAATCCTTTGAGCAATTGAGTGATGCTGTGCTTCACTTAAATGTCATGCCTGGTAAGACCATGTAACTTCTGTAGCCCCCATCCAGCATACTTTTATGGCACACACTACTGTGAAAAGAAATATATATCACATCAAAACTTCTACTTCCACTTCTACATAGGCATTTAATATGAGGAACCAGAGGCTGTGCTAACTGGGGTGTTTTGGGGAATGTAAGTCCAAAAATAAAAGGAACTTTGTCCATACAACTTCTACTACTATTGCTGATTTTCTTCCATTCCTGCACTAAACAGACAAATGACTGTCAGCCAGTAACGTGTTTGCTTTACTGGCCTTGCCAAGGCACAAGTAGCTATCTGTGTGTGGCTGAGGACCTCATGTGGTTTTAATTAATGAGACTACAGTACTTGATTGCCTGAGGAGTTTAGGCGCTTTGAATTTGCACCATACACAGCAAGGAGTTTTCCCAGCTGTGATATCTTTGTTATGAACCTCATATTGATAACCACACATTTCCTTCCTTCCAACATATCCCTAAGGGCTTATATAGATGAAAACGCCTTCACTTTCAGTCCCATATTAAGAAGATTAATTCAGACACACTGGGCTGCTAAACAGAACACTTTCTGGGAATGACTGTAACTTCAGCTGAGAAAGCCGCAGACCTTTTAGGTTGCCCCATGATGATCAACATCCAGGTCTCTGACTAGTGGTTGATTTGCTAAATTAGAAAGGTCAGAGCTCAAGCTCTATGGAAAGACGTTCCAACTCTATTCAGGCATTCGACATAAGGATTAAGATGAATGCAGCCATAACTAGAGTGAGGTGAACAGGGCTTTGAGCCAGTATGCCTATAATTAGAGGGCATTGAAATTTGTTGCTGAAAGGACTGGACTCCCCTCCCCTCTCCCTCCAATTACATGATCTGCTGATAGCGGGAAGAATTATTAAAACTCCAACAGCCTGTTGATATTCATTGCTGGTAGGGTACAAATTCACATGTGCCACACATCCTCTTTGTAGTTGCCCCTCCCCAGGTAGAAGGAAAATACACTCAATGCTCAGATGCAAGCATTCCACCTCTTTCCTCTATTTTTGTTTCTTTTTCCTGCAATTTCATGTGACCTCAGATTAATCAAGAAGGCAATGAAAGCCCTGGGCATGGCTTCCACATGAGGACATAATAATGATGTATATTAATCTCTTTATGTGAAAAGCAACATTTTTTAAAAGAGGAAAGCCTCCTCTGTGTTTACAGGATCTCAACAAGAGCTACATACATCAGCTTTGACCCTGAGTGTCTCGACGGCAGAGTATGCTGCTACAGTATGGAGCGCATCCACACATGTGAAACAAGTTGACATCAATGTTAGTGAAGCCATGTGTATAGTGAGAGGATGCCTCAAACTTACACCAGCTGAGAAAATATATCCTCTTATTGGCATAATTTCACCTAAGATTAGGAGATAAATAGCAATGGATGCCGAGAGAACTAAGCAAGAGAACAGCCCTTAAATCCTCTGAATGGATATGTGCCTCAAGTCCACTGGATCAGAACCGGGAAGAGCATTATGGCAAAATCAAACATTCTTGAGGGTGCGCAACAGCAAAACCAAAGAAGATGGAGGAAGGAGCTCACTGGAAAAGAATAACATTAAAGGAGGATATGGCTGAGGAACTCAACCTTCCCCATGTCACTAAGAGGACGCTGAATAGGCTGAGTGTTAGAGTGCCTAAATGTAAGACCAACAAGCTCAAGTGGGGGTTTGCTGACAAACAATAAGCTGTGTGAATGGGGAGAGATACAGAATACAGCTCATTTACTGGGCTGCCGATTACTACTAGAAATGTACCAATGAAGATTTAATTTTGACCAATGACAAAGCTAGGAAAGTGGCTTCATTTTGGCAGTCTAAAGTTTGATCTGGACACATAAAGAAGAAGAAAGGAGAATTGTGAGGCATAATTCTGATTTTTCAATACACAATGCAGGGCTTGATGAACCACAAGATGGAATTAAAATTGCTGTGAGAAACATCAACAATTTGAGAGATACAGATGACACTATACAATGGGCACAGAGTTGGGAAAGTTGAGGAGGATGGTGGAGATTAGGTGTACCTGGCGTGCAATGGTCCATGGGGTTGCAAAGGGTTGGACTCAACTATGCAACTAAACAACAAAACTCTGTGTGAGTAGGACACCCTTTCCAGTTTGTAATTGTTTGAGTGTAGTGCTGTTCTGAAATTAGGCCTGAGTTGGGTACAGAGATAGGGCAATAAAAGCTTGGTAATCTGTCACAGCCTTTCCGGAGTCATGTTGTCGAGTGGGCGGCAGACTAATAATAATAATAATAATAATAATAATAATAATAATAGTAATAATAATAATAATAATAATAATAATAATAATAATAATAATAATAATAATAATAATAATAATAATAATAATAATAATAATGCAGAGAGGTCCACATGAATCTTCTATCATATTCACTTGAATGTATATCATCTCTGCTTGTTCAGACCTCTCTATTCAACCATGTAAATCAGGGACGCAGAGACTGATGTCACCATGTACAAGGATCTTGTGGCTGCATATAGCACATAACCATTCTTTCTTTCTTTTTGTATGCATGTTAAGGTATATTATTCAGTGATAGGATTCAATAGGGCATAACTATAATATAGAATGCCTAATGACAAAGTTTATTATTGTGGTGGTTGCTCACAGGCCAAGCTAAGGTCCAGTTCAATGTTTTAATGGTAGCTGGGTGTTCTGCTTCATTTGTTTTTAAAAGGTTTTTTAAATTGTGCCTGATCTGTGTAGCTTTAATGTAATGATTTACTGAACTGTGTTTTAATACTTTAATTTATTGTAGGTATTTTTTTAACTCTGTCCATTTTTCAAAAACATTTTTAACTGCATTCATTTTTCAAAAATCAGATTTTGAGTTGGCTTGGATCCTGTATGATAGAAATGAAATTAAAAATACAGTGGTACCTCATATAACAATTTTAATCCAATCCGCAGGGCTCGTCATTGTATGAAACAATTGCTATACAATACATGCATTGTATAGCGATTTTCCCTATGGGATGATCGTACAACAATTATTTTTTTTTGTTAAGTGGTTTTTCCCATTGAAAAATTGTTATACGATTATTTCCATAGGGAAAATTGTTATGCGGGATGCACCATTTCCCCCCAAAACCTAATTGTTATGTGATTCCGTTGCTATACGGGGCAATTGTTGTATGAGGTTCCACTGTACAGTAATACCTCATATAACATTAGTATCGAATAACACTAAAATCGCATAACATTAAGGAATCTGGGGGGAAGAATTGCATCGAATAACATTAAGATCCTATGGGATGCTTCAGATAACAACCGCTAAAGCCTGTGTGGTTACAATGTATCTCTATGGATCCCATAGGATTTTAACATGCATCAGATAACACTAAAAATTAACTCTGCAATTCATGACGTGAAAGTAATATGAGAATTATAGCACTGAACACCTTTTCAGCATCTCCCCCCTCCACAGGGGCCCAGCAGTATTTTAGAGCTGCAAACCCAAAAATGAATCAAAAGAGGTAGGTAGGTACTGTAGATAGATTTTAGTGTACTGTAGCTATTCCTCACCCAAACTCAAAACAATTGTCATGACTGATTTCAACAAGTGGAACCTTGGTTAATGCAATTAATGCATTCTTAACAGCGAAAACTACTTTAACTGAATTTCCCATAGGAATGCATTGAATGCAAATTTCCCATAGGAATGCACTGAAAACCAATTAATCCATTACAAAAAAAATCATAAATCAAGCCACTATTTTCTATGGATTTCCTTAGGCAATTTTTATGTTAACTGAGCCGTTTGTTAACCGAGGTTCCACTATATTACCATGCTGACTTTCTGTACTGTCTAGCTGAAATGTTTGATCTACAAACTTCTGATGGGGGAGATCTGGTCTACCCACAATCTAGGTAGACCAGTCATCCATCTGGACATTGCTGCTTCCTTCAGGCTACTACATACACCATTTTCCTCTGCTCTGGTATACTGGCTGTCCCAAAAAACTGGTCTACTGCTGTCTTTTTGTATGATACTAGACAAAGCTTCTCAGTTGATCCTAGAAGTCTGTTTGGGGGATGCATTGTTATAGAAGGGAAGGGAAGGAGCACACATTTTAAATTTGGTTATGTGCCATCAAGCTGGAACCAATTTATAGAGACTCTAATAAGGACTTCAAAGTGAGATATTGGAGTGATTTTACCAATTCTACACTCTCAGGGAGCTTTCATGGTTAAGTGGAGGTCCAAACCCATGCTTCATTGTTCATTTTACTATACTACACTTGATATAATATCACACTATCCTAAATTTGGTACCCTGGGGCAAACCCCTGTTTCCCCACCCTAGTTACAGTTCTGCTGGGTGAAATGAGTGAAGAAGGATAAAAAGGGAGGTGCAGATCCAGTCCTGGTCTCCAGGTAGGGAAAACATAAATGTGAACAGTTTCATTTGTTATTGACAATGGATTGGATTGATATTTGAGGAGCAGAAGACCTGAAAGCACCCAGCTGTTGTAGATTTGCCTTTGGCCTTCAGAACATGATGCATAATTTAGCACTTGTAAGACCACTAATTTCAGTGGAAGACATCTAAGCAACCAATGGGATTTAAATTCCTTAATATTGGGTGAAATGTGACTAAAGCAACAGTGATATCTAAGTAAGTTTCACATAAGCAACTGAATACATTTTTCCTTGCATGCGTAATATTGTGCAGCAGAAGAAAACAATGTTCCACAAGGCAATTCTAAAAATGTGGCACCCCATGTATAAAATTGTAACTTTGAAACTGGACTTCAGATCAGCACCAAATTTAGCACAGTTGTAGCAGACAGTATGCTCTTGCTTTATGCCAATTTATACCCAGAAACAAGAGATCTTTAATGTCCCAAATTCAAAACAGTTTAAATAAATTGACAAGACAAAACTTGCTTATCTTACTAACCATTATTTTGAAGGAACATTGTTACTCTCACACACTTTTTGTATTATTTAAAATAAATCCTGGATGCAAGGACTGAAATATTCATTCAAAAAAACCTCTCAAAGGGGCAACTGTTATAAACTATATGAAACAGGCTTACCAGCAGGGAAGGTTTCAAAGTACTGTATAGATACATTCGTGTGGTTTCAGTGAGCTCTGGGAAAATCTGAACTTTTCACCTTGCCTGTCAAGATCTAATTAATTGATACTTGGGAGGAGGCCTTTTAATTCCTTACTAGCCAAACATGCATTAAGGAGGAATCCAGTTTCTGTTGTTAAAATATTTTAAAAGATGTTGTAAGAAGTATAATAACAAATATTCAGAAGCTCACTTGTTTGAGCTGTAAATTACTAGGTTGTTGGGTTGTTGTTTTTGCTTTGTGACATCAAATATCTTCTAATGTGTGATGACTATATGAGTTAATGACCTCCAAAGTATCCAATCATTAACAGCTCTACTTTGCAGTTTATATTATGTTTTTCTCTCTTCCTATGCAAATGTAAAGCTTCCAACCAACATTGTTTTTTCCAATATATTTTGCTCAGATCCTGCAACATAACACTGTGGCTTCCTTTACTGAATCAACACATCTCATGTTAGATCTTTCTCTCTTCCTATCCCCTCCCCCCCCCCCCACACACACACACACTTTCCCCACCAATATTGTCTTTTCTGTTGAATTCTATATTTTCATTACAGGTGCATGTCCCAATTTACATATTCTTGACATATTGAGATTCAGGCTTGACTTAATTGAGCAGCCACATTTCTGTCTTTCTGACTGCTTATGGTATCTGTAAGGCTGTCCTCCAACACCCTATTTCAAATTCAGTAGTCAAGCTGGTCTATATGCACATAGAGAATACTATAGTACTATTCACACATTATCATTCCCATAGATAAACTAAACAAGGGAATAATCACAGAAACTGACTCCTTTTTTGTCAGTTAGCTATTCCTCGCCCAAACACAAAGCTATTGTCACGACTGATTTCAACAAGTGTAAATGGTATTGAGCACAAGTGTATCCTGTAAACCATCTTGATTGCTGCCATTGGTGTTGTCAATATCCAGGCAGCTGTTTGCTATGTAAAGCTTGGCATCCTTTTTCCTGTTGGCAATGTTGGCATGATATTGTGCAGCAATATTGGGTCATTTTATGGAATTTTAAATCATGGATAGAGAAGCAAAATGTCCCATGTTCATAAACCAGAGATATTTTGATTGATTGAATCATGCTGTGCATTATCTAGACATTCTGGTTATTTAACCAACGCTCAGTGAATCACAATAATTCTTTACCCAGGTCAGTATTTCATGCACTGTTGCTGTTTTTAAAGTAAGAATGTCATTGACCATTGGAATGAATGATAAGTAGGCTTCCCAGACACATTTACTGTCAGCTTAATGCATGAGAATTTGTCTTTCACAAATTCATATTTAGGCTTTCTAGGAGGTAAATATTTTTAAAGGCTAGCTTGTTTGCTGTATTTCATTCAGATTTAGCAGTACAATCTTTTATCTAAACTTGAAAAACTGCCCTTTCCCAATTCAAAGCATCTATTAATGTGTATGATGTCATTCAACATCTTGTTGCACTGGAAAAACATCTACACTTCTGAGCCTAGGTAGGAGTTCTTCAGGAGATAGCATCTAGCCCTTTCTAGTAACATTATTACTAATTCTTGACCTTAAAAAATGTAGAAGAATATATGCTGCAAAGCTGATGTACAGATTGATATCCTGGAGAATGGGAAATTGTTAATTCCTCAGAGTTGCAAATTTGATTTGGATTTCATTTTTTAGCCCAGTTTGTAGCCTCCATATCTGAACCAACTCTGTCATTTTTAAAAGTTTGTCATTTCATTGTATTTTAATCGGCTACTGTTTTCAATTGTCCTGTAAACTGCCTCAGGATTCAATTCTGGGAGAAAGGAAGCATTAAGACTCCACCTGAAGTTCTGATGCCCTGATGGCCACCCCGGCACTAGAAGAAGGGAATAGTAAACCACTTACAAATAGTCTCTACCTAGAAAATCATGGAAAGGGTTGCCATAAGTAAGAGTTGACCTGATGATTCACAATTATTATTATAACATTATAGTAACATTATGTTATGCAAATATTTTCATTTGAATAGAGATCAATATTTGAGTTTTTTAATTGGCTATTTAGGAAAAGTGTTTTAGAAAGTCTACTAAAATGCATCTGGTGATTGTCATTTATATTATTTGTTAGGGCTGTATCATGATTGCAATAGCTTCTCATTAGAAATGCCCTTATGTGTTAAGCCTCTTGACAGATTTAATGCCACGACCCCTACTGAGAAAAAGGTCGGCAGAAATGATTTGCAAAAACTGTAGTTTAGGAAGGATGTCACCTGCAGAATACTTTATGAGAACACGAGATGTCTTCAAACTTCAGTGTAGAAATAATGGGTGTTTTCACATTCCCCCAAGAGATCTGACCTTTTATTCCAATCCCCCTGTGAGTTCATGCCCATGAAAATAGGCTTGCTATAAAGAAGTACAGAAGATAAAGCAAGAGACGCAAACAAAAAAGGACAGAAAAAACAACACACATAGGACCAAATCCTTCCCCCCACCCCAACTCCTTCAGCCCATTAAACAAGAAATATGTAGTTGTCATTTATGTGTCAAATTGTTCAAGAAGTATAACAGCATAAAGTGTACTTATAGCATGTCTTGTATAACCTTGACCAAAAAGAAAAAAGGTTAATGAGAATTCTAAAAATATAGCATAAAAATAATGTGCAGTAATCCGAGTGGAGCTTACCAGGAACTAGAATAAGACATAGTTCAACTTGCTTGCAACTTTCATCATCTTTTGGGAAATATCCTTCAAATGCCACAGTATATCTTCTTAGAATGTATCATTTGGAAAAATTCACTTGCATCCCACTGGAT
Source organism: Furcifer pardalis (assembly GCA_030440675.1). NCBI lineage: Eukaryota > Metazoa > Chordata > Lepidosauria > Squamata > Chamaeleonidae > Furcifer > Furcifer pardalis. Next base: position 90,264,629 of record CP126893.1, read on the forward strand.
TTTTTCTCTAGAGATATGAGAGAAAATAGCAATAAAGAAGAAATATTAAAAATGGAGATGTTTATGAGAACTCTGATATTTCTGTAGTGTATTACTCTGTCTCTGTGTTTTTTAAGTAGTTATTGAACTAATCAAAGTTAACACAAATCTATGCTATAATTTAAAAGCTTGCTGTAATGAATACATGCAAATATATGATTATGTGGAATAATCATGCCATGGTATGCAGAAGTAGGAGGTGGAAGGAACCTAAAAATTCATACCCCAGACATATGAATAGATCTGTAACATGTAGCACAGCTTTTCTCAAACTGAAGCCTTCCAGATGTTTTGCTCTGAGCCCCCAGCATTCATGAATCTTAGGCTGGCAGAGGTTGAAGTCCAAAACATCCTCACTAGAGTATAATTAGGGAAAGCTAATCTTGAATATATGGTCACCTGAGCTGAGGTCACCAAGGTCCCCGCCTATGGATTCTTCAGATATGTAGGCCTCAAAGAACATAATTATCCATATCATGCACATAACTTACATAACTGATTGCAATATCAGGTGTGACTTACACAGTAACTCTTTTGTCTCCAGGAATGGGGTTGTAATTCTGACTCTAGCCAAAAAACAAAACAAGCTTCTGTAGGTCAGTATCTGATAAGCCTACAAGGGTTTTTGGTAGCTTGCATTCTGCCTGAGAAGTGTTTGAAGTGTTGTGATAGATTCATATAGCTCAGGAAAGTTTTACAAATGAATTTTATACAATCTATTTCCTACCTCACACCAGGGATGCACAACTCTTCTTTCAAGATTCCAGCCAGGAAATAGCAGGAGATGTTCAACTTGGAAAGCTTGATAACATTTTTGTTAGCCTGTCCTCAAAAGGTGAAATATCATAATTGAGATTTTATAATAACAAGAATAATAAAATTAACAGATCATTGTGTAAATGACAAATGAGAAGATGAAAATGATATAGCGGTACAGTAAAACCTTGGATAACGCTAAAACTTGGTTCCACAAGTCTTGGTGTTATCCGATTTTCAGTGTTATCCGATGCATGTCAAAATCCTATGGGATGGATTGGATAACGTTAAAGCTCCGTAGAGATACATTGTAACCACACAGGCTTTAGCGGTTGTTATCCGATGCATCCCATAGGACCTTAACGTTATTCGATGCAATTCTCCTCTCCCAGATTGCTTAACGTTATGTGGTTTTAGCGTTATCCGAGGTAAATGTTATCCGAGGTATTACTGTATATATTTTGGCAAATGCATGCAAGATAAGGCAGGTGTTAAACACATTTATCTTGACTATTATTTGCCTAACTAGCACTCTCTTTCCCATATTGACATGGCCAGGAGGCATAAAGAGAGAATGATGGGATTAAACACACAATCTTCCATTTCCTGAAACATTCAAAGTCATAAACAGCACATTGCTTTGTGATGTCCCTGGAAGACAGAGCCTGCCAGTCAAACAAAGAGATAGATATGGCTCAATAATGAATCAGATAAGCAGTTCAAGTGTAAGAGATGGAAGATAGTACAACCAAGGCACAGAGTGCTTGAATGATGAAGGGGACTAGTTTAGCTCCAGAATTCACAGAAACTAGGTGGATCCATTTAAGCAACTGTAATACCAAGAATGCCCAAACCAATATTGCCATGTGGCTGAGGAATGTGGGAAGTTGTAATTCTAAAAAGCAGAGTGCCCATGTCCTGGCAATTAGATGCTTCTCCACACTAATTTATTTTGTCTGTAAAATTAATGAACCAGTCATTTCAACAGGAGGTGCAGGAAAGCTTCTTTCATGTACAGTAATACCCCGGATAACGATTGCATCAGATAATGCTAGAATCTGATAACGATGCAAGTGTTTTGGAAAAAACTTGCATCGGATAATGATACTGGATAATTATCCTTTCGCGTTATCCGATTCAATCGTCTGGGGTGGGGGTGGGGTAGATTGGGTAGAACATCTACCCAATCCACCCCCTACCCATTTGGGGGTGGATTTGGTAGCCCAGTTCACCCCCCAAACGCAGCGATCTCTGTGAGCACAGTAGGGTTGGGGGAAATGCATGCTCATAAGCACCTTTCCCCTCCAACCCTACTGCACTCGCAAGAATTGTTGCAAGCGCAGTAGGGTTGGGGAAATGCATGTTCATGAGCACCTTTCCTCCCAACCCTACTGCACTCGCAAGAATTGGTGTGAGCACAGTAAGGTCTGGGGAATGCACGCTCATGAGCGCATTTCCCCCAACAGGCTCGGCTTTGGCTATAATCCTCCCCCTGTGCAGGGGGAGGATTCTTACCCAATCCGAACCAAGCTGTGGCTAGGGAGCACCAGCCGCAATTCGGTTTGGCTTGGATGACAATCCCCCCCCCCCATGTTCGGAGAGGATTGTCGCCAAAGCCGATCCTTGCCCGGGTGGGCAGTTGCGTGCCCAGGCAAGGCTTGGCTTGGCCGAAATCAAACCCCCTCCGGGGTGTTAAAATTTCGGCCAAGGCAAGCCTTGCCTGGGCGTGCAATCATGCCCAGGTAGGGTCCAGAGAAGAGGCGCCCGCTGGCGTGTAACAAGGCACGCCAGCAGGCGGCTCTTCTCCGAACCCTTCTTCCGAATCCCATCTGGGCTGTGTTTCAAGCCTCTAGGCTTCGAACACAGCCCGGATGGGTTTCATAAGAAGCCTAGCACAGCCCCGCTGGGCTGCGCTAGGCTTCTTTCAAACCCCATCTGGGCTATGGACGAAGCCTAGCGGCTTTGAACACAGCCCGGACGGGCTGCGTTCAATCCAGCGCAGCAGTGACTTCAGGGACAAACCACACGGTTTGTCCCCGAAGTCAAGCTAACCCTAGGCTAGCAATCGCTTCTTTATTTTATAGAGGGATAATCTAGAGATTTTGGCTTCCATTCAAAATAGTCATGTGGAGATATTGGCATCCACTGGTAAAAATATAGGGGACAAAGTCATAATAGTATATATAAAGGGTCTTGAAAGCCACCTCATTGAAACTCCTGCTTTATAGAGGTAATCCAGGATTGAAGAACAACATCAATGACAGTCCAACCTCTTCATGAAATCTGCCACCAGCCTACCACTCCTCTAATTGATTTGACTGACTTAAGTGAAAACTGGAGTGTCAGTTTCAGTCCCCCCCCCATCCCCAATTTGGGAAACATGCATTCCAGTGCTGGGTAGCACATGGTGACAGACGCTTTGGGGTGGTGGTCCCGTACACTTTCAGCACATAGATGCTGAAAACTAGGAAGGGGTGGATGTGTAATTTATTGCAGTCACTGATGCTGATTCTTTACATGTTATATCTTTGTCCTCAAAGTAAATGAAAGGAAAATGCATTCCTCACATTATGGTTCTCCACTTTTAAGCAACTGTTCCTGAGAGTGAGAAGATGGAGCATCATTAAAATTCATAAGTAGGAAGAAGAATGGTCTGACAACAGCAGAACTGCACAGAAACACATACAGTTGTACCTCACTTAAAGAACATAATGTGTTCCACAGGATTGCTCTTTAAGCGAGTTTGTTATTTAAGCGAAACACCATTGTAAGTGACCAATTGTGACTTCTGGTGGGGGTATTGTGAGCCCCGATTTATTTGTTAAGCGAGTTTTTGGTTGGTTCTATTTGTTAAGTGAAGTGAACATTCAGAGAAAATTCTGCTCTTTAAGCAAGTTACTCTTTAAGCGAGGCGCTCTTTATGCGAGGTTTGACTGTATTTCTTTAGTTTACACCCCATCTATAAATAGAGGAGTGGTAGGAACAATTATCTTCCCTCTACATTAGAATGAGAAGAAATATAAGGTACAGGCAGTCTCTTTCTCATGATCCACCTTTCTGAGTTATCTTCAGAAAGGGAAGACCTTGCATAACTAGAATAGACTGGTGAAGAAAGGGAATTTAGTGCTCCAGTTGGCAGCACTCACCTTCAAGCTCTGGAATCTGATGGAAACCTCTGAGGATTAAGAAGGGGTAGCCACTAGTCACCAAGAGAAACAGAGGTTGAAGAGATTGGATTAGAAAGAAGCTCTGTCCTAAGGCTCCTGGATTCCAATTTAGAAACAGCTGGACATCACAGAGGAGCTAATTGAGGCCTACAAATTCTGTGCATGTTGTCAGCAAAGACTTTGTGAGAGACTCCATGTTAGTTTACCTCTTGCCTGGCCTGCTATCCACACTGCTTATCAAGATGAATGGAGTGCCTGATGATGGTGACCTTGCTTGTTCCTTGCTGTAATTGGTTTAGTGTACTGGATCAACAGCTTAGCCTATAACATGTGCTGAACCCCCACCCTTGATCCAGGACTCTGACAATAAACGTTCTGCCTATAAACTATTGGGAAATGCTGGTTATTTCTCTTTATTATCAGAGTATGAGGTAGAAAAAACCAGCAGCACAGAAAATGTGGGGAGATAGGTCAGTTTCAGTCGTCGTCCCCCAACCATGGTTTACTCTAGAAAGGTTTTTCCACACACAATAGTATTTTATGATAAAATCACTCTAGAATCATTTCTAGTAGAAAAACTATCTTTACTTACAGTTACTATTTGCAGTCAGTAGAACAAAACAGGAAATTGGGTCTCCAGCATGTAGCGAGAAACTCTTTGCTTGTTGCTTGGTCAGTCAGAGATCAGAGAAAGAAGAAGTAATATCAATCAAACAATGAAAATAAGAAAACAGTTAGGAAGGGGGAAGGCTTGCCATAGGTAGAAACAAGAACTTTACCAGTTAAAATAGTGACAAAGGACAATCATGTAAAGTTGTAAAGCCCCCTCCTACTGATACCCAGTGTTAGTGCATGGAAGATATTTCTAACATAACCCCCTCTCCCACAGAATAATTGGGAGGAGACAGATACCTAATCTTAGAAAAAGGATGCTCTGAAATCTTCTAATAGCAATTTGGGGGGGAGGGGGACACAGAAGTGAAGAAGGCCTTTGATACAGAACAAGCAAGCATTTAAATTTTCTTCTAGTTTCAAATGTCCTGTTGTGGAAACAATGCTGTATGGTAGACTGAGCCACATCTGCATGTTACTGCAAGTAGCTTTTTGTGTTTTCCATGCCCAGGTTCCAAAGTGCTTCTCTTACAGGCAGTTGGAAAAGTTGTTGAAGAGGGATGGGCAATTTTAGTATTTGTTTGTTTGTTTGTTCAGATTTATATTGCCGCCCACTCGCCGAGGCGACTCAGGATGGCTTACAGTCAGAACACCAACAGTACAGTAAAAATAATAAAATACAACCTCACAAAACAACCAAACCAGAACACAGACTAACTCCCCTCTGGTCGTTGTTGTGGGTCCAGAGGAGGGAGCAAGGTCCTCAACCGCCTGCCAGGCCATGGAGTCTTCTCCCTCAGGCTGTGGTGTGGGCCCAAAGGAGGGGGTGATGGCACTCCAGATGATAGTATTATTTCCTTTTCTTTTCAAGCTTCTAGTGACCAGAAGCTCACTAGTTTTGGGAGATGGAATGTATATCATTCCAGAATTCCTAGCTCCAGATGTCACTTGGAATTCCTCAGGCAGACCTCTGGGAGTCCCCCTTTGAAGGGTTAGTTTATTGAGAAGCTTCATCCTACACAGTCTAATGAGTACTGAGATCACCTTGTCCAGTTGTGATGACTGAATGGATTGGTTTAAGATGGAGGTTCCCAACCTCTTCAACCTAGGGGCCAGGTCATGCTCTCTCAGTCAGCTTCAAGGGCCAGATAGCCATTTTGTCCCAACAGCTTCAAAAACCATTTTGTTTCTCAAATGCCCTTGGAGGGGGCACATGAAATGGTGACACAGGCTGCATCTGGACCATGGAATTTAGGTTGGGAACCCCTGGTTTAAGGTGTTACTGAAAAGGCAGGCTGGTTCTAAATTAGTTTAAGACTTGAGAAGAGGGGAGACTTTGTAAAGTGCCTGAAAAGTTTCCTTAGAACTGACACATCCTTGCTGTTATTTTGCCCACATTTTTATCATAAAAGCTCTGGGTATTTATCCTTCTCGGTACATGAGCTGTTCTTTCAGCTATCACTTGGGACAATTTATTTGGCATTAAAAAGCATTTTGTGGTTGAATAGTCAGTCTGTAAGACTCAAAATTAGCTGATTCTTCTAGGTATAGCTGAGCAGTTTTATAGGAGTACATGATTACATCCTTGGCTTTTTGCCCTGCTGCTATAACAATGGGATATTTCAGGAACACTGCCAGTTGTGGTTCGGTGTACCTGGGATGGGTGGGGATCACTAATCCAGTATTAACTTGCAGAAGTAACACTTGCATCTAGGTATTTCTTATGACAGCGAGATTGTAGAGGAGGACCTGTGTGGGAGACCTTGGAATGTTATATTTTAAAATGAACTTGTTGTGTTACATTAGTTTTCAACAGCCAGAATGCTGTTACAGTTACTGTTAAGAGATGTATAAGAGACAAAGACTTTGTAGATTGTTTTGTACTGTATTTTCTTGACTGTAGTGTATTTTTTGACCGTAACACATTTTTTATTGTATTGCATTTTTCTGATTGTATTATATTCTTATTTTTTATGAAAGATTTGTTGACTATATTGACTGTATCATATTTTTTATATTTATATTATGGGCTTTTTTATATTTGATATTGTAACATTGTAAGCCTCTCTGAGTTGCTTCGGCAGGAAGACCGGCATATAAATCAATAATAATAATAATAATAATAATAATAATAATAATAATAATAATAATAATAATAATAATAATAATAATAATAATAATAATAATAATAATAATAACAACAATCTGCACAAGTAATTCTTTGCATTGCATATTATTAATATCTTAATTGACCTAATCAACAGACCAGAACAATAAAAGGAACTATTCCCTGGTTCCCTCTAACATCCAATTCTAATACTGTACTATATGTTGAAAATATTTATTAAAATACAAAGGATCTTTATTTATATAAGTGTTGTACATTTAAAGTAATGGACACTCATGAAGTATAGGATTAGTTCAAAATGAAGCAGGTTACTTAAGTAGCATTATCTTAGTATTTACTAGAACTTCCTTTGTACATGTGGTAGAACATAAATTACATGCACATAAATGCGACATTGTTTGAATTTATCAACATTAAAAAAAATGGATCAAAGTACTGTATCCCCATTTTAGTTGGTTATTCTTTGATTTTTCTGCTTCACTTCAGTCTATTAACTGACTTCCAGACAACCCAGCCAGAATCTTATCCTGGTGGGAGACTTTCTTCAGCATTTATGCTTCAACAAGGTGTGTTGCTTTTGTTCTCCATTAGTTTAGCCTAGCCGCTTCTGATTTAATATTTACAGCTTGAAAAACATACAGAATATTTCTCAATTTAGCTATAGTCTAGGGCAGAGGTCAGCAAACTTGGATCTCAGGTATTCTTAGATTTCAGTTACCTGAAGCTCCATGTCAGTACACCTGCTGATTAGGGCTTCTGGGAATTAAAGTCCAAAAACAGCTGGAGAGCCAAGTTTGCTGACCCCTGGTCTAGGGGGTTGGTATCCAGAATGTGGATTGTTTTTGTGTTTCAATGCTTCTTCTTTTCCTTCCATGTCTAGGCCAGATGAAACTGCCAAAATGAAGCCATCTTTTGGTGAGTTCATTCTGGAGTTCCTTTCGCCTGCCCTAGTGTGAGAAAGATTAGCCAGCAATACAAGGTTACTGTTACTAGGGTGCACTCGATTGCAGTTCAAAAATACCACAGGCTCTTTGTGTGTAGTCTTCTATGCTAAACTTAGACAAACAGTTTCTGTACATAGTTATCAGATCTGTTAAGACATTCTTGTGAACCCAAAGAGAAATATAGTCAGTGGGCATGATCCATCCTGTACATTCATGGACCATGAGGATATCCACTAAACTGAGCTCACAAGAAATGAGATACTTCATCTGTTTGGATCTGCACTAGATATAAAAACCCATCCAGACAGCTCAGAGTGTGTAATAATAATAATAATAATAATAATAATAATAATAATAATAATAATAATAATAATAATAATAATAATAATAATAATAATAATAATAATAATAATAATAATAATTTCATGTCAGAAATTATTCTGGGTTAAAAGGGTTTTTGCTGGAGAAACTCTGCTCAGAGGACACCCAAATGAGGCTACTTTCATGTCCCCAAGAGCTGGGACAGAGACAGGTGCTCAATCCATCATGCAGTATCAGGTCTCGAACTGCCGACTTGCTGACCTTTCAGCTAACAAGGTGAGCTTCTTAACCAGTGAGGCACCACAGCCCCTTCACAGTTTGTTAAGATACTTTGTTCTGCTCTGAGACTGCCAGCATTTTTCTGCAATCCCAATTTGGAAAACTATTTTATCTCTTCCATCTCCCCTAGAGAAGACATCTGTGACTCTATTAGCATCCTCTTTCAGGCAGCAAGACCATTACAATATAGTCCTTTCTTGCCTCTCCCCTAGTGGTGCATGTTATTTCCCGGGGACCCACTCCGCAACTCTTAAACTACCTCCTGGTGTTTTGCAGAATTGTCTTTCCAGCTAATAAATAAATTCAGTTCATATGATGCTCTTTGTAAATATGTACCAAACCTTCTTTATTATAGCAGCTCTTCAAACATGTATGGTTTCTTAGTTGATTAAGAATTGTACACATGGAGTGTAAATATACATAGAGTTGAATTCCTGAAAAGTGTGTCTGTTTACACAACAGTCAATGAGAATCCTTCATGTCAATCTGCATTTAGTAGCTAGTAAAACTGGTATTTCTGACCTAATCAACTGTAAATCAACTTCAAATAGCAACCACTTTGAAAAGCCAAATTAACATGCATATTTCTCAGATGGTGGAATACATATTTACATACTAGACTGTGAGTGTTAATTAGAGGTCTTAGCCACCATAGTTGGAGGGTTTAATGCCTATTAATATTAATGACAATTATGCATGTTCACCTAGAGAACAGCAGCGTTAATTAGAAGACTGACAAAAAAACTGTAGATACTTCAAATTTATAAAGCATTAAAGCTTTTTTTCATATCCAGTGGAGTTGGCTAGCTTAATGTTATAAGTAAAAAATGTAAATACAGTTTAATCTTTAATAATTGGTAATTGACAGCAACATTAATGAATGGTAATTGACAGCAATATGTATTATTTATCAGTCATGCTCAAATCTTTTGACATAAACAATGGCTGAAATTCTGTACCATTGCAATTTGGTTGTAACTTAACTTCCATTAGCACACTGCTACAATGATTGCAATGGAAATCATGCAACTTATTGAATTGTGCAATTTGCTAATGTCTCGTTATAATACTAGGCAAGTTTACATAGGCATAACCCAGCATAACTGAAGTATCATGGTTTGGCTGTCACTTGGATGAGACATTTAAGGAAAACCAAAATTGCTTCCATGGCAAGAGAGAGAGAGAGAAAGGGAATTCTTATAGCCTGGGACATACCCCCCAATATCAATGCATCTTTTCTCTTACTTTAGTTTACTTTTTTTCTATGTTGTATTTTCTGGCTCCTTGTATTTTTGTGAAACACATTTGGTTCCACATACAAAACATGGAGCATTTTCTACCTTCACAAAATACTGGGGGAAATGCCCACAACTCATAGCATGCAAGGTTGTTCATTTTTGCATCCTTGTGCCAAAGCATAAGTGTGGAGAGAGATAATATATAAGCGTGGCAAACTGTGGAACGTTTTTAGTTTGTAATCTGAAAAGTGTTTTCTTCCTCTTGGCACATCTCGATCATCTCAAATTGGTGTTCTACATGATTGTTTCAAACCTATCTTTTCTCAACTGTCTTTATTGGAGGAGACATAGTTGAATAGGAAGCACAAATATGGTCAGGAAAAGATAAAAATTAATATTTGAATTCGAGAGAGATTATCCACAAAGAGAAAGACTGAGTTGTACTTCCTTTCTGGCTTCTTCTTAATAATCTTTTCTCAAGATTGGGACAGCAGGCTTGGAGGGATGCCTTATGAAAAAGAGAAATATAAAATAGCTTAGAATAAATATGTGTGGCATGATTGTCTTTTTCTGGAAATATGAATATTTATGCCACATTGGTTGTAGGTTTTTTGAAAATGAAAATTAAATCATCTTGAAAGGTGGATAATTCTCAGGGGCCCACTTTAGCCAAAATAGACTCTGTAATAACTTGCCAGGTTCGGTCAGGTGTACAAATGAATGCCAGGATTTTTGAGTGCCTGGTTCTATCATCTCTCCACCCTCTTCATATATTTTATTATATCGATACACATTTAACAGTAAATGCAGCAGATAAAAAGCTGATTTCCATTTGCAGTAAAATTGTTAGGGATACTTATCTAGCCTTTGGGGATCTCTATAAAAATGTAGCTTAATGTACAAGAAGTATATGTGTTGCTTTCCCCCAGCAAGCTCTGCCATATGAAAGCAAAACATCATTATGGAAGTTCAGGCAAGCAACTGGTTCCTTTTACGTTGGCTTCCTTGTACAGAGAACAGGAAGGGCAGGTCCTGTTTTTGACTATTGAAGCAATGTGCAGCTGCTGTGGAAAATATAAATTCCATGTTGGGCATAATTGGTAAAGGAACTCATGTTTATGATATGATGACCACTCAGGGAATTATCGTGTACAGTTCTGTTCATTGTGCCTGAAAAATCATACTGTAGATGTAGAGCAAGAACAGATATAGTAAAGGGCAAGCTGTGATCAAGGAGCAGCAGAAGTTAAGAAAAATAACAACATATTTGGCTTTTTAGTTTGGAAGGGAAAGAGAAAGAATAAAGGGGATCATAACATTGCACATGGGATTGATGAATTAGATAAAGAGTTACTTTCTCCCTGTCTCATAATATTAGAACCAGAAGTCAAGCAAAGCAGCTGAATAGTAAAAGTGATACCAGGTAATTTAATACATGTGTTTATAAAACCTCTAAAGAGGAGAGGTTTCTGCTCATGTGGCATTTCTCCATGCAAGCAGGAATGCTGGAAAGTATGGGTTCTCAATCTGGCTGGAGCTGAATAGTTCAGTGGGTCAAAGCATGAGAGGTTGGATGTTCTGATTCCCCACTGTGCCTCCTGTGCGAAGAATATTCAGAAGTGGTTTAAAACTCTGTTCTTAAGGGTGCCCTGGGATGGTTCAGCTTGCACATGACTAGCGTAGTCATGTGCAAGCTGAACCATCCCAGGGCACCCTTAAGAACAGAGTGTTAAACCACTTCTAAATATTATGTAATTATGTTTTAATTGTTTTTAGTTGTAAAGCTGCCCTGAGTCTTCAGAGGAGGGCGGGGTACAAATGAAATAAATAAAATAAATAAATCTAGAACATCATAGAAAGGGTAATCTTGAGTTGGAGCCAGGCACTGATCTTTAAATATGTTCAATCAAAACTCTCTAATACATGGTTTATTTAATCTCTATTTAAAAAGCCATCTGTCATTTGGAAATGTGGAGTTGGTTGTCATCAATTTGTGGATGATGCAGAACTCTATCTCACCTTTACATCTTCTGCAGCAGATGCCCTGGCCTCAATAATAAAATGGACAAGAGCAAAGAAATTGAAACTGAATCCTGGCAAAATGGAATTCCTCTTGTTGGGAGGACCACCTGCCTAACTGGGGACCTGATCTCCCTACACTGGATGGAGTGGTCCTTCTGCTGAGTGTCCAAGTTCATAGCTTGGGGGAGCTCATATTAGATCCTGCACTTAAATTAGGCTATCAGTTTGTGGCAGTATCTAAGGCCACATTCTTCAACCTTCACCAGATCTTCCAGTACTAGTACTTGGATAGGTAGTCCCTGACAACTCTGGTCCATGCTATGGTAGAATCAAGGATTAACTAGCACAATACTCTCCATGTGAGGCTTCCATTGACCCTGATTATGCAGATTACACTGGGTTCAGAACACTGCAGCCAGATTGATTTTTGGAATGAATAAATTTGTTCACACCATCCCAGCCCCAGTCTAGTTACACTGATTATTACTTTCCACATCAAGCGCAAGGGTTTAAACATTGACATATAAGGTTTCCAACCTTTTCAAGCCAGGAGCTGGGTCACACTCTCTCAGTCAGTTTCAAGGGGCTGATGGCCATTTTGCCCTCCCAACAGCTTCAAAAGGGCAGCCATTTTGTTTCTTGAATGCCCTTGAAGAGATGGGAGCCACATGAAATGGTACTGTGGGACACATCCAGCCCATGGGCCTTAGGTTGGCAATGCCTGGTTTAGGACCTTGTCATCTAATAGGATGTCTTTTCCAAAGAATGGCTACCTATACCTCTCACTCTTCTCAAACTGTGCAGTTCCTTGTCTCGACACTGAGAAAGGTCTTCAGTAAGGAATCAATCCTTCTCTGTGGCAGCATCCTGACTGTGGTACACCTGGCCTGTGGAGCTACGCCAGGCACCATTCCTGGAGATATCCAAGTAGCCTTTGAAAACAATCCTATTTCAGGAGGCTTTTAAAGACCTGCTCCCTGCAGCTCATTTGTGCTGTTCAGCTCAGTTTCATTTGCAATCTTAAGTACAGTTGTACCTCGCTTAAAGAGCATAATGCGTTCCATAGGATTGCTCTTTAAGCGAATTTGCTCTTTAAGCGAAACACCATTGTAAATGACCAATGGGGGGGGGGATTGTGAACCCCAATTTATTTGTTAAGCGGGTTTTTGATTGGTTTTATTTGTTAAGCGAAGCAAACATTCAGAGAAAATTCTGCTCTTTAAGCGAGTTACTCTTTAAGCGAAACGTTCTTTATGCGAGGTTTGACTGTATTAGTTAAACCCTTTATTTTCCCAGACTTACTGTGTTGTTGTTTTGTTTTGTGATGGGGATGAAAATTTATCAAGAATGTGACTTGTTGATATGCTGCCACCAAGTGGAGTTTGTGTTGTTCTATTTTATTGGATGTATGTGCTTTATTTTGTTGAACCACTCAGAGTGGCAGAGAAATTGATGAAATAAATAAAATAAACAACACTTCTGTCTTGGATTATTATGTGGGAGAGAGAAAGAAGAAGGTGGTATCAGCCCTGTCTCAGAGGAAAAGAGGAGCTCTGAGTGATTCTTTCCTCTTCCAATCAATAGGTCTTCCTCCAAGGGGCATTTCTTTGAGGAGAGGTGCAAAGAAGAAACGGAACTGATTCCCTCCTCAGAAAATAGGTGCTGATGCTGATTTCCCAAGTAAAATCTATTGGTGTCATGAAATATCTTATCTATCTCTAGCCTCACTGGAAAGGAACCTTTTATTCATTTTGATCCCCAATAACCACCACTGTTTTGGTTTTGGTTGTCTTTTAAGCCTGGAGTCCTATGCCTACTTATGTATGGGGAATTCCAAATGGGCACAATGAGGTTTACTTCTCCTTACTTATTGTGCATGCTATTGCTTTGCTGATATTACATACAGACCTCTGTCTTGTCAGGATTCTATAAATTATTAAATGATGAAGAGTTTCAGCTGAGGGTGGAAAATTCAAGAATAAATTCTCCATTTGAGTATGTTATCAGGCAAGGTGCTAATAGGAGTTGGGTTTAAGGCAATGGTTTATAACTAAAAGTTTTAAAGATAGAAAATTTGACAACTCCACCACTACAAGTCTCCCTAGGTTTTTGTCCCCGAGTGTGTGTGTATGTTTACCCAGCTAAATAACATCATAGTTTTGCATCTTTTCTGCACACCATTACCATAAAAATTTATACATTGTATACAAATAGGTTGATCTTAGAAGAAATCAACCCTGACTGCTCCTTAGAAGGTCAAATAGTAAAGATGAAGCTAAAGTACTTTGGACATCAAATGAGAAGACTCACTTGAGAAAGCCTTGATGCTTGGAAAGGTTGAGGGCAAAAGAAGACGGGGGCGGTCAAAGATGAGATGGCTAGATGGTATTGTGGACACAATGGGCACAGAGCTGAGTGAGTTGAGAGGGATGGTGGAGGACAGAGGTGCCTGGCGGATATTGGTCCATGGGGTCGCAAAGGGTCGGAGTCGACTGTGCGACTGAACAACAACAACAAATACAATGTATATGGGTTCAGACCTTTCTGGAGCCTTTCTTTCTCTGAGCACATCCCCCCCCCCCCCCGTTTGTACCTATCATGTTTGCCTTTCTAGAATCCTCCTAGTCTTCCTATAGGACTGAATTCCAGGTTCCCTGTGATGTCCATTTGAAGGTTTTGGGAAAATTTGGTTATTCTAGTTAGCAAAGTGTGCAGTAAAAAAAATCCCACAAAGGAGCTCTAGTGGTGCAGTGGTTAAACTGCTGTACTGCGGCCAGAATGTTGTGTGTTCAGTCCTGAATAGGACTTAAGGTTGACTCAACCTTCCATTCTTTTGAGGTCAGTAAAATGACTGCAGCCTTGATGCTGGGAAGGGTGGAGGGCAAAAGAAAAAGGGGGTGGCCAAAAATGAGATGGCTAGATGGTATTGTAGATGCAATGGGCACAGAACTGAGCAAGTTGAGGGGGATGGTGGAGGACAGAAGTGACTGGTGGACAGTGGTCCATGGGGTCGCAGAGGGTCAGAATCGACTGTGTGACTGAACAACAATAAAAATTAGTACCCAGCATGTTGGGGTCAAAATGTGGGCCCTAAGGGTCAAAATGTGGGCCCTTAGGGCGTGTGGGCCTTAAGGGTCAGTTGGGAATCCTGCTCATGTACCTGCCTCCCTGCAGAGTAGCAGATTCCCTGCCTGAGCTCCTCGAGGCGGTCTCCATGTTGGCGTTGGAGACCCCCAGGCTGATGGTCCTGGGGGACTTCAATTTGCCGACGTTGGGGACCGGCTCAGAGGTGGCTCGGGAGTTCATGGCTTCCATGGCAACCGTGGGCCTGACTCAGGTAATTCAGGGTCCTACCAGGAGCAGTGGCTACACCCCAGACTTAATCTTTTTATCAGAGCTGTGGCAGAGTGATCTGAATTTACAAAAATTAGTTATCACGCCAGTGCCATGGTCAGATCACTATCTGGTGACTCTAGACTTCCAAGGGGCTGGTCTCCACCGCAGGGAGGCGGGGCCGATTAAATGGGCCCGCCCCCGACGACTAATGGATCCAGAGGGATTCCAGAGGGAACTGGGGGAATGTCCTCTTGACCTGCAAAGCGATTCATCCGAGGCCCTTGTCGACGCTTGGGACAAGAAAGCGACGGCAGCCTTGGATGTAATCGCGCCACTACGGCCTCTCCGAGTCCGTGGGGATCGATCTGCCCCTTGGTTTTCTGAGGAGCTAAGGGAGCTTAAACGGGCTAAGAGACGCTGAGAGCGCCGCTGGGTGAAGACTCGGAGCGAGTCTGACCGAACACTGGTCAGAGCTGCTATTAAAGACTACCTAGTGGCGATGAGGGTGGTGAAGCGCCAATACTTCACCACCCTTATTGCCTCCACAGATAACCGTCCAGCGACCTTGTTCTGGGTGACCAGGTCCCTCCTCGGTAGAGGGGGGCCGGGCCCTGGGTGGCAGGGATCAGCTGAGGATTTTGCTGATTATCTGACGGAGAAAATCGCTCAGATCCGCTCGAACCTGAATCCCGGCGTGGAACGTACTGAGCTGGGGCTGACCATAGCACAGTCTAGCCATGTTACCTGGGATCGGTTCGATCCTGTTGGCCCTGAGGAAGTGGACAGGCTTCTTGCATCTGTTCGCGCCACGACCTGTGCACTGGACTCATGCCCTGCCTGGTTAATAAAAGCTTCCAGGTCTGTGGCAGGTGGCTGGGTCGAGGCGATCATCAATTCTTCTTTAAAGGAGGGGCATTTTCCTGCACCTTTTAAACACGCTTTGGTGCTCCCCCTCCTGAAAAAGCCGTCCATCGACCCCACGATAATTTCCAACTACCGTCCAGTGTCCAACCTACCTTTTTTAGGTAAGGTTTTGGAAAAGGCTGTGGCGCAGCAGTTGCAGGAGGTCCTGGATGAAGTGGATTATCTGGACCCGTTTCAGTCAGGATTCAGGCCCGGATATGGTACCGAAACTGCACTAGTCGCTTTGGTGGATGATCTCTGGAGAGAGCGGGACGGAGGGGAACCGTCTGTCCTTGCTCTTCTCGATCTCTCAGCGGCTTTTGATACTGTCGATCATGGCATCCTTCTGGGTAGGCTCCAGGGTCTGGGGATCCAGGGCACAGTGTTGTCCTGGTTTGCCTCATTCCTGAGGGGCAGGACCCAGTCGGTATGCCTGGAGAAGGAGAAGTCCAGCCCTAGGCCCCTGCAATACGGGGTGCCTCAGGGTTCGGTACTTTCTCCTCTCCTGTTTAACATCTATATGAAGCCGCTGGGCGAGATCATCCATTCCCACGGGGTAAGGTATCATCAATATGCAGATGATACCCAGTTATACATCTCCGCCCGTGGGGACCCAAGCGGTGCGGTGGAAGTCCTTTCCAGGTGTCTGAAGGCTGTTAAGGTCTGGATGGGGGACAACGGGCTACAGCTGAATCCCGGCAAGACTGAGTGGCTGTGGGTAAGGGGTCCCGTGTTAACAAAGGAGCTTCCACCTTTGGTTCTGGATGGGGCAGCCCTGCCCCAAACAGACCCGGTGCGTAATCTGGGGGTCCTCCTGGACTCACTGCTATTGTTCGAAGAGCAGGTGGCAGCCGTGGCCAGGAGGGCTTTTGCACAACTTCGTGTAATACGCCAGTTACGGCCACTCCTGGACCGGGATGCTCTGCTTATGGTCACACATGCGTTGGTCACCTCCAGACTTGATTACTGCAATGCGCTCTACATGGGGCTGCCCCTGATGACCATCCGGAGACTCCAGCTGGTTCAAAATGCGGCAGCCCGGGTAGTGGTGGGGTGTGGGCGTTATGCTCATGCCTCACCGCTGCTCCAGGAGCTGCATTGGCTGCCAGTATGTGACCGGATGCAATTCAAGGTGCTGGTTATTACCTTTAAAGCCCTATATGGTAGTGGGCCAGGATACCTAAGAGACCACGTCACCCCAAGAACATCTGCCCGTCCCACCAGGGCAGATCGGAGAGGCTCCCTCGTTGTTCCTTCGGCGAGAATGGCGCATCTCGCCTGTACCAGGAGAAGAGCCTTCTCCGTGTCCGCCCCGGCCCTCTGGAACCTCCTGCCCACTGAACTGCGCCTTCAGACAGAGCTCCTGCCCTTCCGGAAGGGTTTGAAAACCTGGCTGGCTGGACAGGTTTGGGGACCTGGGAATACGAGTTCCCTTACCAGGTGGCTTATTTAAAGGACTGCCAACCTGGGTCTGGAAGTGGGACTGTGTACTGTTTTTAATTTTTGTGGTAATATTTTGATGACCTTTTAACTGATGTTTTATTGGAGTAAACTGTTTCTTATGCTTTTACTTTTATTTTTAGTGTTTTGTAAGCCGCTCAGAGTCGGGTTCTCCCGATTGGGGCGGGGTATCAAGTGTAATAAATAAATAAAAATAAATAAATAAATAAAATGGTAATTAACTTGTGAACCACCCAGAGAGTGCATTAAGCACTATGGGGCAGTATTGAACCTGAAATTCTGGCAGTGTCCTTTTGTAGGGATCCCATTTACTTGAGATACCTGAAATCCAAAGTCTGGAGCACCCATAACGGGTGGGTGCAAAAGCTCTGGAAACACATGTTAGTCAATTATCTTAAAAGAAGACGTTTTGGTACAATTTAATTTATTTAAATTCAAAACCCTCTGGCTGAGATGGAATCATGATCAATAAGCAACAAACTGTGGAGAAAAATAAACGTTTTTATTACATATGGCCCAAGAATATTTATGCAATTAAAACACCACCACAGGACTGCCCCTAAGCAGGGGTCCACTCAAAACAATTCAAAACCAGGTATATTTATACTCAAAGAAAACGGGGTACAAAAGGAGGGACTTGCAAGTATCACATGAGTTTAAGGGATGTCACATAGGCAGGACAGAATGTCAAGTAGGAGGAGGGATCACTATCTGAGAGCAGGAGGAGCTTGCTCTCTGAGCACAAAAGTCCACATTGGCATTTCAATGGACACCCCCACCCCCAGTGGGGAGGGGGGTTTCATTCTGAAAAGATCATAGGCTTAGGCTTCCAGATAGTTCATGGTGATGTTATCCAAGGAAGTTCAGTGCCCACCCATAAATCTCTTTAATGTTGCAAGCTTCAGGATGTGGCAGATAATGCCTGGAGGTTTTCCTATAGTCCATGATGTTGATAAAATGCAGATAGCAAATCTTCTTAACAAAGGAAGTCAACACAGAGAAAACAGGATCATCATCAACTATCAGAAGGCAATCCAGTGCCCAGAAATAACTCTCAGAAGGAAACCCAATGTCCCTTCCTTGCCAATGTGGGCTTGTGAAGTACCTGTGGAAACTGGGACATGTGGTGTTTTTTGCTAACTGTTCCAGGGCTTGTGTGTGTGTGTGCAACTTTATTGTGAGGGAAAGGGAAAACCAATGGTTACGACGGGAAATCTTTATTACTGACATCCAAAGAAAATGGAGTTCCAATATTTCAGCCATCAGTATATAAGTGTAATTGTGACAGAACTGACTCTGTCTCATCAGCCCCTTACCTTTTGTTTTTTTTAAGCACAAACTAGCAATTTTTATGATAAAAGAATGCTAGAAACACGTAAAAAAGAAAGGGCATCTTTACTTCCAGTTACCATTTGTAGTTACAGTCAGAAAGAGAGAGAGAGAGAAAGAAAAATGCTTGTTGCTTGGAGAAAAAGGGCTGTCATATAAAACAATGGTAGTGAAAACAAACAGGAAGAAGGGGTAGGGTCTTGCCTCAGATGCCAGGGGTGGGGAAAATACTTTACCAATCAAGTTATTGGCAAAAGACAATCACATTCGGCGGTAAAGCCCTCTCCCACTTATACCCAGTGTTATTACATGTAAGGTATTATCCCAACAATATGTGTGGTTATACTGCAGCCCTGCTTACTGGAATTGTGTTTTTAAAGAGCAGAATATCAAAAGCTCCTCCCAAACAAAGCCACAAGTAGATAGCTGTCTGTGTCCATGAATTTTCTAAAACTGAAGGACAGAATATCACAGGGAGTTTGCAATCATCATGGTCCTCTGAAGTCCAGAAAAGGCCCAGGAGATAATGTCATTGGGATAGAATGTTGTCAGAGAATAATGGTCTCCTGCTGCTAGATTAAAGCCTGCAAAGGCTGAGCCTTCTTAGCAAAAATACACACAAGCAGAACGAAGCTATTTATGGCATTTTCAAAGTAGGAGGCATTTATCTTGCAACAACATCCCAGTGCCATTCATTCTTCCTTTTTGTTGTAGCAGAATACAAAAGGAAGATTCCATTGTGCGGAGCGTATGTAGTGTGCTTCACTAGTTCACAATTGGTTCCATCTCACATGCTTACATAGCTCTGATCATTGACTAAAAATGTAAGCATTGTTATATATACGCGAATAACACGTGTTTCACTGGATAATAGGTATGGCTGAAGGAGTCCATTTTAACATGTTTTACAGTAAAATCCCTACTTACATCAAAAAGTCTGTTCTGTA
The DNA here is from genome assembly GCA_030440675.1 of Furcifer pardalis. Taxonomy (NCBI): domain Eukaryota; kingdom Metazoa; phylum Chordata; class Lepidosauria; order Squamata; family Chamaeleonidae; genus Furcifer; species Furcifer pardalis. The sequence goes on from CP126893.1 coordinate 90,284,111, forward strand.
GGCTTTTACGTAAATTGGTTTCTTACTTAACTTGAAGCAAACCCATAGGAAAAATGATTTTTTACTTAACTCGAAGCAAAGCCATAGGAAAATGATACTTATGTAAATCGAAACAAACCCATAGGAAAAATGAAATTTTTATGTAACTCCAAGCAAACCCATAGGAAAGTGTGTTATGTAAATTGGGACATTTATATAAATCGGGACATGGTTTTAGTGCAAAAATCATTATGTAAGTCAAATTTTATTTAACTCGAGGCATATGTAAGTCAGAGTTTTACTGTATTACAATTACTTTCATTATACGTGTTTCTCTTACCTCATGTTTCCATTTTATGCTGCTTATTTGTAGTAGTAATAATTGTGTGCCATTAAGTCATCAAGACTGTAGATTTGTCACCTCTAGATCTCCACAGTGATACTGTACTATACTTTTAGGAAGTGGTTGTCTCAAATATTTTTAAAGCACACCCTCAAATCAGTGTCTGTTTGCCCTACTGTGAATCTAAAATGTGTTCCCCTGTGGTTGATATGACAGCCATATCAGCTCCTCCGGAGGCTTAGTGGTTAAGGCGCTGATCTGGAGACTGGAAGGTTGGGTTTCATTACCTGAGAGCTACACTTGGGGACATGAATGGAGCCTCATTTGAGCATCCCTGAAAATCCTTTCAACCCAAAGTAATCTCTGACATGAAATAATTATTATGACAGTCATGAAGTCATGCTTTTCACATGACAGCCTCAGAAAGAATGTTATAGTCTCCCAGGACTTATCCTATGGAGCTGGGGAGTCAATGCAATCACCAGCAATACAGCCAAATACAGGTAGTCCTCCCTTCTGTGTTAGCTTGAAGATATAATTCTCTCCCCTCCCCCTCCCCCTCGGGCCCAGATAAGGAGTGAGTTGTCCAGACATCAGTACACTTCTACAGCAAGCATCAGTTGGCTAGGGAACAGCTAGCTCCCTCCAAGCCAAACCATATAATTTCTTTTTAACTACTCCCTGCTCTATCTCAAATGAAAGGTATTTATTGTTTTGTTGCATTTACAGTGCAAATTGGAGTTTCATGCCTGCACGTCTGGGAAGAACATTGCAGCTCGTTGTGAAGGACCTTGCCCATGCCTTCCAGGACAAGAAAGTCCAAAACACAAAGCTGAGAAACCTGGTGAGTTAATCAGTTGAATTCAGTATCAACCTTACTCCTAATTACTTTTGTTATCATAAAAGAAATCCAACCCAGTCTTTTTAATGATTATTCAGAAACAACAGATGCTCTGATCTCAGTGAAGGCTTACTATCAAGTAAATGGCTACAGGATTGCAGTTTACTCTCTGGCCTTTGGGTTATTGCAAGCTTTGTTCTTCACAAAGGTATTTTGCCAGAATGTGTGAATGAGGTTAAAAGATCTCCTGCCCAACATAATAGAATCCCAGGTTGGTGATTCTCAAATGTAGAATGGGTTAGTGGAGCATTGGAGTTCAATTAAAATGTTAATGAAGTTCAGGTGAAGGATAGCACAGGAGAAGCAAGTAATTACAATGCATGTAATATCTTGACCATTAGAGGAACCAAAAACTGGGTCATAGGAAAAAAAAGAAATGTGTCTTTCTGTTACTAGAAACTTCTAGTAAGTTATTTCAGAACATTTGTTCTAGAATTTTGGTTTTTCATTGGTGGTCTCAGATCTCGGTACTAGGTTGAAACACATCATGCTGCATAGTCTCGTGTATGTCTATCATTCTGTTATTTCCAGCTAGCAGTAATGGTGGTAAGCAAAATGCTCTTCAGATTGTGGTTGCTTCCACCACTGTTTGCTGCCTTTTCTTGGTCCCCCAGACTCAAGCAAATGGTAGCATCCCAATGAGGTCACATCATAGGCAGCTCTTTGAATTTACCATAGGTGGCTTCATTCTGGTAGTTCCACATCTGACCTAGATACAGAAGAAGAACAAGAATAGGCAGGTTTTAAACTGTGATAACATGTATGATGAGAGGATACTGGCGTAGAAACCGGCAAACCAACGTCAGAAATTTTGCCAAGAGAACCCTATGGACCAAAACAAAAGGCAAAACAAATGGGGCAGTTTAGATGTAATAGGGTGCTTAGCACATCAGATCAGAAGAAGGGGAGGGACAGGAAAGGGGGAGGAGAAATTCAGTGTTGCAAGCAACAATACTGTATAGGGACATGAAATGTAAGATCTATGAATCAAGGAAAACTGGAAGTGATAAAAAAGGAAATGGAAAGAATATTATTATTATTATTTATTATTATTAAATTAGATTTATATGCCCCTCTACTCACCTCACTGAGGCGACTCAGAGGGGCTCACATAACAAACAACATATACAGTATCACAATCTCAAATATAAATACAGCATAATATAAAAATATAACAACAGATGCAGCACAGATAATACAATCAATAAATTTTACATAAAAAGAAAAACAATACAATAAAATACAGTGTAAAAATACAATACAGTCAAGAGAGACAGCAAGGTCTTTATGGCTGGGCTAGCTGGTCCACACAGTTGGCCCTCATTCCCCCTCTGCAACAGGTAGGGAGAGTTCTGTGATGTTCCTGGGGTGGACGTGAAGGCAGCAACAGCAGTAGCAGCAAGGTCTTTATGGCTGGGCCAGCTGGGCCACACAGTTGGCCCTCATTCCCCCTCTGCAACAGGTAGGGAGAGTTCTGTGATGTTCCTGGGATGGTCGTGAAGGCAGCAACAGCAGTAGCAGCAAGGTCTTTATGGCTGGGCCAGCTGGGCCACACAGTTGGCCCTCATTCCCCCTCTGCAACAGGTAGGGAGAGTTCTGTGATGTTCCTGGGATGGTCGTGATTGACATCTTGGGAATCAGTAAGTTAAAATGGTCAGGGATGGGTGAATTCAGCTCTGGAAACCATCATATCTACTACTGTGGACAAGAAAACCTCAGAAAAAAACGGAGTAGCCATAATTGTCAATAAAAGGGTGAGAAAAGCAGTAATGGGATATAATCTCAAAAATGATAGAATGATGTCAGTCAGAATACAAGGCAAGCCATTCAATATCACTGTAATCCAAATATACGCACCAACCACTAGTCCAGATGAAGCCACAATTGACCAGTTCTATGAAGACTTAGAACACCTCATAGAACAGACACCAAGAAATGATGTACACATTATCATAGGAGACTGGAATGCCAAAGTAGGAAATCAAAAAGTAAATGGAATAACAGGCAAGTTTGGTCTTGGAACACAGAATGATGTAGGCCAAAGACTGATAGAGTTCTGCCAAGATAATGCACTGGTCATAGCAAACACTCTCTTCCAGCAACACAAGAGGAGACTTTACACATGGACATCACTAGATGGCCAACATCAAAACCAGATTGATTACATACTCTGCAGTCAACGATGGAGAACCTCCATACAGTCAGCAAAAACAAGCCTAGGAGCAGATTGTGACTCAGATCACAACCTACTGATGGCAAAATTCAGGCTTAGACTAAAGAAAATAGGAAAAACAATTAGGCCAGACAGATATGACCTGTCCTAGACAACATTCCTTGGGAATACACAGTGGAGGTGTGGAACAGATTTAATGGCTTGGACCAGATAGACAGAGTGCCAGAAGAATTATGGACAGAGATGCGGGACATCATGCAGGAGGCAGCAAGGAAAACCATACCAAAAGAAAAGAAGTGTAAGAAAGCGAAGTGGTTGTCCGATGAGGCTCTTAAAATAGCAGAGGACAGAAGGAATGCAAAATGCCAAGGAGAAAGGAAAAAAATACAGTCACTTGAATACAGAATTTCAAAGAAAAGCAAGGAGAGATAAGGAAACCTACCTGAATGAACAGTGTAAAGAAATAGAGGAAAACAATATCAGGGGTAGGAGTAGAGATCTTTTCAAAAAAATTGGGGAACTCAAGGGAACATTTAAAGCAAAAATGACCATGATAAAAGACAAAGATGGCAAGGAGTTAGCAGATGCAGAAGAGATTAAGAAAAGATGGAAAGAGTACACAGAGAAGCTCTACAAAAAGGACCTCAACACCGCTGATAATCACAATGATGAGAACATTGAACATGAGCCAGACATTCTAGAGAGGGAAGTCAGAAAGGCCCTAAAAAAACACTGCAAACAACAAAGCCAGTGGAGTTGATGGTATCCAAGTTGAACTTTTCAAAGCCCTGCAAGATGATGGAATCAAATTATTGCATTCTATATGCCAGCAGATTTGGAAAACACAACAATGGACACAGGATTGGAAAAGATCTGTATACGTTCCACTCCCCAAAAAGGGTAATGCCAAAGAATGTTCAAATTATCGAACAATTGCACTCATCCCTCACGCTAGCAAGGTGATGCTCAAGATAATAGAGGATAGACTGCAACAGTATGTGTAGAGAGAATTACCACAAGTGCAGGCGGGTTTCAGAAGAGGCAGGGGGACTAGAGACCACATCGCCAACATAAGATGGATCATGGAAAAAACAAAGGAATATCAGAAACAAGTCTACTTCTGTTTCATTGATTACACGAAGGCTTTTGACTGTGTCGACCACAACAAAATGTGGCAAGTAATTAAAGACATGGGTATACCGGAACACCTTATAGTCCTCATGAGAAATCTGTACATGAATCAAGAGGCAACAGTTAGGACAGAAAATGGAATGACGGAGTGGTTTGGAATAGGAAAAGGAGTAAGACAAGGCTGCATTTTGTCACCCTGCTTATTCAACTTATACACAGAACACATAATGTGCAATGCAGGGATGGAGGAATCACAGTTTGGGATCAAAATTGCTGGAAGAAACATCAACAATTTGAGATATGCAGATGATACCACCCTAATGGCAGAAAGTGAGGAGGACCTAAAGAAGCTCCTGATTAGGTTGAAAGAAGAAAGTGAAAAAACTGGCTTGAAACTCAATATCAAGAAAACCAAGATAATGGCAACAGGCCCTATCAGTCCCTGGAAAATAGATGGGGAAGAAGTAGAAGCAGTGACAGATTTTACTTTCCTAGGATCAAAGCTCACTGCAGATGGTGATTGCAGCCATGAAATAAAAAGGCGACTGATTCTTGGGAGGCAAGCAATGAGAAACCTGGGGAGCATAGTGAAAAGTAGAGACATCACATTGCAAACAAAAATTCGCATAGTCAAAGCAATGGTATTCCCTGTGGCAATGTATGGTTGTGAGAGCTGGACCACTAGGAAAGCTGAGCGCAGAAGAATAGATGCCTTTGAGATGTGGTGTTGGAGGAGAGTTTTGAGAGTCCCCTGGACAGCAAGGAGAACAAATAGGTCAATCTTAGAAGAAATCAACCCTGACTGCTCCTTAGAAGGTCAAATAATAAAGATGAAGCTAAAGTACTTTGGACATCAAATGAGAAGAGAGGATTCACTTGAGAAAGCCTTGATGCTTGGAAGGGTCGAGGGCAAAAGAAGAAGGGGCCGGCCCAAGATAAGATGGCTAGATGGTATTGTGGACACAATGGGCACAGAGCTGAGTGAGATGAGGGGGATGGTGGAGGACAGGAGTGCCTGGCGGACAGTGGTCCATGGGGTCGCAAAGGGTCGGAATCGACTATGCAACTGAACAACAACAAAAGCTCTTTCCACATATCAGAGAGGTTTTGATGAGCTGTAAAAAGAAGGTATTCCTGGAAGCCTCAGATCACCGGTGGCATACTCCAAATTCATGTCTTTAGATTCTTCCTATTTTGGAGATCTGAAAAAATTGCACGTATTTTTGTGCTTTAAAATGTTTGTGAAACATTATTTCTTTCCACAGAGCGTATTATATTAAGAAGGACTTTGGGAATAACAAGTAACTGATAAATTGTACTCTCTTGACCTCTTCCCATGTGTAGACACATTTATAAACACAAATACACACACACACTTTTTACGTCTCATAATCTGTTCCCTCTGTGCCCTTTTGCATGCCCTTATCAGAAGCAGTATCATATTAATAAATCTTTGGTGACATTTTAAGCTCACAATTTCATTCATACAACACATTAAATTCTCATAACGCTTATGTTGATAAATTCAATTTGACAGGATGTACACGTTCAGCAGGGCAATCTTTTGTTTGGACTGAATTTCCAATTAGTTAATTCTGCTGTGCAGAGCACATTGTGTTGTGTTTGCTCACTTTCTAAAATGCCACTTCATAGATGCTTGACACAATCATTGTTTTGGAGCCTAATCTCTTAAGGCATGACTCATATATTATCTCCCAAACAAATGGAAACATAATGGATCTGTCATCTAAGGAGGTGGTGCTGTTTTTAACCATCTTAAGAAGCATAAAACTTTTATCTTTTGCCAACCGGTGGTGCCCAGTGACCAAATATTAGATGTCTTTTTCCTATCCTCTGAAATGTGAAGAAGACATTGCTGATCATCAACTTCTTTTAATAGTTAAGCATGGACATTGGCACCAGTTTACAATCCTACTCCCATACCCACAGAGTACCTTTCTTTGTCCAGTACTATGATTGCTAAAATCTTGATTAATCATGTTGTTGAATAAGGCATAATTCTGTTTTCTCTGCTGTTGCCCTTAATGCCAACACTTGTCCCTGTATGAATTACTTTAGCCTTGTGCACACATTACTTTTAGGCAGGGTGCTCATGGGCAAGGGCCAGAGTGGAGCTGAGCTCATGGCCCTATGCTCCTTAGCTAGCTCCACACCCAACTTCCCATGTTGAATGGGACCATGGAATAGAAAGTGCTACTTGTGAGCAGCTCTTGACATGTGGAAGCTCTGTACCACCTGGATGAAGATCACATGAAGCTCTGTTTACAGACTTCCATGGTCAGTGAATCAGTATGAGAGACTGGGGCAGAGGTAGTCTAGGAGAAACAGAAGATTCCACTCTTGTGGGTCAACAGGAGTGCTGTACCTGAAAATATCACATGCACTTGACTTTTCAACCTAACTCTCTCTTTCTGCCTCTCACACACAGTGGGATATCCCATAATGTTTATTTCCTGAAAACTTAAGGTAACAGATGAATGTGTGCCACTGGAATTATTAGCACTATCCTATTTATACTCAATACAAACAAAACCTCTGAGAGATTGTTTCCCTCAATGATCATGGCAAAAACAGGGTTCATATAACTGAATTTATCTGAAAGATGATGCTGGATTTCCATCACATATGAGGAGCTGAATTTGTGAAATCTATTCAGACACAATCATATTGCTCAGCAGAAAATAAAGAAGGCAGTGATAAAACTGCTGCTTCAGGAGAGGAATGTTAGCCAGAGATACTGAATGGTATTCAGATCACCAGAGCTCTGAACAAAAGAGAAATGTGCCTTGCTAAGCTGCTGCATAAGCATTCCTAATCCCTTTGTACAGTGATTAAACAGGTCAAATATGTATAGATGTGTAAGTTAAATGTGCAATTTTTAAACATTCTAATGTCAAATTCTTTATATAATTGTTAAATTTATATTCAATGATCCTTGACAGCCCACTAATAGATGCAACAAACAAGAGAAGGGGAGTGAGGGACACAGTACAGTGAATTAATGCCCTATGGTTGGATCTCATCAGGTACAAATGGAAAACAGGAGAACTAAGAAACTGCATAACATTCAGCCTAGAAAAATAAATTCCCCCCAGTGCAATTGAAACCAGTACATTTACCTTCTGTCATAATGTCACACTATAGAGAAGTAATTTACACAGTATTTGTAGAAATTGTCTTGATATGTATGCCTTGAAATAAAAATTCACTCTAGGTTCTAAAGCTTAAGCATGTGATACCTTCAGACTGCAGTATCTAAGACTAGCACATAGGCATGTATCTGGTCAAGAACTAGCTTTTCTAGATGGCCGCTCCGAGAAGAGGATACAGCAGTGGTTCCCAACGTGGGGCCCGCACCCCATAGGAGGACCTCAATTCCCAGAAACCTAAGTCAGTACATTGGCTGATCAATGCTTTGGGGAATTGACTTAAGGCTTTTGGGAATTGAAGTCCAAAAACCAAAGGTTGGGAAACACTGGGATACAGGATAGTTTGCTGCATCCCCAGTAGGTGGTCCAAAGCTGAGATGAGTACTGTTTATGTTCTTGCAATTTTCTTTTCCTATTCCCCTTTCATCGGAGGTGGAAGATGGGAGAAGACTGGCAGCTGGACTTTTTCCCCAGGGGCCTCCACCACACACAAACACGTTTTGTGTCATTGCATCATATTGAACTCATCCTGTAGAGTGCTATCAATACGGGGGTGCTGGCAAAGTCACTACTGATCTGACATAAAGCAACTGGAATGCAATGGGAAGCTGGGATGAGGGGGGGGGAGAGAGAGAGAAAGGCTTAGGACTGACCTGCTGAGGACACTAACTGTTGAAAATCTACTTTTGGAACAGCAGACCTTGTACAATTGGGAGCCCATTTTCCTGATGGCAAGAGGTGTGGTAGTTTATTTCCCAAGGAAAAAGCAAAGCTATACAGCCTGATTTAGTAGTGACTGTTCAGTAACCTTCTCCTGCTGTGCATCTTCCATACAGCTGTTACAGCACTTAAGTGAAACTCTTCTGCAATGAATGGAATGGCTCAACTACAGTGCTTGGTGGATTGAGGCTCATGTTGACAGAAGGGGAAAACAGGCTAATAACTACTTTAATTATACAGTTCTCTATTACAAGTAGCACACAGTCTCACATAGCCATTCACATAATTATCATTACGTAACTTAAATTGCAAGGTGGGGGGGAAGGGAAATTAAAGGAGGTTTTGTCAGTGAAGTGACTAGAATTTTGTATTCTCTGGCATTCTGCATGAAAGTCTGGGTATTCTCTAGAGTATGTTCTTTGAAAATTGAATTTTGCTCAGTCCTTTGAGAAGCAGTGGCTTAATGCTGATGCTCAATTATTGAAGGCATGGTATATTTTTTAAAGTGAAAATAAATGCTTAATTTTCCACCCCACTCCCTCTGCTTGCAGAATATGTGTACAGTACTTATGTTTATCATGGTGGGAGGGTGAGGTGTCTGGCCCTAGGCTGCTCCAATATGGAGTACCTCAGGGCTCTCGCCTCCCCTATTTAACATCTACATGAAACTGCTGGGTGAGATCATGTGTTCCCATGGGGTGAAGTATCCTCAATATGCAGATGATACCCAGTTGTATATCTCAGTCCTTGGGGACCCTAGCGATGCAGTGGAAGTCCTTTCCAGGAGCCTGGAGGCTTTGAGGGTCTGGATGGGGGACAACGGGCTACAACTTAATCCTGGCAAGACTGAGTGGCTGTGGGTCAGGGATCTGCACTATCTCAGGAGTTGCCATCTTTGGTTCTGGATGGGGCATTTCTGCCCCAAACAGACCTGGCGCATAACCTGGGGGTCCTCCAGGACTCACGACTACTGCTCAAAGAGCAGGTGGCAGTCCTGGCTAGGAGGGCTTTTTCACAACTTTGTGTTGTGTGCCAGTTACGCCTGCTCCTAGATCGGGACTCCTTGCTCATGATCATACTGCTTTGGTCACTTCCAGACTCGATTATTGTAATGCGCTCTATCGCTCTACATGAGCTGCCCTTGATGACCATTCGGAGGCTTCAGCTGGTCCACAATGCGGCGGCTCAAGTTGTGATGGGGTGCGGCCATTATGCCTGTGCCTCACCATTTCTCTGAGAGCTGCACTGGCTCCCAGTATGTCTCCGAGTGCAATTCAAGGTGCTGTTTATCACCTTTAAAGCCCTACATGGTAGTGGGCCAGGATACTTAAGAGACCGCGTCACCCCAAGATTATTTGTCCGTCCCACCAGAGTGGACCGGAGAGGCCCTCTGGTCATACCATCAGCTAGAGAGGCTTATCTCTCTAGCACGAGAAGTGCCTTCTCTTTGTCTGCTCTGGCCCTTTGGAACCTCCTGCCAAGTGAATTACATCTCCAGACAGAGCTACTGCCCTTCAGAAAGGGGGTGAGGACCTGGCTGGTGGGGCATGTGTGGGGTGTGGGCCAGGCAGTGAGTTCGGTTGGCTGGGTCCTGTAAATAACCCCAACTCTCTCTCCCCATTCTGATTTTTAACTTAACTTTTTACTTTTTAGTCTTTTAATCCTTGATTTTAAATCTTGAATTGTAAGTGATGTGTTTTAACTCTTTTAGACTGTAAGAAGCCCTGAATACTCAGAAAAGTGTGGGGTATAATAATAATAATAATAATAATAATAATAATAATAATAATAATAATAATAATAATAATAATAATAATAATAATAATAATAATAATAATAATAATGAACAATATACATAACCTTGGATAATGTTATGACTTGGTTCCACAAGTCATAACGTTATCCAGTTTTTAACGTTGTGCGATGCATTGATTGCACAACGTTAAATAAAAGCCCTGTTCCCTTTCTGTAGAGGAAAGGAAACGGGGCTTGGAGAGGGAAAGCCCATCGAATAGCCCTTTGTTTGCAAAGGGAATGAGGCTTCCCTCACAAGCAAAGAGCTAGCAAAGAGCTATTCTAGCCTTAAATAATCCTTTGCTTGGGAAGGGAACGAAGCTCCCCTCTCAAGCAAAGAGCTATTCCAGCCTCGAATAGTCCTTTGCTTCTGAAAGGAGCCTCGTTCCCTTCCCAAGCAAAGGACTATTTGAGGCTGGAATAGCTTTTTGCTAGCTCTTTACCTGTGAGGGAAGCCTCATTCCCTTTGCAAACAAGGGGCTATTTGAGGCTGGAATACAGTAATACCCCGGATAACGATTGCACCGGATAACACTAAAACCGGATAACGATGACAAATTTGGGGGGAAGATTTGCACCGGATAATGTTCATTTTAGCGTTATCCGATCCATCGTCATAAAGAAGTAAAGGAGGCCAAAGCTCCTCTCCCTGCCACTTCCCTTCTTTCCCTGCCTGCCTGTAAAGTGGTTTGTCCCTGAAGTCAGGGCTTTTTTTCTTAGCGTTGTTCGATGCATGCATCGGACAACGCTAAAAATCGGATAACGTCATGACTTGTGGAACCAAGTCATAACGTTATCCGGAGTATTACTGTAGCTCTTTGCTTGCAAGGGGAGCTTCATTCCCTTCACAAGCAAAGATAACGTTGGGGAATTTGAGGCAAACATTTGCATCGGACAACTTTATTTTAACGTTGTGCGATGCAAATGTTTGCCTCAAATTCCCCAGTGTTATCCGATTTTAACTTTATCCGATGTAAATATTATCCAAGGTACCACTGTACATTACTTTAAAAAGTAGGCCATTCTCACTGTTCTGGTGATATTTTCTACCTATACTATTGAAAGAGAGGCCTCTTGATGATCTTGAAGACATGGAAGGAGCCTCATTCAGGCATCCCCTGAGCAGAGTTTCTCCAGCAAAAATCCTTTCAACCCAGAATAATTTATAACACGAAATTATTATTATCACCGAATTTGGCTACCCTTTCAAGCAATGCTCCCTTTTTAATAAATAAATTCAGCACAGAAAATCATTCAGCAAGGCAGTGATTACTTAATAATTGGACCACATCTAGTCCAAACCCCTGTTTTAAGGATGATGAATCACAGACCAGCAATTACCCTTCTATCAGCACACAAATTAGCAGCACAATCAACAAGTTACTACTGTTTTATGCCCTTTTATCCCCTTCTGTTTGACTGGGTTTTCAGTTCCACTGATACTATAATAACCTTCATATGAAAACAACAATAAAAGTTTAGTAGCACCTTAAAGACTAGCAAAAGCTTATTAGGCATTTGTTCTTATGGAATGTAGCCCATTTCATCAACTGCTAGTATTGGCAGTTATTTATACAAAATGTATGGTTGGCTGGTCAACTTCATACCCCAACTTTTGACTTAAAAAAAACCACAATTCCAGACAGCAGTATGAAGGAAAAAGAACTTCATGAAGAGGAACTGAAATACAAACAAGACAAACATTAATGGAGACTACTGAAAAGACTAAACAACAATCCAAACAAAAGGACACTACAGTATATGCAATTGTAACCCCCCCTCCCCAAACCAAATAGCACACCAACTTCTCCTGGCAGGGAAGATTAACCAACACATAATAAAGATAAAACATAAAAGGGATATTCAGAGTGATTATCCTGATTGGCCAAAAGAAGGAGAAACAGCTCCTTCAACTCTTTATTAACTGTTGTGCCAGGAAACAAAATATGGCAGAAGATAAAAATAACTGCTAGACTGAAACTAGGCAAAGAAGTGTCAGATCCCAAGAGCTGCATGCCAATCTCCTTGTTATGTCACTTATACAAAGTGTTTAAACATTGAATCATCTACCCTCTAAAATTGACTCTCTTCTAGTTTCAGAAAAGAAAGGCTTTAGACCTGGCAGAACTCTATGGCTCAAATCTTAAATCTAATTCAGCATATAGAAGATGGTTTTCAAACACATAAAATAATATTTGTCATTCTTACAGCAGCATATGACACTGGCTGTCATTAATTGCTGCTAAGAATACTCTACCTCCTTACTAAAGGTCATGGACTAACAGAAGTGGTAGTCATTCTACTTCAAAAACCAAAGAGCCTTTGTTGAATTTCAAGGGAAACAGAAGAAATCAGGGTAATAGTCTTCCATAGGGTAATGTTCTGGCACCATTTCATGGTAACATTTATACAAATGTTCAAGCAACATTCCCATACTCCATGAGTTTCATCTTTGCTGATGATCTTTCCTTGACAGTCCAAGGGAACATTTTTGAGTCCATTGAGCACCAGCTAACCTATGTGTTAGAAAATATTTTCATTTATTTTTTTTAAAAAATCAACTGTAACCAATATTTTAAAAAACGCAGCTCTGTGCCTTCCACTTAAAGAACAGAGGAGCAAAGAAGAAGGTCCAAGTTGGCTGGGAAGGCAAGGTTTTGGAACTTTGCCATATCCCTAACTATTTGGGGTCACTCTGGATTAAACTCTGACCTACAAAAAATGTTTAAACACTGAACAGAAAGTTGCTGCCAGAAATAATATAGTACAGAAACTGGCTGGTTCAGACTCGGGTCTACAGCGACAAACAGTAAGAACAACAATGTTGTCTATATGCTACACCACAGCAGGATATGCTAATATCATATGGTATTTAAAAAGCATAGAAAGAAAGTATTAGTAACACAGTCATGTTGGTATAAATGGATAGCTAACAGCTTCTATGGTGATAGAAAATCTTTGCCCAATACAACTTGCAAGAGATAGAGTTTAACATTTAGATGCATGTTTGAGGGTCAGGATTGTAACTAATAGGGCAAGACAAAAGAGTAATTAAAAAAAAGAGGGAATCAAAATTGTCTTAACATTGGCTATTACAAGTAGTAATCAGATAATGATTACAAGTATACCTGTGTAGATTATTTCATCATAAATTATTATTATTATTCATCTGTTTCCTGATGGAATCTGTCTTTGATATCCTTCTTTTACCTAGGCATAGGGAATCTGTAGCTACCTTTGGACCATAATTCCCATTATCCCTAACTATTGTCCATACCAGTTAAGGAGATGGGTATTAGAGTCCTGAAATTTATGTCAGGCCACAAGTCTTCCACTCCTAGGGCAAGCCAGAGGATTTGTTTATCTTAGAGAGAGAGAGAATGTAAGAACAAAGTACAGTAGAACTCCGTATAGCGATCACCTCATACAGTGATGAAATCGCATAGCAATGAAGCTTGGAGGGGGAAAGGTGTTCCACATAGTGATAGTTCCTATGGGGAAATCCATACAATGATTTTCCAGTGAAAATAAAAACGCTTAGTGCCAAACATCGTTGTATGGTTTTTCCCGTAGAGAAAATCGTTGTACAGATTTTCCCATAGGGAAGATCGTATAATGACGAAAACCGCATAGCTATGAGCTCTGTGGAATGGATTAAAATCGCTATATGGAGTTCCACTGTATATAAATATAATTCATGCGAACTCAGTGCCAAAACCAGGCCACATTTCTAGCCCTATCTTGTGTAACTGCATTTCCTCCAAACAGAGCTTAAGTGTTGCGAATATTGCTTCAATCCTTCCACATTCAAGGAAAAATTCTTTACAGCGATTCATAAACACACTCCAGATGAAAGTAATCTTAGCAGTGGAGCTTAAATCCCCAAATGGGAGATAATGATAATGTTAGAGTTGATATGTTCTGTGTAGAGATGTGAAAATCTGTTATTCTTTTTTCAATGAATTTTTCAGTTTCCCTCCCAGCATTTCAATTTTTTATACAGCTTGTGAAGCAAATACTTGTTGAATGTTTTAAATGCTTTTTAAAATAGACTGAAGTATATTTGTAGAAATTTAAATGAATGCATTTTAAGTGTGTGCATTTTTCAATATATGCATTGAAATATATATTTTCCCCTCCAAGACATACCACCCAGCATCAAAAATGAATGTTTTTAGAAGAAAGAAGCATTCTGTTGCACTAAGAGTTTATAGAGGAAGTATAAACTTTGTGTATTTAATTGGAAATCCCACAGGTTTCCATCCCACATTCATTTTCCTCTCGTATGTGTCATACTGCATCGGATAATGCTGACAGATCGTTGTCCAATGCAAAATTTCTTTAGAAATTTTGCATCGTTATCCGGTGTTAGCGTTATCTGATGCAGTCGTTATCCGAGGTATTACTGTACACCTTATAGTGAAGATTTTCCCTTCTCACTGAGTAAGCCATCATTTTACTTACATTTCCTTATTTTGACTTGCTAAAACCTCAGAGACCACTCAACATCTTTACTCATTCTGCACATGAATGAGCTACCATCTTTGGTTCTGGATGGGGCAGTTTTTCCCCAAACAGACCCAGTGTGTAATCTGGGCATCCTCTTGGACTCACGACTACTGCTCGAAGAGCAGGTGGCAGTCGTGGCCAGGAGGGCTTTTGCACAACTTCGTGTAATGTCAATTATGCCAGCTCCTAGACCGGGACTCCTTGCTCATGATCACACACGCTTTGGTCACCTCCAGACTTGATTGCTGTAATGTGTTCTACATGGGGCTGCCCTTGGTGACCATTCGGAGGCTTCAACTGGTATAGAATGTGGCTGCCTGGGTCATGATGGGGCGCAGGCATTATGCTCACGCCTCACCATTGCTGCGGGAGCTGCACTGGTTGCCAATGTGGCTCCGGGTGCAATTCAAGGTGCTGGTCATTACCTTTTAAGCCCTATATGGTAGTGAGCCTGGATACTTAAGAGACCACATCACCCTAATGACATCTGTCCATCCCACCAGAGTGGACCAGAGAGGCTCTCTGGTTATACCATTAGCTAGAGAGGCGCACCTCGCTAGCACTAGAAGGAGTACCTTCTCCATTTCTGCTCTGGCCCTGTGGAACCTCCTGCCAAGTGAGTTTCATCTCTAGACAGAGATACTACCCTTTAGGAAGGGGGTTAAGACCTGGCTGGCAGGGCATGTATGTGGTATGGGCCAGACGGTTGCCTCAGTCTGTTGGCTCATCTAACCCCTCCCTCTGTCTGTGTGGCTTGTTTAATCTCTTTTAATTTTTGTAACATTTTAATTCTGTTTAATATTGTTTTTATACCATGTTTTTACTGTGTTTTAAAAGTTTGTTAGCCGCCCTGGGTCTTTGTGAGGAGGACGTAAAGTTTGATTAAATAAATAAATAAATAAGAAACTGAGAAATTTGGAAGAGGGTATGAAACAAAGCATTCTTGTACTAGAAGTTTCAAAGGATCTGTGTACATGACTTGGAACACTGGATAGAAAGGTGTAAACCAGTCCAAGCCCAGAAGACAAGGACAATTAACACCTTCAATTGCCCTCCTGCTAACAAAAAACGTCAAAGGACTGAGATCAGATTAACATCTCAGACTTAAATACTGTCTTCAAAAGTCAGTCAACTTCCTACCCCAGAGACATGCAAATGGAGAAAAGATTACAGCTGTGTGAAAGGAAGATGTGCTGGAGGCTTTGTGAGCATAAACAACTCAATGGTATTCAGCATATTAATTTAATGGACTGTTCAAGATATAGGAAAGAATTAGAAAATTAATTAGTTGTGTTAATCTTAGAACTACCCTGTCTTAAAATGTGTTTGTTTGGCTCCTTTGTATATTACTGTGATTTTACATATTGCTTAAGCAGCAGTAAGAAGTTTGGAATGTGAAAAATGTGTGTTTGGTACATTCTATAGCTGCATTAAACTAGTAGCTGTGATTGGTTCCCTTTCCCTGCTGAGTTGTATGCTTGGTGACAAATTTGGGTTTTCTACTACCTGATGTGGATCTTTGATAGCCACCCCAGTAGTTCTTTGTAACTGCCTTTTAAACTAAAATAATATACCTAGGATATTCAGAGCTTGCAATTTCATAAAGCAGTGTTTGGTAGATTTCTTAAGGAGACAGGATAGTCTCTGATCCTGGTTTCATATTCTGATTTGTTAAGAGACATGAGCTGCTAGATAGCTCAGTGGTTTGGTTGTGAGTTCAATTCCTACTGTGCCTTCTTAACAGGGGCTGGAGTCAGTGAGCGCCGTCCAGTTCTGCAGTTCTAGGATTAGAAACAATAGTTTTGGTGTGCCAGAATCCTCTGACTCTATTTGTTGTTCAGTCGCACAGTCGATTCCGACCCTCTGCGACCCCATGGACCATTGTCCGCCAGGCACTCCTGTCCTCCACCATCCCCCTCAACTTGCTCAGCTCTGTGCCCATTGTCTCCACAATACCATCTAGCCATCTCATCTTGGGCCGGCCCCTTCCTCTTTTGCCCTCGACCTTTCCAAGCATCAAGGCTTTCTCAAGTGAATCCTCTCTTCTCATCTGATGTCCAAAGTACTTTAGCTTCATCTTTATTATTTGACCTTCTAATGAGCAATAAGGGTTGATTTCTTCTAAGACTGACCTATTTGTTCTCCTCGCTGTCCAGGGGACTCTCAAAACCCTTCTCCAACACCACATCTCAAAGGCGTCTATTCTTCTGCGCTCAGCTTTCCCAATGGTCCAGCTCTCACAACCATACATTGCCACAGGGAATACCACTGCTTTGACTATGTGAATTTTTGTTTGCAATGTGATGTCTCTACTTTTCACTATGTTCCCCAGGTTTCTCATTGCTTGCCTCCCAAGAATCAGTCACCTTTTTATTTCATGGCTGCAATCACCATCTGCAGTGAGCTTTGATCCTAAGAAAGTAAAATCTGTCACTGCTTCTATTTCTTCCCCATCTATTTTCCAGGGACTGATAGGGCCTGTTGCCATTATCTTTGTTTTCTTGATATTGAGTCTCAAGCCAGACTCTATACAATCCTGAATATTTGCTCTAAAGCTGGTAGGAGGCAGGAGAAATGCAAGAGAGAGTTTTTTTATGAACTAATCCACTGTCTATTCACATCCTCAGGACAAAAGTTTCCCACAATGGGGATTCTCATTTGAAAGTCACAGATACAAAGCTGTAGAAATTGGAATGTCACATCAGCTGCCCACCAAGAGATAAAAGTTCATAAACATGAAAGATCAAGTCATGACATAACTTATGGAAGATAATGGCCACTGAAAGACACATGCAAGGCATAAAAAAGATGGTTTGGCTGATCAGATTTGCTCAAAGAATGTGATCAAACATTGTAAGAGAGTGTGTGCTTCCCAATTTAAGAAAGGTAGGTTTTAACCAATAAACTCAGCAACTCTATGGTAGAAAAAGATATGTTGGTTGAAATTGAGTCTTCTAAAACTACTGACTGAATAGCTGAAGAAAGTACAGTCAAACCTTGCATAACAAATTTAATTCGTTCTGCAAGGCTGCTGGCTATGTGAGTTTTTCACTATGCGAGTCAGACTTTTCCCTATGGAAAAATTCGCATAACGAGCGTTTCAAGGGGGAAACCTCTTTATATGAGTTTTTCCATAGGGAAAAGTCCAACTTACATAGCAAAAAATTTTTTTATGCAAGTCGAATTGCTTAGCAAAAAACTTGCTCGTTATGTGAGTTTTTTGCTAAGTGAAATGCTCGTTATGCGAGGTTTGACTGTACTGTAGTTACAGTAATAACTGGAAAAAACCAACACTATGATAACAGTGCATTCCTATTCATTTCTACTCAAAGATAAAGCCTATTAATGTACACCAAGCTAGGTATTTATAGGATTGGAGTTCAAGGCATAAGTCATAAAAAACATTAGAGCTGGAAGTCTATTTCATTAGCTTTTTAAGGAATAATTTGGAAAGCAGATCTTCATATAGTATTTGCAAATAACACACAATCTTAGGGACTTGCTCAAGCAGGAACACAAATTAATTTTTGTTGTTCAGTTGCATAGTCGAGTCCAATCCCCTGTGACCCTTTGGACCAGGCACCCCATCCTCCACCATCCTCCTCAGCCTGCTCAGCTCTGTGCCCATTGCATCAACAATACCATGTAGCCATCTCATTTTCTGCCATCCCCTTCTTCTTTTGCCCTCGACCTTTCCCAATATCAAGGCTTTCTCAAGTGAATACTCTCTTCTCATTTAATGAGATTAATTTGTATTTATACAAATTAATAGGGGCTGATTATTTTTTAAAACAAAAAGCCAAGCATACAAACAAAAGGTTTTCTTTAAATATACAAGCATGTTCTTTATTTCATGGCCAACAAAACTCGATACGGTGCAGATGTGCTACCTTGACATATTCTGAGAAACTGCTGTTTGTCAGAGCTTAATGCCCAGAGTGTTATCTCTGTCGTGCCATCTAAAAATAATTTTTTAAAGCAAATTGTTTATCTCTTTGCCTGTACTTCAACTGAAGTATTATCAGCAGAAGTAGAGAGTCTACAGGAAGACCTGCGGTGTAACTGTCTTGAGACTCAGCAGGATTGTTGGATCCTCACATCCAATCATGATCACAAAGTATCTGTTTTTAAGGGAAATAGTTCCTTTTTTCCCTGCAGCCCACTCAGTCTACGCCATACCTCGGTGTATGACATACAAGTTCATTTTTTGTTCACTGACTTTTAGATTGATTTGGTTTGGTTTGTATCCTGCCAGGTGATGACACAGAGCGATTGAACTAAGTCTAGGGAAAGGAGCAGCCTCCTGCATCTGTCTAATACCACATCATTCTTGTTGTTGTTTTTCTATTACCAAAAGAATGTGCTCTCCATCTTTTTAGGGAATGGCATAGGCATGAAAATAAGGTAGACAGCTGCAACAACTGTAGACATCTCTCAGTTTTGTTGTTGTTATATTGCATAGTCGATTCTGACCCTTTGTGACCCCATGGACCACTGTCCGCCAGGCACTTCTGTCCTCCACCATCCTCCTCAACCTGGCCAGCTCTGTACCCATTGCATCTACAATACCATCTAGCCATCTTGTCAGGTTATGTATGTAAAACAGATGTGTATGTTGAGCCAGCTGCTATTGAACTGAGCTCACATCTGCCACCATAATGATGAGGAAGAATGAAAGTTGCAGACCATCTGGAGAGCTACATGTTCCCACTGCTACTTTTAAATGTATATTTCTTCTTTCATGTCCAGATTAAACTTTAAACTGACAAAACAAGGTCACCTGCTTGGCTTTGTCATTGGCCAAAATTAATCATTGTCATTACATAATTCTGGTAGTAGTCAATAGACCAGCAGGTGAGCTGGGCTCTGTACCTCTCTACATCCACAGATTGTGTTCTTGTCCTCCAGCAGCCCCCACTTGAACATGTTGGTCCTATATTTAGACACTCTGACCCTCAACCTATTCAGGGTACTCTAAGTGATTAGGGGAGTTTGGGTTCCTCAGCTATATCCTCCTTTAATGTTATCCCTTGTCCAGTGAGCATCCTCCTCCATCTTCTAATTTGATTTTGCTCTTACCATTGTCATATAGCTCTTCCTGGATCTGAGCCAGTAGATTTGAGGCACATTTCTCTTCAGAAGATGTCGAGGGTCATTCTCTTACTTAGTTCTCTCAGTGTCCGCTGTTACTTTTCTGCATATCTTAGGTGGAGCAATACCAACAAAAGAATATACACTGGAACCTCGGATAACGTTATGACTTGGTTCCACAAGTCATAACGTTATCCAGTTTTTAATGTTGCACAATGCATTGATTGCACAACGTTAAAAAAAGCCCTGTTCCCTTTCTGAAGAGAAAAGGAAATGGGGCTTGGAGAGGGAAAGCCCCTCGAATAGCCCTTTGTTTGCAAAGGGAACAAGGCTTCCCTCACAAGCAAAGAGCTAGCAAAGAGCTATTCCAGCCTCGAATACTCCTTTGCTTGGGAAGGGAGCCTAATTCCCTTCCCAAGCAAAGGACTATTCGAGGCTAGATAGAATAGCTCTTTGCTAGCTCTTTGCTTGTGAGCAAAGCCTCGTTCCCTTTCCAAGCAAAGGGCTATTTGAGGCTGGGATAGCTCTGTGCTTGCAAGGGGAGCTTTGTTCCCTTCACAAGCAAAGATAACATTGGGGAATTTGAGGCAAACATTTGCATCAGACAACTTTATCTTAACGTTGTGCGATGCAAATGTTTGCCTCAAATTCCCCAACGTTATCCGATTTTAACGTTATCCAATGTAAACGTTATCCAAGGTACCACTGTAATTTATCAAGTGGTGTAGTCTTGAGGCATCATATAACTACAGTATATGTATTGTTTCATTAACAGTGATGTCAACTTGTTTTGTGTGTATGGTTGTGGAGTAGCAAAGATGCTCAGGGCCAAAACTGATGTACACAGCATGGATAGTTGAGCTCCCCATGTATAGTTTGTTAATTTCCTGATGATATTGTTCCTCAAACTGACCTTAGTCTTGGTATTCAGACAGTGCTGCTTAAAAGAGAGTGTCCTGTTTCAGTGATGAACAATTCCCTTGCCTCATACATTCTAGCTTGCCCCCTGCCTATTGATTTCAAAGCATGATGTGAGTGCAATCCATTTAGAGGGTCAACATCTGGAGAAACACGTTCCTCAGCAAAAAAAATTTTTATAGGGAAACTTTTTAAAACTGTTATCAGTTTAGCAGAATTGCCACAGTTTCTTGACTACTATATATTCCTGTCCTGAGTCACATTTCCAGTGAATATGGTATCTCAACTTTGCAAAATGATGAGATAATTGCCATCTGTTTTTTGTCCTTCACCTTTTTTTTTTGTCCTGTGGAAACAACTGGCAATCCACAGGGGGATTTCAGTGATGAAAGGTGAAGTGAAGCCTCCTCAGGCAATTGGATATTTTGGCTTAGTGGAGTCATTGCTGCTTGAAAGAGAAATTGGCTGCCCTAGGGAATGTTTGGGCAATAAAGAAATACCATCACAAATAGAGTTTGTATAGGAACACATAAAAACTCACCCCTTTTGTTACAGTTGTCTTTGTGGGAAGCACAAAACTTAATGACTCAGTAGTGGTATGGCTGCTGTATTTGTTTAACTCATTTTACAAATCCACACTCTTTTTAAAACTCCTCATTTCCCCTAGGAGACAAGCAAAGAGTTCTGTCTTACAAGCCAAGTGTGCCAGCTTGTAACAGGATTAAATGAGGCTTTTCCATGGAACTAAAATATGAATAATGCCCTTAGCAATAGGTCAAGACAGAAGGAAGAACTCTGGAGAAATCAAGCTAACCAAGGGGCTATAATATTAAACATTGCCAGAGGACCTCTGCTTCAGCATTCAAAGCTCCTTAAGGGATTCAGGGATTTAGAAATGCCTAATTCCCTCAGGAACTGGGTAAAATGTCTTTTCAAAATCCTGACCTTAATAAATTTGTACTACAAGTAAGAATATTATTTATCATGACCAATTGCCATATTTCCTTGTCAGTTTGATTGCCTGTTCTTCATGTAGATGTAGTCCTAGCATCTTTAACTGGATCAGGGCACTGAGCAGCTGCCCCCCCCTTTTTTTTAATCTCCCATCCAACCCAAAAGGAAACTGTGGTCATAAAGAGACAATACATGGGGAAAGGAATAGTAATTTTGGTGGCAGTTTAAATGGGGTTTTTATTGGTTTTTAAAATGTGATTGGTTTTATTTTCTGTGAGCCAGCCAGAGTCATCGGAGTTGTTTGGCAATATAAATCAGAAAAATTAATAAATGAATGAATGAATGAATGAATGAATGAATGAATGAATGAATGATAGTGAAAATATATCTGTCCCTTTCCCCTTCATATTGGATAAGGAAGGGCCAGGCAGGATTCTAGCATCTCCAGGGTGTTGATTAAACTATGGAATTTTGTATAAAGGGTGCAAGAGTGGTCAGCAATTTGAACTGATTTAAAGGGGGTTGGGCAAATTTGCCAATGAGGTTGCTGTTGGTGCTTATTAGTTAGAGTGGAGCTATGCTTCCTTCTGTATACATTCCAACATGTATTTGTTCACTGTGTATCTGGTTTACAAGTGAATGTGAGGAGTACACTGTAATAAAGATAAACAAGAATTCCTTTTTTGAGTGAGTGAAACACAAAGGTGTTGAGTTAGCAAAATTAAGCCATGTGTGACCCATCCATACAATCAAACAACTGCAGAACAGAGGCGATACCTTTTATAGGGTCACAAAAAAAAAACCAATGCAAGCTTTTGTAACGCTCAGGTCACTTCTTCAGGCATGCATGGCATGCTTAGATGTTGAATACCTTTTGATTAGGAAAGATACATCCTGCTGTCTTTCTCCCATTCAACACCTAGGCTAACCAGCCTGGCTTTTACACAATGCCATGTACATTTGCCTGAAGAAGTGACCTGTGAGTTATGAAAAAGCTTGCATTGTTTTATTTTTTGAGTGACCATATAAAAGGTATTGCCACCATTCTGCAGTTTTTTTTATTACAAATGTGTTGCTATCCAAGAGCTGTTGCAGGTATAGTATCTACAAATTCTCAAGAAGTAGTTATAAAACCAGCATGTATGGTTGCTCTACCCTGAATGGTACCTTAGGTTTCACAGGCACATTTTTGTAGAATAAATTGAACTTAAATTATCCTCAAATGAGCCAAATAAAAATGGAAATGAGGGAAAGGTGATTAGATGTTACTGTGATGGCTGGGAGGTGACAGCTATCTAAAGGGAGGCACAAGCCTGTCATCAGCTACTTTAGTACAAGGATAAAAGAAATCTCAATGTGATCATATAATTGTGTCGCTAATTACATTGTTTCTCATATTAGCAGCACAGGAAGCTCTGCAATTTAATGTCTCTTGGATAAAGAAATTTACTTGGGAAGGGGCCAAATTAAGCCAGACTTTGAATGCTTTCTCTTTTCTTTTTCATGCTTATTCTGTACAGTATGTTTCTCCAAGCAATGCAATTGTTTGTTGTTTGTTAATTACATGGGCATCTCACCTCCTTACTGTGAACTCAGAGCAGCCTATGTGGGTCTTCTCCTCCCTACCTTTAGCAATAGCAATTATACTTATATACCACCACATAGTGCTTAGTGCACCCTCTAGACAGTTTACAGGTAATTATCATTTTGCACCAAATATGCTGGATACTCATTTTACTGACCTCATAAGGATGGAAGGCTTAGTCAGCCTTGATCCCCATCAGGTTCAAACTCATAATGTTTTGGCTGCAATACAGTAGTTTAACCACTACGCCACCAGGGTGCAAACATAAAGTATACTTTTATACTCACAACAAGCCTATGAGGTAGTTCTGACTGAGAGTGACTGACCCAAGGTCACCCATGGGTCTCACGTGGTCCTCCAGATGCTGTAATAATACAGTTCCTACTATTTCTCATCCTTAGTTGTAACTAGCACTGATGGGGAAGCACATGCTCCCCATCCTTGGGAGTTAAGCCCACCTTTACATCAGTTACGCCAACCCCATGCTAAGGCAAAGGTCTGCACAAACAGCACTTCTGCAAAATTCTAATATAATAAATATAAACTGTGTTGGATGGCCTTTTGACAACTGGAAGACAGACAACCCTACTGAAAACTCATTTGTTACTCTTTTATTTTTAATCAGCAATGGATTTCTGATCATATAGCTCAGTGGTTTGTGGAGCCAGAGTTTGGGACTTTGATTTTCCACTGTGTCTCCATGATGAGCCATAGGGCCCGTTCCAGCTCTGTAGTTTAAGATATTATTATTATTATTATTATTATTGAATAATTGTGTGCCATCAAGTCAATTCTGTGTTTGAGGAGACAGGGCTTCCAAGTTCTTTTAGGTAGGGAATCCATTCCCTTCTTCTGAAGGCACCCTGGGACTGTGCAGATTGCCCAAAGCTAGCATTTCTTCCAGGAGGCACAGTGGGGAATTGAACTCCTAAATCAATGTATCTAATTAACAAGGTTTTTGCATTCAACATATTATAAGAAATTGAGATTCCATTTAATAGCATGAACAAAAGATACGCTGTTTTAATCATGAGAAGACATAAGATAGGAAAGCACTGTGAGAGGGAAGTAGGGCCTACTATACAGGTATATTTTAGTCTTCTGAAATATGTCAATCGAATCATAAAAAGTATAGTATCTAGTTAACATTACATAGTATACAGAAATTATTTGTTTGGATTCCACACTGTCATTACAGAGTCTATAATCATTACATCCCATATAATTTTTATTCCCTGATATAATGAGCACTTTTCTGTAAATGCATTTTGTTTGTGGATAAAGCGATAGAAATCAAGACATAACCTGCAAAAACATAATTCTGCCTGTTCAAAAAATGCCTCCTTTTTATTCCCTGTAATTTGTCACCTCAAAAATAAAAGAGAGCAAATGTGCTGTAGCGGTTTGAGTGTTGGATTAGGACTCCGCTTAGCCATAGAGACTCCCTGGGGGAAAGGTATTAGCAATGGCAAACCTCTCCTTGAACATTTTACATTCTTTGGAGACCTATTAGGGTTGCCATAGGTTGGGATCAGATTTGTGGCACATGACAGCAAATGACAGCAACAGGCAAGAGTAAAATAGTAGCTGCCTGCTCAAAATGTAGATGCCCCCTATTGCAAGCCTTCTTTCTGTGACACTGCTTTGCGGTTCAACCATTTGTCAGCAAACAACCCAGCCTGTCTGTTGTGCTGCACTGCATGCAACTGCATTTCAAGAGGCCAAGAGACTGCTGAGTAAGTGATTAGGTAGGTAGTGGGTTAATGCTTAAGTTCACTGGATGAATGTTACTTACCTTACATACCATTAGACAGGGAAGCTAAAGAAAGAACAAAAGAGGAGATCCTTTCTCTCCAGGTCTTTCAGGTCACTTCTGGCACTTGCCAACACCTAAAGAGACATTGTCCATAGCATAGTTTTTATCATCTGTCAGTGAGAAGCATCTCTAATTATGCCTGTTAGAGTGCATAAGGCTAGAAGCATTTGGAAATATAAATTCCCAAGGGACAACGCGATGCTTCCTGTGGCTATAATGTGTGTTCACCATTCAGTAGATAGCTGCCTTCACAAATTAGGATGACATACAAGACTCTCAATAAGCCACTCTTATTTTCCTTCTCAGTCATTAAAGCAGATGTTAAGCAGGCTTAAAGGATGTAAAGAAAAGAGGGGCACACATTCTAGCAGCAAATTGCAAAGTGCCTATGTGACCTCAAAGGTTTAATGCTCTGGTTTTCTTTTCACCTTAGACATGAAGGCCATCATCTTGGGCATGATGCTGGATGATATATTTTACCTGATTAAGGAAAAAAGAAAATGCAGCCTATTCACCCAGCAATTTAAAGAGAGCTTGTGAAGACTTGTAATTTCTGATATGAGTCTATAGATTTGACTCTATAGATTTTTTTCCCTTTATTTCAGGAACTCTGCTTCTAGAAAACATAAACTGATGACTGGCGGGACTTCTTTGTGTATGCATCTTTGTTTTACTGAGTACTGAGTGTTAAGATTTCAATCACCTGCCTTCAGTTCCCAAAATACGTTTTGGAGTAAATGTGTGGGCCATCTGGAGGCCAAAATAGAAAAAGAGCAATGGCAACTCTTTTGTGCGTGAAAATATTGTCATTGGCTGAAATTCTGCTTTAGTGTAGTAAATTGCAACTAGAATAAACCCACTGAATCAACAGAATGTATGAAATAATTGACTTACCAAGTCCACATGGATTCAATGGACCTGCTCTAGTTTTGACTTACTGTACTGAGTAACAGGATTTCAGTCTTTGTGTATAAATAAAATGTGTATTCTTATTTAATCAGCACTAGTCTGATAACAACAGCTGTTTATGGGGCTTTTAACATGTCTTCACTTATTTTTGTAAGTCTGAAGACATGGTGTTATTCTGCCAAATTACTGCAGAAGAGTAAGGTTACACACACACACACACCATCCCCCTACTTCACCTCTGCAACTTCTGTACAATGGCACCAAGAAGTAGATTAAATAACAGCCACTCTGGTGCCACCTTTGTTATCAATGTGAATTGCTCTCTTTGCTCCCTGGGTACAAAATCCATTTATTTTAAAAGGCTCTAAATCTGCTCAAAAAACTTGATTCTGACATTTCATTTTCTCTGATATATACAATTGAGCATGTTGAACAAGCATAACATAGGCCGAGAGGTTAACCTGATATAGATCCAATATTTTGATCATGGACTTTCTTAACTGTTTCCTTCAGTCTAACCTGACTGTGAAAAGCTGGAAAGAAGTAAGAGGAAGAGAATGAATGGCAGATCAGGGTTTTTTTTTATTTTTTATATATATATATATGATAGCTCCCCCCAATATATACAAATGACAAATGATCATTTGATGTCAACCTTACTCATTCAAGAGATAACACAACAGGGTTTGAGGGGGTATTTTTATTGCAATCACCCATTTCTCTTTCCCAGAAAACACTAGAATTTTTCCATAAGGAATTTATTTCACATTGAAAATTAGATAGCATGAATTAACATGAAGTTGCATTGTGTGTGGCCTAAATTAGAAATCAGAATGTGAATGTCTAGTTTTGTTAGTGGGATGATACTTTGCTTTATAGGACTACAGTCTTGGTACATTGATCCTAAAACAGGTACATAATGGTCTGAACCTCTGAGTCAATGAGTATAAATTTGGATACAATCTTTTGTTCCGAATAACAAATCTCAATGGTAGTCTATGTCTTTGCAGCAAAATCATGTAATAGGGCTCTGATGTGATTGAATTTTATTTCAAGCCATTTAAAAAAATACCTCTATTCTATCTTTTTCCTCATGCAAAGATCCAAGGGTGTTTATCTTAAGACACTTATCATTTTGTTGTTGTTCAGTCGCACAGTCAATTCCGACCCTCTGCGTCCCCATGGACCACTGTCCACCAGGCACTTCTGTCCTCCACCAGCCTCCTCAACTCACTCAGCTTTGTGCCCATTGTGTCTACAATACCATCTAGCCATCTCATTTTGGGCTGCCCCCTTCTTCTTTTGTCCTCCACTTATCATTAAAATACAGTAAAGTACAAGATTAAAATGCAAGCAAACACATAATTATATTAGAAGACTGCTGATTTGAAACACTTTAGAAACTTACCTGGAAACCACAAAATGTGCGGCAACCTCCATTCTGGTTCCTTTCTCAACCACTCATTCAATTGCCAAATACCTTCCTGCATAAACACTTTTGACCTACTGGCAGAAAGACAAAGAGGAAGGGGACAGTCTCACAAATCATCTGTACAGTCAGATACAAAAATCAGAGGATTTTTCAAAAAATGCCCCCTTATTTAAAAATGCAGCTCTGGGCGGTCCAAGGCAGGGATTGTGGTGAAGAGTGTGTTCCACTTGTTCCCCATTTCCTTTGGGTCTGTGTTTGTTCTCATGTTCAAATCAAAAGTCTCTAGCTTCAGCCTTTAAAGTCATCTATGGCTCAAGTTCAAGTTATCTGAAGCACTGATTTCACCAAGAAGCAGCAAATGCTTAGTCTTGAGAAAGTCAAACTTGGTCATGGCAAATTAGTTACTTCCAGCTTGGATTACTGTAATGCACTCAGCACTTATTCCACAACAGCTCACAATGATTGTCAGTCCCCCCCACCCCCGGGAACAATCCACAGGATGGATGGTTATCTTTAAAACCTTTAATATACTTGCCCAGGATACCCAAGTGGCTGCTTCTTGCAGTCTGCACACTCTTTGAAACCAAATCAGACTTTTCTCCATGTGTTAATGGTGGCTGAGGTATAACTGAATGGGATGCAAGAATGGGGACTCCTCTGGGGTTCCACCAGGAGCACACAACTCCTTACTTTAGGGGTCCCATTGGCCCTGCTCTTTTCCTATCTTCTGCCAGCTAACTTAGGGCCAAGATAGACTGAATAGACCCCCACGGACTATAGCAGGATTGTTGTTGTTTCGTTGCACAGTCAATTCCGACCCTTCACAACCCCATAGACCACCGCCCTCCAGGCACCTCTGGCTTCCACCATCCTCCTCAACCCACCCAGCTCTGTGCCCATTGCATCTACAATACCATCTAGCCATCTCATTTTTGGCCACCCCTTCTTCTTTTGCCCTCCACCTTTCCTAGTATCAAGGCTTTCTCAAGTGAATTCTCATTTTATGTCCAAAGTACTTTAGCTTCAACTTTACTATTTGACCTTCTACAGAGCAGTCAGGGTTGATTTCTTCTAAGATTAATCTATTTGTTCTCCTCACTGTCCAGGGTACTCTCAAAACTCTCCTCCAACACCACATTTCAAAGGCATCTATTATTCTGTGTGGGAATTCATTTTGTAGATTTGATTGTTATTATACCTGTGTTATAGATCATAGACCTGTGTGATGAATTTTAGTAAAGTGTGACAGCTTGCTTAGAACATATTGTTAGGGCTTCGTTACAGCAGAAGCTAGCAGTGTGATGCAAATAGATAAATGTGTTCATTGAACATCCTGTGTTAAAGATAAGGGATTCAGCTCCAGCCTAAAGAGAAAGAGGCCTCTCAAAAGGCAGATGTTATAGGTGATGTAAAACTGCATGAGGAAGGAGTTTGACCCACAGTATATTATAGCTTGCAAATATATATTCCTTCAAGGCAGAGAGGCTATTATAAATGTGGCTTTTATGATTAGATTATAGAGGTGTTTTCCATCATCCACCCCTATCCCACCCTTTCTTACACCCTCCTCCTTCTTTCTCCTCCTCTTTTTGGGTAACACCCTGCAAACACCCTGTAAACACCCTATTATGTACCTCCTCCTGTGTGTGTCTATATAAATATGCCATGCGGTGCATTGCTTATGATATCATCAGTTCAGCCTAGCTAAGCAACTGCACAGCCAACCAGAACAACAGACCTGCTTGGGACGCCAAGCTGGTTAATAAAGGCTATTGCATTGGATACAAGACTGCAGTCTCCCTTCCTTCGCGCCTATTGTTGGGGCAGGTTTCCCAACAATTCTGTGCTCAGCTTTCCTAATGGTCCAGTTCTCACAACCATACATTACCATTGCTTGGACTATGCAGATTTTGGTTTGTAAGGTGATGTCTCTACTTTTCACTATATTCCCCAGGTTTTTCACAGCTTGCCTCCCAGGAATCAGTTGCCTTTTTATTTCATGGCTGCAATCACCATCTGCAGTGATCTTGGATACCAGGAAAGTAAAATCTGTCACTGTTTTTACTTCTTCCCCATCTATTTTCCAGGGAGTGATAGGGCCTGTTGCCATTATCTTGGTTTTCTTGATGTTGAGTCAAAAGCCAGCTTTTGCACTCTCATCTTTCAACCTAATCAGGAGCTTCTTTAGGTCTTCCTCACTTTCTGCCATTAGGGTAGTATTATCTGCATACACTAGTACCCCGAATAACGTTATGACTTGGTTCCACAAGTCCCGTCGTTATTCGGTTTTTAACGTTGTGCGATACATTGAACACACAATGTTAAAAAAAGCCCTGTTTCCCTGGAGGCTGCAGGAAGCGAGAACATCGGGATTTGAATCCTGACATTTTGGCTTGCTGCTGCCTCCAGGGAGGTGGGAGAACTTTGGAAACAGCTTGGAGCGGGTTTCCCCACCTCCCTGGACCCGGCGGGGGGGTCAGAGCCCCCAAAATTGGTAAAAAAAACGTCCTTTTTTTTACCAATTTTGGGGTTTCTGATCCCCCCGCCGGGTCCAGGGAGGTGGGCAGACCCGATCCAAGGTGTTTCTGGGCTTCCCCGACGTCCTGAGCCAGTGCAGCAAGCCAGAACATCGGGATTCGAACTCTGACATTCTGCTTGCTGCACTGGCTCAGGACGTCGGGGAAGCCCAGAAACACCTTGGATCGGGTCCCCACACCTCCCTGGACCCAGCGGGGGGGTCAGAGCCCCCAAAATTGGTAAAAAAAAGTCCGGTTTTTTTTTACCAATTTTGGGGTTTCTGACCCCCCCGCTGGGTCCAGGGAGGTGTGGGGACCCGATCCAAGGTGTTTCTGGGCTTCCCCGACGTCCTGAGCCAGTGCAGGAAGCCAGAACATCGGGATTCGAACTCTGACATTCTGGCTTGCTGCACTGGCTCAGGACCTCGGGGAAGCCCAGAAACACCTTGGATCGGGTCCCCACACCTCCCTGGACCCGGCGGGGGGGTCAGAGCCCCCAAAATTGGTAAAAAAAAGTCCGGTTTTTTTTACCAATTTTGGGGTTTCTGACCCCCCCCCCCCCGCTGGGTCCAGGGAGGTGTGGGGACCCGATCCAAGGTGTTTCTGGGCTTCCCCGACGTCCTGAGCCAGTGCAGGAAGCCAGAACATCGGGATTCGAACTCTGACATTCTGGCTTGCTGCACTGGCTCAGGACGTCGGGGAAGCCCAGAAACACCTTGGATCGGGTCCCCACACCTCCCTGGACCCAGCGGGGGGGTCAGAAACCCCAAAATTGGTAAAAAAACGGACGTTTTTTTTACCAATTTTGGGGGCTCTGACCCCCCCGCCGGGTCCAGGGAGGTGTGGGGACCCGATCCAAGGTGTTTCTGGGCTTCCCCGACGTCCTGAGCCAGTGCAGCAAGCCAGAATGTCAGGATTCGAATCCCGACGTTCTCGCTTCCTGCAGCATAAAAGAGGGTGGGGGAAGTTCGGAGACCCGATGCGCGCTAATTTTGAACTTCCCCCACCCTCTTTTATGCTGCAGGAAGCCAGAATGTCGGGATTCGAATCCTGACATTCTGGGTCGCTGCACTGGCTCAGGACATCGGGGAAGCCCAGAAAAAGCTTGGATCGTGTCTGCCCACCTCCCTGGACCCGGCGGGGGGGTCAGAGACCCCAAAATTGGTAAAAAAAAACGTCCGTTTTTTTTAACCAATTTTGGGGTTTCTGACCCCCCCGCTGGGTCCTGGGAGGTGTGGGGACCCGATCCAAGGTGTTTCTGGGCTTCCCCGACGTCCTGAGCCAGTGCAGCAACCCAGAACGTCGGGATTCGAACTCTGACATCCTGGCTTGCTACACTGGCTCAGGACGTCGGGGAAGCTCAGAAAAAGCTTGGATCGTGTCTGCCCACCTCCCTGGACCCGGCGGGGGGGTCAGAAACCCCCAAATTGGTAAAAAAAAAACGTCCCTTTTTTTACCAATTTTGGGGGGTCTGACCCCCCCGCCGGGTCCAGGGAGGTGTGGGGACCCGATCCAAGGTGTTTCTGGGCTTCCCCGACGTCCTGAGCCAGTGCAGGAAGCCAGAACGTCGGGATTCGAACTCTGACATTCTGGCTTGCTGCACCGGCTCTGGACGTCGGGGAAGCCCAGAAACACCTCCAGAGAGATCAGAGGACCCGATCTACAGCTGCAGGGTGGCTGGGGAAGCTGACGGGGACTCCCTGTCGGCTTCCCTAGCCACCCGCCCATGCCTCCGCAGCTGTGGGGTGGCTGGGTAAGCCGATGGGGGAGCCCCCCGTCAGCTTTCCAGCCTCCCCACCCCTGCCTCCGTAGCTGCAGGGTGGCTGGGAAGCTGAACGGAGAACCCCGTTCAGCTTTCCACCCACCCTGCTGCTAAGAACGACTGTATCGTGTAACGTTAAAATCGCGTTACTCGATACAAGATGTTTCCGAAAATCTTGTAACGTTATGCGGTTTTAACGATATACGGTACTCGCGTTATACGGGGTATTACTGTATCTCAGATTGTTGATGTTTCTCCTAGCAATTTTGATCTCAAATCGTGATTCCTCCATCCCTGCATTACATATTATGTGCTCTGTGTATAAGTTGAATAAGCAGGGTGATAAAATGCAGCCTTGTCTGACTCCTTTTCCTATTCCAAACCACTCTGTCATTCCGTATTCTGTCCTAACTATTGCTTCTTGACTCATGTACAGATTTCTCATGAGGCATATAAGGCACTATTCTATTTTCTGCCCCTTGAATTCTTAGTTGTCAGTTATAGCCATCTTAATTGCAGGAATAACTTCCCATTTAGTTTGGCTTGAGGATATTTTTAACCTGAGGACCACCTTCCATATGTGATCAGATCTCCTTCCATTTGTATGCTTTGACTTACTATTATTGTGTTTGTTGTTCTTGTTTGTTTGTTTCATACCCCATCACAACTGGTGCATGCACCACTTTAGGTGGGTTACAACAGTGAAATAGACAGCCCAGACAAAAATTACATCAAACAGAACAATCCAAACAAGATAAAATCAATAATGAACACTAATAAAATACATACCCTTCCCCCCCACCCCCATTGCCAATAGGTTTTTGTTTCTGACTTTTTTTAATGTGTGGGTGTTATTTTCCTTTTTTGATATTTAAAATTTTATTCAATTTGCCTACATTTTTTATTGTTATTATGTTGTACACTGCCTAGAGTGGGAAAATATCCCAGATGGGCTGGATATAAATGTAATAAATAAATACCTAGAAGGAATGAACAAAATTTAAAAGCTTACACTAATTAATAACCTATGTTCTATATTGGCTGCCACAATGTAACTCAATCAGCAAAAAACAAATCTGAATTAAATTAAAATTAAATTGAAAATAATTGAGGTCATAAATTAAACAAGCCTGTGAATACGTAGTCAATTTACTAAGAGGGAAATGCTAGTTAGAAAAGGAACACTTTAAATTGTTTATGTGTGGAAGCAGATCTGATTTCCACAGGCAGCTGGTTCCATAAAGTGGAATGGGCCATTACAGAGAAAGGCCTTTTTCAACTTCTTTAGGCTTGACAATTCATAGTTTAAGAACTTGAATGCTTCATGTATAATTCCTTAGAAATTATGTTGGTGTTGTTTATATTTCATAATTGTTTAATTTTATAAAGGGTCCTTATGAGTTCTGTTTCTACATGGGTGATAAGAACTCCTTTAAACAGAATATATAAATATTCCCAACTCATTGTACAACATGTGGAAAGCCAGCTTTGGGCTGCTTTGGGCTGCAGCCACTTATTCTTGCTACTATGGTCAACAGATTGCCTTATGCAGAAAAAAATACCCCACACTTCACTCCACTTTAATTGCTGGCCAAACAAACAGGGCTGGCATCTTTTTGTATCACAGATAGTATCCATCATTTCAGTAGTAGGGCTGGAAACAATGTGAAGTAGCAATTTATGACTTCCTGTATTTGTGTCAATTGAACATTTGGATTATGCTTTGCAGAACTGATCATACTCCCTGTAGCCTGTGGGTTGATATGTCCAACACTGACTGAGCAAACCACTTTTATTAGTTTTATCCCCATGGCTACCAAAATACGGTATCGATTTTCCCTGATAATTTTCAGACCAGAGGACATAGAGAATGTGGCAGACAACCAACCAAATTAAAAAAAACCCGCTAAAGATGGAGAAATAAACAGAAGAGTTTAAAAAGCACCCCAGGTAATGTGGTCCATGTCATCTCCATGCCATTCTGTGTGCAGGTACATATGTTTGCTGGTTTGTGAGTGTCTGAAATTGTCAATGATGCATGTAAATGCCTTGTAGAGGTGTTAGGATTAGCATTTGCTGATGCTATCAACATCTTCCAGATGCTAATGCCCTATATCTCCCATGAAACCTTACTGTTGGTGATGGAAATTGCAGTCAAACCAGATCTGGAGATCCTCTTGTTGTTCTGACACTTGCCTTGCAGTAAGTCCCAGGAAACTCAATGAGACATGAGCATTTTAATTATTTAATTAATTAAAACCTTCAAAACATTTAGAGTCCTCCTTGTATCACAAGGAGCTATTTAGGATTGTACTGCCTTTCTGCCTTTTAGTTCATTCCTAGGCATCTTCATAGAGAGCCACGTCCCATTTTTGTCTTTGGGGCTTACTCCCATGAACATGTTTCTGAGTCCAAACTATGTTATTTGTATTGGTTTCATTCAGATGCAGGTATAAAATGGTCTGATGATAATTTAATGGAATTTAAGCCTGTGCCACGATTGCTGCAAAGTAGTCAACACAGTATTTTAGAGGGCAAATGATGTGTGCAGAAGAACGTCAGTCCCCAGTTACTGTAAGTGACATGCTTTCATTTGTTTCCTTTGTGTTTCTTCCCCCAGCTAAATTGTTAAAGGCAGTCAGAACAGATTTCCATGCAGATGCTGAAAAGATATAGGAGTGATATGTGACTACTAGAGAAATTCTAGTTACAATGCAAATAAAAGCAATAAAACTCACTTAACCATAGCATGATACATAATAAAGAACTGACAACAATTATCTCCCATAACATGCTCCTGGACTAATACAACACATCTCTTCCTCTGTTGTCATTTGTTTTGAAAAAAATCTGCCATGGATTGTTCAATCATAAACACTCGATAGTTTCTCTTTGCTACAAATGCAGTGTCATTTCTAAGTGTTTTCACTAAAAGAGAAGTGAGAGTTTTCTATGGGTTGTTTTTTTTAAAGAAAAAAAAGAGAAAGTAGGAAAGAAAATTGACTTAGTATTTAGAGCACACCTCAGCACCTCAGCACATCCCAGCACTTATGAGACAGAAAGAGGCTTTTCTCTGTGTCTTCCCCTCTCACCTCTGTGGTACCAGTATGATAAAATCCTAGTGGCTTCATGCTTTGTAAT
This sequence comes from Furcifer pardalis, assembly GCA_030440675.1. NCBI lineage: Eukaryota > Metazoa > Chordata > Lepidosauria > Squamata > Chamaeleonidae > Furcifer > Furcifer pardalis. The sequence goes on from CP126893.1 coordinate 90,318,955, forward strand.
TCAGGAATAGAAAGAGCACAGGGTAACAGCGATCCAGATTTTGTGCAAACCCTAGTACAGGTGTGCCCAAGCTATGGCCCATGGGCCTGATATGGCCCACAGCACCAATTCATCATGCCTGCATTGCCCACACCACTCCCAGAAGTTGATGGGGATGCACCTGCCAATGCACATGCATGCCCTCACTGCTCCTGGAAGTGGTTGGGGACATGCCTGGGCATGTGCAAATGGGCCCGTACCACTCCAGGAAGTGTCTTCGGATGTGTCTGGGCATGCACAAATGCACCCCGCCCCTCCCAGAAGTGGTTGGGGATGTCCCTGCGCATGCGCAAATGCACTCTCACTACTCCTGGAAGTGGTTGGAGATATGCATGTACAAATGCACCCGCTTCTGTTGGCATGGTCAGGCCCACGGCACAAAAAGTTTGGGCACCCTCTTGCCCTAGTAGAACAATTGCCAGTTTGTTTTCAGATCCTATATCTCAATTTCACATGGCTGTGCACAAATATTCATCTGATATGTACCAAAGCTCAGCTGGCATAAACTATTTCAAGGACAAAAAGGTTTACAACTAACATATAGATCTGTGTCCATCAAGACAGATGTGCACAGCCCCAGTGGCACCACTGTCAAACTCATCATCTCTCAGAATATGTACAAGCTTTCAGAATAGGCTTAAATCAGGGACAACCTGTTCTTTTTGCCAGAGGTTGGCTGTGCAGGATGTTGATTGCCTGAGCCTGTCTTTGATGATCACAAGGGTGCTTCACTTCCCACCTGGCTGTACAAAGCACTGACTATGGAGCAATCTAACCCTTGAAAATGAATGTTCCTCAGAATTGTTTTTCTTAATCAGTTTGTTTGAAGAAAAATGGTGGAGGGTTATGAAGTTGAATATATTAGGAAACAAAATGCCACTGGATTCGGCTAGGAGTCTGTGTTGCTGTGGAGATTACTACATGCGGTGCTAAAGCAGCAAAGACAGGGAATACAAAACTCACCCCATAAGAAAAACCAAACCAAACACCTGCTACTGGAAGGAGAGACAGGTAGTGTCATGTAACACAATTTATATAAGGGTTGAGAAGTGCTCAGCTTCCATACTTAAATCAGACAGCAAAACATATTTTAAAAACCTCTTATTTTTCAACCCGAATGTCACCTTTTCCCCCTTATCAGTACAGAGAGTCTGCAGGTCCTATTGATTGCAGTGTAAAATGGACCAGCTTAAACCACCAGCTGAATCATGTGCTTCACAGGCAATTGTAGAGAAAGCTGGGGAAGGTAGAAACAGACATTTCAGCTGTATTTACCAGACAATAAAGCAATCACTTAGCCTAAAGATTTGTTTGTTTGTTTGTTTGTTTGATTGATTGATTGATTGATTGATTGATTGATTGATTGATTGATTGATTGATTGATTGATTGATTGATTGATTGATTGATTGATAAACCTGGACAGTTACCCTTAGGAAGACATGCTGAGTGGCCTGGCAAGTGGGCCAGCATGCCTTCTATTATAATCCCAGCAAATGTTGTGCTTCACAGATGCCTGTTGTGATTTTGAAGACAAAAAGTCTTGTGGTCGTAATTATGTTAGTGCCAGTTTTGAAATCAATGCAAAAAAGGTGGCATCCAGTTCTGTGAACAGGTTCTGTGGCCTGAAGTGCTATATGCCTGTACTAATTTTAAAGTGGTAGGGCTGTTTGTCTGTGAAAGCAAATTTGCAAATGTTTGTGTTTCATTCATCTGCTCACCATTTGCAACTCAGCAGTTGCTATCCAGTGAATCTGGATAGCAACTGGGATCTTCTGTAATAACAGTTGTAAAAAGCCACATTGATTTGTATACTTATCTGTTATGCTAACCATCCATTGTGTTCCTCTGTACCTGATGTGCCATGAAGTCTCATTCTTATGTCTGACAAAGTGGACTTGATGCAGGAAAGCTAACATTAAAATACAGTAATACCCCGGATATTGCATGCACCACACAACGTTAAAACCGTACAATGTTAAGAAATTTGAGGAAAAATTTGCACCGCACAACATTTTCCCCCAGATTTCCTCTGGAGATCTCTGCAAGGGGGCCTCCATAGACCCAGGCGAGCGTGTCGCCTGCCTCTTCGGAAAGGAAACTGGGCATCTGAGCATCCGATCCCCGTGTTCCTTTCCAAAGAGGCAGGCGAGCGGGTCGCTTTGAGTTGAGAAGGGCCAGGGGGAGCCCAGCCACGGTGGGCTTTGGTTTAACATTATACGATACTTGTATCTCACAATGTTAAAAATCACAAAATGTTAAGGATTGTGGAACCAAGCTTTAACATTATGCAGGGTATTACTGTACAGTAGTTAGTCTTTAAAGTACAACAACGGCTTTTGTCTTTTTGTTTTGTTTTGTTTACGCTCTGATATAACTGTACTAGTTTGACCACCTGATGTCTTTTTGATCCATGATTGCTTTTGTTTTGACCCTTGATCCTTGTCTTCTTCTAAATATGTGGTAAATATATTGTCTGGGGAAGTGTCCCAGTCATCCTTAAGGGATAATAGTGGCTTGACCACTCTTAGAAATACAATGTCTTTCAACCTGCAGATTTGTAATAAAATACAACACTTTATATCATTGAGGTCTATCATTTATATCAGAGGTTGAATTCACATCTCTCCTGAAAGTTCATCTGAAATTACATAGTGTGGTTACATAGTATGGGTTAAGTAGGTTATATTTTGTGATACTTCCTCTGCATATAGAAAACTGTCATAGAACACTGCCAGAGGTAGGGACTGGTTAACTATGTTACAATAATAATTTATACCTATAATATCCTTTGAGGGTCACCATAAATTGGCATCAGTTTCATGGCACATAATATTCATTATGCTACATGGCACCAAATGCCCACCTTTGCATTTTATATATACTGATAGACAGTGTTTGAAAACCATGGAATATCTGTTATTTTATAAATGACAACTTAGAGTACACTCTACTTTTTTGTATTTTGAGTGGGGATTTTTGCTGCCAGCTACAGATGTGTTGTTACCTGCCAAAGGCCCTCATTAAGGTCCAGTCAAACACTATTGTATCCCTCATCACTATGGAAGACATCTCCAGATTTCTTGTTATATCTTTGCTGTTGTAAGAAAAATTCAGAGCATCTTAGGAGAGGAAGAAAAAGCACCTGCTTACAAAGAATCAAGGCTTCCTCTAAGCCCTAGTACACTCCCAATACATAGCATGAGAACAAAGTGAGCAGCTGTGTTCCTGCCTTAGGGGTCTCTCATCGATTAGCCATTATCTGACCAGAATGTGAGGCCAATGTGGCCAGTGATCTATCCTAGCATAGCTCTTTGTAGTTCAACATAATATCCTTTTTCTACTTCCAAACCCACATTTCTTTTCTATGGTTCCATAAATCCAGTATGACCCCTGTATTCTTATAAGAAAAAGAGTTTGAAAGAATATCCAAGGAAGACAAGGTGCAAGTCTTTGGCATTTCCAGATAGGGTTGGGAAGGGTTATTTCCCAACACTTTAGGGAGCTGCTCTCGGTCAATTTTAGCAACATGGAGCTAAAATGATAGACAGGATATAATTGTCTGACTTGCTATAAGACAGCTTTTAACGCATTTAGTAGAAGAAATGTAAAGTAGGCTAATGAGAAACAACAGACTTTTTATAACTGCTTAAGAATGCCTTAGCAGAAAAGGGGATTTCTTCTGAAACAAACCCTTGGCCTTTCTTTGCATGACAAAAACTTTATCATTGCTAAAAAGCTCTGTCTTTGCACCTGAACCTAACCACATTCCACTTGGGGCTAAGATAAGGCGTCCAACACCTTACAAAACTGAATCCGGGATAGTGGGGCGGGGCCAACGTCATGACGTCATGGGCGGGGCCAACGTCACGACGTCATGGGCAGGGCCAAAAAATAAAGGAGCAAAAAATGGCTCCAATAAACTGTGCATGCGCAGAAACTCAATCTGATGCATTGCGCATGCATCAGATTGAGTTTCTGCGCATGCACAGTTTATTGGAAAATAAGCCATGTGCCGATTTTCGGGGGGCTCTAAAAATATAAGCCACCCCCCGAAAATAAGCCATCAGGCCATTTTTGGCCATTTGGGGGGGGGGGGAAGAATATAAGCCATGGCATGGCTTATATTCTTTCCCCCCCCCCAAAATGGCCAAAAATGGCCTGATGGCTTATTTTCGGGGGGTGGCTTATATTTCTATATACTCATATAGAAATATAAGCCACCCCCCGAAAATAAGCAGGCAGCCTGCTCGGACACAGAGAATACACCCCCCAACTCTGCTTACCTTGAAGCTCTGCTTATTTTCTCTCCCGACTAACAGCTGATGAGACTAAAGAGGCTTTTTTTAAAACTCCGGTAGGGAAGGGGGAAAAATTCAGCGATTTGATTGGCTCTCTATGTCAGCTGACATAGAGATCCAATCACATCGCTGAATAGGTGTTTCCCCTATTCAGCGATGTGATTGGCTCTCTATGTCAGCTGACATAGAGAGCCAATCACATCGCTGAATAGGTGTTTCCCCTATTCAGCGATGTGATTGGCTCTCTATGTCAGCTGACATAGAGAGCCAATCACATCGCTGAATAGGTGTTTCCCCTATTCAGCGATGTGATTGGATCTCTATGTCAGCTGACATAGAGAGCCAATCACATCGCTGAATAGGTGTTTCCCCTATTCAGCGATGTGATTGGATCTCTATGTCAGCTGACATAGAGAGCCAATCACATTGCTGAATTTTTGGAGCCATTTTTTGCTCCTTTTTTTTTTTAAAAATGCCTGCTGCCGAAGAGAAATCGGGACAGCCGGGACGTCATGGGGGAATTCCGTGACCATTTTCCTAAAAATGGTAACTCGGGATTCCCCCTCTCAAATCGGGACTGTCCCGGAGAATCCCTGACGGTTGGCCGCTATAGGCTAAGACCTATGGCATTGAATAGAATCCATGCCTGACTAATTCTATCCAGGAAGCCAACCTTCATTTACTAAAACTGCCTTTTATGCTCCCACTGTTCACTTTCACACAGTGGTGGGATGTCAAAAATTTTACTACCCCACCGTAATGTCATCAGAGTGTGGGCGGAGCTAACGTCATGATGTCATGATGTCGTGGGTGGGGACAAAGGAAAAAATTTAAATAAAATAAAAATAAGCACACACACACACCTCAACCCACCCACTCACCCACAACACAAACCCATAAATAAATTAAATAAAAATTACATTAAAATACACCCACCCACCCCAAACACAAATCACCCAACCCACCCACCCACCCAAACACAAACCCGTCACTTACCTGTCAGTATAAGTGCCTGGGCAGCACCATGTTGCAAGATAGATATGGTCGTTGTACCCGTTCTCTAGGATAATATGCCTTAATGTAAATGTAAAACAGCTGTACCTCCTTAAAGGTTCTCCAATTGGAACAGAAATTGGAACAGCACAGGTGTAGCTTATTGATGAGGTAACTCCAAGACTTTGCTTAAAAACCCCAAGCCAGGCCGCCAGGCCTGCCAGCTGCCAGGCCTTTTTAGGAACTGTGATAGTACGTCAATATAGGTAAAGGTATTAAATACACATTAAAATACACACAGACACACCACATCCAAAGGTGAGTCACTTACCCTGGGGAGCAAGCTATAGGGAGCTTCAGGCTAGCAGCTTCTCTTACTCCTCCCCGCTTGGGAGGACAGCAAGGATAGGGAATCAATACTGAGTCCCTGTATAGCATTGCTTGCTGTTTGAAGCAGCCAGGAAGCTAATCTACAGGAACAGTCAAGGATTTCTAGAGACATACTGGAATTCACCAATGCTACTAAGGCTGCACAGGCATGTGCGCCTATTTTATATCTCTCATAAATCTCATTCCTCATTCTTTGCTTTTAAACATTATTTTTGACTTCATATGAGAGCAGTGAACATATGGTCATTTCAAGTAAGTGCCTAACACTTCATCAGGCCACATTTCCAGTGATCTCATCAATCCATGGCTTAAACAACTTCAGATGTTATTTTATTGCAATTCCCAGCAAAGGAGTTCAAGAAATATGCCATTTACCCTGATCTTGGAAGACAAAAGTGGAAAGGCTGTTATTGAGAGGAAAGAAAGCAACAAGGGACTGTAGAATGTACTTGTAATGTCTTTTGCAATTAACGTTTTTAAAGGAGAAGAAAGCCTTATGCGGTAAATGTGAATAAGAAATGAATATACAGGTGAGTCTCAGATCTTTGACAAGGATGCATCCATATGTTCACATAATAAGTAAAGGATGTGCAGACAAACATACACACACAGAGACATACACACTGCTGTCAACACCAGAAACTTAGCCCAATCAAGGAGAAGATGCAGATGAAACCTTTGCAAAACAAATTACAGAAATGTCAGAGATACTTTACATAGTAATAGTGGGATATTTCAATTACAGTAAAACCTCGGATAACAATAAACTTGGTTCCACAAGTCTTGGTGTTATCCGATGCATGTTAAAATCCAATGGGATGCATTGGATAACGTTCTAGCTCCATAGAGATACATTGTAACCGCACAGGCTTTAGTGGTTGTTATCCGATGCATCCCATAGGATCTTAACGTTATTTGATGCAATTCTCTCCCCCCCATTACTTAACGTTATGCAATTTTAGCGTTATCCGAGGTAAACGTTATCCGAGGTATTACTGTATCTCAATACATGTTGGGAGACAAATTTTGCTAAATATGGCTCTTCCAAGAAATTACTGACTTTTGTGGCTGATAATTTTTTCCTACTTTCTTTATTCGTGTCAGATGCACCACCAGTATATAATAACATACAAAGCTAAAATTAATACAACTAAAAACAAAGTAGAATTAAAAGGGGCTAGATCACATCTGCCCAATATTGGGCCACTTCAACAGCATTTCCTCTTGCTAACATAAGCAGTGATGGGATTTAACAGGTTCGTACCAGTTTGCCAGAACCGGTAGTAACTTTTCCCAGTGTCCCGGAGAACCGGTTACAACTTTTGGGGGGAACCACTTTCGGGGCTTACCTTTTCACTGGTTCCCCCACTGTGAATGCGCAACAAGCACTTGGTGTTCATGCATGCCTACAGTGCTTGGCACGTATGCACGGCCTCCTTGCTGTCCTCCCAAGCAGGGAGGAGGAAGAGAAGCTGCTAGCCTGAAGCTCTCTATAGCCTGTTCCCCAGGGTAAGTGACTCACCTTTGGATGTGGTGTGTCTGTGTATTTTAATGTGTATTTAATACCTTTACCTATATTGACATACTACCACAGTTCCTAAAAAGTCCTGGTGGCCTGGCTTGGGGTTTTTAAGCAAAGTCTTGGAGTTACCTCATCAATAAGCTACACCTGTGCTGTTCCAATTGCTGTTCCAATTGGAGAACCCTTAAGGAGGTACAGCTGTTTTACATTTTTGTTGTTGTTCAGTCGCACAGTCGATTCCGATCCTCTGCGACCCCATGGACCACTGTCCGCCAGGCACTTCTGTCCTCCACCATCCCCCTCAACTCGCTCAGCTCTGCACCCATTGTCTCTACTATACCATCCAGCCATCTCATCTTGGGCCGCCCCCTTCTTCTTTTGCCCTCGACCCTTCCAAGCATCAAGTGAATCCTCTCTTCTCATTTGATGTCCAAAGTACCTTAGCTTCATCTTTATTATTTGGCCTTCTAAGGAGCAGTCAGATTTGATTTCTTCTAAGACTGACCTATTTGTTCTCCTCGCTGTCCTGGAGATTCTCAAAACTCTCCTCCAACACCACATCTCAAAGGCGTCTATTCTTCTGCGCTCTGCTTTCCTAATGGTCCAGCTCTCACAACCATACATTGCCACCGGGAATACCATTGCTTTGAGTAGACGAATCTTTGTTTGTAATTTGATGTCTCTGCTTTTCACTATGCTCCGCAGGTTTCTCATTGCTTACCTCCCAAGAATCAGTCGCCTTTTTATTTCATGGCTGCAATTACCATCTGCAGTGAGCTTTGATCCCAGGAAAGTAAAATCTGTCACTGCCTCTACTTCTTCCCCATCTATCTTCCAGGGACTGATAGGGACTGTTGCCATTATCTTGGTTTTCTTAATATTGAGTCTCAAGCCAACTTTTGCACTTTCTTCTTTCAACCTAATCAGGAGCTTCTTTAGGTCCTCCTGACTTTCTGCCATTCGGGTCGTATCATCTGCATATCTCAAATTGTTGATGTTTCTCCCAGCAATTTTGATCCCATTACATTATTACATTAAGGCATATTATCCTAGAGAACTGGTTAGGCATAGACTTAGTACCTAACTTCTTTAACTGTTGAAAAGTGCCAAAATGAAGCCATCTTGTGGTGAGTTCATTCTGTAGTTCCTTCCATCTGACTTAGTGTGACAAAGATTAGCCAGAATAAGCTTTAAGCTCTGGTTTAAAAGCTCTGGTTGATTTGTGTTTGGGGTGGGTGGGTGTTTCGGTGGGTGGGTGTATTTTAATGTATTTTTCAATTTTATTTATTTATTTATTTAATTTATTTATTCACAGGTTTGTGTTGTGGGTGGGTAGGTTGAGGTGTGTGTGTGCGCGCACGCGCACACTTAGTTTTATTTTATTTTTTAATTATTTTTTTATTTTTTTCTTTGGCCCTGCCCACAACGTCATGATGTTGGCTCCGCCCATGATGTCATGACATCATGATATTAGCTCTGCCCACACTGTGATGACATCATCGTGGGGTAGTAAAATTTTTGACATCCCACCACTGAACATAAGGTCCTTCTCAGTGCATATTAAGGGGCATTGTGTGCATTGGATCATATGGAAGATGGTTTTGTACTTCTCTGCATTCACACAGGCTGTCATCTACAGAGAAACCCCACTTCAAAGCTTTCCACACAGGCCATGATTGTTCTTGGCCAGGCTATAGAGAGTCATGTGGTTCTGCCCAGTTATCTAGTAGCTCCTTGCTCATTTTCCATAGTTCTGCAGCAGTCTGGAAATCTATTCTAGTTGTCCAGTTAAAACTTCTCCCAGGCCAAATTCAGTGTTCTGTAACATTTAGATGTTATATGCTTCATTAAAAAGATAGGCTTTTATCATTAGATATGCCAAAGCAATGGAATAGGTCACTTGCATGCTGCCCCCATCTCAAGCTCGGTGTCATTATCTCCCCCTAACCTACATCAAATGTAAGATAAATGTAAAGGTCGCCCTTCATTTGGGGTCTGTGAGCAGGGCCTTTGTTTATAATAATGCAACTTCACCCAGGGGTGTCAGACATAGAATGCTGACTCAGGATTCTAATCATAGGACCAAATACAGCTTTGCTTTCACTCCAAAATAAACACACAGAGATGGAACAAATGAGAATCACCCACTGTCACGTACCAGCTGGCCCTCTCTCTGGGAAACCCCTAAACCAAAGCATCCAAAGGGTGGGCTGGATGGCAAAACAGAGTTACAGCTCTTAGCTGCTTATCAGCCAAAAGGGGTTTTAATTTGGTAGCGTGTTCAAAGGTTTGTGCGTGAAATGCAATGCTTCTCTTACCCTTTTAGTCCAATGAAGACACGTTGTTCAGGGAAATGATGAAGATTTAATGATCAGGTTCATAAAGAATAAAAGTCAGTAACATAAGTCAGTCCAATACAGTCCACAGGTAATCTAGGTAACCATTGTTAAGGAGCAAAAATGCATAGCTCCTAGGCTAAGGATGTTAGCCCATAGAGATCCAGAAACAAAAACTCTCAAATCAAAAACAGGTCTTAACTCATGGAGAAGCAGAGACGAACTCTCTCACTTCTCTGCAAAATGGAGAATTTGCAGTCAGGTGGTTTAGCTTTAGCCAATCAGGTAACAGAGAAAACTTTCTCAAAACAACACATTGTTTACACACATGCACAGAGAGTGCTCTGGCACCTAGACACAACATTGGATCTCAGCTAGCTTAGAAAGATAAGAATTACTGGAAAACATGCTGTCTGTAACACAGCCTTGAGGTTCAGAGAAGATAAAGGATTTGTTCTGAGGCCTATTTGAAACTACTACCTCACCAAGCTTTGGGAACATTAGGAAAAAGATGTCGTTTCCTGACACCCACCTAAGAGGACTAAACCATACAATGAAAGCATCCCAGAGATAATAAAATAATTTCTTGTTAGAAATTATTCTGGGTTGAAAGGATTTTTGCTGTAGAAACTCTGCTCAGGGGATGCTCAAATGAGGCTCCTTTCATGTCCCCAAGATCTTTTACCACCAAAGTGGTCTCTGTTTATCTTCTTGCAATTTATTGCTTTCAAATTGCTAGGTTATAATACAGTGATACCTCGGATAACGTTTGCATCGGATAACGTTTGCATCGGATAACGTTGGGGAATTTGAGGCAAACATTTGGATCAGATAATGTTATGTTAACCATTATGTTAACGTTATCCGTCTTTGCTTAGCTAAACCAGCCAAACTGGTTTGGCAAGCTAGCTAATTTGAATAATCTACTGTTGCTAATGGCTGTGTGAAGCTGTATTGTTGTGCTTGCTTGTCTGTCATCTTGCTTTACCACACCCATCTCCCTTTGACCCCCTGAATTTGTTGTATAAAAACCATGCCTGTAAGTTTCACTCTTTGTTTGAAGAAGTTGACTTGATCTACGAAAGCTAACAATAAAAATAAGGCAGTTAGTCTTTAAAGTGCTACAGTGTTTTTTATTTTATTTTGTTTTGTTTTCTGATATGCTTGTGACATGAAAATACATTTCTAAGTTATGAATCATTGGCATTGTTTTGCAGATATTCTTGGCTGCTGCCTTACAATGCTGAATTGTGCATTGTATAATAATAATACTTATTATTAGGTTTAGTGGGATTTACTGTCAAATAAATGTGTGGCTTTGAGCCACTTTCAGTTCCTACTATCCATATTTCTCATGTTTCTTCTTGTCTGATTTAGACTGTGTTTGTGTGTTTGCCAGTTAAGAACTGCAAAACACCATCTATATTGTTGTTAATTATATGCATTTATGAAGAGTTTGTTACCCACCACTTGATTATTGAATGTAGATGGAGGTGGCCGCCATTGTGAAAAATTCTCCCTCGGAATTAAGAAGAATGACAACTCCACTGCAGTTTAGGTTGGTGTTAAAAATCATTATATGAGTTGAAATCCCATTGATCCACACTGTTAAGTCACACTAAAGTAGGTTCATTGAATCAGTGGGGACTTGGTGAGTCAGGTTCTCCATAAGGGCTACTGATTCAAATGGGACTATTTTAGTTGCTACTTGAATTAGTACATTGTGTGCTATATTGAGCAGGCCCATTTGATTTAATGGAACTTGCAGGGGAGTTGACTCACCAAATCCTCAGTGATTTAATAGGCTTACTCTAGTATGATTTACTACACCAAGCAACATAATTTCAGGCACGGAGTTTATAGATGTTCTTGTTCTCTGTTTTATTATACAGTAATACCTCGGATAACATTAAGACTTGGTTCCACAAGTCTTAACGTTATCCGATTTTTAGCCTTATCCGATGCATGCACCAGATAACGTTAAAATCCTATTCAGATGGATCAGATAACGTTAACTCCATAGAGATAAGCAACTCAGGCTTCAAGGGACAGTCAAGGAAACATGCTGGAACCTTTGTCTAAAGGGTATAGGCTGTGACTCACCACTTCGTCTTGGGAGAAAGGGAGGGGGCTGCCTGCTCTCTTTATCTCAAGGTTGCAAAACAATCACACATTACAAAAGCTCTAAGTCTCAAGGTTGTTGAGAAAGCCCATTCTGGTCTCTGATCAACTTTTGACCTGCATGTCAGAAAACAAACAAAAACACTGTACCTGGTTACTTTCTGTTTTGTTAAAGAGAATTGGCAGGAAAGTTGTAATATAATATATAAAATCATATAGCAATCTGTGTATCAAATTTGATAATGTCCCAGAAACCCTTTGCTATTCCAAAAAATTCATGTCACAAAACATTGATCCTATTTGTAGTTCATCCATGTCTGTATAGATTTTTTAGATTCAAGTTCACCAGTTCTTGTAAAAGAAAGCAGCTGTAACTGCTAAATTGCTTAAGTCAGTGGTACAAAGGCACCATTTTGCTTCTTGCTGAACTTTGCTACCATGAAAATGTGGGGAAACCAGGAAGTGAATAGACAGGTTACTTATTCCTGTTTTATTTTTCATAGTAAAAGATGAGAGCACAAATGCTTATGATAGACAAAGTAATATTTGAAATATATAGACTATTTTTCTAAAATAATTTTTAAAGTGCTGTGTCCAACCTTCCATTGTCTTTTGCTAATTTTGTTTGATGTTTACAGATGAGGCAGTTCACTAGTTTACTGTGCATGATCAGTTCAAGAGGGTATCATATTAAAAAGAAAACCATATTGCCCACAACTGATGGATGGAAATAAACTAAAGCAAATTGGTGGTGCAAACCAGCCATTTGCAACCCCTGACCCATGGACCTAATCTTGCCCACTCATCTCATTACTCTGTCTTGCAGTGGTCACCCAGCCACCTATAGGACTGCCCCCACCTGCCTCCATACCCAGAAGTCGTGATATGTCACCACAGTGGTGGCAATCACACTTTTCTTCAGGGGTTTTGGATAGCCTCTGCCGCTTCCCAGGACAGCAGGAGGCCTTTGGGAATATGATCAGTCCATTTTGAAAATTTTCTGCTGCTCCCCTGCTTGGTCCCAGCAGCTAATCTACGGCACTTGGAGACTTCCATTGGTACATGCCACTGATGTCAGCACCTAGTTTCCTCACACTCAACCAGGAAGTATTCTCTGCTGGGACCAAGCAGGGAAGCAGCGACTAATTTTCAAAACAGACCGATTGCACTCCGAAAAGCCTCCTGTCACCCTGGGAAGCAGCAGAGGCTGTCCCAAACCCCTGAAGAAATGTGTGATTGCTGCCGCCACTGCTGCACGCTACCGATGATGATGAAAACATAAGTCCAGGGAGCAAACACACCTCTGGCCACTGGTGGGGCGTTTCTGACCCCTGGTGGGAAAATGTTGTGAAAGCCTGGTGTAAACACTATGGTTTGGTAACACTCTCACCAAAATCAAGCTGGAGAAACACAACAATCTCCTGTTTTCAGCAGTGCCCTAAAACTTGGCAATGAGGAGAAAAGGCTATTCACAGAACCTGATATTTTGCTTATAATCTACCTATGACTCTCCTCTACATTCAAATCAAGAGGCAATTAGTACTTCTGACAACAGCCTTTAACTGTAAAGTACTGTGTCCTTTCTGCAAGTTTGTAAAAGAATATCTACCGTAACTGAGCAAGCCATGAAACAAAGAGTAATACCTTCCCTATTACAACAGCTGCAATGGCTCTCAGTCCATTTCAGATTATTACCTAAAGTATCCTATGCAGTTTGGCGAGGTATACTTGGACTTCAATTTCCAGAAGCCCAGGCTCCCCTCAAGGCCCCAGGTTCCCCACTCCTGGTGTAGGCTATGTGAAAGACAGTATATCCCCAAATGAATCCTTGGGATCTTCAGAATAGGCCCTTCCCTCTGTCCTATTGCCATTTCAGGTACATATTATGAGGACACAAGAAAAGCCTTTCTCTGTGGCTGCTCCCAAGTTGTGCAATGCTTTCCCTCAGACGGTTAGCATCCTGCCTTTTATACTTCTGATGATTGAAGACCCCATATCTCCAGGCAGACTTTTAACAGCCATGACTGAGTCCTTAGGTGCTATTTTTTTAAACTTTTCTCAATGTGCTTTTAAATTTTTAAAAGTTTTGATTGCTTAATGGATTTTTAATTATTGTCATAGTTTAATTGCTTCTTAATCTGTAGTTTATTGTGTTTTTACTTTTACTTGTTTTAATGTTATGAGCTGTCTTAGCTCTCTTCAAGAATGCCTTCTTTCTTGCAGCCATAAGCCTAAAGCAGGGGTTCCCAACCTGCGGCCTGCAGGCTGGATCTGGCCTGTGGCACCATTTCATGTGGCCCACTGCCGTGTCCACCACACCTGGAAGTGGAAGCAGATGCATTTATGTCAGCTGTAAAAAGCACCCACACATTTATTTATTTACTTATTTATTTATTCTAATTTGTATTGCCGCCCAACTCTCAAGACTCAGAAGACACATGCATAAACGCACCTGCAGGTGTTGTAAATGTGGAAGTGGGTGCATTTATGACAGTTGTAAATGTGCCCGCTTCTGCTTCTGATAGCATAGTCTGGCCCATGGTGTAAAGGCTCAAAATTGAGCCATAGTTTTTCTAGATGGTGATTTAGCACCTTTGATTTGCTACCTTCTGGCTCAACTTTTTCTTTTAAAAATTTCCATAGGCCTTTTTTGTACTCCACTGCTTGAAATGACAATTGGTGAACTGTTTACAGATCACAGAATGCAAACCCCATTATGTCTAGTTTAAAGTGACAATTGACAGAATATTGTGTAAACAGGCTATGATGGAATATAATTACAGAACAGGAAGCAGTCATCTTGAATTAATTAAGGATAACGCCAGTTTGTATGTGAACTTTGGCTCCTTAGCGTTCTTTATATGTAAATGTGGATCCATTTTTGGTTTTGAATGAAATGTCTTTTTTTCCCTTACAACTAAACTAAGAGATGCTGACACTTAAGAAAGTGTTGTGTTTCTTGCTGTGTCCCCAGAATAAGAAGGTAAGTGAGATCTGTATTTATAGGATAGGAGGGACGAGACATAACGTTCAGGATTTTCCTGAAGCTTTGCCGGTTTAGGAGGCCTCCAGTGTCAGCAGGACTCTATATTTATGGAGATTTTTCATTACAATCAATGAAGCATTAGAATCAATGCAATGTGGTTGTTTAAATACTAGGTCAGGTAAAAAAAGAAAAAGATGTGTGCGCTGTAGCAAAGAGGGCTTAATGAGAAAAATGACACTTCCGTGTATGCCTGGAGAGGGAACTTGAAATGAAACAGTAAATACATAAAACATGCTAAGAACCAAAATTGATCTTTATGTTATACCTTTCTTCCATAGTGGTATCTTTATATGTTCCAAAACTCTTATCACATAATCTCTCTCTCGCTCTCACTCTCCTTTTCATTGCTCTCCTACATCACTACATGGAAAGGAGCTGACTTATAATGGGAATTCTGAAACAGTCATAAAGCATTGGGTTTTCCCTGACCCCAAGGCTCCTGCTGAAATTTGAGTGGAATGATAATTGCAAACAATAAACAAGGCTGCCCAAATGTGAACATGAAACTGTCTCCATGAATCCTCATCTCAACTGCTTTCATTTTATACTGCAACAGAAGACAGACTCTGGTGTCTGACTCTGCAAATGCTTTGAGAAAATGAGTCAATTGGATGTTCTTAGTTACAGGAGCCAATAGCAAACTTCATCTAACTCAGTGGTTGCCACCGTGGGGCCCAGAAACCTACGTCAGTACATTGGCTGATCAGTGCTGTGGGTTCGGGCTTCTGGGAATTGAAGTCCAAAAACCAAAGGTTGGGAAACACTGATCTAGCTAATCCGGCAGTAGGTCAATTTTTATCTGAACTGTTAATTTATTGGAGCACCTTATTAATTGTGATTTGCTGTCCTGCACCAACTTGTCTGCTAAAGGATTAGGCTGCAAACAATTGTTGCATTATCCCAGGGCACTGTTGATGGTTCTGAATCATGTTCTAGAGCACATCTCCTGCCCATGCAGGGCTCTGGTCAAGACCCGCTAACCCTTGCCACCATGACTCAGTGTGTCATAAAAAAGCACTCAGCACACCCCTGCAAATTCATACAAGGAAACTGCTTGGTAAACTGATCTCATGAAAGATTCCTGATAAGATTCCTCAAAAACAGTTTTTTAAATTCATTTACTAGTTCTTTATTCTGCTTTTCAAATAAATTAGGAGATGGAGGTCTCTGCCTGCTAAATAGTAAAGTTGCCATTAACCCCTCTTTCCTCTGTATTCCACAAATAGACCATTTTTTAAAAAACAAAAGTTCATTCACTGCTGCTGCTGCTGCAACATTAAATTCTCTGTTCTGTTTTTCAGGGAATTATGATACTAATAAGCAAAAGTGACTTGCTTTTGTTAACAGGAATTACCACCACAAGACACCAGAATTCTTAGTAGGTTTAGGGAACACAGAATATTTCATTTTAACTCAGACTCTAAACTTAATTCTAGCCACCTCTCTAAACAGTATTTTGGAATTTTTATGTGGTCAGAATATTCAGTATACCCAAACTCAATGCAAGATCCCTGCCTCCACCTGGTGGATGAGAATTATAAACTACAGCAAACAGGATATGCTGCAGTCTGGAATTAATTATATATATGGTATTTACTAATTAATCCAGAATTCAGTAGGCCTGGAACAAATGGCTGAGTGAAACAATAAAACAGGAAAATCTGTTCAACTCTGATAAATAATGATCACCTGTCAACACCAGCCTTCATCCAAAAGTTCTGTTTTTGTTAATAATAATCTTTCATTCATTGTTGCTACGTCATGTTTGTGTTCCTCCTAAAGAAGATTAATATTTCTAATTTGTAAAGAAGGACAAATGTCCTTCTGTTTTCTATAATGAACACTATAGGTATATATAGAGCAATCAAATGTAGCCACCTTAGATTATTGTGCAGAAATTATCCCTTGGATAATAAATATTTTATCCCCCTCTGGTAGGTGGCTTTGCAAGGAGATGGAAGGATCTACCTACTGTAGTAAAGTTGCCGTCAACCCCTTCTATTCAACAGACAAGACTATTAGTTTCAATGTGTACCCCATTCCCAAAATTGAGCACACAAAAAGTAATGTCCATAAGGAAATGTCTGGTTTATATGTGTACTGAATTGTTATAGACAATCATGCACATTAAAAAAGAAACATGTTAAGTACATTCCTTGTACACCAGTAAACTATTAGCAATTAAAATATCCTGAACTGCACTGCAATGCTGATGATGTATGCATAATGTAAAAGTTTTATCCAGAGTTCAGAATCCTTCATTGTGAAGAATGCCTGGCTGGACCTTTTACAAGATTTGTTAATTGCGAACACTTTGGGTGCATTGATCCATAACCACTCTGATGAAATAATTATTCAGAACAGTACCTATGAGGACAGACCGGAGCCTGCTTTGAAAGAGCCACACAAGATCTACATTTAAATGAGGACTTTTTCCCAACTCCCAGTACATCACCCTTGACTCACATTTTCGTTCAGTAGCTATAGTTCCAGCTACTTCATTTTCTCCAGAATTACTGAAGTTTAAATTGGATTGATTGTTTTTGCTTCTACAGAAGCAGTCTTGAATTTGTGAAAAGCTTTCATACATTCAACTCTTCTATTTTACTACTTATTTATTGGCTGCACCCAAAAAGAGCTGATGGACTAGCAAGGAAATGAAAATAATTAATTACTTTTTTATCCAAATGAGTGTGGGAGATATTAAGGATATAAGAAAGCACATGATTGGCAGCCTATATTTCTCCCCAATACAACTATTCAGCCAACAGGTTAACTGAGGTATTTGACTATCCAGAAGTTAATTTACCTCGGGGGGGGGGGGGGTATAGCCTTCCAAAGCCCAGATATGGGTAAGTCAACTTCAGTTTCTTTGGAGGATACATATCCCTGACCTAGATAATAGGATTATGTCCAGAATAAGGCAACCAAGATTATAAAGGTTCTGGAAATGAAGCCCTAGGAGTAACTTTTGAGGGAGCTAGGTTATGTTTAGTGTAGAGCAGAGAAGACTGACAGGTGATATGACAACCATGTATCTAGAGAGCTATATGGAAGATGGAGCAAGCTAGTTTTCTGCTGATGCAAACCAATTGATTCAGATGTCAAGGGAAGGAATTCTAACTAAAAATTAGGAAGAACCTTTTGACAGTAAGAGCTATTTGAAAGTGGAGCTGACTACATCGAAAGGTAGTGAACTCTCCTGCATTTTATGTTTTTAAACAGAGGTTAGATGGCTAAAACCCAAAATATAAAATGCAGCAAGTGAAACCAGCAGCAAAGAATAAAATAAGTGCAGCAAGACTGCCAATAGCATATGATTTTTTAAGATGTTAATCTTGGGGGTGGGGGAACCTGACATACTAGGAAAAATGTTTAAACTGAATTAAGTGCCAGGATGATAAGAAAGATTTGCCTGGAACTAAAAATGTCTGTGGTGGCTTAGTGGTTAAGAAGCTGAACTTAATTACTAGAAGGTCAGCAGGTCAAGACCTGAGTGAAGGCTTCAGGGAGAAATCCAGGGAGCCAAGGTTGGGAACTACTGTTCTAGAAAATGCAATTCCATGTGTCAATAGTGACTTTGTTTCCATTTGTTGGCTGAAATCTTGTTTGCACAGCCATGGCAATTTTTCAGCAATAAAAAAATTTCTCATATCATCTCCATGACCTTACCACCACCACCTCTAGTCTTCCTGAGCTACTCCTAGAATCCCCTTCACATTTGGGAAGCCATCAGGAGCTGTGGCATGGGGAGAAACCTTTACTTTCTAAAAATCACCATCACTTGGATGGCTTCTCCTATGTCAGTAAATTTCAGATAAAAAAAAACACTTCCCTCCCCATCCTGTGGTCCCCATTGACCCCCTCATGGTGAAAAGGAATCCAAAGGAGCCTCGTGATGTTCAGGAGTTATTGAATGTTTTATCTAAATTTTGAAAAAACATACCTGATGATGTCATCAGCCTTATGTGGCATAATTTGTGAAACGAGCTTTCAGCCATTATGTCACATTGAAACATAAATTTTGCCCTTATTACAAAAGTAAATTTGCTGAGATCTTATTCAACATGTGTTTCCGGGTGGGTGGGTAATGTTCCTGAATTCATGGAATAGTCTATGACTATGGAATATCAGGAGAAAGGTGGTCTAAAAATAAAATAAAGTAAACATGATTTGCTGTTGAAAGGCCCCAGAATCATACATAAATACAAACAAACACATTAAGGGCCTGGGATCAAGCTTTCCTTATAGAACAAGTTCAGAATTATAGCAGGTATTGTGGAGCATCAAAAGCAACAAAAATAAATTAAAGAGTTCTTTTTAAAATTATCTATTGAAGGCAGAGATGTACTTCCACAAGTCTCAGGTGACATGTCTAAAAATGCATCCAAAAGACGTGCCACAATTACAGCATGTATGTCTCAGAAGGAATTTCCTTGAATACTAGAATAAAATATAATTAAATGGCTAATACCCTGTTGCTTAGTGTAATACACTACACTAACGTAGGCCCATTGAATCAATGGGGATCTGGTGAATCAACTCCATTGTGATTTCCATTGTTCAAATCGGCCTTCTCTAATTGTGATTACCTTGGCATATTTTTTATTTATTTATTCATTCATTAATCAAATTTATATTCTGCCCTACTTGCACAGGCGACTCAGGGCAGAGCACAACCAGCATATGGTTCACCATTAAAAACTCTAAAAAAGAATTTATTTATTTGTTGGATTTATATAACCACCCTTTTCACCTAAGCGACCCAGGGCGGCTCATAATGTCAGTTAAAACCTATACCCAATGCTAATTAAACTGAATACTATAAAACTATATAAAAATATTTATAAAACCTCCCCAATCCCCTTAAAAAGGACACCTTGGCAGGATTAAATAGGGACTCTGGGCAGGGCTAAATAAGCCAGTAGGGCTGGGTTGTGGTACCAGTTGTACCATATACCTGCTGGCATAGCCACATTTTTAAGGCATAGTAAGTGGCAACTAAAGTAGGCTCATTTAAATCAATGAAACTTACAGAGGTATTGACTGATTAAATTGCCAGTAATTCAGTGGCCCTATTTTGGTGCAATTTACTATTGTAAGCAACAAGATTTTTTTTTGTCATTATGTGCTGGCAAATCCATTCCAATTTATAAATACCCTTCCCAGGCATAAAGTACTCAAAAGTGATTTAAAATGTATTCTAGAGGTGTGGAGATTTATTGTTTTCAGCAAGGCACATGCTACACAAATTTGCATATTTCTGGTATATATCAGACACTGAAAACATAGTGTAGTATTGCACTCTCTTGTACTTTTAAAAATAATTCTTTAGAAACTTTCACTATAGGGAGTTTATTTAGGATATTACAAAAAAGCAAGGAACTGAAGTTTTTGATTTATTCTTTCCAGGGAATTCTTTCCATTGTCATTCACAGGGGAGCTATGTTTTTTTCCGTACTTGCACATACTCATTGTCTTTCAGTCTGGAACAATGCAGCTTGCTCAAGTCTATGTGTTCTGGCACATCTTCTGGGACACACAGGACTTCCTTGCTGCCACATCTGAGAGGCTTCTGCAGCAGGCTGAGGGGTTGCCTCAGCAACCAGCCCCGGGCCAGGGCTCTAAAGGCCGCCCCAGTGACGGGTGGTGGGATTTTTTTCATGGTAGCCGCCCCTTGGACTATTTTGAGGCTGGGTAGAATGGTTATAGAATTGTATTGTTAAAGTTGGTGTTGTAGCATGGTATCTTCTCTGTATCAAGGATTGTACTTGCTGGATTGATAATTTTTATAGTGTATTATTATACAGTAATACCTCATATAACATTAGTATCGAATAACACTAAAATCGCATAACATTAAGGAATCTGGGGGGAAGAATTGCATCAGATAACATTAAGATCCTATGGGATGCTTCAGATAACAACCGCTAAAGCCTGTGTGGTTACAATGTATCTCTATGGATCCCATAGAGAATCAGATAACACTAAAAATCATATAACACCAAGACTTGTGGAACCAAGTTTTAGTGTTATATGAGGTTTTACTGTATGTTGTTCTTGTAATTTGATTTAGATATATTGTACTAAATTAAATATATTGTATTACTGTGCATTTATTGTATTTGGGGTGTTTACCTGTGATCTATGTATTATGTTATTATGATTCTGTAACTGTATATTTTGGATTCCTGCAAGCCGCCCAGATTTGCTGTATGCAAGTGGGGCAGGGTATAAGTCTAATAAATAAAATAATAAATAAACTAAGGCTGTAGCTAGATTACTTTTTTTAAAAAAAGCTTATTTTGAAGCCTGTATATTTTTCCAAATTGATTCACAGTCATGTGGAATATGAATTTATATTCACATCTATGATGAAATCTTGTAAATTGCTTTGTTTTTGTAATTGTGTACCAGGCCTTACAATGTCAAAACATGGACTTGTTCCTCAGTAAAGGTATTTCTAAATAAACCTTGTTGCCTTGGACAGCATTTCTCCCAAATATCCACTGCTTGCATCACCCAATCCTCCCTAAGTCTGCAGATCCAGGTGCTGACCTGAGAATGGCTAGGAAGGTTATAACTAGAATTACCAATGCTATGGAACGGTCTATCTCCAGAGCTGTGTCAGCCCTCTTCTTTGAATATATGTAAGAAATAATTAAAGACTGAACCATATATAAAGGCATTCAAAGACTTACTCCCTACTGTCAATTAATTTGGATTATTATAGCAACAGCAATCACACTACTATACTGCCCCATAGTGCTTAGTGTATTCTCTGGGCAGTTCACAAGGTAATTAGCATTTTGTCTCAAACATGCTGACCTTGGAAGGACGGAAGGTTGAGTCAACCTTGGTACCCTGTCAGGATCAAACTCAGTGTTTTGGCTGTAGTACAGTAATGTAACTACTGTGCCACAAGGGCTCCTGGTTTGAACCTATTTCCTGTTGGAAACTTTTAAAGTTATTGTGATTTTTTGTTCAGAGCGTATTATAGGTATTTTTAATTGTTGTTCTTTTTTTAAGGCTGTACACCAACCAGAGTGAGAATGAATAAAAATGTATCAAATAAAACAAATCAAATAAATATACTGAGGGGAAATATAAATGCATTCTCCTAGGCACACATACAAAACTGGCATACTTTAACGTGACACAAATATCAATTTAAAAGAAACAACATCCTCCAGACTGTATCAGATAAATTGCATAAGAGGAATATAATGTAAGATTACACATGTGTGTCATGTAAATAAGTAAATTTGAATTGATTACACCAGAGTCAACTCTGGGGCAAATGTGTGACTTTTTAAGGATGTGACCACACTATGAGCTATGCAGGCAAAACATACACAAGGGATCGGTGTATTCATGTATTTTCAGAGGCATGCGTGAATAGAGCATGTTCAGCTGTTTAAATCCTTCTATGAAGGGAGTACCCTCAGTCTGCTAATCCATCTGCCTTATTTTATTGTGTCTCGATTAGAATGTGGCTGCTTTGCTGCTCTTGGCATGTCCTGGCTTTGGGTATGAAATGGGGATCTTGATGCTTAAAAGTTGCTTTTCAAAGTGCTCTGCCAGCATAAGCTTTATTCATTTCAATTTAGTAAAAAAAATAACCAGCAGGGTAGAAATCTTCTTTGTTATTTCCAGGGAATTCTTTCCATTGTAGTTCACAGGGGAGCTGCGTCTACTCCTCTTTTGCACATACTCATCGTCTATCTGTCAAGTTTTCAGAAAATTACAGGGAAGGTCTATGGGGACATTTCTAAATAGAGCCAGCCCCATGATGCTCCAGAACACCTCATTTTCCCTTCTGAAGTTGGTCTCAGTGTTTTCACATTTCAGAGGAATTCACTGCATGATAACATTCTACTTTAATGAAACCTCCATGGTAGGATAACATTCAGTGGGGACATCCAAATAAAAGTGCCAAAGACATGCATAATATGAAAGCAGAATTGGCTGGGCATGCAAAAAAATTAATGGAGAAGAAAAATGCTTTCCATTAGCATATGCTGACTTGTGACTGCCTCTCTTCGTCTCTCCAGAACCATTAGATTTATATCACTTCAGCAAAGATCATCTCTGACCAAGAATGGGGGGAAATGGGGAAATACCTTATAGTTCAAGTGAATCTCCTCTGTTCTCCATGTACTGTACTTCATAAGTATGTGTTTCAAAAGCAGTGTATGAATTAATTTCCTGGTGCCAATGAAGCCCATGGCATTTTTGAAATGACATTAAAATGTTGTGCAGAGAGGCTCTGTTTATGTTCTCTGTGGATGGGACAGGTCAGTGATGGCGAATCTTGGCACTCCAGCTGTTTTCAACTTCAATTCACAGAAGTCCTAGTCAGCAGGAGCGCTGGCTTGGGCTTCTGGGAATTGAAATCAAAGAACACCTGAAGTGCCAAGGTTCACCATCACGGGGATAGGTGTTCAGGCCCATGTGAAGACCTTTGCTTCTTGAAGCAAATCAGGAAATGGTGCCTACTCCTTCAAGATGCAAGCTGTCCAGGGCCAGACACCAGCAGCCCTGATGGCACATTGTCTAAACTGCTGTACTGCAGCTGAAAAGGTATGAGTTCAATCCTGATCAGGGCTCAAGGTTGACTCAGCCTTCCATCCTTCCAAGGTCGGTAAAATGAGTACCCAGCATGTTGGGGGCAAAATGCTAATTAACTTGTGAACCGCCCAGAGAGTGCACTAAGTGCTATGGGGTGGTATATAAGTGTAATTGCTATTGCTATTGTTCCCATGAAAATTAGTCCCTTGGTGAATACTTTCCCATCCTTCCTGGGAGTAAAAAGGCAATATTAATAAATCATAAACTTCTGTTTGTTGCTTTTTTGTAATATCCTAAATTAAGTACTTGCAGTGATAGATTCTAAAGGATTTTTTTTAAAGTATTCCATCACAAGGACCTCACCTCATACACACTTGGATAATGAAATGCCTCTCTCTTTCTTCAAAATCTGCTTTACTATCTCTTCAGTCTTTTACACTATGTTTTCAATGTCTGATATAAACCTGGAGTATTCAGATTTGTATTTCTGGACAACAGCTTGTCGAAAAAGACAGATCTGCACATTTGGTAGTATACACACTGTTTTATCAGTATTTGAGACAGTATTTGAGTACTTTTTGTAGCTACTGTCATCCTTTCAGCACAATCCCTTTTAATCGTTCTTCTCTCACCAGAATATAACTCCTATATGCCAAGCACCCTTTCTTGGCAAATGTGTTTAAAGTGTGAAAGAGTTACACAGCTAGACACTTCTGACTGACATCATAAGCGTGAGCAGATTTAACAGAATGGAAGTACAACTGAATACTACAGGGATTACTAAAATTGACTGTTTAGAGGCAGGTAGGAAACCTCACAGGTAGGTGTGAGTCAGTAGTGATTTTATGAAGAACTGGACATAAATGTTGTGCAGTTGTCACTTGGCTGTTCCTTGTATGTTTGATTTTAGGGGCTGTTATATAGGTCCTGAGAAATAATGCACTACTAATAATATACCTCTGGCTCCATGCTAGTTGATTAGGACATCTTTATTCACATTGTTTCAGATTCGATTAGGTTTTTCTGCTGAATCACAAAGCAGAAAATTATATATAAAATTGTAATAATTGAGCATAACTGATCATATAAAGTCTGAGTCAATTACTAATGGGTTTAAGAAGGAAGAATGGAAGTCTATAAAAAAAAACAAGATTATCAGATGCCTTTAATTAAAAACAATGTTATTAAAGAGAACTAGGTCCTTACAAGTTTTAATCTGATACTACATCACCCTTGAAAAGTCGTCTGTTTTAACTAAATTTTATTTACATTTTTAATTTTATTTATATTTCTCCAATATGTGTTGAAGGTTTGCATGGCAAGAAGCCTTGATCTCAAATTTGTGCAAATTAACTGTGGTGAATGTTACAGGAAAGGCTACCTACTCAGAACTGACCATGTAAATGAAAATACATTATCCTAGGTGGATTCAGGCCTAACCCTGCAGTTGCCTTAAAAAAAAAAGCTGGATGATGCAAAGTCCCATCCTAGTTCAATTCTGATCAAAGGCAGAACCCAGTAAAAGACAGTCTGACCTGCATGTCTTAGGGAATTGTAGGGTCATCAAGAATGATGGAGGACATTCTCCCATCACCAGTGTTGAATTAAAATTCACCTGTCAATCTTCCTGGCTTCTGGAAGTAGACTGGAAGAAGGGCTTCCTCTCCTTCACTTCAGGCAACTTGCTCTAGGTCAGTGATGGTGAACCTTTTAGAGACCCAGTGCCCAAACTCAACAGGCTGCCATCTGCACTGCAGAGGGGCAGAACAAACTCTGCTGGGGGAGGGTGGAAACACTCCCATTGGCTGCTGGGCAGAGAGGCAGAGTGAACTCTGTGCTGGGGGAGGGAGGAAGTGTTCCCATTGGGCTGCTGGGCAGAGAGGCAGGGTGAACTCTGTTCTGGGACAATGGCTTGTGTGCCCACAAAGAGAGCTCTGAGTGCCCACTCTGGCACATGTGCCATAGGTTCTCCACCACTGCTCTAGATAGAATGGATATATATATATTATTTTAGGATGTATTTATTTGGTTGGGATTTTTTAAATTTGTTGTGTGTTTTATTATATTATTTTGATATTTGTATGTACACTGCCCAGAGTGGGAAATTTCCCAAATGTGTGGTATAAAAATGCAATAAATAAATAAATAAATAAATAAGATAATGATGTGCAGATAGTCCTATCATGAACGGTCCTGCTCAGGCCTATGGCTTCCTTTATTAAATGAATCCATCTCATGTTGGGTTTTTTTCTGCTGCTACCACTGCCTTCTGCTTTTCCTAGTATATACACACTCTTTTCCAGTGAGTCTTTTCCAGACTATACTTTTGCATTCCTTCATGGAGAGAAATGAATAGCCTCAATGTCCCCTCTGTTTTCATTTGTCCTTTTCTCTGCTCACATATTTGACATCCTGCTTGCTAGCAGAACATGATCAAAAAAGAAAGGAACAAATGAGAAAGTGCTGCAGTCTCATGTAAGCAAACACTGGGACCAGACAATTTTCCAATATCATATGATGCTCTTCTGCAAGCATTCCACAGTCATAGGACCAATGGGTGATCAGTGGTGAATAAATATAGAGAAACCTTCTAAAAAATTATCTACACCAAATTTTCCCAGATTTTGCATTCTGAATTTCTTATAATAGTAATCATTTCATGCCAGAGATTACTCTGGGTTGAAAGAATTGTTGCTGGAGAAACTCTGTTCAGGGGATTCCCAAATGAGGCTCCTTTCAAGTCCCCAAGTCCCCTTGGGTATTGAAACCTGAGCTTCCAGTCTCCAGTTCAGCATCTTAACCACTAAGCCACCAGGGGAGCTGCATTTCTTGATCTGCTTTCTTTAATGAAGTTAATACACAAGGTAACCTGCACTGTTTCACTTCTTCATTTCATTAATGGCAGCCATAATGAATGCATTCCCTGGAGAAGCTTACCTGATGCTTACACTATGCTACCGGTATATCCCTACTTTCTCCCAAGCCCTGGTTCAGGAGAGCTTTCAATTGAATGAAATAAATGCAATTAAATCAAAATACGTCGTTATCACTAATGTAACAGATTTAAAACACAGTTTAATAACCCTTCAATAGAAGACAATCCTGCACCTCATCAGTTAAATCCCTGTTCCACTGCAAGTGAATTCAGTTGACAACAACATGTCTTCCCCCATGTTTTGTGGACAGGATTTATACTTGGATGTCTTCAGCAACAGTGTTAGGCCAATCACCTGTTATATTGCTCCCCTTATGGAAAAAAGCAGACACCAAAGTTTTTATTACTGTATACACATATTATGAGCTAGCAGATAGTTTCACATCAATTTGATATATGTTTCCTTTCCAACATGGCATTGCTAGAAAATGCCTGACCATTCTCACTATATCTAGATTTGCAGCTGGCAAAGATCCAACACAGGAAAAATTCCCTGTTAAAAATTCTTCCTTTATTCTCATGCACGCCAAATAAATTCTAATGGAATATTATTATTTTTCTCTCATATGAGTTTTAAAGTGCCTTATTGGTTTTTAGATATTCAAACTGCTGCTGTGAGGTTGGTTTCACTGGTATCATTGGTTTGGGGTACAATGCCAGTGTACGAAACCTGTGGGTAAAAAGCATTACAATACTATGCACCTGATTACACTGATTATGTTAAGCAAACAGCTCAGTTTGAAATAAATAATTTTGCCCTCTATAAGTATCCTTAGTAGTTTTTTATTTACTTACCCTTTCACAAAGTAAGTAAATAAATGAAGTCATATAAGGGGAATTATTCCTGCTTCCTAGGGGTAGATAGTGATAGAAACAAATTATGAAAGCATCTCATTTTAAAAATAAAAATTATAACCAGCTGGGATCCAATTAATTTCAGATACCTGACATATTTGAACAGTACTGTATGAGCTTTATTCTGAAGTTTCATCCTTTGAACTGTCCTTGAATTCATCATTTCATAGATGAAAACAGCCATATGATTTTCTGTATTCCAGAATTTAAGGGTACAATTGTATAAAGATTACCTGGGAGTAAGTCTTATTTAACTCACTTGGAATTCTGAGTAGAGTTACATAGAATTTCAGTACCAGTTAGATATGTGGAAAGGTACCAATGCAATAACGAGGTTTGTATGACTGAGCTGGGGTGCCAAGTATTGTTTAGTGGGCAAACTGATGGACTATGACTCAGGAAACATGGGTTCGATTCCCAGCTTAGCCATGGAAACTTGGGGCGGGGGCAGGGAGAGAGACTGATAAAAACCTCTCCTTAAGCTCAGAAGCCATATTAGATTTGCTATGTCAGTTTCAACTTGACAGCA
Organism: Furcifer pardalis; assembly: GCA_030440675.1. Taxonomy (NCBI): domain Eukaryota; kingdom Metazoa; phylum Chordata; class Lepidosauria; order Squamata; family Chamaeleonidae; genus Furcifer; species Furcifer pardalis. Next base: position 90,346,591 of record CP126893.1, read on the forward strand.
CATAACAATGAAGATTATGTTAAGAGGTAGCTTCGTTTCGCTTATTAACTATGGAAATTATTTCCTTCACTTAGGAAACTGAAAAAAGTTATGATTGAGAGATTCTCCTATTGTTATAAATATTTTCAGGGATGCTCACTGACCCTTGACCTGGCCCATGTACATGAATGAGGACCTGAATGACCACTTGTCCTTTGGAAATACTCTGGCCCAATTCTTGACTAAATCCACAACAGTATTTCTAACTTTTGAAACCTTTGGAGGAGGGCACAATGCCTGCAGATGGAGAAATGTGATTGGTTGTGTCTTGAGGCAGACGTTTACTCAAGCACCAACAGAATTATTTCTGACAGAGGTATCTGTCCATCTCCATTCCATTCCAGAGAATACAGGGGGAAAAGAAAGCAGGAGAAATATTGACGGTGATGGTCATGACATTGCCACATCAATGAGAAAAAGAAAAAGCAAAAGGAGGCAGGGGGGAACCCTAATTAACACTTTTTGAAGAATCTTCTGAGAAGAACTAAAGGAAGTCAAATGTGGCACTGTGTTTCTCTTTCATCCCACAGCCTTTATCTGTACTGCTTTATCTCAGCTTCGGGCCCTCCTGGTGCACGCTGTGTCAGAATTTCAGGGATTGCTTGAGGAATCACTTCCCCTGTTTCAATAGCAATTACGGAGCTGCGAAGCTATATAGGTGAATTTAACACTTCCCTTGGCCATCTTGGGACAATCAGGAGAAGTGAATTTATTTATTTTTTGCATTTGGTAAGTGATCACTGTAGATGACCTGGTGTGTGTGTGTGTGATTTACTGGGATGTAAGTAATGGATTGAAACAGTGACTATCTATGAAATGACATCAGCCCTGCGGGATGGGAGGAGATCTTTGGCCGGGAGCGCAAGGACTGCTCCTACCTGCTGGCGCTCCTGGGCCACGCCTCCATGCAGGGCTCAAAAAACTGCTGGCCGCACCCGTCACCACCGCCTCAACATTAGCCCTGCTGGATGGGAGGAGACTTGGACACTTTGTAATGAGTTGTATTGAATTGTGTGTATTATATTGCTTTGTATTTGTTGTATTTGGTTGCTCATGATTTTGTAACACTGTATTTTGTATTGCTGTAAGCCACCCAGAGTCGCTGTCGCGAGTGGGGTGGGGTATAAATCTAAAGATAATAATAATAATAATAATAATAATAATAATAATAATAATAATAATAATAATAATAATAATAATAATAATAATAATAATAATAATAATAATAATAATAATAATAATAATAATTAGGTTCCATAGAGAAGCACCTGGCGTGCAGTGGTCCATGGGGTTGCAAAGGGTTGGACTCGACTATGCCACTGAACAACAAGATAAGCACTAACAGGGATTGCTAGCCCAATCATGTTTTTCAATACTCCCCCTGGGCCCACCATCCCGCCCAGAGGAGATGTCCAGCTGTGGGCGGTGAGGCAACGCTCCCGCCCTCCCTGCGGGCCCCACCATCTCGCCTGAAGGAGAAGACTGCCATTATTTGGCACATTTCATTGTAGCAGCCACCACCACCAGAAACACCTGCAGCTGGGCGGAGAGGCTGCCGCCGCGTCCAGCTACGGGAATCTCTCCACCTGTCCCTAGGGGCTCTGCCCTGGCCAGGGCTTAAAAGCCGCTATGGCGGCAGGACTTCTTCGAGGAGCAGCCGCCACCAGAAACACCTGTGGCTGGGCGGAGCAATTTGTCAGTAGTTTGTCACTTGTTGGGGTTTTTTTTGCTTAGTTTTCTGCTTTTGTAATTTTTGTGTAAACTGAATTGATATTTGGAATTTTTGATTGTTGCTTGATATTGTTGCCTATTGAATTCTGATGCTGTAATGATTTATATTATAGCATCTCTGATTTATTTTTTAGGATGTCCTGATATTTTGTAATTGCAATTGTTACTGGAGAGAGAGAGAGATAGGGATGTATTTTTTGATATATTTTGTGATGTTATTCCTGCTATGTGATATTTGTAATTTACTATGTGATATTTGTAATTGCTTTTATGTTATGGAATGTGCTATGTAATTGTAACTGTTTTTTTTTTGTAAGCCGCCCAGAGTCGCTGTGCGAGTGGGGCGGCATAGAAGTCGAAATACAAATACAAAAAATACAAACTTAAGGGGTAAAAATTACACTTCCATGGACTGTCCTCAGACAATCATGACAAGTGCTTAATTTTCAGGATCTGCAGCAGTTAACAAGCCACCATAAGATCCAGAAGTTTGTTCAGAAAGCAACTTCTTCGCTCTTTTCTATACCTCTCACCAGAATATAACTCTAGGCAGTTTACATAAAAGCCAAGCATTGTGGGACTGATTGATCTGCTCCAGAGCACATATGATGTGTGTGTGTGATTTTTATCATGGTCAAAACACCCAATGAATGGGTTACTATTATCCTGTTCTTTATGTACCAGTAAGCTACAAATCAGTAAGCTACAAATCAGAGCTGTTCAGCCACACTGGCTGCTCCTTTGTTCATCTCAAACTGAAGACTATGCTCTCTTTGGCTTTATTTATAGGTCAGCAAGTGACAGAAGGCACAGAGGAAATCATTAGGACAAGCATTGGGCTCCTATACGGCTAGCCATTAGATGGTCAGCATGCTGTGGATGGGTAGTTCATAGTACATTATTTGCACATTTTCTGTTTCTTATGGGGATGGTGGGAGCATCCCTCCCTCTTACCAGAGCTGCCTGTTGACTTCCTGGAATTTCAGAAACCTTTGGGAAACCTGTACCAGAGGTGCATTTATTCTTAGCACTGGCTGGGCATTTTAAACAGCTCCCCTTTTGTATTATTTCTGTTGATTGGAGGGTGGTCCTTGCAGGGCTAAATAGAGTTCATAGGATGAAAATGGCCCGGGCCCCTATGGCCAATGACCTCTTAGGATACCATTGGCCATTTCTGGCTAGAAGAAAGGCGAAATAAAAATGTGGGGTTGTAAAAGTGTCAGGCAGCACTGAGGGTAGCAATGGGAGAGGAAGGTCAGTGGGGCCCACAGGATGTAAAAGAAGGTTGTATTAGTCTCTTACCACTTAGTTATAAGGTCTGGGTTATCAGTCCATGTTCCAAGAACTTCTCAGACACAGACAAGTGCTCAGTTAAGTTAAAGGTTTCCATATAAAACATTTAAAAGATTAACTTTACATGCATAAGAAAAGACATTACAAGATCAGAAATTCAGCATTCACATAAAGAAAAGACAAGGCATCTATTAGCTTAAGTAAATGGGTCCCCACCCTCTTGAGAAAATACTCCAAGTTGAAGGCAAGACAATGCGACTTCCTGATCTGTAATATTTATCTACCTCTAACTTCCCCTTCTATGTCTAAAATGACATAAATTATACTTAGTTTAGATAATGCTTGGCTTATCTTTTCCATAAAAATCACCCTCTTCTAATAAATGTTTCTTCTCTTTTGGTCAGATGTTCCCTTAAACTCTGTGATTTGTTTCAAAATTTCCACATGATTAGAGACATATGTGAGTGATCATCAAAAAAATCAATTGCACCGGCGTTAGCCATTGCCCCAGTTTCACTTCTCCTTTATATGCTGGCAAGATCTAACAGGTCTACTTTAGGACACAACCCCTCCTAGCTAGTTAATGGAAAAATTGCAACTGATAGCAAGCTTATCACCTCGCCGCTTCCCCTTGCAGCCCACACCACCAGCTGGGGACAAGAAGCAGCTGCGGCTGCCATCGCCACCACCCACCTGGCCCTGCCTGGATGGAGGGTTGAAAAGACCATGGGCTGGAGGACCTTGCCGCTTCCCCCCGCAGCCCACACCACCAGCCAGGGACAAGAAGCAGCTGCGGCTGCCATCGCCACCACCCACCTGGGCCTGCCTGGATAGAGGGTTGAAAAGACCATGGGCTGGAGGACCTTGCCGCTTCCCCCCGCAGCCCACACCACCAGCCAGGGACAAGAAGCAGCTGCGGCTGCCATCGCCACCACCCACCTGGGCCTGCCTGGATGGAGGGTTGAAAAGACCATGGGCTGGAGGACCTTGCCGCTTCCCCCCGCAGCCCTCACCACCAGCCAGGGACAAGAAGCAGCTGTGGATGCCATCGCCACCCTTCCTGGCCCTGCCTGGCTGGAGGGTTAAAAGAATGTCGTGGCCATGGGCTGGAGGACCTCACCACTTCCCCCTGCAGCTCACACCACCGTCTGGAGATGAGAGACAGCTGTGGCCACCATCACCACCCTTCTGGCCTTGCCTGGCCAGAGGGTTGAAAAGATGCTGGGGCTACCAGGGTGCCCTTATAGTCTGTATCCCCTTTCCTGGCTGTTGTTGCTTCCGCAGCTGCCCAAAGCCTTGCCCTCCCCTGGCTGGAGAAGGGACAGAAAGCTGCCCCATCATACTGCATTTTTATTCTTATGTTAGATATATTGATTGTATTGGCTGTATTGTATTATGATATTGTATTTATATTTTATATTGTAATATTGTTTCATGGAAAGTTAGCCGCCCTGAGTCACACCATCAAGCAGGGCAGCATAATACAAGTCTAACAAATGAAATGAAATGAATGAATGAAATATTTACTAAAGAACTTATTAATCTTATTTATAGCCTGTAACCTAGCAGTGCTGATGCACATCTATGAGTAGCTATATGTACAACTGGAAAACACTTTAGTTGTTAAATAACCTACTAAACCAAGAAGAACTTCCTTGCCTTAAAATAAAAATAAAACAAACTGTTCCAGAAGCGTAAAAGGAACAGCACAAGACCAGTACAGCATAATATCAACTCAGAGTGAAGCCTTACAGAGTTCAGCTGGGGTGACTTTTGATTCAATGTGTATCCTGAAACCTATTCACGCCTACCTGAAAATAAGTATCTTTCAAGTAAACAAACTAAACAAGCTGATCTTCTTCAAACAATTCTGCCCATGAGTATAGTAAAAATTTATATTGCAAGTGCTAGCATTACCATATATTTCACTTTTGAGCTGATAAGCAGTTCACTTCAGAAGAGATCTATCCAATCCCCCAATGCCCAATTGCAATGTTTTTCCTTCTGCTGCTTTTTGACCATCTGACAAGCTGGTTTAACCTTTCTAAAAGAGAAGCGCAGGATATATGTAAGATGAGACACGCAGGATTTAAAAGCATTTGAAGCTGCTTATTTGGCTTTTAGGTTGGTTTTTTAAGCCATACTCACTCTTCTGCCATGACTTAAGGATATTACTAGTTGTGCCTTTATATCTGTTAAAGTAATAGAGTAATTGGCAAATCCAGATCTGTAATTGATTGGCTGCTAAGCAAGCCTCCAGAATAGGAGGAAGGGAGGGAGTTTTTATATTTTCAGTTGGACATACAGCAGATAGCCCATAGGAGAGATAATAATTTATTTACATTCTTACCAGCCTTGGCTCACTCCTGGTTAGATCATGAAACATTTGGCTTTGGAGCCATTGGTAGATGCCAAGTTCCATGCTGGAGTGAAGCAACATAATTATTTATTGCTGTTGTTGCCAGGTTCATCCTCAAACTGTTTTGTGGCTCCATATTGTTAATGCAAACTGAGCTAGAAACAATTTGGTTTTATAAGCTTGAAAGAAACAGGTAACTAGTTAAGCTCTTTTCAGTCTAGTATAGTGGGCAGAAACTTGACTATACTGTATCTGTCAAATTCTGGCAGGCAATATCTTTTGTCTGTTGAAACAGCCGTTGCATAAGATCAGCCTTGCATATAACACATTGCAAGTATCTAGTCAGAAGGTTCTTCATTTTATTTAACTTGTCCAGAAGTAATCACAGCTGGCAACCCATCCAAAGACAGCAAGAGTCAATATCTGGCATCACTCCTCAGAAGCTTATTCTCCAAGTGTCTCAAGCAAAGTTTGACAGAAAGGTTTGTCATGTTTTATTAAAGTGACCAACAAAACTAAGCGTAGTAATAATTTTGTGCTGTCAACTCAATTCCAGCTTATGCCAACATGTGCCGACTCTTTCCAGAGTTTTATACATTAAAACTATACAGAATTGGTTTACCATTCTGTTGTTCTGGGGTTACGCTGGATCTGTATACCTTGCCTGTGATAGTACAGGCTGGCTCTTCTCCTGGCAAGCACCACTAAGCTATCCAGACAGCTAATAAAAGTACATAATAGAAGATGAAAAACGCTTTTTCACTAGTTCAGTTCTTTAGGGGGGAAACCAAGACTTTAGTGTTGTGAGGTGTTTAACTAATTCAAAACTTTTCCTACTTGTGAATGATACAAGACAGACAAAAATGTATTAAATAACACATTAAACTGCACCTATTTTATAATAAAGAAAAGGATGATGAATAATACGTAGTCTTTTCAGTAATAAAAGCAACTTTCTTATTAAAAAACATTTTACTATTATTTGCCTATTTTATATGTTTATATCTTTGTTGTTTTTACAGTCTTTGCAAAGGCTGATGTAACTATATAGTAGCTTGAAATCAATTGAACACAGCAAATGTCTTCATTATTTTTTAAATAATTGTTTTTTAGGTGGGTCTACAATTGGTTGAAGAGCAATACTCAGTAGGTATCATTGACTGTGGTCTAACAACTTTCAGGGCGTCTTGAGTTGAGTGTTAAAAGAAAAGAGCTGTGTAAGATTTTTATAAATGGTAGATGAAGATGTAAGGGGAGGTTCTAGTCACTGGTGGGATTAAAAAAATTACTACCTACTCTGGGGGCATGGAATGGTGGGCGTGGCCAGGGGGAAAGCCCTGCGATGTACCCAAATTAGAACTACTTTATTTCAAAACTTGGATGGGCAGGGCCAGCCGGAATGTCTGCAAACTGGGGCGAACCCTGCTGAATCCCACCACTGGTTCTAGTCGCACAGATGGCATGGATATGGGAGGGATAGTTAACACCCTTCAAGAACGAATCAAAGTTCAAATGGTCTTCATAAAATGATCTTCACTGTGCTAACAAACAAGGTCATATAGCAGTGTAGAGAACCACATTTAGAGTCAAAGAGGCATAGGAATTAGATAAGAGACCTGACTTCAGAGGGGTGCATGCAGAAATGGTTTATTATTTATTTATGTGCTGCCTATCTCCCATAAGGAACCTTTAGCAGCTCTTAAGAATGAAAACTATAATGATTTTAGGTTTAAGATACTGTATTATACAAAAACTGTATTTAAAATAAATTAAACATCATCATTATTATTATTATTATTATTATTATTATTATTATTATTATTATTATTATTATTATTATTATTATTATTATTATTATTATTATTTTGGCTTGTATGCCGCCCCACTCGCAATGTGACTCTGGGCGGCTAACAAAAAAATAGGGCATTACAAGTTACAATCTCACAGTATAACATAAGCATAATACATATTTCAAAAATAATACATATTTCAAAACATTTCAATGCAATACAGACAAAGCAGCCAGGGGAAGAGTACAGGGGAAAAGTCCAGTGGTGGCAACGAAGGTGTCCAGCGTTTTTATGGCTGGCCCCAGCCCCACCACTCAGCTGTTTGAACTTCCCTAAGGGCCAGGGCCAGCCAAGGGAAGCATCTGGCAAAGGCGGCACGGGGCATCCGGCGTTTTTATGGCCAGCCACAGCCCTGCCGCTCAGCTGTTCGAACTTCCCTCAGGGCCAGGGCCTGCCAAGGGAAGCGTTCGGCAAAGGTGGCAAGGAGCGTCTGGCATTTTTATGGCCAACCCCAGCCCCGCCGCTCAGCTGTTTGAACTTTTTTATTATTATTATTAAATTAGATTTATATGCCCCTCTACTCACCTCACTGAGGCGACTCAGAGGGGCTCACATAACATAAACATATACAGTATCACAATCTCAAATATAAATACAGCATAATATAAAAATATAACAACAGATGCAGCACAGATAACACAATCAATCAATTTTACATAAAAGAAAAAACAATACAATAAAATACAGTGTAAAAATACAATACAGTCAAGAGAGACAGCAAGGTCTTTATGGCTGAGCTAGCTGGTCCACACAGCTGGCCCTCATTCCCCCTCTCCAACAGGCAGGGAGAGTTCTGTGATGTTCTTGAGGTGGTCATGAAGGCAGCAATAGCAGTAGCAGCAAGGTCTTTATGGCTGAGCTAACTGGTCCACAGAGCTGGCCCTCATTCCCCCTCTCCAGCAGGCAGAGAGAGTTCTGTGATGTTCCTGAGGTGAGAGCTCCTGACCAGGGAGGGGGGGTTCAAAGGGTGATAACTGAGGCTGCTCTAGCATCCAGTGTGTCTGCACATTGCCCGGGGGGGGGGAGCAGACCAGCTGAAAATGCTGTACAGAGTGGACTTAATGCCTGTCTGGACAGGTTCTGAGTTCCTTAAAGAAAGGTGGGGTAATCAGGGAAATTTCCAATTCTTTGCTTGTTATCCCCTAAAATGTAGATCAGAACTTTCTGGCAGTCGTATATCAAGGGATGCTGGAAAAGCTGAATCTCCTGATGGGGGTTCAAAAGATGTACGTTGGGGTTGACTGGGACTACTCCAGCTTCCAGCTACACTAGGCACTAGTTTGATTAATCCCAGAAGGGCACTTGGAATATAAGACTACTAAGGAAACATAATGATAAAAAGCAAAAAGGTAATACTATTCATATGACTGTATAAGAGACACTTAGATTGCATTAAATGTTGCAGTGAACAACTATGCTGTAGATCTTGGATTTTTCTATAAAGAATGTCTGGCCTTACTGGAGAAAAGGCTTCTTTCCTGTATGAAGAATGTTATTCAGATTTTGGAATAAGTTCATGACAAAAAAAAAATGACTCCAGTTTGTGAATTCAAACACTAGTGAAATTAAAACATTCCTCTTCTAGTAACCCTTATTTAATTCCCTCCAAAGTTTCTAATACCACCTTCTTGAGGGTACAAAATTCTTTTTAAAAAATATATTTCCAAATAAACATTTATAAGGGAAGGAAGCATTGGTGGCTTTTATCTAGATATCATTAAGAAGCCGTGACATCCTTAAGAGATTGCAAAACCTTATTTGCCATCAAAATGGAAAACCTGACAGCTTCCATTAAAAGCAAGATATTTTATTGCAATGACAATAGCTTTAAACCAAACCAAACAAGGGTTATAAATTATTCCCAGGGTCTGGATCTAATAGAAGTACTGTGTGATTCTCTTTTTTCCTACTGTTCTTTGATTGATAATTTCTCAGTAGACCTTAAAGGTGACAGGATCACCAAAAAATTCCCACACTTATCTGAGCAGCTACTGAAGATGGATTCATGTGTAGATCCTACACCATAAATTACATTCCCAACTCAGCAAATATTCAAGTAGAATAATACATCTTGTCTCACTGTTCTGTGTTTTCTTGATCTGATGTAACCCTGTGAACTACTGCTCCCTGTCAGTTTGAGTCAAAAGTTTATTCTTTAAGAAGTAAATTATGCCCTTATTTATATATAATATAATTGTTTTCATTCTCTCTGCAGCTTGCACAGACAAGGAGCTGAGAAGCCTTGCATCTCGTCTAAAGGATTGGTTTGGTGCTCTTCATGAAGATGCAAATCGTGTCATCAAGCCAACCAGCTCTGACTCAGCACAAGGCCGTAAGATGACAAATCTAAAAATAAAGTTTAAGATAAATTCTTAAGTTCATTGGCATCTACAACAGTTATAGCAAGAGCTAATGTCAGTTCTGTTGCCTAATTATGCTGTGACACATACTTCACTATAACCACTTTTCTTTTGTGTAGCAATAGCATCAGAATTTTCGACAGCACACTTATATTACAGTGAGTCAGAAAACTCAGTGGGCTGGAACCTTCAATATATTAAGCAGATAAGAAAATATATCTATGAAGCAGCATGCCTCATCCACTGGAATGGGGACCAGAAAAACATGCCTGTATCATTCATTATCTTGAAAGAGATGCAGAGAGGGCATTCAACGTCAGTGAACATATATTCATTAGTATTTACAACTGTTTTTCAACATATAGTTATTTTCACTGTGTTCTTACTGGGGATTATGTTATGCTACTCCATAGCCCAGGGATTCTTAACCTGCGTCCCATGGGCCTGATACGGCCCACAATGCCATTTATGTGGCACCTCACTGACTCCACCACACCAGGATGTGTCATGTGGTGTGGGAAGGGCAAAATGGCCATCCGGCCCCCGAAGCTGTCTGAGGGAGTGTGACCCAATGACCCCTGGCTTAAAAGGGTTGAGAACTCCTGCCATAGTCTAATACCAAAAAGACATGAGGTTTTCGTCACCCCACTCTATTCCCATAAGTAGTATGGCTCACAGTTAAGGTTTCTACACATTCAGTTTCCCTTCGCTAATGTCTCTTGCCAATACAAGCAGGCATTTAAATCAGGGCTTCTCAACCTGCAGCGCACAGCACCAAATCATCCACCCCCTGACCTCACTCCAGCCGTGGCTGCAGACACATTTATGACAGCATTTATGGTGGTGGAAACCACTAGTCTGCCCCCTCAACTGTCTGAGGGAGCATGACCTGGCCCCCAACGTAAAAAGGTTGAGAACACTTGGTTTAAATGGATGTTCCTGGTACAAATAGCATAGAGTAACATTCTTGAAACTGCTTGAACCTTCTTCTTAGTCTTGGGTTTATTTATGTCCTGCAGTTGCTCTAATTTTAACTCTTTCAGGTAGCCAGGGATATATTTAACTAGAGGAGGGTTGCACTTTGAAACAGTGTGGCCATCATATTTATTTATTTATTTATTACATTTCTATACCACCCATTTGGGAAATTTCCCACTCATATACTTCCCCACTTCATTCTAGAACTTCAACCCAATTCTCTATATCACTCTCTTTTTCTTTCTCTTCCTGCCCCCAATTCTTCCTCTGTTTCCCTATGTAGCTGGTGTGTGCAATCATTTTTGCTGTCTGCTACATACTCAATCATACCCAGGACATACCTGATTGCACATGGGGAAATGGAAGAGACAGAACGAAAATTGCAAAAACCACTTACACAATTTCCCTTACCTACAGGCTATTTCACAACAGGATCGTGACCATCAGTTTCAAGTTTCATAAACCATCAACAAGTGATAAATAAGGGAATTAAGAAGGTCATTTTGGGCTGGGCTCTTCATTGCCCTTCAGACAGTGTTATGTCAGCTGTCTCTGGAATGTGTCACCCCCAAATCCAGATGGAGATGTCAGCACATTTCAATGACAACATAGGATGAGTGCATAAGAGGTGACTGCTCTGAAATCTCAAATTTTCCAGCATAAAGTCTTGATAGCAAGGTGGGAGTGGGAATGTAAAGCTTGGATGCATTGAAAGCCAGACAGTGGTTTATAAATCCCTGGCATTTTGTCTCTTGAGAAGATTTTTGGAAAATAGCCATGCTGGATCATGCCCAGCATACTCTAGGAAAGTGCAAGAGGAAGAGGTAGAGGACAACTGTGGTGCCTTGGATCCTGGAGGCAATATAAAACCACTATAATTCATTGCCATTGATGTCCTTACCCTTGAATAATTAATCTAATCCCTATTTTCATCATGAACATCATATATTACATAAACAAATCCTGTAATTTTGTCTGCAACTACTTTCTGAGCAGCAAGACCACTTATAGCTCTTTGCCAGAAGGTTCTCAACTTCCTGGCTCTGGCAGAAACTGTGCAGAGTGGAGAGGAAGGCAAACAAGCTTTCTGCTTCTTGGCTCACCTCCTGGTGACTGACAACAGAGAGCAGGCAGGGAACCAAGAGGTTAAAAGGATTCCGTATCACTTCTCTCAATGCCTTTCTCTAGCTAGGGGCCAATGGATTCTGCTATGACTGAGTGAAATGTCAGCAACCTCCCACCTATTCTCCATAAAATTTGCCAAACTTGACTAATTTTTTCCCCATCTGCAGGTCAAAAAATTCACAGCAAGCTTGATGTGCTGTGAATATCCCTGTGACAGGCACTAGATTGGAAATATAATTTTAAACAGAATACTTTTAAAAATTACAATAATTATGAGACACATCACCCTGATCTCTGAACAAGAAATCGTGAGATTTTTCTCAGTACAAACACATGTCTTTTTTTTTTTTTGATTAATTAGTCCCTGTGAGGAGTGGGGGGAACTAACTATGAGCAAACCTAAATGTTGCATGAAGCAGTGCTTCTGCATAGATACCAAGTGGCTTAAATCCAAGTTACAGTCCCATCTATGGTGGATGCATTGAACATGATTTACCTAAGAGTTCACTCTCTATTCAACAACAGACTCAGTGGGCCATTGGTTTCTGTTCAATTAGATTTTAACTCTGGTTAATGCCTGGGTAAAGGTAAACATCACCCTTGCTTGAAAGCCAGTCATATCTGACTATAGGGTTCAGTGCTCATCTTTGTTTATAGCCAAAGAGTCTGTATTTGCAGACATTTCTGTGGACATGTGGCAGTCGTACTTGGACACCAAAGTGCACGGTATGCTGTTTACCTTCCCACTGAAGTGGTCCCTATTTATCTACTTGCAATTTCTTGCTTTCCAACTGATAGGTTGGCAGGAGCTGGGACAAAAGACGGGAACTCATTCCATCATCCAGTCCTCAGGTTTGAACTGCTGACCCTCTGCCTCCCAATCAGCATCTTAACCACTTGAGCCTTAAATTATTTTAAAGAACAAACTGTTACTTTAGCGATTTATGAAATTCAAAAGAGCATGTGAAGAGCCCACAAGAAGATGCCAGGCCTCTTGCCTTCATCCCCCCCCCCCCCCGTGTTCCATACTGGCGCCTGGGCATTGCATGCAACAGATTGTTCCCTGAAAAGGTAAAAAATCATCTTTGAAAGCCACTCATGTCCAACTGTAGCAGATGGTGCTAATTCTGTTTACAGCTAAAGAGCCACTGCTATCTGTGTCTGCAGATGTTTAACTGCTAAATTGCCAGAAGCTGGGACAGATTACAGGTGTTCACTCCATCACACAGCATTCAGGTCTTGAACTGCTGACCTGCTAACCTTCCAGTCATCTAACTCAGCACTTCAGTTACTAAGCCACTACTCCCCCTTCTCCTGATAGGACATATAGATAATTTCTGATCCATGTTGGTTTCATATCTACTCCTTCCACACTTCATTCAGCCATGTTTCTTTGTTAACTCACATTTAAACATTCAAATAAGTCGAAGGAAATAAATAAATAAATAAATAAATAAATTGAAAATGGTATTTAAATATACATTTTTATCTATTTTCTCTCAAGGTTTTTTAGGCTAAGATCTGCATTACAGAATACAAAGAGGTGAAAAACCTGGAGAATAATCAGAGCTCCCAAGTTTATTCCCCCACTACCATCCTCAGAAACCCCCTGCCAGCATGAGAACAGTAGCTTTCTAACCAGTTTCTAACTTTCTAACAGTGGCTTTCTGTTATCATAGCAGTGTAAATTGGGTTGCTGACTGCAATCCTGAGGCACTCCTGCCCTCGGGATATAGAAAATTAAAGAATGGGAGAATGAAAGAAGACTTCAAACTGAATATTATTCCTAGTGTTTCAGTTGGTGTTTGCAATAAATGTTCACCTTAAGGGGAAAGCTGAGCTGGATGAGCCCTCCACTTTTAGCCTCAAATGTTACCATTCAGGGATGGATTTATTGCCTCTGTGGTGTTCATTCTTTTTCCTGCATTTCTTTTCCCATCCTTTCCTTCCTCTCAGTTTCCCATTATATTAAATATAATCAGCTGTCACAATACCTCATACTACGATTTTAATCCGTTCCACAGGGCTTGTTGTTTTACGAAACAATTGCTATATGATACATGCGTCTTATAGTGATTTTCCCTATGGGATGCATCATGCAATGATTTGAAACAGTGAAACATCATGCCACCTTCCCCCCCCCCCAAAGGCAAGAGCAGGAAGGAGGTGGCAACCAAGATCCCAACTGCCATTTGACATCGCAGAAGCCCAGGGGGAGCTACGTTTGAACCATGGTTATATGATTCTCACAACTTTTCAAGATACTCCGGGTATCCACCAATAGCCAGAGGGGAGAGAGGAATCTATTATTGATGTAGAAAAATGTATTATTATTATTTTGTTGTGTTGTTTTGCTGATTGTAAGCTGTCCTGAGTTGCCATGGCGAGTGGGTAGCGATATAAATCTATTATTATTTCTTTGCTGAGTGGTTTTTCCCATTGAAAAATTGTTGTAGGATTTTTTTTCCATATGGAAAATTGTTATGCGGGATGCCTTCCCCCCCCCCAAAAAAAAAACAACAACACCTAATTGTTATGCGATTTTGTTGCTATATGGGGCAATTGTTGTATGAGGTTCCACTGTATGTTCTTGTAGTTCTCTTTACATGACTGAAGTAGTCTAGCCTTCTGGATTAATGACAGATGACATTGTCGTTTTTAGATTACCTTTGGTATAGCTATCTGGTTGCAGAGCCAGGAGTTGGAAGTTTGATTCCTCATTGGGCCTCCTTGGAGAAGAGCCAACCTCTGTAGCCATAGGGCAAGCCACATAGTCCCCAGGTGTCCCTAGAAGAAGGGAATGGTAAACTTAGCATCCCCTGGAAAAGGTCACCATAAGTCAGAATCAGCTTGATGGCACATGCAATACATAAAAGCCTTCAACAGTAGGCATTCCTCTTTTTTAAACTGTGGGGTAAATCAGCATGTGAAGATTTCTCTCATTAATAATCAGACTCAGCAGAAGATCACAGGTAGTAGCCTATAGCAGCAGAGTCTTACCCATTTCTGCTAAGCAAAGAAAAATGCAGAGTTGCCTCTGAGTCCTATTCTTTTCACCATAACAGTGGAATCTCTTCAGAACATGATAAAATTGAGTTTAAAGACTCAATACATTAGCATAAAGAAAAGAGTTCATCGGATTAACCTTTATGATAATGATATCCTGCTGTTCTTGTCAGATGTCGTAAAATCTGTCCCTATTATAAAAATGTTCTGGGATGTTTCCATGTGTTTTCAGTATTTAAAGTTAACTACTCAGAGTCTGGACTTCTGTCTATAACTTAATTCTGTCAGTCCAACATAAACTTCATGACTTGCTGATCTGATTTGCAACAGGTAGTCATTCAGAATACTGTACATCCTTTTCTATTCAAAAACAACCATTAAATTTACCTTGTAGGAGGAGACAAGAAGTGAATCCTTAAGACTGAACAGTAGCAGGTTGATGGGCATGCAGGTGTCTGACTGACACCATCTACTACAGTGAAGGAACATTAGCTGATCCTGAGCTCATTAGACTATTGAGACTCATTAGACTATTGAGATTTTACATCCTCATACTCACCCACCCACCCACCCAAAACCAATCCATTGTAGTTTTTCCAGGTTTTCAGCTTCTAACCACTCCATGTCTGGGCATTGTGATTGCTAATCCACACTAGGTGTTCTCTGAATACATGCAGCTAAAGGAACAGTAACAACCCCGTCTCTGTGGGGAGCCAGCCTTGGCTCATTATTTTTTAATTACCTGATTTATCCTCTTGGAAAGAGAGCTGTCTTTGTTTTTGTAGCTTAATGTGTGCCTACATCTCTGTCTCTCCGTGGATGTGAAATTCACACGTGGATGTAAAATTTAAAGCAAGCGAATATGTTTGTGAGCTCCCTCTGCTAGATTTCACTAAACTTTGCATCATCCCTCTCCACTGCAGATACTGGTTGAGGCTTATGGGAATTACAGCCTAACATCTGTAAAAGCAGATTTAGCAGCATTTTTTCTTTATTATTGAAAGATGTACTTTGGTCAGGGGACCAAAGCTTGATCTCATGCCTGCAGTGTTCATTATTTTAAAACCTGGACCACAATGGAGGTCAAAAGGTTAAAGTCCCCTAGCCCATCCCTCCAGTCTAGATTCCTAACTTTGCACTTCCTCTCTGTGAAAAAGTAAGGAAATTTATTAATTGCATGCTTTCCAGTCAATTCTGATTTATGGCAACCCTTTCCAGGGTTTTTCTAGGTAAAGCATATTCAGAAGTGGTTTACCATTCCCTTCTTCTAGGGGTAGCCTGGGACTGTGTGGCTTGCACAAGGTCACACAGGCTGGCTTTTCCCTAAGGAGACAGAATGGGGAATCAAACTCCTTACCTCTGACACTGAGCTATCCTGTCAGAATAAGGGAAACATAGACACTAGCGATGTCTTCATAGTAATGTGGGTAGTCTTTAAGGATAGCAGAAGGGCTCTGGGGAGCCCCTTAAGCCACAATCTAATCTAAAGTTTAACTTCTGTGGAAGAGGTAAAGAATGAGGAATGGAGGGAGAGAGTTGTTTCTGCCCACATACTTTTTAAAAATGCTTATTTTTATAATAATGAAATTACATCACTAGGAAAATAAATACCGGTAACTGCTTTGCTTTGCTTTGCCTTACAGGCTTTTGATTCCCATCCGAGCTAGAATTAAGCATGCATATAAAATTGCAAGTTAAATTCTATATTTCCTTACTTGTTACTATTATTTCTCAGCTACTCTTTGGAAAAGCACATTCTACTAGGCAGCTTTTTAAAATTTCCCGCTGGTGCTGGTGCTTCTTGTATGGTGTTTGGTGTTTGGCTGCTGAAAAAGGGAATTTTCTTGTTGAATCTCAGAGGATAAAATCTGCAAAGGCTGTGCTGTCCTATTTGAAAAAGAGAACTTTTTTCATTAATATAATTGTAATTTTCAATTAAAATACCTAGCTTGAGTAAGGAAAATAGACACTGTGTGAGCGTGTGCGTGTGTGTGTGTGTGTGTGTGTGTAAGAGAAGCAGGAGTAAACTGCTAATCAAGCCTTTTTTATACCCTGTGCATCTCTGCAACAGACATGACTACAAGTAGCACTTGCTTAATGCGCTGGAAGCAAGGACTGGCTGCCAATTTCCTCTTCTCCCACCCTTGATGCCCGAGCACACCAATGCTGGCGCCAAGCCTTTATTTAAAAAGTTTTAAAATGGGGACAAGGAGTGCTCAGTTCAGGAGAACTGACACCCCTGTGAGTGCCCGTGTGTTTCCTCTTGCTCCACAATGAGGTAGGAAGCTGAAAAAAATTCTGGCTTTGATCGCACCTCCTGAAATGATGCTCATGCATTCAATTTGAAAAAAAAGCAGAGGCCCAAGCAGCATAGGAAAAAAGTATAGCTGTAGTTGGGTGACTTTGTTTTGAAAGTAATATACTAAAAAATAATATTTTATTTGTATTAACCGAATCCCATTTAAAGGTTCTTCAGTGTTTCTTTTAAAAATATTTTTGATGTAATATAAAAACTACAAAATATAAAATAAGCATACAAATCATAGAAATAACAACAATAAGGACAGGTAA
Organism: Furcifer pardalis; assembly: GCA_030440675.1. Classification (NCBI taxonomy): domain Eukaryota; kingdom Metazoa; phylum Chordata; class Lepidosauria; order Squamata; family Chamaeleonidae; genus Furcifer; species Furcifer pardalis. The sequence continues at coordinate 90,363,903 of CP126893.1, forward strand.
AGGTAAAGATCACCCTTGTTTGAAAGCCAGTCGTATCCAACTCTAAGGTTCAGTGCTCATCTCTCTTTAGAGCCAAAGAGCCAGTGCTGTCTGCATCTGCAGACATTTCCATGGGCATGTGACAGGCATGCCTCAACACCGGCGTGCATGGAACACTGTTTACCTTCCCACCGAAGTGGTCCCTATTTATCTACTTGCAATTTCTTGGTTTTGAACTGCTAGGTTGGCAGGAACTGGGACAAAGACAGGAGCTCACTCCATCATGCAGTACCTGGGAATCCGACCTTCCTGTCAATGAGTTCAGCATCTTAACCACTTGAGCCACCACAGTGGACAACAAAACTTTAAAAAGAAAGAAAGAAAAATTGTGTATTCACCACCCATGGAACTGTATATGCCTTGACCCTTATACATATAACCTTTCTTTTAGATACTTGTCCCCTCTTTCCAAAAGGATGTATATTCTTGTCCCAGTCTCACTCCCTTCACTTTCACCAGAACACATTCAATATATTTTCCCCAAATTTCTTTAAAATAATTTATTTTTGTTAATCTCTTCTTTATTTATAATCCACATGTTAATCTATCATTTATTCCTATATTTCATAGTTCTTTCAACCAACCATCCAACTCAAATTGGCTATCTATTTTCCATTTTTTCACAATAAGTCTTCTCAAAGCTGTTACCATTACAATAATCATTTTTTTCTTATTTCTCTCTATCATTTTATTTACAAAGTCCATTAATAATGCTATTTTGGTCACATCTCTAATTTTATATACAATATTATATTAGTTTCTTCAAAAACTCTTTTCCAGATTTCTTTGATGAAGTTACATTCCCACCTTAAATGAAGATATGTCCCAGTCTCGTTTTACATCTCCAGCATTCTTTCTTATATTTAAAATCATACTAGCTTAACCGTACAGGAGCCATACACCATCTCCTAAAGGTACTTCAGTGTTTCTGACAGCTTCAACTGGAATTACAGTACAGTAACAGTATGATTCCTAATATGATGTGTTTCAAATTCACACTTAAAATAGCAGAGAGACTGCACTGCCATTCTAAGTTTTCAGGATACTAGTAGTACCTGACACACCAAGCAAAATACTTTGATACGTAACCTTTACAAGTGGGGAAAAATCTTTCTTTTATGGAATGTCAGGAAATGATAGCTTTACAAAAGAAAAAACAAGTGGTTCTATTGATTGGTCATAATCAGCGCTGACATGTTGCCCTACTTTCCAATGAATAGGAAAGTTGTGAGTTTGCCTGTATGTCTGTATCTCTGTCTCTGCCTGTGTCTTGCACTGAGGAACTATAGCAAGAATATAGAAAAATGAAGTGTGAATAATGTATTTTAGGTCCAGGACAAAGATATGTGGCTTCACAGATTTTCCCCAGATTACAAGAAAAAGATACTAGGGTTGATGAAGAAGTGGATAGTTCATTAGCTTTTCAACCTAAAACTCATGTTGCTTCCACACACATACACAGCCATAAATAACTAAGGCAGGACACTAGTAATGGGTTTTAAACTTGAGTCACAATTTATTTAAATTTCCCTAACCTGTGATAGGACCTGTGGTAGTGCAAAACTAACTTGGTGCTAAAACAGGTAGGCCCCTCTCTAGCCCTTAACAAATAAGCCCCTAGCACCTAGGTCATTTTGTGTCATCTCAGCCCTGCCCAGGCCAGCCATATTGGGAAGACATCCTCAGACCCATCCCCAGCCTCATTCACATGAATTCATAAATTGGTCATAATCTGTGTCAGCCTCATCGGACCACACTTTGTGGTGCCCATCTGTGGTTACTCAAACATCAAAGGATGTCCGTTGGGATTCACCACTACCATTCCACACTATCTGCCCCACAGCTAATTTTGACCAATTTGGATGCCACCACCTTAAGTAAAGTAAAGGTAAAGGTTTCCCTTGCTCGAAAGCCAGTCGTATCCGACTCTAGGGGTCAGTGCTCATCTCTGTTTCTAAGCCGAAGAGCCAGTGTTGTCTGCTTCTGCAGATGTTCCCATACCACCTTAACTGCCCTTTAAAAAAACCTGTAGGATACAGAATTGGATAGGCAAAAATATGACAGTCAGTTGAACCTGAGCCCAAAGTATCTAACCGGCCCCATTGGCAATCACAAACATACACTGGGCTACAGGGAGGGAGGGTGGTATGTGGAAACAAAGAGATTGCCTCTGAGCAGGTCTGACTAATAAAGCCTCCTCCCACCCCTATCCCCACAGTGCCACAAGCAGGACAAGCATAGTCCTGCCTCTCTTTGTTCACCTGGGGGTAAAACCTCTCCAGCTGAATGGTACAGACTTGGAAGTGAAAATTGACACTACAAATGTGGGCTCAAATTTACAACAGCCTTTTTGGAAATTATACAGCTGAGATGTATAAATAGTTCTGCCTTCAGATATACACAAGCCAACTTGTAATCTCCATCAAAATGAGTTTGCAACATGTTATTAACATGCAAATGTTTGTTTCAAGGGAAATGCGCTGAAGAAGCCAACCATTTCAGGCTTTCTGAGAGCAAACTACTAAGGAATTTATTGCAGAAATGTGACCTTCAGTCTTTCATGATGGATACTGTTTTCTCATTTCAGGCATTACAAATATGAAGTGGACGAGTATTTCCAACATGTTTTGTTGCCATAGCTCTTGAAAATGGGCTTGGAGGAGCGGCCAAATATGCTTTGCTGCACCTGGACTCAAGCCTTGTTACAATTCCCTCCATATATCTTGGATTGTATTTTAATAATTGCCTTGGCCTACCATCAGAATAAATATTTGGCCAAAAAAGCAAAAAGGATTCTAAATAACATTGGATACTTGTATGCTTTTGCTTCAGTCAGGATTTGCTTTTGTCTTTGCAGGATTTGACACTAGCATACTACCAATCTGTAAGGATTCGCTAGGCTGGATGTTCAACAAACTGGACATGAACTATGACCTCCTTCTTGATCACTCAGAGATCAATGCCATCTACCTTGATAAGTATGAGCCATGCATTAAGCCGCTCTTCAACTCCTGTGACTCCTTCAAAGATGGGAAGCTTTCAAACAATGAATGGTGCTACTGTTTTCAGAAGCCTGGAGGTAAGTAACTGCACTGCACACTAGAAATTTGATTCTGAATTCTACTTAGACACTGGTTTTCTGTAAGGATACATTGAGATCAATATGCTGAATCACAAAGGTGAATAGGTTGCAATTTGTGCTGGCATACCACCACACTAACATTTAACGATTAGTCATGGATAAAACCAGGGGACTAAAAAAGTTGAGGACACGATTAGAAGGAACACTGAGGCAAGACTGGTGTTTGATATGTTCATCTGTTGCTCAAGCAGAGTGCAGAAAGGAAGACACCCAATAGCTGGCTAGGGTGTCTTTGCAGGGGGATAGGCAAGGTTTCCTCTTTCTTTCATAGTGTGTCACCAACTGTTCATGGCTCCCATTGCCTCCTTTCTCCTCAGCAATTACATTGTTCCATTTCTACAGCCAAATCACACTTATGTTGCCCTCCTCATTTTCAAGTTGAGTTGGAGGTGGATTAAAAGCACATATCATCCCCTGTCAATTCTTTCTCTTGCAACTCATGAGGTGAGCTACTCTCAATAAATGCTGATACCAAATGAAATTTCTTAGTGCTTATGGTACCACAGGAATATATGTTGTTTGTGCTGCAACAGAATTAGCACAGGAAACTTATTTTCTTACTCTTAATTTTTTTTCTCTATTCATTCAGCAGTAAGCCTATTGAAGGTCCAAGAGCATGGAATAGTCACTCCCACCATAGGCTTTCTGAAATTTGGGGATGACTCTTCCCCAGAGCAGGCTGGACATTGTCTTGGATGATATTTTTAAAAAATTACAGTGGTAATTTAATGTATGCACTTTGTAGAAGTATCTGTTGTAAGATCAGCCCTCCTATTTTCCTGTCCCAACAACCTCACTTTGGATATGGGGATTTCTTTCTCTTTTCTTTATATTTTCAAGTGAGATTTGTTATCTTTTTTAATGAAATAATGTGAACAAGGAGAGTCTGAGTAGTGGTTTTGTATTCCTGTTTTGAGAGGTGCCAACGAGACAATACTAGTGCCAGCAAAAGGCAAACTCCTCCAAAATCTGCTTATCTTTTCAATTATTCTTTTTTCCTGTTCATGCCAGTTCCTTCTTTAATTTCACCATTTGTTCATAGTTCCTTTCTCTCCCATTCAGTTGTCTTCACAGAATAAATGTTTCTATCTCTTTTTAATCCTGATGTCTTTTTCCTACTTAATTATATCCTTTGTTATTCTTATTTTCTCCATTTTAATGTTCCTTGCTTTCTACTATTTTTGTTGCTTCCTTCATATTCCTCTTAAAGGTAAACTTCAGATCCCCCTGCTAGTTAGTTACATTAGTCAAATCATGAGTACATATAATGGAAGAAAGTCTCATAAGGAAGTGAGTACTCTGAAAGAGCAACTGATCTTTCCCCACCCCTGCCAATTACTCCAGCTGGATCCTCTGTGTAACAAACAGAACCAAACTGTGCTGGGAGTGGAAGGGTCAGACTACCAAAGAAAGAAAGATTCCATCACTGCATCAAGTATGCCTTTCTGCACACAGTACAGCAATGTATCTGGACTTAATTCATGTATGCAAATATCTTTCTGTCCTCTTAACATATTAGGTAAAGGAGTTGAGATTGTTACAATGACATCTTAACTTTCCTAAATTGAACACAACACACATGCCTCTTCTCTTCCCTACTTTATCTTCAGCACTGTAAGAAAGGTCATCTAGAGAAAGGGTGAGAGGCTGAAGATCCTACCCAGGCACATTCATGGCAAAGTGAGGTTTGAGCCTGATTCCTAAATCCCAGTCCAGCTACTACCACTTTGACTAGTATTAAGTCAGGGGCGAGCAAAATGGGTCCCTTCAAGTTTTCCATTATAAATCCCATATGTCCCAGGGACTGGGGGAGTTGTATACTGAGACATTTGAAGGGCATCGGATTGCTAACCAACTTTCTGGATTATGTTCATGGTGTTTTTACAACTCAACGGCTGCAAAGCACACATGTATTTCCACTAATATAAGGGCTTCCTCCGTTGTCAGGTAAGCTCCATGTGTGGTCTGGGAAATCTAGAGCATGCCCCAGCTTGCAATGAGAGTCTTATTTCAATTGCAATTACTTTATTACTTGGGTTATTGCATATAATGTTGGAATTAGTCTATTAGCAAACTGTAAATTAGCATCCTGGCTTTAGATCAAACTGATGAAGGAAGAAAAAACTGTTGAACAACCAAAATGGCCCCTAAACACTGTTTTAAGCATAGCACGTTGTGAATTTTTTAATTAGTAAAGCTAATGGCTTACATTTGTTCGGCAATACGTACAAGCATATATGGTTCATTTGTTCCCAGGTGAGCAATAGACTACATTGGCTGTCAGTGGTGAAGCTAATCATTAGAGAATCTGTCCCTGACCATCTGGAAATTTACACTCATACACTATACTATGTTTTAGGTCTCCCTTGCCAGAATGAGATGAACAGAATTCAAAAGCTGGGCAAGGGGAAGAACCTGATGGGTAAGCTCAGTTATTTCCTACTCATTTAAGCTGCTAATTAAAGCTTCTGTTATTACTATGACTTTATACAATGTGATACATTCCTAATTAGACAGCAATGTCCATGCCACCTTCTATTGTGTGCTTGCCATCTTATGAAATTATACAAATAACACCAGCCTGCAGTAAATACTATATGTTCCATGATATGAATATTAGATATTGTATTTATTTTATTAATTTATTTATTAGATTTATATACTCCTCATTTAATAGACTCTGCCACTCTGTATTTTACAACCAAAAGACAAAATGAAAAAATATAGAGAACTTTATAAAGTTATAACATAACAGCAGATTAAACATCAACAAAGCAAAGAATCAACATGAGTAAGAGAGAATGCCATTTCACTGAAATAGTATATATAATTTAAATTTATTTTATTTTACAAAAAGGAAGTGAAAGAAATAGCCTGTCTGGATCTCCTCACTCACAACTCCAGAAGTCATTTTTAAGTATGTTATAACAATGATGACATTAATATGTGGGTCACATATTTTGGAAGCTGAAGAATCCATCTGTTGAACTGCAGGTTTCTAATGCTAATAGCTTGGACACTATAAGGAACTTAATCTATGAAGTAACATTTCAGTGCATTTCTCTCCCACATTTGATGATCTGTAATTAAAATAAAATAATACACAGGGAAATTAATACAAATGCAATTGGATTAGTCTGTAGTGACAATATTAGAACTCATGCACATCAGTTGAGATTAACACAAGTAGAATTTTTTTAAAAAAAATAAGCTCACTTTATCTTTAGGAATATTAAAGATTCTGAGAATGTGAACCTTTTCTGTTTGAGTCTTTTTCAGCTGTTTCCTCTCTTTATTCATGTTATATGCATATACAGGTAAATATAATTAAGCTTTCTGGCATTTACTAAAAGCAGAAAAAATATCAATCCTTACAACAGATGGTGTGTGTCTGGAGACAGGGCCTGTATTTTCTAAGGAGTCAGAATTGGAATAGCAATGGGTTTCTATGCAGTCTGGATGCAGAGAAGCACTGCGCATGAACATATGCCCTCTGGGGCCTTCTTTTGGAAGGCAGGCTATGCCCCATTGCTACAAGAACCAAAGAGAATGGTTTTGCCTTTGCCATGGGAATAAACAGCAGTCATTCACTTAGTTGGGTAAAATGGCAGAATCATAGCCAAGATGTAGTTGTGTTTTAGACAAAAGACAGCCCTGAGTAACCCAGGAGCAGCAGATGTAATGGTTTCACCACTTTCAGCATATCCATGACTGGTTCATTCCACACATCTTACTTAGAGCCAATAATAATCAAGAAGCTCTTTCCTGCATAACACGGTCTCAGTGAGAAGATGTCTTTATCTGCTTCTGGATTTTCATAAAATATAGCAGAATATTACAGCCTTTTAAACATAGGTAAAGGTAAAGTAAAGGTAAAGTCTGCATTTACTCAAAAGCCAGTTGTATCCAACTCTAGGGTTTGGTGCTTGTTTCTGTTTATACCCAAAGAGCCAGCACTATCTGCATCTGCAAACATTTCTGTGGATGTGTGGCAGGCATGACTAGACACCTTCCCGCTGAAGTGGTACCTATTTATCTACTTGCAATTTCTGGCTTTCAAACTGCACTCGGATCTCAAATTGCTGACCTTCTGACCTTCCAGTCGTCAAGTTCAAGCGTCTTAACCACTAAGCCACCACAGCCTCCTCCTTTTAAACAGAATGATCATTTTAAAAAGAATAAATATAAGTTAGATTTCCCCCCAATCCATGAACTTAAAAGGGTTTCAAAGCCAGTCTTACATTTGCAATGATGAGTTCTGCAAAATTATTTTATTTATTTTAGCCTTTTCTTCCAGATTTATTGAAATAATGGCTAAAATATCACAAATGTATTATGCAGCAAAAGCCCACATAGATTTCCAGCTGAGCTTCAAGACTGAACATTCCTACAAGTTACTGAGATGAAGGAAAAACTAAAGAGAGGAAAAGACTTCTTTATAAAATCACATACATTTTTCTGCGCTCAGTTACAGATTTTCATGCCATGTGTCTATTAACATGGTGAAGTTTTATGATATTGTACTAATTGACATTTCTTAACATCCTGCTCAATACAGCCATATATTGAACTTTGTCTGCCGAAGCAGACAATCTAATTAGGTGCTAGTTGTGTATCCAACCACATATAACAGGCATTTTGGCAGATTGCCACGTCATCTTTTGCAGTCAAATATAATGGCCACTGTTCATCGCATTCCTCCTCAAGGTTGCCTAAAAGGTTGCCTACAGGGGCATATAGCTCTCTCTTTGGGGCAAGTTGGTCGGATTGCATGCATATCTCCATTCCCCATTAACTTGAAGATTGCTTCCTAGCAGATGGAGGTAAGAACTCCCTCCCCATCAGCTGTAAAGTGGCTGCGATGGCAAGCCATTTTGCTCCCTTAGAGTAGCAAAATGGCATTGGAACACAGAGATCATGGCAGCAGCATTTTACTCCTCCCTCCAATGTTAGACATACTCTAACTCTGTTTTGGGCAGTCAGATTCTACAGTTCTGCCAGAATGAATCCTATGGATCAGTGGTCCCCAACCTTTGGTTCTTGGGCTTCAATTCCCAGAAGCCTAAGTCCGTACATTGGCTGATCAGTGCTTTGGGGATTTGACTTAGGCTTCTGGGAATTGAATTCCAAACACCAGAGGTTGGGGACCATTGCTATGGATGGAAGGAGAAAATTTTTCACAAATCATTCCCTGAATTACTATAACTAGTCAAGCAATAATTTGTTCATCAAATTACTGTTTCTCTTCAGCAGTAACTGAAATCATCAGCTGTAGCCGAGTGCAAAAGCAGGAATGTGACCATCAAATTAGGTCCAAGAGGCTAAAAATTACTACATGACAAAACTAATAAAAGAAAATTTAAAAGCAACAGTTACAAAATGACCACCTATGCCAGTACTTCTAGGCTTCATTTCAGAGTACAGTGGAACCCTGATATACAAACGGTTCGACTTACAAAAAATTCAACATACAAATAGAAATCCTGGCTAAAAAAATAATTGACATACAATTTTTTTAATAGGGAAAATTTGACATAAAAATATGGTGACATCTAGTGGCCTCTTCTGGTGATGCAATGTATTTTCAACACATTTTTAAACATACTGTACTGGTATATATACCGTATAACCTTGTGGAATGGGGGGGAAATCGTATGTAGGGGTTTTACTGTAATAGGAATCCTTTCTCCATTTCTCTTACAACATGGGGGTGGGGGGAGAAGAAGGAGGACTGGTGCTGACAGGCTGAAGATATTATATAAGGTGAGTTGTTGGCATGCATTTGAAAAGCTCTTCTTGAATCAACATTGCTGTTAAGGAACAAGTCCTTCCCAGATTTCCACTTTGGCTGAATGGTAGGTTTAGAAGTAGTAGCTTGAGTTGTAGTGTGTGAACAGTGTCTCTTCTTTTTCTCCATAATAACTCATATCCACTAATTTACAAGGTCTCTAGTGTGCTAGGCTTCCAGCCAAAAGTTTAAAATTCCAGATACAGTAATACCTCGGATAATGTTTGCATCAGATAATGCGAGAACTGCATAACATTAAGCAATCTGGGGGTTGGGTGGGGATTGCACCGCATAATGTTAAAATCCTATGGGATGCGTCAGATAACGTTTGCTAAAGCCTGTGCTGGTTACAATGTATCTCTATGGAGTTTTAACGTTATCCGATGCATCCCATAGGATTTTAACTTTATCTGATGCATGCATTGGATAACATTAAAAATTGGATAGCACTAAGACTTGTGGAACCAAGTTTTGGCTTTATCCGAGGTTTTACTGTACTAGTAATAGGCAGGTTTCCAGTTTTTTAAAAAATAGAGCCCGTAAAGTACTACTAATAGAATTTTTCACTTAAAGGGAAGATAATTTGAACGGTCCCAGTAATGCCACTGCAAAACACTAAAGTCAAATACTGTAACAACAAAAGATAAAACGGGGGTGCAAAATTGGTTTGCTCTACATTAGCAGCTAAAACAGGTGGAGATAATCTGAAGGACACTGGTCAGTTTAATAAGAAGACAATTCTAAAAATAAAAACTCCATGAAGTAGGTAAAATCTCCGGGGTTGTTATTGCAACCCCCTAGTGTCAGCAGTTCAATACCTAAATACTGCAGGATGGAATGAGCTCCCATCCTTGTCCCAGCTCCTGCCAACCTAGCTCTTTGAAAGCAAGAAATTGCAAGTAGATACGGTGGAAAGGTAAACAGTATTCCATGCATTCCAGTGTCTAGTCATGACTCCCACATGACAACTGAAACGTCTGCAGAAGCAGACAGCACTGGCTCTTTGGTTATAAAACAGAGATTAGCACTGAACCCTAGAGTCAGATACGACTGGATTTCGAGCAAGGGTGACCTTTATCTTTACCTAGTGTCACCTTCAGAGTTCTTAAAATCCCCTAAAACAAAACAATATATAGAATCAGAGGGAGTAGTATAAAATATCCTTGGCTTAAAAGATTCTTAAAACTATTGAGATAATTGAATAAAATAAACTTTAGAACTATAAAACAAAAGATAGGAAACCTAGAGCCAGCCAAGGAAACAAAGGCATTGCTACTGCACCCTACCAGCACCGTCCTTTGGCTGACTAGGATGAGGAGAGGTTGTTACTGAAGGAGGGCAGGTGGAGTTAGTGACAAAAATGTTAGCCTAAGTGGACTTCAAAATGTGTTCCTTCCACTGAGGTAGGGGATGCCCCTTCTGAGCTCTATTTTAGCTGCCCAACAGCATTTCTTTTAAAGTTAAAACAAGTTTTCCCTCAGTGGTAAGGCTGCACCATCAACCCCCTATTTATCACAGAAAGAATAAGAATCAATTCTCCTGTCCCTGAACATTGGTAAAATGACTGTCCGATTGACTATCTGCCAGAATGAGGTGACAGATGGGAGGACATATGAGAATAGCTCAAGCAAAGGGCCATAAACTATTTCAAAAAAAAAGTGGGACCCATTAGTCACTGGCTGGTATTTTACACTCCCAAATGCTCACCTTCCATTTACTCTGACAGTTACCTTTGGACCCACTGCTTTTAAGGTACTGTATATACTCGAGTATAAGTCTAGTTTTTTAGCCTCCAAAATGAGATCCAAAAAAGGGACTCCACTTATACTCTGGTCAATGACCTTGAGGGTCCCTAAACCACGGTGGTGCAAATTCAAACATACATTTTTTTAAAAAGCACTAACACTACCGTAAAAATTTGAAAACATACCCGCACAAATGTCTGAATAAATTAATTGTACCACATTTGCATGTATTTTAATTGCTGAAACTCAATAGCAGCTGCATTTTCCACCCCCGACTTATACTCAGCTCAATCTCTTTTCCTAGTTTTAGAGGTCCAAATTAGGTACCTCAATTTATATTCTGGACAACTTATAGTTGAGTATATACAGTACTTCAAAAGGCAAAGTTTAAAAGGTATAGTTTTCATCACTTCCTCCCTCCCCCAAGATCAAGTTAGACACTGCAAGATTAATGTTCACATATTTATAAACTGCAACTGTAACATTTAAAAGTTGGGTGCCTACTTTAATATCTGCAACAACTGGAATGGAAAATGCACTGATTTATAATGTATTAAATATATGAGCAATTTCCCATTCCTGTGTCTTTTATCCAAGTAACCGCGTGGCATTTGAGCAATGCATTTTCCTTCATTTTTCTTGCCATGGGAAATGGAGTGGAAATAGCCCTTTTGACATATATGCATATTCGGCAGAGATGCTCTGTCTATGGAGCTAGTGAAGGAACCCTCTTTTTTATTACAAGCAGTAAATCAAGTGACAGCTCTGACAAACGGGTAAGATATTTCCTCAAATATAGTTGGAAATATTATCAGTCAGTTTTTCTGGGCTTGGAACTGAAGGAAACAGCAGACAATGGAAATCTGTACAGGTATCCATAGGAGATGATGGATCTAGCTAGGCTCCAGAGAGAAGTGGTTTGTGTCATATAGATATAGTAAGGTGAATTTATTCTGGATCCTCTGAAGCTAATGACAGAAATGAACTAGCTTTCCTGAGACAGAAAGGTCTGCTTGTGTGAAAAGCCACTGGACTACACAAAACTAGCTGGTGTAAGTTGGGTTTATCATAGAACAAAGGCACCCCTGGATTTTTATTTGTTTGCTGGATTGCCTTCTCCAGGAATCATACATTTTTCACATGAGGAAAGCTCTTGTGAGCAAGTAACACTTCTATGGATAATTTATCCTCATATTGTAAAGCTGTCAATTAAAAAGAAAAGGTGGAATTAATTACTTTCTCAGTAGTGTTCCAGAATGGCTTGTCTGCACTTGTGTGCAAAAGCTTCATATTTTGCACACCCAAGGGACCAGGTTGGTTGGTCTTCTGCATTTTTGTTAAACAAAAATAAGCATTTTAAGAGCTATATGATGTATACTAGTATTTTATAGATCTGACACTTGGATTACTGGTGTAAGAGACCAGTCCACAGCATGTGGCAAAGAGACTCCCACTATTCTGTTGTAGGCATCTAACAAAATGAGTGGAGGTTACACAGGCACAATTGCAAATAAACTGCTATGTATTAGTAGTATGACAAATATTAATTGGGCTCATTATTTAAGGTGGTAAATGATGCTGTTTCAGAAGGCAGAGTCACTCTAGGCCAGGGGTTCCAAACCTTGAGATCCCAGATATTCTTGGACTACAACTTCCATAAATCTTTGCCAGCACAGCCAATGGTCAAGGCTTCTGGGAGTTAAAAACATCTGGGGCTCCAAAGTTGAAAACCACTACTCTAGGCTATCATTCTCTTCTTCTTCTGAGTATTTGTTGTAAGTTTAGAAATGTCTTGCTTATCAAGCAGTTATGAATTCTGAAAATAGGAGATCATTTCAATCTTGTGAAAGCAACTTAAGAGCCCTTGGTCAAAAATCAGGGCAAGATTCATTCCAGGTTCACATCTACACTTGCATGCTTTTCAATTACTGATGGGGACCCAATTTTGATCTCCAGGGGTTTTCATTCCACGATGCAATGAAGAAGGCTATTACAAAGCAACTCAGTGTCATGGAAGTACCGGCCAATGTTGGTGTGTTGATAAGTATGGAAATGAGATAGCCGGCTCAAGGAAGCAAGGGACTGTTAACTGTGGTAAGTAATTGCATGCTCCTCTCACAGACAGAATAGAAATTGGCACTGTTGTGTGCACTTGACTGCAAGACATGAGGATGAGAGTACAAAAATCACAGGAGGAATGCAGCAGGTACCTTTCTTATACAGATGGGCTCACAAAGGAAACCTTTTCTTTCTTGAGTGTGCAGGACTGTATGAGTATACAGTATGTGTATGTCATGCACAACAATATCATAAAAACATTAGATGGTTTTGTTGTTGTTGTTTTGCCAGCTAAGAAATAGTAGTAGTTAGTATTTAGGAACTACAGTAATGTAAACTCAAGCAAAATAAGCTGTTAGGGAAATTTTTAAAAAATTCAGTTTCTAAAAAATTATTTAGCTCCCTCTACAAAAAAAACACCACTTAGAGTTACTTCACCTTATGATAACATCCACAGTACTTTATAGCATAGTGCTTTTTAACTATGTGGCAGAAGTTATTTATACCAAAATGTCTTGCCATAAGATAATAAATACAATAATTGTGTGCCATCAAGTAAATTCTGACTTATGGAAACCCTTTTCAAGGTTTTCTATGTAAAGAATACTCGGAAGTGGTTTATCATTCCCTTCTTCTGGGGTTTGCTCAAGGACACATAGGCTGGCTTTTCTGCCAGGAGGCACAATGGGGACTCAAACACCCAACATCTAGCTCCAGAGCCAGAAACCTAACTCACTAAGCTATCCCCCCAGCCCTTGCTATAAGAGAAATAAGTTATTGAAACATTTGTAAGCCAAGTGCTATAGAAGTTTTGATAACCAGCATCTTATTCGAAAGCATGCCATGCCTAAGAACATGGCCTTTCTTCTTCAGATTGTAAGCACTGGAGAAAATGTTGGTGGTGGGCTTTCTTTCCCTGCAGAAAGATTAAGGAAATGAAAAATAGTGGCATGAAAGTTCTCTTTAGAACCTCCTCCACATTTGATTTATCTACAAAGAAATCCCTGAGTGTTTGCTGTGAGTCACATTTATATTGCAGAGAACTGTTGGCACGCCTTCCACTTCCCTAAGATGGGGGCTGGGCCTGCAGGCTTTTACCACTGCCTGAAATAGTGCACAAGTGTGTATGTCATGGCAACAGTGGATGTTTTGCCTTTTTAGGTCAGTGTCTTAGCCATTACCAAGTTCATGGGATGGACAACCTCCAGAGGTGTGTGAGGCATACTCACACCCAGCGCATATATTCCACCCCCTGCCAAACAAACAGAAATCCTTTAAAATTGGTTATATTATAACACCTTCATAGAAACTACTTCAGTAGATTTCTCATCCACTACCTCTCAAAACAAAGGAAGAACCAGGTGCTAGGCCTGAAGGGTAAACTCATTAGCAAATGTGTAAGGATTGTCTTGCATCCATTTGCCATTCAACAGAAGGAAGCTTCACTACTAATCTGAATAACAGGTAATATTACCATTTGTTTTAAACCATCTATCTGTTATGCTAACCATTCTTAACCCCCGTACCTGATGTGTATAAATTTATGCCACAAAGTCTCACTCCCATGTCTGACGAAGTGGACCTGATCCATGAAAGCTAACATTAAAATACTGTACAGCAGTTAGTCTTTAAAGTGCCACAACATTTTCCTCATTTTGTTTTCTTTACTCTCTGATATGCTTGAAACACAAACTAACACAGCTACTATCTCAAACATTTCAACTTTAAAATTGAGTTTTTTAAAACTGAAGTTTCCCTCTTGCACCCCTTTTAAAATAAAGCCATCTGGGGATGTTGAGGGAGTGGAAATTTGAAATGTACTCAAAACATCATAATCTGAGTGTCTTCTGAGTCTCACCATGCCAAGACCCTCTGCAAAAACTTTCTCTTCTGTCCTCCTCACACTCTTTGAGACCTTAGGAGGGGGAGGCTTTTCTCAGTCCTGCCACCATCACAGGCACAGTTGGTGAGGACTCAAAAGAGGGCATTTTCAGTGACTGTTCTCAGCCTAAGGAACTCTCTCCCACACAAGGCTAGGTTGTCCCTCATTACAATCCTTCAACAGGCAGGTGAATGTCTTCCTTTTTAAACAGGCCATTGATATCTGAGTGCCTGAGCAGGATTGGAAATGTTTACCATGTAATTGTGTGTGTGTTTGTGTTCTCCAAAACAAAAATAATCACAAAACGTCCGAGAAATGGATTGAGATTTCCCACCATAACTTTTGGGGAGAAATCTCACCCACAGATATCTTCCAGTAAGGAGAAAAGAAGGATTTTCTCACCAAGAGCAGAAGTGTGTGAGATTCACATTTCATAGGTAAAGGTAAAGGTCGCCCTTGCTCAAAAGTCAGCTGTATCCAACTCTAGGGTTCAGTGCTCTTCTCCATTTATAGCCAAAGTTACTTATTATTATTTATGTTGACTGAATGTTTTTATATTGTATTGATATGTCTGTAACCCGCCCAGAGTCGCATTGCGTGATTGGGGCGGGATATAAATCGAATATAGAATAGAATAGAAGAATAGAAAGAGCCAGTGCTGTCTGTGTCTGCAAACATTTCCATGGACATGTGGCAGGCATGCCTTGACACTGGAGTGCACGGAATGCTGTTTACCTTCCCACTGAAGTGGTACCTATTTATCTACTTTCATTTTCTTGCTTTCAAACTGCTAGGCAGGCAGGAGTTGGGACAGAGACGGGAGCTCATTCTGTCATGTGGTACTCTGGTATCAAACTCCAACCTTCAAGTCATCATGTTCAGCATCTTAACTACTTGATCCACTGCAGCCCCATTTCATACATCTCCCCAAAAGTAGTAAAATTTTCTAACACACTCCTAGAGAACTCAAGGATACATTTAAAACTATTTCTTTCAGTTTGGAGATGTATGTGCTGGAAGGGATTCAGGACCTACATTTTACCCATAGGCTTCCCATTGCCCACCCATGTAATGAGAGAACCCTGATTAACTCTCCAGATTTCTACTGTTTCATAATCAAGTTTTGCTCTATTGGAAAATTACTAATGAAGTAGATCATGGGCAGGCCTGAAATATTGATGGAGGCATTTGCAGCACCCTCTGCTAAGATAACTCAGGATTGTGGACTATAATATGGGATTTGCTGCTTTCCATGTTTTCATGTTTTCAGGTTCCTGCAGATCCTATGATTTGGAACATATTCCCACCCCCCCACCCCCCAGATATGGTGGTCATCTGTACTCTCTTTCTTATTAATAACAAAGATGAAAGCAAAACATTATATACCAGTATTGTTTGTGGTGGGATTTTTATAAGATTCACAATTTACTGAGACCACCACCTCATTTCAGATATCTTCGGACATTCCTCAAAGGGTGGTGTCTTTCAGTCACCATTGACCTGGAATGGATTTGAACCAACAATTTAGAAATGTAAGGTCCTGTTTTCAGCTCTTGCTTTCTCCTGAAAATGCATCATTTTGTGGGTGCAGCAGAAGACAGTATGTTATTTTGAGGACATGTTGTGATATTCTCTATTGTAAAATGTGTGTGTGTGGTTTTTTCCCCCTTTAAATTCAGACTTTGAGAGAAAGAGAAAGAAAAAAGTTAAGTGAGATGTAATGGTAACTCTTGATACTTTTGAACTGATACCTTTGACTTCTTCCATGTTGCAGAAGAAGAACAAGAAACCTCAGGGGATTTCGGTAGTGGTGGATCAGTTATATTACTGGATGATCTGGAAGAAGAACATGAAGCAGCAAAAAAAGGAAAAGAAGAGAAACAGAAGATCCATGTAAGAGCAGCTAATGATGATGATGAAGATGAAGATGATGATAAGGATGATGAAATTGGCTATATATGGTAGTTTACATAGTTCTGAGGACTCATGTTTTGCACACGATCACAGGTCATTTCCTATCTCTGCATATGGTAACTGAAACATCCAACATAACACAAGGAGCTCCTGCCTAAAACCATATGGGCATTCCAATATGCCTACTGATTTTCCCCTCCCCCCAACTCCCTCCACAGTTGATTTCTCTTTCACTTGGCTTCTGGGCATAATTCCATAAGCACAATGGAGAGTAGCATGGAGTTCATGCAGATAAAATGGGAAGTCCTTTCATATGTAGAAGCTTATTGCACATGTGAGATGGCTTGAACGAACACATACACACAAGCGAGCTCCTGTGCCCGACAACCTGCTTAATCAGGACAATTCTCTACCCACTTGATTTAATTTTGTACGCTGTTTAATTTGGAAGACAGCTTTCACTCTCTGCTAACTACTGTTTTGAATAGCTATGATAAAATCTTCTCCTGTACTGGCCCGGTGGCACGTTTTGTTTAGTCAAACTTTCACGGTTTAATCTGTTCATATAGTGTGTAATTTTAAATGGAATACAGAACGCAGCAGGTGGCAGGGGTCGGTATATGTGAGCAATATTTTCAGTCTCCCGTTATCAGTGCTGAAATTTTCAATTAACTGAGGGTTTTTTTTCTTGTGCAATTTGTTGCTAATTACTACTTTGCTCTGCTACTTTAATATTAAATGATCAAATCACCTCACCTTCTTCTGATTTGGCTGTAAGTCAGGAAGGGTGCATTCTTGACTTCTCCCTTCCTTCCTCACTCTCTTTGACAATGGTTGGCAGAGATGGTACAACTGCACTTAAGGAGAACTCAATTACAGTTCTCCTCACTGATTAAGAGAGTGCAGGACATGATCACAGCTGACCTCTTCTGCCACTGGCCAATATCAGTTTGGCTTAAGTTAGTCAATATGATCTTGAGTTTAAGAAATGTTGGCATGCGCGCGTGTGTGCATGTGTACACACACACACACACACACACACACACACACACACACACACACACACACACACACACACACACACACCTCAACCTGGGATGACTTTTTTAAGTCATGAGAAGAAGAGAGGCTTAATAAATATATTTCTCTAATTTTTTTTAATTCTGCAATTATTTTGCAGGCTTGCAAGTCTGGGATTTTGCTTTGATCCAGTTTGCACTAATGCTATGCAAGATGCTTCTGCTTCCTGAATAGCATACCATGAGATGTGCTGAAAATGCTTTTTCTTCATTTGCGCTAAACGATTTCCTATTTGGAAGCACTGAAGCTGTCAGAGGCACTAAGCATCAAAAATAATAAGCTGTCTTTCCTTTATTTTAAAATGTTAATATTTATTTGCTCTATTTTAAAAGAAAAACATCCTTAGGCAGTGGTGCCCATACTTAATATCACTTCTGGTTAATATGACATGTGATATTTTTGCTTACGAACCAGAAGGACCTGATAAAGACTATTCCATAAAGTTCTCCCAGATAGTTATATCTCCATAGCAGCATCTCATTGTCCCTTGTTTCTATGCAGGGTGGGGAAAATGAATGTGTCACTGCAGACCTTTTATTGGCTTTTTTATCCATATAAAGACAAAACATGATAAGCATGTATGAAAGGTAGGGAGAAAAAAAGATATATTCATAACAAGCCTATGTCTTTTTTGCTCATTAAACTCAAGGGCATAATTGCAAAGAAGTCTTAAATTCTGCAGACATTAAGGGCCATACCTGTTTTTCCCTATCAGGGCAAATTTAGTCCTCTTCTATTAGAAATGATCATGGCCTGTACACTTTAAAGAAAGCTTATATTTCTGTGAGAAAGTGCTACTTTTTTAATGTGAATTTCTGTACAGTTTTCAGGCAACTGCACTGTGGTGTCCACCCCCAGACTGTTTGGTGTTTGTAATACTTAGCTTGTTTATGTCTTTTGCTTCTGGTGTGATAAGATCTGGGGGTTGCTTTTTTAACAGATTTGTCGCAGAAGGTCTGGTCACATCAATGAACCTACAAAACAGTATTGCCATGATGTTAATATTGCATTTTGCTTCCTTCTGTTTCTTTAGATAGTCCCAGGAAGAATAGTCTAACACTCTAACTCAACTGGCCTTGTAAAGTTTTAATAATATCTTGCTGGGAAGTTGCCTCCTAACTACAGCCTTAGCCTGCTATCTTAGGCACAATGGATTCCATTTATCAAATGGACAAAACTCTCCGTTGACCAGTCCAAACACAATCCACAAGCTTGCATATCATTTGGCTTTTTTAAAAAAGAAATAAATCTGTGATACAGCTTTGACTTTTTTATATTTGTTTTCCCCTCAGTGCTGTAAATTGTGATTTGTGATGGCACACTTAGGCTATCCCCCTGTTGGCTAAATGCAGCAAGGAAAGAAATTGCATAAGCCTTCCTCCCCTCCCGTCCCTGTGGCAAACTCTCTGTTGCATGAATGACCACTGCAAGAATGTGCATGTGAGGGGGGGGGGCTGCCCCAGCAACTGGAAGTCATTTGTATGTCTTCTCTTCCACTTCATGTTTAGACAAGAGAATACTAGCCTTAACCTTTTATCTATTGGGAGCCAACAAAGCCTTTTACTTTCCTTGCCATTTGGACTCTCTTCCAACTCTTAGGCCAAGAAATGGGTCTGAGAGGATGAAATTGGGCCTCCATGCCAAAAGGGATGGGGGCTGCCATGCAAGAGGGGTTGAGGGTGCATTGCCTTCTCCCCAACTCTGCCCACCCCCCAGTGAAGCCATACAATGACTCTTACACAGAAGAGCTGCAGCACACAAAGGGACAACTGATGGAATACACCTTAACCTGAGCCTAGAGGTCCCTGTTAGATCTTCAAGTCATCTTGCCACCCCAGTCTGACAGCATGACATGGTGCGAGGCGTTTCAGGGAGCCAGACCATCACGTTGCTACTGATTCAGTTCATGCTCATATTTCAAAGTATATGGTGTTGATGAGGACAATAAAATGAATGGAATGAAGGATTACAACCCAAAGTGATTTTTTAGATCGCTAAATATGTTAAAATAAAGAGGTCTTGACAGCTTGCACCATAGACTATATTGGGTCTTTGGCTGGGCAGCTGCTGAATAGAAGTCACATAATGGAAAATAAGGAATTGCGATATAATGGTCAGTATCACTGTACAGTCTTGCTTGCATAATGTCATAAAACCTGGAAAAGGCAAGTTCACTTTGGCTGCAGATAGGGATGCTGTTGTCTGTTACATATTTATTGGATGGTTTTCTTTAACCGTTGTTTTCAGTCTCTGAAATAAATAATAAACTTGGAAAAATTGTGGCAGGAACAATTGAAGGCATTCTGACAGTTCTGCCAGATCTCAGTAGCAACTTTAAAATAAAGACCAAGCTCTTGCGATAAAGCCCTTAACAACCAGTTACAGTTGTGCCAAAGTCACCATATGGTGTTGTGCCTTCAGAAACGTTGAAAAGTTGAGGGAAACTTTCTTGTTATTATCACATTTTACTATTAACTCAGCATTAAGAAGTACTTGATTTGAAAGCCATAGAAACTAGAAAAATGGTGAAGCTACTTCCTACGTGACACTTAGTGGAGAGGTCTATCAAGGTTTTGTTCACCTCTGCAGTTGAGCCATGGGATGGTCCCTGAGTTTGCTATCATGCTACAGAACAAAGGTTGCCATTCATTTCTCATTAAATTTCGATGAGAAAAATAATAAATTAACTATTATTTAAGCTTGTCCAACATATGATGAACCTCTCTTTCTGGTTTCTCTAAAAATTACTTTATTTATAACTTCAAATATACCTTCTACCAGGAAAAATACCAGTGTTTCACTATGCCAAGTAGTAAATTGGGGTTATTTTGTACAATAGTATTTGATACAGTGTCATTATCCAGGAGTAGGTTTAAGGAGGTTGCAATCAACCACAATCTAGATGTGCTGAATACCAAGCCATAGAGTGAGCTTTGTTCTGAAAGTACAGGTTCCATTCTTTTGCTACATGTATTTATCATGTCAGTCACATAAAATCCCAAGGCTATACAATACTGTACTTCTCTTTACCATGATTTCCTAGTGCTACATTAGAGAGACTGCAAATATTTTCATATCAATTGATTTTTTTCCTTTTGATTTCTGGGCATAATTATGTTCTACATACTAGAGCTATAACCAAACAAGAAAATCTTGTGTAGATTTTGCCTGAGTTCCCCTTGGGTCACAATAATTAATTTTTGTCTTCTACTCACTTTCAACCTTAATAAAAGTTTTGAAACCTCATGAGAATGACAGCTGAAATCACAAAATACAATCTTAAAACCACATGGCTTATGTGCATTTTCTAAAGGGTTATGCTTTCCTCCACCAACATTCATACTTATTTAACTTCCTGAAACTTATCTGAGTTCAAGGATAGGGAAACTCTTCCAAATATATGCTGTGTTAGTCACTGAACACCAAAGTATAGATCAGGGGTTCTCAAGTTTTATGCCACATTTTTACACCGTGGGCTTGATCATGCCCCCGAGAAGCAGAAGCAGGTGCATTTACAACAGCCGTAAATGCGCCCACTTCTGCGTTTACAACAGCCATGGGCACATTTATGCATGTGTGGGCATGTTTTACGACTGACATAAATGCATTTGCTTCCACTTCTGGTGGTGGCAGTGGTGGCAAAGGCCACATGAAATGGTGCTGCAAGCAGTAGGTTGGGAACCCCTGGTATAGATTACTGACAACCCATCATTATACCTGAAATCGTTACAGACACATGATTCAGGTGGTCATGTTTGACAAACCAGACCTAGAAAGAAAACTTTGCTGAGCACCTGAAACCCAACCAGAAGACAAAGCAAGGTAATTTGTGGGATAGGAAGAGCCAGAAAGGATCCTGCTTTGGTAATCATACACTTTCTCCTAAGGACAGCTTATCCGTAATATATAGTTTGACACTGAGTGAGTAAACTTCTGGGTTCAGTACAAGGGGTACGGTTTTAAAAAGTCCTAAATAATCATTAGGTCTTTGACATTTTCAACCAAGCAATTCAAAACCCTCTTAAACCTTCTGCGCCCTTTCTCCCACTTCAATGGGATGATTTGCTGAATCTTAAATCAATCTAAAAGAAAGCCCTGAGTGTAAACATGACTCATACATTCCCATTATTTGAGAACCTGAATTGTAATTACATGTACAGCAACTACTGTCATCCCATAGCACTTTCAGCTGCTGTCTGGAGAACAGAATGTGTTTAATGGGTTATTCTTCTTACATCCAATACAGTGAACATTTCCACTGTCACAAAGCTTTCTTCCTGACTTTAATACAATAAAATGTGACCTTGATGTTTTTACTTCCACCTTTTTCCAGTGAAACTTGTCATAACAAAAACCAATCGAAGATAATCTGCTCCATGATGTATCACAGTCTGGATGCATGTGCACAAACTTGTCCAAGTCAGTGGCATTCAGCATGTGCATTTAAGTTTAGAACACAGCCATATGCTATGTTCACGCTATGTATTGATGCATGAGATTTACTTTGATGTGTACGGCTTGTGCAAATTTCTCAGCCTATACTACGGAAGGGCTAGTATATGTTCCAGAAGTCCCTTAAGAAAAAACAAAAGAAGGAATTGCACATTTTACATATAGAATCATAAACTGCAACAACAGTTACGATGGATTCCTTTGACCATTTAACACTATGAACACATCTTTTTTTGCTTAGGGAATTAACATGTGACAAATTTGACTTGTTAATGGCTTAACAAATCACCCAGTCTTTAATACTCAGAATATAGCAGTGAAAATCCTCTTGGTGTTTGCATAATATGTAGTGGCCATTTGCAGCTAATGGAAGAGATATTGGGGTGCATGTAGGTCACACAGTAAGACTTGTAGTCAGGCACATGACCAAGGCATACCCTCACCCTTTGTCAATTAGCCACAGCAAGTTAGGCAAACTTTATGTGAACACCAATAGGATTATGTCCAGTAACTCCAACATGTATCTTTATTTTTAAGAACTTGTTGAATAATTTATTTATTTACTCATATTTACTATCCCGCCCCGATTGGGTAGACCCGACTCTGGGCAGCTTACATCATAGATTAAAATCACAGGTTAAAACCTTAAAAATTCATAAGAAAAATTACAACAATGCAACAGATAAAAACAAGGGCAGAAAGGGGTGGCTGTCCCTTAAATCCCTTAAATCAGCCAACCTGCACGGGATCCCACATTCCTAGGTCCCCACACTTGCTCCGCCAGCCAGGTCTTTAAGCCTCTTCGGAAAGGCAGAAGCTCTGCCTGTAGGCGCAGCTCAGTTGGGAGAAGGTTCCAAAGGGCCGGGGCAAACACAGAGAAGGCCCTCTTCCTAGTGCTAGTGAGGCGAGCCTCCCTAGCTGATGGAATAACAAGAGAACTCCTCCAGTCCACCCTAGTGGGACGGACGGACGTTCTTAGGGTGATGCGGTCTCTTAGGTATCCTGGCCCACTACCATATAGGGCTTTAAAGGTAATGACCAGCACCTTGAATTGCACCTGGAGACATACTGGCAGCCAGTGCAGCTCCCAGAGCAGTAGTGTGGCACGAGCATATCACCCGCGCCCCATCACTACCTGGGCCGCTGCATTTTGGACCAGCTGTAGTCTCTGAATGGTCAACAAGGGCAGCCCCATGTAGAGCGCATTACAGTAGTCAAGTCTGGAGGTGACCAAAGCATGTGTGACCATGAGCAAGAATAATGATCTAGACATATGCTAACTCATTTCCTCCAACAGATTTCATCTCCAGGCCACTACAGCCAATAGCTGATTACTTCAACTAATGAGTGGAAAATAATGATTGAAATAAACTATAATTTAAACAAAATGCATTGTATTTTTAAAAACCATTAGAGATAATGGCCACTGGTTTCCTAATAAAACTTCTGCAAGGCAAAATCTTACCTGAAAATAAAATGTAATGCACTTAAAATAATTTTATTATTCTATACAGTGGAGCAGGGATCACCAACCTTTTTAAGTTGGGGGCTGGGTCATGCTCCCTCAGAGAGTTGAGGGGGCCAGACTGGTGGTCCCCCCACTGTTTAGGCCATAAATGTGTTTACGACAGCTGCAGATGCATTTACAGCTGTTCTAAATGAGTCTGCAGCTGATTCTGATGGCGGCGGCTGGAGCAAGGGCAGACCAGATGAATTGGCCATAGGTTGCCTACCCCTGAATCATATCAAATAGTTGGCCATGCAATTTATTCATTATTAACTGCTAAATGCTTGTTGAAAACACCATTGAAATCATGTTAACGTGTGTTCTTTCTATTGCTTCTTCCCTTTTGTTTCAGTAAATGCATCAATAAAGATAGTCTAGCTAATTACAGCATTAAGAAAATGTAGCCTACATGATGGAGCCATTGATCATTGTTATACCCAATAGCAGAATTAAGTATTCTGTTTCTCTCATACGCCATCTTTTAGCTTGAGTTTGGTTTGACTACAATTGCTTCCTTTGGATGCTAAAATTTCCATTCCAATCACTGATCTTCTACAAGTTATGAAAAAGGAAAGCAAAAAACCACCACCTACTTTCTAAAAGAGCCAGACCATTAATTCCACTCTCTCAGCCAATTATTTCCACTATTTGAATGGAACCACTTTCCAGTAAGTATATTTTAAGGCTGTTATCATGATAATTTTTTTGACGTTTTGCTAGATTTTTGCATTTTTCCTTCAATATGTTCTCTTTACATGACACTTTCACAGAAGGTAAAGATTCTCCACTTCCAGAATCCCTTCTGTCCATTCAAGGCTTCTGAAGCCTTTCAACTAATAGAAAGGAAAGGATAGCACTCTTTGGACTCCTCTTGTATTCCCTCAGTTCCTCCCAAATCTACACCATAACATTGGAAAAATCTCCAAAACATTCCTAGAATTCAATGCAGCGAGTATTCCTGCTTTTGGATTAGAACATTGAACTCAAGACTGTGAGTACAATCTCACCCAGATATATAGTACTATCAAATATAATTAAGGTGCAGTCCTGTGCACATTTGAATACATTCTAGATAAATTATTGGGACTTGCAAATAATCATGCATAGGTTAAGTCACACCCTTTGTTCAGAATTGTTACCAAGCCATGTATTTTAATATTAACATAATCCTGTTGCTTAGCACAGCTAGTGACAAGTCAGCTCATTTGAACCAATGGAATTTTTGGAGCCATTGACCAACAAATCCCCTTTCCTTCAATCATGTGTCCCTAGCATTTGTTGCTATGCTAAGCAACAGGATTACAGCCAATATTTCAATAACAAAAATTTCACAACTGTGTGTTTCTTTTACTTATCTGTATTTTTCATAGGAATACACAGAAATTCCATATCGTTGTCTTGGCTACAAATGACATGCAGAAAACCAAACTAATTTATTATTTAGTTATTATTTATTTATTACATTTCTATATCACTCATCTGGGATATTTTCCACTCTGGGCAGTATACAAACAAATAAGTAACAACAATACAAAACAACTAAATAAAGGCTGTTGCTAAGGTTAAGTGCATGTAAGTCACAAGGATCTTAGACAATTCGTTAAACTTTGGATAGCTTATTTAACTTTGTCTAAATTTTGCCGTTGCATTTGGGAACATAATTTGAACCAGCCCAACAGAGATCTCAGCTTTTAACTTTCCTCCCATATATATTTGTTGCCTTCTATTGCTATTCCTTTTTCTGCTATTCTGTCCTTTAAACCTTTGTACAGTAAATACACATCAAAGAGCCCTTTCTACAGTAGGTGGAACTTGGTCTTTTTATACCTTTCTCAATGCTGCTGATGTCCATTACTGTTTAATGTGTAACTTGTAAGGAGAGATCCAAATATTAAGTGTTCATGTTTATGTTCCTACTGTAGATGGAATGTACAATATCATGGTTAATTAGAGTAGCATAATAAATTATGAATGCTTTTTTCCCATTAAGACTTTAATGGAATGTGAACATTTGCTGATTTCCTTGGTTAATTGTAATTGCTGAATTGTAGTCTTAAATAGTTGCATTTTGTCTGTCTCAATAAATTTTAATTTGTCTGTGAATCCTTTGCTCTCTGACATTTGTTTTGTTAAAATTACTGACTACAAGAAGATAGCCTTCTAATTTTTTTTCCCGCAAGAAACAATATACACAAAAATCTGAAGTTAAAATGCTTAGTGTATTGACCCAAAAGGTAGGTCTGAACTGACTTCCAATCTATGTTTTGAGCATTAATAACTGCAGCATGACTACCACTACAATAATTGTTAGAGCTTTGAGATCCTTCCTTCCTTCCTTCCTTCCTTCCTTCCTTCCTTCATGTCAGATTCATCACCAGCATATAATAACATACAAAGCTAAAATTAACACATCTAAAAACACAACAGAATTAAAAACGGCTAGATGACAACTGCCTAATATCAGGCTATATCAGCAACATTTCTTCTTGCCAACATAAGGTCCTCTTCAGTGCACATTGAGGGGCATTGTGTGCATTGTATCATATGGGAGATAGTACATCTACAGAGAAACCCCACTTTCTCAGATTAGTCCTTGATCTTCTTACCCCTGCACAGAGTCTATTTAAAGCTTTCCACACAGGCTATGGTTGTTCTTGACCAGGTGGTAGAGAGTCATGTGGTTCTGCCCAGTTATCTGGTAGCTCCTTGCTCACCTTCCATGGTTCTAAGGCGGTCTGTGGGGCGCTGGTTGTTCGGAAGGGCAGAAGTTGTGAGACATTTATATATTGACGTGAACGGAGCCTCCCTGAAGATTGCTACTTCAGCGATCAGGTGTCCCCTGGGCAATGGAGATTTTTCACCGGCTAATCTTTTCAACCCAGAAGCACCAGAAGTAGAGATGTGAGATGTATCTGATATACATTCAGCTCGATCTAATAAAACATGTACATGGCACAAAAGAGCTTTTTACCCATAACTCTGGTCAAATCATTCATCTGTTGATCTCTTTTCCCTTCCTGTAAATATATTATCAGCAGTTACCTGATTGCAGCTTTGCTCAAGTTGGAACAGATGACAAAATCTATGATACTGAATCTGTTTCCATCTAGATATGTTGCTAGATGGATTATGGAAACTGTGCTCTTAACTAGGGCACTTTGATGCCATGCTTGTAGCTTACTGCCTTTATTTTCAACAGCAAAAGTGGTGATCCTTACCAGCAGTACAGGATAAACCTCATGGATCCTCCAGGAAAGATATCATTTTCACTGTGACTTGTACAAGAACATTTCCTTGTTGTCTGTCTTCATTATCCATACCAGTCAGTTTACATCATGGTCCAAATTAAATGCAATGTACAGTCCAGCACAGAATTTAAAAAGAAAACATTGTTGCTTATAGAGCCTCTGTGGTGCAGTGGTTAGCCAAAACTCTACTCATAATCTGAGCTTGATCCTGATGGGTTCAAGGTTGACTCTGACTTCCATCTTCCCAAGATCAGTAAAATGAGTAGCCAGATTGTTAGGGGCAAAATGCTAATTACCTTGTGAAGCAGAGAGTACTGTAAATGCTATGGGACAGTATATAAATGTAATTGCCATTGCTATTGCTACTTTAATCTGAGCAAATCCATACCACCACAAAAGGAACAATACTTTGGAAACTGGTACCATTGGGGATGAGGCACTAGAAGGTGACTATGTGAATGATACATGCTGGTGACTGAGCATGTGTAAAGAGGAACAAGGAGTCATAGATCCTTATGCCAATATTCTCCCAGTTTTCTTTACAATCTTAATTCCTATCTAATTAAGCTGCCGGGGGGGGGGGGCTAATAACGATCTCCACTGATGTTCCTAAGAGAAATTTAAGGAATCTAACATAATTGGCTGCAGCATTGATCGTGAAAAATATAAGGTGAAAAGGTTGCAAAAGGCTCTTAAATGATTACATTATTTTAAAATTTACCTGCTTACACATAATACAGGGTCATCGAAACAATAACAACACATATACTTAATTCTAACAATCAAAAAATAGGAACTGATGACAGCCAACATAAATTATTGAAGGTAAAAATAAATATCCATTCACTAAACGACATGTATACATATATAGAGAGAAACAAAGAGAGAATATCTTGTCAATGAATGAAGTAGCGGATCCTTCCCGCCCCCGCCCCCCGGCTCCAATTGTCTATCTATTGTTTGTGACATTCACTATGGAGTCACATTTCTTTGCAATATCATGTAGTTGGTCATTTATCTTTCTCCGACTATGCCTGGCATATTGATTCTTTGTTGGTTTATAAGAGAGAGAGAATTACTAATGGTTATAAA
This sequence comes from Furcifer pardalis, assembly GCA_030440675.1. NCBI lineage: Eukaryota > Metazoa > Chordata > Lepidosauria > Squamata > Chamaeleonidae > Furcifer > Furcifer pardalis. The sequence goes on from CP126893.1 coordinate 90,391,850, forward strand.
TAGCCATCGCTCCTCCCCACCCCCACTCCTCCCACCTCAGGCCATGATTGGTGCCTCCTCATTATGCATCTCAGCAAATTTTTCTTATGGAAAGAAAGATGCACACAAAAGGCTTCTTAATTTCTTCTCTACCATATGAAACACAAAAGGGACTTGGGCAACATTATTGATAAACTCACCTCAGATGCTCAGTGTTGTTTCCCTGTGCAGTGGTTCAAAATGAGGAGCCTGTAGCTAGATGGGCATAAATGGAAAATGCCATCTGATTGCTCTCTTGTTTACAAAGCCATTGCTGTGTCTTGTTCTGGATTCGGCTGGTATGTGCAGCCAGTATTGGAAATTGCTGCAACTTTGCTCAGGTCAAAATCCAGGTCCTGTAAAGAATAAAACTGTAGGTAGAACAGGTCAAACTTTTCCTACTCAAATGTATTCTAACTGGAACATTTTCATGCTTAACAGAGCTCTTCTGGAGTACTGGAAGTTACGAACTCCAAAACCTAAAGTTACTTCTACATCGTAAAGCAGCAGCAGGAATGCCCATATATGACAAACCCCCACCCTCCCCAAAATAAGTCTTTGAGATATAAAATACTGTACTCAGAAATGTTTCACCAGTCCCTCTCTGTGGTGATGGTGTTCACAATACATGTAGTTTCCCCCAAGTCTACATAGGCTATTTTTGTGGGGAAGTCTCAGAGAAGCATTTAACTACTGGTCCCTGGTTCCATATCCAGTTGTTCCAACTTACTGATCTATCTAACCCATGGGTTCCCAACCTTTTTATGCTGCAGGCCTGACCACGAACACTGGACAGGTGAGTGGGCCAGACCATGCCTCTGGCAGTGGAAGTAAATGTGCCCACTTTCATGTTTATGACAGCCACAGTCACATTTACAGCTGACGTAACTGAGTTTATGCATGTGTGGGAGCGTTTTACGGCTGTCATAAATGCACCCACTTCCACTTCCAGGTGTGGTGGCAGTGGGCCACATTAAATGGTGCTGTGGGCTGGGTCTGGACCATGGGCCACTGGCTGGGAACCCCTGATCTAACCAAATGGTCCAACTCTAGTCAGATTTTTAAAAAGTGCCCAGTTACACCTGATCAGAGGCACATTTTTAACTGCATATTCAACGTCTGTTGAAAGCAATGCAGTATAGACTAATGGTATCAATATTTAAACATGGATTTTATATATATCAGACTTGCATTTCTTTTCCTGATCTAGCATATGTTACACAGTAGCAGCCTTCTTACACATATAGCATATCCTCAGTTGAATCTGAGTATCTGCCTTGATTTCTTTCTCTGTATAACAGAGACGCTGGTAATCAAAAATCGCAGCCAAGGTATATTACTAAAAAATAAGGAAGCTGAAGTCAGCTATCTCTCTCTTGTGGGTGAGTGTTCTATTGGACAACAGAGTACCACAATGCAGAATGGTGTTGACTTGTTAGGTAGGTCAGGAAGAATATCTCTTCTTTAGTACTAGTTTATAATCCTGATTGTAACTTCTACTGCAATTTGAAAATAGGTGGATATAATAGTCATGTGTAAACCCAGTGAAATTTAAAACTACATTATGCAATGCACTCAAATACATGTTTATTCAGAAATAAATGCCACTATTGTTATTATTTATTTTTTGTAAGATTTATCTGATTATTGTTCACTGATTTATCATTTATTTTGATTTTCTTAGATGACTTTGGCACACCTAACTGAGGAGGAGTATAAAATATTTCAATAAATAAACAAATCAACAGATATTTCCTGATTGATTTCCCATATTTATATCTAAACTGTTAACTGGTTGTTGTTTTTTACTATTTAGTGTACAACAAGGGTGCCCAAAATTTTCAGGCCGTGGGCTGGTCACATGGTTCAACATGCACAGAATGCTGCAATAAATGAACCCATCACTGTCAAAAACAGATTTATGATGGCCATGGGCATTTATGGCAGCGTTGCACGCATGCACTGGCACGTTTTACTTCGTTTCTAGGAGTGGTGAGGGCCAGATGAATTGGTTTTGGGGGCCAGATACAACCCGGGGTGTAGTTTGGGCACCCCTGGTGTACAAGACTACCCACCATATTTTATCACTGCCCCCCTCAGAAATACCAGTAAAGACCACTAAATCTCCGATTCTTTTGGTGGATTGATAATTATCACTGCAAATTCTGGGGAAATGTGTTGAGGGTTCTAGGAAACATATCTGGAACTAGCAATCTGAAAACCAAAAATTAAAGTCAAGGAAAAAGAGAGATAAAATAATAACAAGGAGGGAGGGAGGGGGAGAGAAAGTAAGGAAAGGAAAGGAAGAAGAAACCAAACTAGGCTGTTAATGAGCCAGTGGTAGGCCTATTGACAGCAGCAAAGCAAGAATAGATTTTTATCTGGCAACATTTCTTAAGAATATTGGCATTAGGGAAACTGATACATGGATGGTATGAGTTAATGAAGCTACAGGACAAACTGTTTAGGGACAATATATTAAATTATTCACAAAACTGCATGCCTAATTCATTTTTTCCCCATTGAAGAGACTGCAGAGCTGGAGTGGCTCATCTGTGCCAGTCCAACTAGCAAGAAGTGCAATTTGGCTGATTAGGTCTTCCCAGAATTTATAAAATCCCATGAGTATCCTTCCTCAACAAACGTTTATCATGCCATCCACATTGCCTGCATCATTACACCTCTACAGCAATATACATATGTAGTTTGTACCAACCAAAGAGAGAAAACTAGCTGTAAAAGAAGTGCATTGGTCTTTTAGCCACCAGCAACCAGAAGGCTGTGTGTGGCATGTTGGAAAATGGAAAGAACAGAAAGACAGCTGGATAGCTCCATGATTTAAGTACTGTACTCTCTACCTAGAAAAACCTGGAAAGGATAATCAAAAATCAGAATTGACTTGACAGCAGACAATGATTCTTATTATATTATCCACAATCAGGTACTGCATCCAAACCCACACTTTCTTGTAATTGGAAAAAGTATATATTTTATAATATTGTAGCAACCTCTACAGCAAGATGGTGCTATGTATGGTGGCTTACACCTGAGCTATTGAGCCAGCACATTACAACATGACATTTTCTGTAGGAATGAGTAAGGGACTATTACAACATAAAATTCCTTTATATTATTCCCTGCTTACTTACTCATTCCTATAAACTTGTCAGGTAAAACCAAGTTATAGTCAACTTCCAAGTTGGCTATGGAACACATGCCAGGCCGAGCATATACAGATAACTTAGCAGATGTGTTTGGGCCTGTGAACAATAGCAGTACAGTATTTCATGAGGTTTGCAGGTGCTACCCTTCTGGTTGCTTCTTGGCTATATCTTCTAACCTTGTGTGCATGTGAGATGGTGACAGTCTAAGTCAGGGGTTCCCAACCTAAGGCCTGCAGGCCGGATCCATTGGGTTTCCCCACCCCTCCATTTTGAGAAACAAAATGGCTGTCCCCTTGAAGCTGTTGGGATAAAATTGCCACCCCCCATTGTGCAGGCAAGGCGAAATGGCCATCCAGCCCTTGAGGCTGACTGAGAGAGTGTGATCTGGCCCCTGGCTTGAAAAAGTTGGGAATCCCTGGTCATAGACCTAAGTCTTAAACCTAATACACTGTCTACTGCTTCTGACAATGGATTCCCAACAGTCTGTGGGTCTCAGCAGGTCAATGACCCACAGAATGCTGGGAATCCATAGTCAGAAGCAGTAGACAATGTCTTAGACCGGTGATGGTGAACCTTGACATTCCAGCTATTCTTGAACATCAATTCCCAGAAGCCCTGATCAGCAGGAGTGCTGACTTCGGCTTCTGGTAATTGAAATCCAAGTACACCTGGAGTGCCAAGGTTCGCCTCACAGTCTCAGACCATCACCATCTCACAAAAACACAAAACTAGAAGAGATAGCCAGGAAGCAACCAGAAGGGTAGCAACTGCAAACCTCATATAATACAGTGGAACCCCGACTTACAAAATTAATTCATTCCTTGGGGGGGGGAGGGTTCATATCATGAACATTTCATATCTCAAAGTGTGGTTTCCCATAGGAATGCATTGAAACCCAAATAATCCATTCCAGATGTCAGAAAAAAGTAAAAAAAAAACCACCCATATTTTTCTGTTCAAAACTCTTTATAAAGTGCACTTTGGAATTTTTCACCACATTTTCACCACTTTATAAAGAATTTTGAACACATAAAATACTCCCCCCCACACACTTTTTTCTGACCTCCGGAATGGATTACATTGGCTTTCAATGCATTTTTTGCACTTCTGACAGAGGCCTCTAGTGACCAACTCTGGTAATGTGCTGGACCCATCCCCAACAATCAGCTGTGTTAAAAGACATTAACAAGCATGCAAATGGTGAATCTCAGAGCCCTACCTGGCTCCAAACCTCAATGGAAAAAAACCACTCAAAAACCTCCACACTTGACTCCATGTGCTACCCACAGAGTCTAGCATGCATGAGGGCAGTGCTATATAAACCCCCCCCCCGGCACAATGCACTTTGGGAAAACTTTTTTCGTATCTCAAAAAAAATTGTATCACAAAGCATTTTCTCGGGATTTCGTATTGTGAGATTTTCGTTACTTGAGGCATTCATAGCCCAGGGTTTCACTGTGCTGTTATTGTTCACAGGCCCAAATGTATCTGATCTTGTCTGATTTTGTAGCTAACAATATTAGATTTAGATACACAAGTGTCTTCAGGAAGCTCTGGATAAATCCTGGACAACCTTTCCTCATAATCAGCTCTGCATCAGATAGACCATGGGTCTGGTCAAGGCAGGGCGGCTCCCTTTGTTCCTAGGTTCTCAAGTTTCTAAAGCTGCAGCTACACTGACAGCTTGATTCACAGCCTCTTTTATGCTTCAATTTGGATTAGGTGGTCATATGGACACTGCTAATCATTTCTATGCTAATGTCCACTCTGACTGCTCAATCTGATGCAGTTTGATCCAGCCCACAGCCCGCCTTCTTTTGATCCCATCTTTGTTCAATCCCTGGCTCTCTTTTTATGATTGTTTGTAAAGCTGGTGGGCTGTGTGAGTATCCCACAGTGTTAGGGGAAAGGGACAGTTTGACAAAATTCTCCATAATATACAAACACAGAAACACATACTACAGAAACCTAGGAGTGTAATGTAGTTCATTGGAATTGTTTCTATTTCATACCAATGTTTATATCTTTTTTCATCTGTACAAAAGTGATCTAGTGCTAAACTAATAGCTCCCTTATCCTTTTGGAGAACAAAATAATTGATCACACGGGGAAAGCATGTTTGAATTGTTGGGGAAAAAGGAAAAGAGGAAACAGCAGAAGGAGGAGAAATATTAGGGCTGTCAGTGTGACAAGAAGAGGAAAAACAGTGAAATGGAAAAATTTCCAGGGTGGCTTAGATGAAGAAAAAGTTTGCAGAAACATGGAAACACATAAGAATCCTAAGCTTTCATTTCTCCCCGCCCCAGCTACCTTTGTTTAAATGAATCCTTCAGTTTCAAAAGACTCTGCTTTTTGGGGTGAAACTGATAACTAAAGAGCCTCTTTTGAAGTTTTCCTCATTCTCACTATCCTGAATGTCCCATCTCTAGTGTTGGTTTTACTATTATTCTCTTATTCTAGAAGAAGTTAATTAGAAAGGCAAAAGCTCAATAGCAAGAATCTGTGTTTAGATAAAGTTCATTCAAACACAGTGTCTTGTATCCTGTTGATAAGGAATACTGGTTTGAATGCTCAATTCCACTCACAGTTTCTCCATTACCTCTGTTTCTGCCAGGCAAATCTAGTAATCCTTTCTGCAAGCGGATATCCCTATGTCCTTCAAGACAGCAGTCTGTGGCTTGTGATACAGCAAGTGCTGAGGGTTCCATTCACAAAATATTTGTAAGGGGGGATTGCCAGTGTTCTTTATTATAATCCCAGAGAGTCATCAGGAAAAGGGACTGTGGTTTTAAGGCTGTCTGGTGCTGAATCCACCAGAAACTATACTTACAGAAGCCTGCCTGGTCCACACCACCACAACCTCAATCTTTTGAAATGAAGTGAAAGACAACATGAAATCAAATCATCTCTGCTGTTTTGGAATGTCCTCCTATCAATTGTCCTTGCTATTCCATTCTTCTAACAACCCAAATATGTTGTTGCTTCCTGCTGCGTTTACTCTGACCTGATGAGATTGGTATTCTTGGGTTCTGTTGCTGATTGTTTTCTCTTGTTCTTGTTCAGTCAAATAGTTGAGTCCAACCTTTTGCGACCCCATGGACCACCACACACCAGGCACGCCTATTCTCCACCGTCCTCCTCAACCCACCCAGGTTTGTGCCCATTGCATCAACAATGCCATCTAGCCATCTCATTCGCTGCCGCCCCCTTCTTCTTATGCCCTTGACCTTTCCCGGTATCAAAGCTTTCTCAAGTGACTCCTCTCTTCTCATTTGATGTCCAAAGTATTTTAGCTTCATCTTCAATATTTGACCTTCCAAGGAGCAGTTGGGATTGATTTCTTTTGTTCTCCTTGCTGTCCAGGGTACTCTCAAAATTCTCTTCCAACATCACATTTCAAAGGCGTCTATTCTTCTGCACTCAGCTTTCTTTATGGTCCAGCTCTCACAAACATTCACTACTACCGTTTTCTTGCCTGTTAGCAAAAGATTGTTTTCTTGCTTGGTGTTTTTAAGGCTTCACTAGATTTCATATTTTATCTTTCTAAGCTGGCAGGTGAGTCTCTGACATTAAGATTAGAAATAATCAAAATGCAGACATACCTATACTGTATACTCAATATCTAGCCCTTATACTTCTGGAATAAGAAGATTTCAGTGGCTTTTGGTCACTTAAACACTCAAAGCTGGTAAACGTTATTCCCCCAAACAGCATGGCCATGTATAATACCAGCTGCAAATTCTCAGGCTTGTACTAAAAAAAATAAAATTTAAAAAAGAGTAGCATTTCCAAGCATCATGGAACAAGGACACAGTTCTCTATTGTACATGTCAAATCAGTTTTGCAGCCTTTCAGTATTTTGTTTATTACGAAAGCAGATACAGTACTAGTGGGAGATTGTAGCATGCACCTAGCACGTAATATCTAATTTGGCCCTGAGATTTGCCTTATTTATTCACTTAGAGCAGCAATGCATGTTAAGCTGTTATTTGAGCTTAGGAAAGGCTCAATCAATTCCTTCTCAGCTGAGCACGTTTCATTCAAAAACTAGCAAAATGTAAGATTGATTGAACTTTGATAGAAGCAAAAGGAACTGACAACATCTTAGCTTATGCAAGCTAATGTATTTAAAGAAAGAACCCAGGGACTGAATCAGGCACTTGCCTCCTGCCTAACATTTAGAAAAGCCCACAAGAAAATTCACCCCTTCTTAATCTTCTCCTGAACCCTTTTCCAATAGTTTTTAAAATGGGATTTCCCTAAAGAAGCTCACAGCTTCTGTGAGCTTTTTTAACAATGCTGCACTGATTATTTACTGCATGCCATTCCATAATTTGAATTTATTGTTTGTGGGTTTTATTTACAAGCATTCATTATTCTCCCATTTTCCTCATCTGTCCTCCAGAAGTTCCATTCCAGCCTTTTCAATTATTTCAGCAAATTGTTAGTTTATCAATTATATCACCAAGACACATTATTGTGAGCAGAATGTCTTCCTAATGCATGGATTTTGACAACATGGTTCATTTCAAAGCTTTGCATGGAATTCAAGCCACAGTATTTTCAGAGCAAACCAAATTAAGAAGGAAACCTTCTGCCCACAAATGAGGAAAAAATGGTGCTGTGATGTAGCAATGAAAAACTGGCTATATTATTGAAATTATTAAGTTTGAGGGAATATCAGATGTTATCTATGCCAGCACTTAGCTCAATACAGGATATAGCCCTATAAAGCAGAAATGCAGAGTAATCAGCATTTTTATATATTTCATGGTTGACCATACCCAATTCTTTTCAGAATGCTATGTAGTTCTTGTTACCATGCTATAAGACTGTGTGTGGATATGGACTACCACCCAAAGCATCATGTGCTGCTATATTCCATGAATAGGACATTAAGTCCAATCTCCGCAATCCTTCTAATCACCACCCTCAACTGGAACAGAAAACCAAAAAGAGTAACTACAGCAGTCAAGAGATGGCAGCATCTTCCATACAAAGACAGGGAAGATTTTTTACAGCTTTCTAAGTTGAACTAAAGCTAATTGGGGTAGATTAGAACATTGTAGCTGTTCATGAAACTTTGAAACTCTAGTAGACTTCTTTAAGTCTACTAGAAATTGACAATTTCTCAGGAAGGTTATGAACAATCTAAGGAAGTCTAGTTTTCTATAGTGTGCAATCGTGTTATGTAATTCACTATCACATGTCATAGTGAATGGCTAGAAGTTGGTAGTTAAATGAAGCCTTCATATTAAAAAGCAGTAAATGGCTCAATGAATAGCAGTTGCCATAGACATCCACTATGTTATCAACTATTTCTTGGCTGTCCAGTCTCCTGGAGGCCTATGACTGTGGTTGCTGTGGAGAAAGGGCACCACATATTAGACAGGCCCTCCCTTCTCCCACTGCAGTGGCTAAAGTGGTTAAGATGCTGACTGGAAGGTGGCAGGTCAGCAGTTCGATACCCAAGTACTGCACAGTGGAATGAGCTCCTGTCTCTGTCCCAGCTCCTGCCAACCTAGCAGTTTGAAAGCAAGAAATTGCAAATAGATAAATAAGGACCAGGGCAGGGCTGGACAAATCAAAAGTTGGACTTAAAATTGCTGGGAGAAACATCAACAATTTGAGATATGCAGATGATACTACCCTAATGGCAGAAAGTGAAGAAGACCTAAAGAAGCTTCTGCTTAGGTTGAAAGAAGAGAGTGCAAAAGCTGGCTTGAGACTCAACATCAAGAAAACCAAGATAATGGCAAGATAATTCAGTCTGTGGAAAATAGATGGGGAAGAAGTAGAAGCAGTGACAGACTTTACATTCTTAGGATCCAATATCACTGCAGATGGTGATTGCAGCCATGAAATAAAAAGGTGACTAGTCCTTGGTAGACAAGATAAGGGAAATGTGGGGAACATAGTTAAAAGCAGAGACATCACCTTGCAAACAAAAATTCACATAGTCAGAGCAATGGTATTTCCGGTAGTAATGTATGGTTGTGTGAGCTGGACCATAAGGAAAGCTGAGCACAGAAGAATAGATGCCTTTGAAATGTGGTGCTGGAGGAAAATTTTGAGAGTGCCCTGGACAGCAAAGAGAACAAATAGGGCGGTCTTAGAAGAAATCAACCCAGACTGTTTGGAAGGTCAAATATTGAAAATGAAGCTAAAGTACTTTGGACATCAAATGAGAAGAGAGGATTCACGAAAGAAAGAAAGAAAGAAGGAAAGAAAGAAAGAAAGCTTTGCTAGGTTCAGGTTGTGGAGGATTAATTTTCTTGGCTACATTTCCTGCATTTCAGTCCATTTCAGGCATTTGCAATCTGTGTTCAGTTATTTATTGAAATGATTTGCAATATATAGATCCGAATACTCCCAAGACTCATTCCAAGACTGTGCATTGTCTACACCTAGTCTGGAACTTGATGAAGCACAACAGTGGCGAAGAAAACCATATAGGTCTGGTCTCTCAAGACCAACTCTGATTGCCTTCCAGATGGGAATGAAAAAGTTATCATTGTCATTTTCAGAGAAAGAGAGGAAAGGGAGAGAGAAACACTTCAAGTGGTTATTCAGCAGTATTTTTGTCTCTATTTTCTGTTTCTAATCTATCAAAAGGTAGCGAGGGGGTTCTCTTTGCAAAATAATGCTTCAAACTTTCTCTCTGTAAGCCTCTTTTAGTTCCATGGAGTCCCCACCAGAGCAATGCTTTGAAGATAGCATTGCTTAGTCATTTGGAAAGAAGTGTAAGGGATGGTTAAATAGTGAAAAGCAGCAGATCAATTGCTCTTTGTATTTGCCCACCTGGAAAAGACTGGGAAATCAAAAGGGAAAGGAAGACAAGAAAAAGCATCCTTTCCTTTCTTGATCTCGCATTATGAAAAATCAAATGCATTCTTTCACTGAGACTAAAGTTAGTTTATGTTTCATTGGTATGCATTTAACCTTAGCCTATTATCTCTATAAATGTCCTTTGACAGTATACATTTTGTTGTCAATACATTTTGGACAGAATTTGTTTCTAAACCACATGGCATTTAAACATACTCCATTTCCAGCTGTGGATACCAAGTGTTAACATGTACAGACTAGGGAAGTGATGGTGAACCTTGGCACTCCAGCTATTCTTGAACTTCAATTCCCAGAAGCCCTGATCAGCAGGAGTGCTGACTTGGGCTTCTGGAAATTGAAGTCCAAGAACACCTGTAGTGCCAAAGTTCACCATCACTGGACTAGGGTATATTTCATGTGCTACATGACAGTCATCTGAAGAAGTTGTCCTACATTCTCCCTCCTACAAAGAAGAAAAGCTGTGCTGGATCAGATGAAAGATTTATCTACTCCAGCACCTTCTTTCACAATGCAGCCAAGCAGTTGACTATAGGAGGCCCTTCAACTGCACATGAATACAATAGCACCTTCTCTTTTATGCTCCCTGGAACCTGGCATTCAGAGGCAAACTGCTTCTCATACCAAAGTTGATACATCATCAACATGAGTAGCAAGCACAGATAGCCTTGACACTCCATGAATGTGTCAATGCTTCTATAAAATAAAAAGATATGTGCAAATGCTTCTATCATCAGTTTACTTGAAATACAGAGCTCTCTGAGTGTGAACACCAGTCTCTTTGTGTGTTATAGTAGCAAATTGGCAGCTCCTCTAGTGGCTTAGCGGCAGTAGTGGGCATCAGCAGGTTCACACCTAGGTTGCCAGAAGCCCAAGTCAGCACTCCTATTGATCAGGGCTTCTGGGAATTGAAGTTCAAATAGCTGGAGTGCCAATGTTTGCCATTACTGCCCTAGGAATAAGCCCCCTTTACAGTAATGGGCTCCAAAAAATGTTACTACCACACTGTGGGTGTGGTATGGTGGGTGTGGCCAAGGGGAAAGCCCTGTGTTATACCTGAATTAGGACTACTTTACTGTATTTCAAAATTTGGATGGGTGCAGCCAGCCAGAATTTCTGCTACTGGTTCTGGCGAACAGGTGTGGACCTGCTGATGCCCACCACTGCCCCTTTATCATTTTAGTGCTTTCTGCATTTTAATGGCTAGTACCCTGTTCTCCACTCATATAATGGGTGCAATGTCACTACGCATGACCAATGGCAGGTAATTAAAGAATTCTTTTTTCTCCAGTTTCCATCATTTCAGTGCAAAGTCAAGATGTACTTATGTATTAGAGCCTTTGGGGGCAAAGGATTGTGGTCTACATAGATTTTAGTGCAATGTTTTGAATGTTTACATGTTTTAAATATTTGCTGTTTGATTTTAAGTTGTTTTAAATTTCTTTTATACACCTTTGTATAAGGTGGGCAAGTGGCAAGAGAGGACTGCAGCCACCACCTCGCGAGACCTCCAACATATGTGGCAGCAGCAGCACCTCCATCTCCGCCCCAGCTGTGGCCAGGTCAGCATCAGGTGTGGCAGGCCCGTCATCGGTTGAGCAGCAGGGGAGTGGGAGCTTCGGAGTTGTGGGATGGGGCTCGGCCACACAGGGGCCCTGGTGTGGCGGAGTCTCATGCCCCCTTTGCTGCCTGGTGCTGTGGACTTGGCCACAGACTTGGCTGCTGGGGTGTGGGGCCGGACATTGCCCCCCTTCCCCAGCCTAGACTTTGGACTCTGAAGCCTGGACTCTTGCGATTGAATTCTTGTTTTGGGATGTTTTGACTTAGATGACTTTTATTATTGTATGCTAATTGTATTCTGCTAATTGTATCTTGTTCTCTAGTGTATGCTAATTGTATATTGTATTGGATGTGATATTGTTGTTAGCTGCCCTGAGTTGCATCTGCGAGTGCATGGCATACAAGCCCAAATTATTAAACAAGCTAAAAACACTATCATATTAAATGCATTAAACCTTTGTCATTCTATCTATGAAAATATAAGGTAGGTCTTGTGACCTGGGGTCCTGGATGTGAGGAGGAGGACAGCCAGCCACCCCAGCTGCCTGCTGCCAGCCCCAACTTGGAATCTGAGGACCCCTTGCCAGTCCCCCAGGCCATGCCTGGATCAGATCAGGAGGACATGGACCTGGCACCGGTCCCACAGCCAGCTGTCACTCCAGAGCCGGCCCAGCAGAGCCAAGGCAGGCCAGAGGGTTGTGGCTTGACAGATGGGCCAAGTGCCAGCAGACAGGCTACTTAGGAGCAGGCTGGCATGCCTACTCATTACAGGAATGAATTGAGGCATCAGATTCAGCTGAGAAGAAGGAGGGCCTGGGCACGCCTCAGATGTGGGGTCTGACTCCTCTTATAAGAAGAGAGGTGTGCCGTCAGGCCCTTTGTCGGACCAGCTCATCAACCTTGTGGACCCAACATCGTGCTCTCAGCTTTCTGATTTGATGTACCGGTCCCTAGATCTCTAACTGACCCTGACTACGTTTCCTGCCAGATCCTGGTAAGCCAGACTGTGGAAAATGTTTCTGCTCCAAGGCTTGAAGTAAGAGGAATCTCCCCTTCCCCCACTGCAGCTCTAACCAGCTGTAGAGCTCCACCAGTGCCAGGCCATGACAGTAGGAAACATTTTACAGGGGACAGAAATCTTTTAACTTTTGTGATCCTCACTGGAGTGGAAAAGTTTATTTCGTGCAACAATTCATTTCTTATGGCTGAACAGAGTGTCAATATATATTTAAACAGGTCTTTGAGATGACTAACAGAGGCAAATAGAAATATGAAATAATTTCATGCAAAACTAAGAATATTTTCCTGTGGAAACATCCATTTATGTTCTGTCACTCCGAATTTTGGTTTGAAGATAGAAAATTGAGAATGAGATGCCAAGCTGATATTGGTTTACTATGTAACCAAATTAGAGCAAATCTCCTTACAGCACAGTTATTTTGCAACCCCCAGCAGTCTTCTACGTGTATCAGCTCAAAAAGATAAAGCATTATGTTCAATTTCACTCACTCCAAGCGTATTGGATTGTATATTTTGAGATACTGTTTTTAAAATATCATTGAATGTAAATATAAAAACATTAACAGTGCATAGTACTAAAACAGCACTGAGGTGCACCTGATGGAAATTAGCTGCAGTGATAAATTCCTAGATGTACATCTCAAAATAATATAAGTTTGTTTCTACATTCAGCAAGTATTTGTTTGCCTAGCTATTCCAATCAGCTATACTGTACAGCTCAGATGTAAACCTAATCCAGTTCCAAGAACTTCCTTATCTGGTATAGAATGCCAGAGAAACCCTTCCACTCCCCAAGCCCCACCCTATCTTTAAAACCCCAGACCCTGGTTTATAATGTGTTGTTGTTGTTTGATTTGTATGCCACCCCACTCGCAAAGTGACTTTGGGTGGCTAACAAAGATACAAAATATACAGTTACAATTATAATTACAATTGCAAAGTACCACATTATCATAATACAAAAACATTTCAAACACAGTCATATCTTCCATAATGAAAATCATTTGTTCTGCAAGGCGAGGCTGCTCGTCATGCAAGTTTTTCTCTATGCAAGCTTTTTCCGCATAGCGAAAATTCCTATGGTAAAACTCGCATAATGAGCATTTCTATGGTAAAACTCACATAGTGAAAATTTTTCGTTATGCGAGTCAGATCGCTTTTTGAAAAACCCGCTCATTATGCGAGTTTTTCGCTAAGCTAGTCACTCACTAAGCGAAGTTTGACTGCATTTTAAAAAATATCCCAATTACAATTACAAAATATCGAATTATTATGATACAAAAAACGCTTCAAAAATACATGGAAAAACATCATAAACTCAACCCCACCAACTATGTCCGAGAGAGAGTCTGGTGATGGTGGCTGTGTTGGCGTTTTTATGGCCGGCTGGCTGGGCCGCACAGCTGTGTCTCCTTCCCTCAGCCAGTCTGGCTGAGGGAGAGTCCAGTGGTGGTGTTGGCATCGGCGTCAGCATTTTTATGGCCAGGCAGCCGGGCCGCACAGCTGCGTCTCCTTCCCTCAGGAGGGCTGGCTGAGGGAGAGTCCAGTGGTGGTGGTGGTGGCATTGGAGTTACCATATAGTCCTATGCATGGCATATGCCTTTCAAATTGTAATTGTTAGTAGCACATCAAAGAGAAACCTGTTCTTGTTTCATTGAATGCCTGGAGACAATAGGATCTCTCCCATATGTCCCAGATTCAGTAATCACAGCTAACAAGAGGATTTCTAGTAGTTCCACAAACTCTCCCAAGACAGAACATTAAGGTATTTCTTTGATGATTTTGACTGGGAAAATGGCATGGTGAAATGGTTAACATCTACATAAAGTGGAATATCTCTCTTCTTCTGGAATATCGCCATTTCTCTCACATAATGTATACTCTGTACAGCAGTGGTATACATGCTTACTCAGATATACAGCTTTTGCAAGTGGCTTGGGTTTGCCCCAAATTAAACACTTTTTCATTGCTGCTGTTCTAACCAAAATTGTCATTCTCCACAACTGTCTTAAATTTAATGCCAAATTTCAAAGCAAATCAAACTTTATTGCAATCAATGACCAGTGCAGTAAAAAGGATTTAAGTGCATGAAATACCATCAAAATGCAGCACCACAAAGACATTTGTTTGACTTAAAACAAAATAGAATAGAATGCCAAATATCAAGAGAGCCAATCCTGGATGTCCTGCACTAGACGTGACAAGGCTCTAGAGCTTCTGCTAATTTATATAAGGCTTAATTAAGTCATGGATTGCTCTACTGTTGTTACTGCCACATGTCATCCAGTTGCTTCCAATTTACATCTCCCCGTCAACACATGCATTCCTTTTATCAAAACACATCCTGTTCAGTTTCAAACATCCATATACTTCCAAAGTTGCAGTTGAAACACGAGGCATCATATTACAAGTATCATTCATCTCGTACTATTTCATGGCAAATATAAGTAAACAGATTTTCATCTTCTAAGGAGATCAAATAAACCAAATGAAAAAGCAGCTCATACTTTGCATTGTTGTTTACATCTGAAAGTCCACAAAGTTTCAAGAGAGGTTATACAGAAAATGAATGGATAGAAGAAACATGGAGAACAGCTACTAACAAATAGGGCCAGAAACAAACATGAAAGGAAGGGAAAAATTGTTAAATAATGTAAGCATGAGTGTCACAACACTCATCTCTGGGATTATGCAAAACTGTTTTGTTTGGTAGTTGGTTGTTGGGCTTTAAGCGGGATTCCTTTGAGGTCTGGTTTCACAAACATGAAAAGACTGTCTCAATCATATTTCTGCAATATTAATGTGCTTTTAGCTTTAATTACAAGTTAAGCCTCCTAGCAGGTATGCTTAAAACTGAAGTCTTAATCATAAATCCCAATAAAGTGTTAAATGTCTCAGGAAAGAAGTAGAGAAACATATTCTTTATTTCAAAGATTCATGGTGCATGTTTATATGTTCACAGGTGGGGTTTAGCTAAGTCTCAGTAAAAGTTTGGGTTGTAGGGTTTTTAAGAGTGACTTCAGTAACTGCATCATTGTAAAAAAAAAAAAAGAACACAAACATCTAACAATGCAGCTGTAATGTTATCTGATTTGTTATATCTAGGCAAGGAGAAGAATAATTAATTACAGCCAGATGGGAAATGTAGTTAGTTCTTTGTTTCAGTTAGTTCTGTAGTAGTTCATGTTTGAGAAGCTTCTGCTATATAGCTTCTTAGAATAAGTCCTGAGAGCCAGCCACAATCTCTCAGGATGGTTTAGTTTAAAATAATCCTTACTTAGTGTTAGGGCTTACAAAAAGATCTTTATTATTTTACTTTGGGAGGTGAGAAGTGTTTGACTTTCCTATTTTAAATCCTTCACTTTGGATTGTTCTTTTTGCTTTTGTACTGCAACTGTTCTTTTTGAGACGTTTGAAACTTTTTACTTTTTGGAAAACTATTGTTTTCCAGCTGTCATCCTGCCTATATTTCTTCATTTCTCTCTGGAATTATTTCTGCCAAGTTAATTCTGTAATCATACCTTTGAAATCATTTTAATTGCTCTTTTTTTCCATACCATATAACTCTTGTGTGAAAAGAGGAGAAGGACAAAGAAGCTTTTTTACTCTTTTAAATAAAATTTTAAATATTTTACCAAGGTGTCATTTTTGCAGTAACAAGGGTTGGAGTGTCTAAAGAAGGGTGCCTTGCAAAAGGGCCTAATGCTACACTATGTTTGCAAACTTGGACTCTATGCTAACAATCCTACCCAATCTGGCTGTTCTGAAATAACAACCAGGAAAAAATTTGGTCTTGGGTTCAAGAAATAGATGAAATCTAGAGGAGAATTCCCTAGCCCTAACTTCCATGTACTGTACCTTGAAGCAGCAGGGCTTTAGGCCCAGCTTCAGGATAAAAGGTGCTGGGGATGATGGATTGTTGGATCCTTCTCTAGTCAAATTCAGAGGATTGACTCCCTGGGTTTGTTTCGACAACCATTTAAACAAACTCAACAGCCCAATCTTATAGGTGGTAATTACAAACAACATACTAATAATATGTGGAGGAGTGAGGGTTTTATTTAACTGTTTCCAATTTTTTCATTCAGCCTTCAAGTGTGCTAATAAAGAGCTTATATTTCTGCTACCTCATGTGAAGCACGCAAAGAATGCTTCTGAAGTACCAAAATAATAACAGAATAAAACCCCTAAATGATTTCGGCAAAGGACATAATTTGCAAATTAAGTGAATAAGTGGGACAGGAATTACTATTAACAACAGAGAAGTGTTTATCTAGACATCAGGAAAGTGCATATTAGCTCACTAATTAGGATTCCCTTAAGGATTTAATACAAGTTTGGGCACAGAACAATTTGCTTCATGTTCTCCTTAATAATTGAAGAAATTTCAAAGACAGATCAGTTTTGGAATATGGTTGCATAGATAGTTGAGAAACACTAATGAGCATTCTCACATTTATTTTCAATATCCCTATTCCCCTCCAGTAGATAATTCTCCTACCCATCCCCTAAAATAATGGCTGAGTTCAAAAGAGCACCTAAGGTTTCCTTTTCCATTTGTTATAGGACTGAGCTTATTTTTTCACTTAATTCAAAAGCAGCCCTGAGATAGACGTGCAAAAGCTTTTCATGGATTGTCTTCCTCCATCAATGGACGAGTTCTTCTGCTGGCAAGACAGGGAAGGAAGCACCTACATTCTGACTTCTCCTTTTCTGTGTAAGGCTGTAACTAGACTGGCAAGCAGTGGCTCGATTTGCAGCCTATTTTATGCTTCTATCTGGATCACATGGAAACCACAGATCATTTCCGTGCTAGTGCTCTCTCTGGGCCCAGAGCCTGATGTAGTTTAATCTGTGCCTCAGCCCAAAGCCTCTCCTTCTGTTGATCTTGCCCTCTGTCTATCCTCAGATCTCCTTTTAGTTCTTTGTAAAACCAGTGAGATGTTAAATTTTTTGCATGGTATTAGGGAAAAGAGAGGGGTACACAGAAAGAGCCCCCTTAAAGATTGTGGTATTTTTGAGCCACAATCGGGTGTACCCTGGGCAACAGCAAACTTGTGCCAGCTAATCTTTCTCACCCTAGGGCAGTGATGGTCAAACTTGGCATGCCAGGTGTTTTTGGACTTCAATTACCAAAAGCCCAAGTCAGCACTCCTGCTGATCAGGGCTTCTGGGAACTGAAGTTCAAGAACAACTGGAGTGCCAAGGTTCACCATCACTGCCCTAGGGCATGTGAAAGGAACTACAGAATGAACTCATCTCTCTCTCTCTCACACACACACACACACACACACAGAGAGAGAGAGAGATACACAGTGAAACCTCTGAAAGTTGACCACCCAAGGGACTGAAGGAAAATGGTCAACATATGGAGGTGGTCAACATACAGAACAACTGTATTGGTATGTACACACATCTCATTTTATTGTACAGCTTTTATTAGAGAATGTCATACAGAAACACACACAGTGAAAATACAGGAAAATCATTCATACAATACTGTATCATACAAAATCAATACATTTACACATGTATTGTTTTCTCATGGTTTCATCATTCTTTCTGGGGGAAAGAGTCGATTTTAGTCTGTTTCTTGTTCTTTTTATGAAGGTAAGTAGAGAAACCATTCGCAATGCTGGCTATACCATACCTGTGCATTTTTCCATGGTGGAATCCAACTTCAATCATACCCTAAGCAGCCTAACCAGTGATGAGGGATAATTTTGAGGACCAACAACCTCTGGAGGCCACAAGCTCCATACCTTGAGGCCCAGCATTATATCTGAAGGTAATCAATTCAGGGGCTTAGACCTGATCCCAAGGCTAAACAAGGTTTGCAGTCCAAAGTCTGCCTTTTGCATGGAAGGCTCTGGCTTTTTTATCCTGCTACAATCATAGACTGTGGGTGTGGCACAAGTGGCTAAGACGCTGACTGGAAGGCGGCAGGTCAGCAGTTCCATACCCGAATACTGCAAGACAGAATGAGCTTCCGTCTTTGTCCCAGCTCCTGCCAACCTAGCAGTTCAAAAG
Organism: Furcifer pardalis; assembly: GCA_030440675.1. Taxonomy (NCBI): domain Eukaryota; kingdom Metazoa; phylum Chordata; class Lepidosauria; order Squamata; family Chamaeleonidae; genus Furcifer; species Furcifer pardalis. The sequence goes on from CP126893.1 coordinate 90,410,488, forward strand.
CAAGAAATTGTAAGTAGATAAAGAGGGACCACTTTGGTGGGAAGGTAAACAGCGCTCTGTGTGCTCCGGTGTCTAGTCATGCCTGCCACATGACCTCGTAAATGTCTACAGAAGGAGACAGCACTGGCTCTTCAGCGATGAAACAGACATGAGCACTGATCCCTGGCTTTCAAGCAAGGGTGACCTTTACCTAATCTTGTTCTGCAGGGGACAATTCTGGCTGACTGGGCCATAGGGTAAGGAGATCAGCACTGTAATGGCTGAAGTTAAATCCATGTGTGGCCTAGTTCAGTTCAGAAAACACTGTTCACTTGTCTTCTACCCTCCATAAACATCATCCTGGACCATCTGCCAATAATGTTTTTGTCTGCATCGCTAAACAACTCCTACAGTCTGCAGCATAGGATACTGAAAAGCAGCATACAGTATTTGCAAAGAATTATGTACAGCTAACATCAGTTTTGATCTTCTGTCTGGACATCCTAAATAAATCCTATGCTAATAGATGAGAAATGCATCTCAAGCAGACACCAATGCTGACAGGGGTCTCAGAATCAACAGGACCCTTCCCACTGCCAGAGAAGCCTTTTCCGCAACCTCTGACTCTGCAGCCAGATCCCTAAGCTGTCCTGCCCCTATATAATTCGTAAATTCTTGAGAGTAACACATGTGTTCTCTCTTTCAGTTTTCTTATTGGTAATGGCTGGTAGCTAAGTGATACACTGGTAGGTATCTGGCTGCAGAGCCAGAGGTTGGGAGTTTTCTCCCACAGTGACTCCCAGAAACACAGTCAGCCTGCATGGTCTTTAGCAAGCTGCACAGTCCCAGGGAGCCTCCAGGAGAAAAGAATGGTAAACCATGTCTGAATACTGTAAAAGGTCATCCTAAGTGGGAATTGAATTGGCTGCACACAATTGTCATTAATGAGAGATATTGTGACTCACATAATAATGAGGTATTTGGAGCAACCTTATCTGTACTCAGCAACAAACTGTTATAACTGGTAGGTGACCTCCGCTCAATGATGACAAAAATCATCTGTAGTACTACCCTTAGCAAATGGTCTCCCTGTGAAGCTGACTATAAGGGAAAGGTGTCCCTCAGCCATGTTGTGCAGCAGAAGGATGATTATCAGTTTCAAATCCTTTGTGAAAGCTAACACTGCTGAATAGCTAAAGGAAGCCTTGGGAGACATATTCAAGAAGACTAAAAATAGTTTCCTTTCATCTCAGTGCCCTTTAGTTGCCCTTAGTTTACTACAACAGGAGGGTTATTGGCAAAGAAGGTGTGATTCTCCCTTTTGGGGTACTTTCCCGTTAGCACATAACAGGACAACAGCCCCACGAACATTTTCAAGGTAGTTAAAAGGATGCAGAAAATTGAGGAGAATTATAACCTCACTAAAACAGTTAAGGACAAGAATGGAAGACCACAAATAAATCCCCCAGAAGTTATAGGAAGGTGGAGTGAAACAACTACCACTGGGGAGGGGGGGGGAAGAAGATGCCAATGGCAATGACAACATGTTTAACCTGTGGTGGCTTAGTGGTTAACATCCTGAACTTGACGACTGAAAGGTCAGCAGGTCAGCATCCGAGTGCTGCATAAGGGAGGGAGCTCTCGTTGTCTATCCCAGCTCCTGCCAATCTAGCAGTTCAAAAGCACGGAATTGCAAGTAGATAAATAGGTAATGGTTTGGTGGGAAAGGTAATAGTGTTCTGTATGCTTCAGAGTCTAGTCATGCCTGATGCATGGCCATGGAGATGTCAGCAGTCACAGAGAGCACTGTCTCCTTGGCTGAAAAACAGAGATGAGCACCGCACCCTAGAGTTGGATACAACTGGCTTTTGAGCAAGGGTGACCTTTACCTTTACCTTTAACCTGCACCAATGACGCAGATACAGGGACTGGGTTAATACAATGCACTTGTGTAGTTGTATGTGTGCATGGGGATGGATAGGCTCATCAGTAAAAGGTATTAGGGAATCCTTACTCATAGCAAAGACAGATGTGCTCCTGTCAACACCTGAAATTAACCTAAGAAAGGTTTCCATACAATACTGCGAAGTTAACATATATAATGATAGAGCTGTGGTTCCCACCATGGGTACATGACCCACAAGGGGGTAATTTGGTTTTTAAGGGGGGGGGGATTGTGAATGAGTTAGACCAAGTTAAGGGCCTTTTAGATTTCCTCCACGTGAATAGGAGTTAACTTTTTGAATAATAAGAATTATATGTGACAGAGTTGGGGGGGGGGATCAGGATTTTAGAGATGCTTAGATGGGGCATGGCCAAAAAAAGGTTGGGAACCACAGCAATAGAGCAAAATGTTAGAGATGTGCAGCCATGTATTCTGAAAAATAAATCAGCATTTTCTATTTATCACCCACTTCAATAATAACTTAATTCAAATTCACTGATACCTATTAAATAACTAACTCAGAAGGTTTCAGAGATAAATTTACAGTGCCGGGATGCTGTTTGTATGGTGAAATACTTTAAACTAAATAGCCAAGATTGGACAGGCTGGAGAATAAATGAAAACACGCTGTTGCAAATAAAAAATATATTGCCTATTTCATCTCCTTAACAAAACTTATTTAGCTGGTAGGTTCGCCAGAGTATCAAAGGAAGCCAGGAAAGGTGAGATTAATCATGGAAAAATGAAGCAGACCAAGAGGCTTATTGAAGTCCTGGTGTTGTAAAACATGCTAGTAGAGTGTGATTTCTCTGATGGAAATTTCATTTGCTTAAACACGTTTTTGCACTTGATGATAATATCACACATAAGTGTGACTGGATGACACTGTTACAAAGCAAAACTCACTCAATGAGGCTGTGGAAGAGGAGAGTGATTAATACTGATGAATGCTGTTTTCCTGGCTCTTAGAATCCAATTAAATTGTAAAAATCCTGAAGGTGAAGATAGGAACACTGTCTAGTTCTGACACCAATGACTTTCTACAGCTGATATAACTCAGGGGAAACAGTGATTTCTAAAGAAGGAGGAAGTATATTTCTATGCCATATTGTTTGAGATGGAACCATTCACTCTGAGTGCATTTCTGTTACCAACTATGTATCCATTTGATAGTTATTGTATACTTCCGGCACTAGTCAGACTATCATGGGGCACTTTGACAAACACTTTGGTAAAGTCAAGATATCCTGTCCATAGCATTCCCACTGTCTACCAGAAAGTCTTCTTGTTGTTGTTCTGTCATAGCTGAATCCAAATATTGGCAATCCTCATGGTGATCACCCATGAAGACTATTCTGAGAATACAATGCAGTGGCCTTTCATCTGCCTCCTGCATCGCAGCATGACACCCCTACTGCTGATCCAGTTCTGCAAGTCATTTTCTGGTCCTGAGCCCTTTTGGCACACAAAGTCCTCATCAGCTCCAGGCTGTCACCCTGCATCAACATGGATTCAAGTGGGATTTAATCCACTTGGGGACCATCACCCTTCCCTGTGGACTTCAGTACCCAAGGCTGTTAGTTAACCACCACCTGACACATGGCATTGAGTCACTGGCAGTATGGTCTACTCTGTTACTATAGCAGGATAACCTGGCCAAATTCTGACCAGAAAGTCTACCCAATCAAAAATGACATAAGATTAGTCTGACAGGTTTTGTTCTTTTGTTCTTGTTTATTATTGTTTTGTTTTTCAATGTGCTTGCAGACTGACCACTTTATAATATGCTCCAGAAGTTTCTCTAGGGCTGACTGATCTGTAGCTCCCATATTCCTTCTTTTTGAAGATAGAGACATTAGCTCCTCTCTAATCATCTGACACTTCATTCATTCTCCATGATTTCAATAAGATGATAGTGATTCTCAGAGTTCTTCACCCAGTTTCTTTACTATTCTTGGATGGTGTCTGTCAGAGACTTGGAGATATGAACTTGTTTGAAGTAATGGGGTATTCTTTGACTACTTCTTCATCAATCTCAAGCTACAATCCTGTCTTCTCCATTTGTACTTCACATTTGCAAGGAAGGTCTTTTGAGAAAAAACTGAGCTAAAGTGGGAATTCTAGAATGATCCATTCTATAATTCTTCCTGATATCAATGACAGGCTGACCAGTCAGCAGTTTTCTGGATCCTCTGTTTTTCCTCTGGCAACATGGGATAACCTCTGCCCACATCTAGTCTTCATAGGGTTCATCTGTTCTTCACGAATTCTCAAAAATGAAACGCAGAGGCTCTGAGATAGCATTTGTAAGGTCCTTTGGATGCAGTTTATCTGGTCCTGCAGATCTGAACTCACCTAAAGTAGCTTGGTGTCCCCATACCACCTCATTATATATCTTAAACAATACCTTGCTTATTTTTCCACTTGCACTAAGTTAAACACTGTTTTCCTTTTGGGAAATATGCCTCACAGGGAGACAATTTAATGTTTAAAGGGTGGGAGGCAATTTGAACTTGTTTAGACCAAGTTAATGGCCTTTTAGGCTTCTTGCATGTGAAATAGGAGTTCACTTTTTGAATAATAAAAATTATATATCACAATGGGGAGGCATCAGGATTTTTAGAGAGACTTAGGTGGGGCATGGCCCAAAAAAGCTTGGTAACCACTGAGTTAGAGGCAAAAGAGGTGTTGAACTTCCTCTGTGTTCCTCCAATATTTCTATGCAACAGACCTTCCCCTTCCTTGGTCATATTTTATTTTAGTTTCTTTCTAATTCATATGTTGATTGGCCCACTTTGCTGCCAGATAGTTGAGAATATTTTTGGCTGCTTTGAAATGTCAGGGCTGCAGGGAATTTAGGTTGTGCTAGATAATACCTCAAGTGGCTACTCATTTCATTAGTTTTGATTTTGCATGCCACAGAGATTTTATTTAAAGAGTTAATTTAGCTTGCTTGGGATTATATCTATTCAGACAGCTTTAGTGAGTGTGGAATCGTACTCCGCTTTGCATGGCAAAATTTCTGTATGTAACAGCTGGTTTGGTTTTTGAGAATGTTATCATTTTCTTCATGGAATGTTGCTGTTTAATTTCTACTTCAAAATGTTTAATCCCTTTTGAATGAAAAAGAGACATTCACAATTTGTCTGTGTTCTTTGTGCTAAGCAGGCACGCACGCGCACACGCACACGCACATGCACACGCACACACCAGCAGGACCCCCAGGATTTAATTTCAACTTACTTGCTCTTGTCTGTTCCATTAATGAAGTCAATCAGTGGTCAAGGCATCAGAATGCATCTACTGCAGAAGATGTAAAGGAGAGGTTGTGTGTAATGAGTATACTGATGACAATGAACATATCTCTGCATGGCCTGCCCACCCACTCACCCAAGGTTTTGCATAGATATTAACATCAGGGAGTTGATAAACAATGAAATGACCATGAGGCTGAAGGAACCTCCCTTAGTAGAACTCTTTGAATCCAAATGTTGAGAAAGGATTGGAGCCACCATAATATAGTGTCTCTGATTCCTAACTATGATAGTCTTTTGATAAGGATATCATATGTTGTGGTTTTAATTGTGTAAACTGCCCAGAATGGGAATCTCTCCCAAATGGGTGGTATAGAAGTAGAACAAATAAGTAATGAATAAAATATGAATTATACCTGCAAGTGGCCTTGTGTCATTTCTGGTTATATCCTCCAGTCCACTGGGGTCAAAAAGGGCCTCATTTTCAAGCAATAGCCCCTCCCATTAGCACCATGTGATTATGACAAAACACACAGTTGCAATTAAGCAGAGTGACTAATGAACAAGCAAACGTCCAAAAAGCTCAATTGCCATCAAGCCAATGGACATAGCACCACTATTTGTGATAGAGCCCTTGTGTCACCTGTAGTGACGCAGTGAAAAGCTTCTCACAATGTTTCAATCCTGGTGAGCTAAAGTGGCACTCAACCTTCCATTCTTCTGAGGTTAGTAAAATTAATACCCAGCTTGTTGGGATGGTGGATGCTAATCACATCGTGAACTGCCCAGAGAGTGCTCTAAGCCAGTGTCCCCCAACCTTTGGGTTTTGGACTTCAATTCCCAGAAGCCTAAATCAGTACACTGGCTGGTCAATGCTTTGGGGAATTGATTTATGCTTCTGGGAATTGAAGTCCAAAACCCAAAAGTTGGGGAACACTGCTCTAAGAGCTACAGGGCTGTGTAATTATTATTGCTATAGCATGTCAGTGCTGTGAAAATACCTCTGTTTTCTTATCCTCCTCAAGAGATCTTGCTCACATGTATATTTTGCTTTGGTAAAAAAATAACCATACTGGCCTAAAACATCTTGTGTAGCTACTAAAGTCGCTTAATTTGGGGACACAAATTGCCTCAAGTTAAGAAATCATCATAAACATAACCAGTTGCCCACTGAATCACACAACTCGGTGTTCAATTGACCAATAAAAGTTACAGTGTCTATGCTTCACCAAAATACACAGTCTTGAGGATTTGACCCACAAGTTTAAAATATTAAGTGCTGGCCCATTTATTCCATGGGACTGTTTCCATCTCACAGGTCTGTTGTGATTTAAATAACAACAATTTCATACACTATCCAAAATCCTGGACTCAAGTCCTGGAATACTGAAGAGATCTAGTACAACAGCTTACTTACTTGCTAGGATAGGATTTTAGTTTAGCAATGTCACAACCACGTCAACTGTTGTATTCATCCATGACAAGTAATGTCTCATCTTGGTTGCTTCCATTCCTGAACAGTAATTATTCTTTTTAAAACTTTTGGCTCTATTTAATGTAGACAAAATTGCTTTGCCTGGTTCTGGTCCTGCATCTCCAACACCATGCAGTTCAGTAGAGTACAGCAAAGTACAGTGACAGGGGTTTCCTATTATTATGTGCCGACTGTGTCACAAAACCTACCGTGCAAAACTCCATAATATGCAACAAAACAGGGCCCTGCTCCAATCTAAATGAAATCTACAGTCTGCTCTATGGAGGTGAAAACCCAAACACCATGAAATCACTTTTCAGTATCTAGTTTGATCACAGTGACCTTGGCAGAATTCTATCGTGGTTTTCCTGAATTGATTCCTATGCCTTCATGAAGTTAGTTCAGATTATAGCAAGTCAGATGCACAAACTCTCAATGTAAAGGCTGAAGGAAAGAATGTATGTCTAGAAAGGGATACACACACAAAATGATAAACAGATGCTACCTTTTGCCTATTATTTTGCATGCAGCACATTCTGTCATGCTGGGGAAAAACTATTTTCATGTTCAGTGAGAAAACAGATAACTTTAATCATGGGTAATGCAATGCTCCAAGAGAATGCAAGAATACTAGACCAAACTTTTATGCAACAGGTCTAAATTCAAGATTTCTGGTGTGTATTGATAAAGATCCTAAGAGCTTCCTGTCCCCACTCCAAAAGAGGAATATTTATACATGTGGTGTGGAGCCACAGGTCATCAACTGGTAAGGGATCATTGAAGGGACCCAGTGGTGAGCTCAAAAAAAATTACTACCACACTGTGGGCATGGTATGGTGGGTGTGGCCAGGGGAAAAGTCCTGCGTTGCACCCGAATTAGGACTACTTTATTTCAAACCTTGGATGGGCAGGGCCAGCCAGAATTTCTGCTACTGGTTCTGGTGAACTGGTGTGAACCTGCTGATGCCCACCACTGAAGGGACCTATAGGGTTAAACACAGGAGGCATAAGGTAACTGTGAGTGAATGCAAATCTTTATTGAGAATCAGTGGAACACAAACAATGGTATGTCCTTCGCAGAACCCCAGGACATCTGCCCCATACTCCAAGGATCTATAGTCCAATCTGAAAGCAGTCTGTGTCACCCTCTCTTTTGTGCCCTCTGAGTCCAAGGCTTTGTCCAACAAAATTGGTGACTCTCTGTAGGGCTGGGTCACAGGCATTGCAGATGCTAATTGCAGCTCTACATGTACTTCTGAGTAGTCATGGAGAACTGTGGGGTGTTCAGCTGGACAACTTTGGTTTCTAGTTCTAATTATTCCAATGATAATGGAGAAATATATATGTGGTACTTATAGGTAGAATCCAATGATGTCCAACCTACAGTTGGTGGACTAGATGCCTCTTTTGTCCTGAAAACCTCAGGGCTCCAAAATTTGCCCCATCGGTTGGAAGATTCTCCAAAACAGATAGGGATTCAAGTGTTGCATGAGAGAAGAAAGGTAAAAGTTATGTTGCACAAGCAGTAATTGAAGTCATCCCATGCCTCCAACACATGTGATAGAGAGAGTGACATACACACAGTGGTGGGCAGCCTACAGCATGGGTGATCTAGTCATGCCTGCCATATGGCTATGTATACATCTGCAAACATAGGCAGCACTGGCTCTTTGGCTGTAAATGGAGATTAGCACTGCACCTTAGAGTCGGATATGCCTGGTTTTTGAGCAAGGGAGACCTTGAACCACTTGCAGGGATCTTCTGTTATTAGGTAAAGGTTGCCCTTGCTCGAAAGCCAGTCATTACAAACTCTAGGGTTCAGTGCTCATCTCTGTTTATAGCCAAAGAGCCAGTGGACTTGATCCACAAAAGTTCACATTAAAATACTGCAGATAGTCTTTAAGGTACCACAATGTTTTTGTCTTTTTGTTTTGTTTGCTCTCTGATATGCTTGCACAGAAAATTTTTAAATGGTAGCTGTGTTAGTCTGTGTTTCAAGCACATCAGAGTAAACAAAACAAAAACAACCTCCCCTAGCCACCCAATTTCGCCACCCCCCCCCACCCGAAGGCCACCCAATTTTGCTACCCCCTTGCCCAAAGGCCACCCAATTTTGCTACCCCCCTCTCTCACGGGGCTGCAAACCTGTTGCTGCCCACCACTGCATACACACATCTATCTATGGAAATTAATTCACAATGACACAACTGCAGCAAACACTTTTAACTGTAGCTATGCAAGTGGTCATTTTATGGGGAATAAGAAGTCACAATTAAAACTGAATGAAAGAAAAAAGAACCCTATGGTTTTCCAGCTGTTGTCCTGCCTATATTTCGCCATTTCTCTCTGGAATTGTTTCTGTCAAGTTACTTCTGTAATCATACCTTTGAAATCATTTCAATTGCTATTTTCTTCCATACCATATAAGTCTTGTGAAAAAAGAGGAGAAGGATAAAGACCACCAGGCAAACCCAGATGAAGGTGGAGAGACAACATCAAAGAAATATTTCAACAATAAATACCGAACAATGCTGTTGGAGGCCACTAGAGGTGTCAAAGCAATAACCTTGTACCTCCCTTGACATCCAAAGGGGTAAAAGAGGAAGCAGAGAAGAATAATTAGGAAGCACCTCTGTATAGAAGACCATACTTCAGTATTTATTTAATCTCTTAGTTTGAAAATATTGGAAAGCATAAGAATTCCTCCCCCATCCTCAGATACATTGAAAACCCATTCAGTAACTTTGTTAAATCTATTTTGCTCATAAAACTCTGCTAGGACCCTAACTGTTTAAAAAGGGATCAAGAAGAAACAAAAAAGCACTTTCAGTGTTTAAATGTGTCCTTTCCTCTGAAACATCAGTTAAAAAGAACTTTAGGGGAGAGATGAGTGTAAAGCAGGGGTTCCCAACCTAAGGCCCACGGGTCGGATCTGGCCTGCAGTATCATTTTTCAAGGGCATTCAAGAAACAAAATGACCACCCCTTTGAAGCTGTTTGCACAAAATGGCTGCCCCCATCATGCAGGCAGGGCAAAATGGCCATCCAGCCCTCAAAGATGCTTGAGAGAGCGTGACCCAGCCCCTAGCTTGAAAAGTTTGGGAACCCCTGATGTAAAGGCATCACAAGGGAATGCTTGAGTGTTTGCATTGGCATTCTTCGCTTTACAGATGCACAAGCACAAGAGCTCCCTGTTGCATTATTATTATTATTATTATTATTATTATTATTATTATTATTATTATTATTATTATTATTATTATTATTATTATTATTATTATTATTATTATTATTATTATTATTATTATTATTATTATTATTGAGCAACAGGTTCATGTATGACTCTGGCACAAGTGGCAGAGAAAGACAGACTGGATATGGAGGAGGACATTTTGTGCACAGAGTAGAACCAGCAGGATACTGCCAATTGTGTCTGAGTTGTCTACTTTTAAATGACGAAGAAAGATGGGGCAAGTGTAATTCCACAACTACCTTGCACCAAAATGTATCATAGGGATTTTTTCTTTTGGTGAGACCTATTTCTACACTTTTGTCCCAATCTAATGGCAAGATTATGAATCAAATTTTTTTTAAAAAGCATAAAAATTTGTAATACATTTTGTAAGCCGCCCAGAGTCGGGTCTTCCCGAGTGGGGCGGGGTATCAAATTCGAACAAATAAATAAACAAATAAATAAATAAATAAAAATGCAAGATGCAATTTTACCTTTAAGTTCCCACTCCATTGCAAAAGCAAACCAGGCTAAAAGGGAGATACTGTAATAATAATTTTGTGTCAGAAATTATTCTGGTTGAAAGGATTTTTGCAGAAGAAACTCAGCTCAGGGGACACTCAAATGAGGCTCTTTTCATGTCCCCAAGAACTGGGATAGAGACAGGCACTCAGTCTATAATGCAGTACCCAGGACTCGAGCTGCCCACTTGCCAGCCTTCCAGCTAACAAGGTGAGCTTCTTAACCACTGAGCCACCGCAGCCACTAGATATTAAACAGATAAGAAGAGATACTACACAATGTTAGCCAAAAGGATCTATTCAAAGGGAGAAACCCATTGTGGGGCTAATATCAAATTTGCCATGGTGCCTTACGGCTTCTTTATTTGGAACATATTGAGGATACCCAGTAAGGTACAGTGGATATTGATGAGCTAAGAAGGCCTGGGTTCAACTCTCCACTCAACCATGGAAACTCAGGGTGTGCAAAGAACTAAAAAGCAGGTCCTTAAACACTCATTTATCTTTAAAGCCCTATTAGACTCAATATAACTTGGTTTCAACTTGATGGCACACTACAGACAATAAAGCATCTAAACTCTGACAGTGCCATCCTGCTGTGAATCATTGTTAAAAAGTTGTTCCACCTCACTAAACATTTCTAATAATCAATCACTATTTAATTAACCACTGCCTTAATACATCTAAATTAAATCTTTAATGGAGACATTTAATTAAAAGAGCAGCCACTATTTTTAGCAATTAACTGTTGTTTAAGTATCTGAACTTAGCAAGCAACCCCAAACAATCCTCCTTATCTCTATCATATATGAAACGTTTCTTTGGTGGTACAGTTATGTATGCTTGCACCTTCTGTGAAGAAAGTGTGACTATAGTAATAGCTTCTCTTCCATAGACCTTCCCTAACCAACCTAATCACAGCACTGAAGACTGAACATTCCTTATTCTGTTTATACAAAATAGTATGTCATCACAGCTTTCTCCTTAACATGCATGTTTTCTATAAGTAAATAACAAAATATATAGAACAGCATCCTCTTATGTGAATAGTATGATCTAAAACAGGGACGACCAACCTTTTTATGTAATGGGCCAGACCATGCCCCCAAAAGTGGAAGCAGGTGCACTTATGGCTGTCATAAATGCATCCACTTCCACATTTACGACAGCTGTGGGCATGCTCATGCATGCGCCCATGTATTTTATGGCCTACGAAAATGTGCCCACTTCTGCTTCCGGGTGCAGCAGAGGTGGTGATGAGCTGGATGGAATGGTGTTGCAGACTGGCTCCAGCCCACGGGCTGTAAGTTGGGAACCTCTGATCTAAAATGTAGATCTAAGAATAAAAGTTCACCCCAATTTGCCATCTATACTTTCAAAAGGTTGGTGGGTGGGACCTTGATAAGGTTTACCAATGCACTTCACAAACTACTAACTTCTAAAGAAATAGAAAAGAGCAAAGAATTGTTTAAACCAAGCTTGAATTACTTTATTGCTATAAAATATCCTAAAATATAAAGCAAGTTTCAAAGAAGTTTAGAAATCAGAGACACCAGCATAACATATCAAAAGGACAGTTTCGTGCAATTTCAGCAATCCCTATTTACTAGATCTGTGAGACAGCCATCTGACTGTCTGTGTTTACTTTGTCTTGGACAGTTCAGAGATACCTTTCCCTCAGCCAAAACACACTGTTAAAGCAACTTGGTAACTGATGCCTATAACTGAGTGACAGTCCAAGCCATCACTTGTTTTGTAAGTTCAAATTACAGCTATAAACAAAAATGACCGACATTTAAAAAGCTCTTATTTGAAGCAGCAGGTGCTACAAAGCTCATTTGAAGGAACAGAGAATTGGCAGCATCAAGAGATGACTTGGTAATTATTACCAATTTGGTGCTGCATGTTACACCATTTCTCTGCCAGAGTAATTATGCAACAGGATTTGTCTGCCATGATTCATACAAGTTACTTCTCCCAACTGTATATCCAACTCAGAAAGTGCTGGTTGTGCATTCATTTCAAAAAAGAATTAAATATTGAATCTTTTGTGCCATTTCATTGATATAATTTTTTTAAAAAAATTACAATTTATTAAACAGATTCACTTTCTTTTTCTTATAGACATTTTACATGGGTTTCATCAGCACAAAGCAAACTTTTCCTTATCCTTTCTCAACAAACAAAAACATCCAGCCAAAAATAAGCTACTGACAAACAGCATGATGCACAACATGGGGAGAGAAATGGGAACAATATCTTGTCAGAAACCTGGATGCCACTTGTGCTTTCTGATTTACATTGGCAGCACCATCAAAAAAACCTAATAATGTCTGCCACAACATCCATAGCTTATTTACTTGTCCAACCTCTTAATGTGATTTATATCAATTTCTGCCAACACTGCCCTTCTGAATTCTTCATAAGGCAAAAGAATAAATAGACACAAATCTGATGTCAAGAATGGTGATACAGAGAAACCAGTTTCATAATATTTTGATCTCTTGGATACTCTCTTATGGACCTGTAAATGATGATAATAAAAAAAAAAAAAAGAATTAAGAAGGGAAACTTGAGGCAGCAAAACTGGTTAGGTATATAAGTTCCAGCATGTATCTAAGGGCATATTAGATAAAGGCATGTTACAGCATTTCTTAATCAACCGGATTTCTGTTTAATTACAAAATAATGGTCTCCCTTGACAGCCTCTGATGTCTGCTCCTGACATAACTCTCAGCATTTCTGTGACAGCCAAATCTACCTAGCATACAGTTTATCACCCGGCTAGGGCTTGCCACTTCAAATAATGAACAGCTTAACAGTTCAACTCCTGTGTGAGCAAACATGATCTGTTTTCTCACCTGGTCATGAAGCCAATCACCATGGGGATATACAGAAGTATAAAGGATCCAGTTTCTTCACTCTTAATTTTTTTTTTTAAGTGGATCTCCTTCTCTCTCCAAGGTCTGGCTTATGCCTCTAATGCAACCAGGTGAGGAAGACACAATTCCTACACATATCTGAAGCCGCCTAGGGTTGGGTTCACCTGATTGGGGCGGGATAATAAATCTAAATAAATAAATAAAATATTAGAATCAGTGTTGGGCATCAGCAGGTTCGCACCAGTTCACCAGAACCGGTAGCAGAAATTCTGGCTGCCCCCACCCACCCAAGTTTTGAAATAAAGTAGTCCTAATTTGGGTGCAACGCAGGGCTTCCCCCTGGCCACGCCCACCATACCACGCCCACAGTGTAGTAGTAAAAATTTTTGGAGCCCACCACTGATTAGAATGGAGTACAAGTAAGAGATCCCGTATGCAAAACAATTATCTACACATAAAAAGCCAGTATAGCAGTAAAAAGACTGACCAAGAGCGTTAATCATCCAGTATGCTAGAGGTGATTTTTTTTCTCTTTCTAATTTCTAGGGATTGATTTTTATCAATATTGTTTTTATACCAAGAGTTTAAATACAGCACTCCTGATAGAGCACAGCTGTAAGTTTCAGTTATTCTACTGCATATTTGACTAAGATATCATAATTTTTACCCCAAAATTATGGTTGATAGACATATATGTCTCTGGCTTCCATTATTTGTTTCTAGCTTGTCTTTACTGCTGATAAAGTAGAATAACCAGGTGTTATTAATTTAAAAGAAATTCTCTTCTTTGTGGAATATATTAGGGATGTTCATTTAGATTTGAAAATATTCAAAATTCACTCCATATATGGAGAGTTCTGCACATACCCAAATCCAAATTTTATAGTTCTGGTCTCTGTTATTATTATTATTATTATTATTATTATTATTATTATTATTATTATTATTATTATTATTATTATTATTATTATTATTATTATTATTATTAATTAAATTTAATACCCCGCCCCAATCGGGGGGACCCGACTCTGGGCGGCTGTAATAATAATTTCTAACATTTGGAGTCCAATTTACTCCTATAGATTAGAAAACAAAGGGATAAATTTCTGATTGCTAGAGAAAGACGTGAAAGTGAAACCAATTTCTTAGGCTTCCTGAAGTGATTTCTTGAGAAATGGAACTTCAATTTCTACAGATATCTGGCACCATGGCTAGATTGTCTCCTGACTGGAGTTACCACAGGTTCCCCTAGGGAGCAGTGTGTGGTGAGAGCAAAACCTGTAAATGATGTATGACCTGACATCTATAAACAGGCCAGACACCAGAAGATATTTTCCCAAATTGATTCTTTACAATTGAAAGTATAATGTATCATATTCATAGTGACTGTAGTGCAGTTCCTGATATCTAGAAATTCCAAATTTTAAAAATTCCAAAGCCAAAGGGTTATAAATTCTAAATTATGAATTTGAAGTCTGAATCCAAAGTTTGGTGCTAATGCACTTTGCTAGAATATATGTGAAACCACAGCTGTAGTTTAAGTGTAAGGTTTGTTGGTCTAGCATTTGTTACTTGTATAGAACTTTAGGTTATTATTTCTGGTCCCAGGTGGTATAAACAGAAGTTCCTGTGTAACGAAATAAGCCCCATTTTAAACTGTGCTTTTTTCATTATCTGTTTACCTACCTAAATGTGTTTTAGTACTTTCAAAATGGTGATTCCAAATCTGGGGGAAGAAGAAGAATGTAAACAATATGTGCCTCATGGAATTGGAGAAATGGAACTTAATGTGTGATTGACATGTCTTGCTGTAAGATCATTTGTTGGAATCCCTAAGGGGGAGGGCCAGAGATGTAACCCAGAGATGCAGACACACACACAGGCATTCTCTGGAATGCTGTGCTCTTTTTTCTGCAAAATGTGAGGCTTGGGAAAAGAGGGGGTCTATGGGCTTTTCCTTAACCCAGGGGTCTGCAAACTTGGCTCTCCAGGTGTTCTTGGACTTCAATTCCCAGAAGCCCAAGTCAGCACTCCTGCTGATCAAGGCTTCTGGGAACTGAAGTCCAAGAACAGCTGGAGAGCCAAGTTTGCAGACCCCTGCCTTAAACCAAGTAGGTTGCTTTATTTCACATACTGCAGCCCACTCCATCCAACTCATCAGATGTTACGCTAATGAAGCCTGTGCCAACAAAATCTGTTAGTTTTTAAAATGCCACTGCAACATTTTCTCATAAATAAAAACATATTAGTTTTGAAGCAGAAAACAACAACTTAGCTTTTGTATGCCACACCTGTATCATCCCAAACATACTGTTACTCCAAGTACTAGAACCTCAGAAGTACTTGAGAAATGTCCTTTACTGAGTAGCCAGAGAAAAGCAAAATAAAAAAACAAACCAAAAAACAGGACCTCTACTGATCTCCTGATTGGCTACTTTGCATAACTAATAATGCAACCCTGAACATGTTCACTCAGAATTAAGTTCAATTGTGCTTACTCCTGGGAAACAGGGATGAGGATTGCATCCTATATTTAAGCTACGGGCAGCTTCTTAATACTATAACATACTTACTAGAAGTTCAGAAGAAGAAGAAAGGAGGAAGATATGTAGACCTTTTACACAATCTGAAAGTAAAGGTAGGTGATGCTTTTATTAGATCATTAAAATCTCACAAATGCTAGCTTTTAAGGAATAGTTCAAAAATATCATAACAAGATGTACATGTCAGGCTGTCTTCCTTGAAGCAAATTCCAAAATGGAGACTGTGGCACTGTAGAGGCAAGTTATGGATGTCACGTTTTCAGGTTCCTTTGGTATGAGCTAGTGCAGTGGTTCTCAATGGGGGCCAATGTCCCACAGGAGGACTTCAATTCCCAGAAGCCTAAGTCAGTACATTGGCTGATCAGTGTTTTGGGGAATTGTCTTAGACTTCTGGGAATTGAACTCCAAAAACCAAAGGTTGGGAAACACAGATCAATAGTGAGAAAAATTTGGTAGCAAAACAAGGTTGCCATTACTCAGGGCTTGCCTGAATGTGGTTCAAAAATGTAAAATGTACCCACAATTTTTGAGGAGGCTTTCTGGGTACTATGGGTACCATGGGTAGCTCAACCATCCACAATGCGTACATCAGCTTTGGCCCTAAGTGTCTCTGTAGCAGAGTATTCTGCTCTAGTACAGAGTGCATCAGTACATTCCAAACAAGTTGACATTGCTGTTAATGAAACAATGCATATAATGACAGGATGCCTCCAGTGATGGGATGATGCCAGTTCTGACCGGTTCCCCAGAACCGGTAGGAACAATCCCGGAGGGTTCTCCGGGAGGGTAGTTCTTTTTTTTGAGGCATCTGGTTCCGACGCCTCAAAAAAAGAGAAAAAATTAAAATCGGAGCCAAAATGGCTCCAATTTAGTGTGCATGCACAAAAATCAATCTGATGCATGCGCGCTGCAATTGTGAAGCATGCATGTGTCAGAATGAATTTCTGCGCATGAGCAGTAAGAGGCAACCATTTGCTGCCTATTGTCACTGGACCTTTTCGGAGCAGCTCTGGCGGATGCAGCGGACGTGGCAGGTGGAGGCAGGCAGCGGCTCCAGCAAGTGGCAGCAGGCAGCGGCCTTTCCATGGAGTGGCGCACCACCAGGCCGGTGCGCTGGTGTGTGGCCATGCCATTATGGGCAGCCGTTTTGGCTGCCCAGAAAAAAATTAAAGCGGCGGCAGCGGCCTTTCCTTGGCATGGACCCAGGCCGCTGCTCTGGCCACGCTGCTGCTCCACTGCCTCTTCTGCTCCAGCCTTCCGGACAACTTAAGGGTAAGTGACCTAGGGTTTGTGTTGGAGGTGGGTGGGTGGGTGTGTTTATTTGTGTTTGGGGTGGGTGGGTGTATTTGTGTTTGGGGTGGGTGGGTGTATTTTTATTTAATGTTTATTTTATTTCTTTATTTATTTTATTTCTTTAATTTATTTACAGGTTTGTGTTGTGGTTGTCTGTGACATCAGGGTGTGGTAGAAAAAATTATCATCCCATCACTGCTCAAACCTATACCATTTGAGGAAATGTATCCTCTTGTTGGCATCACTTCACCTAAGATAAGGAGAGAAGTAACAGTGCACAGCAAGAGAACTAAGCAAGAGAATGATTCTCAACATCATCTGAATGGATGTGTTCCTCAAGTTCCCCGGCACTGATCCAGGAAGAGCTTTATGACAAGAAAAAAAATTCTTGAGTTTATATAAGATCAAAACCAAATTAGAAGATGGAGGAAAGAGCTCACTAAACAAGGAATAACATTAAAGGAGAATAAAATTGAGGAACCTGTCTTTCCCTATGTCACTTGGAGGACCCTGAACAGGCTGAGGGTTGGAGTACCTAAATGTAAGACCAACATGCTCGTTAGGGATGCTGGTGGACAACACACTGGTCTGCCGATTACTACTGGAAACAGGTACAGATGAGGATTTGATTTTGCCCATTATAAAGCCAAGAAGGTGGATTCATTTTTGCAGTTTAAAGTTTGACATGGACACGAAAGAAGAAGTGGGTTTCAGGTCATGCCCTAGGAAACGTGGATTTATTTGTCCCTCCCAATATTGGTAAACAGCATTTCAGCACAATTAATTGGTCAAATAAAGATGTTGCCCACCCCTGTTATCAAATTATTAGAAGCATAGTAATACAGAAAAGAACTTTTCACATCACTTTATCAGTCTTACAGTTTACCTCTACAACATCATTAAAACACTAAAAGATCTCTCTCTTCTTTTGTCTGTCTGCTTCTATGCTGCCAAAATTAGTCCCAGGCCAGCTTTGATTTTATGGTTCTCTCAGGATTCACTGTTATTAAAGGGGTAATCTCTTGCTGCTGTTTGTTATGACAGTCACAAAACAGTCCTTGATGGCTGTTAGGCATTGCCAGTTGAAATTAATTCTTTTATTGTTCTCTCAATATTTAGGCCATTGTTGAGTTATAAAAACACAAATTAGTACAGTAATACCTCGGATAACAATTTCATCGGATAATGCTAGAATTGGATAACGATGCAAGTTTTTTGGAAAAAACTTGCATTGGATAACGATTCTTTTAGCGTTGTCCGATACAATAGTCTGCGGGTGTGGGGTGGTTTGGGTAGAACTACTCAATCCACCCCCCACACGCAGCGGTCTCTGCCACTGCCGTAGGGTCGGGGAAAAGCACCCACCTTTCCCCAACCCTACTGCAGTCGCAAAGCCTCCTTGTCTCTTTCCCTCCCTGTATTTAAACTAGAGAACCAATCACATCTCTCTCTTTTCCCCTCCCTGTAGTTTAAATACAGGGAGGGAAAGGGAGGAAAAGAACGACAGAAGCAGTTCTTTTTTCCTCCTTGTATTTAAACTACAGGAAGAGAGAGGCTTGTGTTTTAAATACAGGGAGGGGAAGAAAAAACACAACCCTCTCTCTTCCTGTAGTTTAAATACAGGGAGGGAAAAAAACGCGATCGCCTCTCTCTTCCTGTAGTTTAAATTTAACCGCTGCGGGTGTGTGTGTGTGTGTGTGGGGGGGGTGGCTTTAAAGGCAGGGAGGAAAAGTTCTTTCCCTGCCTGCCTTTAAAGCGGTTTGTCCCTGAAATCAGGGCTTTTTTTAGCGTTGTTCGATGCATGCATCGGACAACGCTAAAAATTGGATAACGTCATGACTTGTGGAACCAAGTCATAACATTATCCGGGGTATTACTGCACCTCTTGAGTTCTTTTTCTTTTGCAGTCAAATCTGGATGACAGCATTAGTGTTTGCAACCTATCTGTAACATGTTCATTAGATCATAAATCATAACACAGATACCCTTGACAAGATATGGTAATATCCCTGCATGATTCCATAGTGCTTCCGACTATCTGCTGCAATGACTGTTGCTGTACAAACATTAAGGTACCCTAACACAGAAGAACTGGTATTATATACAGTACAAGTCAATTTTATTTAGCAGGAAACCATATATACTGCACAGCTTCTGCTCCTTGCCTTGAGCATCTTATCCCCCTGTGCAACATTATTAACAGGCTTTTAAGCACTAGGTAAGCACTTTCATGTCTATTTTAAGGTCTACTCCCTCATTACTCATTTGCTAATTCATTTACATGTATGAGGATATTAAATTGCCCTGAATACGATTGAAGCTAATTTGCCAAGGGTGAAAAACAGTAAACAAGAAAAATAGAGAACTATTTCAGCTGCATAAAGCAAGGCAGGCAGCAATCTCTCATCCAGTGCTATTTCATCCATTCCCAATTCTGATCAACACTACATGTATATTTTGCTGCCATGACCTCTGAGTAATTGCATTTTAATAGCAAAGAAAGAAGCTGCATCTTACCACATAGAGAACTAAATATGAAAACCATGCAGAACTGTTAACAGAATCTCTTTAAATTAATATCCACGTTCCTTCTTTTAACTCAATGTAAATGAAACTTTGGGAATTTGGAAAAGAGCAGCTTTTGAAAGAGGAATTTTTAAACCTGGGGAACATAGTTAAAAGTAGAGACATCACTTTGAAAACAAAATTTTGTATAGTCAAAGCAATGGTATCCCTGGTTGTAATGTATGGTTGTGAGAGCTGGACCATTAGGATAGCTGAGCGCAGAAGAATAGACGCCTTTGAGCTGTGGTGTTGGAGGAGAGTTTTGAGAGTCCCCTGGACAGCGAGGAGAACAAATAGGTCAATCTTAGAAGAAATCAACCCTGACTGTTCCTTAGAAGGTCAAATAGTAAAGATGAAGCTAAAGTACTTTGGACATCAAATGAGAAGAGAGGATTCACTTGAGAAAGCCTTGATGCTGGGAAGGGTGGAGGGCAAAAGAAGAAGGGGGAGGCCCAAAATGAAATGGCTAGATGGTATTGTAGACACAATGGGCACAGAGCTGTGCGAGTCGAGAAGGATGGTGGAGGACAGAAGTGCCTGGCGGACAGTGGTCCATGGGGTCGCAAAGGGTCAGAATTGACTGTGCGACTGACCAATAACAACAACTGTGTCAGGCTAGGAGGACTGACCCTGTCATCACTTTTGCCTTTAAAGCAAATCCCAATCCTTGCCTATCAGATTTTCTAGAAAGAGGACCCCATTGCATTGAAAAAAACAGAAGAACTTGTTGGTTTCCTTTTTCTTACAGCTAGCAAAGGAATAAGCCAGCTGTCTTTGCTGTGAAGTTTAGGCCACATAACACTTTTAATGTACAGGTTGATCATTTTGAAAAACTGAAAAGCATAATAGCCTCTCTGTGTTATTAGAAAAGCATTGCACATCCATGAAAAGATGATTTGTATTGGAAAGTAATCCAGAGTAAACTATGAACTGAATATTTTATGGAAATTAACTAGGCTTAGCATTTTGATACATTTTTACTATGCAATTTCCCCCCTGTACTGGAGTATCATGTACTGTAAACGCTAGCAGTTTAGGAAAAATGAAATCTGAAAAGTGTGATTTGCAAACATTTTATCACGCAACAGAGAAACAGTTATTGCTTATCTGCAGAACAGACCATTGAAGCCAAAATGAAAAGATCCTGTCACTTAAAAATAATATTTACATGTGCTGGCAGATTAACAGAACTTGGGAAGCTAAATGTTTCTCTTTCTTGAAATGGGCAATTATTTTGTGCAGGTTGATGAAAGACTGAATGAGACACAGTGAAACTTAGTTTTGTGTGTCAGGCAAGCATCAAATAGTCATAGACCAGTTCCCAGGAAATTGCACTGAAATCATCAGATGTCAGTGAAACATAACAAAGGAAAAACTAGTAAATGACTTCAGATAACATATTAGAGTTTTGAAGTACAGCAATACAATAAATGGTTATTGGTGTTATATGCAAAGTTATGCTGATTAGAGGAGGAAAATCCCTAAATATAATCTATGTACACAACAATCTAGCCTGAAGCATTTCTGACACCTGACTTTAAAAAAATTACTAAAACAACCCTTAGTTTCTCAGTCCTAGACTCTAGTTCAGGAGTTCTCAAGCCAGGAGCCATTGGGTCACACTCCCTCAGGCAGCTTTGGGGGCCGGATGGCCATTTTGCTCTTCCTCCACCACATGGCACTTCCTGGTGTGGTGGAGGTTCTGGGGGGCCACATGAAATGGTGCCATGGGCCACATCCAGCCCATACACAGCAGGTTGAGAATCCCTGCTCTAGTTCCTCCACTATACTGCAGTGTGTCTTTCTTGTTTCAACATCTTGATTCTTTTTAAAAAATGTGTTTTTTAGTACAGCAATTCCATTTTGTCTCCTTGGATATTAGATAGAGATTATTTCTGCTACCCCTTAGTCCAGTGATGGTGAACCTTGGCACCCCAAATGTTCTTAAACTTCAATTCCAGAAGCCCTGATCAGCAGGAGTGCTGACTCAGGCTTTGGGTAATTGAAGTTCAAGAACACCTGGAGTGCCAAGGTTCACCATCACTGCCTTAGTCCAAGAAATCTCCTTAAAATTTATCATCTCTAAAATTTATCATCTCTAACAAACATTTCCTCCAGTTTTTTAAAAAAATCATTCCCTTTAGCTCTGAGCATTTGCCAAATTGCTCCTGTCAAAGATGTAACAGCAGGCATTACACACAGAGCACAATTTATTTGCATGGGTATGGTCTCTCTTTACTCTGATCTGGTTGAGCTAAGGTAGAGAAACCAATCCTTATTTTCTACATGCCAGTTGTTTGGTCTAACTCTCCACCCCCACATATTCTATTGCTAAACTGGATCCAGAAGGGGACTCTGAACTCTTGAATTATCTTTGGCTGGAATTCACATCCACCACCTTGCAATCTTTTACCAAAGGATGGCACAGCAATCAGTGAGTTTATGATAACAAAAACATTACACTTGTTTGGTTGTTTTTGTTGTTTGCTTATACAAAGATGAACACTGTCAGAACTTAAGATGTATCAGCACTGTAGTGGAATTCAGGGTGGGCAACAGTTAAAGAAAGGAAATGCATTATTGGAAATCTAATCTATGTAGCAGTACGTTGCTCATTCGAGAAGCACATTATTAAACATCAATCACTAGGTGACCTGGCAACCAAGAGCATTTTGGGATATGGCTGTTCTGATGTTACAGAGAAGTTTGTAATGGAAGCTTCAATTGCTTCTATTACATCATACATCATTACATCATGATATCAATAGCAAAGCATGTACTTTCAGGTTGGGATGAAAAACCCAAGGAAGGGGGGGGGGTGTGTCTAACATATTCTTCATCTTCGTCTGATCAGAGCACAGTACTGTATCTTGGCATGCCAGTCTTTCAGTGTTGGTAACATTCCACTAAAAAAGCCTTTAAATGAAAAACAAACATAATTTTCAAAACAAGTACAGTACATTGCTTCCTGATTTGCATAATATATATTAAAACAATTATTGGACAGCACATACTGGGCTTTTGTTTTTAATAGAAAAACTCTGCAGATGTGATAAAGCAGTTATAATTATCAGGTCAATCATTCTTAACCTTTAGTCTGAAAAATTACAAAATGTGTATGTTAAAGCTTAGCTTGATTTTTCAGGGTCTAAATGGTGTGGTAA
Source organism: Furcifer pardalis (assembly GCA_030440675.1). Taxonomy (NCBI): domain Eukaryota; kingdom Metazoa; phylum Chordata; class Lepidosauria; order Squamata; family Chamaeleonidae; genus Furcifer; species Furcifer pardalis. Next base: position 90,433,339 of record CP126893.1, read on the forward strand.
TCACCACTGTAATGGATAGATTCAATGGAGCTTTCATTTTAAGTGTCCTGTTATCAGTGTACACAGAAATCTGTCTATAAGCCATCTGTTGCTGAAGCTGATCATTATCTATTTTGTCAGTCTGTTACTAAAGTTTTGCAGATGCTAGCCAGTTGGAACCATCTGGTTTGTGTCAAAATTCAATCTTAAGGAATAAAATTAGACATTACTGTATAAATACAACTAGGATATCAACGTGAGCTGGGTGGACTCAATATAGAAGGCCAGAGCCTTTAGTTTCCACTACTTAAGCAGGGCTGCCAGTGAAAGGTCATTTTAAAGACCAGTTCAAACAATCTGTATTTCAGACAGACAAAGAAAGCAAGAAACAGAAATGTTGTGGTTTCTTAAAGATAAACTACTGTATTTTAATATGAGTTTTCATGGATCAAGCCCAAGGAAGTGAACTTAATCTACAAAAGCTCACATAAAAATACAGCAGTTAGTCTTTGAGGTATCGCAACATTTCTTTCTTTCTCTTTCTTTCTTTCTTTCTTTCTTTCTTTCTTTTTCTTTCTTTCTTTCTTTCTTTCTTTCTTTCTTTCTTTCTTTCTTTCTTTCTTTCTTTCTTTCTTTCTTTCTTTCTTTCTTTCTTTCTTTCTTTCTTTCTTACTTACTTGCTTACTTACTTACTACTTACTTACTTTCATTGGTTGGTTGGTTGGTTGGTTGGTTGGTTGGATGGATGGGTGGATGGGTGGATATACTTTCACAGACTAACATAGCTACTTCTTCCAAAAATACAATTGGGAGTCGTTAAAAGTCAGAAGTGATTTGATAGCCCATAATAAAAACAACATGTGATATGCTGCTAATTCATACAATTTCACTGGATCTCCAGTAAACAAAATGATCCTAATGAGACAAATGTGGCACTGTCATTTGTAAAATACTGTAAGTACACTAACACCATGAACTTTCCTTTGAGAGCTGGACTTTCCTTATTTATTTATTTATTTATTTATTTAAATGTGTTTATCACCCTCCTCCCAAAAGGGACCCTTTGAGGTTAACCTGACACTAAAAGTACACTAAAGAAAAAAGGCTTATCCATGTTTTGTTGCTCTCTGGATTGGCATCACTCTCAAGTGATCTGTTCCCTCATTTCCATGATTTCCTTTATTTAAATAGAAGCTTGGCAAGTCTAACTTGTATCTTTACTTTACAACAAATATATTAATCACTTAGAGCCCCTGCCTGCTTGTTTGGCTCTCATATACATGCGCACATCTTCCACAACCTACTAGTTCAAAATGATCTACCACCTTTTGGGAGCCATTGCTTTAGCAAGCTGAAGGTCTAATATTTCAGTTGTCACCAGCTAGCTCAATTTTATGGGAACATAAATGAAATAATGGATTTATTTGATGGAGCTCATAGTAGATGTCAAAATTTAACAACTTACCAAGGAATCTATCTTTCTAAAGAATGGCTTCTAAAGCACTAACGGCATATGTAGGTAATGTATTTAAAATAATAAACCAGAATGGGCATCTTACCACTGAAGGCTCATTCTTTTCTTTGAGTCTCAGTCAGACTATTATTTATTATTTTGCTGGTTCACATAGGGTTACGTAAATTCAGAGGAATAAAAGCTTTGTGCCCAAAACAATGATGAGAATGAAAAATAATCTCATGTAGTTTCTCTTAAAATGTAACAGAGAATGTGAACTTTAAAAAATCAAGTGCCAAATCATATACAAAGCTGTTTGAACTACGGGGACAGGAAACACTTCCATATTTATTTATTTTTTTTGTTCAGTTGCACAGTCGATTCCAACCCTTTGTGACCCCATGGACCATTGCCCTCCAGGCACTTCTGTCCTCCACCATCCTCCTCAACCCTCCCAGCTCTGTGCCCATTGTGTCTACAATACCATCTAGCCATCTCATTTTTGGCCACCTCCTCCTTCTTTTACCCTCCACCTTTTCCAGATCAAGGCTTTCTCAAGTGAATCTCCTCTTCTCATTTCATGTCCAAAGTACTTTAGCTTCATCTTTACTATTTCACCTTCTAAGGAGCAGTCAGGGTTGAGTTCTTCTAAGATTGACCTATTTGTTCTCCTCACTGTCCAAGGGACTCTCAAAACTTTCCTCCAACACCACATTTCAAAGGCATCTATTCTTCTGTGCTCAGCTTTCCTAATGGTCCAGCTCTCACAACCATACATTACAACCAGGGATACCATTGCTCTGACTATGCAAATTTTTGTTTTCAAGGTAATGTCTCTATTTTTAACTATGTCCCCCAAGTTTCTTAGGCTTGTCTTCCAAGAATCAGTCGCTTTTTTATTTCATGGCTGAAATCACCATCTGCAGTGATCTTGGAGCATAAGAAAGTAAAATCTGTCACTGCTTCTACTTCCCTATCTAATTTTCCAGGGACTGAGAGGGCCTGTTGCCATTATCTTGGTTTTCTTGATGTTGAGTCTCAAGCCAGCTTTTGCACTCTCTTCTTTCAACCTATGCAGCAGTTTCTTTAGGTCTTCCTCACTTTCTGCCATTAGGGTGGTATCATCTGCATATCTCAAATTGTTGATGTTTCTCCCAGCAATTTTGATTCCAAATTGTAATTCCTCCACCCCTGCATTGTGCATTATGTACTCTGTGTATAAATTGAATAAGCAGGGTGACAAAATGTAGCCTTCTCTTACTCCTTTTCCTATTCCAAACCACTCTGTCATTCCGTATTCTGTCCTAACTGTTGCCTCTTGACTCATGTACAGATTTCTCATGAGGCATATAAGGTGTTCTGGTATTCCCATCTCTTTAATTACTTGCCACATTTTGTTGTGGTCCACACAATCAAAGGCCTTGGTGTAGTCAATGAAATAGAAGTAGACTTGTTTCTGATATTCCTTTGTTTTCTCCATTATCCAATGTATGTTGGCAATGTGGTCTCTATAGTTCCCCTGCCTCTTCGGAACCCACCCTGCACTTTTGGTAATTCTCTCTCCACGTGCTGCTGCCGTCTATCTTGTATTGTCTTGAGCATAACCTTCCTAGCATGTGGGATGAGCACAACTGTTCAATAATTTGAACATATCTATGGTAATAATGTGCTCCTATACATTTTCAGAGTAGCCTTTCCATAAGTAAATTAAATACTTGTGATAGAGGAAGCTTCCCCATATTGATCCAGGTTGTTGTTGTTGTTGTTGTTGTCGTCGTCGTTGTCGTCATCGTCGTCGTCGTCGCCATTTATTAGATTTATATACCTCCCTTCTGGTTGTATGTTCCATCTTGCTCAATACTCTTGACACTGACTAGTAGGGTCTCACCAGGATTCCTGAGATGAGTTATCTTCTAGTTCTGCATGCCATATATTCTACAACCCTGTGCTGTTGAAAAGATCAAAGCAACGGAGATAATATGGGAAACAAAGCATCTCAGCACTCTGATAAATCTTTAAGCCCTTCACAAAGGTTGTCCTTTGATTGAGAATAATCTGGCAGGGATTCCATTTCTGTTGATTCTAGTACTGTATACCTATTTGTCTGGCTGGACATCCCGCTATGGTAATGAAGTAGACCATTCAGCCAGCAACTCAATGCTGAGTGTTGGGCAGTGGTAAATAACTTGTCTCCCTAAAGGGGCCAATGGCTACGGGTGGATGAGCCCATTTAGGTAAGGTGATCAGTGGAGGAAATGGCACTGGAAACAATCATATAGGTCCAAAGGCAAAATGAGCGGAGGAGGAACCACTTTACTGTTCTGATTCTCAATGGTCATGGAGGTGGAAGAGGCCATGCCAGATGGACTGGCTGTGAAGGTGTGCCTTATCAATATCTTCAAGGTTGTGGCAGTTCATTGCAATCTCAGTGTTAAATCCTGCATGTCTCATTTCATACTTGCAGCAGGAGATGGCTCCATGATCACAGTGTGTGGGTCACTTCTTGGCAAACTGTGAGCCACCTTAAACAAATTTATGCCAGTGCGTTTTTCCTGAAAATGATTTCCAGGGGAAATGTATACTCTGATACGAGTAGCAGCTAACAAAAGAGTATGCCTAGCAAAACTTCAAAATAAACTATCTTTTCCTTTGAAAACAGTACTCAGATATGGAAGCTGGGTGGTACTATTTATTTATTTATTTATTTATTTATTTATTTATTGCATTTCTATACCACACATTTGGGTGGTATCCCACTCTGGGCAGTGAACAAACAGATAACAAATAACAACAACACACAGCAAATCAAACAAACAACTGACAAATACATCACAAACTGAACTAAAATAAAATAATTGGTGTCTATGGGCATAGGGACTCAACCGGACTGACAATTTATCGGTAAAGGGACTACACCCTGAAAAGCCTCCTTTGGGCACATCAAGGGAAGGGAGGATTCTCTGGAAAAGACAATGATGCTGGGAAAGGAACACCACATGAAAAGATTAAGCGAATACCTTGGAAGGCACAATACCTTGGAACAAAATTCAAAATACCTTGATAGGGTTGAATACTGGGCTGAAAGCAACAGAACACTATTTTAGGCTACATTAATAGGAGTATGCCCATGTTATCCTGCTACAGTAATAGAATAGACCATACTGCCAGTGACTCAGTGCAGATTGTCAGATGGTGGTTAACTAACCTGACAACCCGGAGGACTAATGGTCTTGCATGGCAAAGTCCACAGGGAAGGGTGATGGTCCCCAAGTGGATTAAATCCCACTTGAATCCATCTTGATGGAAGGGAGCAGCTTCATCAATACTGGCCTGGGGCTGAGGAGGACCTTGCATGCCAAACTGGCTCAGGACCAGAAAATGACTCACAAAACTGGATCAGTGGTATGGGCGTCAGACAGAGCTCCTGCCCTTCCGGAAGGGCTTAAAAACCTGGCTGGCAGGACAAGTCTGGGGACCCGGGAATGTGGGTTCTCATACTAGGTGACTTATTTAATGGATTGCCACCCCTGGGTCTGAATGTGGGATTTGTGTATTGTTTTTTAACTTGATGATTTTTTAACTTTTGATGTTTTTTATTGATATAGAGTGCTTTATGTTTCTACTTTTTATCTTGATGTAAGCCGCTCAGAGTCGGGTTCTCCTGATTGGGGCAGGGTAACAAATGCAATTAATAATAATAATAATAATAATAATAATAATAATAATAATAATAATAATAATAATAATAATAATAATAATAATAATAATAATAATACCTGCAGCAGCAGCAGCCGCCCCCCCCCCCCCAACGAACTTCGGCTCCTCATCCGGTCCGACCCAGAGAGTGAGCCCAGCTGCTGCGCGGCGCGGGCGGGCGGCTATAAGACCTGCCCCCCCCAACGAACTTCGGCTCCTCGTCCAGTCCGGCCCGGAGAGTGAGCCCAGCTGCTGCGCGGCGCGGGCGGGCGGCTATAAGACCTGCCGCCGCCCCCCCCAAACGAACTTTGGCTCCTCGTCCAGTCCGGCCCGGAGAGTGAGCCCAGCTGCTGCGCGGCACGGGCGGGCGGTTACAAGACCTGCCGCCCCCACCCACCCCCCAACAAACTTCGGCTCCTCGTCCGGTCCGGCCCGGAGAGTGAGCCCAGCTGCTGCGCGGGCAGGCGGCTATAAGACCTGCCCCCCCCCCCCAACGTACTTCGGCTCCTCGTCCGGTCCTGCCCGGAGAGAGAGAGACGCCAGTCCCGCTATTACCGCCACAGCTGAACCACGGCCAACCACTCTCCAGTTAAATGTATATTTAATAATTGAAATATTTATAAGGGATGAGGACTTTCCCTATTGCTTTGTACTGTATATCCATGATTGTTTTTTGTATTTCTTTGACTGTACTGTATTTATATATATTTTTTATTATTTTTTATGAAGGTCTTGTCGACCACATTGATTGTATTATACTTGTTATATTATATGTATATTATGTTTTCTATTGTAACATTGTTAGCCGCTCTGGGTTGCTTCGGCAAGGAGAGCGGCATATAAATTTGAATTTAATAATAATAATAATAATAATAATAATAATAATAATAATAATAATAATAATAATAATAATAATAATAATAATAATAATAATAATGATAATGATGATGATGATGATGATGATGATGATGATGATGATGATGATGATGATGATGATGATGATGATGATGATGATGATGCGATATGGAAGGCAAATGGAAGGCCACTGCATTATATTGCTCCCAGGACAATCGGCTGATTGCCATGATGATCACCAATATTCAGAATCAGATGCAGCACAACAACAACAGGAAGAACAGTATAGTCTCCAAAACTGTGAAGTACCAGTCCCCCTTTATTCAGCAGTAGTCAGACTACGTCTAGAGTTCTGTGTTCACTTCTAGATACCACACTTTAAGAAGAATGCTAACAAGCTGCATCATGTTCAGAGGAGCATAACAAGGATGATTACAAGACTGGAAACCAAGTACTATGAGGAAAGACTGAAAGAACTGAGCCTTGAGACAGGAAAACTGAGAGGAGATATGATTACACATTTCAAATAAATAAAAGATAATTATAAAGAGGAGAAGCATGGTGTGTTTTCAGTCATCTCAGAATTAGGACACAAAATAATGGGCTTAAATTACAGGAAGCTGTATATAAACTGAAAATCAGGAAAAAAACTTCTTAACTGTTAGAGCAGTACAAAAACAGAAACAATTACATCAGGAGGCAGTGGGCTCTCCAATGCTGGAGGCATTCAAGAGAAAATTGGACAACCATCTGTCAGATCTGCTTTGATTTGGATTTCTGCACTGGGTAGGAGGTTGGACCTGATGGTCTCATAGGCTTCTTCCAACTCAATTATTCTATGATTCTACTAAATACAAGGTTGATTGACCCCATAAAGCAGGCATTCCCAAACTACGACCCACAGGCTGGCCCTGTCACCCAAAGCCGTTTCATCCAGCCCCCAATCCCCTCGCCAAACTATAAATACAGATGCTTCTGCACATGCATGAAAGCGGCCATTTTGCATCCTGGTTTGGTGCAGGAAACAAAAATGGCTGCTTTCACACATGCACAGAAGTGGCCATTTTATTTCCTGAACCAAACCAGGACACAAAATGGCCACTTTTGCGCATATGCAGAAGTGTCCATGCCGTGCATGCACAAACACGCCATGCTCTGGGGGCTTGGGCTGGCCTACTCAGCTGTTCCAGGGATGTGGTCAGGGCTGCGACACGAAATGTTTTGGAACCCCTGCCATAAAGGAAGCTACAGACTTCAGCTTACAAAAGCTGACCTGTGCTATTGAGGAAAATACATTTTGGAGGTCACGCATTCTACATCAGAGGTGACTTCACAGCATGCACCAACAACAAAGGCACACAAATCCTTCCCAAATCATCCCCATGGTTTACTGAAAATCAATCTGCTTTATGTTTATGTCCTACAAATTACCATATATACTCGAGTATAAGCTGAGTTTTTTAGCCCGAAAAATGATCCCCAAAAAGGGGATTCAGCTTATACTCGAGGAAATAACCACAAGGGTCCCAGAACTTTGCTGGATTGAGATGTCCCAACAATATAATTAATTTCACCATATTTTCATGTATTTTGGTTATAGAAACTCACTAGCAGCTGCTGCATTTCCCACCCTCGGCTTATACTCGGGTCAATCTATTTTCCTGTGTTATCAGGTCAAAATTAGGTACCTTGGCTTATATTCAGGTCAGCTTATACTCGAGTATAAACGGTAACTTTTTTCTTGTTAAATTTCAAATACATTTTCCCTCTTTTACTATTAACCATGCCATGTAATGTACAAATCTGATTACATATGCAGTTCTTCCAAGCCATAAAACTAAATATTTAAAGGTTGTTTTTCCATTTGGACCACCACCACCCACCCCGTACCCACCCAGAAAAAAATCCCTGGTCTAAAAATTTGAAGACATAAAACAATGAAGTCAAAACAAAACATGAAATGAATAGTATTGTGGCACCTTATAAGACTAACAAAGGTATTTCAGTGTGAGCTTCTATGGAATCCAGTCCACTTCTTCAGTTACTTAGGGCTGCAGGTTTACATGCAGTATACACGATATGGGAATGGGAGCGGGGCAGTGATGGGATGTTCCTGGTTCGCACCGGTTTGCCCAAACTGGTAGCAAGATTCCTGGGTGATTCGCCAAACTGGTAGCAACCACCCAGGAATTTTTTTTTTTTTTTTTAGGCATCCAGTTCAGAGGCCTCACTGGAGGAAAAAAAAATGTAAATTTGGAGGCAAAATGGCTCCCGGGAACTGCGCATGCGTCAAACCTTCATTTGACGCATGTGGAGTTCTATTTTTTTACTGCAGATAAATCAAATGAAAGTTTGACACATGCACAGTTCCTGGCAGCCATTTTGGCTTCTGGGCAAGGAAGGGCGCAGGGAACGCCTGAAGAAGTGGCAGCGGCAGCCTTTCCATGTCTGACCCTGCCGCCCCGCCAGGTCACCATGCCGTTTTGGTGGTTTGCCACCACCACACCGCTGCACCGCCACACCACTGTGCTACCGCTTCCAAGGGTAAGTGAGGGGTTTGTGTTTGGGGTGAGTGGGTGTATTTTTATTTAATTTTTATTTTATTTATTTCTTTATTTTATTTATTTAATTTATTTACAGGTTTATGTTGTGGTTGTTTGGTTGGGTGGGTGGGTTGAGGGGTGTGTGGGGTTTTTTTTGGTTTTTTAATTTTATTTATTTTAATTTTTTTTAAAAATATTCTTTTTTATTTTTGGCTCCACCCACAATGTCATGATGTCATGACATCACAGTGGGGTAGTAAAATTTTTTTCTTTGAATGGTTGCCTCACTTAACAACTAAAATCAACAAAAAAATCACTTAACAAATAAATCGGGGCTCACAACCCCCCCCCCCAGAAGTCACAATTGGTCACTTACAATGGTGTTTCACTTAAAGAGCAAACTCACTTAAAGAGCAATTCTGTGGTACATATTATGCTCTTGAAGCGAGGTACAACTGTATTCAGTATCTGAGATTCAAAAAGAGGCTGTGTTGAAGTGGAGGGGGGAGCCTTTTGTGTTATATACAAGACAGGACAGAGAGCAAGCTTTTTAATATATATAGGCTGAAACCCAGTGATAGTTGCAAATTTATTACTCATTGAATCAATGGAGCATACAGATGAGTTGACTCACCAAATCCCCCTGGGCCGACTCTAGCAGTGACTTACTATTGGATTTCAGCCATTGCATGCTTAAAACCCCCAATCTACAGTATATTTAAACCCACATCTATATTTAGATCCATATTGGAATTTAGGCACTTTATCCTTTTCCTCTCAAATCTTTGTGTTTAATTCTTTCTACAATAATCACTTGGAAATCAGTAAGAGAGGGCTTGTCTGAATTGTCATTTCTCTCGTCAAATCTGTATCTATTTATTATCTTGTACAGAGATACAGTATTCCGATCTGCTCATTGTAGAACACAGAGGGACATTGGTGAGAGAGGAGGTGATGTTGTTGGGATCTGTAATGATGGTGCCATAGTAGGTGTGGGGACACTGAGTTTGACATTAATACTTGTAGCAGTCTTATTCCCGTTTCTACGTTGGTGGGCTTCTTCAATGTCACTGTTAAAGGTTGAGAGAACTGTCATCCAAAGCTGGCGGGGAACCACTGTTGTCCCAAGTGGCAGTGATTCATTGATGATTAATATGAGTAGCTAGGAGCTGATCAATAATGCTCTGTCATTCTTTCTTTCTGGTCTATCTTACAGTAGTTTGTTCTTGTCAATTCATTTTTTTCACAATAACTGTTTATTGTGGCCTCACAAATGCTTGTTGCAAATCCATAAGTTTTACATCTCTGACTTATGGAACTGACCAAAAGCAGCTGTCAACTGTAGACTTAATCATGCATTGTAGTGTTGCTTATGAGTGTCCAGAAACTGCACCTGTTGTGTTGAGTGGTCTAGGCTCGGGCTGATGGTAGGATGAAAGTTAATGTAGTTCTGCTTGAACTTCTCAAGTAACTCTTGTCCATGGGTCTAGATTAGTAGTTCCCATCAGTTGTTCCCAATGGTGAAGGATTCTGGGAATTTTAGTCCAAGGACATCTGGGTCCTAAAGGTCAAGTTCTTCTGAGACTCTGCAACGTCCACTGCAAAACCATCAATCAAATGGCAATTGCGGTAAAAGGAGCTTCTTCAGAACTATCATTTTTTTCACCAAAACCAGTTCGCTTCTCAGCTATTTGTTACAAAGATATTGGAAAAAGTGACTGCACTGAAGAGGTTGAGTTAACTAGAGCCCTCAGGCTAACCCTAAGAAACCAAAAATATTTTTCTTCACTTGACCTTTGAAAATATATCTTATGGCTGTAACATCCCATAAATAACAGTCAGAGTTAGCTACTTTCTTCTATAGCAGAGCAATCAACATGAATGACAGTCTTGATTCATGCATTCAGCATGCAAGACATACAATTGGGTATATAGTGAAGTTCCTAAGGAGAAGCATAAACTCACACATCCTGATTAAGAGGAAAATATGTATGTCTGACCAGATAGCAGAGTCAACAGTAAACATTTGAGCATACATATCTGTGTAGATATGTACTCTGCTCCAAATAGATTGATCTTGTTGAAGGTATAAATGCAATTGAATAAGGAACTGCAGATTCAATATTCATTAAGTTGTATGGAATGAACTGTATGTAAAATGATTACAAAAATAATTTATCAGCAACTAGTGACTGTATAATCATAAACCTTTTAAATCCTTCCCAATTATGGTTTAACATCAGCACATGCCATTATAGTGCCCTGAAAGCATGATTGAGCTAGTCAAATTTTAATTATAGTACAATCTCATTTATTCTACTGCTCTGAGGGACATCAAGATAACAAATAGTCCAGGTATATAAAACTGTTTCACTTTTGTACAGCAACAGTAATATAAGGTGCCTACAGAGAACACAATAAATGTAGACATCATTTCTAATCCCCTTGACTTCATTCTCAAAAGGTGATCAGAGTAAAGTTACTGATCTGGCATTAGGCTGCAGAGTAATTCTGAAAGATGTTATATCCCCAGCAACTCTCGGCTGACGATGTACAGTTTTACCCATATTTTTACTTGCAAATGCCACTTAGGACAAAAATGGAATACAGTACAGCTATGCTACATACTGGACATACATATACGATGATGACAACGATGACGACAACGATGACAGTGATGGTGATGATGATGTCAGTGGTAAGGTAAAGATATGTGCACTCCCTGTGCCCAAGCCCTTTATCAGACTGCACCTGGACCCATTCTCAAATCCAAAGTTTTCCCAGCATCATCTGATGGCCCTCCACCAAGGCACAAAAAAGAAACCCAGTTCCTCCAGCATGTTCCCCCTCCCACAACTCTTTTTATTCCAAGTTAGTGAATAGTAACACATTGCCCTCCTCTTCTTCCTCTTTTTAAAACTTGACTGTGGGAGGCAGATAACTGAATTTTTGTAGGTTTGCCTAAATATATGTATACCATAGTTATTTTCCTGGAAGAGATGACATTGTGCCCAAGTAGTTGTGCTGTTCACTGGCAGCTCAATACTAGAAGATGGATTTAAGATCTTTTCCTACTAAGGTAGACTAATGGAATCAATCAAAATCTAATAAGCCAACTCCTCCATAACTTCCATTGATCCAAATGGGCCTACTCTAATTGTGACCTATGACTCTATTATTATTATTATTATTATTATTATTATTATTATTATTATTATTATTATTATTATTATTATTATTATTATTATTATTATTATTATTATTATTATTATTATTATTATTATTATTATCCCATCCATCTAGGAGATTACCCTACTCTGGTGGCTAATAACAGAAAACTCACACATTGAAAACAGTCATACATTTTTTAAAAATACATATAAATATGCCAGGAATAAAAAACCTATTGGCGACAGAGAGAAATAAGTTGTAGTTAGAAGGTAAGTTGTAGTTAGAGTAGGCCCATTTGAATCAGTGGTACTTACAGAAGAGTTGATTCACCAAACCCCTATTGATTGAATGAGCCTACTATGTTAAACAGGAGGATTTGGGCCGGTATCCAGGCTCTGTTTTGTTCAGTATCTTGTATATTGTTTATATAGATCTACTGGTAGAGCCCATCAGCAAAAACGAGACCTGGAGCAGACTGTGGCTCAGATCACAACCATTAAATGGCTTAGACCTGAGCGCAGAAGAATAGATGCCTTTGAAATGTGGTGTTGGAGGAGCAGTGGTGGGCAGCAACAGGTTTGCACACACACCCGGGAGGGGGGGGTAGCAAAATTGGGTGGCCTCTGTGCAGGGGGTTGCAAAATTGGGTGGCCTTCAGGCGTGGGGGTAGCAAAAATGGGTGGTCATGCCCAGCTCCCTGCCTTGCCCCATCAGGTTTCGTCCCTGCAAGTGGTTCAAGGTCTCCCTTGCTCAAAAACCAGTCATATCCAACTCTAGGGTGCCGTGTTCATCTCCATTTACAGCCAAAGAGCCAGTGCTGCCTGTGTTTGCAGATGTATACATGGCATATGATCTCTGCCCATGATGTAGGCTCCACCCACAACATAGGCTCCACAAACAATGTAGGCTCCACCCACGGTGTGGTAGCAAAAAATTTTTTGCTGCCCACCACTGTGGAGGAGAGTTTTGAGAGTACCCTGGACAGCGAGGGGAACAAACAAGTCTATCCTAGAAGAAATTAACCCTGACTGCTCCTTAGAAGGTCAAATAGTAAAGATGAAACTAAAGTACTGTACTTTGGACATCAAATGAGAAGAGAGGATTCGGTTGAGAAAGCCTTGATGCTGGGAAAGGTGGAGGGCAAAAAAAGAAGAGGCAGCCAAATATGGGATAGCTAGATGGTATTGTAGACACAATGGGGACAGAGCTGGGTGGGTTGAGGAGGATGGTAGAGGACAGAGATGCCTGGAGGACAATGGTCCATAAAGTCACAAAGGGTCAGAATTGACTGTGCGACTGGACAACAAGCATTCCTTAATCCTATGTGACAAAACAGACACAGCATCTCAAACAAGAAATCCAATTGCTTAATTATGGGTTTTTTTAAAAAATCACAACGCTTCTAGGAGAAAAGAAACACCTCGTGAATAAGATATACTGTAGGCAACATTTGCTATTAAAAAATCAATATTTACTTCATAGAATTAAAAACCTTTAGCTTCTGTCAAGCACAGCCTTTCAATCAATGAAACAGTCTGGCCACAGTAACCAGGGACATGCTGTACATGCTACTCAGTAGTTGACACAATGTACAAGCTGTCTATTGCCTTGCTGCCTAATGAAAGCTTATGCCATATAATGTTACTGGCTTTACCCCTCTCTCTGAACAATATGGTACACAGTCACCCTTTGACAGTATACCATCTGGTAGCTGTAGGTCAGAAGTCCAGGACAGAGAATATGTATTTAAACAAAAGAGCAGATTCAGCCACTGTTATGATTTTGAACGGGGATGCAAAAGGCAAAGGCATTGTTATAGATCCATAGGTTACAGCCCTCAGTAGGAAAAGGCAGCTACCACTGATCCTTCTATTGTGTGGTTTATAGTACAATTTAAACTTCCTGACCTAATACATTTAATAAACGCTTCTTCCCAGCTTCCACTAGTACAAATCTCACCCACAATATGCCCACCCAACTCTTGACAAAAAAAAATACAATTAAAGAGGATAAGCAGAGCCATCTTGGAATGATAAAATCCATTCTAGTTAAGTTAAAACTTGTTTTTCAACTAGTTTATTGAGAACACACTTAAGTTTCTTAAGCAGACATGCATGACTATACGTCACTGAACATGTTGGAAAGTACGTGACAATGTAATGTCAGGATATGTAAGAGGACAGAATGAATGTATGTCATTGAATATGTAAGTATGAATATGTTACATCAAGATAAGACATGAACTTCCTTCCTCCTTAAGGCCCCATCTGGACTGAAAACACGTGTGTACAGTTTTCTCAAAAGGTATATAAGCCTGGCTGAATTGTTAATAATGGTCCTTGGATCTAATTGGAACCAAGCACCATCTATGCATACGTTATGATATGCAGGGCTGGATTTACATGAAAAGAGGCCCTAGGCTATTCTACTTATGTGGCCCTTTCACCTCCCATTTTTAAGTTTGTAAATTACATGAGAGATAATAAAATACATCATTACTGAAGCCTAGTTAGCCTATAGGAAAATCCGGCCCTGATGCTATGTCATGATATGTTATGCTATGTAACGTTATGATTGATTTGCTTGATAAAGTTTCTTTTTCCATCAGAACTTCTCTGGCTGTTTTATTTATATTTAGAGTAATTTATAAGCTGGTCACCTTTTAGAGGGTTTTCAGGTGACAAGACCAGTTATGCTCCCTTGCAGCCACAAGGTCAACAACTGGAAGAGAGACATGCTGGCTCCTTCTCTGAATGCATGTTGGCAAGCAACTAACAAATCAAAAGCAATGGAGGATGCAAACAGTGAACAGAAAGAAGAGGGAGAAAGTTTGTGAGTTTTCCTCAAGAGCCGGGGGGGGGGGGAGAGAGAGAGGGATCTACTAATTGGTTAATGGCAAATAGACAGTCACTTTAGCTTGCAAAAGTCTCTCCCACTTTAATCCAGCATTATCCTAAAAAATTACTTGCAGCATGGGAAGCAGAATGCTAGATAAGGGCCTCAAGATGGTTTTGTCCTAGGATTTTCTCTTAGTGTCTGTCAGTTTGGCTCACCCCTTCCCTTTCTGTTTTTTAAAATCCCACTGGTATCACCTGCAGTCTAACAGTTGAGGAACAATTTTAGCATCTCAGATGCCATTTCCTGCTCATCCCTTTGCGTTAGCATGTACCATTTGACATAAATGTTGCTTTCATTCTGTACTTGTATGTTTTGCATGAAAATATTTTCTGCCCCCTCCCTCCTATGCGGGTATCTTCATTGTAGGCAGGGTAGACAGAACTGGATAAGAATGTATGCTTTCCAGGTTTTGAAGGGAAGGGGGAAAGAAGGGACTTCAGTTTTCTTATTTGGCTTTCTTTTGCCTGTTGAAATTGGTTCAAATGAATATATCGAAGATGGTTGCCATGGAAACCAATAGACATGACTTTGATTGTCTGGGGTGATATTTCAAGCATCGCACTGAGTCAAGGAGGAGAGAAACGTTATCATTTGAGAGATAAAAGCTATTGGAGGGGTGTAAAGAGAGGGAAATGCTGTTAACTATTTTCAACAAAGCATCTTGATATGAAGCCATCATTTTTGTTCAAAGCACAACATGCTAGAGATTTTCACATAGCTTACAAATCAGCAGCTGGGGTCACCAGATGCAGAGAAATGAAACTATCACTTGGTGAATCCACACTTTTCACAATGTTATTTCACCTTCCAGGATTCCCATCTTTCAGCCTCTTGTGATAAATGGAGGACCTGCTACAATAGGTTTGGCTTTCTAACATATAGCTCATAATCAGAATCACCAGAGTCAGTAGGATGAGAGAGTCCTTGAAATTTAGTCCAGCCCCAAAGTCTCAATGAATACAAGTTCTGTGTATATATAAGCATACAGTGCAAACTGATTATTCTATAAAGCTTGGTATTGACAAAGCAGAGGTTAAGGTTGATTGCTCTTTAAAATAATAATAACAATAATAAGAACAGCTGCATTAATTTCAAGCTCTGTTGGAACCACGGAAAATCAATGCCTGACTGATAGCAAGGGCCAAAGACAGGTCAGGAACAATACCTGCCCCTAGGAAGATTCTAGAAACAATGTAGAGTTTAAAATGTCATGTTAATAAAAAGAGTAACATTTATTTAAACTACTTAAATTGTTGAATGTCTTGTTGCCCTCAGAGTGCAGAAAGTAAGTAAATAAGGTTACTTTATCAGGTATATATAAGTACTGCTATGAATAAAAGTCTGGAAAATGTAAAAAGGGGAAAGAGTGAGTTATCTGACACAGCTTTTTATAAGGATGAACGCAATAAAGTGCTTTAGAATGTAACAATAAGCCTTCTTCACTATAACAAATGCCTAGCTCCACCCTTTAGGGAATCTACAGGATGGTTTATCCTTGGCTAGACAAACATAAGGAGATTGTTCATCTTCCTATCAGGATACTCTTTCTAATGTTTCAAGAGGCATATGCATTGCCTCAGTAAAATGCAGAACAACCATGCAAGGTAGGTCAGTATAATAATCCTCTCTAGGGATACCTGTTAAATTCTCATCTGTCTTTCTGATTCTTCATAACTCAAGAGAAAGAATGTGATTTATTTATTTTTAAAGGTCAATCTGCAGAAAGTAAAACTGACAGATTTCCCTATCCAGTCAAATGGCTTGACATGCTTAACTCTGAAGCATTTGCCTTTGAGTCCCAGTGTGTTCAGCCATATTTGTGATGCTGAATTAGAACTCCCACCTCTTTTCTCTGACATGTTCCTGCGCCCATTTAGTAGCTGCACAGCAGGAATTATCTGCACAACTGGACCACTTTGGATGGATGTAAATTTCATTCAGTAGGTTTTTGACAAGCACTTATTTTGCAATGTATCCTGGATAAAAATTGCAAATGCCTACAGAAGCAAAGATGAAATTGAATGTGGGAGTGGGGAAGGAAACCTACTTGTCTTTCTCTGAGGGAAGGAGGACCAAAATCAGGCAGGGAAAAGTGGGAAAAACCACTTTTGCTGTCCCAAAAAAAGAGAGTAAAAACTGCAAGCATGTAGAAAATGTTCCTTTAAGATGTGTGATTATCCTCTAACACAAGGTTGGGCAACATTCAGCCTGCAGGATATTTATGGCTTCAAGGGCTCAAATGCAGACTCTATATTCTCCTCAATATTTTGAAGAAAATGGTATTAAAACTGTCTAAGCGCCCTTCAGAGCATGGATGGCAATTCTGCCACATTTTTTTCCAGTCACATATCAAGTATAGTAACCTCACTCATTTTTGTTTGTTTGTTTGTTTGCTTGTTTGTTTGGAGAGAGAGAATTGGGAACAAAGGAGGGCACAAAGGGGCTTTCTGAGTAAAAAAAATATATTCTAAAACAATAACTTCAGGAATTGAACATTAATGTAAGCAGATTCAGCCCTCCAAGATCCAGGGAGGGTAGGATGCAGCTTCATACTTTTGGAGATGATAAGTTTTGGAGAAAAAAAGTTTCTTTCTACCCTTTTGAGAAGCTGTAGAAAATTCCAAGTCAAATGAGTTGGTTTTCAGACTCATGGGTGGAAATGAAAAACCCCTAGGCTGCAGGTTAGACTTTTTCAACTTTTTGGGGTTTTTTTTCAAGGGTGCATGGGGTAGGGGCATGCCCACAGCACCCACATCTGTTTCAGGTAATGGGGTGCTTACATGTTTTGCCCAAGTCCTCTTCCTCTATTGTATTTTTGGCATTTTATGCGGTAAAGAAAGGTCCTTGGTCTTCGGTGGCCTGCTTGTCATCTTTACGTCCACTCATCAGAACTTGTCTGGGCATGCAAAAGGCCAAGCCTGTTTCAAAAGGGCAATCTCTGTGGAGGTCACATAGGTTATAGAGGGAATCACATGTCCATACACAGCCAATCTGCTCTAGGGATGCCCTGCCCTCATTTCTGGGGTGGCAATCCACATGTTCCAGGTCTGGGTTATACCTGAGGGTGGCCATTTCCGTTTTGGGGTGGCCTTTCCTACCACGTCGTGTTCACCGTACCGCTTCTAGTCAAGGAGGCTACTGATGAACGTCATTTCCAATCATGGGGGTAAATAGGGCGCATTGCTACTATGTCATTTCTGGCGCACATGACCGTGACGCCATTTTAAACCACGTGGGTAAACAAACATGGCGGTGATGATGTCACTTCTGGTCATGTGGGTAAATAAAAGCACATGGTGATGACATCACTTCCAGACTCTGATTTTGACAGCAAGTAGGTCCATTAAACTACCCAAGTCTTTTGAAATCAACATGATGAAACATAATCAGTGCTGTCATAGTCTTGAGCACCAATTTGTCTGTCATAAATCTGCTTACTTACATAAATTTAGAAAAGATTATCTGTGGATCCTGATTTGCTTAATAGTACAGTATACCTTAGCATCGTAAGGTGCAGAAGATTTAAATCAAAATGTGTAAAGTAGCAGCCAAGTTAACTTTCTACTCTGACAGACATTCAGTGGGTCTCTTGGAGTATATTTACATCTCACTCTGTAGTAGCAATTCCTAATTTTAGTTTGGTATGGTGTTTCTAAGTAGGAAGCTTTTAGGTCAAGGCTAACTGTAGATAGGAGAAGAGGGACATCAAAATAACTAACAGAATTAATGACAGACAGCTAGGTTAGATCAATATCAATAAAAATGTAAATTAACTCCAAAGTTTTACCAGCTACAAGTGTTTGAACTTGTACAGTGATGGAATGCAGGCACCTTACCTTTTACCTCTCGGTTCCAAACCAAGCAGCAATCTGCTATATTTGCTTGAACGCAGCTGCCAGCATACCTCTAATGAAGGGAACCAATAATTCCCTCTCTCCCATTCTGTAGTGTTACAACAGATGGAAGTATAGCCATTGTCAGCTTGAGTTCTTCATTTATATGGATTCCCTCATTAGATATAATGCTAAACTGGCAGACATAATTGCATACATCAAGAAATAGATTGATGTGATGTTTGTGAGAGACACAGAGTTGACAATACTGGCTCTACAGTGTGTATGCTTAATTTTGCAGAGACTGAAGTGCAACTTCTCAAGCTTATATAAAGCCTCCAGGCACAACAGCCTAATTCAGTCTAATGCACCAAGTTCCCACTTGTTGATGTATTCAGTCCTTCAAAAGTCCTCTGGTTGATAAACGTGAAACTTGTTTTTGTGTCTATAATTTGAAAGAAGCAGGAAATGGTCTGACATTGCCTTGCAATACAGTGCCATGCTCCTAGCTGGAGAAAGAAAGCCCAGCTTTACATAGCAAAGACCAGTTTGGATGTCAACAGTCAGGTTGGTCTACAGCTATGGTTCCCAATGTGGGGCAATTTGATTTTTAAGGGGGCAATTCAAGAACAAGTTAGACCAAGTTAATGGCCTTTTAGGCTTTCTCCATGTGAATAGTTCACTTTTTTTTTTTTGAACAATAAGAATTATATGTCATAGGGGGCATAAGAATTTTAGAGATGCATCAGTCATCACCAATACCACCAGTTATTTAGTAGAAATTTTCCCTGGGTTCACTGAGATTTACACCCTAGTCACTGTGCTTACAATTGCAGCCTGAAATCAAGGGAGCTAGGTAAAGTTAAAGATCACACTTGCTTGAAAGCCAGTCATATCTAACTCTAGGGTTAAGTGCTCATCTCTATTTATAGCCAAAGAACTAGCACTGTCTGTGTCTGCAGACATTTCCATGAACATATGGCAGGCATGACTAGGCACTGGAGTGTACGGAATGCTGTTTACCTCCCCACCTAAGCGGAACCTATTTATCTAGTTGCAATTTTGAACTGCTAGATTGGCAGGAGCTGGGACAGAAATGGAAACTCACTCTGTCATGCAGCACTCAGGTCTCAAACTGCTGACCTGTCTACCTTCTAACCATCAAGTTCAGCATCTTAACCACTAAGACACCACTGTCTACAATGCCTAATTTCAGCTTGATTGTGCCTCTTCATAGGAATTCAGCAAAATAGATAACAGAGAGAGAAAGAGCTTAAGACGAAATGTCAGGGAAAACACACCCACCCAAATTGGGAGTCCGACATGTTCATCCAACCTAGCAAGATATTAAATGGGTGAATATATTCTACTGTAGCAATAGCAATTACAGTGAACCCCCACTTCACAGAATTAATCAATTCCGTAGGGTTTTCCTTATAGCGATGTTTCCTTAAAGCGGACTGCAGTTTCCCATAGGAATGCATTGAAAACCAATATTTCCATTCTGGAGGTTAGAAATGAGCAAAGGAAAAATGTTTTTTTCTATTCAAAGCTCTTTCTAAAGTGGTGAAAAGACAGTGAAAAATTCCAAAGTGTAATTTGGAAAGAGTTTTGAGTTGAGGGGATTTTTTTTTTTTTTTTTTTTTGCTTTTTAGTATGTTCCAGAACTGATTTTTTATTTTTATTTTTGCAATTCGTAAGGGTGGAGGGCAAAAGAAGAAGGGGGCAGCCAAAAATGAGATGGCTAGATGGTATTGTAGACACAATGGGTACAAAGCTGAGCGAGTTGAGGAGGATGGTGGAGGACAGAAGTGCCTGGCGGACAGTGGTCCATGGGGTCGCAGAGGGTCGGAATCGATTGTGCGACTGAACAACAACAAAAATTGGCACATTTGTGACAGCACCATCTAGTGGCCAGCCCTGGTAATTGCAGGAAAAGTACCTGCAGAAGAAATGATGAATGTTTCCCTTGCTTTGAAAGCCAGTTGAAAGCCAACTCTAGGGTTCAGTTCTCATCTCTCTGTCAAAGCTGAAGAGCCAGCGCTCTCTGCTTCTGCAGACGTTTCCGTGGTCATGTGGCAGGCATGACTAGATGCCAGCGTGCACAGAATGCTGTTTACCTTCCCACCCAACAAAACCCAACAAAAAAAAAAAAC
Organism: Furcifer pardalis; assembly: GCA_030440675.1. Classification (NCBI taxonomy): domain Eukaryota; kingdom Metazoa; phylum Chordata; class Lepidosauria; order Squamata; family Chamaeleonidae; genus Furcifer; species Furcifer pardalis. Next base: position 90,453,923 of record CP126893.1, read on the forward strand.
AAAAATGGAATGGAAATGCTCCAGACACCCTCCCACCATTGTGGGAAGCATTGGAAAACCCTCCAAAAAGTTCAGTACAGTATAGCTAATTTTTTTCCCTTAAAGCGGACTATCATTGCCTATGAATTTCTTTTCCTGAAGCAAGTTTTCCAGTAAGAGAGCCATCCATAAAGCTGGGGTTCACTGTACACTTATATACTGCCCCATAGTGTTTAGTTCACAATTTAATTAGCATGTTGCAATTTAATTAGCAACCTGTTGGGTACTCATTTTACTGACCTTGGAAGGATGAATCAACCTTGATCCCTGTCAGGATCAAACTCACAATATTTTGTCTCCAGTACATCAATTTAACTATTGTGTCACCAGGGCTCCTGAACCACAAGGGCTCCTGCAGGTGTATCAGATTGGCTTTGGGCATGACAAGCAGTTCCTTCCCAGAAATAAATCTTACCTGCCATTCCATTACAAATAGGAAGACCTGGCCAGGAATTATGATTGCAGCTACAAATAGGATATTGTTCATTTCTGCCACTATCCTCCACCCTTTCTGATTCAGTCTCACTGAACCTGGCTGCAATTCTATACCTATTACCTTAAAGTCTTATTAAGTGCCACTTAGTCTGCTCTGCTGGTAACAAAACACTGCAGCGGAAGTTGGAGAGGAGATAACAGGATGAAGAAATAGGAAAATGTTTACAACTAAGATACATATTCTGACCATTGCTTTTCAAAGTTGGACTCTGGGAGCATCATTATGATTCAAGAAAACCTGTGAGATAGGCTGCATTGGCTAGGAATGATCAATCCCCTATCTTCCAGGTAGTTTGTTTATCTAATAGGAATCAGAATGTGAATCACTATAAGTTCAACTCCGGCATCCTAGCTACTATGCCATGCAGGTTTCAGAAGAACATATCTAGCTTGTAACCTTCTGAAAAGCAAGGTACTGTATTTGTTTAGTACTCCTGCTCCCAGAGAATAGTTGTGTTGGTTATCTTAATGGTACATGGCTGAATTCCAAAGCCACAGTTCCTCCCTCCCCTTTATCTTCACTGATATCATTTTATTGCTTTCCCCTGAGTCTGAAAGCATGAAATTGCAAGTAGATAAATAAGGACCACTTCGGTAGGAAAAAGATCTGGGGGACATAAAAGGAGCCTCATTCAGGCATTCCCTGAGTGGAGTTTCTCCCGGTGGTGGGCTGGCCCATCAGGCAACTGGGATGCCCCCCCATCCCCCAGTACCATGGCGCTCCCCTTGGATGCCAATCCAAAGAGTCAAACCGAACTGCGATGCCCGGAATGATTGAGGAAATGAGGTCTCCATGTTCCTCTGCCTGCCTTCCTCCTCCTGTGCCGCCAAAGATAAGATTACAAAAGCAGCTCCATTGACAGCGGAGCTGCCATGGCTTAGAGGTTGCAATTTGCCTTGTAAGCAGGAGGTTGTTTGTTCAACTCCCCTCAAAATTAGAAGGCAAGTGGGAACATATATATTTTGTTAGGGTTAGATGCCCTCATTACTCACTGTCCAGCACCCTTTTAGCATAGCCAGCATGCCCCCAGTTCCTCCAGCAAAAATCCTTTCAACCCAGAAAGCACCTTTGTGTACTTCTGACACGAAAAAAAATTCATTGCTTGAGGTACATCTCCCTCAGTGGAGCTTTGGTCTTTACTTAGCTCCATGATCTATCTACAAGTCCACCTTTTGTTAGCTAATGAACCAAAAGAGTGCTTTTGTCCCCCTTGGAGGAAGTGGTTCTTACACTTGTAGCTCAGAATCAAGACTAATTGGAACATTCAACTGGCCCATGCTCTTTAACAACACTACAGAATAATTACAGAATAGGGTAAAGCCGTCAAGCAAACTAATTAGTGGATCTACAAGCCAAGCAATCCACATAGGTTGGGCTGATGAGGCAAATTCCTGGTTGCAAAATCAAGCCAATAAGTTACAATTATCCATGCTGTTTTTCCTCAGCTGTGCAAGGAGCACTTTAGATTAAGGAAAGATAAATTCATTATTCCTATTAGTAACATGAGAAAGAAAGCCAATACAAGACAGGTACTGTGATTTCCAGCTGCTCAAATACATATGGCCAAAGCATCTGTAGAAACAGATGTCAACATATCTAATCTGGCCAAGTGGAATAGGGTGTTAGACCAATTTACACAAGAAGAAAAAGTGGTCCAGATCCCAGTCTGAGTTGCTAGATCCTATGTCTGTTTCAGAAATTATTAATTTCTTGTATGGGTATTTATCTATATGTATTTTAATTGAACCTTGAGGACAAAAATGAAGATTGTGGTATTTTTTTTTAACCACAATTGGGTGTAACTTGGTAATGGCAACTTTGTGTTGCTGGCTAATTTTTGTCACACCATGTCAGACAAAGGGAACTGCAGAATGAACCCACCAAATGGTGGATTCATTTTGCCAGTTTTATGTCTGGCCTAGACACAGAAGAAGAAGATTTGTTCCTTCAGTAATAAATATTTGAGGCAATTTACAATAAAGTTGTGAAAAGTACAGTCAAACCTTGCATAAAAGTGCTTCGCTTAAAGAATAACTCACTTAAAGAGCAGAAATTTCTCTGAATGTTCGCTTTCACTTGACAAATAAAACCAACCAAAAACTCACTTAACAAATAAATCAGGATTCGCAATCCCCACCCACCAGAAGTCACAATTGGTCACTTACAATGGTGTTTCGCTTAAAGAGCAAACTCGCTTAAAGAGCAATCCTGTGGAACACATTATGCTCTTTAACTAAGGTACAACTGTATAAAATACCACCATAAGAATAAATATACAAGTACAAAATAAAACTAAATCAAAATAAAATAGGAAGCAGCATGTTCTGTACCAGCAAGTCATTTCCAAACCATGGCGCCATGGCAACCCTATGAATGAATGACCTTCAAAATGTCATATCATTAACAGCTCTGCTCAGCTCTTGCAAATTCAAGGTTGTAGCTTCCTTTAAGGAGTCAATCCATCTCATATTTGGTCTTCTTTTACTGCTGCTTTCAAACTTTTCCTGCATTAATTTTCAGAGAGTCTTGTCTTCTCATGATTTGCCCAAATTACAACAGCCTGTTTAATAATTTCTACCTCTAGCAAAAGTTTAGCCTTGCTTTGATGTAGGATTTCTTTGTTTTACTGGCAATCCAGGAAATCTGCAAAAGTTCTTCCCCAGCACCATATTCTGAATGAATCATTTCCTCCCACTGGCTTTTTAAACTGTTGAGCTTTTACACCAGGCACATTAATTGCAAATTTAAAAATGTCGATGACCTTGTCCGTAGCCTCCAGGAACTCAGTCTTGCATTTCATGTTCTTTTCTACTTCCTTAATGCCTGACTTTCTGAATCTGTGGTTTGGTCCACTGTAGAAATAGGCTGGTCTGCACCTAAAGATGGCAATCAGATGATATTTTTGTTAGAGCAGACCAGCCCAGGCAGAGTGGTCCTATCCTTACCTTTCTGAGTTCCTTCAGGGGCATTTACTTTTTTGTGTAGGTAGGGTCTCTGGTTTGGTTAGAGCATATGTAATTGCTGGAACCAATTCAAAACAAGCCTTCTGGCTTGAATCTGTCAATACTGTGAAATAGTTTAATAAGCAAGTTACTCCAGGATATTGACAAATTAATCACTTCCTCTGTTCCTCAGCAGAGAAGCAGAGGAAGTGAAATGTGGTGTTTTTTGGTTGTGTTTTTTTACTGTATGATGGATTATCACTCATACACTACATCAGTTGTGGTTGTTTTTTTTTAAAAAAACCTCTGCATTCTGTTGTCCTCCAAATACTAACATCTGGGGTTTCTTTTATCAGTGATCAAAGTGTTGTGCTTCTGTTGTTGGTTTTTGGCTCAAGCCTCATAATCACACATACACACAAACACACTTGCACACACCCACCAACAAAAAAACTTTCAGAAAAGCAAAGTTCACAGGAACTTCAACATACAAAATGTTCTCTTCCAACACTAAGTTAGCTCACTTATTTCAAAACATGCCTAACTCAGCACTGGATCATGATCAGAGCCTTTGGGGGGATTATATTTTGATGCCACTGTTATCCAACTCTTCAAAACAGAATGAAAATCAAACATACAATTCTCTTCAACTGAAACCCGCAGTCAGTTGTAATGCTAGAGAGGAGTCTCTGTGAAAATGTACCTACTGCAGTACTGTAATTCCTAATCTTCTCATAATAAATGTCATCACATGCTGGGAAGCTGCAAGTTCTGTCCCTATTGCCTATCAATTAGACTTCTGCATTAAGGCTTTGTTAATCATGAGCTCTTCTGGCTCCTTCTCCTATGCTAGCCAAAAGACTGGATATGTTTCTTGGCTAAGGACGTAAAAATTTACAAGGGCTGATGGGCGCCTAAGGACCTTCTGTTGATTTGCTTCTGTCATGCATCCTATGCCTAATTTTTATGTAACTTATCTCATTATATCAGATGGCTCTCTAATCATATTTAATTTTGGTTTACCCATGGAAGTTCAATCTGGCTTCAGGCTTTTAATTACATCTTACCCTCTTAAGCCATTGATTCCGTCTAGACTTCAAATGAAACTTTCTACTCCCCACATCTTTTGCTCATATAACCTTTGATTTAGACATTTAGACACAGCAGTATTTTGCACAGCACTTCCAAGAGCTTGTCTTCCAATAGATCTGAGGGTTGGTTCTTTTTTGACTATGAACAGAAAGATGTAGAGATTAAATATCCACTGAAAACTAGTGACCAGGATAAAGAGCAATGAGGAAGCTTACTGAATGAAAGGGGCTGTGTGAAAGTTTGCTGTGTACTTTTAGTCACACGCCAGCAAAATGCCTTAATACAACTTGAACTTTCCATTTTTACACATGGTACAGACATGCAGATTCCAAGAACATCAGTTTAAACTATCATCCAGAGAAACTTGTCCACCACTCAGCTCCTTCTTACTGCTGAAGAAAGGCAGCTGAATATGTACAGTGGTACCTTGCTTAAAGAGCATAATGCATTCCACAGGATTGCTCCTTAAGCGAGTTTGCTCTTTAAGCGAAACACCACTGTAAGTGACCAATTGTGACTTCTGGTGGGGGGATTGCGAACCCCGATTTAGTTGTTAAGTGAGTTTTTGGTTGCTTTTAGTTGTTAAGCGAAGTGACCAGTCAGATAAAATTCTGCTGCTTAAGCGAGTTAGTCTCTAAGTGAGGAGGTCTTTATGCAAGGTTTTACTGTATATTCATAGTCTTCTGGCAGTACTCTGGGACTAAGCAGCTTACCCAGGTTGCACCGAGATCAAGGCATGCAACAGATCACCCCTTCAGCCGAGTACACTCCAAGTGAAATTTGAACTCTCAGCCCATGGGTCTGCAACAGAATGTAAAAATATGTCGCTCTCACTTCCATGGCATTTCCCCACATAACTTCTCCTTATCCATGTTTCTTACCAAATTGCAAAACTTTGTGTTGCCCTCCCACACTGAAATTCAGACACTTCTTTTGACATATGGACATTTATTTATCCTGATGTATATATTTAATTACATATTTTATATAATGTGGGCATTTCCCCAATTATGTAAAATGGGTTTGTGAATAATTTTTCAATTGTATGTATTTTAGCTATCCAAAGTTTTAAATGCTTAGTTTTGCATGCAGTTTTATTTCTCTTAAAACACCCTGCAAGCCCCATAAATGTGTGCATTCTTGATACAAGTTCTCTGTTTTTCCTTGTAATGAGCTTGAGAAGGTAGGAAAATGGTAATTTTGTCAAGACTGCTCAATCTAGAAATACCTTTCCATCCCTTCTTTTCCTCCTAAACCCTACTTTCTTTTTCATTTCTTCATTGGCACACTGTTCTGCTCCTTGAGAAAACTGCCACATAGTTTTCAATCTTAAGGATTCCAAGAGGTAAACTCTTAAGTCACAATTGTTTCTGGAAATCTTAACCCCACTCATCACAACATGAAAAATGATCTCTTTTCTCCTGAATGTTTACCTATTCCTGATGATCCTCCTCTGGGCCCACAATAACGGCCTGAGGGAGAAGATTCCAAGGCTTGGCAGGCGGCTGAGGGAGGACCTTGCCCCCTCCTCAGGGCCCACAACAACGACCAGAGGGGAGTTAGTCTGTGTTCAGCTTTGGTTGTTTTGTGAGGCTGTATTTTATGATTTTTACTGTATTGTTGCTGTTTTGACTGTAAGCTGCCCTGAGTCACCTCGGTGAGTGGGCTGCAATATAAATCTAAACAAGCAAATAAATAAATAAATAAATAAATAAATAAATTAGAATTATTCATCCTTTTCTTGCTTGGACTGATAAATTGCTGTCTTTCACAAAACTAATTTTCAACATTCTCCTTTGGTGCTACAATCTTCTCCCCTCTGTTCTTCAAATTTTAATCAAACCCCTCTCAATCTTGCACACATTCTTCTCTTTAGCCCATATCTCTCCGTGTCTTCATAATTTTGAATCCTGCCACTCAGTCAATTTCTATTTCATCTTCACAAGCAGCCCATGAATCTGTAATTGTCATGTTTCTAGACACTTTTCTTTATCTTATTGTTCTGTCCATTCTTGAATAACTCCATCAATTCTTTTTCTCTTTATCTTCCTTTTACACAGGCCTTCACTGATTGATAATGTTTTATAATGATGAAGAGCTCAATCAGAACTTCTACGTGCTTAAACCCTGCTAATTTAAGTGGTGCCTCGCTTAAAGAGCATAATGCTTTCCACAGTGTTGCTCTTTAAGCAAGTGGCTCTTTAAACAAAACACATTTTCCCATAGGAATGCATTGAAAACTAAATATTCCATTCTGGACAAACCTAGAATGGCCCCCACATACCATTTTAATACAGTAATCCCCCCCCCACTCCATTTTAAAAACTCCAAAAAAAACCCCCTCTAATCCACACAAATGTCGAATGATATACTCCTCACCTTTCCACTGCTCAAGAAATCCAAAACTTTTCCAAAAATAAATAAATAGCAATGGCACTCAAAAAATGGTTGTGTGTTTATTCAGGGCTTTTGGACAGTCTCTGATGCTTCCCAGGGTGGGAGCAGGCATTGAGGAGCCTGATAAGTCTGGTTTGAAAATTTTCTGCTGCCTCCCCATGCACCCAGGAATTATGTTTCCATTGCCATCGGGGACAGTATATTTTTCTGGGTATTTTAGACAGCTTCTGCAAAGTTCCATGGCAGTGAGAGCCTTGTTGGGACTGTTTTATTTTCAATGTAGTCCTATGGTAAAATGTGCTTTGGGTTACAATTTTTTTGCATCACAACAGAAGCTGTTGGAAAGGACCTCCGTCATAACCCGAGGTTTTACTGTACTTGAGAATCTTTGAATCCAGATAATCGGTTTCTACCGGACCACTGCTATGTGCCTGTTTTTTACCACTTTTAAAGAATTCTGAAAAGCCAAAGAGACGGAACAAATTCTTGAAAGAGTTTTGACTCTACTTGGTCTTTGTACATCCTTAATAATTTTATCTTTAATAATACTTTCCAAATAACCAGTTGCAAAGCATTTTATCTCCTTTTTTGACCACAAAAAACACATACCAACCTTTCAGCAAAAATGCATTATAATGGAGAAAAGGAATGACTTGGTGCTCTTCTGTAATGTGCAGTGAAAGAGCTACTAGAAGACTTCTTGCAATACGCTGTGACAGAAGTTGTGTATAGGAAACAATGAACAATGAAACACACAAAGAAGTTGTGTATAGAAAACAATGAACAATGGGAGTTCTTTCAAAAGACCTGCTAAAAGGGTTTGTACAGTTAGAAGGATTTCTGTAAATTTGGGATCAATTTTCTCCTCCTCAAATAAATAGGCTTTTTGCAAAGAGAAAGGACTTTTCACCTAATGCAGGTTTCCCCAGCCTTGTACAATCTCTGCTAACCTGATGCCCCACCCCAGAAATGACAGAAATCTTGGTCCAATATTTCTGGAGGGCAACAAGTTAGGAAAGGTTATCAGTGACTACTAGTCATGGCAGCTATAGATTGCCTCTAGTATCAAAGGCAGTATATCTCCACTGCAGTGGAAAACAAACAGAGAAGCACTGCTGCCTTTATGTTCTAAGTGTGAACTACTCATAAGTATCTGGATAGCCAACTTACTGAAGGAAAGTGGGACTCTCACACATATACTCTTAGACATTACCTTACGTCCTCTTTGGCTACACAGGAACAAAGCTTATACATTCTAATCAGAGACACAAATCGCCCTTCCCTATTTGTTCAGTACTAAATCAACTCTTTATCTTTTCTCTTACTATTTTTCAGGGCAAGTTTGAAACAGAATGAGAGAGATAGGAATGTGCAGGATATACTGAAGTAACTTGCAAAAATAACTGCCCATAAATTGAAAAGATTACAAATTATTCCAGAAAAACAATCATTTGAAAGTAGAAAGGTTGTCTGCAGCTACCATTGCCCAAATTCTAAGGAGGTTCAGATGTAACACAACCAGCTTCAAGCTCACTTGCACTCACACCTACCCCCCTTTTTTTTGGTTTAGAGTTTGCCACCAGGGATAGCAGTTGATTTAGAAACCAGATTTGGATGTTATAGCTGGATCAGTAGAGAAGAAGCAAACAAATTCAGCAGACTGCTCCATCAGCCTGTGAACTCCAAGCAGTGATGGCATGATGCCAGTTTCAACCAGTTCCCCAAAACCGGTAGGAACAATCCCAGAGGGTTCTCCGGGAGCGTAGTCCTTTTTTTGAGGCGTCCGGTTCCAACGCCTCAAAAACAGAAAAAAAGTCAATCTGACGCTTGAGCACTGCAATTTTGAATCGTGCATGCATCAGATTCAGTTTCTGTGCATGTGCGCTAGTTTTTGCCGGAGCCGGACCTTTTTGGAGTGGCTCTGGCGGCGGCGGAGGCCACAGGAGAAGGTGGTGCACCTAGCTGGGCGGCCCAAATCCTCCCGGCTGCAACCCTTGGCGGGTGGCCGTGGACCTTGGCACCCGGCAGAAGGGGAGGGCGCAGACAGCGTGACGTGCCTAGCCAGGCGACCCCGGCCTCGGCTGCCTCAACCCTCAGTGGGCAGCACCGGGCCTCAGTGCCCAGTGGAGGAGGAGGTCACAGGCGGCGGCAGCCCAGAGGAAGAGGAGGCCGCAGTTGGGGTGGCTTGTTGGCCCCAACAGTCCCCATGGGGGCTCATCGGCAGCGAACGGCCCAGGCGGGCCTCGAAGTGCCCGTGGGGGCTCATTGGCCTTGGGGGAGCTCGGCCGCTTCTAAGGGTAAGTACTATTTTGTATTGTTGTATTGTTCGACTTGTAAGTGAGGGGTTTGTGTTTGGGGTGGGTGTATTTTTGTTTAATTTTATTTATTTATTTATTTATTTATTTTATTTATTTATGGTTTTGTGTTGTGGTTGTTTGGGTGGGTGGGTGGATTAAGGGGTGTGTGTTTTATTTTATTTTAATTTTTTAATATATATTTTATTTTTATTTTATTTTTATTTTTTGGCCCCGCCTACAACGTCATGATGTCATGATGATGGTTCCACCCATGACATTATGACATTAGCTCCGCCCCCGCTGTGATGACATCAGGTAGTAAAATTTTTGTCATCCCATCACTGACTCCAAGCCATAGGCCAGCATTATGTAGGAAGCACTCATCTGATTTTTTTAAAAAAAATCTGTCTCCAATATGTAAGATGGCAGAGTGACCAAAGGCACTTGTTTATCTGTTGTCTACAAAAAGAGCTAACAATAATTGTGTGCCATCAAGTTAACTTCAACTTCTGGCAACTCTTTCCAGGGTTTCCTAGGTAGAGAATACAGTACTGTACATAGAATTGGTTTACTATTTCCTTCTTCTGAAGGCACCCTGGGACTGTGCAACTCACCCACAACTTCACAGGTTAGCTTTTCTCTTGGGCGCCACAGTGGCGAATCAAATGCCCAACCTGTGGTTCAGCAGCCAGATAGTTACACTACTGAGCAGCTAGAAGAATAAAAATCATCTGGATTATCAGCCATACATTTGTATAGGTTTAGTACACTACAGAAATAAATTGATAGATAAATAGCAAACCAAGAAGATAAAGAGGTGTGCAATATGTGTATCTATAGCTATCTCAGCCTGTCCAAATCACTTCACATCCTTAATGAACACTTTTGGGGGGATATTGAATATCATCAATGTGAAGCCTTATGAAAAAAAAATCTCTGAATATATCTTGTCAGTATTTGTTGCACACCTCCCCTGGGACGCCATGACAGAAAACTAAAAGTGCATACTGTTGTATCTGAAGAACAAACAGTGATGGTGGAAGTACTTTGAAAACACCTGAAAGCCAACTGAAATCTGAATTGCTTTTCCAAAGAAAACAGTAAAAGAAACATATACCCACGCACCTCTGTACACATTCAATCTTGGCACTCGGTGTTATCTCTTAAGGGACACATTATCACACAGACAAAGCTCCCTCTATCCCAGAGATAACTTAGATTACCAAAATCATTTTATTCTTCCCTGATAAAGCCTGGCTCTAACAAGTACAGCATATTTAATCTAGGTTCCCCAACATGTGGCTATAAATAACACACAGGACTGCTGCTTACAAGGAGATGTGATTCTTTTACCACTTGTTCACTTTAATCTGAGCTACTCTTCGCAGTTCTAATGGGTTCCCTAATTGAGTTCTACTGGTAGTTTACTTATCATCATGATTCATATTGCAAGACTGTCAGAGAACTTCCACCATGAGAAGTCTGTCCATCAATTCATATAAACTGTATATGCACACATAAAATGCAGGATGTCAGAAACATTGGTTTGCTAATGTGCTTAGAAAATAAATCAAATGCACCATATTTCATGAAAAATATATATCAACTTGAAATCAAAGATCCATTATGGGTCACAAACTAAAGAACTGGTTTTTAGACACCATCAAATGTTATGTGCCATCAGGTCACTTCTAGCTGATGACAACCCCAACAAGAATGTGAGATTTACAAGCACTCTAACTAATATTGTAATAATTTCTTTCTTTTGCCAATCTAATTGTATATTTCCAAAGTTATATAATAATTCTATTCTAGGACACTAGTCCAAGTTAATAGACAATATTTCATTAATCTCTGCAAAAACCTTTTCCCCATAGTTTTTTCACACTCTTGCATTCCCACCATAAAAGCCATTTATTTTTAAAGATACTGTACTCAAGTCCATCTCCAGGTATCATAATGACATTGTGTTACTTGTGTCAAAATCTAACTCTTGATGGTATATTATTAATGTGAAAGCTGTGTGAAAGCTGGACAGTAAAGAAAGCTGACAAGAAAAAAAGTGATTCATTTGAAATATGGTGCTGGAGGAGAGATTTGCAGGCTGCCCAGAAGACAAACGAGTGGGTTATAGAGCAAATCAAGCCTGAACAATCTCTGGAGGCAAGGCTGTCCTAGTTCAAACACATCATTCTTTGGGAAAAGACAATAATGCTGAGAAAAGTGGAAGGCAACAGGAAAGGAGAAAGGCCAAATGTGAGATTGATTGATTCCTTAAGGCAGTACTTCCCAATGTGGGGCCCATGCCCCACAAGTGGACTTCAATTCCCAGAAGCCTAAGTCAGTACATTGTCTGATCAGTGCTTTGGGTAATCGACTTAGCCTTCTGGGAAATTGAAGTAAAAAAAAAAGGTTAGGAAACACTGCCTTAAGGGAAATCAAGGAGCTGTAACTTGCCAGAGTTGTGCAGGATTATTGAAAACAGGCCATTTTTGTGATCTCTTATTCATAGGGTTAATACAAGTTGAAGACAACTTGATGTCACATAGCAACAACAACAAAGCAGCATTATGTTTTTGAAACAATGAACCAACAGTCGGGATGGTGAAGAATCAAGTCTGATTATGACTGTTGGGTATCCAAAAATAGGCCTGAAAAAGTTATGGGCCAAATTATGACTCATGAAGTCAAATCCACCAGCAATCAGGCTTGGCAAATCACAGCTAGTTAGCTTCATGCAATGCATACCATAATGTTTAGTACGGGGTGCCCAAAGTATGGCCCGTGGTCTGGATCTGACCCCTGACACCAATTCATCCGGCCCACACCACCTTTGCCGTACCTGGAAGTGGAAGTAAAACACGCATGCCAGAACACTGCCATAAATGCACCCATGGCTGTTCTAAACGCATTACAACAGCCGCTGGTGCATTTACAGCAGCATTCTGCGCATATGAAGGCATGTTTTACTTCCACTTCTGGTGGAAGAAACCACATGACTGGCCTGCTGAACCACATGACCGGCCCATAGCCCAAAAAGTTTGGGCACTCTGGCCTAGTATGACTGAGTAATACATGTGTTACAATTATACGTGCTGCACAGAACATAGAGCAACAGTCATCAGTAGATACAAGGGCTACTGTGACTAGGCTTTGAGTTAGTTTTACAGTATTTAGTGTTTAATTTTACTTTTAGAAATAAAAAACAGCTTTTGGTGGGGTGGGTTTTCTGTCCCTATGAGCAATGCTCTTGAAACCATCAGATGTGTTCTTTCATAACCATCATTTTTCATCAAGAGTAGGGAATGGCTCCTAAATAAGGAAGTCTGGAATGGAACTGTATAAACATAAAAGCAGTCAGTTCTCTAGAGGAAAAAAAACTGATGTCACCATATTTCAAAGGCCTGAGCGGATATATGCATCTACAGACTACTGAGGGAATTATATGAAAATGATGCATCCAGAACTAAGAAAGTGAAATTATTTTTTATGCTTTGATGTTTATTTGTATTTTGCACTGCAGGGCACTTGTGAAAAATAGAAGGAATAGCTAGGAGGATGAGTGAGCCTTAATCAAATAATTTTAGAAGATGGAATGGCCGAGAAAACTCTTTGAACTCGGCCTGATGACATACTGCTCAGTCTTATCTTCTTCTTTTAAAAACCCCTGTATTTTATCACCTATCATAGTTATTTGTTGGTTGGAAAAAGTGCCATACCAGTACCAGAATTTTCAATGTGTTACTGAAACACTACCTTGCAAGATATGGACTAGCCTTAATAAAATACGTACAGGTCACAGTAGATGTGTGAACTTTTTGCATAAATGGAGAAAACTACTATCACCAGCATGTGAGTGCAGACTGTGCAACATATTATACAACAATGTAGCCTTAGAGCATATGTGGGCAATAGAGAAGATTTTTTAAGGGCGACTCCTGGTGCAATCAAATATATAAATTGTTTAGATGTTAATTTGTACAGTTAATCTCATTGTAAGGATACTAAGAACTCTGATAAAACTTCTTTCCACGTAAGAATTAACTTGAACTTTGGACACAAAGAAGCAATAGCTGATGTTGTGAGATTGTATAACCTAGAATTCCCATTTTGACTGAAAGATGTGCACATACATCCATTATCTTTTTACCATTTCACTTATTTAATGAATACACAACACCATGACAGATGTAATCTTCCCATCCCTTTCTCCACGTAACAACCCTGTAAATTAGGATAGGACAAAATAACTAATGTAAGATCACTCAAATGAACATTGCAACTGAATGGGAATGCAAAATTGCACGCTAATGACTGCACTACCCTGGTCATTTTATTGTACTTACACATTCTAACATGATTGTTTAAGCAGATAATAAGACTCTCAACCACTGAGAATATACCAAAGGATTTTCTTTATACTGTACATGCCTATTTCCTTTCAAAAGAGGTCACCTGAAAAAGTGTTTCCTTCTACACTGGTCTCTCCTCTTCAAGTGTCTTTCACCATGCAACTGCATTAGTAATTGTATCTCACCATGTCCATTCTGATTTGTGGTGACCTTTTCCAGGGTTTCCTAGATAGAGAATACACAGAAGTGGTTTACCATTCCTTTCCTCTGGGAGCATCCTAGGACTGTGCAGTTTGCCCATGACTGCACAGACTAACTCATCTTCCAGGAGCAGTGGTGGGATTCAGCCGGTACACCCCAGTATGTCCGTACTAGAAGTAGAAATTCCAGCTGGCCCTGTCCATCTGTTTGCTGGAGCCTCGGGTCATAAGCCTGCACCTGTCTCCCACCCAGGCAGCACAGCTACCCAGTCACATGGCCACACCCATCTTGATGTCCTGATGTTTTGTAATTGCAATTGTTATTGGAGATATATATACTGTATATGTTATATTTGTAATATTTGTAACTGTTTTTATGCTATGAATGTGCTATGTACTGTAACTGTTTCTTCTGTAAGCCGCCCAGAGTCGCTATGCGAGTGGGGCGGCATATAAGTCGAAAATACAAAAATACAAATACATAATAAGACTCTCAAGACTGATAAGGGGCCACGATCTCTTTTGTCAGCCTGGCCAAAATCACATGAAAGATATATAATAATAATTGTATACTGTCAATCAATTCTGTCTCGGCAGTAGTTATGTGGAGGGTAGGATTCCATTTATATTTGGAATCTTCTAAACCGCGTACCTTTCACTCTCTGTCTGATCCCTGCCCCAAATCTCTGCCAGCTAGAGTCTCAACATTCCCCAGCTCCAAGAGACTTTAGCAAGGCCAAACAGATATAACATTTCTAATGATATTACCCAATTTCTACTGCTGCTGATTGTGTCTTAACTTGAATAGTGTTATGGTTTTAAGATTTTTTTTCTTATGCCATCTGGTTGTTTCTGGGTTTTTTCTTGTGTTTTTATTATGAGATGGTTTTTTCTTATATTTATATTAGATAGACAGACAGACAGACAGACAGACAGACAGACAGACAGACAGACAGATAGATAGATAGATAGATAGATAGATAGATAGATAGATAGATAGATAGATAGATAGATAGATAGATAGATAGATAGATAGATAGATAGATAGAAGTCTACTTGAGTGGTGCTTGTACCAAAAGGGTAGGATATAAATAAATAAGATAAATAAATATAACTTCTGGAAGTATTTTTCTCACATAGTGGAGGCTCCCCAATCCAGCCCTACTTTCCCTTCCATGTGTGAGGTGAAGGTAAGGAAACAACATTTCCTTTGTGAATAGCTCTGTGTGAGTGTGGTATACTCAGATGAATCTCTTTCAAGATAGACTATTGCTATAGTTTCCAGATCCCCTATGGATCATCCGTGTGCTCTCAGAACACACCCAGTAATAGCCTCAGGTTTATGTGTGTTTACGATCTATGTTACAGTCTCAGCAGCAGTAGGTTAAGAGTGTTACATTTGCCCATGTATTGTAATCTGTTTTGGTCTCTATTATGTGTGTTTGTGTGTGTTTGCTGCTTTTATTAATTAATGTTATTCATGTTTCTGCACTGCGGGACAACTAATTTACATTTTGTTATACACTGCCTTACACTCTGCCAAACTGGATAAAGGATGGCGTGCAAATGGAAATAATAAATAATTAATCATCTTATCTCATGAGGTCTGGTGGGTTTATTATTCTGAGGATTGGACAAAGGAAAAGCAATGGAATGACAGTACAGTATTGACAAGTGTTTGTGTAGGGGAGCCCCATTACATACCAGAAGACATTTCAAAGAGGGCTTGGAAAACAGTTCTTACCATAATAAAGAAAATGACAGCGGAATGCACTAGTTTTTCAAAAAGAAAATATTTGGACACTTTCAGCCAGGAGAGTGAAAGTTACACGGTTTAGAAGATTTCAAATATAAATATAAATGCAATCCTACCCTCCACATAACTACTGTTGAGACACAGTGCCATTTTTCTTAGGGAACTGTCTGGTTTTGTTATTTTCAAAAGGATAAAATATTAAGACATGCAAAGCTTTTATCTCCAGACTCTAGAGCCTAAAGAACGGATGTGAAAATAGGATGATGACATGAGTTAGTCCCCAAATGATCCTAGCCAGGAGTACAAGAAACATGCCTTAGGAACAGCAGTCACTTTCTTCCTGAGAAAAGAGCTGGGGCCCTCAGAGAGACTCACAGGCAGGTCACCCAGTGTCCACAAAGACTCTTACAGCTACTGAGTCCCAGTCCCAGTCATTACAGTGCCCAGGTTGTATATAATATTTCATTGTAAAAACTGCAGGTTTCTAATAATGTCACGAATTAAGAAATGAAAAAAATCACTGTAAATAACCTTGCACATTTTCAAATGATATAAACTGTCCAGAGCTTTGCTCATTCTGCCTTTCTAAATGGTTTTTCCACACACCCCTCACAGCAGACATACATTCCTTCTATACATTATTTTTACCAAAAAGTAGGAGAAACAGCAGGACCATCTATCTATCCCCACAGAACACCCTGGGGAAAACAGATGAGCAAACAGAAGTTCTTAGTCTCCTAGTGAGTCAAATAATCTTATGCTTTGACTGACTGAGAACTTTGATAATTGAGACCAGTTGTTGCTGAGTATTTTAGAGCAACACCATCATGCAATGAGTATTAATGTTAATTTACACCTGGTTAACCAATAGGAAAGTTTTCTATCTTCCCACATCTAGGGTCACCTGACATATTTTTGCACGTATTAAACCCTTGATGTTTCAGGTCTCTCCCTTCTTACTAGTTTTGTCTTTCAAGCAGAAGCATGTATATCTAAGCACACCTCAATGTCTCTGGCCATCCACTCTTCACTTTTCAGTTCTACTTTGTGCAGTCATTCCAAATCTTCTGCACAATTCACTCTTGAAGCCATTACATTAACCCATTGTGATACTGTATATCTAACTTTTTTTTCAGAAACCCTTGTCTTCTTTTGTATCTGAATCCGAATGTTGGCAATCCTCATGGTGATCAGCCATGAAGACTGTCCAAAGAATAGAATGAAGTGGCCTTTCATCTGCCTTCCTCATCATAGCATGACACCTGTACCACTGATTAAGTTCTATGAGTCACTTTCTGGTCCTGAGCCCTTTTGGCACACAAAGTTGTCATCAGCCTCAGGCCAGCATTGATGAAGCTGCTGCCTTCCATCAAGATGGATTCAAGTGGGATTTAATCCACTTGGGAACCATCACCCTTCCCTGTGGACTTCAGCACCCAAGCCATTAGCCCTCAGGTTTTTCAGGTTAGTTAACCACCGCCTGACACTCGGAGTTGAGTCGCTAGCAATATGGTGCACTCTATTACCATAGCAGGATAACCTGGCCAGACTAAAAGAAACCCATGTAGTTCTATATTTTTCCTCCATCCTCTGTACTTCAAACCAATCCACTTCAATGAGTTTATCTTCATACATATATAACTTTCTGGCATCAGCCTTGCCTAATCTATCACACCCCTTAACTCTTGTGCCCAGCATGGGAACATTTAGGAATAACTTTAGACTTTCCACTCTGAGCCAGCCAACTGTTTAGCCACTTCCTCCTTCTAATAGCAGTGCTCCTCCCGATGTTTAGAATGTACTGTTGCCTCTAACCTCTGTAGTTACAGCAGGGCATAGTATCACTTTTCATACATTTGCGTGATGGAAGAAATCAGGATAGGATTTCTCAAGTCTATGTATTTTGCCCCAGATTGCTCAGTCTGTAAAGAAGTAGCAGGGTTCATATTATCAGTAAATGCTGGTATGCTGGTAAATGCTGGTATGCAGAGAAATGCAGCAGATTCTCTTATCCCTTAACATGATATTTTAGCAAAAAACATAGAGAAAACATATGACTGACAGAAGAAATCCACTGCTCATTGAGTTGTTCTTGCATTTAGATCCAGTAGCAGTACCTGCTCAAAAGCTACCTACAAAATTCACATGCTTCTCAGATGAAAGGTATAAAAGGAATTGTCAGGACAAAAGAACACATCAGATCTGTTCAGAGGGTAGCATTTTTGCCTTTGGGCTATAAAGACTGCAGGCTTCAAAAGCAGACAAGAATTTAGATAGCAGTCTAGCATGGCAGATAGTGGTGCAAAGGAGGAGGAGGCAGGGTGGGGGGAAGACATCAAAACTGAGAGAGGGAGAAACATTTTCCTACAAGACTGTGGAAAAAAGGCTTGCCTATGTTGTTCCTTTACAAAGGAAAGCTGCAATCTTTAGCCACTTATTCCAAATGCATTGAAACATCATGTGTCTTAACTCTTTAACATATATAAATCAAGAACAAATTCCCCCTTAGATCTGATAATCTCTTCTCGCCTGTTAAGCAAGAATTCTCCTTTCCAGTCTCAGAGGCCAGATTAATTCGTCTTATTGTGTGCTATGTCCATGTGTTATTCTTCTATCACATTCTCCTCAATGAGTGTGAATTATTGTGAACGATTTTCATCTTAATTTCCTAAGACCAGCAGTCTTCTGTCTGCTTCATTGTCATGTTGGTACTTCCATCATTACCAATTGTTTCCATTTTATTTTTCATTAATCATTTGAGAGTACTTCATAGCTGGAAAGTATTGTAAAAATTGGTAAATGTAACGAGTGGTGTCATTTCCTAGTGAGACCAAAAAAACTAAATTTATTTGTGTATAAGCCCTTGTAGCACAGTGTGACTTCCTTTCTCCAATTACAGATCAGCAAGAGTAGACTTATAAAATATTCTGCAGTGGTCATCAGGATAGCACTTCAGATCTACACTTTGTAAACACACTGCCGCTATCAAAGCCCGTGTTTCATTTCTGCACTTGTATATTTCTAACAATGATGGGAGTCTAATGGCTGGCAGGATTTGGCTGTAGTGTTTATTTGGAACTGAAGACAAAGTGCAAGAAGGATATGTTAGAGCGCCCACTGAGGGAACATGACCTGTCCTGAACTATGAAGCATGTAACAGCCAACCAGCCAAATACCTTTTAACGTCATAATGTAACATTTTAGTCCAAAAACATAAAGAAATGTATTTAAAATTGAAAATAAGCACTAACCGTTTTTCTTTACAAATATTGAATTCTAGAAACAATATTCATCTCAGTAATTTCATTCAGCAATAAAAATACAGTAAAACCCCTACTTACGAAAAAAGTCCGTTCTGTAGGCTTTTGCTTAAATTAGTTTTTTATGTAACTTGAAACAAACCCATAGGAAAAATTATTTTTATGTAACTCGAAGCAAACCTATAGGGAAATGATTTTTTATGTAATTCAAAGCAAACCCATAGGGAAATGAATTTTATGTAACTCGAAGCAAACCCATAGGAAATCATGTAAATCGGGAACTGGTTTTAGCACAAATCATTATGTAAGTCGAATTTTATGTAACTCGAGGCATATGTAAGTCAGGGTTTTACTGTAAGATGAAATTTCATAATCTCATGTTTCCTCTTGGGATTCCTTCCAGGGCCACTTAGGAGGATACTCCCCACACACTTTGGGAACAAATACACTAACTTTTCAGAATTCACTCAGAGTGTTAACCAGCACTTGGACAAGGGTTATTCAGTCAACTCCAGTAATTGGGCTTGGAAATAGTTTTGGAAAAATATCTCACCAAATATTCATGAACAGTCATGAGATAAGAGGAGAGCTCTTCTTTTTGAGAAATAAGTGGTTAAAAGAAAAGAAAGCAGAAAGTGAGAATAAACAGATAGTTCATGAGAAGGAATTCCCAAGGAACTATCTTGAGATCAATGATTTCTAAGAAGCTTTGGAGAAAACATTCCTGGCTATATATAAACATTGGTATTGGATGAGCTAGCAATCTTTGATCAAAAAAAGGTATCTGTTTCAACAAGGGTTCTTTCAGAATTGTGGTGACAAGGGACACATCAAAGGAAGAAAAGGCACAAAAGTTTAATAAAGATATGAGAGGCAGTGAAGGGGGCAACACAAACAGTAAAAGAATGCAGCATAGAGAATCCCATACGAAGAGCTGTAGAAGAATGGTAGTGAGCAGCCCTTGGGAGTCAGGTATTGCTCAGTATCACTCCAGAGTCTGGTCTACACTGAGGTTTAGCAATGGCCTTTCCAGAGCAGTGTGCCTATTGAGACACACAACCCTGTATGCCCAACTTCTTCAATGTTTATAATTCACTTACATGGGAAATAACAAAGCACAACATCTTCTAGGACTCTCTGATCTGGGTATACTTTATGATTTGTTTTGAACTTCTCACTCGAGAACATCTGGGATTTTGGGCTGTATACGTTTATTTCGTTTGATAAGACTGCTTTCTGACAGGTTCCAGGACTATCCACATAACCTCTGGTAAACTCTGACACCTTTCTACTGCCCAACAGTAATTCAGCCGTTGTACAGCATCTTAAAAGTTTTTGAATTTATATCTTAAGCCCTGGACACAGAGGCATGCCATGTGAGACCTTACTTTATTCACTAGCGCTACAGGATCTTGTGGGTTTATGATGGATGAGTCAATGAAAATGGTAACCTGACCACTAATTTGACAATATAATTCAAAAACAAAACTGGCAATATCATAAGGGCCATATGCAAACTCATAGTGCAACCACATTTGGAATTAGGTGAAATGCCTTGTTGGCTGCAGAAGGCATGGGAGCAATTCATTTGTAAGGAAAGGTTGCAATATTTGATTATCTTAGAAAAACACCAGGTTAAGGGAGGAGGCAGAGTTTGCAATATTATGTATAATGCAGGGGGGGAAAGGGAAGAATTCTATCCAGTCTCTGTCATATTGCTAGAATCCATGTTTATTCATTGAAGCAGTAAGTAAAGGAGATTTAGGACAGATAAAACTGAATATAGTTTAAACTGCCAGTGTGATGAAATTATTAGAGTGATGGACTGACAAAAACTTCAGAGAACACACTTCTACTCCCCACCCCTCAAGCCATCAAACTCACTCTGTGATCATGAGGTCACTGTGAGAGTACAGCATGGAGCAGCATGGAACTCTCTTTAAAATGCAGAATACACTTATAGCCATGAAAAAACTAATAAACTATGGAATTTACTGTCTCAAAATATAGTGTTGGCCTTTAATGTAGATGACTTCAATAGAAGATTAGGCAACTTAATGAACATTAAGGCTATTGGCTACTATTAGTCATGATGGCTGCACAGAGGCTATATACCTTATTTATGCCAGTTGCCATAGGCTTGAGTTTGTGAGAGTTGAACAAAGCTGTTGAGGACAGGACATTTTGAAGATTGCTCGATCCTAGAGTTGCCAGAAGTCAGAGACAACTTGATGGCACATAACAACAGCAAGGAACATAAGCAGGAGAATGTTAATGACTCATTTCTTGAGTGTAGCTCTTCTTCTGTTAAGGACTCTAGCCCTATTTCTTTTCCTAGTTTCTTTTTTTCTTTGCACAGGAATATTTCTGTGAAGAGATCTGCTGTTATATAGGCCAATGCCTCAAGGCTGAGATGGATGACCATAAATCTACAAGGTTATTACCTCAATGGCACATCTAGTGTTAGTTTTGGGGCCCTTAGGGCCCATTTCAACCTATGGAAACCCTTTTTAGGATTTCCTATTTAAAGAATAACAGAAGGAGCTTTTATTCTTCTTTGGTGAGAGTTCTGGAACTGTGCAGCTTGAAGAAGGGAGGAATTGAACACACAACCCCTGGCTCCACACCCAGGCATCTAACTTGCTGAGCTATAAGGTGCATCAGAGTATATAATGCACCCCATTTTTATACACATTTTAAAGAAAAGAATAATTTTCTACATTTTCACTCCAGGAGTCAGGGAGGACAGGACTGGCCGAGCAAGATCACTCCAAAAGGAGCAAACTTGCCAGTCACAACCACCACCAACCCACTGCCCCCAGCTGCCAGGAGGTGATGGAGGCAGGCTCAGCTGGGCAAGATCGCTCCAAAAGGATCAGTCTTGCCCGCCTGAGACAATGCTGGGCACCATTGAAGGGTGCTGGACAGGAGCGAGAGGCAGCGACCAAGGGATGGGGGAGAAGGCTGTGCCCGGGAACCACTTGGTCATCCCCCCTTGCTTGGTCTGCCCGGTGGGCTGCACTTTAGAATAAGCTGTTGTTTGAACCTGAAGGAAGGAGCTTGGGTCAATGGCTTAATTTAAAGTGCAGTGCACCAGGCAGATAAAATAATAATAAAATTATTATTTGTGCCCCAGGGTGAGGGCGCACCAGGATGAATCCCCCTGTCCTGGTGGCCCAGCCCATGCCTGCCTCCACCACCAGTTTCCAGGAGGTGGGGAGGGCAGGATCAGCCAGGCAAGATCACTCCTTTGGAAACCACCCTTCGCCCAGCTCCTACTGGTCAGTGGCAGCTGCACCAGTGGTGGTGGGGGACCCTGTTACCAGCATATAAAATGCACTCCATTTTTCTGGCATGTTTAAGGGGTGAAAGTACATCTTATACACCAACAAATATGGTACTAGATTCCAGCTTCCATCAGCCCCACCCAGTAGCATCACGTGGATTTCAGTCACCCGGGGCTTAAGCCAAATTTGCCACACCCTGGAGGACACTGGCACCCGCTCCTGCTAGGGCTTCTGGGAATTGTAGCCCAAGAGCTCCCATAGCCCAAAAAGTGCCGCCCCGGGTGTGCCACCTCCCTGGGGGCCCTACGCTATGCCACTGGCCCGAGCCAACCTGGTCAATGGACAGGGAAGATGGGAATTACACTCTCAAAACAGGCTCTCCATTCCTAATCTAGCAAAATATTAGGTTTTTTGCTTGTGGTAATTTTACCTTTCTATTCAGTATATGTTTCAGAGTTCAGAAAGTTTATAAAAGTTGAAGCTTAAACTATATGGCACATTAAAAGTACAAATCTATGGCATGCAACCTCATTCACTTGCTTTTTAAGTAGTACGTGCAGGTTTTTCCACTCATGAGAGTAATTCAAAACATTAATCAGATGTTTCCTATGTTGACACATTCAAGTTCCTTCAATTGCTTGACTGAAATAATTTTCATATAGTTGTTTACATTTCATAATTTATTTGCATTTGCTATAAATAATAGCAAGTAGTACTCAAGAGCATTGGAGCAATTCACCTTATCACTGAAAAATCGGTTCACTCCTCTTCTTCCCCAAACACATCCCTGATAGAACATCACACATGACACTTTAAATTTCTTATTTTCCTTTTCTGCTCTATGTATCAGAAAGTGCTACACATTTCTTTAATACAAGGTCTCCAGAATGTCCAAGGATCATTTTTTTATTAAAAGTGACACATGTAGAAAAACACAAAAAAAGTCTTGCTGTTTATTTTAAAGCTTGGTCAGCATGCGATCAGTGCTTGGGTTGGGGTTGAACTTGGGGGGGGGTGCCCATTCAATCCCCCAACCCAAGCACCGATCGCTGCAATCGCAGCACCTGGGTGTGTTGGGGGACATCGGAAACAGTGCAGATCAGGTCCCCTGACCATTACAGAGGTGGCAGAGGTGGCAGAGAGCCCAAAGTGGGCAAAAAAACCCATCACAATGGAATTTTTTCACCCATTTTGGGCTCTCTGCCACCCCTACCACCTCTGGGGAGGTCAGGGAACCCAATCCGTGCTGTTTCTGACATCCCCCGACCTACCTGCGTGGTGCTGCAAGGCAAAACACCAGGGTTCTTTTTTAAAATGGCAACCATTCTCCCACCCCCAACCCACCAATTCTTCATTCTCCTTCTGCTGGATCAACTTTGGCATGGGCCAGGAAAGTCCTGCTGGCCACAACTCTGCTCGCCCATCAGTACCTTCCTCTCCAATGTCCAGCAGAGGAAACTGGCAGAAAGAGAACACTGGTTGAGAACTCATTCCTCCTTCCGGCCAGGCCTGTGTTGGGGAGCAAATTTAGGACCTTGCTGCCCCTCCCCCTGTGCCTATACCAACTGCCAGGGGAAGGAGGAGCCAGGGCAGGATGAGGACCTTGCCGCCCCTCCCCCTGTGCCTATACCAACTGCCAGGGCAAGAAGAAGCCAGGGTAGGTTGAGGACCTTGCTGCCCCTCTCCCTGTGCCTATACCAACTGCCAGGGCAAGAAGAAGCTAGGGCAGGTTGAGGACCTTGCCGCCCTGTGCCCACCCCAACATATTGCATTGTATTGTAATGTAATGTATTGTCTGTAAGCCGCCCTGAGTTGCCACTGTGAGTGGGCGCCAATATAAATTTGAACTAATAAATAATAATAATAAATAAATAGTGGGATGGACAGCCATGCGCCTCTGCTCAAAACCCATACCTTAAAGGGACATGTCACCTCGGCAGTTTCCACTTTGGCTCTTCCCACCAGGCTACGCTCCACTGTATGGGAGAAAGTAAGAAACACTTTTGCAGCTTCAGGAGAAGGACCGCGTTGCCCCGTCACTACTTGGGTTGCTACCAGTCCTTGTGCTGAGCTTCAGGAGGGTAAGAAAGGGAGCTTTGTGTCGTCTTTTATTCAGTCAGGAACTTTTTCCCCCAATGCATTCCTATGGGGAAATGTGCTTCAGGTCACGATTGATCCGGTTTCTCACAAAACTGTCGGAATGGACTAAAATTGTGAACTGGGGTTTTACTGTATTGCAGCTATCTCCTAGAACAGTGATGGCGAATCTTTTAGAGACCGAGTGCCCAAACTGCAACCCAAAACCCACTTACTTATTTCAACGTGCCAATAAAGCAACATGAGAGAAAGTAAATGCTCTCATTGGGCTGCTGGGAGAGGGGCAGGATAAACTCTGTGTTGGGGGAGGGAGGAAGCACCCCCATTGGGCTGCTGGGTGGAGAGACAGAGCAAACTCTGTGCTGGGGTGACTGGATGGGTGCCACTCGTGCCGGAGGTTTGCCCCAACTGTCCTAGAAATACACAAGTATTACAAGCTGTCTGTGTATTGTACTCAGGAACAACAAAAAGTGGATTTAACTTCATGCATCAAAGGATTTCTGTGTCCACACAGATTCCAAAACACTGGGAAATAGCAGCTGTTAAGGGCCACACCCTGAACAGGTAGGTTACCTGGGGAACATGGAATCACATCATGGCTGTGGCATGAGATCCCATGCTCTGGTTAGATCAAGATTCTCCATTGTTTTGGAGTCAGAAAGCTGTAAATTGCAATAGGATGTAACTAACTTCCAGGGTTCTTTGTTCACTTGAAGAGACACAATGATCTTATTCACCCGAGGCTATCATGTAACTGAAAATACTGTTTCAAGGTACAAATTTCCACTTTGCAACCAAAACCATGGACACCAAATTTCAAGCCAGCTTTACATTTTTCACCTCAAAATCACCTTGGATATGCTCAAAATTTGTTTGACACACCTAAGTATAAGCTATAGCACCCTTTCCTACCCACTCCAGTTTCTGGTTATAGATACTTTGCAATTAATCCACCTGAATCTTAACACAGTATTACAGCCGTGGTCCTGAAATGCTGGTCTGAAATACTTCAGCTTTCAGCTTACATAAATTCTATACAAACATTTGACAGCAATCAATTTATTTAGCACTAAGTTCCAGTTGGTTTCCATAACTTGAAAAGTACTGGTTTAAGACTCTGGTTTGCTAGGATCTGTACAAGTCAGGAATCCCAGTTGTGATATAACACGAAACCATGGGGGGAGGCTGCCTGGTTTGTTTAACTCAGGGGTGCCCAAACTTTTTGGGCTATAGGCTGGTCACGTGGTTCAGCGGGCCAGTCACGTGGTTCCTTCCACCAGAAGCAGAAGTAAAACACAACTTGCAATCTGTTTTGCAACAGGATGAGATAGATTTTAAGCAGCTATTTTCTCTGCTTAAAGCAGGGGTGCCCAAACTATGGCCTGTGGGCCAGATCTGGCCCCTGACACCAATTCATACAGCCCACACTGCCCTCATCACTCCCGGAAATGGAGGTAAAATGCGCTGCATGGGCACGTTTTACTTCCGCTTTCAGGAGCGATGAAGGCAGCATGGGCCGGATGAATTGGTGGCAGGGGCCAGATCTGGTCCATGGACCGTAGTTTGAACACCCTTGGTTTAACTACTCTCACAGGCAAGGAGAGCTGAGTAACTGGGCAGTGAACATTAGTGTGCTTGCTTGTTCTGACTAACATTATGTGTAAACAGACTGAAAACATTATATGTGTGTATGTTGAATATTCCTAATCACTAGCTGATTTTATAAGGACAACATTGAATTACCTACCGTAATCACTGCTCTTTTCCGTTTCTCCCACTGAAATAATGCATAGTCCATTCAGTTAA
This sequence comes from Furcifer pardalis, assembly GCA_030440675.1. Taxonomy (NCBI): domain Eukaryota; kingdom Metazoa; phylum Chordata; class Lepidosauria; order Squamata; family Chamaeleonidae; genus Furcifer; species Furcifer pardalis. The sequence goes on from CP126893.1 coordinate 90,479,944, forward strand.
ATCTAAAAGAAATATCCGTTAATGTTTACTCATGTAAAACATGTACACTACAGTTTCAGAAATAAACAAGCTTTTCTAAATATACCATGTTTCTTGCATAAACAAATAGCTGTTGATTTCTACATTTCCCTCCTCTAGAAAGAAAGTTGCTCTGCCAAAGGAAGCATCTAACCTTCCTCTCATATCTGATAATAGAAGATTAAGTACAGTAATATAATTTAAATTATTAGTTTATGACAGCACATTTATTGTGGAGGGGGAAAATGATATTCTCTAAGGAACATGTATATATTTATGTATAATAATATTGACTTTACTATTGTTATGTTTAACAGTTGGTGTTTCTGCAAAGAGCATGAAACACAGTGTTGAAAAGCAACTCCATAGAAACTGGATAACAACGGACCCTTTTGTGCTAGATACTTACAAAGCTCCTTGTGTAGACAGGGGCAAGAAGTATGCTTTCATAGCATCAAACTGTCTTGGAGGCTACACAAAAATGTATCCAATACACATTGACTACAAGAAAATCTTGAACATTTTATACCTCACCTAAACAAATTTGGTTCAAAAGAGAGCCAACATTCCTGGCCAAAGCAAGTGAAGCTGTAGGGGAGGAAGAATATTATTGTCATCTCAGAAATAGATTTTAAAAAGAGGAATGCAATCTTCATTTACCAGTACAGTCTCAATTCCCTACAGAGCGATGCCACATGTACTGTATTAGTTAAAGAGCATGACACCTCTTCTTAATAATGAATAAGGATTGCAGTCACACAAGCATCACCTCTGAGGTATCAATAGCTGTTTATCCCTGTCTCTGTGTGTGCTGCCATTGAAGATTAATGTGTGCATTGTAGACTGCTGCCCAGAACTAAGCAATAGCTGAGTTCTGCTAAAAGTACCAGACATTTCAAATCAGATTTGACACTAAAAACAGATAGATTCAATGATAGTGGGTATGTGAATACTTTTAATTGTAAGAAAATTAATGTTGAGGTTGTGTCCTTGAAATCTGTTGCTGGCATTTGCCATACGGATGCAGTTCTGACTCTTATAAAATTTTGTATTATGCACAGACAGATTGTGTTAATGCAAGAGATTTTCCAAATGTGACTGGTGTACAGCTTCCATCAGCCATACTATTGCCAGGGTTGGGTAGAGCTGATGGGTATTCAACAAAATCCAGCGGGCTCCTTATTCTAAACACACCTCTGATGTAAATAATTTATGAAAATTTCAGAATACATACCCAGGCTATATTTCAATTTCAAGCATTTGGTATGCTTTTAATCTTTTAAGATTCTAATTTTAAATTTTAATTTTAACAGTTTTGTATTTGAGGTTTTTAGGTAGTGTTTGTGTTTTGTTGTGATGTCTTTTTGTTACTTGTAAACTGCCCTGAGTCACTTCGGTGAGAAGGGCGGTGGTGAAATATGAACAAACAAACAAACAAATAAATAAATAAGATCCTAGTTCTCACCCTTCTATTTCTTACATCCCACTAACCGCTATATTAAAGAAGTTGGGACTGACCATGATGGAAATATAATAATTCTGTGCCATCAAGTCAACTCTGACTTATTGCATCCTTTCCAGGGTATTCTAGGTAGAGAATACTAAGAAGTGGTTTAACATTCCCATGGGGGGGGGGGGAGAGGGCACCCTGGGACTGTTCAGTATGCCTATGACTGCACAAACTGGCTCTTTTTCCAGAAGACATAGTGGGAGATTGAACTCCCAGCCTCTGGCTCTGCATCCAGATTCCTAAACCACTGAATTAACCCGTTCCATGAAGTTCACTTACAGATTTAGGCACAATATGTTTCTGTGCCATCAATATGTTTATTATTTATGATATATTTAAGGGAATTTAAAATGCAATCATATTGTTGGAAGTTAACACACAGGGCAGTGTCTTGGTCAATATTAATTGGCCACAGAACTCCAACCACAGAAGATCCCGTAGTGATTGAATAACCAAGCAAAGCCAGCATTTTGTTTAATCACAGCAGGAAATTCTGCAGTCTAGGCATGTAAATATTAAACAGAGTTTGACCAATGGAGGTAAGCCAGTCATATCTGACTCTAGGGTTCGGTGCTCATCTCCATTTATAGCCAAAAAACCAGTGCTGTCTGGGTCTGGAGACACTTCCGTGCACATGTGGCAGGCATGCCTAGACACTGGCGTGCACACAGTCCTTGGCCAATGGAATGGATACATTAATTTCATTAGTAGTTGAAAAATGAATTAATACTGCTCAGTCTATGGCTAATAGCATTATTTTCCCTGCTCCCCTGGGCAAGCTGTAGGATCCCAGACTGTCTCATGAAAACACATCTGAGTACTTTATATCTCCAACACCCAGAAAAGCTTCTGTGCCAACATGATGACAAAGAAAATAAATATATAGATTTAATTGCTACAGTAATTTTTTAAAAGATATCAGAGAGTAAACAAAACAACAACAACAAAGCTCCAGGTTCTGATCCCAAGGATGGCTCGAAAGTCTTTAACAAGAAATAGAGCCTTCTCAGTGGTGGCACCAACACTGTGGAACACTCTACCAGTAGAGCTGTCCCAGGCCCCATTGCTGGCTATCTTTAAAAAGCAATTAAAAACTCTCTTCTTCAAGGAAGCATTTCAGTATGTTGCCCCTTTAGCGATAGAATTAGTTAGTCAGACTGAGTCCCTATGCCTTCAGACACCAGTTAATTTAGTTTAGTTTAGTGTAGTTTAGTTTAGTTTGTGACACATTAGTTGGTAGTTTGTTTTGTTTTGCTGTGTGTTCTGTTGTTTCATTCATTTTCATTTTCATTTCATTTACTGGATTGGTATGCCGCCCACTTGGCATACGCGACTCAGGATGTCTCACAGAAATCTCAACATATCAACAGTTTAATACAATAAATATAATAATACAAAGTATAACAATAAAGTACAACAATGCATTGGAACAGAACACCATACAGCAAAATATAACAATAAAATGTAGCAACAATCAAGTATCATATGGCAGGACAACATAGTTTTTCACTGTTCTTATCAGTCACAGTGGTGTTTATCCTCTCTGGGCATCGGTGGCAGAGCCTGGAGGTGGGTTGGGAGGGGCTTCAAACCGCCCATAGTCAGCAGTGTTTTATCCTCTCCAGGCGTCAGTAATGGAGCCCGGAGGTGGGGCGGAAGGCTCCTCAAACCGCCCAAAGCCGGCAATGTTTTATCCTCTCCGGGTGTCGGTGGCGGAGTCCAAAGGTGGGGTGGGAGGGACCTCAAACCACCCGCAGCCAACAGTGTTTTATCCTCTTTGGGCAGAGAGAATAAAACACTGTTATTTATTATCTGTTTGTACACTGTTATTTTGTTATCTGTTTGTACACTGCCCAGAGTGGGATACCACCTAAATGGGCAGTATAAAAATGCAATAAATAAATAAAGACAAAAAAACATTGCAGCATTTTAAAGATTAATACCAATTTTAACAAATAAAAATAATGAAAAAATAAAAAGATGAAAAATGAAAAATTTTAGAGGAGAATAAGGGGATTGAGAATGAGCCAGGTCTTAGATATTACAGTACTGTATCAGGGTGAAACAACACAGTTTAATAAATCTGTATCAATATGCTTAAGATCTTTGTCTGTTTTAATTTTTGGGAAAGACATGTGGTCCCAATCCAGGTTGGGAAAGTGTAGGTAAAGGAGGCTTAGACCTTTCCTTTCATCATGTTTTTATTATAAAATCCCAATCCAGGGTGAAAAAAATGCATGTGGGCACATGTGCTCATTAATGCATAGGTTTTAAAATAAAGAACAGATGGGAGGAAAAGTTTCAATCTCCCTACAATGAGAATCCTGGTGCTGATCCAGTTTGAGATTCCCCATGCTTAATAAAATGCATAATGATCTTTAAAATGCATGCTATATATTTGTATGATGTACTGCGTAGTTTAATTCTGAAACACACGTAGAGGGCACACTTAAGCAACATATATTGCAGGTGCGTGAGAATTGAATGAGCTGATGAAATTTATCCAATTGCACATAAATATTACATTGATTGTTCATAAAACAGTGGGTTAGATCCAGACTTTGTCATAGTTAGAGCAGGCTTACTGTCACCCATGGTTTCTTCATTAAGCTCCATTGATTTAACCATCCAATGATGGTTAAGTTTGGATTCAGCCAAATTGGCTAGACTATCTAAGAGAAATGATCATGGGGCCCTCTGCTTCATTGCTTTCCCAACGATGGTACAAAGCTAGCTTTGGAGAAAAGACACATTCCCTACTCTTCATCTTCAAGTGCTACATCCGATTCTTAATATTGACTATCATCATGGCAATCAGCCATAAAGATTATCCTGGGAACAATATAATGCAGTGGCCTTTCATTTGCTTTCTGCACTACAGCATGGCACCTGTACCACTGATCCAGTTCCAAGAGTCACTTTCTGGTTCTGATCCCTTTTGGCACACCAAGTCCTCATCAGCTCCAGGCTGATGAAGCTGCTGCCCTCCATGAAGGTGGATTCAAGAGGGATTTAATCCACTTGGGGGCCATCACCTTTCTCTGTGGACTTCACCACCCAAGGCTGTTTGTCCTCAGGGTTGTACATTACCTATAAAGAAGCATTTCCTGAGCATTTCCTGCAGGATCACCTACGTTTCCCTGCTAAGGAATTGGTTTGGCTACATGTGCTGATCCATCCTGGCTGAGAAAGGAAAAGTTGATCATTCTGTGAGTGTGAATAATAGCATTTGATCCTGAAAAAAAAGCTCCATTGATTGGAAGAAATTGCCTCTATGTCTCTTTATTAATGATAAAACTGTAAAAATCTTTAGCTTTCGATTTGATGCTAAGAACCAAGAGCTTTTAATATACTTAATTTCTTCCAGTTGCAACTCAGTTTAATGATAAGAACATTGAGGTGATTTGATTTCATGCCATGACTTTACAGTGCTTGTTAACTTACAGCCATTTACCCCTCCATCCAGAGGACTGTTTTTCCTTCCCATTCCCACCATATCTTCTCATTTAGGAACCAATCCTCTGAGATTAGTAGGCTAAAAGTGTACTGAAAAGATGAATGCATGGCAAAGAGCATACAAGCTATGTGGGTTCCATCAGAGGGCTCAGTTTTCAGCTTGTGCTGTTTTTGTCTCCTACATTTGCATGCCTGTGCAGCATGTTCTTCAGCCTCAGGGACTGAAAGGCTGCTCAAAGCTTGATAAAGTCTTTGCCTTCTGGAAAAACAAAACATATACCAAACCTCCCGTGGTCCCCTCTGATTTGCAGAGTATGCATCAGGCAACAGATGCTTTTGTAAAACCAAAACCTAATTAAGCCCAGAGCAATCCCATAGGCCCAGGAAACACAAATTTCTGGATCGCAGTGGTAACCTCGCATTGGACTTTAAAGTGGTGGAACACAATTCTGTGTGTGTGTGTGTGTGTGTGTGTGTGTGTGTGTGTGTGTGTGTGTGTGTGTGTGTGTGTGTGTGTGTATGTGTGTGTGTGTGTGTGTGTGTGTGTGTGTGTGTGTGTGTGTGTGTGTGTGATTGTTCATTGTGCAGCCCTCAGATAAAAAAATATACTCTCGGTGACCCAAAGGATGCAAAAAACCCCCTCCCTCTGTAAAAAAAGTATCCCTTAATTGGTGCTAAAGCATGTAGTCTTTCATCATGTCATGATATCAGCTTGTTCCCTGTCATTTTTCATTTTGAAAGGTTGATGTTTTGTAGTAAGGCACAGAAATCTGACTTGTTTTGTCTAACAGAAAACGAATAATGTAAACTCTGAAAAGCTTAGGGTGATGAGTGCCAGGAGATGACAAATCAGTTTATGATGCAGGTTTGGAATTTGTGATGCTCTGCTTTTTACCATGGTTTTTTTGGGAATAATTTTGGCTGAGCTTTCTGACTGGGCATATGCAGTGATGGGCAGGAGCCAATTCACACCGGTTCGCCAGAACCGGTAGCAGCTTTTCCCGGTATCCATGCGAGCCGGTAGCAGCTTTCGGGAGGAACTACCTTGGGGGCTTACCTTTTTGCCAGTTTTCCCCACTGTGCATGCATGCCTACCAGTGGTGGGATGTCAAAAATTTTACTACCCCACCGTGATGTCATCACAGTGTGGGCGAAGCTAACATGATGTCATGACATTGTGGGCAGAGCCAAAGAAAAATAATAATAATAAAATAAAAATAAGCACACACACACCTCAACCCACCCACCCACCCACAACACAAGGACAACAAGCAGGAGAGCAAGGAGGCCGTGCATATGCGCCAACCAGTGAAAAGGTAAGCCCCGAAGGTGGTTTCCCCCAAAAGCTGCTACCGGTTCTCCAGGACACTGGGAAAAGTTACTACCGGTTCTGGAGAACTGGTGAGAACCTGTTACATCCCATCACTGATGCCTACAGCACGCATGTGCACCTACAGCGCTCGGCACACATGTGTGCCTCCAGCACTTGGCGTGCATGCATGCCTACAGCGCTTGATGTGCATTCACGCTTACAGCACTCTGCCTGTCGAGCCATGCAGCCATTTGCTGCTTGGAGTGTGGCAGCACAGAGTATCGGGCAGCCACGTGCAGCCATAGAGGAACTGGTGGCTGCTGCTGAGGCCCTTGGTGGCCTGCTTGCTGTCCTCCCAAGCGGGGAGGAGGAAGAGCAGTTGCTAGCCTTAAGCTCACATAATGTGCATAAGTATACCGTAATTGCTTCTTTTGAGAAGGAAGGGCTATGGTGTCTGTCCATAAATGGAATAGAGAATAAATTCTGCTTCCACTCCATCTCCCCCCCCCCCATCTCTCTCAGATATACTCTGATGAGCTGGTGAATTCTTGGGGCACTTTTTTTTGGGAGGGATCATGACATGTCGAATGGGGAAGAGGAGCAAGGAGATGTTCCATTCATTAGCTGATATGTGATATCTCATAACACTGAATGAAGGAAGTTTGAAATAAAAATTTAAAATGCCATTCCTGTTATCTCAGTCCAATGCCTTTAATTTTTTTTTTGAATTTGCATGTACGTGTGAGGAAGAGCTGGTACAGTTCTTTCTCTGAATGGGAATAACTTGAAGAACTCCAATAGACTTCAGTATTTGTAAGAAACACACATTGTCTCTGTTTCTCTGGCTGAAATCCTGTCGAATAACTACACATGTGTAGTTCCACATTTTTCAAGTGGTAATGCTCATCACACCACTGTGGCCTTGTTACGCATGAAGCACTTCTGCAGGGGCATTGCACAATTGACTCAGGCAATTCAAATAGGAAGTGTGTGACCAACTACATAATTGATTTGGTGCTGGGTGGAACATCTGACACATTTATGCAGGCATAACTCTATGTTGAACATAGACAAACAGGATTCAACCACTGTCTCTGTCAAAAAACCACACACAAGAACCTTTAATGGCATTATGATGTTATAAAACACACAGAGCGTTGCTAGTTTCAACAACAGCAAAAGCACAAACGCTGTGTATTAATAGCAGGTTCCTCCAGTGGGAGGGGTTGTGTGGATAAATGAGGAACCTTCAGGAGTGAGCAAGGTACGATGTGTCAATTGTAAAAAGGTTCTAGCATGTTTCAGAAGGAAAATTTGATGCAGAGGCTCAAATCCTTTTGATGTTACGTTGTGCAATAAGAATCATGTCACCATCCATGGCTGTTTTGGAAGGTTCTGAGAGACCTAGTTCACCCTGGTGCAGTCTTTGGGAACTACAGAATATACGAGGTAATGATTTAAAAGTGGGAAATCTCCACTGACAATTCTGACAGCAAGCCAAAACCAACAGCAGTGACAGCATACAGAACAGAATGGAACCACAAAACATCCAGTTGGCTGATGGTTGAAGGATCAATTTCCAGTCCTATGACATCATGTTCTGAGAGATTGCCCACGCAATAGGGTTGCCTCTGGTTGTTCTGTGTTAGTTATGGGTCATTCTGGCCTTTTTGGATGCTGATTTCAACAGTTCATCCTGGTATTGACATTTACACATGGGTAGGATAATTGTTGCTGGATGTACTATCATGTGTTGAGTTATTTTGAGGTCCAGCACCTGACACAAATTGCTGACCCTTTTGCTTCTGTATCCTTCCCTCCCCTCTTCCCACCTACTGCACTTTCTCCTCCCTTCCCTCCTTGTTTTATCCATCTGTCATTCTTGAACTTGCACATATTTGCTGCAATGCTTCATCATTTAAATTTTTTAAAATGTTTACTTTTCACTTTTATACTGCAGTGCTAAAAGTGATAACATTAAGGCAGGAAGCAAGATATAAAAAAAGTTAATACAGTAAAACCCCGGGTTACAAGTGCCTCGGTTTAAGTTTGCTGCGGTTTACAACGACAAATCCTATGGAAATGCTATCCCGGTTTAGAAATGGTTAATGTATTTTTTTCGGTTTACAACAATCAATTCAGGACCACTTTTTAATTTTCCAGTGCATCCCTATGGATGTTTTGGTTTACAATTTTTTTCAGGTTACAATGGAGGCTGTTGGAACGGACCTCGATCGTAACCTGGTGTTTTACTGTAACTTGTTTAAGGGCTGTGGTAGCTTAGTGGTTAAGATGATGAGCTTGACAACCGAAAGGTCAGCAGTGGAAGGCCCAAAATTAGCTGTGTGACAGAGTGAGCTCCCATTGTCTCTCCCAGCTCTTGCCAACTTAGTAGTTTGAAAGGAAATGCAAGTAGATAAATAGGTATCACTATGGTGAGAAAGGTAACAGTGTTCCATGGGTTCCATTGTCCAGTCATGCCTGCCACATGGCCACGGAAATGTCTGCAGATGTAGATAGCGCTGGTTCTTTGGCTGTAAACAAAGATGAGCACCACCCCTAGAGCCTGACATGAGTGACTTTCAAGCAGGGAGACCTTTATCTTTTTAATAACTTCTTTGCTCTTTCCACCCCTGCCTCACTCTCTTCTCTCTCCTTTCTTGGTTTTATCCTCTCACTATTCTCAAACGTTCATGTTTTATTTTAATTTTAATTGCTGGGCTGAAGAGTAACCACCAGAAGCTTGCCCTTAAAGACACATCATTAAATGATACAGCCCTTCCCAGAATGCATCAATGCAGTATCAGGGCTCACAAAAAACAAATTGGAGCAATGCAAATATACACCTCCATCTGGTCCTGTTGTACAAAACCCCGAGAAAAGCAAAGTGTTTTGTTCTGCCTTGTTTGGATACTAGTTTTGGTCTTGTGTCAACTGGGCATCAGGTGGCAATTCTGGGATATTATGAGTACAAGGAGGGCTAAGCAAATGCTCAGTGCGGACAGGCCCAGAGATCTGCCTACCAGATGAGCTACTTTAAAAATGGGTTCCAAGTCACATTTCATTAAAGTTACTCAGAAGGATGCTGTGGGTGATGAAACTTAAAGTGGTGTTTAGAGACCAGCATAACTTCTCTCACTATATATGCTAAGATTGTGATGGTGAACCTTGGCACTCCAAATGTTCTTGGACTTCAATTCCCACCGAGGGCAGCATGGGCCGGATGAATCGCAGTAAACCCATTCATGTGGATTCATGGGGGCTTGGGCTTCTGGGAATTGAAGTCCAAGAACATCTGGAGTGCCAAGGCTCACCATCATGGTGCTAAGATTTCCAGATTATGTGTCAAAATCCATTGTACTATATAAGTTGTTTTGTTCAAGATATTAGAGAGGAAGAGGATGCTCAACACTTTGTCTTTTGATAAAATAGGATACTTTGTTTGAAGTGGCAAGGATTTTTATTTTTATTTTATTTTTTGCATGGAGCAAAATGAATTTATTTGCTTTTTCCCAGTGAACCATAACTATTAACTGCCAGAACTTGTTTTTGAGTTGTGTAGCATCAGTTACCTTTTAAAGTTATAGACTGGGGAAGAAATCAATGAAGAAGACAAGAAGTGTTTACTAATGGCTACATATACCTCATAGAAAATTCTTCTGCCTTTTTTGAATTCCACCTAGGTACATGAGTGCCATCAATGCGTGCACTCAGCAAAACTGTGAGAAATCCATCCACATTATAGTATATCCCAAGTCAGCATTTAAAAAAACTTAAAAATGGAAAAGTAATTGGTTGCTTTAAGTTAAAGGTCATAATTCTGTATTTTTTCCCAAAGATTCTCCAGGCCTCCTGAGAAAGTAATTGTCAGTTAACTTTAAAAACTGCATTCGGTGTGGACTGCAATATACTCCTAGAATGAAGAATTACTGTGATATTATGATTTATTAAATTAATATGTGCTATCTTGGCCATTTAAAATATTATATGAAACAATGCAGTATGGAAACAAGGTGTACATAAACCTTGTAAATGATTATTGGTGTTTGCCAGTTCAGAGTCCATTGGGCATGGGGCAGACAGGTGATCTGAACTGTTTTTTTGGGAAAACAAACTGTAGCTAGATGTATGAGTGCAAAGCTATTTTATGGTTTATATTGGCATGGGTGTGTTTTGGTTGGGTACACCTTTACAAAGTCATACAAAAATGGGGAAAGATGTACATTTTAGGACTGCGTCTCCCAATAGCCCACATCTGGTGTGTGGTTCTGGGTGTTGTATTATAAAAAGAAAGCAAGCAAAACTTCCTCATTTTTGGTCACATCACACTGATTAAATATTCAGGATGATTTTTCTGAGATCCTTTTTGCAGTCTCCTTCAGTTCAGTTCATAAGTGTTTGTACTAGTAATGTATGCTGTCTACCAATTTCCACAATAATAAAAAAGAAGTACTGTATATTACTGTACTAGACCAGGGTTCCTCAAACTTGGCTCTCCCGTATAGTGATTACTTTCATCCTCTGCCATATTTTGGGCATTTGTTCACTTGCCCAATAGCTATTAAAGAGTTGAAGGAGACATTCATTTGTGTCTTGCCCAAAATGTTTAATTTGCTTGATCGGGATATCATTGAGCTTTGCTGCATTAGCATTCCTACATCTTATTAAGGCTTCCTCTAGTTATGTCATTATGAAGTAGTAGAAAGTTCATTGGATTCTCTTTGAAAATCCCTTTGAAATTTTATTTTTATTATGCATCGGTTGATCTTCCCTGCCATAAGCAGTTTGCATGCTACTTGGTCTGGGTTTATATTTGCATACGGAATATTTTTGTTCAGCAAGTTCTATTCATTTTTACAAGGGATCAAATTTCTCCCAGCATTTTTTGGTGATTTCATTAAAAGGATTTTTTTTCAAAGTTTGAAATGTGATCTAAGTACAGTAAAACCTCAGATAACACTAAAACCTGGTTCCACAAGTCTTGGTGTTATACGATTTTTAGTGTTATCTGATGCATGTTAAAATCCTATGGGATCCATAGAGATACATTGTAACCACACAGGCTTTAGCGGTTGTTATCTGAAGCATCCCATAGGATCTTAATGTTATCCGATGCAATTCTTCCCCCCAGATTCCTTAATGTTATGCGATTTTAGTGTTATTCGATACTAATGTTATATGAGGTATTACTTGTACTGGGTATGTGTTTCTGAGGTGAGTCCTGGAATATAGTTAGTCTGGTGCTCTCTTGGAATGGAGACACAAGAACAATCCAAAATAGAAGTTACAAATTGATAATACTGTAGTTCTCTGACTGAGGGGTTGCATCTAGCATTGTCATAAACTTTTTCCAGTTGGCTTATTTGAAGTTATACCTCAAATAAATCATGTTGATTAACAGAACATTTGACAATAGCCCATTTAAAGAATAGTAAACCCATGAGAAACTCATGAAAGATGGAACGTTACATAGGTTCAAGCTGCAACATGTTGTTTTTAATGGAACCATTCATTTTGATCTACTTCTGTACTGCTGAAAAAAGTAGGCAAGAAATGAAGAGTAATAGGTCAAGTTTGTTAAAGAACCAATTTATATGGTGTCTTACAAATGTCATTTGAAAGAGAAGATATGACCGAAAAGAAAAATAAGAATTATTTGGCTAAAAATCTTACAGTCAGTCCATAACACCCTTTCTATCCCCTCCAACAGCTTTTCCCATATCTTTTAGCTCAGTGGTTTTAATGTGTACCACTGATGGGACACCGGTTTTCATAATACAGTATATTTATCTGTGGCCATTGCAAAATAAATTTTGGATGTCTGGCAAACCATCTCTGACTCGTTTACTAATGGACAATCAATTTTATTTTACATACAAGATTTGAGATTTCAGGCTAAATTAACAAAATGTTGTATGAATTGTGCACAGACACACTTTGGCTGAAATTCTGTTCATGTTGCTACACTGTGTAAGACTTATGATGTCATTAGCTATGGTGATATATTTTTTAAAAAAAATAAAAATATTCAAATATCTCCCTCAAAGCTCTGGAGCTCTTGTGGGATGCCTTTCACCAAAGGAAAATTCATCTACATTTCTGTAATTAACAATTTATTGCATTCGTTTTACATAATGATTTCTCTAAATGTAACATTTTGATAATTAATAAAGTTGAAAATCCCAGACTGCATTTTAACCTTTGAAAACATTATTATTCAGAGCTGGGAGCAGAGAAACCAACATGAAAGATATTTTTGCCACCATAAACTGGTACCTGCACCAAAAAAGTTTAACCCTCTGTGTGTGAGGTTTTGTACTACTCTTGGTGACATGCTGCAGTTTGAATTGTGTGTGTTCAGGTGTGTTCAGATGTTTCTCAGGTGGCCAAAGATTGGTCTTTCTGATGTTGGACCACAATTGTCAACATTCCATCAGCCCCAGCAAGTGTGAGCGTGATGACTATGGCTGAAGGGAGTTTTGAATCCAACATCTTCTGGATAGCAACACACTGCCCAGCCCTGGTCTACAAAAGACCATCTTGTGTCAGGTGATCAAACTAATCTCTGGATTTCTTGCAACTCTGTCTAGCATTCAACTCTCATTTTAATGTCATTGTTTTGCAAATTCAGCATCACACTCCCCTCCCAAAAGACTGGTGTTAAACTGACCCAAATCTGTTTTTCACTGAAGAAATGTGGTTTTATAAAAACAAAGTTCTGCCCTACAAGTATTGGAAAAAAGCAAGAAATGTATTCCTTCCTAGTGGGCTGAATCATTGTTTTAGTCATAGAGCAGACAGGGAGGAAAAAAGCAGTGGAACTTCTCATAAAAGCTTCACAATGATGAGGGCAGGACTTAAAATAGACACAGAACATTTTTTTTTTTTTTGCTTTCGTTTCGCTCCATGCAAGAGAATGAAATGGGGGAAAGATACTTTTCAATGAGGAGGAGGAGAAGGCAGCTACATCTAGAACAAGAGCATGCACTGACTGACATACTTTTTGGCAAGGGACTCACGGAGGTTGATTTCAAGTGAGACTCTTAATTTCTTTTATGGAAACAGAATTCTGACTTAACCAAGAAATAACACATCTGATGCTCTGACTCTTTCGTTCACACAAGGAATGCCTGTTCCACTGACAGCGATTGACAATGAACTTCTATATTATTCAAATCCATATTCACCTGAAAAGTTCTTGCCCCAGCCAAGTGGCAGAGCTACTTAAAGAGAGCAACATTCTTGACTTTTTGAGTAAATGCAATTTCACTTTAAATTGATGTACTCTATTTTACTGAACCCCCATAGGATCCTCTAATATGAAATGTGTGTCCTATGTGGGTAGTACTTTTTTCCACAAGAAGAAATGTGTAAACCACATACTGAATGTCGTGAGCACATTCTGTGTCTGGATTCTTTGTCACAGCCCACAAAGAATCTGACAAATGGTGACGTCCCCTAGGCATGTACAGATAACAAAACAAGTGTAAATACAATTGGTATGCAGATGATTGCAGATGTTTACCCACTGTTCTGAATGCAGAATAGCTATCCCAGTAGGAAATTAATCACTTTTGAAGTGGCCCTTATCTCTGGTGAAAACAAAACAAATGAAAAGACTGAAGCTGTCAAAATAAGGGCTTTATGGAATTAATAGTAGAAAAACCTTCCCCAGTGTCAACTGAGGGGGAAAGCCTACAAAATAATCAGGTACTACACCTTTCACTTCTTTCCTCTTGAAGTTGGGGTGTGTGAAATGTATCTTTAGGCATGCACAAAAACCTGGTTGAGGCTCTCTGGATCTCCAATAATGTTTTACAAACACAGTGGTTTTGTAACAATATGTTGTAGCATGGCACACTTCTGTTTAGGGTTCCAGTCATTTTATCCTTTTCCCTCACCTGCTCACCTGTCCATTGGTACAATAACGTCAACATTCCATACTCCATGCTAATAGCTAAATGTACCCCTGCTGGGGATTTTCCACCAAATATTAGCTTCACTTGTGCAAACTTTGGGTATCACATTCTTAGGTTCAGGGCTATAGCCAGAATTCTAGAGGGGGGGGGATTCAGGAGGACCAAAAAAAATTGAGGAGGGGCAACAATGTCACACTCACATATATAACATTGGCACCACAGGGTGTGGGAGGGGGCTGTTAGCTCAGGAGGGTTTTTGCCCCCTATGACCCAGCTGGCTATGGCCCTGCTTAGGTTTCTGTTCCAGCTAATCTACCATACTACCATGCAGTTCCTGGCTATGTGTGAACAGAAGGCAGACTGTGTTCTTGACTGCAGAACCTAAGCTGGAACCTCCGCTCTCACTGCACCTGTCTGTCATTGACCAAGCTATGCCTTCCTGGAACTAAAATTTCACAAATCTGTATGCTTTACCTTGCACACCAGTCCCGCGAGATAGGAAAACAACTGCCACTACACACCCCTGAACCACAACTCCCAGTAGATAGTTGAAGGATAAGGTCAGAAGCAGTACCACAAATTCCCAGCAGAATAAACCAGCCTTGGGGTGGAGAAAAGGTTAGGGGGGGGGGTTAAAGCAAAATTACCCCAAAAAAGTTTTTAAAGCATTTAAAAGGGGAAATTGCACGGTAAGAGAAGTTTGAGGGCAAATGGGTCACCCATAAAACAGCAATGCTAAACTGCTTCACTTGCTATCAGTGTTGATAGTATAAACCTCAGAGCATTCTTGAAGTGAAACTCTACTGGAGCAATACAGTAGAACAGCAAGTGAGCATAGCATTCTCCTAATACCAAGCTGAGCCAACTAAAGTAACTTCTTGAGCATATTTATATCCTAAAATCCTTTCTTTCCTAAAATCCGCTCTGGCCCTATGGAACCTCCTGCCAATGGAGCTACATCTCCAGATGGAGCTGCTGCCCCTTAGGAAGACTCTAAAAATGTGGCAGGGGTGGCAGGCATGGGGTATGGGATGCACAATGACCCAAGCTCGCTGGATGATTTAAACCCCTCTCTCCCTCTACTTTTTGATCAGTAAGATTAGTAAGATGTAGCAATTTGGTGTGCTTTTAATCTTTTTAGATTTAAATTTTAAATTTTAATTTTAACAGTTTTATATTTGAGGTTTTTAGGTAGTGTTTGTGTTTTTATTGTGATGTCTTTTATTACTTGTAAACCGCCTGAGTCACTTCAGTGAGAAGGGCGGTGGATAAATATGAACAAAGAAATAAATAATAAATAAATACAGCCAGAAACAATTTTGCTCTATACCTACTAACCTGATTCTCAGATGAATTCCAGGTCCTCCATGGCTGCATCCCTTAGTTTCTGTTTTTGTTTTTTTGGGGGGTGTTTTTGTTTGTTTGTTTGTTTCTTCAATACTTGGGGTTTGCCCAGATATGAATTATCTTCCTCCTGTGCACAGGAGATGGCTGTTCTGGTTACATGAACAATAGCACGTAAGCCTGGTGTGTGTGTGTGTGTGTGTGTGTGTGTGTGTGTGTGTGTGTGTGTGTGTGTGTGTGTGTGTGTGTGTGTGTGTGTGTGTGTGTGTGTGTGTGTGTGTGTGTGTGTGTGTGTGGTGATTATTATTATTATTATTATTATTATTATTATTATTATTATTATTATTATTATTATTATTATTATTATTATTATTATTATTATTATTATTATTATTATTATTATTATTATTATTATTTCTTTGGCCCCGCCCACAACATCATGACATCATGATGTTGGCTCCACCCATGATATCATGACATCATGATGTTAGCTCCACCCACAGTGTGATGACATCATGGTGGGGTAGTAAAAATTTTGACATCCCACCACTGCAACTTTCCATCAACTTACAATACCCACTGAGCTTGTTTAAACTTCATTAGGTTGCTTGCAAGGTGGGATGGGGTTTCTCTTTTTGGGAATTGTTTTTATTGGTTACATCAAGTCTGCCAACACTTCCCTTCTGTACATAGATGTTGTTATTTTTACTACAAAAACAACTGCACTTATGAACATTAAATGAGAATTAAAGTAAATTATTATAAAACTCTTAACACAGTGTCTTTGTTTCATTACATCAGTTCTTTCTGTGGGTCTGCGGTGACTCAGTGGTCAAGAAACTTACCTTTTTTAGTTGGAAGGCTGGGAAGATGGCAGTTTGAGACCAGGGTACTGCATGACAGTTTGAGCACCCATCTCTGTCACAGTTCCTGCCAAACTAGCAGTTCAAAAGCAAGAAATTACAAGTAATGTAGATAAATAGCGATCACTTCGGTGGGAAAAGATCTTGGGGACATGAAAGAAGCTTCATTTGGGCATCCCCTGAGTGGAGTTTCTCCAGAAAAAATCCTTTCAACACAGAATAATTTCTGACACAAAATTATTAGTTCTTTCTGTTATCCATTTCCAATTTTAGAATTCGCTTCTGTTTCCCCCTCTCTCATTTTTCTTGTCTTCATTGCCTTATCTCCACAGAGATTTTGAAACTGAATCTGTAGTCATTTATTTACCACATCAACATTCTGAGCTATTACAGATGCTGAAACACAAAGCTGTGTTTGTTTGATTTTCCTGCCTTCAAAATTAATTAGAATTTTAACTCAGCATCAGTTTAATTAATTTTATCATACCTGGCAACACCACTATAGAGGCTGGAGGGGGTGCTTTTGTATCTTTGCTACAAAATGAGCAAAAACAGCTCCCAAACAAAACAAATCAACCTTACTAATTTTAATTTCATTACTGACATCTTGGCCCAAATGTGAATGATATTTGCTTCCAAATGAGTATGTTTAGAATCCTAATTTAATGGTCCTAAAGCTGAACACTGAACTCATTTCTTTCAGCATCAACAGACTTAGGCCAGAGGAGTTATTTCAGGGGTTGCAGACTAGATCCTCTTGGCACTGCAGCTTCATGATAATTAATAAAGGTCTCCCTTGCCCAAAAGTCAGTCAGATTTTTAAAAACTCTCAGAGCCATTTTTTAGTTTATATGTCTCTGTTTGTTGAAATTTAAATTAATGTTCTGGTATGTTCTAAAACAAGGATTCTCAACCTGCGGCCTGTGGGCCACCACACCAGGAAGTGTCATGTGGTGAAGGAAGGGCAAAATGGAGTGAGCACGATGGAGTGAGCTCTCATCTCTCTCCCATCTCCTGCCAACCTAGCAGTTTGAAAGCAAGAAATTGCAAGTACAGTAAAACCCTGGGTTTCAACCACCTTAGTTTAAGTTTGCTGTGGTTTACAACAGCAAATCCTATGGAAATGCCACCCTGGTTTACAATTTTTTATGTTTTTTCCCGGATTACAACAATGAATTCACGAACATTTCTTTTATTTTTCAATACATCCCTATGGATGTTTCAGTTTACAATTTTTTCGGGTTACAACGGAGGCTGTTGGAATGGACCTCTGTCATAACCCAGGGGTTTACTGTAGATAAATAGGTACTACTTTGGTGGGAGGTTAAACAGCACTCAGTGCACTCCAGTGCCTAGGCATGCCTGCCGCATGTCTACAGAAACATCTGCAAACGCAGACGGCGCTGGCTCTTTGGCTATAAACAGAGATGAGCACTGAACCCTAGAGTCGGACACAACTGGCTTTCAAGCAAGGGCAACCTTTACCTTTACTATGTTCCATTATTTTCTAGATTTATTTTATTTTTATTTATTTATTTTATTTTTTCGGTTTATATTGCCACCCAACTCGAAAGACTCACAAACAATTACAATCGACATCACAATCCAATAACTAAAAACCCATAAAACCCCATTAAAATATACAAAAATTACCCCATTAGCTAAAAGAGAGAACTCACAAACTTATATCAGCCAGTAGGTGGGAGTCTCTACATCACCGGTGCCCCACACCTGCTTTGCCGACCAGGTTTTTAGCTCTTTTCTAAAGGGCAGCAACTCCGTCTGGAGCCACAACTCAATTGGCAAGAAGATTCATAGGGCCGGAGGAGACACAGAGAAGGCCCTCCTTCTGGTGCTAGAGAGATGAGCCTCTCGAGCAGATGGCACAATTAGAAAGCCTCTCCAGTCTGCTCTGGTGGGACAGACAGGTGTTCTTGGGGTGATGTGGTATCTTAAGTATCCAGGCCCACTACCATGTAGAGCTTTAAAGGTCAGTGCAGCTCCTGAAGTGCAGCTCCCAAAGCAGTGGTGAGGCATGGGCATAACGCCTGCACCCCATCACCACCTGGGCAGCTGCATTCTGGACTAGTTGCAGCCTCCGAATGGTCATCAAGGGCAGCCTGTGTAGAGCACATTACAATAGTCCAGTCTGGAGGTGACCAGAGCATGCGTGACCACGAGCAAGGAGTTCTGATCTAGGAGTGTGGCATAACTGGCATATAACATGAAGTTGTGCAAAAGCCCTCCTAGCCACAACTGCCACCTGCTCATTGAGCAGGAGCCATGAGTCCAGGATGACCCCCAGAAAATGCACTGGATCTGTTTGGGGCAAGATGGCCCCACCCAGAACCAAAGATGGTAGCTCCCGAGACAATGCAGGGCCCCTGCCTGACCCATAGCCACTCAGTCAGTTGTAGGCTATTGTCCCCCATCCAGACCCCAACAGCTTCCAGACACCTGGATAGGACTCCAATTGTGTCGCTAGGATCACCACGGGCCAAGATGTACAGCTGAGTATCATCTGCATACTGATGGTACCTCACCCCATGGGAACGAATGATCTCACTCAGTGATTTCATGTAAATGTTAAATAGGAGAGGTGAAAGCACCAAGCCCTGAGACACCCCATATTGGAGGAGCCTAGGGCTGGACCTCTTATCCTCCAAGCACACTGACTGGGTCCAGCCCCTCAGAAATGTGGCAGACCAGAACCACACAGTGCTTTGGATCCTCAAACCTCGGAGCCATCCCAGAAAGATACTGTAGTCAATGGTATTGAAGGCCACTGAGAGGTCAAAAAGAGTGAGGATGGATGGGTTACCTCCATCCAACTCCCACCAGAGATCATCCAACAATGCAACCAGTCTTGGTACCATATCCAGGCCTGAATCCTGACTGAAAGGGGTCCAGATAATCCATTTCATCCAGAATCCCCTGTAACTGTTGTGCCAGTGCCTTCTCCAGAACCTTCCCTAAAAAGGGGAGGTTGGATACAGGCTGATAGTTGGCCATTATTGTTGGGTTGCGTGCTGACTTCTTCAGGAGGGGGCACACCAAGGCTTGTTTTAATGCTGCAGGAAACACCCCCTCCTGCAAGGATGCATTGACTATTGCTCCAACCCAACTACCTGTCACCACCTTTGACACCTTGACCAACCAGGAGGGATGAGGGTCTAATAGGCAAGCAGTAGCATGAACAGATCCAAGGAGTCTGTCCACTTCTTCAGGGACAACTGGATCAAACTGATCCCATATAAGATGGCAAGACTGCAATCCAGTCAACTCCAGACCCATAGCATCCACGCTAGGGTCAAACTTTGAGCTAATCCGAGTTATTTTCTCCGTAAGATAATCAGCAGAGTCCTCAGCTGACCCCTGCCAACCAAGGTTCAGCCGCCGCCGCCCCTCTACCAAGGAGGGACCTAGTCACCTGGAACAAAGTCCCTGGGCGAATATCCACAGAGGCAATAAGGGTGGTGAAATATTGCTCTTTCACTACCTGTATCGCCACCAGGTAGGCTCTAATCATGGCTCTAGCCAGTGTTCAGAATCACTTTGAGTCTTCACCCAGCTGCACTCTCGGTGGCTCTTTGCACATTTAAGCTCCCTCAATTCCTCAGTAAACCATGGGGATAAGTGGAGCTGATGTGCATGGAGAGGCCATAGTGGCGCGATTACGTCCAATGCCACTGCCATTCCCTCGTTCCAGAGGTCAACAAGAGCCTCAGGTGAATTGTGTAGCCAATCCAGAGGGAAAAAACCCAGTTCCCTTTGGAATCCTTCAGGATCCATCAGTTGCCAGGGGTGGGCCAATTTAACTGGATCAATTTAACTAGATCAGGTAGAAAGCATGCAACCTATGGGGGAACAAGCAGTCTGGCAAGACTTCTTCAAACTACCTCATTGTTGGAAAACACTGGCCTAAAAAAGAAGAGTTGTGTGCCCAGAATGAAGGCCTCCAGTCCCCCTGCTCTTTGTAATATCCATGGCACAGAAATTTGCCACTTTTATGAAAATACAGACCAAAACTAGAATGAACCAGATTTTTTAAAAAATTCATCTTGTCCACTGTGGTATTCACACAGTCCACCTTCTATTTGACATTCCTTCTGAACCATTTGGGGGATGAAAACAGCTTTTTTTTCCCAAGGTGTTATAAAGATTACTATCAAGGCTGATTTTATTCACTTTTTTGTGTCAGCGATCTGGAAAAAATGTGTAGCAAGGTGATAAAGAAAAGGATAATGGTACAAACTGGAAGGGTGAATCATCAATTTAAGAGGCTATGGTAATAAACTTCCAAGTGATTTGGGCCATGCAGGAGTGAGTTAGTAAATGATTTATGTGGTTCACTGGAAAGAAATAGAATGTGATGATTAAAGGTGCAGCATTTGTCACAGGATTGGTTTAGTAAAGATTCTGCAGAAAGAACAAAAATGATTATACAGTATGTGATATTCAACATGCTTCAAATTCACCTTTAAAAAAAATCCCAATAAATGTTTATGTTTACCTTACAGTGGTTGAGCTGTACTGGTGTATCTAAGCTAACTAAGCCCAAGGTGTAGGGATACCTCAAGAAGTATAAGCATCTATCTCTATTTATTCGAAGCACTTCTTTGCATAAGTGATGCACATGAATTGGGGAACCCTCCACGTACGTCAGGAGTGGGCAACATGTGGTTTGTGGGTAAGATTGCTTTTCTCCATGGCTGTTTTGTAGTTCTATCCTCATGTCATCAAAAATGTTTGTTTGGTGGAAAAATATTGTTGTGACATTGTAGAGAGAGGGGAAGTTTTTAATTGTTCATTAGAAGAGATCTTCTACAGTTTTAAATCTCCATCTTTTAAAACTTAAGCCCATTTTTTCCAGTTAACCATAAATTATCTGTTTCGTAGACTATGTGTCTGTTCTTTCAGATGTCTTTCTTTGGGAATCCAGTCCTTGGAATGCCAGCAAAAATCTGAGTTCATCTCTCCCAATGGGTGGTCAGTTACTATACACAGAATGAAAAACATCTCTTCATAAATTGTATTATACACTATTATCTACTTTGAGATGTTATCCAGACTGTCACAATGTCTAAATCAGCACTTACTGTCTGATTGTAAAACCAATCAAGAACAAGTGTACCAATTCAAGTAGATCAGAGTTCATGCTGTGTTCCTATGACAGTGATGGCAAACCTTTTAGAGACCAAGTGCCCAAACTGCAACCCAAAACCCACTTATTTATCTCAAAGTGCCAACACAGCAATAGAGGAAGAAGAAAACATTGGGCTGCTGGACAGAGGGGCGGGGTGAACTCTGTGCTGGGGTGACTGCACGGGTGCCTACAGAGAGGGCTCTGAGTGCCACCTCTGGCACATGTGCCATAGGGTCACCACCACTGTCCTATGATGAACAATAGGGGAGCAATTCTGGGCAGGCAGAGAACCAAATTCCAGCTTCACCAGTAGACTGATGGTTGTGGCCCAACCCTCACCAGACTCCCAAAGACCCTTCCAACATGCCAAAGAAACTTTTGATATGATCTGCTGCTCCCCACAAAATGCTCAAATTGCTCCAAGTCATGTTTCTAGTTTTCCGTAGTTTTATTATACTTAATCTACCTAGCAGTAATAATTATAAAAAGTTGTGGAGTAGAAGGTTAATCTTAATTCGGGACATCTTTAACTAGATTCCTTCCAGGTTCATCTGGCTTCAGAAAGTAGGAAGAACTCAGCCTGATTAAAGTTCTCCAGAATCACCTAGGTCAGTTCATATAAACAACACCCTAAAAGAGATGAACATTAAATAAGGCTTAACGTTTGAGTATTAAACAGCTGCAGATAAACTACAAAAACATCTGAGAGTAGCATAGCAAATTTTGTTTAGCAGCAGATGACTTTTTTCCTGTAAAAATAATCATGATGTAAAAATTAGCTGGGTGGATTACCTGCAGCCCACAACTCCTTAATAATGCCCATTCCTATGATAAATGATACCTGAGTAGCAAGGCTAATGGAAAAACTTACAAATTAATTAAGTCAATTCATCTTATTTCAAATACAAAAAATATCTGTGTCTCGTGCTGTTAAACACAACATGGAGGCATCCTGCTAAACTTATGAATAGGTTCTGGAATCAAATTGCTGTTCAATATAATAAAAACACTGTGATTCACAAGAAAGCAGTGTCTTCCTGTGTTATACCTGTCCATTTCAGCAAATCCAAAGAAAACTAGATCTTTTCTAGAAAGAAAATTAATGAAGATTCAAAAGTCCAGTCCTTTAAAAAAAACACTTCAAATTTTACTTACATGATGAAGGTCAGTTCTTTGGTTAAGAAAGACAGAATAGAACAAGGAAAAACCCTAGCAAGAAGGGCAGTTATCCAGTGTCTTTTTATTTGCCCTCATCTTCTTCTTGTGCTGTATCTGAATCCAAATATTGGTGATCCTCATGGCAATCAGCCATAAAGATTGACCTGGGAGCAAAATAATGTGTCTTCCCCAACCAACCTTGCACATCACAGCATGACATCTGTACCATTGATCCAGTTCCATGAGTCACTTTCTGGTCCTGAGCCCTTTTGGCACACAAAGTCCTCATCAGCTCCAGGTGAGTATTGATAAATCTCCTGCCCTCCATGAAAATGGATTCAAGTGGGATTTAATCCACTTGGGGACCATCACCTTTCCTTGTGGACTTCAGCACCCTGGGCCCTTAATCCTTAGGGCTGTCAGGTTAGTTAACCACTACTTGACACTCAGCATTGAGTCACTAGCAGTAGAGTCAACTCTATTACCATAGCAGGATAACCCAGCCAGTCCAAGTAATACTACCAGAATTTCCCATTTCATAACCAAGTGAACACCATATAGAATTATTTTCCATGCCATAATGTACCTTGCTTGCTCTATTTATTTATTTTATTTATTGTTCACATTTATTATCCCGCCCCAATCGGGTATACCCGACTCTTTATTTCCCCCCAGAAGGTACAAAACAGACAAAAGCAGATAAAAGAAAACCTTGCTATGTTTTTCCTGACCAAATTTATGATTGAAAGAAATTGTTTTAAACATGCAAATGTAGTGCCAGATTGATTGATATGGATCTGAAAGATGCCACTGAGGTTTTTCAGAACAGTTCTGTTATACCACAGAAGTTTCTGATAGCATTTATTAATTCATTTAATATATAAGGACTCAGTTCCTTATATCAGGGGTGCCCAAACTACGGTCAGGAGGCCAGATCTGGGCCCCAATGCCAATTCATCTGGCTCACAAAACCCTTGTTGCTCCCGGAAGCGGAAGTAAAATGTAGCCACATGGGCACATTTTACTTCCACTTCCAGGAGCAACGAGATCTGGGCCCCTGGCCATAGTGACCAGCCCCCTGAACCAAGTGACCAGCCCATGGGCCAAAAGGTTTGGGCACCCCTGCCTTATATAAACAACAATTTTACGCTGAATGGTCAGCTGATTATTTTAGTTTAGTTTACCCTGAATGATCACAGCAACAAGCTATGTTGTTCATTTCTAACCATTGTACCCTGATATTGTGTTGTGTGCAGTGGAGTAATCCAAAATAGATACATGTGCCACTATATATATGATAATTCTGATATGGATCCTGTGCTGTGGCCAAGAAACCACTATTAAGACAGACTGTGGGAAACCCTAAAAATTTGTAATAGGCAAAAGTGTTAAATAAAAGTGTATTGATCTCCCTTTTTGTTCAACCTAGGTGCAGGTCGTATCATGCAAAATATGGAGTTATATTCAGAGGAACAGGATGAAAACTGGAGATAGAAACATCAGTAATGTAAATAGATGATGCTCTATTGCTAGCACAAAAGAGCACTGATTTAAGATAAATAATTAAAGCACAAAATCAGGATTGTTTATTTATCTACATTTCTCCACTGCCAGGTAGGGATTATGACTGAACAATAAGCAGACAAAACAATGATTACAGAAAAAAATTATAACTCATATTGAGAATGAAAAAACTGAAACCGTTAAAAGATGTTCTGTATCTTCAGGAAACCAACCATCAATCAAAATGGGCTGCCGTCAAGAAATTAAAAGATGGGGTCTTGGAAGGGTTGCTACCAAAAGAAATGAAATGGAATGGGAAAAAAAGATTCTTAAGTGTAAGAAGCCAAGATCATCTGTCCTGTGGTGTTCCTGATTATTTTCTGTGGATGTGAAAGCTGAAAAATGAACAAAGCAGATGGAGGAAGGGAAGGCGTTGTTAAAAATGTGATATCGTGGGCCAACATAAAGCAAAATAAATGGGTACATTGCTCGATGTGTTGAGTACTTGGCTGCAGAGTCAGAGGTGTTTGGTAGTTCAATTCCCCACTGTGCCTCCTGGGGGAATAGCCATTCTTATGTCACCTTGAGAGAATTGTGCACTCTGACGGCATCCAGATAAAAAGGGAATAGTAAACCATTTCTGAGCTTTATACCTAGATAACCCTAGAAAGGGTTGCCACACATTGGAATCGACTTGACAGCATGTAATTATTTATTTTATTGTAGGTCAAAACAAGCCTGAACTCTCACTAAAACTTAACAGGACTAAACTGAGAATGTCATGTTTTGAACATATTGTGAGAAAACGAGAGTTGCTGGCAAACAGAATACCAAAAAAAGTTCAAACAGGAGGAAAAGAAACTAGGTTAACTTTGTCTCTGACATTTTTTTCAATTGAGAGAGACTTTTAATGTGAAATGACAGAGAAGTGATATGACAGTACAGTCCCAAAAAAAGTTGTACCATGTTATTTTGCTGCAGGTGTAAGATTAGTTCTTGAATGGGGGTAATATGCTCAAAATGATACTTCTTCTTCAGTATCAGAATACGAATATTGGCGATCCTCATGGCAATTAGCCATGAAGACCATCCTGATAATATAATGCAATGGCCTTTCATCTGCCTTCCACATCACAACATGACCTCCGTACCACTGATTCAGTTCTGCAAGTGGCACATAATGTCCTCATTGGCCACAGGTCAGCATGGATGAAGCTGCTGCCCTCCATCAAGATGGAGTCAAGTGGGATTTAATCCACTTGGGGATCATCACCGTTACCTGTGGACTTCGGCACCCAAGGCCCTTGGCCCTTCGGGTTGTCAGGTTAGTTAACCTCTACCTGATACTCAACACTGGTCTACTTTATTACCATAGCAGGATAACCTGGCCAGACACCATCAAAATGATACATAGTTGCTTTTTTGAAAACTTAATTCAGTCCATGTTAATGCAATAAGATATCGAACTTATCATATGATAATACAGCTGTAAATGTAGCTGCCACAACTAGGAAGGTCCATGCTGCTGACTTTAACCCAATCTGCTTCTTTCTGTTGTTCCTCTCCTCCCAGAAAGCCCAGTGTCACAATGGTTGATTTTGTTTTTGGACACAACAGCTCCATATAATAACATTATGTGGCACCCAACCAGTTTTCCATGTTTGTTAGCCAATACATTCTTCTCTTTTATGCACTACCTTTCCCACTTAGTATACCCTGAACAATTAGTTGCAACAATCTGTGCTGTTCATTTCTCATTACATGATTGAAGATGGCTAACTTTTGTAATGTGAAATTTTTGAAGTGGTAACCATGTTAGTCTGTGCAAGCATATCAGAGGGTAAACAAAACAGAAAAAGTTGTGACACCTTAAAGACTAACTCCTGCATTTTAATGTTGTCTTTCATAGATCATGTCCAATTCATCAGACTTAAGAGTGAGACATTGTGGCATCAATTTATACATATCAGGAACAGAGGTACACAGTGGTTGGTTGGCATAACAGATAAGTTTGCAAATCAGTGTTCTATTTACAACCAGTAATAAGAGAAGATTACTGTGGCTATTTAAAACAGTAATAACAGAAGCTCACTGATTGAGGTTCAGATTGATTATATTACATTTTGTAATGTGCTCGGTTGGCAGGAGATGGGACATACGATGGGCGCTCACTCTGTCATGCAGCACTTGGGTCATTGAGTTCAGTGTCTAAACCACTAGGCTACTGTGGTCCTTTTTAGTTGTTCATGTAGAAGGTAAACAGTGCAAGCTTCAGTCACTTCCAGCTAGCAACTAACAAGTTGCAAGCAAGATTGTTACTGGTTTGACACACAATCAAGAATCCCAGTAGGAATCCTTTAATTGCCAGCTAGAAGGCAATAAAAATTATTCCCTCTGCTTTCCATATTCGTAAGTAAACAACAGGATTTTGGTCACTGTGATCTTTCCCATTTAAATGAATATACTTGAACTTAAACTTCAAAAATGTTTCAGTTACATACAGGGCATCTGTGATTTGCACTGGGAGTCTTTATTAGCCACATGCTACAAAATGCAGACCCCTTGTGAGTGATGCCTAAACCGGTCTTCAGCTCCACTAAGAAAATAATCAATCCCACCCTGTCAGAGGCCAACTTTTACAGCAGGAGATTTCTGATCACTAACATTTAAATACTTCAAAAGGAGTATAGAAGTTAAACATTAACAAAAACAACATTAAATCAGTAATGGCCTTCAGTGTGGGCAGGGAAGGGAAGCATTTTGAACCCTTGAATAAAACATACAAGTCATGTGATTTCTGGGACTCTATATGAATCAAAACACAATTATCTAGGAAGAAACTGGGAAGCCCTGTCATATATTCCACCAAAGCCACTGATCTATCATGGATAACCAAGTTAAATCCCAAAGTAAGCAGGAAATATTCCTTACTTGTGCAGCTACCTATACAGTAAAACACTGGAAAACGCAAAAACTTGGTTCCACAAGTCCTGGTGTTATCCGATTTTTAATGTTATCTAATCCATGTTAAAATCCTATGGGATGGATCGGATAATGTTAAAGCTCCATAGAGATACATTGTAACCACACAGGCTTTAGCAGCTGTTATCCGATCCATCCCATAGGACCTTAACGTTATTCGATCCAATTCTCCTCCCCAGATTACTTAACGTTATGCGATTTTAGCGTTATCCGATCCAATCGTTATCTGGTGTTTTACTGTACTCTTTTTTTCAGACTTGTTTCTGAGTTTGTAGCTCTCTGTTTTGCCACACATAGAACTCAGGAGAAAATAAATAAAAATGAAAAGAAATGTTAATTCTTTGCTATCTAACCTTTCTCCCGATGAAGGGACCCAAAGTGGTTCAAGAATGACTGACTCTCACCTTCACCTTTGCAACACTGATTTACTAACCATTTTTTCACTATATACAATTTTATCTTCACTGCAGTATTCAAAGCAGTCATGTTATCAAGTAGAGCAAAACTAAACTGAGCTTCTTAGCTCAAAATAAAACTTTATAAAATGTTAGTGGCAGCAGACATCGAGAGAACAAAGCAAGAGAATGACCCTCAACATCCTCTGAATGGATAAGTGCCTCAAGCCCTCTGACAAGGAAGAGCTAGAGCTTTATGGTAAGAACAAATGTTCTTGAGGGTATGCAAGATCAAAATCAAATTAGGAGACGGAGGAAGGAGGAAGGAGCTCACTTGGCAAGTAACAACATTAAAGGAGAATATAGCTGAGGAATTCAACCTCTCCTACATCATTTGGCAGACCCTAAGTAGGCTGAGGGTCAGAGTGCCTAAATGTAAGACCAATATGTACAAGTTGGGGCCAGTCACAGACAATAATACACTGTGTGAATGTGGATAGATATAGAATCCAGCTCATTTGCTGTCAATTACTAACAGTAACACGTACCAATGAAGATTTGATTTTGGCCATGACAAAGCCAGGAAGGTTGAATCGTTTTGGAAATTTGGGGTTTGTTCTGGACACAAAAGAAGAAGAAAACCTCACTGGTATCTTTTGCAACTTGATGTAACCACAATTCAAGTTTAACTGCCCCATCCACTTCTTCAATGATGTTCACTTTCCTAGATGAATGAATCTAAAAGTTTAGTCATCACACTCTTTTCATGACTACATGGTAATAAAGACATAGGATTGTAATTTTAGGCATCAGACATGAACTTCCACTGATTTTCCATTGATGTCTAACCATTTAGGCATGATTGACTCTAGACCAGTGTGTCCCAACCTTTGGTTTTTTGGACTTCAATTCCCAGAAGCCTAAATAACTACATTAGCTAATCAGTGCTTTGGGGAATTGACTTAGGCTTCTGGGAATTGAAGTCCAAAAACCAAAGGTTGGGAAACACTAATCCAGACTAGTGAGATTATATTCCCTGGGAGCCCTGTGCTACTAGTAGGACTGCACATTCATCTGCTCTTTCTCTTTGTGCTGAATGGTACCAATTCAGCACTGAAATAGATAACAATTGGAAAATTCCATTTCTTCTCATTGTTCATGTTCCTACCTGTATACTTAGAGAAGAAAGCAATAGGAGGAATTATTAACAGCAAGATAATCTGTTAGGAAAGGTGTCTCAGCTATGTGCACTACAGTAGTGACCCCAATACCAGTCCTGTAGATAAGTGACATTATGATTATTATGATTACTTCCTAATCACATGTCTACAAGAGCAGCTAATGAGGAAGTGCCTCATCATTTAAATATCCAATGAAATAACATTGCAGTCTATTGTTCAATATTATAACAGGGTCTTGGACAAAATAAAATGGAGCAGTTAAGAATGTGATTTGAAAGAATTAAAACATCACACTTTTATCTTCCCTGTACTTTCAGTATGGACACAGTAATGGAAAAACAAAACAAAAAGCAACTGATTACTGTCACTAATCCCAGCCAAAGCAGACTCTTTGATGAATAGGAGTTGTTAAATGCTGTTGATTCAGTGTTTGGAATTAACAAATTTTTGTTACAAATTTATTTATAAATCAAATTTATATAAATCAAATTTATATATTTAAATGCAAAGGAAACTGTAGCAATGGACTACATTTAGAGCCCCAATTTTTTAAAAGGTAGGGTAGAGTGCTAGGGTCCCCTGGGATGCTAGGGAGGTCACATTTGGGCCCTTGGAGGGTTACATATGCTTCCCACCCACTTAACAGGCTCCAATCTAATGCGAGGTTAAGCAGGAAATGGGATTCTGTATACATTCAAAAACAAACACACAAGAAGGAATAGATGGGGAGAAAGCACAGGGTAGTATGTTTTTAGCTGTAGAGAATATCTGGTGAACTCTCAGAAGCTATTGTCCAAGAACAAGACCTCCAGTGCTTTACAAGTTTCCTATTCTTTGGAACAAGCAGAAACATAGTAAGTCATGCAAAATTAGTGCAGTTTACACAACTAACATACATTACACAATCTGTAACTCGTACAGTGTTTGGATTATTGAGGAGCAGAATTTGTTCATTTTACCACAA
Source organism: Furcifer pardalis (assembly GCA_030440675.1). Taxonomy (NCBI): domain Eukaryota; kingdom Metazoa; phylum Chordata; class Lepidosauria; order Squamata; family Chamaeleonidae; genus Furcifer; species Furcifer pardalis. The sequence continues at coordinate 90,509,695 of CP126893.1, forward strand.
AGTACATACAGCTGTGACCATGCAAGACTCAAAGACTGGGGCTTGGGCAGAAGAAGGTTAATGGGTGCCAGAATGACTAGTGAGTTGACCTCAGCCATTGCTACCTAAGTTGCCAGTTACATGTTTGGCAAGGGAGATTGCTGTTAGTTATTAATCTTCCTTAGGTCTTCAAAACAGGGCAAGAACAGATAGTTGCCCAGTATACTCACACATACATACGTGTCACCCAGTGGCATCCAACTAAATGGCAATCCTTGCTATGTTTTCTAGGTAGATGAGATATTTAAGGAATGGCTTGACCATTGCCAACACCCTGTGAGTTCCCATCACCCTGGTTTCCTGTTGGAGATGTAAACAAGCAACGGGGACGTACATACATATGTGGTGGGGTTGCAATGTGTTAAAGGAATTTGGGGGGGAAATAGAAGGAGAAATTAGGAATATATTTGACATGGGGCTGGAACTGGGGCCAGAGACAGCGTTATTAACAGATGGGTGTAAATTTAATATGTGTAACGATGATAAAGAATTAATGAGTATCATGATGTCGACAGCTAGGCAATGTGTTGCAAAAAATTGGAAAAATGGTACAATGTTAAAAATGGAAGACTGGTACAAAGAAATGTGGCAATTAGCACTCAATGATAAATTAACATGGGAGTTACATGTTAGAAAAGGCATAGTTCATGTAAATAGATTTTGGAGAATTTGGAAAAAAAATTGTTGAATATGTGATAGTTAGAAATAAGGGTATCAAGCCTGTACCAGAACAAGCTAACTTTTTATTGCTCTAACCTCCTGGACAATGTATATAGCACTGTGGTGAAGTATATTAGAAGATTATTTAAAAAGTACAAAAAAAGCATACAACGAAGTATATACTAATGGGATAGAAATGGTAAATTTTATGAGCTTCAATAGTAAATCTTTATGTTTATGTTAGTTTATTAGTATCTATTCTTTGTATTTTTAATGTAATATGTATTTTGTGTTGAATTTTAATGCAGATGTATTTTTTCTTTTTCTTTTGTTGTAGTTATTTTTTTTCTGTTGAAAATTCATAAATAATTTAAAAAAAAAGAACAGATAGTTGCCCAGCATACTCACACATACATACGTGTCACCCAGTGGCATCCAACTAAATGGCAATCCTTGCTATGTTTTCTAGGTAGATGAGATATTTAAGGAATGGCTTGACCATTGCCAACACCCTGTGAGTTCCCATCACCCTGGTTTCCTGTGTCTTAGACCATCATTCTATCCACTATTCCAGACCACACTAGCAATAGCTAGGAGCAACATGCCCTGGGTGAAATGTTTGCAATGTACAACCCTGAAGACCTTGAACTATAGTCAAGTAGGAAAGTCACAACCACCATAGTCTCTAAATCAAGAAGCAGGATGAATGCAGAACTTAACTGAATTTTTACATGACAAATGCTACATTTGCTTTTGAATTATTTTGTGCACAAATTCAGGCACATCCACCGCATTTTAATTCTATCATTATGGTTATTAAGATGAATTATGTGCTTTGATGTAATGAACAAAGAATGTTTATTTAGTGGTCTCCTGAGAACTCCACCCTTCTTCTAACAGGGGATTGAAAACATCTAATGTATGTGTTTCTAAATACATCTAATGTCGTTGTTTCTAAAAAGAGTTGTAAACACAGAACTGAGCTTAGGGCATCTCTAAATCTTTATTGGAGCAGGGGGAAGGCTGTCTCCCCCTTGGGATATGGTGTCGCCATCTGTTGGCATGTGTTTTTTTACTGTACTGTACTTCTGACTGTGTTCAACCTCTGTCATCTGTGAATATGTTCAAATATTATAAAACACCGTAAGCTTTCTGTGATCTCGTGCCAACTGAAATCAAACCCATGTAACCACTCTCCCTCTGAAACTTTTAACCATTCAGATAATGCAGCAATTTGATATATACTGCAAAGCATGAAGAGATACCCTGCTGCTGCCTTCTAGTCTTTAGAGTTCAAGGAACTGTGATGCATCTGGAAAGTTAGCGCAAACTCTTGGCACCAAAAGATATATTAGATGGCAGGTATATGTAATGGCAACAGGGGATGAGATGGCTAGATGGCATTGTTGATTCAATGGGTGCAGAGCTGAGCGGGCTGCGGAGGATAGTGGAGGATAGGGATGCCTGGCGTGCAGTGGTCCATGGGGTCACAAAGGGTCAGACTTGACTGTGCGACTAAACAACAACATTATATAATGGCTACATTGGAATGAAAGCCATCAGAAGGAATAAGTTTTACAAGAAGCAGAAGGAGGTTCTTTATTTTTCTTACATTAGCCACTTTCATCTAGACTAGAGCTTTCCCACATCTGCAGCTACTTTTCCTTTGCATACCCATATTTGCACCCTCAAAGTCAAGTTATTATCCCTCAAAGATAACTGCAGCTGCAGTTCATAAATGCATAACCAATGCATTCAAAAAAGCTTCTCTTCCACTACAAAACATCTCTTTCCTATGGGAGTTCTGCAATAGCAGCAGCAATTACACTTTTGTTCTACGTTACTGCATTGTTACATTCTTTGACCTCATGTAGATTCATAATTTGCCACTACAAAAGAGAAATCCTAGAAACATTTGCTCTGAAACCAAACCCAAATACAGTACTCAAGATGCTGTTCATATATAGTTTTGTTTAAATATTTTGGTAGCCATCCAATGCACATTAGAAGTAACTTTTCTCTGTGACATACAGACATTTATGAATTAGCATGTTCGTTCTTGATGCAGGCACAATGATACCTAAAACATTAGCCTCTGTTAAGTATATAGAGGGATACAACATGGATTTTCAGCATCAGCAGAATTGATCATGAGCAGCAGAAATCAGACTAAAAAACAGATTGATTAAAACTTGTTTGTTTGTTTGTTTGTTTGTTTGTTTGTTTGTTTGTTTGTTTGTTTGTTTGTTTGTTTGTTTGTTTGTTTGTTTGTTTGTTTGTTTGTTTGTTTGTTTGTTTGAAAATACAGTGCATGCTCTTACAGTGTTACACTAGGATATAAACTATTGATCTAAGAAGCAAATCTGGGACCAAATCTAATATTAAAATATACATGTGGTCTAAAGAACAATAAACCCTCCTAAATATTCATAGATGCTTATAGAGAGAGGCTTGGAAAAGTCAGAAGAAAACTATTCCTATTATTGTCTCCTGAAAAAGAAAATTAAGGTCTCCAACTTTGGCATCATAAGGCCAAACCCCATAATTCCAGTCTCCCTTGCACAATGTCTGTCGGCAAATCCTGATGATCTCTGACATGAACCCGGTCCAGCAGCAATCTGTTCAAAGACTACTTGACCAAACAAGTCTTAGTTCAAGCCAGGAGTCAGTTTCAACAAAGTGAATGACAAAAATAATACCGAAACACAGCAGGTTGGCCAATATTAATATATCTCAGGTGAGAATGCATAGTACATGATGCATTTCAAGAGAGGAGTTTGGGGCAAACCAAGTGACACACACATATAGGGACTCTGAGAAGGAGCTACAAGGAAAGGGTGGTCGGTTGCCCACTGGCAGCTCTTTCACAGAGTTTCCTACCAACAGCTTTCCTGTAGATTGAGAAAAGGCTGACACCACAGTGACTGGAGCATTTGAACTGTATGCAGTGGGAGAAATTCAGAGGTAGAAGGTAGGATTGGAAGGGAATGTTAGAGAAAGAGAGGGAGCAGTGATAGTAGATGAGATAGAAAAGGGGATAGCTAATTAGTGATAGAACAGATCAAGGAGGAAAAGATAACTGGGAAAGAAGGAACAGAGAAGGGACCTAAAGAAAAAGAGGAAAGAGTGAGAAGCACTAGAGGAGGGAAGCCTGAGGTGACCAAACAGGACACCTGGACAGGGGAGTGGGTCTGGTTACGAGTCCCAGCAGAAGTGGTCAACCAACAGGTCAGTGAACAGGTCTCTCACAAGCTATCATCTTGGGGGCCATGAGGGAGAAGAGAGTGGCATAGGAGAGGAAGAGAGGAGAACAGACATCAGCCCCAGGCAGAGAAACCCAAATCACAGTGTCCATTCACTTGCCCACATTGTCAAAGGCATGGATGTTGATAGTGAAGAGGGCTGAGTTTTGGTGTCATTTCCCAGGGGAACAATGGAGAAAACTAATGAACCCTGGATAAACTGTGATGATGGTCCAAAAAACTAGTAAAGAATTCTGGTTGTATTTGATAACAGAAAATGAACATTCCTGTTATTTTGCATAAAAGCAGACCCCTGGTTTGTTAGAAGATATGGAAGAGGATAAGAGACTAACAGGGACACCATGCATTCAGCCAGTTTTACTAGAAAATGTCATACATCTGGTCTGTGTTAAGACAATTGAGATAAACAGCTTATCAAAATAATAGGAATCAGAGCAATTTTTGTCACTTAGAGATAGGGTAACACTGATCATTTGGATTCCTTCCTGTATCCATAAGACATTCTTCTTAGCTTGCATTAGATCAAGCAATTCCTTTAGGAATTTGGCACTTTTTCCCCCATCATAAGATGAAGAGGTTTTCTGTACTGCATGTTCCAGGATGTTTTCAGCACTTACATGTCTTTTTATCAAAATATGCTAATTTCTCATACTGGGCAGCTACTTCGTTACATGAGCTCTGACATTGCCCTTTGACAGTATCTTCCCTCTCCACACGTGGTTGCATTCCACACAACTTTTCCTATTCCCAGATCCATCCTTTTCTTTGCACAATGCTCATGGTGACATGGATACAATCATGTGATTTCAGTATTCATGTACTGTACCTGCTTTTGCTTGCCAGGTCTGTGTGGCCCTCTTCTTTAATTCCACGTGCACTTTCTGTGATTCTTGATAGGTATTGTTTAACTGAAAAGTGTGAGCTAGTACTAAGATCAGAGGCGTAGCTACCGCCGTATCAGCCGTATCAATTATACGGGGCCCCCGGGCTATGGGGGCCCCCAACGGCAAAAAATAAAATTAAAAATAATCTCCTCATAAAGGCTCTGTTGCGGCAGCAGAAGCTGGTTGAGGATCCGCAGGGAGCCCCGACGGTACCGGATCGCTTCCAAACCCATGGCTAAGTTTCCACGGCAGGAGGCGGAGCCGCAACAGAGGAGGGAAAGGGGAGGCAAGTTGTTCACCAATCCTCCACTGGGTCCTAGTGCGCCCGATTCATGGCTCCCATTCCCTCGCCCCATCCCCGGAGAGCATCGAAGCCGTGTAGACCGGCTAAGCTTCGCGTTAATTTCAGTAGAATTCCGAGCCTTAATTGGGTCTCTTTCGGGAAAATAGCAAAAATCCGAGTTTAGTCATAATCACAAGGCCCAGCTGCTTCCGAAGAGGTGGATTGATAGGTTAAGCTGCCGAGTTAAAAAAAAAACAGCACTTTTTTTTACACCAGTGCAGGACAGAATGAGCTCCCGTCTTTGTCCCAGCTCCTGCCAACCTAGCAGTTCGAAAGCAAAAAAAATTGCAAGTACTGTAGAGAAACAGTGTTCCGTGCGCTTGTCATGCCTGCCACATGACCTGTCACCCCAGCGTCGAGGTGGAGAGCGCCGCCCGGGCTGGCGCAGCCTGCCAGGGAGCCCCTGCGGCGACCGGGGGGAGGGCCTCGGGGCTGCCTCGCTGCGCCCGCTCGCCTTCCACAGCTGCCCCTTGCCTTCGCCGTGCGCGGCGAGGGAGCGATCGTGCGATGGCAGCAGTGGCGGCGCGGCGGTGACAGCAGAGGCGGAGGAAGAAGAGGCCCCAGGATTAAGGTAAGTGAGGTTTTTGTGTTTCGGGTGGGTGGGTGGGTGGGTTGAGGTGTGTGTGGGTTTTTTTTTTTTACATTTTAATTCTATTTTATTTATTTTATTTTTATTTATTTTATTTTTATTTTGGCCCTGCCCATGACGTCATGACGTTGGCTCCCCCCACGACGTCATGATGTCATGACGTTAGCTCCGCCCCACATATAAAGGGCCCCCAAACAATTTTTATACGGGGCCCCGCCAAGGTAAGCTACGCTTCTGACTAAGATACTTCCAATGTCACTTACTCCTTGTCTGCTAGATCACCCCTTCCAAACCCTAGATCACCATCACAACTTAAAACTATCCCAGGGTCACTAGGATGTACTGTACTCTGTGTGAGTGTGTTTTTCAAGTACAACTTTAGCATGGCTTGCACTATGGAGATGTTATCAATGAACCCTCCCTCCTATGAGCAAATGTGCTGAGCTACAACTTCTTCCATTTTCAGGCACTGCTTCATTACTTTATTCCACTCTATATTTGAATTCTTTTCATTTTGATGCTATTCTCTGGGAGTGTAGAAGCACTGTAGCATTAACAATCATGTCAGCTTTCATTATATGAGTTAACAACAGAACTGAGTGAAAGTAATGAAGCCTGTTTTTTTTCCCTCTTACAAGGTGGCAAACATGCTCTCCACCCAGGAATGAGCTAGTTCAGCACTAGACTATGAAACTGAGTTATACAAACCCTGCAGAGGATGTGGCACCAAATGAGGTATACAAGACAAACAAATTCTGCATTCACTGCTACCAGAGCTTTGGTGTGTCATGACATTAGTGCCAGGGTGGGAAGGAATGGTTAGAGATGATCTGTATTGGGAGATTGAGCTAAAAGGGCAGAGAATATGGCAAAAAATGAGGGAAGAGGAAGTGGGGAATTATTTAGAAAGGATACTGTTTCCATTGTTTGTAAGTGGGGAGGATGCTACTACACTATGCCACATGCCACATATGTAGATCCAGAGGAAAGAAAGTACTGTTCCACATCATTAAGAAGAGATGCAAGCAGAGCAAAATGTTGCACTGAAATTAATTTCACCTGGAAGCATGCAGGGAAATAATCATATAGAAATCTGCTTGATAAGTAGCTTATTTTTCCCTTTGATCAGAAGAAATCCACTTTTATTAGCGTCAGCTGAGCAGATGCAGCCATTGTGTCCTGGTGCCACCTTGTGGCGAAGAGAAGAGATGCTAACAGTGGAATCTTTAAAATGCTTACTTCAGAGTAAGCCTCATTAAGTTGAGAGGGGCTTACTCCCAGGTAAGTGCATGTAGGACTCTTACTACAAAAGGAATTGAAGTTCATTCCATATGTTTGATATTTTATCTAGGGCTACGTTATTGGATCATTGATTTTTACATCATTACTGAATACAGTAAAACCTCAGATAACACTAAAACCTGGTTCCACAAGTCTTGGTGTTATACGATTTTTAGTGTTATCTGATGCATGATCCTATGGGATCCATAGAGATACATTGTAACCACACAGGCTTTAGCGGTTGTTATCTGAAGCATCCCATAGGATCTTAATGTTATCCGATGCAATTCTTCCCCCCAGATTCCTTAATGTTATGTGATTTTCGTGTTATTCGATACTAATGTTATATGAGGTATTACTGTAGTCCAAAAAGCCTATATCCTTCCTTTTAATTGCATCATAGTGTCCTCACAATGCCCGGGCTCTTTGTGCTACCCAGACCTACATGATTTGTGGTGTGCATACCCATAGACATAATGCACTTGTTTCATTAACTAACCTCCGTCACTAAATGACAAGCAATATTGCATTTGCAGCTGTACATGCATTGTTGGTAGACTTCATTTTAAACAAGATTGTAACCATTACTTTCAATTCTTATTCATCATTCACAGATATTCATTTGGACCCCATGAACCATAAACAACAATTGGTTACAATAGTTTGAGCTGATCACATTGTCAGCTGATGTATTTTGAAACCTACAAAACTCAAAGAGGATTAAGACTGAATGTCATTCAATATCTCAGAAAACAAAACAAAACAAAATAAACAAAATAAAGTAAAATAAAAATAAAAAACACAGTAGCACTTTAAAGACTAACTGCTATATTTTCACTGTTAGCTTTCGTGAATCAAGTCCACTTCATCAGACAAGGAATGAAACTTACAGGCATGTTCTTATATACCAAATTCAGGAGGTAGACGGGAGAAGGGTTGGTGTCAAGCAAGATGACAGACAAGCAAGCACAAGATTGCAGTTTCACCCAGCCATTAGCAACAATAGGTTATTCAGATAAACTCTAAAAGACTCCCTTTCAATCTCAAGGTTGCTGAGTAAGCCCACTATGGTATCTGATCAACTTGTGACTTGCATGTCAGGGGGAAAAAAAACTCCTGTACCTGGGTTATTTCTGTTTTACTAAAGAGAATTGGCAGGAAAGTTGTAATATAAAATCATATAGCAATCTCTGCATCAAATTTGATAATGTCCCAGAAACCCTTCACTATGTCATTCAATATGTTGGTTTAGGATCATCTATTATAAATGTCAAGGGACTGTGGTGGCTTAGTGGTTAAGACACTGAACTTGATGACTGGAGTGCTGCATGATGGAGTGAGCTCCCATCTCTGTCCCAGCTCCTGCCAACCTAGCAGTCTGAAAGCAAGAAATCGCAAATAGATAAATAGGTAACACATAGGTGGAAAGGTAAACAGTGTACCATGCACTCTGGTGTCTAATCATGCCTGCCACATGTCTGCAGACGCAGATAGTGCTGGTTCTTTGGCTATAAATGAAAATGAACACCAAACCCTAGAGTTGTATATGATTAGCTTTCAAACAAGAGAAACCTTTACTTTTACCTTATTATAAATTTCAATTAAACCATTCCAATCCAGCCCCAGACAGGAGAATCTTGCCATACTTGCATAACACACAAAGAACTAACACACCAGCATTTGTTTATAGAAGGTTAGTGACTCATTACTCAATATATGACTGGTTTACATTGGCAAGTACAGTAATACCTCAATAACAACTGCATCGTATAACACTAAAATCGGATAATGATCTGTTATCGTTATCCGATGCAGTCGTTTGTAGCAGCAGGGTGGCTGAAAAGCTGAATGGAGTTCTCCGTTCAGCTTCCCAGCCACCCTGCAGCTGCGGAGGCAGGGGTGGGGTGGCTGGAATGCTGACAGGGGGCTCCCCCTTTGGCTTACCCAGCCACCCCACAGCTGTGGAGGCAGGGGCAGGTGGCTAGGGAAGCCAATGGGGAGCCACCGTCAGCTTCCCCAGCCACCCTGCAGCTGTGGATTGGGTCTAAAATGGATAAATAAACATCCTGCTGGCTCCAGGGCAATCAGGGGACCCGATCCGTGCTGTTTCTGGACTTTCCCCACCTCCCTGGCCAGTGCAGCAAGCCAAAATGTCAGAATTCGAATCCTGATGTTTTGGCTTGCTGCACTAGCTGGGGAGGTGCGGAAAGTCCAGAAACAGCTTGGGTCAGGTCGCCCGACCTGCCAAAAGCAGGCAGGGGGGTCAGAGAGCCCAAAAGGGTGAAAAAACAGACTTTTTTCACCCATTTTGGGCCTTCTGACCCCCCTGCCAGCTCGGGGGGGGGGTCAGGGGACCTGATCCAAGCTGTTTCCAAAGTTCCTCCACCTCCCTGGAGGCTGCAGCAAGCCAAAATGTCGGGATTCAATCCCAACATTTTGGTTTGCTGCAGCCTCCAGGGGAACAGGGCTTTTTTTAAACATTGTGCGATCAATGCATCGCACAACGTTAAAAACCAGGTAACGACGAGACTTATGGAACCAAGTCTCATTGTTATCCGAGGTACTAGTGTACCACATTGCTCTAAGAGTTTTGCAATATTTGACTATTAATGCAGGTGAGTCTCCAAGTAACCACTATGGTTAAGCTTACATTTTCAAAACAGTGGAGGTGTACTGTTGTCGCCTATCTCAAGTTAAAAACCAAGCCCCTCTGCCTTATCAAGTTATTTTAATCTTCAATTAATCCATTACAGTGGTAACACATCCTACTGATGATTAATTTTTCCATTGCAGAGATAAACAATGTGTAAACCTCTCCCATGCCTTGGAAAAGTAATGCATCTTAAAAGACCGATGTTCTCACTAGACTACAAATGGTGGGAAGGTAGCATTTTCCAGATAAGGGAAGAACATGTTCAGTGCACAGGAAAGAAAAGAATTCTAGCTAATGGCATGTGGCAGCATCTCCCTGCCCACACTATTCTACCTCTGACCTCCAGTCAAGGAGAAGGAGCCCACAAGTCATTGGCAATGATGTGCCCGGGCACTTTCTGCTTGAGCTGAATTTCTGATTCACTGTCTGCGGAAATCTTTCCAAAGTGACTAAAATCTGCGCATTACTAGTGAAGCATAACCAGCAGCAACGTTGGTATCTCTTGCCTTTGGTTTCTACGTGGCAGCTATTGTGACGCTCGCTTCATTTATAGAAGGAGACATGACAAAGATAAATGTGGAAAGCCACCCACCGTAGCACCAGTCTTTTCTTCTTGTATGCTCTCCAAAAGTCTTTTAATAGTACTTCAGAATGAGTAAAAGCAAGAGAAAAGAAACTCAGCTTCATATATAACAGCTTTCAGAGACCAACTTTACCTAATGATACATATGAAATCATCAGGTTAATATTTCAGCTATGATTATCTAAAGTGGCAATGTTTTTTATTAATTGCTTGTGGGTACTTTTTCTTATGCTTATAAATTTTAAAATGTCACAGTATGAACCTCTGAATCTTCGAACCAGACAAACTATAGCTGCACTCAAAACTCCTGACGATCAGCCCCAAGGCATAACATTTGTTTTGCTACTTACACCTTCATTATGCATTGACTCATTAATTACAACTTTCACTTGTAAAACAGCAGGAACAGCCAACAGCAGTGTGTAAGAAAAGGGCTAGAACTTTTTTACACTTCTTTTGTTGAAAGACTGGGTTATAAAGTAATATCCACCCAAGAACAGTTTTAGCACACATACCCAATTTCAAAAAAACCCAAAACATTTCTTACAACCATTAGTCTATTTATTTTGCAAGTATTTATTTATTTTACAAGTACAGTATTACCATTCCTTGATTCCACATAGAATGAGAGTTGTGTGTAGAAGATAACGTTAGTGAGGTACTCAAAATGAGGAAAGAAGACTAATATACAAATGATATGATCTCAATTTGAAATTGATTCTATGAAGAATTACATGCAATGGTATACCTCTTCAAGAAACCTGACAAACTGACATTGAGGCAGACTCAGAATAATAGCAGCTGCCACTCAGTATGAGTAGGTACTTTAGAGGTGAAGCACATACCTCAAGTCCAATACTGACAGCCTAAGCTTGAAGTTCATTGACTAGGCGATGACTCATAAATTAGTTGGTATCTGGGACAGAAAGTGTCTTACAAACTAGTTCTTTGCATGTACACCCATAAATAAACTGCAGTGGCTCCTGTTAGAATTACTCTCAAGTAGGCTTCTCCAAAGGGCTGCGGTGGCTTAGTGGTTAAGACAGCAGTTTGAGACCAGAGTCCTGCACAACAGAGTGAGCACCCACTGTCTGTCCCATCTCCTGTCAACCAAGCAGTTCAAAGGCCAGAAATTGCAAGTAGATAAATAGGTACTGCTTCAATCAGAAAGGTAATAGTGTTTCCTGTGCTCTGGCATCTAGTTGTGCCTGCCACATGACCATGGAAACATCTACAGAGGCAGTCAGTGCTGGCTCTTTGGCTGTAAATGGAGATGAGTACCACCCCCTAGAGTCGGACATGACTGGCTTTTAAGTAAGGGAGACCTTTACTAGGAATGCTCCAAGATTGCCGATGAAGATACAACAAATAGGTAAAGGTCTCCCCTGCTCGAAAGCCAGTTGTATCCAACTCTAGGGTTCAGTGCTCATCTCTGTGGTCATGTGGCAGGCATGACTAGACATCAGAGCACACGGAGCACTGTTTACCTTCCCACTGAAGTGGTCCCTATTTATCTCCTTGCAATTTCTTGCTTTCAAACTGTTAGGTTGGAAGGAGCTGGAACAAAGACGGGAGCTCATTCCATCCTATAGTATTCGGTTATCAAACTGCTGACCTGCCGCCTTCCAGTCAGCATCTTAGCCACTTGAGCCACTGCAGTCCCTGATACAACAAATACTTGCAAACAAAACATATACGGTATCTGGATGCATATTTTTCTAAATTTATTTTAGCTTTATGTATGTTTTTAAAAGCTTAATAATGAATGGAAATTGTCCTGTTTGACTTGGAAACCTCTCAATTGGACAGAGAAGAAATTTGTTGGCTTCCCTAGGAAGAAACACATTCACACATACTCTGTGTCCATAGCTTCTCTTGTGATGATATGACTACACAGCAAAGAAAATGCAAATTCATTTGCATTCATTATCTGTGAATGCAACAAAGAATTTGGATTTCCCTGGATATGTTTGCACACAGGGAGACAGTCGGAAAACCTTGTTTGTAACTTGTTTGCAGCCCTATTGAAGCCCTGTGATGTGTGTTGTTAAAAGGGAACTTCCTAATAAGCTATAAACCAGGGATGCCCAACCTTTTCGCACTGTGGGCCAGACCATGCCCCCTTGGACAGATTTGCAGGCCAGAGGCGTTGTTTCTCCCACCATTTCTGCCACTTCCGGTGGCGGCGGCAGCGGGTGCAATCATGGCATGTTTTCTACTGTTTTCATTGCTTCCACTGCTTCCCGTGGCAGCAGGAGCAAGGGTGGTGTTTTTTTTCCACATTTTCAGCTTTTTCTGCTCCATTTTTTGCTGTTTTTGCCACATTTTTGGTGCTTCCGCACGTTTTCACTGCTTCTGGTGCATTTTGACAGCATTTTCACAGCATTTTTGCCTCTTCTGGTGTGTTTTCAGTTCTTCCAGTGGCGGTGGCATGGTCTTCACTGTAGGCTGGATTAATTGGCAGACTGTAGGTTGAGAACCCATGCTATAAACAATGGTTTTCTCCTCTTATTATCCTTTATTTTTTAGTCTTGTCAATTGAGAGAGGTTTTGTTCACCATTCACAACCTGGTTTTATGAAAGGTCTTGCCAGTTGAAGGACATTTTCTGTTCCGATCAGTGTGTGTTCACATGGCAGCTTTTTTCATCATCCTAAAGATCACACAGCCTGAAACACTGTGAACAGATCCTTTTAAAAGAAAGTAGAAGCCTCAGGGGTAGAGAGAGAGAAACTATGGATGCGAGGGACACATTTTTACCAAAGTGGTCACACCTTGATTCGCCTAATAAATAAGGCTCTGGCTAAAATAGTTCATAAAATTTTGCCAACATCCTGAGATATGTACTGAAAAGTCTGTGAATCAAGACAATGATCAACTACTACAAAAAATAAAATGGAGAAATAACCAAAAATGCGAATGATTTTAGCATAGTCAGGACATTCCTCAGGAGAAGACCAAGTCAGAAGCACCTACATTTCATATATGTTAACTTTAAGTAATACATGTTCCGAATGCATCTAGATGTTCATTCCAGTATGACATAATGAACCAAAATTATATTCTCCTCGCGCAGTGCTCTTCTTCACATCTTTCCCCACACATGATCGTTTGAGTGGAGATCCACTTCCATTCATATGAAGCAGGAGATTTTACTATTATTCCAGCTAGGAAACAGTAGCCTCCTGTGGTTAATTAACCAGAATAAAAAGTCAGAACTTGTTTAATGAGCCAGCATTAAGTAACAATTTCACCTTCAGAAGTAACAGGGCAGTCTCACCCTCCTGCAAGCCAGTTATCTCAGAATCAAAACATCACATGGGAAGGGTTGAGGGAGAAGGACAAGGCCTCAGCTCCATAAGCTATGGTTTATAAAGCTATAGGTCAGGTGTGCCCAAACTTTTCGGGCCACAGGTCGATCATGTAGTTCCTCCAACCAGAAGTAGAAGTAAAACATGTATGTGTGGGCACATAACATACATGTACATGCACATAACACTGCCATAAATGACCCCTGCAGGTCATTTACAGCAGCATTATGCATTTGCATAGGTGTGTTATGCGCACGCACATGCACGTTTTACTTCTGCTTCCTGGAGTGGCGAGGGCAGCATGGACCAGATGGAATGGCACCACAGGCTGGATCCAGCCAACGGGCTGTAGTTTGGGCACCCCTGCTATACGTGTACCTACAGATGCAGCCAAACTGGTATATGGTATAGGATTGTTTACAAACATTTGATATAATTGCCTCTCTTATGACACTCAGGATTTCTCTAATAGGCTCTGGCCAAAGCACTCAGTGTAGGAATGGAGTGAGAAGTACAGCAGCTGTTTTGTTTATTAATCATTCAGGAGATGGGTCACATTTTCCAAATAAAATATGGAAAACATTATGGCCACCTATTATCTGGAAAAGTTCTAAGCTATTCAGAGTTGTTGCAAAGGCAAGTGAAAATTTTTCAATGCACACTTTGAGCTCGTGGACAGCTGAACAGGCCAAATAGATAAGGACAGTACATCATGAGCTTGTGGATAGCTGAACAGGCTGATTAGAGAGGAAGAATTCAGGGACTTTCTAAACCGGTTCATTCTACCTTCTGCCAAGCAGCATCTGCTTTTGACTCAGCTATCACCCTTTGGAAGTTTGCCATATATACCATCCCTATAGGGTTGGACTCAAAAAGCCTCATATGCCCCTTCCAACACAATTATTATATGATCTGAATATAGGGGTCAATGTCTTTAAGCAGTTGCAGGTCTGCACTTACTCAAATGCCCCTTCTGTAGGTCTCTGGCTGCAAGACAAAAAAAGAATCCTACTGGCTATAGAAAGTTAGCTGATGCCAAATAGAACAGCATGATGAAGTGCAATGTTTTCTCTTTAATTTCATACCTCTGAGTACTACTACAAGCACCCTGAAAGAATAGCCTAGGCTGCCTGCAATGGTGCTTAACTTGTAACACTTAAAGCTCCTCCATTTGCAAAAGGAGACGCCTCCTGTTTTTGTCTCTATTCTGCATCCACCCTCAACTGCCATGCCCAGTATAATTTGTGCTGCTGTACGTTGGCAAGCAGTGGATAGAAGCACAGAAGACAAGCATAACTTTGATCGTAATGGTGGAATCCTTACTGCATCTGCTTTCAAAATGCCTGCTGTCTTGCACTTCAGATCTCTATTTGGGTTCCCAGAACTGCTCCATCCCACTTCAGTGGGCTTACCCACAGAAAACATTCTTACACCTATCCCCATAGGGGCAAACATTTAAAAAACTATGGCTTTATACCAAATAGCACAGTCGTCATCATGAATGTTGGGGTGGGGGGGGATGGTTATTTCCTGCATCCCTGGAGTGTTGCTTATGATCCTAATTGGCTGTTCCTTGTGACAATCACAAAGAATCTGTGCCACGGGAGAAGAGAAGCAAAGGTTAAGAGCTTGTAGGGTGCAGAGAACCAGAACACGTCATTTTTTGTACATAGATAGATCAATACAACTGCGAACAAAATGTACAGGTATAAAGGCCTGCTGCTCCACAGTTAGACAGAAGAGGACAATTTTCTATTTCATCTATAAAGCTGCTTTTAAAATATATCTACAAATGATATACCACTTCTGAAGTTTTTATGTGAAGCTTTTGCCAGTAGCTGTTTTGTCCCTTAAAGAAATCAACCAGAGCATATGTAATTGTGTATTGTCCTGTTTTTAATAATGCTGTACTCAGTTTCCAGCTTGAATTTCAGCCTCTTTCCGAAAACTTAAACTAGGAAGTTTGTTCTGAGTGCAAAAGGCAGTTATTTCCAGATGATTTTGAAAAATAAGGCTAAAGCATAATGACAGAACTTTCAGGTGTGTTGTCTCATTCCTCTTTCAGAGATGGCAGCACCGAAATCATGTCTCCAGTAAAACAATATTTCCACTGTACTAGTGGTAGATTTATATTTTCCATAAAGCTTCTTCCAAACTTATATAATTATACTTCCACATTATGCCAAAATCCATCTTGTCATGCAATTCAACAGGGTGAAACTTCACAATTAATCCGAATAACAACCAGAGATCTTCTTACCAGTTGTAAAGAGCCACACTGATTTGTATACTTATCTGTTATGCTAACCAACCATTCTGTACCTCTGTACCTGATGTGTATAAATTGATCCCATATGTAAGGAAATGATTTATACCCTGTGCTTTAGCCTCATCCAAGATGGAGATTTCAATGTGGGGGAGGCGCTTTAGAAAAGACCTTAGTGAGATTGGAATGTAAACATGCTGCCCTGTAAATTGGAATAGATGGAGCCTAATGTGTGATGGAAATGTCATGCTGTAAGTTCATTGGTTGGAATCCCTTTGGGGAAAGGCTAGGAGGCACAGCCTAAGGGACGAGATATAACCCAGAGGAGGTGGGGGCCGAGGAGACACTGTCTTGGATCTTAACTGCAATCATGTAGCCAATTTAGCCAGAAAGGGGAGAGGGGCATGGCTTTCCCTTTAATAAGCAGCTTTCTTTATTTATTTTGAAATGCTTTCTAAGCTTCTGATGAACTTATTCTGTACTTTACTTTGATTTCAGTATACTTTTAAAATGCCTGAAGAGGCCTGGAGTGGTTACTTGGCTCATGTTACCTGAATCTTCACTAATTTCATGAGCACCCTTTGTTCACTACCTAGATATAGGTCAGGAGTGACTGGTCACACCTTTAGGAAAAGCCTGGACTGCTGGGCCAGAGAGGGCCAGGGAAGCAGGATCAGGCGCAATCCCATTGCCAGGAAACCGGAGGAAGTCCGAGTTCTACTTGGGAATAAGCGGATTGTTACACCATAAAGTCTCACTCCTATGTCTGATGAAGTGGACTTGATCCACAAAAGCTAATATTAAGATACAGCTGATAGTCTTTCAAGTGCTACAATGTTTTTGTTTTGTTTACTCTCTGATATGCTTAAATCTTATCAGTTTTCACCTCCTAAAATTACTGGCCTGGCCTGCACTTCACCAGACTCTGCTTCCACACGTCACCTGCAATTTGTCTATTAGTCATCCTGTTGCAGCAAAAAAATCTGAATTTAGTAGGCATATCTCCCCTGCCACAGAAGTTTCTAAGAGGAAACATATCAGTTTGTCAAAACTCACATCATGGAGAGACCCACCCGAAAAGAGTGAATACAGAAGCTCTAGCAGAAGCACTCAGCAAAATAAACAGACATTTAAAAATTAGTATTCACATCTACAGAATATGAAGTTGACATATTTGCCCTATGTTGTGTTAGTTCCTGTTTTTGGTAAGTAGCTCTCACTCCATCAGGTCTTACACATATTTATTGTTCTGCAGAGCAATAAATATAAATAAATAAATAAACAAAAACATCAGACCGATCTCTCTCTGGTAATTACCACTTCCTACAAATTGAGGGCATGAAGCTAATCTCCCGCTTATCAAAACTGTTTTTCTTCTTTGATAGCATTTATTATATTATATGAAATAATTAAGCAAATTATGTATTTTTAATCAGTAGGGAAGAACACTGGTGCAGCGTGGGTTTCAGCCACCAGGGCCCCAGGCCAAACTCGCAGCACCCCTCTAGGCACCCCCCCCCATGGTCCCCTAGTTACTGACTTGCAATTTCTTGCCTTTGAACTGCTAGGTTGGCAGGAACTGGAACAGGTAAGAAGGACTGGGGTGCCCACGCATGCCCAGCAGTGCTGCACAGCAGTGGGGAGAGGCAGGAGGAGGAGGCAGGGATGCAGAGGGTAAATAAATAAATCCTCCAAGGCATTTCGCTTTTGGAGAGTCCATCAAAGAACAGCCTGGGGAAGCCTTACCCAGCAACATATGATCACCACCTGTGCCTTTTTCCCATTGGCCAAGGCCACCAGGAGGCCTGCTTATTCTGCCCCCGTCCTTCACCCGCTGCCTTGCCTTTCCCCACTGCCTCCTGAGATAGCCCTGTGGCCCCAGGACAGATGGGGACGATGGTGGTAGTGAAAATCGATGGAGGAGTCCCTCTCCTGGCCCTTGGGGCCCTCCTGCTAGCCTTGCCGCTTGCCTGGGTGGTGGAAGGTGAGGTGAAGGGAAAGGAGCCAAGGCTTTGCAGCCCCTTGGAAAGTGCTGCCTGGGATGGAGGGCCCACCCACCCCCACACTACGCTACTGGGGAAGAGGACCCCCCCTTTGTTTTGCCCTGTCATCAGTGGCTGATGACAGGGCCCTGTCATCAGTGGTTGTAACCTGAGTAGATCCATTAAAACAATAAAATTTAAGCAGGAGTTGAGTCACCAAATACCAACTGAGATCCCCTCATGTCAGCCAAAATGTCTGAGATAAAAGAGAAAAAATTACTCAGAATCTTAACAGATTAGTTTAAGATTTGTTAGAAGAGGATGAAAGTTTAGATTAGTTACAAGGGGAGAAATGAAGAGGGTTTTTTCTCCATCACAGCCACAAGGCTGAAAAAATACAGAGAGAGTTCAAAAGGGCTGCACCTTCCTTAAAAGCAAACTTCCAACTGCTTCCAACAAACAAGAGATTAGGAAATCAAATTTCAGGCAGAACAACATGGACTTTTTCTGATCGGTTAGCAAACAAGACATGCAAGCAAGCTAATCCCAGTAACAAGCTCCATCCACTTTAGAATTATGTGAATTTCCATATTCCAACATTTAGTGCTGAATTTCAGCCAATGCATTCAGTTCCCCCCTAAATTTTGTGTGTTAAGAGACATTTAACCCCTTGAATCAGCGCTGCCTGCTTGCCTCTGTCAGACTCCAGGCATCTCAGTAAGCCCCCCCCCCTCATGCTCTTGAGCATGTGCTCATTTCTGGAACATATTTAACCCTTACCTTCCAACTCTGAGAGACCTGGGCCGCGTTTACAAAGGAACTTAGGGAGGCTTCTTCTTCTGGTAGCATGCAGCTGAATTGCCTTGTGTGTGTGTGATAAGAAAAACAACAATCTTCAAAGAGAAACAGCTGTTTTATTCTCCAGGTTCATTAATAGTAAAGTCCATAAAAACGCAGATTAGAGGGTCATAACCATGAGATCAGTCCAGTAAACAGTCCAGGATCTTTTAGGTAATCATAGTAAAAAAAAGAAGAGTAATCCCATACCAGCAAACAGAGTTACAGTCCAGGGTCTTAAGCCATTGGGATCCAGAAACGTACTAACTGTTCTCTGCAAAATGGAGAATTTGCAGTCAGGTGGGTTACTCTTAGCCAATCAGGTAACAGAGAACAACAGAGAATAACTTTCTCAAAACAACACATTGTTTACACACGTGCACGGAGAGTGTTCTGGCATTTAGACAAAACATGGATCTCAGCTAGCTTAGAGAGATAACACGGGAACACTGGCTGAAACATGGTTGGAAAACATGCTGTCCAAGAGACAGAGAGAAGACAAAGGATTTCTATGAGGCCAATAATGAGGCCTAGCTGAAAAATAGCAATTTCAAGCCTTGGGAGACATTAGGAAATAAGTCTTTTCCTGACAGCCTCTAGCCATATAGACATATACAACAGGCTTAGTTCTTACTATAAATCAAATATGAATTTTGAAGACCCACCTGTTCAACCTTAGGGATATAAGAACTTCACCAAAACAAGATACTAACACTGATTTTCCACCAGCAATGGATTATGAGGTCTGTATGAGGCAACCAAATTTCAGAAGTGACAGATCTTATGATCATTTAAGGTGCCTGATAAATAGATTGCCCACAACTGTAGTTTCTCACACTATGTGTGCTAAGGAATAGCAAAATTGTTCCTAATTTGACCGGGGGGGGGGGGAGCTGTTTTAAAGCTGTCAAAGTGGCTGAAATTCCATCCATATTTTGCAATACAGCTACTCATTTTCAAAAGTTTACCTCTGATTGGCGCCTGAAAGAAAGACAAATGGTTTTTTTTTGTAACTGGTTCCAAAGCCTATGGGCATTTCTAATACATTACCTAACCAAGAAGATTCTAAATAGAGTCCTTCCAAACATTTTAAAAAAACAGCTAGATAACTAAACCACTGCTAGATAGCTCAAAGGTTTAGACTAGGTTGAGAGTTTGATTCCCCACTGTGGCTCCTTGACAAGTGTTGGACTTGATAACCTATAGGGTCCCTTCCAGGTCTGCAATTCTAAGACTATTATTATAAACACTCTTGAGATGGAAACCTCTTGGGAAGTCACTTGAACCTGCTATATGGCTAACAAATAGTACCTGTTTAAGAGTACAGTAATACCCCGGATAACGTGAGTACCGTATAGCACAAAAACCACATAATGTGACAAGATTTTTGGAAAAATCTTGTATCGAATAACGCGATTTTAACGTTATCTGGAACAAGCGTATGCGTGGGAGGGGGAGTTGGATTGGGTAGAACATCTACCCAATCCAACCCCCCCCCCAGCGCCCGCCCCCACAATGTTTGGAAAGGGTACGGGGATCCTTACCCTTTTGAAACTTCGGGCATCGGTGGGGGTTAGCGCAGGATACGGGGGGAACCTCTGTATCCTGCGCTAACCCCCACTGACGCGCGGGCGCCTGCAAGCCACCCGATGTTCCGAAAGGATAAGGATCTTTACCCTTTCGGAACATCGGGAGAGGAGAGGCGCCTCTCCGTGGGGTCTCCCCAGCCTCGTAGCGGCTCGCTGCGAGGCCGGGGAGATCCGGGTGAGGAGAGGCACCACTCTGCAGGGTCTCCCCGGCTTGGGAAAGAGGCGGCTTGGCCGAAATTCTCTCTCCCTTGCCTTAACGTGTGATCCCCGTTGCTATACCCGTTTGGTAGAAGAGGCTCCCGCTGGCGCGCCTTTTCGCGCGTGTGCGAGTGCCTCTTCTCAGGGTTTTTTTTTAGCATTGTTCGATGTACACCCCCGGACAATGCGAAAAACCGGACAACGTCATGACTTGTGGAACCATGTCATAACGTTGTCCGGGGTACTAGTGTACTATACTTTGATGAAAGATTGGCAGTGGAAAAGTTTGATTTTGCTCTCAGCAGTACAAAACATTTCTGGGAAATTAGGATGGCAGTAAAAATGTTAACAGATTATTGCTATAGTTGCTCTTTTTCATGGATGAGCACTGGGTTGAGACAAATATCCAAGAGTTCCAATTTCCACCATCCTGAGTGCGAAGAACAAAAACTTAAGGCAATTAGCTCCAAGTGCCATTGAGTCACAGCATAGAAAGAAGAGGATAAAGAAATTGACTTTGAGATGCTTCTCAGAAATATTTCTCTTTTGACAGCGAGGTGGGAGACACTTTCTAGGGTCACACTGGCAATGTCAACAAAAGATTCTGCAGCATATTCAAAGAACATTGGAGGATTCCCTGATGAGAAATATGGGAGCCCTCAAAGAGGTGAGAAGTGTTAACAAGAATAAAAAGTTTTCAATGTGCGAGAGAAAACAATTTTTTTTACACACTGGTTGCCAGAGGATCTTCTGCAATTGAGTGTTTAACCTTTATCAGAAACAGACTCTAGGCAATGTTGAAAAGGTAAAACACATATACATAAAGATTTTACCACCCTTATTGCCTCTGCAGATAATCGCCCAGTGACCCTATTCCAGGTGACCAGGTCCCTCCTCGGTAGAGGAGGATTGGGCCCCAGTTGGCAGGGGTCTGCTGAGGCTTTTGCTGATTATCTGATGGAGAAAATCGCTCAGATTCTCTTGAAGTTTAATCCCAGCATGGAAAACACTGAGCTGGGGTTGACCAGAGTGCAATCTGGCCATATTATCCGGGATCAGTTCGATCCAGTTGTCCCTGAGGAAGTGGACAGGGTCCTGGGATCTGTTTGAGCCACTGCCTGTGCATTCGATCCATGCCCCACCTGGTTAGTCAAATCTACCAGGGCAGTGACAGCCGGTTGGGTCGAAGCAATTATAAATTCTTCATTGCAGGAGGGGGGTCTTTCCAGCACATTTAAAACTTGCTTTGGTGCACCCACTCCTGAAAAAGCCATCGCTTGACCCTACAGTGCGTGCCAACTACCGACCTGTCTCCAACCTGCCCTTTTTGGGCAAGGTTTTGGAGAAGGCTGTGGCATGGCAGTTACAGGAGATCCTGGATGAAGCGGATTATCTAGACCCATTTCAGTCAGGATTCAGGCCCAGATATGGTACTGAGACTGCATTGGTCACACTGGTGGATGATCTTTGGCGAGAGCAAGATGGTGGCCATCCAACCATCCTGGCTCTTCTTGACCTCTCAGTGGCTTTCGATACTGTCGACCACGGTATCCTTCTGGAACGGCTCCAAGGAATAGGGATCCAGGGCAGAGTTTGGTCGTGGTTTTCCTCATTGCTGAAGGGTTAGACCCAGTTGGTGTGGCTGGAGGGCAAATGGTCCAGCCCTAGGCGCCTCCAATATGGGGTGCCTCAGGGCTCGGTGTTCTCACCTCTCCTATTTAATATAAAGCCTCTGGGTGAAATCATCCATTCCCACGGGGTGAGGTATCATCAATATGCAGATGATACTCATCTATACATCTCAGCCCGTGGAGATCCAAGAGATGCATTGGAAGTCCTATCCAGGTGTCTGGACTGTTAGGGTCTGGATGGGGGACAACGGGCTACAACTGAATCCTGGCAAGACTATGGCTCAGGGGTCCTGCGTTATCTCGGCAGCTGCCATCTTTGGTTCTGGATGGGGCTGTTCTGCCCCAAACAGACCGGTGTGTAATCTGGGGGTCCTCCTGGACTTGCGACTCCTGCTCAAAGAGCAGGTGGCAGTTGTGGCCAGGAGGGCTTTTGCACAGTTTTGTGTTATCCGTCAGTTACGCCCACTCAAAGTCTGGGACTCCCATGCTCTGGTCACCTCCATACTTGACTATTGTAATGCGCTCTACATGGGGATGCCCATGGTGACCATTCAGAGTCTACAAATGGTCCAGAATGTGGCCGCTCAAGTGGTGATGGGGTGCAGGCGTTATGCACCCGCCTCACCACTGCTCCGGGAGCTGCACTGGTTGCCAGTATGTCTTCGGGTGCAATTCAAGGTGCTGGTTATTACCTTTAAAGCCCTACATGGTAGTGGGCCAGAATACTTAAGAACCCCAAGAACATCTGTCCGTCCCACCAGAGTGCGCCAGAGAGGCTCTCTGGTTGTGCCATCAGCTAGAGAGGTGCATCTCTCTAGCACCAGGAAGGCCTTCTCTGGGTCCGCCCCGGCCCTATGGAACCTCCTGCCAACTGAGCTGCACCTCCAGGCAGAGCTGCTGCCCTTCAGGAAGGGTGTAAAGACATGAGTGGTGGGGCAGTTATGGGGTACTGGCCATACAGGCATCTCAACCTGCTGGCTCATCTGATTACTTTTTAATCTTTTAACTCTTCCAAATTTTTAATCTTTTAAATTTTATGTATGGGTCTGGATTTTATCAACAAATTTTATTGGATTGTTGTGTTTTTATTGCTGTGTTAACTGCCCCGAGTCACTTTGCAAATAGGGTGGCATATAAATATGACTAATAAATAAATAATAAATCCCTGAAAGAATCTAATCAGGCTATTGATGAAGGTACAAAGTATCTCAGAGCAAAACATTGTTGAACTGTATTTAAGACATTTTATATAGTCCAGGATGTTTGTGAGGTAGTGATAAGGTTAAATTGCTATGTTGTAGTTTACAGAGGACATGCCAAGGGTATTTCATTTGCAGCAGGTTAAGCTTCCTACCTGTGAGATAACAGTACTGTACAAGGTTTTCTTCTCCTTTAGACGAAGAAGGGAATCAGTAGAGAAGAGTAGTAATAGTTACATTTTAAAGGAAATTGCCAACCCATGGTACTTATCTGATTGTAACGATGATAATTGGAAAGAGTAAGAGAAAAAAATGCTTTCATGCCGTCTACAAAACTGAAGTTTTTGACTAAAGTTAATGACTAATGTTGTTTAGTTGACGGAACTACCTCTGCTGTTTGAGGCAAAGTGACAATCCTCACCTTCACCAGCAGGTCACCCTTGCTCGAAAGCCAGTCGTATCTGACTCTAGGAATCAGTGCTCATCTCTGTTTACAGCCAAAGTGCCAGCACTGTGTTTGCAGACATATCCATGGACATGTGGTAGGCATGATTAGACAACAGAGTGCATGGAACACTGTTTACCTTCTCACCGAAGGGGTCCCTATTTATCTACTTGCAATTTCTTGCTTTCCATCTGCTAGGTTGGCAGGAGCTGGGACAGAGACAGGAGCTCATTACATCATGCAGCACTCAGTTTTTGAATAGCCGTTTTAACCACTTGAGCCACCGCCATCCAACTTCACCAACAACCCACCTCCAAATTCATTCAGAGCAAGTTTTTACATAGCACTACAAGGAGATTGAAGGAGGCAAAGGCCTGGCACACAGTATTTGAATAGTAGTGCATTTGTATATTTAAGTCTCTGTGTGTGTTTTAACAAAGATCCATGAGCTTAATTTTGTCCCAACTTAGCCAACGGAATCATTAGAAGATAGGAACTGGTACAACACACACAAACCCCTGCAACTCTGTTTCTCATATAAATTTTCAATTAATTGTCTAGTATTTGAACTAGCTGGGAGAAACAAGTCTGTGTGCATGTAGTAATCCCATTGCATACCTCTGTTATTATGCAAACCCACAATTAGCAGAAAGGGTTCAAACTTCTGCAAATACTGGAAAGTATTTTGAGAGGTTTTTGTAATCAGAGCTTGTCTTCATATTATTCTGCCATTGGACTGTAGTGACCTCCAGTGTTCTAAAATGGCATTTCCCCAAAACCAGAGCCTTTTACCACCTTTCAGCACCAGTTGAATTGTCAAATATATACATGCACACACAATTGAGAGCTATTCTTTATCACTCACACACAAACATGTGCACATGAACAAGAGGCATTCTCACTGGAGAGGTTGCACTCTTGAAATTTTAAATAATAATAATTTTGTGTTAGAAATTAATCTGGGTTGAAAGGATTTTTTTCTGGGGAAACTTCATTCAAGGATGCCCAAATGAGGCTCCTTTCATGTCCCCAAGATCTTTTCCCACTAAAGTGGTCCCTATTTATCTACAGTCAAACCTTGCATAAAGAGCGTTTTGCTTAAAGAGTAACTCGCTTAAAGAGCAGCATTTTCTCTGAATGTTCGCTTCACTTAACAAATAAAACCAACCAAAAACTCGCTTAACAAATAAATCAGGGTTTGCAATCCCCCCCACAATTGGTCATTTACAATGGTGTTTCGCTTAAAGAGCAAACTCACTTAAAGAGCAATCCCATGGAACGCATTATGCTCATTAAGCGAGGCACCACTGTACTTGCAATTTCTTGCTTTTGAATTTTAAACTGATTGCCTTCTAATTGACTGATGTAGAACACTCATTTATACACTCTTGGTTTTAAATGCTACATGTCCTGTAAACAAGAAAATAACAATGATTAGATACAGAATACACAGATGGAGTAAAATATGTGGCATAAGTCATGGGGAAAATTCAGTTAAGACTTCAATTCTATGCCTCTTTTTGCGAAGGTCACTCAAAAAGTTGAGCAACAAATGAAAATGTTAGTTGTGATTGAACATTTCCTATGGTAAGACAAGAGGAGTCTCCTGCAAATACTGTACAGTAATTACCAGTACTGTATTTGCTGGCATAGAAGACCCACTTTCCCACCCTTAAATACACTGGAAAAATGAAGTGTTTCGTACTGTATATACTTTAGTGGTCTCTAGCGGCCTATATTGTAATAATAATATGCCAGCAAATATGGTAGTTTAAATCTCTGGCAAGTCACCCAGTAGTCATTGAACAATAAGGAGCCAAAGATAGGCAGGATGAGAGGAAGTGAAGTGGAAAATGGCTAGTCTCACTTGCTAGTCTTTTGAATTTTGGAACTCTGTTATACGTTTCCTGCACTATCAACAAGAAATTGGTGCATGCCTGAAGAAGTGATCTTGAATCACAAAAGGTCATGTAATGTTTGATTTTTCAGTGATCCAGTAAAGCTAACACCTTGTTTCTGCATTTGTATCATGTAAGGATCACACTTTTGTACAAATGCGCACACTGCCTTTGTATTGGATAAGAATGTGTTTGTTCCTGCAGTCGCTATCCTCTAAGAGTTGATCCTTAAAGTGCCCGTTGATCAGGTAGGAGACATCTGTGAAGCAAATGCTTTTATTTAATTTATTCCGTGATATATTTTGTATTACCCATTTCAGCCTTCATATTTCTGAATTCATGTTTTCTGCAGACTGATTTGTTAAAGCAGCCAGGGTTGGAGGAACTCAAGTAAAAATAATAATCAAAAAGCAATATAGCCAAGAAAATCAAGGATACAAGCCTGTCATAGTTAAACACTTTTTACAGTTGTTTCATCTGGAGAAATTAAACACACAAATCCCATTAAGCTGTCAGGGGATTGTTTCTAGATTAACAGTTACAGCATCACATCTACATCTTTTATTGAAATCAGTTGCTCTTCAATGCACTTAACACTGCCATGTACACATTGTTTTTATCTCCTCAATCTCCCCCCCCCCAACTTTTTGGAACATGCTTACAGAGAAGGAAAAGGTTGCAGAAAAGAGGGGGGGACAGCAAAAAAATTGCCAATTGAGCCTTATCAGAAAAGCCTCCACTGGCTCAAGAAAAGGTCTGTGAATTAAAGGATCTGATTAGATCCAACAGATTGACAAGAGCTATGAGAGAATAGCGATGAGTGGAAAATGTATAAATTAACTCCACAAGTAACAACATAGTAGGCAAGTTTACATATTTCAAACATTCAGAGATTTTGCTTTTTATTAGCAAAAGTACTCAGTTTGGAATAGCCTTTTGTTTGATATATTAGGGATAGGTGAAGCTTTCAGTTCATTTTACGTGAAATGGAGACAAAGTATAGGTATAAGCCACTTGTTCTCAGAATGAAAGAAGGATCCTTGGATAGGTATAATTCAAGGAGAGCTATACAGTAATACCTCAGATGTTTACCTTGGATAACGCTAAAATCGCATAACGTTAAGTAATCTGGGGGGAAGAATTAGATCGAATAACATTAAAGTCCTATGGGATAGATCGGATAACCACCGCTAAAGCCTGTGCAGTTACAATGTATCTCTATGGAGCTTTAACGTTATCCAATCCATCCCTTAGGATTTTAACATGCATCTGATAACACTAAAAATCGGATACCACCAAGACTTGTGGAACCAAGTCTTAGCGTTATCCGAGGTATTACTATATTCCCAAAAATTTCTACCTACCCGTATATGCCGGCATACAGGGCGACTTTTTCACCCCCCAAAAAATGCCTCCAAGTGGGGGGTCGTCTTGTCTACAGGGTGCATGTCATTTGGGTTCCCAAATACTTACCGGGGCTTGGGCAGCAGCTCCGGGGAGACCGTTGAATCCTTCCCCGCCACCTTCTTGGAAGATCCCGCCCTAAGCTCCCCTTCGCCCAATCGGGGGAAAGGACAGGTCTTCCTGCGTGGTTCCTGTCCTTTACCCTATCGCGGTTCTTGTGCAGCGGCGGAGCAACCGCCCACACGGCTGGGGCTGCTTCTTGTGCCCGCGGCAACCATCCGCACGACCACATTGAAACTCGCCTGCATTCAAACTCGCCCACGTTCAAACTCACTCACATTCAAACTCACTCGCATTCAAACTCGCCCGCATTAAACTCGCGCCCGCGGCAACCTGATTGGCTCCTCCGTCTCTTCGGGAAGATCCCGCCCCAAGCTCCCCTTCACCCAATCAGGGGAAAGGACAGGTCTTCCTGCGCGAAAATATATCGTAATATTTTCTGAGCAAAGCATATCAGAGACTAAACAAAACAACATCAAAAAACTTGTGGCACCTTAAAGACTACGGTAACTCTTGTATTTGCTCTTTTGCATGTGTGGAAGGTGTGCGGAAGAGGGGGTGGTCTTATATAGCGAGTATATAACAAACTCTATATTTTGAGTGGAAATGTTGGGGGGTCGTCTTATCTACCCAGTCGCCTTGTGCATATACGGTACTACAAATGGAATAAATTAACCTGAGTACCAAAACAGTGTGAGAAGAAACAGCCAACTCATTCCCATAAGTCTTGAAATAGGTCAGTTTATGGTTGGAATACAAGGGTCACAGACCTAAAATATTGGTCAGAACCTTACCATATGCTTTATGGCTACTTTCTTTAGCTCTGCCTCACATTTAAGTCGAACTCTAACACACTCACTTTACCATAAACTACATTTAATATAACAGACTTTAGATGGTCTGGATTGTTGTGCAGGGATTTGTATGTGAATCAGATAGTGAACAATAGATATTGTACATTGGGGAATATTGTCCTTATGGTTTAATCAACAGTTCCTACAGCTTGACACTAAATTCATATGGTAAACCACAGCACAGACCACTATCTATGTAAAATTTTAAGCTGGTCCGGTCATTTTATGCAAATTATGTCTCAACTATCAACAACTATAGCCATTATTACCGGGGGGGGGGGGAGAGGTATAGTTACTTACTTTTCCGTGCCAAAGGTTATGTACATATCAAAAAACCTCCACATAATTTTAAAGCTTCTTTCTTCATACCAGTTTCACAATTTAAAATTATGGGAATATATGAAATACAGATTAAATTAAAAACAAAATATTAAAACAATTATTATTTTTAACAAAAGTCAACTACATCAATAGCATTATCTTAGCCATTTATTATAATTTCTTTTGTACAAAAGAAGCATGCTATGGGAATATAACAAGTATCTTTTGTCCATAAAAAAATAAGTTATGGTTTTTATGAAAAGAGAATCAATTACACAGATGGAGGAAATAATTAGAAGTATTGAAAAGTTTTTAAAAATCAGTTCCAAAGTTATTTTTTTCACTCTCTGTAGCCTGAAACTATTGGTGGGTTAGAACAAACACAAGATCAAATTTCATTTGCTCAGCTTTATTCAACATACTGGAGAACAAAGAACCTTCTATGTTGACATGGTAACTTTTAAATGGATTTTAATTCTAAGCTCTGCTGCAGAAATGGAAAATAAAATAATTGTGTTGCATACCAATTGGCCCCACAGCAACAGCTAGCTATTGCACACGGCTAACAAATGGGTGCAGTGAGGTATGATGGGTGTATGTGTGAGCTAACTTAGGTTGCAATTTCATACATACTTATTTGGACATAAGTCCCACTTTAAAAAAAAAACATTTCTAAATTGTCATATTGGGCAATTATATCCTACCTAAATAACAATACAGCTATGCTGAATTAACTGGATCACAGCTACATTTTACCTGTTTTATTTTATTTAAAAAAAAACTCTGTGCATCCAAGCTAAACACTTTTACAATCTTCTGTTAAACTTAAAACATATTTTATACATATTTTATTTACAAATCAGAATTCTTAGCATTTACTTTAACAGGAAAAAATAATGTAGGATCCCATGAAAAAGTCTGGTTGGTTAGTTTCTTAAGCTCAATTAGGGCACTAAAATTTGATGTGATGGTTTAAATGTCATATATGACCAGGTTTCCTCTTTCTCTTCCTTGATACATTTTCTTCATCGGCCTTTCCATTAGACACAGCCAGGATGTTGGGAATTGTAGTTCCAAAGTATCTGATAGGCACAAAGAAATTGCTGTTTTGAAGCTACAGTAATACCTCGGATAATGTTAAGACTTGGTTCCACAAGTCTTAACGTTATCCGACTTTTAGCCTTATCCGATGCATGCACCAGATAATGTTAAAATCCTATTCAGGTGGATCAGATAACGTTAACTCCATAGAGATAAGCAACAGAGGCTTCAAAGGAAAGTCAAGGAAACATGCTGGAAACTTAAAGAACTTTAAGAAATAATTGTCTAAAGGGTAAATACATTACAAAAACATGCCAGACCACCCTGACTTTAGGGAACAAAGCCATACAGCATTTTTAAATCTTTGAAATTTTTATAAAGTGCTGTTTTAAAAGATCTGAATAGAAGCTAGGAAAATGTTTTCATTTAGAATCAGCCCACCTACCATTGCTGTAATAAAGGAAGCTAACTCAGGGCTTTGCAGGGTGTGAAAAGCTTAATTGCTTTGTAGGTGAAAGGTTTCAGTCTGCTTGTTTTCCATTGACAATGCATGAGGCTTGGAGCTACAATCTTGGGTTCAGGCTGTTTAGAATTTAAAGGGGAAACTTCATAAAGGTAATTGGGTCAAATTGTCTCTTTGCAATTATTTTTCTGCAAAGTGTTCTAAGTTACACTGGGGAAAGGATCCTAAGCCTTTGCTTTGCTAAACTAGTCAGACTGGTTTTTGCAAGCCTTTGTTATTCAAATGTGGCAAGCTTGAGAGCAGGCAGCCCCTCCCTTTCTCCCAAGAGAAACTGGTGAGTCACAGCCACACCTCAGGGAATTTGAGGCAAAGGTTATCTGATGGATCGGATAACGTTAACATAATGGTTAACATAATGGTTAACATAATGTTATCCGATCCAAATGTTTATCTCAAATTCCCCAACGTTATGCGATTTTAGCGTTATCCGATCCAATCGTTATCCGGTGTTTTACTGTACAGTACTTCCTTTTTGCCATTGTGTCCAAACGTGACAAAATACAGTCTACCCAAACCATGGTTTGCCCATAAACCAGGATCATACTCTGAACTTGGCTCAGGCACAAAATATTTAGAAATATTTAGTCAGCTTAGAAATTAGGCCAAGCTAGGGGAGTAATAAATTTGTTTGGTAAAAGTTCATCTGAATGCAGCCACTATGCCTTCAAGAGCAGTCTTTCTTTCTAGTAGAGCTACAGTTCTTATAGGATTGACATGCAGTAAAACACCGGATAATGCTAAAACTTGGTTCCACAAGTCTTGGTGTTATCAGATTTTTTAGTGTTATCCGATCCATGTTAAAATCCTATGGGATGGATCGGATAACGTTAAAGCTCCATAGAGATACATTGTAACCACACAAGCTTTAGCGGTTTTTATCTGATCCATCCCATAGGACCTTAACGTTCTTGATCCAATTCTCCTCCCCAGATTACTTAATTTTCTGCGATTTTAGCATTATCCAATCCAATTGCTATCCGGTGTTTTACTGTACTATATTGTTATCATTGATAACACTATATTTAAATAGTGCCATTTCAAAGAGTCAACACTTCACATCAGTCACCTGTGTTTCAAATCTGAATCAACTTTTAATCACATCGCATTAGTGCATCCATTTGTCTTCTAGATTAATGCGGTGAAGGGGGGCACGGAAAGCTTTTGGATAAATACAACTGCTTGAATTGTAGGTTCCCTAAATATAAAAATATCAAATGCCTTTGTATAAATTACAGTAGGTTTTCACTGCTTAGTAGTCACAATGTTACCCAAATCACAGTTAAACGTAAAAGAGGATCCAGTTGAAATGAATTACCTTTATTCAACCAACCTGGTATACAACATTCAAATATGATCAGCAGTAGCCAGTTCAAAATATTAGGGCAGTAGAAACAGCTTCTTTTCCGCATTCTGTATAAATGTAGCAATATAGTTCTGAGTACTCATGTGCTCAATGCTTTACACTATAATCCAGAATAATGAATGTGGCTGCCTGAACCCTTCAAACTACTCTTTCCCAAACTTGAACCATAGGTTAGAGATATGCTATAAGAAAGAACAAAGTAAATGGGAAACAATGGGAAAGGGATACAACATGTGTAGCATTTTCAAATTTATTTTGATGTCCTGCCAGATTAAATCTTAAACTTGAGGGTTTTAAATGCATTTGGAAATTTTCTGATAGGAATCTCTAAGAGTAAAGCTTGCAAAGTTGTCAACACATGTGGAACACAGGTACACACATAATCATCTGGAACCACCATTAAGGTCTAGTGTTAAACCACAGATTCATGGAGGGTCATCTGATCGTGACCCTACAAGCCAGCCTTTTGATGAGAGGCTGCCCAGCATTTTCAAAGAACATCTGTAGAAATGGGTTGTGGTTTTTAGATATCTCCAAGTAAACAGTGACATTAAAGGACAACAGAATCCAGTACCATCATTTCTTCTGATCTTATCTTTAAGATTTAGCTTTAGAGCACATTCTGTTCAGACTGGCGAGCAAGAGTTAAGAGCGCAATAATCTTGGTGCGCTGTTCAGGCTGAATGAAAAGTCAAAATACCCTATTCCTTTTTTAAAAAGTAATTTTATATATCCAGCCATTCATGCCATTATTGATCAAAGATGTAATGTCCATTGTTAATTAACATATAGTCTAACTGTAACCAATTAATAAAGAGAAAACTAATTATTGCTCTCTCTTTTTCTCATGAAAAATACAGACGTCATCATACAAGCACATGGCTGATGAGAACCGGGCCCATGGTGTAAGGATTAGACACTAATCATAATGACACCAAATCAAAGAAGAGCCAAGAACTCTTAAGAATCCGTTTACAAAAATAGCTGCATTAAAATTTGCTAGCTCTAAAACTATATTTTCAAGGCCTACAAAAAGGCAGTCTTTGAACAGATCTGGCTCAAATGCTCAGAAATGGCACAGTACAAACATTAAAAATGCACACAATGTAAGATATTTCAAAAGCAATTCAACGGGGCTACTGCAGTTGGTTATTGTGGAGCCATTACAAATATTGCATAGTTGAAAAATGAGGTCACTTTACTTGCATTAGCCCTGCAAGTTTACACATAAGAGTGACACATAATGTTTGCTTGATGATAAGCGTCTCTTAGGTGAGAATTCCCATGTATATAGATGCGGACTGTTTATGAACCACCAAAACACCATGGGTTTTTCCCCTATCCTTGATGTTTTATGGAAACAAGTGTCAGTTTAGAAAAATTGACTGAAACATATATTTGAAAGGTCATCACTATGAATGACAACTAACATACAGTGTTGGTGGTAATGGGAAGATATGCCTATTCATTATCTGTGACAAGATCTACATCAATATGACGTGTGTATGGCCTCAAGAATGTTTGATTAGTGCTTCAATTAATATCAGAGAAACAAATTTCATTGTAAGTTGAGGTGCAACGGCGAGAATCTTATTGCTGATTTACGCTTGTGTAAAGGAAGCCATGTATGTCTTGGCAGCAAACTGCTATTCATTACAGAGGAGCAGGTTGCATTCCTGGAAATGTGCCTGATAATACTTACTACAGGGTTTCTCAACCTTGAGCCCCCAGATGTTCTTGGACTTCAATTCCCAGAAACCTTGATCAATAGGTGTACTAACTTGGGTTTCTACTAACTGAAGTCCAATTACATCTGGGGGCCCAAGGTTGAGAAACTTTGGCTTACTATATTAAATGATTCTGGGAATTAGCCCCTTGGTATTACAGCTGCAACACATAAGTTTAGAGACAATTGCTGAAAGCCTGAGCCATAAGTTACATCACATAAAAACTGATAAGATCAGCCATAGCATTTTGTTGTTGTTTTTTGTGGGGGTCTAGTCCCCTCTTAAGGCTCCTGTGGAATTGCTTTCATTGTCAGGAAACTATTGGGAACCTCAGGATGGAGGAGATGTCTTTTAATTTTTAATTGATCACCTTTTAAATGCTAGCATGACTTTTGTCCCTAGGGAGGAAAAGCACTCCATGGGAGCCTCACAACCTTTGAAAAAGGTGGAACTAAAAATGTTTTATTTCTGAAAAACTGCTGTAGCTGATGATATCGTCCACCTTACCTAATGCAATCTGTGGAACAGGATTTCAGCCAGTATATGGCAGGTCAGCATTTTCCCATATAGAAAATATAACTCATGGGGATGTGCTTAGAAGAGATTTCTTGCTACAGTTGTATGCTAGTCATTAAATTGTGACATCTCACTCCAGTAGGAGATACAGAGAATAAAACATATGAAGTAACTGCTGTTTACCTTTTAAAATACACATCAATATTGAGCAAGCAACAGAGTCCTGCTCACATGTGCTTAAAAGAGCAATTACAATTACTCTACCTGTATTTCTCGACTACCTTCATTTTGGGACTATAATATCTGTGCCAAAACACTAGAAAATATTTTAAATCAAATCGATAGATGGGAGCCCTTATTAAAATATTCCAACCTTATTGATTTTTCTCCTTCAATGGTGATGTTTTTAAGTAACAGAAAAGCTGACATTCTGCATAGATAATGTAAGGTGCTCTGACTTATGAAAGCCACACTGTAAGTATACACAACAAGACAGTAAAGCAGAAAAAAGGCGAACACATTTGTACCAGATTTTCAACTGAGTTTTCATTGGTTCTCTCTCACACATGCACGCACGCACACACTTGGCCAAATAGCACCTTTGTTGCCCAAGATGATACTTCCAATGGAAGAACTGGGAAATTACAAGAATATGACATTTTCTGGGAATAAATTTATGCTCAGTTTGATGACAAACATCAAACCGTTAGATTTGGCTTTCCCTATTTTGCCATTAAAACACTACCTTGTTAAAGTAAATGTTTAAAACTTTAAATAATTTCTTTACACAGATATAAAGACAACACAGAGGACATTTATGAGGGTAGCTGATGAGAAAAAAAGCTGGAAGAATTAAACAGCTGTATGTCAACAAACATTAGGACACTTGTAGCTTTGAAATATCATCTATCAAATATCAACTGATAATGTTTGGTCAAATGCATGATATATGTATATTTAGGGATAGGTGGGCCCACTCTGATGTAATTGAGGGTAGTTAGATAATCCCAAATGTATTTCTCAAAACAGCCAGCTGACCATCTAGTTTTGCTCAGGTGATTTGGACAATTTGCACAGCCCTTGACTCGTGAGGATATCATCAATGTATGCTATGTCTGAATGTATCAGTATAACTAATACAACTTTCAAAGCCTACTGAACCCATATTTGCCACTACATTCCAGATCTTCCTGAAATGTGATGGCAACCTTAGTAAATTATTTCAAAACACATTCATTAATGGTATCTAAATCCCTTGAGGGGGGGAGCAGGGTGAAGCCTGAACTTACTGAATTGTTGGCAACAGCCAAGAGACACAGTATTATGACTTGAGCACAGTTCATTTTGAAAGAGCAATAACCTCCCCACACACCCCAAAAAAGCCCACTGATCTTTGGATAATGGAAGTGTGATTTCACCCCAGAAAGACACTGCTTGGATCATCTTCTCCTATATATAAAATAGAACTGGTGAATCAGTTCTGTAACTTGGATGTAGTTCATATGACGCATCTCTCCAGTGTTCTAAATCATACATTTACAGTAGTCAACTAGCATATATACAGATGATGAAGACAAAATACTATATGAGCTAGACTTTCCAGTCTGTTTCCTTCAGGCCTGTTTTCAAGGTAAGTTCTTTTGACAGGTATTTCAAAAATTCCAGTCTCAGTAGTAGATTTGTCTAAGAGGTGTGATAAGTAAATAGGAAATGTGTTCTAGACCACACTAGGGTACATCCTAGTTCAGTAGTGAAGTGCTCCAAGACATGCTTCTCCCATACCAAAGAGAAACATTTCCTTTTTCTTGAGATCACTTCCAAGTCCATTCTGATTGTACATTAGTTAAAAACAACAACCAAGCAACACCGTTTCTGGAACATATCCTCATGTTCACAGGGTTTCACACGGCTGTAGTACGAAATACCAAGCTGAGGTTGATGGATTTAGCATGTGGTTGTTGTCTTAAGAGTGCAACGCTAGTGTAGCAGTTTAAAGTCAGATATCAATATATTCCAAAACCCAGCAAAGCTAGATAGACACCATTTTTCATCCTTGTATTCTTATGAATGTATGTCACAATGGTTTATGGATCACAGCTACACCTGTGAAAGAAAAGAGCAGAGGTACATTCAATTGATGACATTCAACTTTTCACTTGCACTGGAACATTCAGAATGCTCAAGACCTAAACCATCGGTTTCTGTGTCCTTTCCAGGCTCAAATATTCCAGACACTGACTGTGTTCATCTACTGTTACCCAGGGACACAAGATAGCACAGCTTACCAGGCAAAAGCTTTCAGAGAGTGCAGTCCACTTCATGAGACATGTTGCTTATACAGTAAAACCCCGACTTACATATGCCTTGAGTTACATAAAATTCGACTTACATAATGATTTTTGCACTAAAAACATGTCCCAATTTACATAAATATCCCAATTTACATAACACAATTTCCTATGGGTTTGCTTCGAGTTATGTAAAAAAATCATTTTTTCTATGGGGGTTGCTTTGAGTTAAATAAAAAACTGATTTACAAAAAAGCCTACAGAACAGACTTTTTATGTAAGTAGGAGTTTTCCTGGATCTTTTGCCTTTCAGTTTCTCTCCCTCCATCTCTCCATTCAAATAAGATTTATTTAGAATAAGCGTTTCAGGGAACACATTCCATTTAATCAGATTCATAAAATTTTGCGTCAACTGGCAAAGCACCTTCCATCTGAAACAAAATTCTGTGCAATGGATGAAGGGGGCATTTTTATCCAAAATACAAGTTGTTAGCATTTAAGGCAGTGGTGCCCAAACTAAGGCCCGGGGGCCAGGTGTGGGCCCCGACGCCAATTCATCCAGCCCACGAAGCCCTCATCGCTTCTGGAAGCAGAAGTAAAACACGCCCATATGGGCGCATTTTACTTCCGCTTACAGGAGGGACAAGGGCTTCGCGGGCCAGATGAATTGGCATTGGGGGCCACACCTGGCCCCCGGGCCTTAGTGACTGGCTCCGTGAACCATGGTCCAAAAAGTTTGGACACCCCTGGTTTAAGGTGACACAAAACTCTTTCAAAGTTTGTTCCAGGTACAAGCTCTTTTACCTATACACAGCATATGGGATTTCAACAGATTCACCTGCTCAATACCTGCCTGTCACAAAGCCTGGGATCTTTCTCAAGAGTGAGGTTTTGCCCATGAGTACTTGAAACAAGTCAGCTTTTAATAGTTGTTGAGGCCCTGCGTACATGAATCTGCTGGCTAGCATGGCCATGTTCACTTACAGGTTGAAAAAGAAACTTCTTTACATTCTGCAGAAAATAGCTAGGTGGCTTGTCAAAAGGCACCAGAAGAATATGGAATCACCCAGACCACCCTTCTATTTTCAAATGGCTCAAATCAGTGCTCACCTGCATAACTTCTTCCAGTGCTCATGTTGGTTGGTAATAACATCCATTTGTCAGTGACAGGGTTATAGTATTCTACAGATGCCAAGTTGCAAGACCCATCATCGCCTCCAACCACATAGAGAAGACCATTCACTGAACAGACACCTAGGGATGGAAAGGTGCCATTTAAATCCATGCAGCTCTAGCATTCAGGCTGTGCATTAAGCACTCAGGGTTCACCATCTCATTCAGAACAAAATGCATACTAAGAAGATTAAATGCTGTACTCAAATTATGATAAATTAGCTGAACCCATATTGCACTTGGCATAGCATAGTTACATCTACGCACACTCAATCACAGAGAGTTACACCAAGGCAGTCTGCATTGTGTCCCTGATTGCACAACTGATTACATAATGTATGTCATACTATTAATTGCTACTGTAATTAAATTCAACTTTGAAAAGTAAGACATAGATAACATCTCTTTAAATGTGTATATATTTTTGCACCCTCTGTATATTATAGACAATATATTTTCTCAACCTATATAGAAAGCATTTTCCCAGTTTTACCATTTTCTGATTGGATACCAGCTGCGCAGCCCAGACAACTTAGAAAACAATGACACTGTGGCTTCTGTATTGCTGTTACATGTCACTGTATTATTTACTATGTATTTACTACGTATTATTTACATGACATTGTAACCTATGTATTGTTGTTACATGTCACTGTATCATTTACTGTGTATTTATTGTGTAGTTATTGGGTATATTGCCTAATTATTTGTAAGCCGCCCTGAGTCGGGTTCCCTGATTGGGCGGCATATAAGTATGAACATTAAATTAAATTAAATTAAATATCTGACTTTTGAGTCAAAGATTTGGAATTCATTTCCTCACTGTGCATCCTAGGACAGCCAGGCTATCCGGCCTTCATCAACCTGCACAGCTCCAGAGTGCCCCCAGAAGAAAGGAATGATAAAATGCTTCTGAAGACTCTCTACCTAGAAAACACTAGAAAAGGGTCATCATAAGCCAGAAGTGACTTGATGGCATGCTGCTGCTGCTGCTGCTGCTGCTGCTGCTGCAGTAGTAGTAGTAGTAGTAGTAGTAGTAGTAGTAGTAGTAGTAGTAGTAGTAGTAGTAGTAGTAGTAGTAGTAGTAGTAGTAGTAGTAGTAGTAGTAAGGCACCGGGGAAGCTACAAGTAACCCACACACTATGATCATAGAGCCATCTCCTGCAGCACGTATGAAATGAGACATGCAGGATTTAACACTGGAACTGCAATGCACTGCCACAGCCTTGAAGATATGGACAAGATGCACCTTCACAGCCAGTCCATCTGGCATGGCTCTTCCTTTTCGATGACCATTGGGAATCAGAGTTCCTCCTCCACTCATTTTGCCATTGGGCTCAATATGATGGTTTCCAGTGGTATTTCCTTCACTGAGGGGACCATCACCCCACCTAAAGGGGCTCATCTGCCCTTAGCCATTGGCTCCTTTAGGAAATCAGGTTATTTACCACCACCCAACACTCAACGTTGAGTTGTTGGCTGTATGGTCTACTCCAGTGGTCAACAAACTTGGCTCTCCAGCTGTTCTTGGACTTCAGTTCCCAGAAGCCATGATCAGCAGGAGTGCTGACTTGGGCTTCTGGGAATTGAAGTCCAAGAACAGCTGGAGAGCCAAGTTCGCAGACCCCTGGTCTACTCCATTACCATATTTTATTTATTTATTGAATTTCTATATTGCTCATCTGGGTGTTATCCCACTCTAGGTGGTAAACAAACAGGAAACAAATAACAACAATACCCACAACAAATCAGAACCCACCACCAACAAATACATCACAGACTAAACTAAATTAAACTAAACTAAACTAATTGGCATCTGAGGACATTGGGACTGAACCTAACTGATTGTGGAATGTCTGGCCAAACAAGTAATTAATTAAAGATGTAGATACTGTATACAATAAAACAGCTATAAACCAAGTCAGTACCTGCATTTCTTCTACACATGTTCATATCTGCCACTTGTTTCCATGTATTTGTCCCGGGATCATAGACTTCCACACTTTTCCTTACCAAAGGGCCATCATGTCCTCCAGTAGCATACAACAGTCCACTAAGGACACCAACACCTGCAGTACAGAGCACAACATCTATCAAGAGTTTCACAAAGATCTACTTATAAATCTCAACTATATGCTTGGTACAAAACCCTCTCCAAGTCCTATCTTGTGAGACAGTAGTGGTTCAGGGACTGAAGGCAAAGGTTCTAATCCTTTCAAAGGAAGGCAATTCATATTGTCAAAGTACTACTTTGATACAGTTCTACAGTTGCCTCAAACTAGACAAAGGGGACTTCAACATAAGACAAAAAGGGAGGTGCTATGGTGGCAGTTAGAGATTTAATGGGCATTTAAAGCTGCCCCAGCCCTTAAACCATATAGATACATTTTAGTAATCCATCTGACATAAATAAATGACTGCCAAAAAAGGTATTTTTTTAAAGGGGATCTAAAGAAAAAGGAAAGAACAAATTAATTACCGGTAATTTGTTATTTCCTTTTTCTTTAGACCCCCTTTTAAAAAACCAGTACTATCTGAAAATGACAGGAAAGTGACGCCATAAAGGGAAATATTTTCAGAAGCATCTGAAACTGAGTTTTGAAAGTAAATCTAGGGATTATTGAAAGACATGTGCAGTTACCTGCAGATAATAAATAAGAGAGACATGGAAAAGCCACCTTGGAATAAAGTACCTGCACCACTACGCCGAGTACTCATGTCTGATACATAAGACCACTCATTTGAAGCTGGATTATACTGCTCAACAGTACTAAGGCACTGGCGTGATGCTCCATCATAACCACCAACAGCATACAGTTTACCTAGAATAATAAGCAACAAATGTCATCAAAATAAGTTATTAAGAGAGAATGACTGTGAATGGTAATACTGTACTAATATTTTACAACCAGCATTTCATTACTGCTTATTTGTATCACTTACTTTTAGACAATAAATCCACAAGAAGCTTGCTAAGTATCAGTATTTCTAATGCCTTATTAAAACTTTATCATACACATAACATTTATAGATCAATTGCCATATGCGAAAGAAAGAAAGAAAGAAAGAAAGAAAGAAAGAAAGAAAGAAAGAAAGAAAGAAAGAAAGAAAGAAAGAAAGAAAGAAAGAAAGAAAGAAAGAAAGAAAGAAATTCTAAAGTCCTTGCAAATTAATCTTCAAAAGCACTGGCTAAAGGAGGAGTTTTGGAGTTTTACCCTATTATAGCATGTTGTCCACTCAAATTAAAAAAAAACCTTACTACATGTGGTCAACTCTTCCTCTTCTCTACAACTAAAAATCAAAAAGAGATATTGGGAATAGAAGTAGGAATACAGTCAAACTGAGATCTCTTTTAAAACTGAAAAAAATTCCAATATTACCTGGCTGTTGTAGGTTTTCACCTGCACCTTACCACCAAGTCGGCTTCCCCATTTTTTACATGGAAAAAGGTGGAAGCAGGCACTAATGGAGTAAATACAGCTGGTCTATAGCTCTTTTTATGGGCTGTACCTCCTAGAATTCTGCCTGGAGAATTTTTGGAGAATTCTGGAAGTTGAAGACACCACCAGCCCCACAAAATGGATCATCCCTAGGATTACACTGAGGAACAAAAAAAAATTTCTTGGTGCCTAAAAATTTTCAACTGATTTTGGGCATTTTGGGGTGGCTGACTCCGAAAATGCCATCCATTTTGTTCTAGCAGCTCTAGTTCATAAGATATCGATGATGTCATTATACATTGCTCTTATGACTACAATTGTATTTGCCTCACCTCCCGGAGGCAGGAGGGGTGGTGGAAACATCTTTTGGGGGTTGGGAAAATATATGGGTGGGCAAAAAAAAAGGTTGAGTGGGCAGAAAATGGGGGGGGGGGCGCAGCGGCAAAATTTCACTCCGCCCCGGGTGGCTTACACCCTTGCTATGCCTCTGGTTATATATGCAACCAGTATGGTTAGATTGGCCTAATGTGAATAAGCCATATCTAAAAAAATAGAGCTAATGGGGCATAACTGAAATCATTTTTTGAATCAGTGACCCAAATATAGCCAGAAATAGGTGAAAATTGTGAGGCACCAAAAT
The DNA here is from genome assembly GCA_030440675.1 of Furcifer pardalis. NCBI lineage: Eukaryota > Metazoa > Chordata > Lepidosauria > Squamata > Chamaeleonidae > Furcifer > Furcifer pardalis. Next base: position 90,550,695 of record CP126893.1, read on the forward strand.
CACTGTTCCCCAGTGTATTCGAGGCACAGGGATAAGTATCTTCAAGAAGGCCAACAGTTTCCAATTATTATATCATCCTAGCTTGACCATAGCTTTTTGCCTTAAAATTTGAGTCTTGGGTCATCCCTCTTATCTGCAATTTGTCCTAAGACCTTTTGAAGTCAAATGGATCTAAAGCATTCAACAAATGATAATAAATAACATCAATAGGTGCCAGAGAATTAAAAGCCTAGACCTTAAAAGTGCTGAGCACATGTGGGACTGATTTCCCCCCAACATTCCTATCACATCTTGTTTTCCATTAAGATCGTTTTTTATTTAAAACAAAGAAACCAGTAGTTACAATGGGTGGTGTACTTCTACTAATGTACACCATATTACACAAGGTAGATAACGATTTCGTTGTTTTATTGATATTTTGACTTCTATCAGCCCAGATGGTAATATATATGTGATACTTTCCAAAGCAGTAAAAAGTATACATCTAATGAGTGATTTTAGATTTGTAGTGCTAACTTTGTTTTAGATATAGATTCTTAACTGTACTGTACTATAATAACCAAGTGTGTCATATAAATCAAGTAAATAAACAAAATCCTAATCTGAACAATTCAAGAATATTTCAGTCGCAATTATGCTTACAGCTATCAAAGTGGAGATTTACACAACATTTGCTGCAACCTGCCTTATTTAACTAGCTGAGTCACATGCCAAGAGCTTGGGATATTAGTAACAAAAGGTTAAGACCTTAATCAGATAACTCAAAACTCTATAATTTAATTTAGATTAACTTTAGTAAAGCTTTCAATTAATTGAATGTAAGACTAAAGAAACGTGTTCTCTTTTTTATTTTAAGGAAATGTTGGGGAAATGTTACTATTGTTAGTACCATTTCCAGGGGCATTTTGTTTCCTTGTTTACCTTTCATTGTTTTTGTAGCTTATCTCAGCTTCCCCACCTGACACTTAACAGGTGCCTTGAACTACAAATCTCACAATTCAATTGTTGGCTGGGGGTGGTATGACCTGTAACCCAAACACATTTGAAAAGTGCCAGGTTGAGAATGCAGCTTTAAGAAATTTTTCTAAGAAGGTGAGGTTTCACTTACCAGTAACTGTCATTCTTCGAGTATGTAGTCTGTGAATTCATACTCTGGGTTCTGTGCCTGCGCAGGAGCCATTTCGGAGCCTTAAAGCTGATTGGATAAGTTTCAAGTTAGGGACTACCCACCATCTCCACCCATTTAAGGCGCCATTTCGCACTCTTTCGCTCAGTTAATATTAAAGCTATATGTTGGAATAGGAGAAAAACATCTCATCCACACAGCTAGAGTGGATAGACAAGTGGGGAGGGTGAATTCACAGACTACATACTCAAAGAACGACAGTTTCTGATAAGTGAAACCTGTCCTTCTCCTTTGCGTAGTCTGTGAATGCACACTCTGGGAGATTAGTAAGCTCACTTACTTGGACGGTGGGCACCCGTGGAGGAGATGAATCCAAGGAATGTGTTACTGGTGAGATGTCGTCATTGAAGAAGAACAAAAGCTAGCCGTGAGAACACCTCTGCCCAAACTGGTATCAGGGGTAGCCTGAGTATCTAGTCTGTAGTGTTTAGTGAAAGTCATTGGTCTAGATTATGTGGCTGCCTTACAAATATCTTCCATAGGTATGCTCTCTAAGAAAGGCTCTGGTGGAATGAGTTCACCCATGTGGTGGAGGCTTGATGGACGAAATGTCTTAAGCCAAATAAATGGTACTTGAAGTCAATTTCGAGAGTCTTTGTGATGATAGAGGATTTCCCTTGGACTTTCCTCGAAACTCAGCTGTCCTTTTTGTGTAAAAAAAAAGCAGTGCTCTTTTAACATCTAAGGAGTGCCATGCCATCTCTTGTTCAGAGGCTGGGTCAGGGGAAAAGGTTGGTAGAGTAATGGATTGGGCCAAGTGAAAATCTGACACAATTTTGGGTAAGAAGGCAACATCCGGATGGAGAACTACTCTGTCCTGGTAAAACTTTAGAAATGGTGGATTGCAACAGAGGGCCGTTAGCTCACTCGCTCTTCTGGCAGACGAGATGGCCACCAAGAATGCTGTTTTCCATGAGAAAAGCCTGAGATCAGCAGTTGCTAGAGGTTCAAAAGAGCATTAAGTATTGTGGTGGAGGGACTTTAACTTGTGTGAACAAATTCTTCAGTCCAGTGAGAAACCGTTAAGTGGTTCTGTCCCTGAAAGCATGTCCAAAATGGTCAGAAAAACATCTTGATCCAGTTCCCATTCGTGAGTGAAGGTGGTCTTTCTGCTGAAAAAGTCCAGTCGTGTCCAGTTCACCTTTAATGTGTATTCTGATTGGGAAGATATGGAACCACAAACACCATTCACACATGGGGAAGAGAATTGTGTGATTTAGTCTATTTCTTTTCCTCTTTTTCAGACTTCTTTTTCTTACAAAAAAGTTCAGCGGTGGTCAATTTCTGCTGAGAGACGGAGGACTCCTCATTTTGAGTTTATTGAGAAGCCGCAGGGTGCAAAGACAGAGCCGACATCATTAAGTGCACCTCGAGGTGATTGAGGTTATTTTTCAGTGCCAATTTAGTGAATCCTTGGCAAACGGAGCACGAGTGGACAGGTTGCCTTTCGCCCAAGCAAAGAAGGCACTTGTTGTGGCCATCGGTACTCGGAAACTTATTGTTGCAGGCTGCTTGAAGGCTGCTGGAGAGGCCATGTAATGGCGCAGGAATGGTTGAGAAGGCCCAAGAAGGGTAACCCTCTCTGAGCAGAAAAAAAATAGTTTGCTGCTTTGGGAGACTGAAATCTCCCAAAGATTAAAAAATTGAATTGGCTGAAAAATTGGAAAGTGAGCCGAGGGGATGCTATCCACCCGGACTGAGGAAAAATTGTTGAAATTTGGCTATCTGGAAAAAAAAGGCCGAGAAAAAATTATCTAAGCTTTCTCTAAAGGCTCCTGCTGCATCAGCAGAAAAAAGATAAATGAGGGAAAGAGTGTGAAATGGCACTTTAGATGGATGGAGATGGTGGGCAGTCCCTAACTTGAAACTTTTATCCAACCATCTTTAAAGCTCCAAAATGGTTCCCGTGCTGGCACGGAACCCAGAGTGTACATTCACAGACTACACGATGGAGAACCAGTTGTTACATTTAAGTGGCACTTTTCCTTAGTCAAAAGGAAATCAAAGTATATAATTTTCAGTTTTTAAGTCCCATTGATTCCCACTGGGCTGAGCTGCATGCAAGAGGCAAATCAATTAATCTGAGGTCCTTGCTTTCTCTCTCTTTCTTAATTAAGCCTAATCAAATCAAGAAACCATCCTAATTGTGTTTGGCTCTCATTGGGGCAAAAATTAAAATATCAGTCTTATTATTATTATTTTTATTTTTTCCAAGATTTGGTCATGTTTTGTATAATGTTTATAATGAGGTCATATTTAATAAACCTTTTTGTGGCTGAAATGAGTTTGCAGCCCTTACCATCCACAACTCCAACTCCAACACTGCTTCTTCTTGTATTCATAGGTGCCACAAAAAACCATTCATTGGATTTATAGTTATAGGCCTCCACTGATGCTAGACCTATTTTGAGAATGACAGGAAAAAAAGGTTTTCTACCTCAGCAGCTTAGCAAAATTAAGTCCCTTCTTCATCAAAGTTGCCACCTTGTTTTTAAAGTTCCCTTCCAGGCAGAGGAAAAGAAGGCAAACTGAGATTTCCTCAGTAGCCAGGAAGTTTTCTCGTGTTGCCTGTTTAGTAATACGCTTCCAGTAAAAATGTACACATGGGAGCAGTACAGTAAAACCTTGAGTTACAAATGGTTCTACTTATGAAAAACTTGCAATACAAAAGGAAATCTTTGGGGGAAATTGCTTCGAGAAACCAATTTTTTTGAGATACAATTTTTTTTTGGGGGGGGGGGGTCTTCCGATGCTTCCCAAGGCGGTGGGAGGGTGTTTGGAGCATTTCCACTTCATTTTTGGAATTATGTCATGTTTTGGCACCACCAGAAGCTTTCCCTGCAACCAGGAAGTGCTGGAAATCCCCTCTTCCCCTCAACAGCTGATCAGCGGGTACTTTTCCTGCAATTACCAGATGTGGTCACTAGATGGCGCTGCTGGAAATGTGCAGAATATGCATTGAAAACCAAAATTCACTTCCGGAGTTCAGAAAAAAGCCAAATAACCTTATTTTATCTGTTCAAATCTCTTTATAAAGGGGCCAAAATCCAGCAATAAATTCCAAAGTGCACTTTATGAAGAATTTTGAACAGGGGAAAAAAATACATTTTGGGGGGGGCTTTTTTTCTGAGCTCCGGAATGGATTTTTTGCTTTTCAAAGCATTCCTATGGGAAACCACATTTCAAGATATGAATTTTTCAAGATATGAAAAACCTTAAGGAATGAATAATTTCTTATCTTGAGGTTTTACTGTATCTCAGTTCTCATTAGATTACTCAACAAACATTCTGACAACAATATTTCATAAAGAAGGGCAGCAAAAGAAAGTTCAAAGACATTTGCGTAGAATGATATTTATAAACTTCTAAAGAAAATAAATATAAAGGAACTTGGGTGATATCTCCAGTTACATTTCTCTTCAGTGAAGCCAAAAAAAAAAGAAAAGAAAAAATAAGTCTTGCCTGTAAAAATCAATAACCCTTTCCAGTGAAAATTGGCATTTGGAGGTTGCTCTGCAAACCTAGGAGCAGAAGCACTAGATTCAAAGGGGGAACTACAATCCTTGGGACAAAGGATTTAAGGACAAAGAGATGAACAACTGTTGCCAACTTGTCTCAGCTATTAATTACCAACCTACCTGTGCTTCCATCAAATCCACCAACAGCATAGAGGAGTTCATTTAGTACAGCTGCCCCTAAAGTGCTCCGTCTTTCCTGCATACTAGCTATTGACGTCCACTGGTCTTTCACTCCATCATACACATCTACCGTTCGGACTCGTAAAGAGCCATTAAAACCTCCCACAGCATAGACTTTGCCTGACATGAATACCACCCCTGCATAAAAACAAATTGGGAGAAAGAAAGACTTAAAGACTACATCAAAATAAATGAATGATTCTCAGCGGAAAACTCATTTTAAACAGAGACCACCAAGAAACATCCCAGCATGGTGTCAATTTCAAGTGCAAGCCATTATGTCCAGATGCTATCTGCTAAATGTATCACTACCATCACTGACAAATCCTTTACGTTGACACCATGCATCTCTTTCTTAGGGATGTTGGCATTAACATGAAATCTCTACATTCAAGAGATTGCAAAAGCCATCTATCTAAAGGTTATAAATTCTATGTATGGTTCTAGCACCAGATAGAAGTGTTTCATAGCTCTCTCCAAAAGTCATTTGACACATAACACAATAATATCTGGGCCTTTCACCAACTTGTAGATGCAAAAAGAACCTAGAAGTAATTAAAATTAGCCGACTAGTTTTCTGACGCATGACACAAAAGTGTTTGCAATCAGGCATTTGTCTATGGCAATCATTTAAAATATCCTTTAAAGTGCACATTTTTAAAACATAGGATCTGAAATGGCTTTTAGTTACTCCTGAAATACAAGATGTAATCAGCAGCAGAACCTAGAAGAGGGTGAAAATTGGGGGGGGGGGGTATTTATGGAGTATTCAGGAATCAGATTCAAAAACATAACTTTACAAGACACAGCACTTGTTAGCAGAAGACAGCTAAATTTAAATGTCGCTAATGATTTTGACGCATATGTTACAATGACTTCTCTAACACAAGATGCAAAATGTACCACCCCTAATATTTGGGATTAACATGGAGTAAGGAAGTCAGAGATATCTGCTCCGCACCTGCTCTGGCCCTGTGGAACCTCCTGCTGACTGAGCTGTGCCTCCAGGCAGAACTTCTGACCTTCAGAAAAGGTCTAAAAACTTGGCTGGCACAGTGGGTGTGGGGTGCTGCCGGTGAGGCAGCCCACCGTACTGGTTTATATGAAGGTCATTCAGGTTTTTAGTCTCAGCGTTAAATGCTTTTATGATTTTATTGTGTGGGGATGTTTTATACTGAATGTTTTGGTGGTAATTGTGAGCCGCCCGGAGTCGCTTTGGCAAGAGGGTGGCAATACAAACTGAAATAAATAAATAAATAATACCTGCTCTACATCTCCGGGAAGGAAGTTCAGCAACCTGATCCCATCGTTCCTCATCAAAGTCATAACACTCCACACTCCGAATTGCTTTGGGCGCTTGCCCACCCACTACAATCATTACCTTAATAAGAAAGATTAAAAAGTTACACATTAGAGAAAGTCCCAAGTGATCAGAACATTTACAATAAGTAATAAAAAATATCACTGAATTGACTGGTGGCCTCCAATAGCAATGGAGTACAGTCTGCATAATAAGAATACACTCACCCAAGAATACATTCTCTTTTCAAACCATGGGGATATGGTATTTGCATATTAAATTCAGGACTGTTGCCAGGAATTTACTGGATAAAATACTGGTCACAGTTGCAGTCTAGCTTTCATAGGTTATCTAACTTTCTTTGCAAAAGGAAATTAGTTCAGATCCCCAAAGAGGTATGTTTTAATGAAACCATGTGATAACAGCCTAGGATATGAAAGTTTTAAAAACAAAATAAGTGCCAAGGGTGCTTAATGTGAGGAGAGGCAATATTTAACACAGGGAAATTAGAATGAAGTCAAGATTATGAAATGGAAATTAATTCACAAATGTTTAATGCTTCTGTATTTTATATGCAACCTATCACTTATGCTTTGAGCTGACTGCATTTGAAAGGGCCAAGTTTTAAAATCACAGCTCTCCTTTATAGGTCACTGGCTCCAGACACCTTCAAAACTATGATGTGACAAATAAAACTTTATGTCAAAAACAGGCTAGGCTGGGATACAGATGCAAGATTACCACATTCCTCTCCTTTTTAGGTTTTATCTTACTAATCAGGTTAGACACAACTTCCCTAATTCACACTGATCATGTTCCAGTGTGGCACAAACTAGTTTTCGGCACATAAGCAAATTTCTGGGGATTTTAAATAGCAGTAACCAAAAAAAAAAAATGCCTGGAGAGAAAAACTGATGCTAGAATATGATGTCAAAAAATTTCTGTTTGATACAAACAGAAAACAATGGGTTTCTAGATTGGTAAGTAAATGGACTGTATCCGAGTTTCTCAGTAAAAAGGTTACACTTACCTTTGGCAAACTAATTGGTGTTCTTGGTTTTGTTCTTGGATTCTTTATTAGCTGTCTTTGATCCAGTGGAAGTAAATGGTATTTCATGGCCTCAATAAGGAAGTCCTTGCATGTATTATTATTCTTAATTAAAGCTTCTTCTTCAACTGTCTGAAAATGACAACAAAGTTTAATACTATGCCTACATTCCACTAATATAAAAAAAACCTGTCACCAGGAGATTGCTTTAACTGTTGCTAATAATTTTAGTACAGTGGAACCCTGACACACAAATGGTTTGACTTACAAAAAAAATTGACATACAAATAGAAATCCTGGCTAAAAAAATTTAACATAAAAATTTTAATAGGAAAAAATTGGCATACAAAAAATATATGGTGACATGTAATGCCCTCTTCTGGTAATGCAATGTGTTTTTGACATATAAATTTTTTACCATACAAATAACCTCGCGGAATGGGAAAAATCGTATGTAAAGGTTTTAATGTATAGTCTTATTACTTATTCTTCCACATCTGACTTTAGAAATAGCAATTACACTTATATACTGCCCCATAGTGCTTAAAGCACTCCCTAATTTTACAAGGTAATTAGAATTTTTGCCCACAACATGGTAGGTACTGATCTTAATGACCTGGGAATGATGGAAGGCTAAGTCAACCTGGGTCTCCAGGTCACACGTCAGCAGTTTTGGGTGCAGTATAGCAGTTTTAGCCATTACAATTATTATTCTGGTCCCAACTGGGCACTATGATGGGAGTGCATATAGTTGTGTCACAGAGAGAGAGAGAGCTTTCTCTCTTGCTTCTCCTGCTCATTTATACATATACACACAGACTTGCTTCCTCCCATCTCAGATGCAGGAAGAGATTTAAACTTCCCTCTCTTCCATGATCAGACCTTTTGGAAAGAGGGAGTGGTGCTAATGCTATTAAGCCATGAATGTCTAAAGTCCTCCCTTGAAATGGAGAGAATTGCCATTAGGCTTCACTTACTCTTTTCCCAGCCCATCAGTTCCGAAAGAGTTGCAATCAGAGAGGGAGGGAGGCAGAAGAATGATACTTTTCATTCACTTCTTCTCTCCTGCAGTTGTGAAGCATATACCATATTTGCCAGCGTATAAAACACATCGGAGTATAAGACACACTCCATTTCCCCAGTGTATTTTAACAGAGGAGTGTGAGTCTTATACACCAGCAAATATGTTAACTTATAATTCAAGAGGACTAGATGTTCTGGGCACACAAGAAACATTGTGTGTATGCGTGTATTTTGGTAATTACTTACACATAAATGCATGAATATATTCTAAAGAGGCAGCAAATTAAGTGCCTTAACCATTAAGTGCTCCATTCACGTACTATGGAAATAAACTTCCACACACCCTTTCCCCCCAAATACAAACAATTCTATCTCCTTCTCCTTCTAGTAGCAAAGAATGGAACAAGCACTGTTTTGCCCGGTCAGCCATCTATTTTATCTGTGATGAGAATATGTTAGTTGTTCCAAACAGCATGTCCCAGGGAGCCAAAGTGTCTGCATGTTTTCAAAATCATGAAACAACAAGGGGAATGGGCATGTTATCAAAACATGTTTAATGCCAATCCTCTATTATTGTTTTTTATCTTTGGAGATTTATAAGTGACTTTGTGGGATTTGAGTGTGTAAAGAAACACTCAAAATAACCATACTGCAGATATATAAATTACTCACAGAAGATTATGACCCTCTTTTCCTAAGGAGAAGGGACTATGTATCACTCGTTCCAGACTCAATTTGTTGGTGAAAGAAACTCTAAAAGAGGATAACTAGTAAGCAGAAATTTCCCAGATTCCTCCTATTATTTTGACCCAGAAGCAACAACTGTGTATATCACAAAGTTCTTCAGAATTTTAGCAACCAGTCTATTAAATTGAACCTTCAAGAAGTGAGGATTTAGAACATGTTCATCTAGCAAGATGGTGAGCAAGGACTACAATTCTTTCACACATAGTCTTCTGATGGGTGCTGGAGCACAAAAAAGTGCCCAGGCATATATAATTTAAATCCTACAGATGAATACTGACCTGTACAAGGTAATCTCTGGGCAAGAGAGGGAGACGGACATGCTCCATCAGCTTCGCCATGTGTTCCAAGCGAGACTCTTTCTCATAATTTATCCAAGAAATGACAGCTTCAAATACCTAAACAGAGGAAGAAACTGTCTAGCTGAAAGCACATGAATGGCAAAGAAAAGGTAAATGCTAGAATGTACAGAACGCTGTTACCTTTCCCAACAAAGCAGTACCTATTTATCTACTTGCAATTTCTTGCTTTCAAACTGCTAGGTTGGCAGGAGCTGGGACAGACAGCAGGAGGTCACTCCAGTTTGAGACCCACACATGGGTCTCAAACTGCTCACCTGCCGATTTTACAGTTGTCAAGATGACAACATTTTTGTATCATTGATAATATTTATAGTGGAATCTACAATTTTTGTTCTGGGAAATACCGATTGTGACAGTTAGGGGTAAAGTACAGTAAAACCCCGGTTTACAACATAGGTCTGTTCCAACAGCCTCCGTCATAAAAATAAATAAATCATACACTGAAGCACATTTCCCCATAAGAATGCACTAAAAGTTTTTAAAAGCCCTGACCAGACCAATTTTTTTAAAAAATATAAAAACTCACCAAAACATCCAAAAAATGCCAGACGTGATCATCCCCCACCCCCACAAAAGCAACAAAGTGATCTCCCTACCTTTTCCATGCCATTGCTTCTTCCTGAGTGGTTTGTCTGGCCACTGGGGGAGCCCATTTTCTGCCCCTACCAGCAACGGGAGAGTCTGGGGGCCTTATCAGCTTGGTTCCGACCTTTCTCTGAGTTCCCTAAGCAGTGCTACAGCTGAAAATGCCCTGAGCACGCATTCCCATCTGGAGAGGTTTTCCAGGGAGCTCTGACAAAGGTCAGAACAAAATGGATAAGTTCCCCAGAGTCTCCCGCTGCTGGGAGAGGTGGCAGACAGTGTGGAAATAGCGGCAGAAACACTGACAACAACAGCACCTCTGCAGCGGTAAGCGATGAATTGTGACTTCTGGTGGAAGGCGCCATTTTAAAGTTTAAAATAGCACAATTCCCGGTTGGAAACCGGGAAAAAAATCATAAACCGGGGCAATAATTTCATAGAATTTGCCATCGTAAACCATGGCAAACGTAAACCAGGGCATTACTGTATCTTGCACCATCTTTACCATTCAGTAACAGGTCAGAATGTTTTCATTTGCCCAGAAATTTATAGTAGTGCTCTAGTGGTCAGTCTCTTCCATTGTTTAGCTGCCAGTCAATTGTTTAATTATGAGCAACTTCAAACACTTTGGGCAGAGGGTGGGGAGGGTAGGTATATTAAAAGATACTGAACACATTTAGTTAGACTTATTGTCTGAAATCCTGTTCACATAATTACTCCTATGAAAGAGTGATGATGTCACCAGTAAGGGGAGATTTTCCATAATTAAAGACTCCCCTTCTGTCCCACACCTTGTGCAAACTGCAAATAATCTGTTACATCATATGGAAACCATAAGAACTGCATAATGGAAGGAAGAGATTTTTGGTAATTAAATACTTCTTTATTTTGTCCCATAGCTCCCACACAGAAAAACATATTACCTGCAAGTCAAACAACCTATGGGAGAGAAAAGGAGGCCTTTAATTATTGGGGAAAAAAATCTTTCTCTGGTAAAGGGAGGGTGTGAGAATTAAAAGTCATCATCGGTAGGTCTTGCTAGTTTCTGATACCAACCGTTACTTGTATTCACCAACACAGTTAACATACTAACACACAAATAACTATAATATTCCATATGCAGAGCTTGAAAGAATCACTTCATTGAACTACAACTTCTGTAATCTTCTACTAGCAGACTCTCTTGCAGGCTTATATTAGCCAATATTGTAGTAGCACAGTTTAGACAGCTGCAATACATCCTCCTTAGAAAAGTTAGGAAAGTTCTAGAATATAATTCTTAGAACAATAATATGGCTTTCATACATATATGTGTGTGTGCTCATTGTATTCGTCTTAGTTTTTCTTTAATGATCTGCTGACCCATGGGGAAAAATCAACCTATGGCTAAAGCCAGGTTGTGTCTTTAAAAAAAATGTTTTAATTAAATGGTACCTTTTTTTTACTAACAGCAGCAGTATATGTTAATTTTGCCAATAGGTAAACTATGTTTAATGAAATATCTGATCAGAGTAGAAGAAATATAATCCTCCAGACATTACAAGACTGTTACTTCCCATTGGCTTTAGCCTAACATACCCATCCATAACAGATAACAGTTGTCCAAATATCATCTACGGTCACACAATTACACGTTCCTACTTTACAGGGCTAGTTTTTCTTTGCTCTGCTAGTCTTCCAAGGTTAGACTTTAGAGCTTTTATGAGTCTAACCCTGGACACCTAAAAGTCCTTGGCTTTGTATAAGGTGTTCAAAAACACATTGAAAAGTGCCTATCAGACTGTACCTTTTCCTCTGATGAAACTGTGAGCTTGTCACTTGATATCAAGCTGCAAACTTGGTCCAGACTTAGACTAAGAAATTCTTCACCAAGCATCACCTCGGGAAAATGCTGCTCTGTTCAAAAGAATCAGAAGTTGAAAGAGAAAGGGAAGATTACAATGAAATCTATACTCAAAGCCCACTGTTCCTCAGTACCAGACTAGGAGGGGGTGGGGGAAGAAACCTGTGGGAGGAGAGAGTTTACAACTTAAGCATGAAAGAAAACACGGGAAACAAATGACAGGAGAAAAACATTATGAGAAACATCAGTCAGGAAGAGCCAACAAGATGACCTAAACAGTCCTCCACTTAACAGCCTCTGGATTCAGGAGCCCCATTTAGCTGCAGGTCTTGCCTGAAAGGAGAACTTTGTTTGAAAGAGGAAGATTTATTTTCAACCAATTTCATTTTGGGTATAATTAGAAAAGGAATTAAAAAATAAAATGACCAGTTATAAACCATCAATGCCCAAATCTATGCTATCACTCTTTTTGGAATACGATTAGTGCTTTGCTTGATGTGCCAGGGAAAATATAGTCAAACCTTGCATAAAGAACACCTCGCTTAAAGAGCACAATTTTCTCTGAATGGTCGCTTCGCTTAACAAATAAAACTAATCAAAAACTCGCTTAACAAATAAATCGGGGTTCGCAATCCCCCCCACAATTGGTCACTTTCAATGGTGTTTCGCTTAAAGAGCAAACTCGCTTATAGAGCATTCCTGTGGAACACATTATGCTCTTTAAGCAAGGTACAACTGTACTGAAAAGCTGATAAAGGTATGTGAGGATGGTTGCCAACTCGGAGGGCTTAAACAGGGACTCAAGGAGAATGGGGCAATCAGCGACTATCCCATATGCCTCTGTTTCTGAAAAAGCAGGTGATAGTATACAAAAGCTTATACCAAATAAACTTTGTGATTTTTAGCATGCCTCTCTATACCAACTGCTGGAAAGCATCATCAGCTGGAGGCTTATTTTGCACTAATCTCCAGTTTTTGGCCTCCCCAGAGGACAACTAGTCGGCTGCCTTGTGAGCAAAATTCTAAACTAGACAGGCCTCTGATTCAACATGGGATTTCTTATCTTCTCTCATAGTTGAGCCATAATACTTTGAAAGAAGTCTGTATTTAAATGAAGGAAAGTTGAATGACGGAAATTACACTGTAAGAGAATTGCAACAGTAAATAATTAAAAAATTGCCACAAAATGGATTAGTTATCAATCTAAAATTTCATCATTAACTGCCAACTAGCCATACCAAATGCTATCTCTGCCATTGTCTTATTATGGCTCTGTCCCTGTGCTATCATTTTCTGACTTACCCCACTTGAAACTACATGGTAAAGACAAGCAGAAGTAGAATAACTATGATGCTACAATATGAATAACAGTTTGGCAGACAATGGTGTACCTTGTGAGATAAAACTGGGGTGGGGCTCTATCACCTCACTACTAAGTATGCAGTCGGGTGCTGTCTGAATTTCACAGACTCAGAGGTTCTCATACACAACAGCAGACTGTACAGAGTATGGAAAGTCATGGCTTTTCCATTGTGCATTTCACAAAGGCACAATGGGAAAGTCACAGCTTTCTCTGCAAAAGACCCCAGTTTTGATCTCAGGCATTTCTAGGCAGACTGGAGAAAAAGCCTGCTCTGAAACCCTGACAAACTGCTGACAATCTATGTCAGGGGTGTCCAAACTAAGGCTCAGGGTCCGGATGCATCCCCTGATGCCAATTCATCCAGCCCATGAAGCCCTCATTACTCCTGGAAGTGGAAGTAAAACATGCCCATACGGGCGCGTTTTACTTCTGCTTCCAGGAATGAGGAGGGCTTTGTAGGCCAGATGAATTGGTGTCAGGGGCCACATCCGGCCCCCAGGCCTTAGTGACCAGCTCCCTGAAACATGTGATCATCCCGCAGCCTGAAAAGCTTGGGCACCCCGAGCTATGTAGACAACCAGTGATGGGATGTAACAGGTTCTCATCAGTTCACCAGAACCAGTAGTAACTTTTCCCAGTGTCCCGGAGAACCGGTAGCAGCTTTTGGGGGGAAGCACCTTCGGAGCTTACCTTTTCACTGGTTCCCCCACTGTGCATGCACACCTACAGTGCTTGACGCGTATGCACGGCCTCCTTGCTGTCCTCCCAAGCGGGGAGGAGGAAGAGAAGCTGCTAGCCTGAAGCTCCCTATAGCCTGCTCCCCAGGGTAAGTGACTCACCTTTGGATGTGGTGTGTCTGTGTGTATTTTAATGTGTATTTAATACCTTTACCTATATTGACGTACTACCACAGTTCCTAAAAAGGCCTGGCAGCCGGCAGGCCTAGCGGCCTGGCTTGGGGTTTTTAAACAAAGTCTTGCTCATCAATAAGCTACACCTGTGCTGTTCCAATTGCTGTTCCAATTGGAGAACCCTTAAGGAGGTACAGCTGTTTTACATTTACATTAAGGCATATTATCCTAGACAACTGGTTAGGCAAAGACTTAGTACCTAACTTCTTTAACTGTTGAAAAGTGCCAAAATGAAGCCATCTTGTGATGAGTTCATTCTGTAGTTCCTTCCATCTGACCTAGTGTGAGAAAGATTAGCCAGAATAAGCTTTAAGCTCTGGTTTAAAAGTTCTGGTTGATTTGTGTTTGGGGTGGATGGGTGGCTGGCTATATTTTTATTTATTTATTTATTTATTTATTTATTTATTTATTTATTTATTTATGGGTTTGTGTTGTGGGTGCGTGGGTGGGTTGAGGGTGTGTGTGTGTGTGCTTATTTTTATTTTATTTATTTATTTATTGTAATTCTTTTATCTTATTTTTCTTGGCCCCCACCCATGACATCATGACATCATGATGTTAGCTCCGCCCTCACTGTGATGACATTACAGTGGGGTAGTAAAGTTTTTGACATCCCACCACTGTAGACAACCTTGCCTGGGGGGTAGCTGATAATGATGGAAGCTATAGACCAGCGTATCTGAAGTGCAGCATACTAGAGCAAGGCTGGTTTACCCATTCTTGAGTTGGGCAGACTAGTGATCAGACTGTTTCCTCTGGGCAGAACCAACCAGAGCAGCTTCCATAACAGCCACAAAACCATAAAAGAAAATCTTAACTCTTCCAAAGGATCATGACAATTGATTAGTTTTTCTAGCTAATAAGCACCATTGTCAGATATATTATGGTACTGATTCCCGCCACCCGTATTTCCTGTTTCACTTGATTCCGTCTTCTCCTATTTCTGTTTTGAAGAGGCACCTTTCTCTTGGCTCTTGGCAATATTCATTTGTTCCCCAGCAGATGGTGCTCATGGACAGACATTTCTGTTTTAACCTTCAGCAGAGCAGTGGCTTACAGACCACCCAACCTTTATTTTAGTAGGGGACAGGAAAAGAAATAATCCTATTTTACCAAGGCAAAATTTACACCTATATGTTTGTAATCCCACATTTATTTTGTTTTCAGGGACTTATCAAAGAGGAATTAAGTTTTACACAATCTCACAAGCTCCTTTCAGGTTTCTTAACATGCAGATATTTGGTTTAACCCAGTTAATGTATAGCCAAAGAATTCTGACAGCATGTTTGAAATACATTTCATTAACCCTACATAATACATAAAAGTTAAACAAAAATCAAGAAAGGCTAATAAAACAACAAAAACAGCTCTTGTAATTACCCAACAACATTCAGAATGTGATAGTTATCCAGTTACATATTAAGCAAGGTTTTAACAAAACAGTTTTCACCGTGAGCCATTTGTCCCAGATCAGTTTCTCCAAAGCTTGTTATGTACCAAAGGGAGATTAAAAAGATTTTAATTGGATCTGCAGGTAACTTGGTTTACATATAGCACTTCTTATCCAGCGTGTTTGCAAAGACCTATGTAAATGTTCTTGTGGAGGTCACAGCAATATCAAACTGGGAATGGCTGATTGTTCAAGAAATATAAATGTTTGCTTGAGTATAAAGCATTCTCAGTATACCTCCTAGCAATCTGTTACCTTCCCCCATACCAAAATTAAATCAGAAAGCCCAGATATGTCTCTAGGTACTGTATTCTTGTCTCGTCACAAGTTGTTCAGATATAATCACATTTATCCACCTTACAGATTCACCAGGATTATGCATTGTTTTAGACTGTGGATGGCAGACAAATATACTGAATATATACGTTTTTGCCTTTTTTGTTGTTTTGTTTACTCTGAAATACGGGACTATGGTGGCTCAAGTAGTTAAGATGCTGAACTTGACGACTGGAATGTCGGAGTTCGATTCCGGAGTACTGCACGAAGGAGTGAGTTCCCGTCTCTGTCCCAGCTCCTGCCAACCTAGAGGTTTGAAAGCAAGAAACTGCAAGTAGATAAATAGGGACCAGTTCGGTGAGAAGGTAAACAGCGTTCTGTGTACTCTGGTGTCTTGTCATGCCTGCCATATTTCTACCATTCAGTCTACCTAATTTCTACCACGGTGCTTTAAAACTTTAGAGGGTGGATCCTCAGGCAATTACAGCTGATTGGATCAGACTTTAATTTATTCTTCTCCTAAAGAAAGGTGGGAATTGTCAGACCTATCAAGGCCAACATATGGGCCCTGAGTACCACTCAGTAGAGGAAAATATTGAAAAACTTTAGCCTTCTCTAAAATACAGAAGACTATGGTGCCAGATTCTCTTGGAAAACAAGGTGTGTCCCTTGCAGTTACATTTTTAGTTGTTGGTACAGGGAGCCCCTTTTAAAAAAAAGATACTGGGGTTTCAAAAATGACCCCATGACTGTTGGAGTTTATCCATCCCTGCTCTAAAATATTTCAGATTATGAACTGTTGGATAGCTCAGTGGTTTAAGTCTGTTGTTGGGATTTCGATTCCTCACTGTACCTCTTTGATAGGGGCTATACCAGAAGATCCATAAGGTCCCTTTCATCTCTACAGTTTTACAATTATGATGCCCTAGCTGTATCCATGAAAGCATGGGGATTATTGGAATAGTACTTATCCTTTACTCCAGCTCTATATTAAAGAATAATTTTATCACATTCATTTAAAACAAAGCGGAATCAATGAAGCTGTTGTTGAATATCATAAATGGAAATTGCACGGCTGGACAAATTTCTCGAATGACAGATAGGAGTTGGACAGCAGCAGTCACTCAGTGGTATCTCAGAAGAGTAAAAAGACCCCTTGGCAGCCCCCCCCCCCCCAAAAAAAAAAAGATGGGAAAACCCAAATCATGAAAAGTTTTGGAGAAGAAGAGCATGGCAGCAAAAAGAATATAAAGCAAGTTGCGTCCAGCAAGAATTCATCCCTTGATAGTCTACTCAATCGAGGAAAACCTTCATTCAGAAACAAGAACATGCCAGAAGCCTGGCAAAGTGAAGCATTCATCATCAAAAGCAAGTGGGAATTGTTTCCTTACGTAAGCAAGGGGTAATGAAATGTTTCCTTTTCCAAAGGAGAACAATTTCATTTAATGGCTTGTTGCTCAATTTTGGCATGAAACAATGCCGTTGATGTTCACTGCCATATCTCTTTAATAGTCATTATTTAACTTTTCCTGAAGGGGCTAAAAGGAGCAAAAAAAAAAAAAGACTTGGAAGGATTATGTAGCACTTTGCTCATCCTTGTCCTAATATGGATCCTCTGATCAGTTTGGTATGTTATTTCAAAAACACTTAGCCAATTCAGCACAAAAATATGATATCCCTTTGAAAGCACTTTGGCAAGACAACCACACACATATTGCAATGGATGCACATTTTGACTCTAATATGCATGTCATTTCTAAAAGACAGTGCATCACCTATTTATTTATTTATTTATTTATTTATTTATTCATATTTATCCACCGCCCTTCTCATCAAAGTGACTAAGGGCAGTTTACAAGTAATAAAAGACATCACAATAAAAACACAAACACTACCTAAAAACCTCAAATAAAAAGCTGTTAAAATTAAAATTTAAATCTAAAAAGATTAAAAGCACACCAAATTGCTACATCTTACTAATTAAAAAGTAGAGGGAGAGAGGGGCTTAAATCATCCAGCGAACTGGGGTCATTGTGCATCCCATACCCAATACCTGCCCCACCAGCCACGTTTTTAGATTCTTCCTAAAGGGCAGCAGCTCCGTCTGGAGACGTAGCTCCGTTGGCAGGAGATTCTATAGAGCCAGAGCGGACACAGAGAAGGACCTCCTTCTTGTGCCAGAGAGATGCACCTCTCTGGCTGATGGAACAACTAGAGAGCCTCTCCGGTCCACTCTGGTGGGATGGACGGATACTATAGTGCAGCCAGAATCCTTTAGGATTCTTTATGTACACACAGGATACAACAGAGAAATTACCATGGCTAGTTGTGATTTACTATATGTCCAAGTCACTTGAGTTGGCAAGCAACCAGACACATAACCAACATGTGACTGCTACTTCATCAGTAAGCTGTGGTGACTTATATGCTTTTAAACACACACAAATAAGCACTATATCATAAACTTCAAGACTATTTGATTATTTGCTGTGACAATCAACAGCTAAAATAAGAGAAACACAAATTATCTGAGACAAACATCAAAAACCTGTTTCTGTATAGTACCACAATCAAAAGAATAATCTGCACTGATTAAGGAAAAAACATAATAGTGAACAACTAGCAGAACAATGAAAGAGACTGTTTATTCAAAAGTTAAGTCCCACTCGGTTCAATAGCACTTTCCCAAGCCAACAAAAATAACACTCAGATCGCACTAGAAACCAAATTCTTCAAATGTGGAATTTCTAAGTATTGCTTGCACTAGACGAAGAATCACTGGGAAACAGTGATTTTGGTGCCTCACAATTTTCACCTATTTCTGGCAATATTTGGGTCACTGACTCCAAAAATGCTTTCAGTTATGCCCCATCAGCTCTATTTTTTTAGATATGGCTTATTCACATTAGGCCAATCTAACCATACTGGTTGCATATATAACCATAGGCGTAGCAAGGGTGTAAACAACCCGGGGCGGAGTGAAATTTTGCCGCCGCCGCCGCCCCCCCCTTTTTTTGACCCACCCAAATATTTTCCCACCCCCAAAATAAGTATTATTAAAACAATCAATTTACGAATAGTGAGGCAAATACAAGTGTAGTCATAAGAGCAATGTATAATGCAGTGATGGGATGACAAAAATTCTACTACCAAGTCATGACATCACGGACGTCATGGGCGTGGCCAATGTCATGACATCATGACATCATGGCCGAAGCCGACGTCATGACGTCATGACGTGGGCGGGGCCAAAAATAAAAATAAATAAAAAATTAAAATAAACATACACACACACCCTCCCTCTCAGCCCACCTACCCAGACACAAATAAATAAATAAATAAAATAAAAACAACCACCCACCCAAAACACAAATAAATTACCCACCCACCCCAAATAAAAACCCCTCGCTTACCTTTCTTGGGACCCGGCACCCCGACTGCGTCCACAGCCGCCGCTGTCGCTGGAGCTGCCTGCACCCCTGTGGCGTCCTCCTCGGGCCGGTACCTTTTTAGTCCGGCTCCGGCCACGGCCAGGGGCGGCGGGCAGCAGTGGCTCTGGCGGTGGCTCCAGCCGCGGCTGCCGAGCCTCCCTGGGCCGTCCCCATGCCGCACTGCCTGCAGCTTCCTCCTTCGCCAGGCCAGGCGCCGCAGGCGGGCTAAAAAGGGACCAGCCCAAGGAGGAGGCCACAGGGATGCAGGCAGCAGCAGGTCTGGCGGCGGGGGGCGGCAGCTGCAGGCACCCAGTCCACAGGCACCCGGCGGAGGAGGAGGCGGCAGCGGTGCACCGCGCATCCCCAGGGCATGGGGCTTGTCGGCAGCGGACGGCCCAGGCAGCCCTCAACGTGCCGCGGGAGAGGTGCCCTCCTCAGAGGGCTGGTGCCGCCGCCGCCGCCCTGAAAACTCTAAAGCACATTTTTTAAAATTGGAGCTAAAATGGCTCCAATTGACTGCGCATGCGCAGAAACTCAATCTGACGCATGCGTAATGCGTCAGATTGAGTTTCTGCGCATGCGCAGTCAATTGGAGCCATTTTAGCTCCGATTTAAAAAAAAAATTCTTTCGGTGAGGCGTCCGGAACCGGACGCCTCAAAAGTGGACTCCCCTCCCGGAGAACCCTCCGGAATTGGTCCTACCGGTTCCAGGAAACCGTCTGGAACCGGGGACATCCCATCACTGGTATAATGACATCATCGATATCTCATGAACTAGAGCTGCTAGAACAAAATGGATGGCATTTTCGGAATCAGCCGCACAAAAATGCCCGAAATCAGTTGAAAAATTTTAGGCACCAAGAAAAAAAATTTTTTTTTTGTTCCCCAGTGTTATGAAACCTCTGATCACTTTACCCTTAAATTATAACATTCTGACACAAAAAGGTAAATTATTAAATAATGTGGGGTATACAGAAAGAACCTCCTTGAAGATTGTGGTATTTTTGAAACATAGTTAGCTGTACCGCGGGCAATGGCTCTCTTGTATTGCTGGCTAATCTCTCTCACACTTAAGCGAAAGAAACTGAAGAACTCACCAAGAATGAACTCACGAAAAGGTGCCTTCATTTTGGCAGTTTTACTTCTGACCTACACACGGAAGAATTAGATAATTTCATTTTTATAAATTTATCTTTCAATTGTCTCAATCTGGGCCATGTTTCTGAAGTTTAATTACTTCAATGATAAAGAATAGGTATCTTAGGCTGGTTTAAGAACTATATACAGCCAAACCTCGCATAAAGAGCGACTCGCTTAAAGAGTAACTCGCTTAAAGAGCAGAATTTTCTCTGAATGTTCGCTTCGCTTAACAAATAAAACCAACCAAAAACTCGCTTAACAAATAAATCGAGGTTCACAATCCCCCCCCCCCCAATTGGTCACTTACAATGGTGTTTCAATTAAAGAGCAAACTTGCTTAAAGAGCAATCCTGTGGAACGCATTATGCTCTTTAAGCGAGGTACAACTGTAAGTTCCTTTTACTGAAATCTGAATTCCCCAAATTTCAGCAATCCTTATTTAGTCACATACACCTCTTTCCTTTCTTAACACCCCTGACCTTTATCCTTTTGATCCTTATGACTGTGGTATATTTGAACCACAATTGGGCGTACCCCAGACAAAGGCCACTTCTTGCCAGCTAATCTTTCTCACACTAGGTCAGGTGAAAGGATCTATGAAATGAACTCACCAAAAGGTGGCTTCATTTTGGAAGTTTCACATCTGGCCTAGGCACAGAATAATAATAATAATGAGCAATACACTAAACTAGAGAATCAGATCATGGAAAGCACATGGTTGATTTTCACTGTTTATTTTAAATGAGCAAAGACTGATTTTTGTAAAAGTTTTGAAAATCCCCCCAATTTCATTGTAAGATGAGAAAAGTGCTGATGAACAGAAGGCACTGCGTAATCTTCCGTACAGTTTTCAATAAAGATACTACCAAAATGAAACTAAAAGAATTAGAAACACCGAACAAAACATGAAACAAAACATGATAAAATATACTTAAAAGTTGTATCTCACCACCTTTAAACTAATCACATTTAGACTAATCAGTTAGTTTTTTTAGATTAAAAAAATCTTTGTACTTTTACTCTTTCAAGCACCTTAGTCATATGAAGCAACTAAGAAACAAGTACTTTTCTTCCTCCTTTTTGTTACTGAAGCATGAACTTGTCCTCTAGCATCAACATTTTCTTATTTTGAAATAACAGACATCTCAGGGGCTGCTGCGATCACCTGCATAGGCGTTAGCCTGCTGCAACAGTTCAGTGCATGTATGCACATCTGCAAAGGCGCGAATTCCAAGGCAATTTGTGGGATGTAGTTGAGATTGAAGAAAATCACAACAGTTTTGTCGAACATCCATCAACTGTAACAGGCTGGCGGCTGGCAACAAAACCTGAATGGTGGAAAAGAAAAGATAAAGAGGAAAATATCAACTACCAGACATCTTTCATAGACAAATAACCCACTGTGACTCACCACAGCGTTCCTCAAAGGTAAACATTAAGCTTAAACCCTGTCCGCTTGCACAAAGCTGATGATGGCATCAACTATAGCCTTTTGTCTTATTTATTATTTTCATTTATCTGCTACTGTTTGTTCCATTGAGACCCCAAACACTGCGCAATACCAAAACAATAAACATAACAAAAACACTTCACATAAATGACAAAATGCAACAAGAACATTAACATATAACCTATATTACATGCTATGTAAGTAAGTGGTGGAACAGCAGTTTCTAGCTGCAGAAAGCCTGCCAAAACAACTCTGCCTTAGATACCCTCCTGAATCTCTGCAGCAGTGTTTTACTTCAGAGTCTCAGGAAGAGAATTCTAGATCATGGAGGTAATAACACACTGGAGGGATCTTGGGTGTTTGACATCTTAGAAGGGCAGTTCCAGATTATCTTAGTTGCACAGGGGCTCATTTGGGTAAAGGCAGTCCAGTAATCACAGTTATTGCTAATGAAAAGTTTTTACACACATAAACCCTGCTTCCCAAGTTCCAAGGCTTCCTAAGGTTCCTTTCTGTCATAGGGAAACCTTTGGTGTCAAGGTGTGACTTCTGTCACCTGACCATTGCCATAAGAGCCCTGAAGCACTTATAGACTCCAGGAATTGTATGCCCATCACACCAACAAAAGGTTGAATTCAGAATGAAATCAGGCAATCTTTTGTAATCATATCACAATTTATCTGGGTACCAAAGAGATTTTTTTTTCTTTGTATCACCAACTGCAGGCAACATCAGCTCATTTATTCCTACAAGCTTCATCTATCTATGTTTCTTCTATATGCATAAAATACTTCAAAGGTGTGAAACATCTAAAAGTCTCTTAACATTTGAAATAGCATAAAATCATGTGGTGGGCATGCTAGTTGAGCCATCTTGGAACTGAGATCCAAAAATGTAACTTATAGAAGTTCTATAGTCATGGAAGCACGCTATGGTGAAACATGGAGAACATCCACGAGCCCTTTGGCTCACCATAGATATACCAAATGTGCTCTTCAAAGTCGAACAAGCCAGCTAACCAAGAAACTCTTTTATTTCCACAGAAATACTCGTCATCTGTACCTTGACAGAAATGGAGCAGCTACACTGCACTGACAGGTCCACTTTACCCTACATTATTTTCCACTAATGGCAGCAAGCTGCTCTCCGACCCAAAGCCTGACACTGCTGAAAGAATCGTATCTGTATATGACAGGCTGATGATGTCAATGACAGGAAGGCATCTGGAGAAGATGGCTTGGGTTATATTTATATATTTGCTGGAAAGGACTCCTTTAAATTCCTGAAAAAGGAATTTAAAAGGTATGGCTCCTCAAAAATTAATTTCACTTCTTTTGACATGGAAGCATTCGTTCAGTCATTCACAACAGACAGAAAAATATCAAGCCTTTGAGGAGTGGTTTTTTCAAAAAATGTGGCAAACACTGTTAAGGCCTCACTTTGCCATAACACAGTGTTGGCAATGAGAAAAGGACTCCATCTGTCCAGTGCCTAAGTTCACTTCACATAAAGAGAACCTGTTATGTGCCCTGAGGTGCATTTAATGTACTATTCCAGAAATAAAACTCCAGCCCAGCATGTGAATATTACAAATCAGTAACCTTCTTAAAGTACACTAACCCCAAAAGGCAGCAATAAAACCCAGAAATTAATTATGAGTCTTCATGCCCCAAATAGATTTTGATTCCTAGAAGAGATTAACTTAAACCAGCAAATGAAAACTAGTTGTGGCTAGTTCTTTTGCAACTAGTTTATAGGGCTTACTTCATCATCTTAACATTCCTCTAGAACAGGGGTGCCCAAACTTTATGGGCCACGGGCCAGTCACATGGTTTAGGAGGCTTGGATCCGGCCCACGTTGCCAATTCACGAAGCCCTTGAAGCGCTTGTTGCTCCTGGAAGCAGAAGTAAAACATGCCCATACTTCCACTTCTGGGCTGGATGAATTGGTGTTGGGGGCCAGATCCAGCCCCGGGGCTGTAGTTTGAGCATTCCTGCTCTAGAATGGCTGAGTGCCAGATTTCCTGATAAAGTTCACATCAGTGGTTAACTGTTTATATACTGTACTACTAATTGCCACTTGCACTTCTAAGATCTGAGAGGAGAACAGGAAACCTTTGTCTCAAGTCTCACTTCTGCTACAAACATGCATCTGATGGCCTGGTTCAGATGCCATGGCCAAGCCAAACATTAGCCCTTAGCAGAGTGCCTGCAGCTTTGTTTATTCTTTCTTTCCTCTAGTGCCGTGTTTCCCAATGTGGGGCCCATGCCTCACAGGGGGACTTAAATTCACAGTGGCTGATCAGTGCTTTGGGGAATTGACTTAGGCTTCTGGGAATTGAAATTCAAAAAACAAAGGTTGGCAAACACTTCTCTAGTGCATTCTAACTGCCTTGTTTCCTGGCTCACAGTAACCGTTTACCATGTCATCCAAATCAGATAAACTACAGTAACCACAAAGCACAAACCACAGATTGAATTAAAATCTGAGCTGCTGTAAAGATCCTGCCACATGGCTACGAAAACGTTTGCAGAAGCAGACAGCGCTGGCTCTTTGGCTATGAAACAGAGATGAGCACTGAACCCTAGAATCAGATATGACTGGCTTTCGAGCAAGGATGGCCTTTACCTTTACTAAAGATCAAAACTACTTTCTATCAAAACAATAATCTGTTCTGTATTAATACAATGGTGAAATGTACCCAACCCCCCCCCCCACACACACACACACCAAATCGTTTATGTATGCAAAAAAGAATCAGTGCCAATTGTCAAATCAGGACTTTTAACATTTATTGTAAAACTATTAATCTTTTTAAATGTACTGATGCTAACGTTAACTTCTGTTCTCTCAGAAATGCATAAGAAAACTCTAAAAATTTTATAATTGTAATTTTGAAGTTTTTAACAATGGGTTTGGGTTTGGTTGTATTATGCTTTTATGATGTTGTAAACCGCCCTGGGTCGCCCCGGCGAGAAGGGCAGTATAAAAATGTGAATAAATAAACAAACAAACAAACACCTCAGATGATTGTGAAATGTTTCAGAAGGTTGGGATATTACTTCTTGCATATATAAAAATTAACATAGTACTGTAATGTTAAAATTAATTTTAAAATGCATTGGTTTGCCATTATTTTCCCTTCCCAATCCAGATGTGTTGGAAGGAACATACAGTAATACCTCAGATAACGCTAAGACTTGGTTCCACAAGTCTTGGTGCTATCCGATTTTTAGTGTTATCCGATGCATGTTAAAATCCTATGGGATGGATCAGATAACGTTAAAGCTCAATAGAGATACATTGTAACCGCACAGGCTTTAGTGGTTGTTATCCGATCCATCCCATAGGACCTTAACGTTATTCGATCCAATTCTCCTCCCCAGATTACTTAACCTTATGCGATTTTAGCGTTATCTGAGGTAAATGTTATCCAAGGTATTACTGTAATTACTTACAATATGTTAGTTCCAACCTCTGAACTAAATATTGTGATGTCTGAACCAAAATACTGTTTCATAAATACACTGTTATACTTTCCCATATATGCAGCCATTATCAAAGTAAGTAAAGGTTGGGTGTATCAATTATTGATACTCATCTACAACAAATCTAATTTTAATGCTATTTTTAATCCATATAAATCTGCAGTATAAATTTTTGGGTACACAGAAAGAGCCTCCTAGAAGATTGTGGTATTTTTGAGCCAGCTAATCTTTCTCACGGGACTGTGGTGGCTTAGTGGTTAAGATGCTGAACTTGATGACTTGAAGGTTGGCAGGTCAGCAGTTTGAGCCCTGAGTACTGCACAACGGAGTGAGCTCCCATCTCTGTCCCATCTCCTGCCAACCTAGCAGCTCGAAAGCAAGACATTGCAAGTAGATAAATAGGTAGACTTCGATGGGAAAGTAAACAGCATTCTGTGCACTCCAGTGTCTAGTCATGCCTGCCACATATCCACAGTAATGCCTGAAGACGCAGAGAGCACTGGCTCTTTGACTATAAACAGAGATGAGCACTGAACCCTAGAGTTGGTTATGACTGGCTTTCGAGCAATCTTTACTTTTACTTAATCTTTCTCACACTAGGTCAGGTGAAAGAAACTGCAGAATGAACTCACCAAAAGGTGGCTTCATTTTGGCAGTTCGCGTCTGGCTTAGACATGAATGAAGTATACATTTTGAAGTCAGATGGATCTCTGGTGTGTTATCTTTCAAGTGTGACAGAATGCATGAGGTAATGGAGTAAAGGAATGGACTGTATTATGCACAAAGATACATTTAAATTGCATTGTTTGATTGTATAGGTAATTAAGTTACAGGTCATTATATGTTTGTCAGTAAAAAGAAAACAAGTTCCTAATACAAATCTTGGAGCACAAAGAATATAATCACTCAATGCTTCAAACAAGTAAGTGCCCTATGTGTGAATCCAAAGGATTCTTCAATTGCATGGTTCTCTACTATAATAGACTAGATGCAGCACAGGGTAGTTTGTGGCTCAGAGGTGTCAGAGGTCATTTCCTTTAGCAATTGTATCAGAAAAGCAATCAGCCTTTCCACACAAGAACTGCCAAATCCTACTCCCACCACCATACAGTAAAGCAGGCATTCACAACTTACAGTCTGTGGGTCAGGCCTGGCCCCTGACTCCAATTCATCCAGCCCCAAACACCCTTGCCGCTCCCAGAAGCAGAAGTTAAATGTGTTCTGCACATGCGTGGCACGCGTTTAATGTCCACTTCCGTGTGGTAGGAACCATGTGACTGGCCTGATCAGCTGCCCAGGAGGTGTGGTCAGGCCAGCAGCATGAAAACATTGAGAATCTCTGGAGTAAAGTGTCTGTTATCTGTTCAAACTTTGACACAAAATGCTTAAATTCTAGATCTCGAAAATATTTCGGGGATTAGAGAAGCAAAACTGTGCTTCATTTATAAACCAATGTATGGGAAGCCTGTACACAATTATGAAAAATCTAACAGGATCCTATGAAGAAAAGAAAGTTTGGAGGCAGAAAATATTAAGAGCCAAAAGCAGACAAGGTAATCCTCTTCCTGGAGCTGCCTTAACCAAAGTAGGGCAACCGATGGGCTTTGGCCACACAAATATGTGTGAAACAGTTTTTTCCTATCATTAGATCAAGAAAGGCTTATAGTGACACACCTGTATTATTCATTTGAATTTTGTAGGATCTAAGCTGAATGAATTACAGTACTGTACTGTATCTGCATCTACAAAGAGCTTTTAAGAATTGAGCAAGCCTTTCTTAGGAAATATATCCAGTCCACCCAAATGTTTTAACATCATGTGGTCAGCCCTAAAGAGACAAGAAAGGAGATGGCCAGATCATCTACTTCAACTCTGCTGACATTTAGGAACACTTTGAAGACCTTTCTGTTCCAGGAAGCCTTCTCGTTGTCATACTGTATTCCAGTTATCAGCTTATTAAGCAGTTACTGTGCACTTTTGGGAGATAATGTGAGTACTTCTACCAGCTGATTTTAAGGCTGTGCTGATGCTTATGTGCTGTGTGTTTTTGGTTTGTTGTTTTTGTGTGTGTTATAATTTGATATTGTTTATGGTTTTATTGTTGTAAGCCACCTGGAGTGGTTTTTACCAATGGGCTGAATGACAGGGCTGTAGCCAGGATTCTAGATGTGGGTGGGCAAATGTTTTTTTCAGAATGGGCAACAATTCCTCTTTTCAATGCATTCCTATGAGAAACCACACTTTGCCAGAGTGGGCAAACTGTTAAGTCAGGGTGGGCCAAGCCCACCCTGGTCACCCCCTGGCTACAGTCCTGCTGAATGAATGAATGAAGACTGACGGGACATAACCATAACAATGGAACTGCTTAATACCAGTACATTTAAAAGTCATTAAGATACTGTATTACATTCCAATCACCTAATCCCTAGAGGAAAGATGGTTAACAAATTACAAGCACAATAACTTGCCCTGTTCCATAAAGCACTAGAAAATCCAAATTGAGAATTACATGGATGCCCTTTTATAGGCAGCATGAAAAGGGCTAGGATTTTAAATGTTCCAGCTTCCAAACTTCCCATGTGTAAAGCAGGACTTACCAGTAGATATAATGTGTTAAAAGTAAAACATTCACTTAGAATTTGTTAGACGAATATTGTGGGGTGGGGGTCTCTGACTCCCTCCTCTCATCTCCTTTTACAGGGTCCTGGCTTTCCTCCAAGAATAAGACTCTCCAAAATGATCTATGGGAGACTGAAGCCACTTTTGTTTTTTTGTTAGACAATTGTTAGACAACTGTGTTGAACTGATTTGGCTACAGTTGTTGGCAACTATGTTGAATTGCATTGAGTACAAGCTATGTGTCACCATAAACCCAGGAGTTTCCTGAGATGATGGACTGTGGAGCTAGCTTGTCAAGAACATATAACTTCAAACAAAGCTTCTTACAGATTTGTGTTGAAAAAGATGTAGGTAGGGGTGGTTCCAACCTTCGACTGGTGGGTGTTGTAGGTGATAATTTCCAGATACCTTGAGAAATGTCACTGGCTAAGAATATTTTGTGTGCAATAGCCAGATGCAATTATAGAGCTACAGTTGGGCTATCCATTACAAAGGTAATGTTAAAAACGATGTACTGTACTGTATAAAGTTCTTCCCTTTAGAGAAAAATGCACTAACATATGCTCTCTCCAGAAAACACAACCACTGATGTTTTAATTAATATATTTAAGAAGACCAACATAATAAATTAAATGTTTTAATATGTCAATGTCAACCATGACATGTTAGGTACTCAATTTCAAAATTTTAATTTGAATTAATTTTCAACATGTATGGATCTATGTACTGTATTAAATTTCTATACTGCCCATCTAACCAATAGGTCACTCTGGGCGGTTAACAGCAATAGAAGAACATAAACCTTATAAACTAATAAACAAGAAAGCATAAAATAACCAGTTGATAGCAGCTGGAACTAAAAATAATTTCAAAAGATCATTTCCTACACTATCAGAGAGTAAGCAAAACAAAACCAAAAACGATGTAACACTTTAAAGACTAACTACTGTATTTTAATGTTAGCTTTTGTGGATCAAGTCTACTTAATCAGATGTAGGAGTGAGATTTCAAGGCATCAATTTATTCCAAAAAATAAAATAAAAAATCCTACACTAGAGATCGAAGAGTAGACACAGTTATAGAAGGAAACCAAAAAAATATTCAGAGATCTCTCCTGGCACAGATTTCCTTGTGATTCCTCTATGATCTTATCTATTTACACCTGATTGCTCACCAGCCTCTTGCACATGAACATTTGGTTAAAGTGTTTTAAAGATTCAATCACAGATCTATGTACTAAACATAAAATACACATGTCCTTTAGCTCATCACACAATCTCTCTCAGCTATCATTTCTTAATATTCACTCCAACCCCAAATGTCTTTGCCATTCCAAGCCACACAATACAATTCCACACGGTACATTTATTCTTCCAATCTTCTTACATATGCAAATATATGCTCTAAACTGGTAAATCTTGAAAAATCTCATTCTATGCAATACTCCAAGTCTCGCTGTGAGATTCCCCATTTGAGACCTCCCTTTGCACTGTGATTTCCCAGCTTCCTGTGAAAACAAAATTCATGTCTCAGCATTCCTCATTATTTCCCCATTTTTTTTCCTATTGTTCTGCTCAGGAAACCACTAAATTCTAGATAGCAAGATTCACATCATTGTAGACAACAACACTGACAATAAGGCAGGACCATATATCACATGTAGAGCAGCTTGCATAGATGATACAAAACAGATCAAGTGGAACACATCACTCTTGCCCTTCAACAGAAGGGAAGGGCTAGAGGCCTATAACAGAAGAGATAGGCTGTAAAACCAAGTGGAGGAGCAACCCAGTTTATCTAAGAGTAGAGCTACCATGTTAGGAGCACTTCATTTCTCCCCCTTCTCCTTCAAAATATGCACTGATCATGCAGATTACTGGGACCATGGTAACTGCACTCTCAAATAACTAGAATCTGGATGAATAACAAATTACAAGCACTGTAACTTGCCTTGTCCCAAGCAGACATGTCTACTTTAACAGGTCACAGGGCTCATCTTTTCCATAGAGGTTGTTTCACTTGGGGATAATCAGAATTCATTCTGATGCACATAAATCATAATCACTGAGCTGGTCTCCTACTCAAGAAATCCCACGCAAGTCGTGATGACTGTGATTATTTTTAATCCTGATGCTTTGAACAAATGCTTCTAATGAGAAAAGTAAGCCCACGCTCCAAATTCAGGGATCAAATGGTTACTAAAATAGCTCTGTTTGAATCTTCAATCTAGCTTGAATAACTTTAACCATCCACTGCTTTTTTTATTTAATGTTTACATAATATATACTGAATGTGTATTCTGCATTTCTAAATGCATGGGAATAGTTAACATGTATGTGTTCTGCAAATAATCTACCAAATAGATGAACATAACTGGTGGAAGTGGTTTTATGAATGGGTTATACAACAAAGTATTCTTAGGCTTCTCAAATGTGTGTGATCTTGTAACTCTCTTTGTAGACACATTCACCTGAATTCAGTTATTTCAACTAGAGTAGTCCCACTGAATCAATGGGATTTATTTCAGTAGTTAATTCAGTGAGTATATGGGTTCAAATAAGTCACTGGATTTAGGCCATAAATCCATGTTTAGAGCTACATTCAATTAGCAAACCTGCTATAGTAGATCTACTGAATCAATGAATCTTAAATAAAAGCCATAGGTGTAATGTAGAAGTTGTCAATAATCACATGGAGGTCCACATTGCTAAAGACTAATAACTGAATTTAGCCTATACAGATTAATGATCACACAAAGACTAGAACAGTAGAGTAGCACACACTAGTTCTGTCTTCCATCTTGATTTTTCTATGAATGTAAATTTCAAGCACAGTTTAGAACACAGAAATCAAGGTTATTACATGGGAAACCTATATAGAAAATGTTCCCTGCAACAAATGTTCACTCTTAAGCCCCTGACATATCCCGTTAAATAGACTGCAAGGTGGTAGTTGGGTAGGAAATATTTAAGAAAGCTGTCTTTTATTTTAAGGTACCACTGCCAGTCAAAAACGACAATGCTGATTTAGTTGGGCCAGAAATTGACCCTTGAGCTGCTTGATATGTTCATTCATTCAACTAGAGCAGGGATTCTCAACCCGCAGCCCACAACACCATTTCATGTGCCCACCACCACCATCTCCACCATATCAGGAAATACCATGTGATGGAGAAAGGGCAAAATGGCCATCCGGCCTCCAAAGCTGTCTGAGGGAGTGTGACCCAGCCCCCAGCTTAAAAAGGTTGAGAACTCCAGAACTAGAAGGTCAAGACAATGCACTGTGACAATGGCTTTATCACTTTAAAAACTAACAATATGGTTTCCACAAACCAGGCTTAAGTCCTCTACCAAATTAGCTGGGAGTAAGCCCCACTGATCACAGTGATTTTTTTTTTCTAAAACAAAAAGAAATGCATTGGATCATGTTGTGAATTATTAAAGCAAATCACTAAAACCCTTGCAAAATACAGTAACATGTTTTCCAAGCCCATTTTCAAAATCAACAAAGGGATCCTGATAAGCTCCCCAAGAGGGAAACAATCCCCAAAAAGCTCTTTTAAGTTTTCCTTACCTGAACATTCTCTTCTGTGACCTCAATTTCAGCTGTGTAGATGTAATCAATCAGCTTACTTAATGTCAGTCCATCAACATCTTTGATCTCAATCTTCTTCGCTTTGCTTTCACTCATATCTCCTGAAAATCAATTTTAAGTATGCATTATTTCAAACGCATTTACTACTTATTTATTTAGCATTCAGTTTCACTGAACATATTTTTCTACCCATGCTTTTAATCACACAACAACCAGGCACTTCAGCATATTTTACATAGAGACTCTATTGCTTCTGATCTATAAAATACTCCATATTTGTCAGAGCAACCTGCAAAACTGTTTTACAAATGTGTTCTAGAAAAACACACTAGAATTTGGTGAAGTACTTTCCTTCTATACATTCAATGGAGGACATTCTTCCAGTGGTTGTCCTTCCCACCCACTTCCATAAGAAGGATATGATTCTTTAATTAATAAAGCAGACTCCAGGTCCCTGTGAATTCACACGAATGGGTTTACTACACATACACAGGGACTTGGGTGTCTGGGAATTGAAGTCCAAGAACAGCTGGAGTGCCAAGGATCATCATCACTGCACTAGTGTATGAGAGGGCAGCCCAGGAGTTCCATTCTCATCTCCAAGACATAGGAATAGAGCAAAAAACAAACAAACCAACAACCCTTATATTAACAAAAAGAAAACAGACAATAAAACAAAACAAAAAGTCAATGACCATGTTGACTAATAGTAGAACTAAATCAATAGAATCCTGTACCTGAAAAGGGCATGAGCTAGCCCCATACATTAACAGTGCTTGTTTTGGTATGGAAGGATGTCCTCCTTCCACCAGCAAGAAGGAATGTAGCATGGCTAAGTAACAATGCTTCTTTCACCTATAGTAGAGGAAGACATCCTTACTGGAGGATATAGCAAAGCTCACTTAGTCCCTTGAGTTGGTAGCACTGCTTGTTCTCCACCTCAACAATATGACTAATTAAATAGAGGGCTAGAATCTGCTTGCTACCACATGCTACAATACTTTGAATGCAAAAGCAGCTTCTGGTAACAGAAAACAATTCAGCCTACCATTTAAATACAGGAGTTAGTCTTTAAGGTGCCACAACTTTTGTTACTCTCTAATAGTCTCCATTAGTCTACTAAATACTAATTACATTGTAAACCGCCCAAAGAGTGCACCAAGTACTATGGGGCGGTATATAAGTGTTATTGCTATTGCTCCAAACTGTGTAACATTCACTCAAATATAAAGTTATAATTATGGCTTTGAAATTTCCTTTCCAATTAAGACTTTAATTTCATCTGAGGAGGAAATCAACCATCTTCTATCCCATCTGCCCACCTACATATAGCCTCCTGTTATCCTTCCCATCCTCTTTTCTGACATATTGCTACTACTGCTGGTCAGGAAGTAAGAAGGTACATTTCTGAGTGCTCTCTCCTCCAGCCCCTTCTCTTCTCCTTGGCCCCTCCTGGCACGTCATTTAGCTTGTTAGCATTCAGCCAACTGCAAAGAAGGAGAGAGAGATTCCTTTCTGCCATTGCTTCTAAAATAGTAGCAAGCCAAATTGACAGGTGGGAAGGAGAGGGAACTCATTGTCTCTGCATTCCTCAGTTATGGTAGCTACACAGTTCAACTGGAACGGGCATGACCTCTGCCCTCTGGATTCCCAGGATTTGTATTTTGGCACAGCTATTAGAAATCTCAAGAGCTGCCCTCCCAAACTACAGATCCCAGGATTTCACAGGATGTTGTGTAAGATATAATAGTATCAAACTGCCATAACTATGCAGTGTATATAACACTTTCATGTAAGTACAAAGGAGAGATGAGCCTGGAGAAAGAACTGGGATCTGTAACCCTCCTAATAATGTAGCTGGAAGTTTACTAAGACCAATTATGGTTCATAACTGAAATATAGATAAACCAGTAACTGTTGAGAAAAATACCTCAGATTTCCAAAACCAAATTATGAGCTTAACCAGGGGTGGTTGGCTAGCTAGCATGATTGCTATTGAGCATTTCATGAGAAATAGAGCTTTCTATGGTCCCCTTGAATAAATGCACTATTCCACTCCATACCCACACCATTCTTGTATGCAGTCAGTCAGTCTTACAAATTCCACAGGTTTCTTGTAACTACTATAGTTCTTGTTATGCATATTTCCCCCTTCCTGCTCTCCCTAAAAACTAGTCATGTCCTACTGTATTTGCTGACAGAAGGCCTCTTTTCCTCTACCACAGGAAGACATGCCCTTTGATTTTTGAACTTCCAAAAAATACAGTGATACCCAGGTTTACGAACGCCTCAGTTAACTAATTTTCGGTTTACAAATGAGAATCCATTGAAAATAATGCCTCAGTTTACTGAATTTTTTCAGAACGGATTAATTGGTTTTGATGCATTCCTATGGGAAACTGCATTTCAGTTTACGAATTTTGTGTTTCAATGCATTCCTATGGGAAACCGCAAAATTCATTCCTACAGGAAACTGGTTTACAAATTTTTTGCAATACAGTCAAACCTCGCATAACGAGTGCTTCACTTAGTAAAAAAACTCGCATAACGAGCAAGTTTTTTGCTTAGCGGTCCGACTCACATAACGAATTTTTCGCTATGCGAGTTGGACTTTCCCTATGGAAAAATTCGCATAACGAGCGTTTCTATGGGGAAAACTCACATAGCGAAAATTTTTCGCTATGCGAGTTTTCCCCCTTGAAACGATCGTTATGTGAGTTTTTCCATAGGAAAAGTCCGACTTGCATAGTGAAAAATTCATTATGCGAGTCTGACTCGCATAGCGAAAAACTTGCATAGCGAGCAGCCTCACAGAACAAATTAAATTCGTTATGTGAGATATGACTGTACAAAACATCCCGGAGAACGTATTGGATTCGTAAACCGAAGTACCACTGTATATGCTACTGTGTATTTTATAAACTTTCATCTATGACCACAAAGGAGTAGAATTTTGCCTATGTAATAAGAATTGTGTAAGCAATTATATTCTCATAGATATCACACTTAATGTGTGTTATGCTTACATTTGGGCACAGCACAATGCAATTTCCCACTAATGAAACCTACAATTATT
Organism: Furcifer pardalis; assembly: GCA_030440675.1. Taxonomy (NCBI): domain Eukaryota; kingdom Metazoa; phylum Chordata; class Lepidosauria; order Squamata; family Chamaeleonidae; genus Furcifer; species Furcifer pardalis. Next base: position 90,585,280 of record CP126893.1, read on the forward strand.
GGAATTCTTTACATGGCCCATGCCACTGTTACCAGCCCATGGAGCACTTCAGTAGCAATAGGACTTTGGGGTTTCTAGGACTTCCATTCCCACAATTTGCTCAGGACCATGCCCATCCCCCACCTTCCCTGGATAGAATTCTGAGTTCAGCAGAGCAGAAAATAGAGGGAAAAGTTATTGTTCCTGGCCTTCTTTTTTGATTCATTCTATGTGTTTTAGCTTTGAAAATGAAGGGAACACCCCTGTTCTTTCTGCAACTCCAATGCTCCATGGGAAGTATAGTTTTGCTATAGCACTCTGGGTGGTGTTCAAGCAAATATCAAATAACACGACAGACCACAGAACAAATCAAAACAGACAAGTGACAAATATGTCTCAAAATAAAATAAAATAACTGGTGTCTGAGGGCATAGGTGATCAACCTGACTAATTTTATAGCCAAAGGAACAAGACCCTGAAAGGGCTCCTTGAACAAGAAAGTTTTTAATTGCTTTTTAAAGAACTCCAATGATTGGGCCTGACACAGCTCCACCGGTAGTGTGTTCCACAGTGTTGGTGGCGCCACTGAGAAGGCTCTATTTCTATTTTGAGCCATCCTTGCGGTTGGCACCTGAAGCTGCGCAGATGTGATAAATGGGTGATGCAGGGAGTAGTTCTGAGGGAGAGACAATCAGACAAATAACAAGGTCACAAACCACATAGGGCCTTATATGATAACACTAACACCTTGTATTTGACACAGTAGGCAACAAGTAACCAGTGCAGACCTGCCAAGGCTGGGGAAACATGATTGAATTTCTTTATGCCTATCACCAGCCTGGTTGCTGCATTCTGAACCCACTGTAATCTCCGTATCAGACACAAGGGCATAAATGCGTAAGACCATCCTAAGTCTTGCTTCCAAGGAATCTGTAGTTTGCTTACCAACTAGGCAACTATTTGCCACACTATTTTGCAACGCGATCATGCTCACAGAAACCTTCCACGGCTCATTGTTTGGAGATGGTGACCTGAGGGGAGAGAGGTCGTCCAGGTGTAGCGTACTAGCTACAGGGCTGATATTTTGGAGTTGTGGGAGTTGGAATAGCCCTCATCCTGGGGAGAAGAATTTCATCAGGTGTTGAGACAGTCACACCAACCCCGTTCTCACCTCGTTGGCAGGCGCCACATGGAACACCCCACTGGAGGGTCCATGGGACCGAAACAAACTCCCCAAGTTGAACTCTCTGGGTCCTCTCACCAAGGAAGGAACAAAACCACTGCAGTACAGTGCCTGTGATTCCCAGCCCTAATAAGCTTTCCAGGAGGATACCGTGGTCAATGGTATCAAAAGCTGCTGAGAGGTCCAGGAGCACCAGGAGAAATGAAACTCCCCTGTATGCCTCCCGGAGGTCATCTTGCAGTGCAACCAATGTAGTCTCAGTGCCATGGCGAGGCCTAAAATCCGAATGGAATGGATCCAAGTAGTTGGTTTCATCCAAGAATGTCTGCAGCTGATCCACCACGATCCTCTCGATGACCTTGCCCCAAAAGGGGATATTTGCTACAAGTCTAAAGTTGTCTAAAATCTCTGTAGCTAGATTTGGCTTCTTGAGAAGTGGGTAAACAACAGTATTCTTCAAACAGGAGGGCAGTTTGCCCTCTCACAGTGAAGAATTAATGATGTTCTGCACCCACTCCCCAGCAACCCCCATATATTTTACTAGCCACGATGGACAAGGCTCAAAACAAGTGCCTTGTCCACCTCCCCAGATGACACAGAATGAAACTGATCCCAAGAATCAAGACCAGATGGTTCATTAGACATCCCAACCTGATCTACTCTGTTAAGAGTGGAGTTCAAGTCCCGTCGAATGGCCTCAATGTTAGATCTAAAATGATTAGCAAAATCTTCACAACTCTGAAGACTGTGGTGAGGTCCACTTGAGTAATCTCCTGCAGTCAGGCCATGGACTATCCTGTACAGCTCCACATGTTAGTTTGAAGCCTCTTGAATCTGTTGGACATTATAGGTCTTTCTAGCCCTCTTTATATGTTGCAGATATATTGAGATTGATTGTTTAACTAGTCTCAATTTCTCATCTGAGGGAGCTTGTCTCCATTGCTCTCTAGCCTTCTCCTTCACTGCTTCATCACTCGTAATTCCTCAATGAACCATGGGGATGACCAAGCTCTGCAGTGGAGAGGGCATTTAGGAGCGACTTCCATTTTTCACCCATTTCGGGCTCCCCGCCGCCCCTGCCACATCCAGGAAGGTTGAGGGACCCAATCCACACTGTTCCCAACGTTCCCCACCCTCCCCAGCCGGTGCAGTAAGCCAGAATGCCAGGATTCAAATCCCAGTGTTTTGGTTTACTGCAGCAGCCGGGGAGGTCGGGGAGCTTCAGAAACAGCATCGATAGGGTCCCCCGCCCTTCCCGGACGTGGCAGGGGTGCTGGAGAGCCCGAAATGGGTGAAAAATAGAAGTTTTTTTCCCCCTTTCAGGCTCTCGGGCACTCCTGCTGGCTCTGGGGAGGTCAGGGGAGGCAGGGTGGCTGGGGAAGCCGACAGGGAGTCCCCTTGGGCTTCCCCAGCCATCCCACCCCTGCCTCCATAGCTGCGGGGTGTCTGGGGAAGCCTAAAGGTACTCCCCTGTTGGCTTCTCCAGCTGCCACCATTCAGAGAAAATTCTGCTCTTTAAGCGAGTTACTCTTTAAACGAAATGCTCTTTATGCGAGGTTTGACTGTATTTTCAAAATGAACTTCAGTTTCCCTAACTTTGCAACTAAGTGATTCCATGTTATTATACCTTCTGCTTGACATTTGTATGGCATGTGTTAATTTTTTCATCAAGGTAACTCAAACTCTGCATCATCCATAAAACATGCACATATGTATTCAGATGTTTGCCGTATTTGAATAAAATCTATTTCTGCTAGTCCCAGTGGGGACAAAACACTGAGAATAGCACAGAGACACTGCATTCTGAAGACAAAAGGACACCACTTCCACTTATCCCTGCTCCATCCTTGGCTTTTGACAGAGGCTGGCTGCATCATTTCAGGCCCATTGTTTGATGAATTCAGATAGCCAATTTGGCACATACAGTAGATAAGGTTTTCCGCATTTCTTTAATCAAGGGGTTCTCAAGGTTTTTCCACCACAGGCCGGACAACTCCTCCTCAGATAGCTGAGAGGGCTGGACATGTGGTTTTCCCCTGCTGCAAGTACATGTTTGGACACGCACGGGCACATTTGCGCATCCGCTTCTGCTGTTTTTGCCACAGGCTGGATGAAATAGCATTGAGGGCCAGGGCCAGCCTGTGGGCCATAGGTTGCGAATCCCTGCTTTAATTGCATACATATTTGGCTTTAAAAAAAAACAAGTTCTGGAGGATGCACAAGTAGCAGTGTCTGTCCTAGACGTTGCTTTCTGTTTTCATTTCAATCCAATGGTTTTTAACTAGTATTTATTTTTCCAATTGTTTTGTTGTCATGTTCAGACTGGAAGAGGCAATTTTCCAACCCAGCCTTGCCCTCTGAACTCTAAGGACGGAAGGAAGGTTTTATTTTATATATGTTTTATTTATTATGTTCATTCCCCAGGTTAACATTTCAGTGAGATGGGCAGTACAGTATAGTCACAGAATAAAGCTGCTTGTTAGTTTTGGAGAAACCTGATTATGACTTTAATATGAATCAGATGTAAAATCTTATATGTATAACATCAAGTATCAAGAAGTGAATTCTTGCATGTATAGAGTGCTAAAATAATTAAGGGATAAAAAGTACTTTTACTGAAAATGGAAATGCTTTTAAAATAAGAGGCTTGAGCAATAGTTTGTTAAGGTCATTGCAAAACAATTGACTAACTCTTCAGCTAAGCAAGATCACTGTACCATAACATTCCTGACAGCTGGACATGTTTTACAAATGATAACAAAGCAAAAACAAAGAGTGCAAGTCTTTAACTTGCACTCTGTGTTGCTACAATATTCTGGTTTTCCAGGTCTCTGGTTTTCTCTAGCCTTTGCAAAGTATGAATGTTTATCATTATAATGATAGTCTACCAAGTTCAGAATTACAGGCCCTTGGAGTTTTGTAAAGTATTTTAAAAAGTTCTAAGTGCACCAGGCCACTGGACCTGCTGAGGCAGCTTCAGGGCTCCAGCTGCTAGGGACACAGCTCTGATTAGACCCACACAATCTGCTACAACTGCTGGAGCCCGGATGACCTCCACCTGAGGGATGAGGTACAGCTGTACCTCGCTTAAAGAGCATAATGCATCCCACAGGATTGCTCTTTAAGTGAGTTTGCTCTTTAAGCGAAACTCCATTGTAAGTGACTGATTGTGGGGGGGATTGTGAACCCCGATTTATTTCTTAAGCGAGTTTTTGGTTGGTTTTATTTGTTATGCGACGCGAACATTCAGAGAAAATTCTGCTCTTTAAGCGAGTTGCTCTTTAAGCGAGACGCTCTTAATGCGAGGTTTGACTGTATAGAAGAACAGCTGCTCCCCCTAGAAGCAACCTCTGCAATAAAGGTTATTGAATTTGTTGTGGTGCTTTGTATGGATCTCCTTGTCTTTGCTCCAGCCCTCAAGTTACTCTGGTTTGGTTGCTTCCTTCCTCCCTTGACTGACTTGGATTATGCCTTTTCTCCTGAACCAGCCTCCGTTCCCCTGACTGCTCCTTGCACTTGGAGAAGGCTTGCCATTTGACTTTTAGCTTGGTTGCCATGGTTCCTATGCTGTTAGCCAGCCACCTACATCCCAGACTCTGACACTGATAAGAATATAAATAATGGTCAGAAAAGATGGCTATGGTACAAGATCTACACAACTCCAAATGGTGCTACGCCACACACATTAGAGATATTTTAAAATATTTTTATTGTATTTTTAGGGGTACACAGAAAGAGCCTCCTCAAAGATTTTGGTATTTTTGAACCACAATCAGGTGTATCTCAGGCAACGACAATCTTGTGCTGGCTAGTCTTTCCCACACTAGGTCAGACGAAAGGAACTGGAGGATGAATTTGCCACAAAGTGGCTTCATTTTGGCAGTTTCATGTCTGGCCTAGACACGGAAGAAGAATTGTCGTTTTTGAGCTACTGTATTTTGGACTGAATTCTGATTGAAATGTGTGCCTGTAACATAAGTTTATTTTTCATATATTTTTAAAGTAGTTGTGCCTATAGGTTTTTTCATAGTTGTAAGGCTTTTTGGATGTTTTCAGTATTGTGTTTATGAAATACAGAAGCAATATAGATAACCAAAACTTGTAGAATTAGACAAGCTAATGCTGCCTGAAATCATTATGGCAGTGAAAAATTTATACTTTGATACCCAAATAATTTTGATATGATTGGAAATGACTGTCTGGTCTCATTCTGGATTTAACACTTTACTGGAAATAAATGCCAGCTGTGATGATCACAAGCTTCTGACTTTTTCTCTAAAGTTCTATAAAATTCTGTAGAGGTCTTGGGACAATGATCAGGTGTCTGATGCTCTGACCTGACATTTTTGGTGAGCCAGCCAGGTGGATCAGATACACTGGCATCTCTTGTTTCTGTTTATTCTGTTAATACAGATGGGACTATTGTACATGTTTTGGTTCTCTTTTTATCAAAATCAAAATGATTTTGCTCTGGCAAACCTAAAGTGATAGTTGACCAGTATGAACATAAACATCACATTATGCTTACTGAGTGAATGTTATCCCTGGGACTAAAAAAATTAATCAATCAACAACTTATTAATAACAAACCTGATCTGAAGCAGTAAGGTAGAAGACTAAAGGTGGAGTGCGATACAGTAATACCCCGGATAACGATTGTACTATATAGCGCTAAAACTGCATAACGTTACAAGATTTTTGGAAAAATCTTGTATCGAATAACGCAATTTTTAGCGTTATCCGGAACAATCGGGGTGTGTGTGTTGGATTGGGTAGAACATCTACCCAATCCAACCCCGCCAGGGCCCGCCCGCCCGATGTTTGGAAAGGGTATGGGCCCCCATACCCTTTCCAAACATCGTGCAAGCGCGCGCCTGTCAAGCGCAGCTTGGGGAGGATACGGAGAAAATCTCCGTATCCTCCCCAAACCGCGTTTGGCATGGGCACGCCAACACGCCCGATGTTTGGAAAGGGTATGGTCCCCCATACCCTTTCCAAACTTCAGGCAAGCGCACGCCTGTCAAACGCGACTTGGGGAGGATACGGAGAAAATCTCTTTATCCTCCCCAAACCGCGTTTGGCGTGTGCGCGCCAACGTGCCCGATGTTTTTTAGCATTGTTTGATGTATACCCCGGACAACGCTAAAAACTGGATAACAACATGACTTGTGGAACCAAGTCATAATGTTATCCGGGGTACTAGTGTATCTGCAATTACTACAATTTATTCTTGGAGGTTTTATCTTACAAATATTAGCTTGGAAATGTTAACTTGCATCATAAATGTTATTTTAAAAATTCTGCCTCACATTCAGTGATATTTCATTCTGTACCTTACACTACAGTGATTTTTTAAAAATAAAACTCTTCCAATTAGGCCCCCACATGCTTTTAAAGTTCTTTTTTTAAAAAATTGCTAGTTAAAATTAGAAAAACAAACCTTCTAAAATGCAATGTGTAAGTAGTATAAAATTCTAGCTACTTTAAAATGTCAAAAATCATCTGCAAATATAGCTTTAATACTCATGTATAAGAATAATATATCTTAAATTGAGTTGAATGTAGGGTTTGCCAGAGTATAAAATCTTACCTTCCTCCTTCTCTCTTCTAACTCTTTCTTCACCTGAGGTATTTTTATATGTTTCCTATCAACCAAAATAATCTGGAGTCTGTCCCCATACAATCACATGTCCATTCAACATTCCCATATTTCTGCTTACATAAAGAAGAGATAAAATGTATAAAAATTATTCTAAACTAGTCTAACCTTACTTGCAAAGAAAATGACACCCCCAGGGCATTTGTATCCAGCCTGCCTAGCACCAGCAGTCTTAAAACAGAAAAATATCTTGCTATCTAAGAAAGATTACAATCATGAAAATTAAAATTTATCTTCTAATCCAAGCCAAACAAACAACTCGCCTCACTATGCTGGCAAGATTAACAACTCTGGAATATAAATTTCATTTAATTCCCAGATCATGTTTTCCTCTTTTGCTTCTGTAGCAAAGAATTTCATCAACTCTTCTTCCCACCAGCGGACAGGAATGGCATAATCACTGTACAGTACTTGTAATACGGTTTTCTATACCTTGTTTTTAACTTCCAAAAATCGTATTTCATGGTTTACAGCATTTGTGAATGCATTACCTTACCACGTCATTCTATTCTGCTTTTGTTTTTCAAAATATTTATATCATTAAAGTGCCAGAAATACGCACCAATGAGGACTTAAGTTTGGCCAACGACAAAGCCAAGAAAGTGGCTTCATTTTGGCAGTCCAGGGTTTGATCAAGACAGGAAAGAAGAATCACTAAAGTCACTAACATTCATAAATATTTCTGCTAAGGGATTCAAGGTCAAAAGAAAAGCAGTTCCATGTTCTTTTAGAGTGGAAATAAATACAGCAAGCAGTTTTGAATATCTAGAAGAGTATGCAGAACTGGAAAACTAATTTACGGGGAGTACTAAAGTCTGGCCGCAAATTAATGTATGCACAATGTGATTGCATAACTGTGAAATATATAGTTTGGGAATGAGAGGGCTTTGAACTGTAGCAACTGGCCCTTTTATTCAGTGGGGAAATGGTGTGATCTTTATCACAGCTCAAGCTGCCACTCCATAGAGAAAAGCAGCTTGAGGGTGGGAGTCTGAGCTCACATGGCAGTCATTCTTTGCTTTTTCTTCTGTGTTAAGTGCTATGGAAAAAGAGATTATATCAAGCCAGGCATTCTGAGAGATTAAATCAGGTCAGGCTGTTCGTATATTTGGAGCATGCACAGAATAGCTATGTAACTCTGCTCTGGATCACTTCTGCTTAAACTCTGATTCTAGGTTTTGTGGAATTGTGTATAGCCAAAGACCTGAAGTGAGCAATTAAACTGACAAGGACCAAATACAGAAAGGAGAGGCCATGGCTCTCTGTACCCTCATTTTCTATGGAGTACGTTGGGTAGTTAGAAAGGAACACAGTGAACAAGCAGCCTTGTAAAAAACCAAACTATTTATCTGCCTAGGTCTGTACTCCTAATCTCACAGCAACAATTCTTCAGGTATTCAGGAAGAGTGACATCTTTGCCACCATCTGCTGCTTGATCCTTTTCAACTGCAGAGGCCAGGGAATGTACCTGGCAAGGAAACTATGTGCCTTACCAATGAAAGATACTTATTCCCTTCCCCAGATGCTATGCTGTCCAAATTTATGCCAGGTGATCTAATAAATCATTGTGTACTATTAAGTCAATGTTGTCTTACAGCAACCTTTCCCAGGGTTTTCTAGATGGACAATACACAGAAGCAGTTTACCATTCCTTTCTTCTGAGGGCAGCCTGGGACTATGTAGCTTGCTCAAGGCTACACAGGCTGTCCCTTCTCCTAGGAGGCAGAGTGGGGTATAGAACTCACGAGCTCTGACCCTGCAATCAGATGCCTAATTCACTGAGCTTAATGAGCTTGCCCATATTAAATGGGATGGGGATGGGGAGAAGAAGAGATGGAATAATTCGCATGCCACTGCTAGACATCTCTTAAGACAGGGGTGCCCAAACTATGGCCCGGGGGCCAGATCCAGCCCGATGCCAATTCATCCAGCCCACAAAGCCCTTGTCGCTCCTGGAAGCTGAAGTAAAACACACCTGTACGGGCACATTTTTTCCCACTTCTAGGAACAATGAGGGCTTCGTGGGCCGGATGAATTGGTGTCGGGAGCCGAATCCAGCCCCCAAGCTGTAGTGACTAGTTCCCTGAAGCACATGACCACCCCACGGCCTGAAAAGTTCAGGCACCCGTCTTAAGACTTCCCATTAAGTATCCAAAGTAGTGTGGAATTTATTTGGTAGCACAACAATCATGAACAGACCTTTCTCCTTTCTTCCTCTGTCAGCTTAATACAAGACATACTGGTGAAGCTGTCATTGCTATGTCTTAATTTAAAAGGTGGAGGAGAGATTGGTTCACAAACTTTCCTTCCAACACTAGCGACCAGATGGTCATCTTCAAGTCCAGATACTATACACTGGCCATACTCTGCTAGCCCCTGTATTTGGTTTTAACTTACAATTTATCTTCAGGCAGAATTTGTTTAAAGCAACCATTATAATATAGGTGTTAATGTGTACGGTACTTTAAATTAATATATTCTTGTGTCTGATAGCTCTGCTTCACACAAGATAAATATTCGATATGGCTGTCCATTTCCTATTTTTGTTTATACTGTATTTCCTATTTTTGTTTATACTGTGTGTATTTCCTATTTTTGTTTATACTGTGTGTATTTTCCCCCCTCCCTAAGCGCAGCGCTCTGAATCGCTGTAAAAGAAAAAGGGGTAAGGACTGCCGGCAGGCGCTCCAGCCAGAGACGCTTCCACCTCTCTCCTGCCGCGCCGACGTCTTCGCCTCCCCCGGATTCGCAACACCTGTCCGGGAGAGTGAAAAGGACTGCCGGCAGGCGCTCCAGCCAGAGGCGCTTCCACCTCTCTCCTGCCGTGCCGACGTCTTCACCTCCCATGGATTTGCTACACCTGTCCGGGGGAGTGAAAAGGCTTCCAGAGCATGCTTGTGGTTAGGGTGAGAACCCTGACATTGTTGGATCATGTACTGTATTTTTATATTGTATTACTGAGACTATATTGTATTACTGAGACGATATTTTTATATTGTATTACTGAGACTATATTGTATTACTGAGACCATGTCATGTATATGTAACTGAAATTTGTATTTTGTAACCTTATTTTGCAGTGTGGTTTTGTTTTATTGCACTGCTGTACTGTATTGTTATATTTATTGTATTATACTGTGTGACCTTGATTATGTTATATTACTTTTGACTGTCTTATATGTATGTTGGTTTTCAGAGGAACTAAGGGAGCTTAAACGGGCTAAGAGACGCCGAGAGCGCCGCTGGGTGAAGACTCGGAGTGAGTCCGACCGAACACTAGTTAGAGCTGCTAGTGGCGATGAGGGTGGTGAAGTGCCAATACTTCACCACCCTTATTGCCTCCGCAGATAATCGCCCAGCAACCTTGTTCCGGGTGACCAGGTCCCTTCTCGGCAGAGGGGGGCCGGGCCCTGGGTGGCAGGGTTCGGCTGAGGATTTTGCTGATTATCTGGCGGAGAAAATCGCTCAGATCCGCTCGAGGCTAAATCCCGGCGTGGAACATACAGAGCTGGGGTTGACCATAGCACAGTCTAGCCATGTTACCTGGGATCGGTTCGATCCTGTTGGCCCTGAGGAAGTGGACAGGCTTCTTGTATCTGTTCGTGCCACGGCCTGTGCACTGGACCCATGCCCTGCTTGGATAATTAAAGCCTCCAAGTCTGTGGCAGGTGGTTGGATCGAGGCGTTAATTAACGCTTCTCTAAAAGAGGGGCATTTTCCAGCACAGCTTAAACACGCTTTGGTGCTCCCACTCTTGAAGAAGCCGTCCCTCGATCCCACGGTAATTTCCAACTACCGTCCAGTGTCCAACCTACCTTTCTTAGGTAAGGTTTTGGAAAAGGCTGTGGTGTGGCAGTTGCAGGAGGTCCTGGACGAAGCGGATTATCTGGACCCGTTTCAGTCAGGATTCAGGCCCGGATATGGTACCGAAACCGCGCTAGTCGCTTTGGTGGATGATCTCTGGAGAGAGCGGGACGGAGGGGAACCGTCTGTCCTTGCTCTTCTCGATCTCTCAGCGGCTTTTGATACGGTCGATCATGGCATCCTTCTGGGAAGGCTCCAGGGTCTGGGGATCCAGGGCACGGTGCTGTCCTGGTTCTCCTCATTCCTGAGGGGCAGGACCCAGTCGGTATGCCTGGAGAAGGAGAAGTCCAGCCCTAGGCCCCTGCAATACGGGGTGCCTCAGGGTTCGGTACTTTCTCCTCTCCTGTTTAACATCTATATGAAGCCGCTGGGTGAGATCATCCGTTCCCACGGGGTAAGGTATCATCAATATGAAGATGAAACCCAGTTATACATCTCTGCCCGTGGGGACCCAAGCAGTGCGGTGGAAGTCCTTTCCAGGTGTCTGAAGGCTGTAAAGGTCTGGATGGGGGACAACGGGCTACAGCTGAATCCCGGCAAGACTGAGTGGCTGTGGGTAGGGGGTCCTGTGTTAACAAAGGAGCTCCCATCTTTGGCGCTGGATGGGGCAGTCCTGCCCCAAACAGACCCGGTGCGTAATCTGGGGGTCCTCCTGGACTCACGGCTACTGTTCATAGAGCAGGTGGCACCCGTGGCCAGGAGGGCTTTTGCACAACTTCGTGTAATTCGCCAGTTACGCCCACTCCTAGACCGGGATGCCCTGCTTATGGTCACACATGTGTTGGTCACCTCCAGACTTGATTATTGTAACGCGCTCTACATGGGGCTGCCCCTGACGACCATCCGGAGACTCCAGCTGGTCCAGAACGCGGCGGCCTGGGTAGTGGTGGGGCGTGGGCGTTATGCTCATGCTTCGCCGCTGCTCCGGGAGCTGCACTGGTTGCCAGTATGTCTCCGGGTGCAATTCAAGGTGCTGGTTATTACCTTTAAAGCCCTACATGGTAGTGGGCCAGGATACCTAAGAGACCGCGTCATCCCAAGAACCTCTGTCCGTCCCACCAGGGCGGATCAGAGAGGCTCCCTTGTTATCCCTTCGGCGATAGAGGCGCGCCTCGCCTGCACTAGGAGGAGAGCCTTCTCCGTGTCCGCCCCGACCCTCTGGAACCTCCTGCCCACCGAATTGCGCCTTCAGACGGAGCTCTTACCATTCCGGAAAGGCGTGAAAACCTGGCTGGCAGGACAGGTTTGGGGACCTGGGAACGTGGGTTCCCACACCAAGTGGCTTACATAAGAACTGCCTCCCTGGGTTGGAATATGGGAATACTGATGTGTAGTCCTGCGTTGTCTTAAATCTGTGATGATTTTTTTAATTCTGATGTTTTTAATTCTGATGTTTTTAGTGATATTGAGTTGGGTTTTATTTCTGTTTTTATTGGGATGTAAGCCGCCCAGAGTCGGGTCCCCCCGATTGGGGCGGGGTATTAAATTTAATTAATAATAATAATAATAATAATAATAATAATAATAATAATAATAATAATAATAATAATAATAATAATAATAATAATAATAATAATAATGTCTTCTGTAAACCGCCCTGAGTCGGTTGTACTGAGTAGGGCGGTATATAAATTGAATAAATGAAATGAAATGAATGAATCCTGACCTCCCTAGAGCCGATGAGCGCTATTTTTGAAGTTCCCCCTCCTTCCTGGAGGCTGCAATGAGTCAAAACGTCAGGATTCAAATCCTGATGTTTTGGCTTGTTAGAGCCTCCAGTAGAGTGGAATAACTTTGGAAACAGCTTGGAACAGCTCCTGTGATCTCCCTGAAGCCAGCAGGGGGGTCAAACAGCCCGAAATGGGTAAAAAAAAATGGATTTTTTTTTACCCTTTTTGGGCTCTTTGATCTCCCTGCTAGCTCCAGGGAGATCACAGGAGCCGATCCAAGCTGTTTCTAGGCTTCCCTGACGTCCCCGGCCATTGCAACAAGCCAAAACGTCAGGGTTCGAACCCTGACGTTTTGGCTTGCTCCACTGGCCGGGGACATCGGGGAAGCCCAGAAACAGCTTGGATCAGGTCCTCTTTTAATGCTAGCGTGGGGGGTGGGTATTCCCCCCCAACCACCCCCTCCCCACGCTAGCATTAAAAACAAAAAAATCAGTCTCTTTCCTCCGGATTTTCTTGCTTTTAAACGACTGCATCAGATAACGCTAAAATGAACGTTCTCCGGTGCAAATCTTCCCCCCAAATTTGTCGTCGTTATGCGGTTTTAGCGTTATCCGGTGCAATCGTTATCCGGGGTATTACTGTATGTACATGGCATGTAGTACGCAGATCAGAAATAAAGTGATTAACTTAATTTCAGATCTGCATACTACATGCCATGTAGTTTATTCTACTCTGTTTTAGCAATAATCTTAAGAACCAATTTGTACATTAGAGCTACCAAGATAAAATGGCATGGTCTTGCTACTGTTTTGAGTTTGTAGAGATATCTGTTGCAGCGGAATTATCTTTATGATAATTATCTTTATGAGTAAGTAAGCCTGATCTGAAAGCTTTATATACATGGAAGGAAGTATCACATGGCCTTACACTAGTCTATAGTGATCACAAATCTTTCTTGCAAATTTTTCACTGTAATCTAGGCTCACTTCCAGTTAGTATCCTCCAGATCTCAATTTTAGAATCCTCTAAAAGTACTAATTCTGGTCCATGGCATCATCAATACATAAACCAACTCCAAGGCTCCATTATGAACACTTTGCAGCATGAAAGACAAAATATGGCCTCCCAGAAACTCTTAGCCTGCAATCCCAATCAGCCCTACGTAGCATAGTTAAGATTGTGGGATGATGGAAACTGCAATCCACTAACATCTGAAAGGGACATGTTTCCCACCCTTCTTACATAAATTTTGTATTTGTGTAATGAGAGAATTGCTCCTAGACACTACCTAGAAATCCCTGTGAATATCTGCTCATACAATCAGTTATAAACCCCACAATTTCCTTCTTTTAAATAAAGATTCAGACCACAACAGGACATCATTTGGAAATATTATATGGCACATATAGCAGGCAAGAACTGTGATTGCTTGGGGCACAAAATTACCTGTAAACATGGCAAAAAAATATGGACTGCAGGCTGCTAGGACAACGCGATGGGCTTCTATCTCGACATCTTCTGCCACAATCATCACATCACAGAGAAGCCGCTTACTGTGAACACACCAAACATCATGGTATCAGAACATGTTCCCAAATCATGCTTTCTACATGAACAATCATATTTCCTCCAACAAATCTTTCACTTTACAGAACTCTCAAGAAAATAAAAGTGGAGAGAGGGGAATGACTGGTATAGCTTCCATGTAAGGTTGTGACATGATCTTGACTTTTAACGCACAGCCCTGGCAAAGTAAGGCCCTGGCCTAGTCCATCCCAGAACAAGATGGGGCAGAAAAACAAAGGGCTCTTTGATGGATCACACCTCATCATATCAGCCTTACCAAGTGTTAAGACCTTTGGGGGTGGCCTTTCTCTCAGTCCCACCTCCTTCACAGGCACACTTGGTGCAGACACAGTTAAGCTATGGAATTCCCTTCCACTTAGGGTTGCCATACGTCACAGTTTTCTGGGATTTTCCTGGATTCAAACTGTCCCGTCTGGTTCAAAGAAAAACATGTAAAAGTCCCAGGATGGAAGGAGCAAGAAATGCCCATGTCTATGGAGGATTCCTTCTTCACATGACTGCAAAGAGTTAAATGCATAGAGTCAGCATTCCTAGAGAGGAAGGGAACACAGGAAAAAATATGTCCCGGTTTGGTAGAAAAAAATATGGCAACTCTACTCCCACTGGAGAGCACCCTGGGCCCCTCCTTGCTGTCCTTCCACCACTAAGCAAAGACCTTCCTTTGCAGGCAGACTTTCCACGTGTGCCCTGCAGATGAGGAAGGGGCTTTAATGGGCTTTTTAAAAGATAAATTATTTAAGTTATTTGAATGGGGTTTATTTTATACCTTTCAATAATTAATATGTTTAATTGTTTTTTCATAGTATGATTTTTACATTTGTAATTGTTTAATCTTGGTGTCTTTTAAACTTTCTCGAGCTAGCCTTGTTTACTTAACTGGGTGCAATGTATTTATTAAATGAGTTTCTATTAAGTACTGTTTTGGTTGTTATATATTGTGTCTTGTTTTTTGTATTTGCTTCTTGCATTTTCGCCACCTGGTGTGATGAAGAGAGGGAGCAATGGATGGATGGAGCGATGGAGCCTTGAATCCCTCTACAGGAAGAAAGGCATGGTAGAGTTAAAGTAAAGTATTTTTTTAAAATGATAGACTACTCCTAGGAAGAATAAGCTGAGATAAAGAGGAGTCAAATTATTTACTACCCAACACAAAGTATACCTCATATTAAAAGGGAAATGTATTCCTCTTATATATTTAATTCTGCAGAACAGTCTAATTTTTGCATTAATTTAATGTCACAACCATCACTCATCCCACATGTAGGTAGACAACCAAGACTTTACCTATAGTCTCCATGAAAATAATCATCCTCCTGAAGGACAGGTGTTCTTTATATTACCAGGCTCTTTTTGTCGTCCTATTTATTCAACTATGTAGTTAAGTTTGGCCAACAACAAAGCCAAGAAAGTGGCTTCATTTTGGCAGTCCAGGGTTTGATTGGAACACGAAAAAAGAAGAAAAACTATGTAGTTTTCCACAAATAATTTCAATAACTACCAAATCCTTCAAGGGGGGGGGGTCCAATACTTATCTCACAGATGGCCTGTGGCATCAAGGTTTGTGCTACATTTAATGTGCAAACCAGAGACATGCAGCTCTAAGAAATGAGCAAACAGCAGCTTTTTCCCCTCCCAACTGTAACTAAGCTCTCCTCAGTCTGAAAAAGCCATACACAGAACATTTCCATAGAAATGAGCTTTTGCTAAAACACACGAACAACAAATTTCAGAGTTTAGTCCTGTAATAGCTCAGCAGCAGGGAGCTGAAAGCACAAACTGGCAATAAGCAGGGAAAGAGACAACATAGGCTTAAGGGCAACTGTGGTCTTCTATGGTTAGAAGAGCATCATGAGTAAGACAGGCCATTAGCTTCCACTAAGAGCAATGTACTCTCTCTCTCAATCTCTCTCTCTCTCAATTTCTCTCCCCTCTTTTATCCTCTGCTGTACTCAAGTTACAACAGGAGTAAATTAATATCAAATCATCCCAATGCATTTTGTACATACCTTAGGAGGCCAAATGTTCTAGCATGCAGAATGCTATAAAAGAAGTAGAAGGACACTTCACATCGTTTTGACACTCTCTCTTAAAATATTAAAGTCTCATGAAACTGATTTTCTATGTGTTCTCTTTAGTATTGTTCTATTGCTTAAAGAAGGAAGTAGGTGATATGGAGGTTGTGAACTGCATGTAACCCTCCCTTAAGCCATTTCAGCAGCCTGTCAAAACTCACTCTCTATAAATGTAAAGATAGAACAACTGGAAATCAACAGCGCAATCTGCTTGCCAAATATTGATGGTGCAACTTCTCTAGCAAGTCAATAGCAGTTAGAGGTCAGTGGCTTCCCAATCTTTCTTTTCAAATTATTCTGACAATTAGCCTAGTTACTTTTACACTTTTTGTTGTTGTTGAAAGAGCCTTCTGCACTATGGCTGCAGGTAACTCACTTAAAATACTGTATCTTTACCATGTACTTCAAGAAATAGTACTTTCTTCCTCCTCCTGCTTTCTTCACTACCCATTTTGCTAGTAAGTAGCTACAAAGGGCGGAGTTTGCAAGTCCTAGAAACTTCTGGAAGATTCCGGCAATACCACACATGTCGGGAATTAACCCATCAGTAGGGACAATGAAGAATCACAGAGCTGCAAATTTTGCTGCACCTGCTGCTCTTTAGCGCTGCTTTATTAAACAAAGTACAGTACCTATTTTCTGAGTTGGACTATAGGTACAGAAAGTTTGAAATGTGTGTATTCATTTTATTTAATGAAATAGCCTGAGACAATTGATTCATTTTTTAAATCAATGACAAATTTATTTTAATTAAAATAAAGTTTCAGAAAGTACATGTCATATATACTTTAAGTATGTCTGCCTATCTTTGCAGAGTTCTTGGTGCTTATTTTGAGGAAATACATTATTCTATTCATATTTCATTTTCTTAAAAATAAATAAAGCCAATATTTAAGACAACATAACAATGAAAAAGAAAACAAAATAAATTCCAAAAAAATCAATGAAAAAGAAGTTTTAAAAACACCTTTAGAAGGATTAGCTATGTAGGATTTGGCCATCTCCCTCTGGCTGCACTTTCCTTGAGAATGTGGTCCATGAAATGCCATTCTGAAAAAGAGCTCTTGATCCCACTGAATTTGCCCATCCTTGTTTTAATGCTGAATATCAGATGAGCAAAGCAAGACGTGTAAGAAGTCTTTTTATGTTCAATCCTTTGCTAGATTACAAACTGGATCCCCAGATTCTGATAAACATCCAATGATTATGAAACACCAGCCAGAATGACCAATGATGAGGGAATTTGAAATATATAATCCAACAATATTTTGGGGTAAAATTTTGAGAATGAGTGGTATAAAATGAATGTTTAAAGCAAAGAAAGAGTTAATGATGATTTTAAAAAAGCATTCACAATTTCACTTGAGGTGCACATGCATTTACAATTTAATAAATAATTCATGTGCAGACAATCAATGCTTGGTGTCATACTGACATTTCTTACAAATTCCTTTGCACAAATAGACACTTTCCATTTCTCAGGAAAGCATTTTGTGTATACATAAGCATGTCAATTTCTCGTGTGCAGAAGTGTTATTTACTATCTGGAATCCTAGTCTACTTAATGTTGATATAAGGCATAAAGCCATAAATTCAGCAACAAATTGCCCCCAATTAAAAAGTCTTCTCTTGTTTTTCTTGTTACTCAACAAGTTACTGGGCCACTGTGTGAGAAGAACAGGGCTGTGATCTCTTGGCTAGCAGCAATCACTGCTGAAGTCATACCACCAGAGTTACACCAGTGGACATTAAGTAACATGATTATGACCACTTATTTCAAGTTACACAGGCACTTTTCCATGTGCATACATTTGACATGATTCCGTCAGGTCTGTACATTTATCAGTACACAAAATAAATTAGTCTCTTCACATGACAAAGAATGGATATCCCACCTAGATTCACAAGCACTGACAAAAATTGAGGATTATTTTACTGCATCTTGAAATAATATACATTAGATTTTTTCCCCTCTGTTACAGATTATGCATGAACTCAGGTACATACATCCGTCTATCAACCAGAAAACTGAGTACTGATTATTTAGAGTCACTGTACCACATCAATGACAGCCCTCATAACATTTTGTGATGCCTAAAATGTAAAGACCCTTACTGCTTGCCTTACATTATTACAATGTAACTAGAATATAAACATGTACATTAAAAGTATGGTGGATTATCTTTTCAGTCAATGTAAACAAATTTAATTGGTAGATAGGAAGGTTGACACTCAAACAGAAATAAACATACAAACCAACTGTTTTATCTATAGCAATTATATAGAAATGTCAATAGTAAAACTGTAATATCAAATTTTAAATAGCTTCTCTATTGAAAATCTTGATCTTATGGAGAGTTGCTTCAATAGAAAAATGTACTGAAGTTATGCAGGTTTTTGTTTCAAGTGAGACTTTTTTTGCTCTGGGAAATATAGTTCTCCTCTCCCCCCCCCCCCGCCCCCCAATCCATGGGTAGTATCCACAGTTTCAGTTATGTGGATCTAAAAATATTCAATAAAAATTCCTAAATTATAAAATATGTACAGTAATACCTCATATAACATTAGTATCGAATAACACGAAAATCCCATAACATCAAGGAATCTGGGGGGAAGAATTGCATCAGATAACATTAAGATCCTATGGGATGCTTCAGATAACAACCGCGAAAGCCTGTGTGGTTACAATGTATCTCTATGGATCCCATAGAGGATCAGATAACACTAAAAATCATATAACACGAAGACTTGTGGAACCAGGTTTTAGTGTTATATGAGGTTTTACTGTATTTCTATCGTGTATTACCAGAGCTAGCCACTATAGGTCGCTGACTTCAATACAAGAAATAGGGACAGACATTTTGTAGTTCTCATGTAGATTGAAAGAGGTATTTGAAATCCCTCCCCTGCTTTTGTAACTCAGGTGTGCGTGTTAAATATAGGGTTTGCTGTTATCTGCAGTTTCAGGTACCCATTGAAGCTCTCAGAATGTATCCCCCACGGATATTGGGGGGGAACCTGTACTTTGAAGATTTTATAAGATTTTTAGATTTGGAAAAACAATATTGCAGGTGCATTGTATAATCATTATAAATGATTATAATATGATTGCTTCCCTCCACCAAACATTGTATATGTTGCTTTAATTTGTACTGAAACTAGCTGAATTCCAGATCAGTTCAAAGATGTTGGCCACAACTACAGTTGTACCTCGCTTAAAGAGCATAATGCGTTACACAGGATTGCTCTTTAAGCGAGCTTGCTCTTTAAGTGAAACACCATTGTAAATGACCAATTGTGGGGGGATTGCAAACCCCAATTTATTTGTTAAGCGAGTTTTTGTTTGGTTTTATTTGTTAAGCGAAGAAAACATTCAGAGAAAATTCTGCTCTTTAAGCGAGTTACTCTTTAAGCGAGGTGCTCTTTATGCGAGGTTTGACTGTATATTGCTGATTTACACTTACATAAGGATTTTTTTTAATAACTCTTGGGTACAAATTGCTCCGAGTTAACAAGGTGCTGGTTGCATTTCCAAATCCACACCCAGAAACATAACCAGTACTTTGGTAATGGATGGCAATTTGCCATTTACATGATTACCTTTACATAAACGTAAATCAACAATAGGATTCTGGACACATTATGACGTGTTTGCAACATGCCCAGCAACAGCATACAGCACAGTTTTGGCCTGAATTCCTAACAGCCACTGACTACCACTGATACCTGACTCCAGTCAGGCCCCTCTAATTTTTTCCACCTTTGAGAGAAATAAAAGACAACCCCACAACACTATGAGCATAGCAATTTTTCTGAATGTCGCTAGATTTAAGGTAACTTGTGGAGGGATCTGGCTAACGGTTCACTGTAGGCATCAGCTTGTTCATCTGGCATTCCTTTTGGTCCCTCAGGAAGCCACTCCTGGGCACACCATCACACTCCACAGTTAATATAAACCCAACTGCCTCACTTACTCCTTGGTACACCTACAACAGCCCAGTACCGCACAGTGGGAGGAGACACTAAACTGTTCCCTCATGGGTAGATAGGTAATGGATGCCCATTATTCCACAGTGTGCTTCCACATCACATCCATTCTCAAATGGGTTAACTGACTGACAAAGTCCTTTCCATGACAGCATCAACAACTTCACCCTTGGGATGAGAAACAACCACGTCATCAAACAGACTCACATGATGTGAACCCTCTGGTGATAAAAGTACAACAAAAGATGAAGAGTATGTCTGAGCCAAACCCCTCTCTCTCCCCCTCTCCCTCTTGTTCTTTTCAAAGTAAAGCTGCAGTTTAAGAACTTTGATTTACAAGTTGATTTAAAAAAAATAGAAGCCCTGTTAGTCTCTGCAAGCATATCAGAGAGTAAACAAAAAAAAAAAGACAAAAAAAACATTGTGGCACCTCAAGACTAACTCGTGTATTTAAATGTGAGCATTTGTAGACCAAGACTGACAAAGCTAATATTAAAATGCAGGAGTTAGTCTTGAAGGTGCCACAATGTTTTTTATCTTTTTGTTTTGTTTTGTTTACTGCCTGATTTGATTAACAAGTGACTAAGAACTATAAGATGACACACAATGCATTTAAAAAGTACCTTCTCAATTCATTCATGACTTTGAAAGCCTTTCCCATATGACAAGGATTGATGGTCACAGTTCGCTGGTCCTTATCTCCACCTGCCTCAGGAGGACTGGGGGATCTCTTGATACTGTGGCGAGAGAAAGAAAAATAAGGTGAGCACAACTCTTTTTTATTCTCCTGAACAACAAAACATTACTAATTATTGCAAAAGCATTCTCACACTCATTCCTTATAAAACTACAATCCCATTCTTCTGGCTCACAAAAGGTTACAATCTTCCACATAACCTAAGCAGCTGTCCATACTATGTTTGTGAAGTGTAACTAGACCATCTTTGAAAATTTTCAGCTGTGCCAAAGTGCATGCCTTCTATACAGTTATGCAAAAAATGTGGTAGGAACACACACATAATTTCTTTACTGAAGTCAGACAAATATTTCTGAATGCTGGTCAGTGATGGGATGTAACAGGTTCACACCAGTTCTCCAGAACCGGTAGTAACTTTTCCCAGTGTACCGGAGAACCGGTAGCAGCTTTTTGGGGAACCAGCTTTGGGGCTTACATTTTCACTGCTTCCCCCACTGCACATGCACACCAAGCCCTTGGTGTGCATGCATGCTTACAGTGCTTGGCGCGTATGCACAGCCTCCTTGCTGTCCTCCCAAGTGGGGAGGAGGAAGAGAAGCTGCTAGCCTGAAGCTCCCTAATGCCTGCTCCGCAGGGTAAGTGACTCACCTTTGGACGTGGTGTGTCTGTGTGTATTTTAATGTGTATTTAATACCTTTATCTATATTGACTTACTACCACAGTTCCTAAAAAGGCCTGGCAGCTGGCAGGCCTGGCTTGGGGGTTTTAAGCAAAGTCTTGGAGTTACCTCATCAATAAGCTACACCTGTGCTGTTCTAATTGCTGTTCCAATTGGAGAACCCTTAAGGAGGTACAGCTGTTTTACATTTACATTAAAGCATATTATCCTAGAGAATTGGTACGATGACCATATCCATCTTGCAACATGGTGCTGCCCAGGCACTTATACTAACAGGTAAGTGACAGGTTTGTGTTTGGGGTGGGTGGGTGCGTGCGTGTATTTTAATGTAATTTATATTTTTTTTATTTAATTAATTTATTTATTTACGGGTTTGTGTTGTGGGTGGGTGGGTGGGTTGAGGGGGGTGTGTGTGTGCTTGTTTTAATTTTATTTTATTATTTTATTTTATCTTTTGCCCCGCCCACAACATCATGACACCATGATGTTACCTCTGCCCACACTGTGATGACATCACGGTGGGGTAGTAAAACATTTGACATCCCACCGCTGATGCTGGTTGTGGGCTTCGAAAGCTTCAGACAAGACATACAGATAAGTCTTCCTGCTCTTGGGAAATGAGTAAGGTTAGAAAAACTATCTCAGACATTTAAAAATATATACAGTACCAACTTTATAGGTGATTTTTCAACTGCAGTAAAAAAAAAAACCAGTACCTCTACTGTAGTTTTTCCTGAACTTTGTATAAACCTGAACACAAACAGTGTTGCACACAGCAAAGAAGGAACAGAAGCCTCCAACCTCTCCCCAAGTTTCTGGTTATTATACTGGAAAGAGGAGTGTCCTTCATGCAGGATTTACCGGTAAATCCTTTACAATTACTTCTGTCATGAAAAGCAACCCCAAAAGTCTTTCTGCTAAAGGCCAAAATACCATTTCCTCTCTCTTAAAAGTGGGTTATTCTGTGGATTCAGGAAATGTGTTTTGTCCACCAAACCTCCTAATCCTAGTACTTTAACAGAAGCACACATCTCAAAAATCTTTATTACAAAGATTTGATAATGGGATCTTTTAGAGGCCATTAATTCACAGTACCACCATCTTTTTGAACTGATTTGATGGCACATAACAATGAACTGTTGCGGAGCACTAAAAATACTGGATCTGGAGTAAATAGTGAAACCAATTTTATTATGTGCCTATACCAGAGGAGGACAAACTATGGCTTGTGGGCCATCCACGGCCCACAGCACCAAATCATCCGGCCCATGCTGCCCTCACTGCTACCAGAAGCAGAGGTAAAACGCGCAGACACTACCAGAAATGGAAGTAAAACGCAGCTGCACACGTGCAAATGCTGCCATAAATGCACCCATGGCTGTCGTAAATGCCTTTACGACAGCCATGGACGCATTTTAAAGCGGGAGGAACCACATGAACAGTCCACTCAACAAGGTGACCATGAAAAGTTTGGGAACTCCTGGCCTATACCGTCTTTCCTTCAAACTAGTTTAGGCACCATGTAAAATTCTCCCACTTTCACCCTGACTATAAACTTGGAGGGTAGTTCAGGCTGAAAGGTAGCAACTAAAATAAAGCCACCCAAGTGTGCTTCATTGCTTAATACGGATTGGAGCCAAGGTCTCCTCAGCGTATCCTGCCTGCCACTCTAACCATGACCCCTCACTCGCTTTCTAGATGCCACAAAAATGAACCGTTGTATATTTCTGCCAGAGATTACAATAATTTCATAGTCATATGAATATGACTCCAAAAGCTGCTGCTTTTAACTGTTCACATGTGTGTTCCAATGGCAACATACTGTTTCTATGCTTGGGTCTATTTTGTTTTCTTCTTTTCTCAAGAAGAAAAGTGAGGTACAGTACTGTATAAATTCTCTGAATAACAAAGACATGCAACAGAAGGTTTTAAACAGAACTATTTGAATTTACTAGGAGATAAATGTATTTTCTTAATCTAAGAGACTGTTTACAAATCTAAGGGCAATGCCCTTTCCCCATTTAGCCCAGAAACACAACAAAAATCTTGCCAAACCAGTTCAATCTCCAAACAAACAAAAAAGACATTCAGCAGCAGCACTGCCAATACCAGTGTAGGTAAACAGTTCTTCAAAGGAAGGGGTAATTCAAACATTCCCTATAACAGGGGTGCACAAACTTTTTGGGCTGTGAGCCGGTCATGTGTTTCGGGGGGCTTGTCACTACTGCCCAGGGGGCAGATGCGGGCCCCAATGCAAATTTACTGGCCCCCGAAGTCCTTGTCGCTCCCAGAAGCAGAAGTAAAATGTGCCCATACGGGCACATTTTACTTCCGCTTCCAGGAGTGATGAGGGGTTTGTGGGCCAGATGAACTGGTGTTGGGGGCCGCATCTGGGCCCTGGGCCATCGTTTGGGCACCCCTGCCCTATAATAATAATTTCATGTCAGAAATTATTCTGGGTTGAAAGGATTTTTGTTGGAGAAATTCATTCCCTGAAGAGAAAAACTCTATTTAAGCATGATATTGGACAAGGAAAAACTTACCCATGTAGTCTTCTACCCAACCAGTTTAAAATGGGTCACCAGACCCTACTCAGCCAGGTCACAAACCTTAAGTGTACTAATACTATATGCATAAACCCAAAAGACCCCGTTTACACAAGAAGCTACAACTCTTTCAACTACTCTTGCAGAATGAATTCACCAAAAAGTGGCTTTATTTTGGCAGTTCCACATCTGGCCTACACAAGGAAGAATAACTTCTTTTGCAGGGTTTATTCAAAATACTTATGAATGCTCATGGCATTTCTGAAGAGGATGAAATGAAAAGGTGGCTCCCTAGCTCAACCATCTTATGCCTCATCACTCCAGGTGTCTTATTCCCCTCCTATCCCCTCTCGAAATATTCCTGTTTCCCTCTCCAACAATCCTGACACCATGCTTAAAGATTTAGACACATTACTATTAAACACACACAGCCCAACACACACACTTTCCTACAGACAATATTTTGGGAATACTGTAGCTCTATTTCACTGCTTACGTACCATCACACAAAGCCTTTCTCCTTAGGAAGATTGAGGCTCTTCTTAAAAACAATCACATACACATCTAAATGATGTGCTTAGTTTTTATGCTGCTCAAATCCATTCCCATTTGTTTCAACTTTGGAACCAGCAAAATCTTTAGCTTTCATCTATGGCTAATGCAATAAGAAAAAAATTAGCTAACTAAATAATAATACTGTAATTGTGTGTTGTCAAGTCTATTCTAACTTATGTCAACCCTTTCCAGGATTTTCTAGGCAAAGAATACAGAAAAAATGGTTTACAATTCTCTTCCCTTTGTAGAACACCTTGGTACTGTGCCGTCTGCCCATGGCTACACAGGATGGCTTTTCTTTCTGGAAACACAGTGGGGAATTGAACTCCCAACCTCCAGTTACCTAAACCACTAACTGACCTATCCAGACAGACATAGCTTAATTAGAATGAGCCAAATCAGGTAGGTAAGTTGGATTTTGTCATTCATTCATAGGAGGTCTTTAAATTCTCCTTGCATACAGCAGTTTCCTCACAAATACTACTTAAATCAGGGGTTCTCAACCTACAGCCCACAGGCCTGATCTGGCCCCCCGACACCATTCCATGTGCCCCACCGCCACTGCCACCGCAAGAAGCTGTGCCATGTGTGGTTCCTTTTTAATGTAAACAGCATTTCAAAGCTGTTTACATTAAAAAGGAACCACACATGGCACAGCTTCCGCTGGCGGCAGGAGCAAGGGTGGCAGGCCACATGGAATGGTGCCAGGGGAGAGAGAGAGAACAGTTGGGCTCCTGGCCTTGTCTCACCCAACACACACACACACACGAACCCCAGCCCTAAGGATAACCTCCAACCCCATAAGGTCTAGCCTAGTTAAAAAGTCCCAATCACCCTTTCCCCAAGCAGGCAATTAATCTCATTAGTGTCAGGAGGACAGGGGAGGGGGGGGGGTTTAAAAGTTTCCATTGAAGGTTGGTGTCTCTCTCCCTCCTTCCAGGGAGAAACAAAATGGTTGTCCCTTTGAAGCTATTGAGACAAAATGGCCACCTCAAAATGGCCACCCCATCATGCAGATAGGACAAAATCGCCATCTGGCCCCCTCAGCTGTCTGAGGGAACATGACCCAGTCCCCAGCTTGAAAACATTGAGGATCCCTGTCTTAAATGCTTCCATGAAAACCAGGGGAGGATCATGAGGCAATCCCATTATTTATTTAATTATTTAATTATTTAATCATATTTTTACACCTCCCTCCTCACAAGTGACCCAGGGCGGCTAACATGACCTTAAAACAGCAATAACACTGTACATCAATAAAAACCTATCAATATGATAAAACCAATTTCAAGGAAAATTAAAAGTTAAAAGTTAAGTTAAATTTTTTAAAAAAGATTCACAGAGAGGGGGAGTCAAATAAGCCAGCAGGCCAGGGTGACCGTCTGACCCATGTTGGGTCTAAGTTACTTCTGGCAGGAAGCCATTTATCATCTTTGATGATGCTCACCAAGCTTGCATATTTTTTTGCAGGTAGCCTATTAAGTGGGTATAGCTCTTGTCATTAATTTACATCCCAGAGCATTTGTGCATCACCAGGTTAGAAAGCACTAATATAAAATCCATTAGAATAAAGATACACCCATTTTACTGACACATCACTTAGTTTGGATCAAATGCTACCCATTTCAGAGATGGGGAACACTGCTCCATGCAAGCTGTTCAATTCTGGGAGTTGTCATTAAAAAGAGAGAACTGTTTCTCCTCCCTGACCCATCTGTTTAAACCTGCTGCCATCTCCACTCCCTTTCTCCTCTCGTGTGGCAAAATGCTAAACCCTTGAGACCAGGGATCTGTCTAGTTTGTTAGTCAAGGATGGGATCTTCTGTATTTTTCATTGTAAATCTGAGGACCACCCATCAGCCCCTTGTGCAAGATAAAGCATGATGCACAACTGGGGGGGGGGGGGAATTCCCAAAATCAACCAAGCCACACTTTTTTGAGGACCAATCAAATACTGTATGTTCAAAAATGGGACTCAAGTTTTCCAAAAGTCTTCAAAAAGAGGTTATGAGAGCTGAAGCATTAGGAAAGTTGAGCGCAGAAGAATAGATGCCTTTGAGATATGGTGTTGGAGGAGAGTTTTGAGAGTACCCTGGACAGCGAGGAGAATGAATAGGTCAATCTTAGAAGAAATCAACCCTGACTGCTCCCTTGAAGGTCAAATAGTAAAGATGAAGCTAAAGTATTTTGGACATCAAATAAGAAGAGAGGATTCACTTGAGAAAGCCTTGATGCTTGGAAAGGTGGAGGGCAAAAGAAAAAGGGGGTGGCCAGAAATGATATGCCTAGATGGTATTGTAGAGAGATGGGCACAGAACTGAGTGAGTTGAGGAGGATGGTGGAGGACAGAAGTGCCTGGCGGACAGTGGTCCATGGGGTCGCAAAGGGTCGGAATTGACTGTGCAACTGAACAACAAAGGGTAGAATGCCAGGGAGAATAATTTGCTGTCATAGTCATCATGTATGTATGGTTTAACTCTTAAGATACAACGTACCACTGGTGGGACATAGATATAATCTAGATGGGAGGGGAGATTCTTCCTAACTCTTGCTAAAAAGCCACTCTCCCTCATTCTCTATGTCCTCCTACAATTTCCTCCTGTCAACCTTACTTGCCACAGGTTAGCCATCTTGACAGACCATTAGTAGTTACTCTGGATGTTCTACAAAGAATTGGCCATGATAGTCTGTTTTGGCATAACCATTCCTGAAAAAGAGGCTTATGGCACTATTAAGACTACCTACTCCTTCTAGGATTCTGATCTGCTTCCTCAATTTTACCATATACAATATGTGAACCAAAAGTATATATACACACAGTAGTCACCCTTGTGGGATCACAGTAACACAGGGATTAGTAAATGACAACTGCAGTATTAAACTTTCAAAGGGCTATTTAGCATAAGCATCTTGCCAAAAAATAAGTTAATTAATGGCAAGCATCTATAAACTGAATATTTAAATCTGCTAGCCTCCCAACTGTCAGTAAAGTGTTGAAGCCATGGGTTCTGCTTTCAGCAGTTTGCTTGTGATGATAGCAGTATCTTCACAAGGGGGGGATTTGTCTGATATACACTACACTGTGTTTAGATACAATGTGCTAAGCAGCCTTCGCCACAGTTCAGGCCTTTGGTTACAGACTGGAATTTGCACCTGCTTCCTAATGCAGCTATCTCTTGTTTACAGACATCTCAGAACATTAGGCTGCTATCACCCCTTACAAAAGACCACACAACATACACACAAAGGCAAGTCAATAGCCCTGTGTAAATACAGGTGCCAACTCTATCCCTACATCTGCTCTGAGTAGACCACCACAGGTTCTAATCATATTACTCACAACACCAGGGCTTCATTCATCTGCTGATATTCTCATATGACATATGGCAGTGATGATGAACCTTTTAGAGACCAAGTGCCCAAACTGCAACCCAAAACCCACTTATTTATCGCAAAGTGCCAACACAGCAACAGGGGAAGAAAGAAATGCTCCTACTGGGCTGCTGGGCAAAGTGAACTTTGTGCTGGGGTGGCGTTCCCATTGGTCTGCTAGGCAGAGGGTGGGGCAAACTCTGTGCTGGGGTGACTGCACGGGTGCCCACAGAGAGGGCTCTGAGTGCCACCTCTGGCACGGATACCATAGGTTTGCCACCACTGACATATGGCATCCTCTGCTGGCTGTACTACGCTGTGTTCTGTAGTCAAATAAAGTGACATTTAACTTGGTTGAATTCTGTTCAAGGGGTGGGGCATCTTTGGTCTTCCAGGTGTTTTAAATTCCCAGAAGCCGCAAGTTAACATGGCCAACAGTACACAACTGTGAAAGCAAACTGACTAGTTGAGGAGTCTTACAAGTCAGCATGTTTTACACAAATATAATGTTACATTTCTACGACTAAGTAGAAACTTTAATGAATGAAGGACTACTTCATAAATACAAAAGGTAGCCCTGTATTTCATAAGATCAATAAGCACAAGTTCTAGAAGCAGTGTTTGCAGGTAATGCAGAAGTACAGTATAAGAATTCAGAAGTTTTGTCCAAAGTAGAAAACAGTTGCTTCCTGATACATATTAACAAAGGGTCAAGTCTATATTTAAATAGCTTTAGCAATAACATTTATGACACACCAGTCACAGGTAATATAGTATTCACTTCCCCGTGCCTATTTCCAGAGATCTTATTTAACAGGTTTTTTACCTCTTGTACACAGGCCTCTGAGCTTTAGGTACATCCTTGCTTCACACTGTCTTTTTTTTTTTGTTTCCTTTGCTCAATCGTCTAGTCCAGTGTTTGCCAAATGCTGGTTTTTGGACTTTAATTCCCAGAAGCCTAAGTCATTTCCCCAAAGCACTGATCAGCCAATGTACTGATTTAGGCTTCTGGGAATTGAAGTCCACTAGTGGGCTGTGTACCCCTTGTTGGGAACCACTGGTCTAGTCTACATCCTTCCCTCCCATCCTGCTTTCTAAAAGTTAGCATTGCCTAGGCATGTCCCCCTAAGAAGAAATCTAGTTCAGAATAAATAGATTTATATGATGGCATAAATCCCTTCCCTCTAGCACAGGCTTTCTCAACCTTTTCAGGGCAGGGCCCAGAACACTACCCTCAGAATGGCTGCACGGGGTGGTCACATGTTTCCGCATGAGTTCTCATGAGAAAACGTGAGATTTTGGCGAGAACTCGCAACAAAAAACATTTTTGCTGGGGGTTTTTTGCTTCCCGGTGGCAGCAACAATGAGGAAGATGTCGGGTGCTGGATGAAAAGGCTTCGGGGGCCATGTAGGTTGAGAACGCCTGCTCTAGCAAATACCTGGATGAAAGAAACCTGCAAGGTCAGTACACTACCTCTTAATTTTTTCAGCATACAGTACTAATGAATGTTTTTTTCAAAGATATAGAGTCAGATGTAAAAAATTGAGGCAAAACTATCATTTTTACGGTTACCATTAAATACAGCTACAGAAATTTTAAAAGAGCTGAAAGGCATTGAATTTTGGGAGTCTCTTCTTCAGGGGGTCCATGCTGGGCCAGTACAAGAGAAATCATGCCATTTCCGTAGAATTCTCTTCTGTATTTCCCAACTGGTCCATCAGCATGACTGAACTCTTCTTTTTTTCCTATGTGTTTCTGCCCTGCCACTTTCAGCATGCCAACTGAAGTCTGTGGCTAGTGCAAAAGGGGTAAGGGACTAGGCTTAAAACAATATGCATGAGAATAAGCCGACTCTCACACCCAATTATTTTACAGGGATCGATACAAAAGAGCTGATCAAATCAAATCAAATCTTTATTATGGTCCAAGATCAGCATAGAGCTGAAAAAAATGGCACATTCATGTGATTCCCAGTCATCTGCATGACTGCTATCTTCCCAGACTTCATTTACTCTTAGTCAAATCAGCAGTTATAATTGACCACACCGCTACATACAGTGTGTTACACAACTACACCATCCTCCCTCTCCAGAATGTCCTTACACCCACTGCAATCCACAGGGTCATTCAAAGAAGCATGAGGAATCAAAATAGCTCTTGAAGAAGCAAAAGTGGTATAAAAAAGTAATAGGTTGTAAACAGCCACCAAAAAAATAAGTTCCAGCAAGTGGGGGTGAAATGAGAGGGGATCACTATTTTCAAACAAGACTTTAAAAATAAGAGTCCTACCAGATCTGACAGTAGAAATAGCAATAAGACTTATATACCACCCTATAGCGCTTAGTGCACTCTATGGGCAGTTCACAAGTTAATTAGCATTTTGCCTGCAAAATGCTGGGTACTCATTTTACTGACCTCAGAAGAATGGAAAGCTGAGTCAACCTTGAGTCCTAGTCAAGAATGAACTGACAACCTTCTGCCAGCAGTACAGCAGTTTAACCACTACACCACAGTAACAGCAAAAGTAACCATCTGGTATTTCCCAACACTTTTTGCAAGAAGAAATATACCTCAAAAATGTGTACATTTGGAAGACTTACAGGCAATTCAGAGAAAAAGTGGGCAGAATAGAACTTCATTTTATAAAATGTAAACAGCTAAAATGCATACAACTGATCAAACAAACAAAAAATAAACAAATACACTTTTAGCTCATACCTTAGGGAAAAAATTAAATAAAAGTGAAAATCAGAAAAAAAAATGTTTACAAAATTGCAGGAATTTCTGCATGGAAAAGGATATGACAAAATAAGGATGGCAATAAAATTCAGGTGGGAGACAGAGAAATGCAACAAAACAAAAACATTAACATCACTACATTCAAGGCAAAATATGAATCACTCAGCACTATTAAAATTTTAAATGTATAATAGCAGCTCACGATACTGCCTCAAACATGATGAGGGAACTGAAGCACTGCATCACATGCACTCACTAACTGACAATGTATTGTTAAGGAGGAAGAGCATCACTACTTGGGACATGTGATCAGATTTTTTAAACCTCAAATGCGTAGAACTTACTTTCGGCCCTAAAGACAGGGCACCTCAGAAATGTTTAGGTGGCACCGCACGGCACTTAGACCAGTGAGAATGATCAGAAAAGTGATCACACGCTGCTAGTGAATGAAGAAGGAATCTAACACATTTGACAGACAACAGGTGCACAGAAACAGTAGGCATACCAAGCGTGCTATCTACCAGAATGGCCATAGAGAGAAAACAGAGAAAAGAAAGGTACTCTGCTCTCAACATGCCACTGGACCCTCGTACAGACTCATGGTAAATCACCTGCTCTAGAAAGTATTATCTGCCCAAAACACAAACTACAATACAGCCATCTGTTTAGGAAAACTCAAGACTCAGAAAAAGAATCAACAGAAATATAGACTGCAAAAATATATGTCTGCTCCAAAGACACTAAGGACCCAGAAAACAGATACTGTATGCTGAAAAATTATAAACATACACATTCTCCCTCTTCTTCCTTTCTGCCCTAGATTATTAGCTTAACACCAACAGAAAACTTGCAAGTTTGGGAGAACTTTTGGGAAAAACCTTACAAAATGTTTTCTCTTCTGGAATCTGTAGCTTTTTTAAAAAGCTAGAACTTTAGAGAATTTCTGTGTAACTCAAAGAACGTACACAGCATACCAACCCAAGATGCACTAAGATTAAAAGTATGGTATATGATACTTTGCAAAAGAACAAAATTACTGTTTACTTGAAAACATGTGCTTTCTATTTTCAACATGGACTTTTACCCACTTCTCAGAGATCAAAAGCAATATACAGTAATACCCCGGATAACGATTGCATCGGATAACGCTAGAATCGGATAACGATGCAAGTTTTTTCGAAAAAACTTGCATCGGATAACGATTCTGGATAATGATTCTTAGCATTATCTGAGGCAATGGTCTGCGGTTGTGGGGTGGTTTGGGTAGAACTACCCAATCCAACCCCCACCCGCAGCGGACTCTGCGACTGCAGTAGGGTCAGGGAAAGGCACGTGCCTTTCCCCCCGGACCCTACTGCAGTCGCAGAGACTGCTTGTGTCTCTTTCCCTCCCTGTATTTAAACTACAGGGAGGGGGAAAAGAGAAAGACGTGATTGGGTCTCTCTCTCTTCCCTCCCTCCCTGGATTTAAACTACATGCAGGGAGGGAAGAGAGAGAGACCCAATCACGTCTCTCTCTTCCCCCCTCCCTGTAGTTTAAATACAGGGAGGGAAAGAGACACAAGCAGTGTCTGTGACTGCAGTAGGGTCAGGTTAAAGGCGCGTGCCTTTCCCCGACCTTACTGCAGTCACAGAGACTGCTGCGGGTGGTGGGTGGCTTTAAAGGCAGGGAGGAAAAGAAAGAGACCTGATCGCGACTCTTTCCCTGCCTGCCTTTAAAGCGGTTTGTCTCTGAAGTCAGGGCTCTTTTTTTTAGCGTTGTTCGATGCATACATTGGAAAACGCTAAAAATCAGATGTCATGACTTGTGGAACCATAACGTATTACTGTATGCACTAAAAATTAATCAGCCACTTTGCCCAGCAGCCCAATGAGAGCACTCCTTTCCTCCAGCACAGAGTTCACCCTGCCTCTCTGCCCAGCAGCCCAATGGGAGCACTTCCTCCCTCCCCCAAGTACAGAGTTTGCCCATCCCTCTGTCCAGCAGCCCAATGCGAGTGCTTCCTCCCTCCTGCAGCACAAAGTTCACCCCAGCCCTCTGCCTAGCAGCCTAATGGGAGTGCTTCCTCCCTCCCCCAGCACAAAGTTCACACTGCCCCTTTGCCCAACAGCTCGATAGGAGTGCTTCCTCCCTCCCCCAGCAGAGTTCACCCCACCCCTCTGCCCAGCAGCCCAATGGGAGCGCTTCCTCCCTCCCCTCAGTACAGAGTTCGCCCCGCCCCTCTGTTTGGGCACTCAGACTCTAAAACAGGAGTTTTCAAGATTTTCATACCACAGGCCGAACCACTCACCTTGAGACAGCTGAGCACCCTGGACATGTGGTTTTTCCCCATCGTAAATGCTGCCGCAAACCTTGGCAGGCACATTTGCACATATATGGGCGAGTTTGTGCATGTCTGGGTGCATTTACGGCTGTTGTAAATGTGCCTACTTCTGCTTCCTGGTCGTTACCATAGGCCGGATGGAAGGGTGTCAGGGCCCGATACTGGCCCACAGGGCGTAGGTTCTGAACCCTTGCTTTAAAAGGTTCGCCATCACTGTCCTAGTGTATTTTCACAGGACCATGGAGGGCAAGACAAACACCTCCATTCTGTAACTATAGTCATTTGCCTGAGTCCAGTTCAATCAACAGGGTAGGAGGACAACAGCTGTTTGGGAAATGACCACATGACTGACTCCTTCCATGTGCTTGCAGTTATTTCCCCCTGTACTGCAGCCACTGTACCACAAATTGCTCTCATAATTGTAAACAGAGGGCGGGGTGAGGTGTGTGTGCTGCAGTATCACAACATGATCATGAGCCGATCTCATACTCCTTGGGTGATGGTAGCATCACCCTGGTACTTTTAACGGAAAGGAACCAACTTCTCCCAAATCCACAACCAAATATTTTGGGGGTTGTCCTTCTACGTTGTCCCAGCCAGAGCCTCCCTTATGCTATACCAGAATTATCTTAGTTAATTCAGGTGTTTAGTGAAAGGAATTCCTAATTGCAATTAAACTCCATGTTCCTACTGATAATGCACAGCTTTGTGTGATGCAGATCTATTTTTTACTTCTTAATACTCTAAATTATTTATTCTTAAATTACATATAAAATAGATGACAACCAGAGCTTGATTTTAGCACACAAGGTTTTTATTGAGGGACCACAGGTAATAGGGATGAAGGCAAAAGCAGGCTGGAATGCTGCAACCAGATAGTTAACTGGGGTTGGTTAGTGATCATGTAAATCTCCCTGTTATAAGAGCTTCGCTGGTTGATAGTTCATTTTGGGGCATAATTCAAAGTATGTACTGTTGTTCACCTATAGAATGCTAAATGGCTTAAGACCCAAGGTATTTCAAAGGCTGCATTTCTGCTTATAAGCTTGTGTGGGTTTTGAGACCATCTGGGAGGCCTTTCTCTCCATCTCACCACCTCAACAGTTGTGTTTGGTGGAGACATGAGAGAAGACCTTCTCTGTTGCTGCTTGCAGAAGCCTAAAGTGCTGAATTATCCAGACAGCTCAGCTTTAACATTATAACTGTTTAATGGGGCTGCGGTGGCCCAGTGGTTAAGAAGCTCGCCTTGTTAGCTGGAAGGCTGGCAAGTCGGCAGTTCAAGACCCAGGTACTGCATGATGGACTGAGTGACCAGCTCTGTCCCAGCTCTTGGGGACATGAAAGGAGCCGAGTTTCTTCTGCAAAAATCCTTTCAACCCAGAATAATTTCTGACATAAAATTATTATCATACTGTTTAATTCCTTTTTATATTGTAAGAATTTATTTATTGTTGTAGCTTTTAATATTGTTTCTTATAATACTGTAAAAGTGGCATATAAATAATTATTGTCAATAATAAAAGCTAAACAATAAAATTTCTTCTATATTGATATATAAAGTTCAAACTACTTTATTTAAAACTGCCAGTCTTTTTTACTCACACACTAGCTCTACAAACATCTCTCAATAAGCTCTAATGAAGACTGTTTTCACTGACAAGGTATAAAACAGACAACTAACTTGCTTCAGCTCTCACCTTTAACTCCCTGCTCTAATGTTTTTGATATCTTGATTCTAACACCAGTCACTTTTTAACTCAATTGACGCAAAGACCTCGTTCCAATACTCAGTCCTTCAGCAACGAATCGCGCTAATACTCTACCTGTACATATCCACTGTACAGGATCACAAATTTACTCCTACACAAACCTCTCATTGGTAATTATAAATACAGTTATACATAGAGGCTCAAAATGGGCAGAAGCATCACAGGTGATACACAGTATGGCCTTCAGTGGGACTTACTTAATGGTGTCTTAGACCCCAACCTTAAAGGAACAGCTGAAACAGACAACCTAAAAGGAAAACAACACCATGGGAATTGTGTTTCGCAGATCCTGAGCCTCAAAAGTTATTACTGTATTTTACTTATTTCACAGAAACCCCAGCCAACAAGGCCCCCAGCCACACTGGCTAGCAGTTCTAGGACATTGTAGTCTTTCCAAACTCTGCTCCTGACTGCTTCAATCATCTTTTTGGTTTTTGTTTGCTCAATAACTCCCCCCCCCCCAATTAGTCCAGTTCGCAACATGAAGGAAGTGTTCTACACATCCTGTTATTCCAAGAAAGCAAAGCTGATTTACGAGAAAGATATCTCCATTGTTTCTACCAGTTTCAATGCAATCAAAAACATACAGTACAGTACTTCTGTTATGTCTGATGGGGAACACTAGGAGAACCCACACAATGCTTCATACATGACATAGAACCATCATACTTCGGCCATGCAGACACTATAAGGACCAATACTATTCAAAGGCAAGGCTCTTGTTAGCTATATCAACACTGCACTTAGTATAGTTTGCCTGTTCATCCGCCACATTACAGGTCCCCAGTAATGCTTTGGTTTTATCTTTACTTTAAAAGACAGCACATTCACAATGGAGTGTAAATGTTCTACACTCTTATCCATTTAATTGCATAGAAAAACATCACAATGGTTAAGATTTAAAAGGTCTAAAATAAACAACCAGAATGGAAGAATATAAAATACACCCAGGTGTAGGAAAAATACACTTAGTTTTGGCATTCTCCAGGAGCCACTGAATTGTAAACAAAGGTTTACTTTCTGCACCTTTTGCTTTAAATAATGGCAATATCTTTCTGGTGAAGCACCCACTGGTTGTGATTATTTTATCACATCTGGTCCTACTACTGTATTTAATTAATTAAATATTATTTATCAGACGTATTTGCTAATTGCTCTTCTCCTAAACAGAGCTCCCAATGCAAAGTACTGTACAGGCCCTCAGGGTCCATGCAGGCTCATAAAGCAAGAGGTGGTCTTTCACAAGTCCAGACCTCAAACAAGTTAGGGCTTTTAGATCAACATCAGCACTTTGGATTGTGCTTAGAAAGGAAGTGGGAAACCAGTACAGTTACTTCAGACCTGGTGGCACATGCTCTAAACCACATGCCAGAAAATAATCTAGCCAGTGCATTTTTGCAATAGCTGTAGCATCACTGTAATGCAGTGGGTTGGCACACCAACCCAAACAGGGCACAGGTGTTCCAGGCCACAGCAGGCAGAGAGCGCCACAAGTGGATTACACACCCGATGCTCACACAGGTAAACCGTGAACAGTGCTGGACAGAGAGAGAGAGAGAGCTGTAGCAACTATCATCCCATCCTAGAAAAAACAGATTGTGTCACTTCACTTAAAAAAAAAGTCTAATGTTTCCATAGCAACTGTTTAGGCCCAGGCACCCCACTACTCACTTCTTCTTTTGTGTCTAGGTCAGACTTTAAACTGCCAAAACGAAGCCATCTTTGGATGAATTCGTTCCACAGTTCTTTTAGCGTGACCTAGTGTGAGAAAGATTAGCTGGCACAACCAGGTTGCCATTGCCCAGGGCAGGGGTCTGCAAACTTGGCTCTCCAGGTGTTCTTGGACTTCAATTACCAGAAGCCCAAGTCAGCACTCCTGCTGATCAAGGCTTCTGGGAACTGAAGTCCAAGAACAGCTGGAGAGCCAAGTTTGCTGACCACTGACCTAGAGTCGCCAGGGATCAGCAAACTTGGCTCTCCAGATGTTCTTGGACTTCAATTCCCAGAAGTCCTGATCAGCAGGCATACTGACTTGGGCTTCTGGGAATTGAAGTCCAAGAACACCTGGAGAGCCAAGTTTGCAGATCCCTTGCCCAGGGTATACCCAATTGTGATTCAAAAAATACTGTACCGCACTCTTCCAGGAGGCTCTTTCTGTATACCCTCTACACACACTTCCTGCAAGTTTCTGCATTTCATGAATACCAAAGAGGTTAGCCTTTCACCTATCTTAACTGCCATGCCAAGGAACCAAGCAGGCATGCCATGGAAAGCAAATGCCAGGACAACCGTGGCCGGGGGCAGACCAAGGAAGAGGCCACCAACGCCAAAGCACGGGGGTTTCAGAATCATGACCGCCCTTGACATTTCCATGCCTGGCCAGCCCCTGCCTCTCTCACACACAGAGAGACACGCATGCACACCCCAGACCACCATTCCTCGCTTCACCATCTTGGTGATCCAAGCCAAACATTACGAAGTTCCCTAGCAAGGAGGAAATGAGAGGCAGCCCTTTGCCAATAAATAAACCACGACGGGGAAGGCAGGCGAGGCGCTGGCGACGGGGCTTTTAAAACTCTGCACACAACAAGAGAAACGGAAGGAGGGAAATGTTTTGGGGGGGCATCGGAGGCAGGAAGTCGGGGGTGGGAGAGAATCTGGTACAGTGATGGGTTTCCGTGATGAATGAGCTGGGGTGGAGGAGGGCGAGGAATCAAAATGCCCAAACATCAGTATACACACAGAGAGAGCGACCCAGGGAAAGGGAGCCGTCTCCGAGGGACTCGGGTGCGGAATCTCCGGGGCCCACGCCAAGAACCCGCGTCGCCCGGGAGGAAGGTGACTGCACTGCAGCCAACTTTTTGCCGGGATGCGAATGAATCCGGCCAAGCCGCCCTTACCGGAGTGCCTGCCTGGAACGCCTCGCCATCTCCGCCACGCAAGGACACAAAGGCGGCGGCGCCGACCCCCCACCCCACCCCCCAAATACCCCGCAGCAGCAGCCCCGGACCGAGCGGCACCCACCTTTCCTCGTCCATTGTGCGCAGCCGGAACGGAGCGGGGGCTCTGCATATAGGCGCCTTCGGCTCGTGTCCTCGGGCGGCGCCGCGCCTCCCGCCGCCCTCCTCCTCCTTCTCCTCTCTTGCTCCGGGCGCGCAGCGGCGGAGTCAGCGCCCGTGATTCAGCATGGCTGCAGTCAGCTTCCTCTCCCTCCTAAAGCAGCAGCAAAAGCAGCAACGGCGGCGGCTTAGTGTTGTTGCAGCAGCAGAGACGGGCGCACTTCTTACCCAGAGCTCCCCGCTGCTGCTCTTGCTGCTCCAGCCTCGGCCGCCCACTCCCTTCTGCTTCTCCACCTCCTGCTCCTGCTTCTCCTCCTCCTCCTCTTCCTCCCGCTCCGCGCTTGCTCCCACCGTCAGTCTCCTGGCAACCGCCGCCGCCGTGGGCCCAGGTACACTGCACCGCCCCAGCTGCCGCATTTGCCCAGTGCATCCTTCCTTCCAGGCAGCCTTTGAGAGAGAGGCGTGGAAAGGCGCACACGCCAAGGAGGCCTGAACTAGCAGCTGCAGCAAAGGGAAAGCAACGACAGCGGCTCCCTTTCTCCTCTGGTGTGGTGGCTTTTACTTACCCGTCTGCCTCTCCAGACTGCAGTCTGTTTAACACTTCTGATGCATTGGTTTTCTACTAGAACTCCGAGCAAACATAGCTACTACAGTACCTTTAAAAAAACCACAAAACATTCCACTACAAAGTAGCAATAGCAATTACACACATATACTGCCCCATAGATGATGATGATGATGAATTGCACTTATACCCCACCTCTCTAGGGAGAATGAATCCCTAGTGCACTGTCTGTGAAGTTCACAGGTTATTAGCATCTTACCCCAACCTCATTTCACCCACATCAGACGTATGGAAGGCTGAGTCAGCCTTGGATCCCATCAGGATTGAACTCAATGTTTGGCTGCAGCTTAGCCATTGTGCCACTAGGGCTCCTTGGTGCTGCTTAGTCATTGCCCTTCCAGTCATTACCTATATGCAAACCCTCCTACCCTAAACTGCCTTATCTGACCTTCCATTAAATTAAAAGCACTTATTTCCTTCTCAGTTTTTTTAAATTCACTATTTTGGGTTGGTAAATAACTTAACACATTATTTAAAAGGCAGTGGGTTATTTCTACCACCTGTTAAATTAGTTTTACATCCTAAAAATCTCAAAAAGTTTTTTCCTCTAGTGGATTCCTACGGCTTTAGCAACATACAGTACTGTAATGGAAACCAAGCAATCAAAATATTTTTGGCACAAAAATAAAGCAACACATGTCAAACATGTTGACTTCGTTCCTATTACATGGGCAGCCACCAAAAACACAATTAAAATGGGTTTCGTTGATTTTTAAGACCATGACAAAAATATTTTCCATTTTTTCTAAACCCAGAATGAGAAGTGGATGAGGTCTCCTGTCCAGAAATACGTTGTATTTGCTGAGCAAAAGTACTGAGGTTGGATGCTGAAAAGCAGTATCAAACCAGAAGCAAACTACCATAGATTCAATTTGTACAAATAATTGAAGAAAAAGGACTTTTTAAAAATAAGTGTAACTTTATAATTAGTGCTATAGTAAGGAGAGAAGATATAATTTATCTGTCCTTGTATCAAGGTGAACAATTTCTTTCTGAATTAGAGGTAGCAATTCTTTGCATTACATATGTAGAGTACTGTATTGAAATGATGATGCATAAACATATACACCAGGAGGGCTCTGAGTATTTTGTGAAATATATAATTTTGAAAACAGGTCACTAGGGTCAATAGTATAAAATCTATACCATTTCCAGCCAAAGACATCCCATCTTTGAATAAAACATAGTATACAACATACTTATCAGTTTTAATCTAAAATACCTTATTACAAGATGAAATTTCCAACACTGCTATCTTACAAACCAATGTAGGTTTTTATCAGATGGTTCTGGTAGATTCCTGATATTAAGTAGTGTGACCAAAGCTACGTCAGTAGTTGTGTTTATAGTTCTACTTTGAATGCTAAAAGTATTATTCACACTGCTTGTATAATTTTAATGTTTGAGCAACACAATTATAGTTTTACTGCAGGCTTGTATAGTGTTCGCCTACTTCATGTACCAAGATTCATCCACAAGGACACTATGCCAGCAGGTGTGGGGTACAACTGGTACCCCAACCCAGCCCTGCTGGCTTATTTAGCCCTGCCTGGGGTCCTTATTTACTCCTGCCCAGGTGTCCTTTTGAAGGGGATTGGGGAGGTTTTATAAATGTTTTTGGATAGTTTTATAATATTCAGTTTTAATTAGCATTGGGTATAAGTTTTAACTGACATTCTGTGAGCTGCCCTGGGTTGCTTTGGCAAAAAGAGTGGTTATATAAATCCAACAAATAAATAAAATGGCTATTCAAAGCTCCTTCAAATCCACAGTACTTCATGAGACTCAAGACTTAAAGCTACTTTAATACCCCTCAGCATTTTTATTTGCTGATTCATAAACACAAGTCATTAAGTCATACACAAACGTGTGTAAATTAACCCTAGCTTTAGAGAAAAATCAGTTTTTTTTAATTTCCCAACCAGAGGGATGGAAGGTTAGCAGTTCAAAACATGACTGCTGCACAAGAGTGAGCTTCCGTCTCTGTCCCAGCTCCTCAACCTAGCAGTTCGAAAGCAAGAAATTGCAAGTAGATAACTAGGTACACTTTGGTGGGAAGGTAAACAGCATTCCATGCACTGCCATGTGTCCATGGAAACGTCTGCAGATGCAGACAGCACTGCCTCTTTGGCTATAAACAGAGATGAGCACTGATCCCTAGAGTTGGATACGACTGGATTTCGAGCAAGGGTTACCTTACTACAGTAATACCTCGGATAACGCTAAAATCACATAACGTTAAGTAATCTGGGAAGAATTGGATCGAATAACGTTAAGGTCCTATGGGATGGATCGGATAACAACCGCTAAAGCCTGTGCGGTTACAATGTATCTCTATGGAGCTTTAACGTTATCCGATCCATCCCATAGGATTTTAACATGCATCAGATAACACTAAAAATCAGATAACACCAAGACTTGTGGAACCAAGTCTTAGCATTATCCGAGGTATTACTGTACAGTATATGCAAATACTGAAATCAAAGTTTCTTACTCTGTTCTTGTCTTCATAATTATTTGCATTTGTAAGTACTGTGGTACCTCATACAATTTTAATTCGTTCCATGGGGCTCGTTGTACAAAAAAATTGCTATACAATGCATCCACTGTACATTAAATGTTACAAACATCAAAGTCCTCAGGAAAACAACTACTGAAAAGATATGAACATGTAATAGTAAAGATTTAACCTCACAGCATATACAGGTGTATGGCTTGGCTCTACCTGTTCACTCTTGAAATTTCTTATCTCATTTAAAATCCTGTTTCAAAACAGCATAAAACATGTGAATTTACATCATCTTACATGAAATATGTCACAATAGTGACTGTTGACAAAAGCCCTTTTTGCATAGCCACCCCTTGGTGAATGTCACACTGATATTCCTTTAAACATGCATGTTTATGCAAATATAAGAGAAGCCAATCTGAAAATTCTAAACAGTAGCCTAAGTTACACTTCAGAAATAAAGACTTGGGGGGGGGGGGTAGACAAACACTGGATTTTTGAATGGTAGGAGAGTTCCTTTCAATATATATATATATATGCATTCCAGTTAACACTGGGCTGACTCTCAGCTTCTAGTAAACCAAAGTAGATCCTAGTAGTGTGAAGTCTTTCCATTCCTGCTATACAATCTTGACAGAAATTCTTATATATTTCAAGCATCTTCATTGAGTTTAATTTCG
Source organism: Furcifer pardalis (assembly GCA_030440675.1). Taxonomy (NCBI): domain Eukaryota; kingdom Metazoa; phylum Chordata; class Lepidosauria; order Squamata; family Chamaeleonidae; genus Furcifer; species Furcifer pardalis. Next base: position 90,626,835 of record CP126893.1, read on the forward strand.
CCTTTATTGCAGATTTCAGACTTTTTATATAAAGGTATGTCTGCTAAACACACAAAACAGAAAGCTTATAACTCACCAGCAGCACTAATGCTAAAATGAATGCATTAAAAGTTGAAGCCTGGATTCTCTTGTGCAGTTACATGAGCATAATGTAAATGGCATAGCCCCGTTTAAAAAATCACTACGTATAAGCATTAAGTGTTGCATGCTGAGTGTTCACTGTTAATGTTAATGGTGATTTTTCAATTTGAAGCAATCCATAATTTGCATTACATTGTATAATTGTGTGCTGTCAATTCTTACTCAAGACAATCTTTTCCAGGGTTTTCTAGGTAGAGAACACACAGAAGTAGTTTACCATTCCCTTCTTCTAGGGGCATCCTGGGATTGGGCAGCTTGCCCATGACTAAACACAGTAGCTCTTCTCCCGGAACGCACGGTAAGCAGTCGGACTTCCAACTTCTGGCTCCACAGCCAGATATTTAAACAGCTGAGGTATCCAACCAGCACAAGAGCATTTTTGACTAAAGTAAACACAATTTATTTCATAAGATTCCAACCTTCATTTCAGCAGAGTATTAAAACAAGATGCTTCTGGATTCTGTGATCCAACTTGATTATGCTAACAAGCTACTGTACATCCCAAAATACATGGTTATGACAAAGTACTACAATTTATCAGGATCCATACCAAAACATTGGTCTTTAGTGCTGTTCTGTAACTCTGCCAAGAGTTCTAGATTAAAGAAAACTGGCTGAATTAGTGAAAGGTAAACTGCTTAACTCCTGTTAATGTGGGGAAACCTTTAATTTCCAAAACTCTTCACTGGTAAAACCATCCTGCTGACAGCAATATTCAGAAATTAAAGATATTCATGCTCCTGTAGCACCCAACAGCTTCTTTTTTTTTTGGGGGGGGGGGGAATGCTGGTCTTTCAACGGGAATCAGGAATGTTTAATTTCTGAAAATCTACCATAGCAGATGTTATCAGCCTTCCACAGCAGAAGTTACTTTGTGGATTTCAGCCATATTCATCTAACAGAGCAATAAACTATAGGATTGGACTTTCTACATATTTTTCAATCCACAGATGGGTTTTAGAAAATGTCTACCTAAGCAATTCAGTACACATGCCACAAGCATGCAGTTCCAGCTACAACTCTACAGGTTTCAAAAGCCTGCAATTATCTCTAAAGAAATCTGCAATTGTGACTTATCAACATGTTCTTCCTGGAAGAATATGCAGATCCATGTGGAACATACCCTGCAAAGGTCTGTGCAGGCACAGGGGAATTCCAAAATATATTGTTATTGCCTGAGATGTCAATATCATTAGTTTGGCAATCATTCCCTTAAGAGGAATATTTACAGCTAATATTTTTAAGTATTTATTCATCAGTCCAAATTCTACTTACTTCATACATGTATTTAAATACAGTACTTAAATCAAATGAAACTGCCTACTGAAGGTCCCTCTAGTACAAGAGATCTAAAAACTTTGCCTACCACTGTCATGTATTTGTAAAAAGGACAGTAATGTATTCCATAATTTCACACACCAAGTTCTAATTTTTCATTGTTACATATCAACAGAATTCCTAGTGCACTAAACCTACAATATACTGTGTATCTTTCCTAAATGGAAAAGTCTAGATATCAAACTGAGGTTACTAAACCACAAGTTAGTTATTAAGCAGACAACTGTTCTAAACCTTGTGTCTAAAAACTGTCAGACCTATGAACCTGAAGGTTCTTGTCTTTTGTCGAGGACACATGGAAACTAAAGATAGCTGAAATTAAAGAACTAGAACTTATCTGCCTCAAAATAATTAAGCAACATACCAGTCACAACTGACTTCAAAGTGTCTTGCCCCAGACATTTGGAAAACTAGTCTTAAATGCCACACATGACTGCTTCACCTTACGGCTGTTCATTTCTTTTTGAAAGGTAAAACACAACCTAGTGCAAACCCTGCATACAGATCACATATAATTATTGTATGACATAGCATTCTGCTAAATTGTCATGTTGAAAATCCAGGCAACTCAGTATTGTTCTCTTGCCTACCTAAATCTGTTCTATATAGGAAAATAATGCTACAATATATAACTTTAAACTGGTGATGTCGCGTGAACTACAGTCAACTTGCATGGTTCAATTAAGCCAGGTAGAAACAATAAAAGGTAATACTAATTTGCTTGTATTCATGTAACACTTCCCTGTTCTTTTACATCACAGTTTTAATTAATGTAATATTCTTTCACATGTGCTGGACTGCAGGAATTCTCAAAAACTTTGCTCAGCATTAGGACAAATTTACATTACCTTCTATCAACACTGATGTTGATAAACCACTTTTACCTTGCAACAAATTCTTATTAAAAGCCTTCTGGACCAAATTAACTCAAGTTTTAGGACAGGGATTCTCAACCTGTGACCCATGGGCCGGATGCAGCCCACGACAGCATTTCATGTTGGACCACCTCCACCATACCAGGAAGTGACATGTGGTGGAGGGAGGGCAAAATGGCCATCCGGCCCCCAAAGCTTTCTGAGCGAGCGTGACCCGACCCCTGGCTTTAAAAAGTTGCGAAAATCTTGAGCCAATTTAGCCTGAAACAGAAAGTAGCACAGAAGATCATAAAACATTTGTGTCAGTCTAAATGTTTTAAAAGGCAGCAACATCTCAGCCATTTCATACATACTCACTGAAGCATGTGAAGAATTCAATTCTTTATTTGCAATATCCATAACTATGCTATACTTCTATTCAGGAAGGCAGCTTCTTTTCTGAACATAGTTAACAGAACAACAAACTTTTAACTGTACTGTGCGAAAGGGCTACAAATACATCAACTACAGACTACAGAGATTTTGATTTACAACTGGCTCTCAGGATACTGGGTCATTTAACAATAACCTAGTACAAAATCTAAAGACTGAGTAACCTAAGTATTTAATTAATAAATGTATTTATGAATGTCTCAAATGTATAATTTCAGCCAATGTTAAGGAAATATGTTGATATGTAGATTTGATCTTTGCCATCTAAAGCCCTAAGGAAAGAACCAATAGTCTGTTCAAATAAGCTTACTACGGAACAGACAACTAATCTACCATCAAATGGCACTACAAATAATATTTGGCTTCTTTCATCAGAATTAAGGTAGTATGCAGACAATGACTTTACTATGCAATGGAAATAATAGAAAAAATTTCCCCTTATAATAGATCATTTACAGGAAAGCCAATAAATAACACATGTGAAACTGAGCAATGTGAAATTTTGAACAGTCTAAAATATAAAAACCTGCCATAAATTCATTAGAACATATGTTGTTGGGTGATTACTCCCTATACAGAAACATAGACAAACTGTCAGCAGGACAGCTGCCAAGCTGATACATTCTCCATGGACAATACAGTAGTTTAACCATCCATCAACATACCTTCAAAAAACTGACCTATAACTGTTAAGAAATCCAGTACACTGAGACAGTAAAAAAGTTCAGGTCTTTACTAGAAATGAAGTTTTTTTTAATACTAAACACATGTAGAAATCTGAGCAGAAATAAGCTTTTCAAACTCAAAAGCTTTTGTTCAACTGTATGGAATGAATCCTAGGAAAAAAGACATGTGAATATCAATGAACACAATGATTTATTTAAAAAACAAAAGTGTAAAAACACCCCCCCTCCTTTTACAGTCATGGCACCAGAGTAATTTTGTAGAAAAAAACCGTGTAGATATCCAAGTCCGTACAAAGTTAATTCATGTTTCCTTGCCCCATTTTACTCCAGAATCAGCACATCCTTCCCTCCCAAACCCAAATAAACCAAAATTTAAAACAGTATCTTGTTCCTAGTATAAAAACTACTAATGTCCAAGCAATAAAAAAATAGAGTCCATCAATGACTAACACAAAACAGTTGTGTGAAAGGCCCAGTTCATCTTCAGAAACCAGTAAAACACAGGCAGCAGGGCCGGGCCCCAGCAGGGGTTTTCGAAAGCTGCTTTGCGTCGTGAGAGCCTTTTCTACAGAGGCACCCTTGGGCGAAGAGGGAGGGAAATGTATTCAAAACCTGCCCGCTGTAAACGGAGGGCGTACTCCATGCAGACAAAACCAACATCCCGACATCCGGCGGTGGGAGGGGGGGCAGCGATTCCCGCTTAGAAAGAGCCGCCTCCGTACCCTCCCCCGCCATAGCCTCCTCTGTAGGGTCCACTGTTAGTGCGGGGACCCCAGCCGCCGCCCCCTCCGCCTAGGCCTCCTCCGCCGCCGCTCTTCATGGGCCCGTAAGACGACTGATGCTGGCTGTAGCTGCCGAAGCCGCCATACCCGTTGCCATAGTCGCCGCCGCTGGCTCCGCCGCCGCCGTACGAACCGCCCCCGTACGAGCCGTAGCCGCCGCCGCCGTAACCTCCGTAACTGTTATAGCCGCCGCCGCCGCCTCCTTTGGGCAGGCCATTGTAGTCCCGGTTGCCGACTCCCCCACCGCCTCCCCGTCCTCTTCCCCGCCCGCCCCAACCCGGCCGGCCAGAGCCGCCACCTCCACCGCCTGCCTGGATGTCTTCCTTGGGCACGGCCTTCTTGACCTCCACGCGGTGGCCCTGGATGGGATGGAACTTGACGACGGCGGCCTTGTCAGCGGCGTCGTGGCTCTTGAAGTAGACGAAGCCGAAGCCGCGCTTCTTGCCGCTCTGCTTGTTGGAGATGATCTCGGCCTTCTCCACGGGGCCGAACTGGCTGAAGTGCTCGACCAGGTCGTTCTCGGCCAAGTCCCCCTTCAGGCCCCCCACGAAGAGCTTCTTCACTTTGGCGTGGGCGCCGGGCCGGGCCGAGTCCTCGCGGGAGACGGCCCGCTTCAGCTCCACCGCGTTGCCGTCCACGGCGTGCGGGGAGGCGGCCATGGCGGCGTCGGCCTCTTCCACGGCCGAGTAGGTGACGAAGCCGAAGCATCGGGAGCGCTTGGTCTGCGGGTTCAGCACCACCACGCAGTCGGTCAGGGTCCCGTAGGCCTCGAAGTACTCGCGCAGCCCGGCCTCCGTCGTCTGGACGTTCAGGCCCCCGATGAAGAGCTTGCAGAGCTGGGAGTTCTCCATGCCGGAGCCGCGGCGGCTGCCTGCCTGCCCGCCCGCCTTCTCCTTGCCGCCGCCGACAGGGGGCAGCTGTAGCCTGGCGAAGACCGGCAGGCGAGGTTAGGGTTCGTGGGGCGGGTAGCAGCTCCCTCAGCCTACCTTCACCGGCAGAGGAAAAACGGGCGAAAGGGGGTGGGGTAAGGAAAGCGCATAAAATGGCGGCCCTCCACTCCTCCTCAGGCGCGCTCGCGGCCCGGCGACTGGCGCCCACACACAAAGGAACGCTGGGCGGCCCCGCCCACTGCTGGCCGCGCGAAACACGCCCACTTGGCTTCCCGGCCAAACGAGCCAACGAGGACCCGCCGTTGGGGCGCGCGTCACTCCGCTGAGTGACAGGCCGGGCAGCCAACCGCCCTCGCCATCCGCCTTCGCGAGGACGGATTCTGAAAAGTCACTGGTAGAGGAGTCTAACTGACGTTCAAACGGCCCCTTTCACAGCCTGCGTTTGGCGGGGGCGGGGGCGAGGTACAAAATAAAAGAGAAGTCGGAAATACGAAACCCTGCGTCAGGGCCTCAGAGGCCTTTAGCCAATGGGCGCTCTGGGGCTGGAAGCGCGCGCTTTCTCTTAACCGTCATCAATCTCACTCAGTATAGGTCAGGCTAATTCTGAGGGGATTTTAAAGGGTTATAGTTAGAGCACCAGGATTTCCTCAACCTTCCCATAGCAATTATTGTTTTTTTTTATTTCCTCAGCCTTGTGCATGTTTACTCAAGAGTAAGCCCTAGTGATTTAAGTTTGGCTTTTTGACCCAAGTGAAAATTGTAGAATTGATCCCTTAAAAAATAAACCTGGCCCTCTGTATAAGAGAAGGATATTTTTAATATACTGAAAGATCACAGAACTAGCTGGCTTACACTGTTCGTAATTTTTGGTTCAGTCACACAGTCGATTCTGATCCTTTGCAATCCAATGGACCATTGCCTGCCAGGCACCTGTCTTCCACCATCCTCCTCAGCCTGGCCAGCTGTGTGCCCATTGTTATCTACAATAATTTACTCTTCCTAATGTACAATATATCAGAGAGTAAATAAAAAGACAAAAAACGCTTTGGCACTTTAAAGACTAACTCCTGTATTTTAATGTGGATCAAGTCCACTTCGTCAGACATAAAAGTAAGACTTAATGGCATTAATTAATACATCTCAGGTACAGATGTACACAATGGTTGGTTGGTATAACATACGCTTACAAATCTCTTCTGTCTTGTTTACATTGCATTAGAAAATAGTTTGTTCCACTGATTCTCCCTAAAAAATATCCCGGCATATAGAAAATAGCAATAGTAATTACTTTTTTATACTGCCCCATAGTGCTTAGTGCACTCTGAGCAGTTCACAAGTTAATTAGCATTTGCCCTTATTTCTCAAGAGCCCCCAACATTACTCATTTAACTGACCTCAGAAGGCTGGAAGGCTGAATCAACCTTGAGTCCTGGTCAGGACTGAATTCAACCTTCTGGAGAAACAACAGTGGAAGAGTCAGCTTTATTGTCCAGAAAAAATGAGCTCCTCAAATTGTTTTCTATCAGCTGCAGTCCAGTCACATAGGCACTCTTGTCTTAAAGCTCAAAAGAACAACACTCAAAGTGATGCAAGTGTGCACTCCAACTTCAGAAAGTGGTTTCTATGAATGCTGAAGTCAAGTAGAATGAGCCAAGTCCATTTTCACCATTAATATGGGTGACTTTAACGCCAAGCTTGGTAGAAGAGAGGAGAGTGCTTAGCTACAATGGCAAAGGCTTGGGGGTACTACATCAGAATTAGCTGGTTCAGTAAGAAACATTCATGCAGATCGACATGAGTGTCAACCAATATGAAAACAAAATTGACTACATCCTGTCAAATGTAAAACATATTCTTCATGATGTAGCAGTCATTCCACTTTAATACCAGCAGTGACCACAGACTTTCATGAGCCAAAGTACACCTTGATTTGTAAGTTTCCTTGATTCCTTGACTGACCAGACTATCAAGGGATAAGTTCTTTCTTGTTGCAACTCATTTTCCATTACTTTCACTGCTGTGCTCTTCTCCGGGTTCAACAACAACAAAATCTCATGATTGGTTCTTCCCATCTTGGGGGGAGGGGGGAGCTGCCAAAGGGTATTTTGAAGTGAATTTGATGAACATCTTACATTTTGTTTGGGTGGTCTGGCAGTGTAACAAAAATGTACTTTTGAGGAGCTGCCGCCACAAAACTAAAGCACCCACAAAAATAATGGTTACGTCGGCTGAAAGCTCGTCCCGGTGACTTTCAGAAACGCAAAGAGCCATTGGCCAAAAATACAAAGTGATGACATCATTGCTTCTGAAAGTTGCCTTGAAAATTTGCAGTCTTCGCGGGGGGGGGGGTGTCAGTTTCCGGCGACCCAGCAACCAAACCACACAACCGATACAGGTGACCCAAAGTGCGTTTGAAAGAGGAAATAATAACCTTTGTGATGACACTATTACATTTAAAATTGGACTTCGGGGGGAGGGTGGACTATGAAGCATTTTACACAAAAACACAAATGAGGTCACACAAACGCAAAAATAAAAAGGAAAACCATGTTAGAAACTGAATATGACAACTTCCTGAGGTGGATACCGATCTAAATGATCCAAAGTGCGATTGATAGAGGACCATAATAACATTTCTTGTGACACTTATACAATTTGGATCCGACTTCAGAAACATATTCTATTAAGGTTTAAAATAAAACAAAAAAACCTAACCTTTCCTTCAAAAAAAAATCTCTCCAACTCTCACCTTCTCGCTGGATGTGGAAGTAAACAAGCTGTCAATGTGTTCATTTGGGTCCTGATAACACACACACACACTTTCTTTCTAACCTTCCTTCCTTAAAAAAAAGTCTGAGGAGAACCATGCTTGCCCATGTCCGGCCAAAGGGTTACTATACCAGGTACAGTCAAGCCTCGCATAAAGATCGCCGCACTTTAAAGAGTAACTCGCTTAAAGAGCAGGATTTTCTCTGAATGTTCGCTTCGCTTAACAAATAAAACCAACCAAAAACTTGTTTAACAAATAAATCGGGGTTTCCAATTCCCCCCTCCCCACAATTGGTCACTTACAATGGTGTTTCGCTTAAAGAGCAATCCTGTGGAATGCATTATGATCTTTAAGCGAGGTACAACTGTATTTCTCAGTCCCTTTGTAGTTCAAGAATGTTGTTGAGATATATTACAAGATGTTACTAGAAGTTCATTTGTTTCTTATGCCTAGTTGAAGCACAAGCCTTTGTTTGTGATTTCTTGGGTAGAACATCCAACTAGCCTTTTGCAGCTGCCTGCTTAACACACACAGTTTTGATTATACATCCAATAAAGAAAAAAGGATTATATACAGAATCCTTTGTACCCTCTCATATACATAAATCAGATTATTTTATTTGTAAATGACTAAATATGTTCATTATGGCAAACCTGTTACCCCAGGTGCAGAAAACCCCATTTTATTTCCATTTATTTTTTTATATTTTTTTTCAATACAATACTTTTAATCTTTATTTTCTATTTTCCCCACAACTCAACCCACTAGGCTTACACGTCCATAAGCACTACAATGTAAACACAACCATCCATGTCACTTGCAGGTAGATAACTGCAAGGATCAATTTTTAATTAATTTTTAAAAAGTCAAACCACTATTTTAAAAGCCCCATTCAAAAAGCCTTGCCGTAGCAGAGACTTCAAGCGAAGCTCAATGCAAGTCTATGAAGCAGTTTCAAGCTCCCATGCTCTATAGGTTGGTACTGTATTGGCACAGGAAGCAAAACTACAATAAGAGGGAAAGTGAAAAGCGAGAGTAGTTCTGACTTCAAAGGCAAGAGCCCCGACACAATGTATCCAGTTGCTTGATTCAATCAGACTTCAAAGGTTTCAAAGCTTTCTAGGCTTTCCTCGAAAGCACCACAAGAGAAAAAATATTAGAAAAATTCAGCACTGATGGGACAACGAGCAGGGGTGACCCGAGGATGGAGTTAACCTTTTAAATGGCGGATAAAAAATTTAAAAATATAGAAAAATCATTTCTTCGCCCCTATAACCTTGAGGAACCTCAGGATTGTTCTGACCTGTCAAGGGACATTGACCGGGCAGGACAAACGGGGTCTCCTCGAGAGTAAGGCTGGCAAAAGGATTGTTCTTGCCTAGTTGTTTTAAAGCTGTAAACGCAAGCTATTTGAAAATGGATTTTTTCTACTTTTTCCTTCCAACAAAAAGTCAAGCTGTGGCAGCAGTCACAAAAATTAACTTTTTTAGGTCCTGGAGAGATTTAAATTAATCGCAGTTAGGTTTAAAATGCATTTTTCCCCTCTGCCAAGCCATGGCTGACTATAGATGTGGTGGACCTAACCCTTTCATTCCCGGTTGTGTTAATTTCATTCGTGGTTATGCCTAGGATGTCCTAAAAATTACCGTAATTAAAAAAGCAGCAGGTAGAGTCTAAGGACACTACCATCAGGGATTAGTTTGTGGATTCGATGTGTTGAATTATGCTCATTAGTTTATTTATTTCTTTTGATCTGAATGAAATAAAAAATAAATGAACTAATGAGCATAATTCAACACATCGAATTCACAAACTAAGTCCCTCACGGTAGTGTCCTTAGACTCTACCTGCCACTTTTTTTTTACTCCTCTGGGATAACACTAGATGACTGCTGCTTTCCAACGCCCATCTGTCATTCGAGACGTGTCCAGCCCAGCGCAATTTCTGTTTGTGTTATTCAGCAACAGCGTCACTGATTCCATTTTGTTCTCTTATCTGGGTGTTGGGGATGTGATCACGAAGGGATATCTTTAGCATTGAGCTTTCCATGGGTCTTACAGCTCTTTATAGTTCTTCCTCAGCCTTTGTTAATGATCATGTTTCACTCCAATGGAGGACTGCAGGTAGTACCGTTGAATTAAAAGGATTGGGGTGTTGTTTCTTCTCAACTTTCTTGTTTAGCGAGCCTTCTTTGATGGAGTTAAATGCCACCCTTCCTGCTTTTTCTTGCTAGTTCTCTCTGATTGTTGTTCATCCCAGACAGCTGAGATAGACATAGTGTTCAACCTGTTCAATGGGTTCATTCTGAATTTTTATTTGGAATTTCCACTGGTTGCTTGATAGCATATATTTTGTCTTCATGCCATTCATTTTTAGGCCAACCTCCCTACTTTCTGCGCCAAGCTCACACAGCATTTTTTGGAGTTTTTGAGCATTTCTGGCAATCAGTACTATATCATCTGATTTGCAAATAACATCAGCAAAAGGCAAAAGAACAGCACCACACCTTAGAATTAAAGAAGCTAAAATGTTAGCCAAAGTAGAGAGTCACAAAAGGGAATGTCAAAGGAATATAAACACCGATTACCAGGTGTTCATAAACCAACTTAAGTTATTAAGAAGGCAGAAGCAAAGCAACCAAACAAAATGGAAATAAGAATTTCAGAAGATACTCACAAGCTGCTTCAAAAAAGAAAGGAAATGAAAAGAGACAAAGTTAATATCCATGAATACTCCGTTCTGTGTATGTATATAAGAATCTGACTTTCAGATGACATCCAGAAATACTGTGAAATACGCTTACTGGAACCTGCCGAGAAGAACAGAAGTCTGAAAAGGTGCTAAAGAAATCTGCCAACGCACAGCAACAACTTCATTGCCCTGGAAAATGGAAATGGTGAAAGAACAACATCATGAGAAGGATGGAAAAAATCCGCAAAGCCTTTTACACCCAACTATTCACTTCTCTGACTTGAAAAAACAGACAATGTTATCCCACAAATTACAGTCAGTGAATTCTGTTATGCTGTCAAAAATGGATGACAGTAAAGCGCCCACTATAGACGGAATCTCAGTGAAAGCATTAAAAGCAGGAGGTCATTGTCTCTGGAAGTCTTTGGTAGAACAATTCAGTGACTATATCAAAGTTGTCAACATCCTAAATGTTTGGAGAGAATCACAAACCATCTTGCTCCATAAGAAATGCGATAAAGAGGATCTTAAGAACTATAGACTAATTTTTCTCATGTCACACATATATAAACTGTTCACAAAGATCATTACCAACCGTATAACAATGATGTTAGACGAACAACAACCACGGGAACAGCCAGTTTTTCAAAAGAGGCTATAGTACGAAAGATTACATTTTTGCCTTAACCCAACTACTCGAACGAAGCCATGAATACAATACAGCTTGCAGTAGCATTTGTAGACTTCAAAAAGGCATTCAACAGTGGAGAAGCTAATGCAGCTCTTGGAGCCCTAAAGGAGCAAGGAGTCCACCCTAAAATTACTCCAAGCAGCACAAAAGGAATGTTTCACTTGTATTACCCTCTTCAACAATCCAGTATGAATCCCAATTTGCAAAGGGGTCAAATAAGGCAATACAATATCACCTAAGCTGTTCTTTGCTTGCCTTGAAATGGTGATGTGAAAGTTAAACTGGACTGAGGGCATCACAATAGATGGCAAGAAATTAAAGCATTTGAGGTTTGCTGATGACATTGTCCTGATTAGTTATACAACAGAAGAGCTGCAATAAATGCTCACAGAGCTGGATAGAAAAGGCTCAAAAATAGGTCTCAAGCAGTGATGGGATGTCCCCGGTTCTATACGGTTCCCTGGAACCGGTAAGAACAATCCCGGAGGGTTCTCCGGGAGGGGAGTCCACTTTTGAGGCGTCCAGTTCCGGACGCCTCACCGAAAGAATTTTTTTAAAAAAAAATCGGAGCTAAAATGGCTCCGATTTACTGCTCATGCGCAGAAACTCAATCTGCCGCATTGCGCATGCGTCAGATTGAGTTTCTGCACATGCGCAATAAAATTGGAGCAATTTTTACTCCAATTTTACTGTGCATGCTTAGAAACTCAATCTGACGCATGCGCAATGCGGCAGATTGAGTTTCTGCGCATGCGCAGTAAAATTGGAGTAAAAATTGCTCCAATTAAAAAAAAAAATCGGCAAAACCGGCAGTCCTCAAGAACGAGATAGTGGCGGCAGCGGCGCTGACAGCGGGGGCAACACAGGCAGCGGCGGCGCTGACGGTAGCAGCGATGACGGCGCCAGCAGCGGCAGCAGCGGTAATGGCGGCGGCGGAGATTGCAGCGGCGATGACTTTGGCGGCGGCGTGGGCAGACGGCACCAGCCCTCAGAGGAGGGCACCTCCCCCGGGGCCGCAAAGCCCCCACAGGCAAGTTGAGGCCTGCCCTGCCCTGGCCGTCCGCCCCTGCCGAGCCCTCCCAGGGGTAAGTGAGGGGTTTGTGTTTGGGGTTGTATTTTTATTTAATTTTAATTTTATTTATTTATTTAATTTATTTACGGGTTTGTGTGGTGGGTGGGTGGGTTGGTTTGAGGGTGTGTGTGTGTATTTATTTTATTTTATTTTTTATTTTAAGGCCCCGCCCACAACGTCATGACGTCAGCTCCGCCCATGACATCATGACGTCATGACATTGGCCACGCCCATGACGTCGTGACGTCATGGAGTGGTGGTGACAAATTTGTCATCCCATCACTGGTCTCAAGGTCAACAAAACTAAAACCAAGTTTATGAAATCAAAAGAGTTTCCTTGTGATGGAATAAACTTAGTGAACAACAAATAGAAGTAGTGGAAAGCTACATTTATTCGGGTCAAGCAGTCAAGTTGAACAATGATTTAAAAGAAGAAATCTCTAGAAGACAGAGAGCCGTGTGGGGTAAATTTAGAGAAGTGTCAGCCATCTTGAAGTCAACAGCTAAACCAGAAACAGGCAAATTTGTTCAATTCTATGGTCTTGAAATCAATGGCATATGGTAGCAAAACATGAGTTTTAACAGCTATGAAATAAAAATGGCTTCAAGTAACACAACAAGCAGTAGCATAGCATGGGGGGAGCAGGGGGTGGCCAGCACCCAGCAGCACTTTCCAGGCGGTGGCAAAATGTTCCAGTGTGTTGAGGGAAGCCGCCGCATCCCTGGGGGAGGAGGAGGAGGCCAGTCAATTGTTACGTGTCAACAAGATCTCTTCCCCATTGAAGTGGTCCCTATTTATCAATTTGCCATTTCTTGCTTTCCAACTCCTCTCTTGGCAGGAGCTGCTGACACAGAGTTGGGTGCTCATTCCGTCATACAGTAATCAGGTCTTGTACTGCCAACTTGCCAACCTTCCAGCTTCCCCGGTGGTTCAAGACCCAATTATTGCATGACGGAACGAGCGCCCAACTCTGTCTCAGCAGCTCCTGCCAACCGAGCAGTTGAAAAGCAAGAATGGCAAGTCGATAAATAGGGACCACTTCAGTGGGGAAGAGATCTTCGTGATATGAAAGTAGCCTCATTTGGGCGTCCTCTGTGTTGAGATCCTCCAGTGTTGCAGAACCTGTAAGGGGGGTGAAGTGACACCCAAGGGGGACTTGTTAGCTTGAGTTGTCAGATCACCCTTTTCCCTCACGTGGAGAAGTAATTTTAAAAAAAAATCATGCCAGAAGCATACAAGTGTGCTTTCTGGGTTGAAAGGATTTTTTGCTGGAGGATCACCGCTCAGAGGATGCCCGAAAGAGGCTACTTTCGTGTCACCAAAATCTCTTCCTCACCAAAGTGGTCCCTATTTATTACCTTGCCATTTCTTGCTTTCAAACTGCTCAGTTGACAGGAGCTGCTGAGACAGAGTCTGGCGCTCATTCCATCATGCAGTACTCGGGTCTTGAACTGCCGGGGAAGCTGGAAGTAGCCTCATTCGGCACCCGGATCTCTATCTCACACACACACTCTCTCTCACACACACACTCACACACACACACCGTGGCTGCAAGGCTGGACTGGGAGAGGCTCTCCTTGACTGCTTATATGCCAGTGCTTTCTGCCTCGCTTTGAGGCTGATCTTCCTCCTCTTTCTCTTTCTCGGGGTCGCAGCCAATGGCTCAGGGCTCCCATGGCTAATGCCCTTGGAGCTGGGCAAGAAAGGGAGCCCGTGGGCTTGTTCCTGTGTCCACCACCCCCAGCCCCCTCTCCGGCACATGCCATCGCCCCCTCTCCCGACTTTTCTTCATTTCGCCGCCTCCTCCTCCTGTCAGTCAGAGGTGGCAACGTGCTGGGGATGGGGGACCCCTTAGGTGGCAGGGGCGAGTCCCCGGGGGGTATAGGGGCACTTTTTTTGGGCAGCAAACTTTCATACCAGGGGGCGGTGAATTTGGCCTCCGCCCCGGGCAGCTGAAACCCACATGATGCCACTGACAACAAGCAATGGAGAGATCAATGTTTGGAATCTCACTTCGTGATAAAGAAAAAAAAATGAGGATATCAGGTGAAGATCACTGCTAAAAATGTAACAGAATACTGCCCATGTTGCATGCACAAGTGACAATAGATGGAGCTCCAGAATAATGAATTGGTATCTGATAGCCCACAAAAGACCTAGGGGAAGACCACCTCCCAGATGGGAAGGTTTTCTCACAAAAAATGATGGACCAACATAGAGAAGATCTGCCAGGGACAGATTGTTATGGACAGAAGTTGTGTGGAATGTTGTTGCAGAAACGTCTACTCATACAAGGATTCCTCACTGAATAACAACTCCAAGGTATGAATGAGGATGTGTGGCTGGAAACCAGTGTCAATCAATCTTGATTACGGTCCAAGACCAGCCTAGTACAGTACAACAAAAATAACAAGTTAAAATCTATCAAGAGACAGAAGTTAAAATGAGGGTAGTTAAAATATTTTTAAAAGGAGTGTTTCTGCTCAGATTTAATGAGTAGTAAAATTAATATTTAAGATTAATAGTATTACAACTATTTGAAGCCAATTAAGGTCAAAATCAATGCATGGTTATGAATAGGGTGAGGATTTCTATGATGTCATTTGGGGGGGGCTTTATTTTAATCCTTAAGTAAAGCATGTTTTAGAGTAATCTGTGGGAATTTTTTTGCCTCAAAAGTCATGTTTTGACTTTTCAAAGGTGTTATGTCATTTCTGCTTAATTCTGAAACAAATGTGATATGTTGATCGTATTTTGGTCATTGGCAACTCTCTTGATAAGCCAGCAAGTAGGAGCCAGTAATGAAAGTGAAAAAATTCCTGTTCTGTTTTTCTCATTTGCTCCCTCAGGCATTTCTTTAAGTAGTACACCAGTCATCTGGATCCAGATGAATCAAACCTAAAGAAAAATAACATCTCTACCTGCTATAAAGACATGTTAGGAAAGATCAGATGTGCTGTTGACAACAAGATATGGGTTTCAATAGATGAAACAAGTGATGTAAACAGAAGATAAGTAGCATGTGTCATTATTGGCAACACTGGTGAAGTACAGTATTTCTAACATACGAAAATACAAAAAGTAATCAGTTCCATTGTTGCACTGCTCTTTGACAATTCTATGAGACTACTCTGACCCAAACTGTGTAAAAAAGGGAAATATCCTTCTCTTTGTAATAGTTGCTGCTCTATACATGACTAAAGCAGCCAATGGACTTAAACTTCAATATTCAAAAATGATCCGTATCACATGCCTTGTACATGGTTTACACAGAGTACCCAAAATGATTCAAAGCGACTCTCCTGATGCAGGTAAGATAATTTAGAATGGGGAAAAAATATTTATTAAAGCTGCAGTTTGAGTATAAAAGTTTTTAAAAATTGCTTCTACTTTGGCTCTCTCTCTCCCCCCTTTCAACCTTTATAATCCACCTTGAAACTATAGGAATGAAACTTAATGATGCACTGAATATTGTAAAACAAAAAAGAGTGATTTAAAGCAAAAGGGAAAGTGGCTGAAAAAATTAATAAAAATGCAAAGAGTGCTGCAATCTAATCTGTGTTATTAATTACTTTGCAAAATAAATAATGATCTACTATATTCTAAATGGACTCTAAGCAAAATTCACAGGCTTCAAGCATGATTTTCTCCAGATGAGTTTTTTAAAATTTGTTCCTGTAACCTTTTGTGATGTCAAATTGAGTTTCTCCAGATACAACCACATTACGGTTGTACCTCGTTTAAAGAGCATAATGTGTTCCACAGGATTGCTCTTTAAGTGAAACACCATTGTAAGTGACCAATTGTGACTTCTGGCAGGGGGGATTGTGAACCCCAATTTATTTGTTAAGCGAGTTTTTGGTAGGTTTTATTTGTTAAGCGAAGTGAACATTCAGATAAAATTCTGCTCTTTAAGTGAGTTATTCTTTAAGCAAGACGCTCTTTATGCAAGGACTGACTGTACTAGTTGTATAACAGGAGTTTTGAGTTTGATAACCTCAAGATGCATGTGGTCATCCAATGCAATTCTGCAGTTAATGAAAACTAATCCAGGGATGACCATTTTATCTGAAAATGTTCATTTGATTCCTTCAGTACTAGCACTTCTGCACCTGAAGTGAGAAAGAGTAAACTTTTTAGTATGTGTATACACACAGTTTTAAAATTGGGTGTTAATTTCAGGAAAATTGAAAAGTTTGTTTAATTGGTCATATTGAAATGATTTTAAGGTCATAAATTCTTGCATAGTTCTAATATTTTAGGTCATAAAATCCTCACCTTAGTTATGAAAGATGAACAGTGGAGAAAAAATTCAGGAAAGAAATTGACTCATTTGAAATATAACATTGAATGAGAGCCTTATGCATTTCATGGACAGCAAGAAAGGTTCTAGAGCAAATTAAGCCTCAACTATCAGCAGGAGCAAAAATGACTAAAATAAGAATATTATACTTTTGACAAGTCATGAGAAAACAAGCCTCACTGGAGAAGACAATTATGGTAGGAAAATCAGAAGGTAGTAGAAAAAGATGAAGACTGAACATGAGATGGCTTCTGTTAAGTCAAACCAAGTGTTTGGTTTGCAAGACCTGAGCAAGGTTGCTAATCACAGGACCTTTTTGAAATCATCAATTTATAATCCCCTAAATGAGAAGCACCTTTATTGAATATAACAACAATATTGAGTATTCTGACCTAGAGGATATTGATATTTTTCTGGAATGTTCCAATTTCATTGTGTGTAGCTGTAGTGGTACGCTTGTGTGTGTACAGTTTGATTGGTGTGTGCTGTTCTGCACCATCTATTACTGTTTCCTTAACTGCTGTGCCACAGAGCTGTGTTTTTGTTGTCCCTAATAAAATAGAAGCTGATTATAAGTCTATCTTGCCGAGTGTTGATCTAAAAGTTTAATGCATTGGGATGTAGAAAGCTTGAGTAAATACTGCCATTTGAACTTACAGAGAACACAGTTATAGAAAATTTCATGGTTTTTCTGCTGTTCAGTCTGTAGAATTGCATCTAAATGCTCTTTTAGGAATCAGCCCTCCTCTGAAAGTAGAAACTGCTTAAAAAGGAAAAACAAAATACAATGGAACCCCAACATACAAACAGTTCAACTTACAAAAATTTCAACATACAAATAGAAATCCTGGCTTTAAAAAATCCAACATACTGTACACATTTTTAATAGGAAAAAATCAACATACAAAAAATATGGTGAAATCTAGTGGCCTCTTCTGGTAATGCAATGTGTAATGCAAAGTTTTCTACATACAAATAATCTCGTGGAATGGAAAAAAATCGTATGTAGTGGTTTTACTGTACAGTACTAAGACTGCAAGGGAGAAGTATTATGGCAAGAATGCATTTAGAATAGACTAAATAGATATCATTGTACAGTACTAGATTAACAGCTAGGATGGGGTACACAGAAAGAGCCTCCTCGAAGATTGTGGTATTTCTGAACCACAGTCGACCATACTCTGGTAACCACAACCTTGTGTTGCTGACTAATCTTTCTCACACTGAGTCAGACAAAATAAACTGTAGAATGAGCTTACCAAAAGGTGCCTTCATTTGCCATTTTCACATCTGGTCTAGACACATGGAGGGAAAAAAGAAACAAATAGGGCATTGCTATTCAAATACATAACTTTTATTATTTCAGCTTATATAGCACCCCATGGGGCAACTACTCTTTCAGGGCCGTCCACAATCCTACAGTCACAGTCAAAAATACAAATACATATCATAAAAACAAACCACAGAGCTAGTTAAGCTATCTTTAGATATAAAAATAAATTTTCAACATTGGCAGTGTCAGAAAACAGCACTTAACAGAAAACAGCTTTGAACAATTGTTTTCTTAAACTCAGAGAAGGTGTCTGATAAACCTCTGTTGGAATTTTGTTTCAGAGGTGTACAGCCGCAATTTAAAAAAAGCCTAGCACGTAGTATTTAGCCTTTTGGCCTCCCTAGATGTTAAGGCTTTTAGTATCATGGGTTGCAAAGAGCAAGTCGGATGAGTAGCTGTTTTGTAGGAAAGGCAATACAGCCAGGTATTACAGTCCTATATCATTAAGAGTTTTGTATGTAATGACTAGCACCTTGAATTGAGAACAGAAACTAATAGGAAGCCAATTGAGATATGCCAAGACTAGAGAGATGTATTGTATATCATCTAAAAGACATGAAACAAATCCATATTCAAAACATTAGAGAGTAGGGAGTTTAAGAATAATTCCCAAAGAAAATTTAAAAGCTAGTCAAACTCCACTTAATACTTACATCACAGCAAAATAGTTCCAGAACACAAGTTATTTGGCAAAGCAGTAGATGAGAGTAACTACTATATCTCCTTAGAGAAGTTCAATTAAAACAAGTACTTCTATCCCATTTTATACCCAACATCTACTTTCCAGAGTATTCCACCAATCAGGTTGCAATCATCCCAAATCTTCCACAAGGGAGTAACTTTTGTTAAAGTAACTTTTCTCTTTTCTCTAGCTGAAACTATCTTCCTTAAATAGCATGGTACTGGGAAACCAAGAGCAAAGTGCTTTAAAACATTCTTCCTAGCAAGATTATACCCACCTTAAAATATTCTTCCCAAATTGTAGGCAAGCAAGCAATTTTCTCTCTTTTTCTCTCACTTTTCCTGGTACCAGGTGATTAAAATAAGTGAAATAATTAAAACATTTCAAAGAGCAGTGCTTGACAGCCATAGGAAAACATCCCTGAATATAATTTGTTGCCATGTAGAAACTAGAGTTGTGCTTTATAATTTCAGCACTGGAATATGGAAAAGTCATTTATTTTGATTTTTGAGACAATTTATAAATGCCTTACCCATTTCTTAAATCAGCAAGGGCTGCAAATATGTTTTGATTGACAGTTTTTTTATTAGAAATGTTGCAATAGCGTAATGCTTATGCAGGATCTGAATGGCTTACTTGGGTGCTTAGCCATTATTGCTATCACTGAAGTGGTTTGTGAGGATTGTTTCTTGTAGAAATGTGGTTATTCCTCTTAACTAGCAGAGTAAAAGGTAGAAAAACAACAGCAGTGTAGAGAAATGTGGAGAGATTAGCTCAGTCCTCAGCCCTTGTCCCTCTACACTGACTAGCTTTGCATGATAAAAACACTCTAGGTGCATTTAAAGTAGAAAGTTATTTTATTTGCAGTTGCTATTTGTAGTTAAGGTCAATAGAAAAATAGGGTAAATGTCTTTAAGGGATTTGGCTGTAAGTCTTTTCTTACTGGGGGAAAGGGAATATTTACTGCAGGTTGTCCCACCTGCTCTCCCTAATAGGTTCTTAAAAGCAATATTTTTTGAGCTCCTGGCTCCCTCTGGTGGTGAGGACAACCTGGGAATCTATCTAAGTTCCAGACTCTACTTTTATAGCAGCTCATTCCTTCTCCCTCATTTATCTGTGTGCTTCTTATTCCATAGTAATACCTCGGATAACGCTAAGACTTGGTTCCACAAGTCTTGGTGTTCTCCGATTTTTAGTGTGTTACCCGATGCATGTTAAAATCCTTTGGGATGGATCGGATAACGTTAAAGCTCCATAGAGATACATTGTAACCGCATAGGCTTTAGCGGTTGTTATCTGATCCATCCCATAGGACCTTAACATTATTCGATCCAATTCTCCTCCCCAGATTACTTAACATTATGCGATTTTAGCGTTATCCGAGGTAAATGTTATCCGAGGTATTACTGTATTTCTCCCTCATTGGCTGTCCTCTTTTCTCTCACCATGGGGACAAACCCTTTCAATGTTGCTGGATATGTTTTGCATCAAGAGGACAGCCTGGTGCCCTCAGGAGATCTGCTGACCCCCAGAAGGCAACCTATGGCTCAGCCCAAGGCAAAGTCTGAGTTTGCTGTGCCAAGGAGAGTGGGAGCCATGTTGACCTAGTCTCTGTACAAGGATGGGGTCTGCAGAGTATGCTTCCAGAGGCTTCACAGGGCTGAGGGGTAAAACCAAGGAACCTCCATGCTGAGTACCAATCAACCAAAACACAAACAAACCCAAAACCCTTTTCTCTGCCTGTATCCTTGAGTGGCCTATATTCACAACTCTCCTTGGGGAGATTCCTGGTGTCTCTGATGCTTTAGCTTTACACCTGGATGGGTTCCAGAAGAGACAGGGACCCTCAAGTCATGAGTGGAGTGTTGTGTCTCCCCCACTTTCAGCCTAGTAGGACAAAGAGCCTCATTACAAGGCAGAGAAAGCCATGTACCCCACCACCACTGACTCTGACCTTCATGAATGTGCTGAGAAAGAGCACTAAGGCCCACATGGCAAGAGTGCTATTTTGAGCACCTTTGGGAGGCGGGAACCAGCACCATTTTGAGGTATGTGGCCTCTAACAGCATGGGCAAGGTTTTTCATTCCTCTAAAAGCAAAAAGACTACAGGCACAAGGTAACCAAGTAGACCTATAGCAACATATTTCTTGATGAAGCTAACCAGAATGAATAGCAAAATGCTAGCACACTTGGAATGGGTGCCATGGACACACTTCCATGCTTGTTCCTCCACCTCCAAAGGATCTTCTACAAAGTCACAAAATGGATCCTATTTTTGCCACAAGTCCTACAATTTTTTCATTTGCAGAATGGCCTTTCTCAGGATATGTCTTTTCTCTATCCCCAGAAGGTTTGGATTGCTCATGATCACACACACTCTGGTCACCTCCAGACTAGATTACTGTAATGTGCTCTACATGGGGCTGTCCATGATGACCATTCGGAGGCTTCAACTGGTCCAGAATGCAGCTGCCCAGGTGGTGATGGGGTGTGGGCGGTATGCACATGCCTCACCTCTGCTTCAGGAGCTGCACTGGTTGCCGGTTTGCCTCCGGCTGCAATTCAAGGGGCTGGTTATTACCTTTAAAGCCCTATATGGTAGTAGGCCAGAATACTTAAGAGACCGCCTCACTCCAAGAACATTTGTCCGTCCCACCAGAGCGGACTGGAGAGGCTCTCTAGTTGTTCCATCGGCCAGAGAGGCGCATCTCTCTGGCACTAGAAGGAGGGCCTTCTCTGTGTCCACTCCGGCCCTATGGAACCTCCTACCAACTGAGCTACGTCTACAGTTGGACTTACTGTCTTTTAGGAAGAACTTAAAAATACCTGGTGGGACAGGTATGGGGTCCTGGAGGTACCATGACCCCAGCTCGCTGGTTAGTTTGAGCTCCCTCTCTCCCCTGGTCTTTTAATTTTTTAATCTTTTGTCTCTGGGACTTAGTTTTTAATCTTTTAATTATGATGGGAATTGACTGGTTTTTTAAAAAAATTTAAACCTTGAAAATTTAAATTTTTATAGTTGGTATTTTGAAGCTCTGGGATGATGGGTTTGGATTGTATTATGTAGTTTTTTGTGATGTTGTAAACTGCCCTGGGTCGCCCTGGCGAGGAGGGCGGTATAGAAGTATGAAAAATAAATAAAATAAACTGTTGCTAGCCTCTGAAGCTGTGTGGACACATGTAGGTTTGCCAGTGATTCACAGAAAGTGGTCCCAAGCAGGAAAGGTTCACAAAGTCTGTTTGCTTTAGCTAAGGGTTGTTAAAACTAATCTCTTTGGGGTTTTCCCCATCCACTCCAAGGCCAAGTGGCCTTAATTCACAGAGACTAAATGCCCACATCAATTGGAAAGGAAGATCAAGATCATGCTCTTTGATGGAGAGGGCAGTCTCTATTAACTTCAGCAGAGCTGCATCTCTCCTGTATAGAGGAGAAACACAGACAGATGATCTTAACATAATGGCAGATTGGCTGAGTTGACAGGACATAGATCACACTGAGTGGTACCTGGCATCACAGGTATTCATCAGAATAATCCTGACTGCTAGTGCCTGAGTGATGGATCTGTTTTGCTTTCCCAAAGAACAACAAGGCAAAAATAAATAAATCTCCAGATGTCAGGGGGATTAGCAGGCATGAAGGCTCTCAGTGCACAGTTTCATTCTGATAGATCTCATGAGATTCCTTCAAGAGTAAAAGCCAAAGGGCACAAAGCCATTTTCAGAGCTCCTCACTGGCCAAGAAGCACTTAGTTCTCAACTCTCCTAGAGCTGATCTTAGGAGACTAAAACTCCAAGACCCCCAGGGACTTCTCAGTCAGCGGACAATAAACCATCCAGATCTAGACAGATCACAGCATCATGCTTAACTATTGTAATGGACACCTTTCTGAACAACAAGTGTCCTGAAAAGGTGGTTGTCACTGTTCTCATGCACACAGGAACTCCACTAATAGAGTATATAAAGTTTCCTCAAGCCTTCCATAAATTGTGTTTTTAAAAAACACCAGTTCAAATGTTTTTAGATTGCAGGAGGGTATGGATAGTGATCTGGTAGCCAGCAACCTAAAGAGATAGGAAGCAATAACAATTATAGACCTCCCCATAGCACTTAGAGCACTCTCTGGGTGGTTCACAAGGAAATTAATATTTTTGCCTCCAGCATGGGTACTCATTCTACCGACTTCAGAAGGGTGGAAGGCTCAGTCAACCTGGAGCCCATCAGAGCTCCTGTCAGTAGTTTTGTCTGTAGTACCACAGTTACCGGTACTAAACACTGCACCACAAGGGCTGACAATTCTGTCATCTGCCAAAGATACCTCTCTGTACATTTACAAGGATATCAACTGTTTCCTTAAGGACGTATCTCTAAAAAAAAAACACTCCTCTATTGCACAGATTCCCCTTGTGGAAGCTCCAGGTTGTCATTCCCAGGCTTAGGTCAGCATTTTTAAAACACCCACAGTGGGAAGTGTTCTTCCTCACTGCATTTGCCTTAGAACTAGGTTTAAAAGACCAAGTGCCCAAACTGCAGCTCCAAACCCACTCTGTGCTAGGGGAAGGGAGGAAGCGTTCCCATTGGGCTGCTGGACAGAGGGACTGGGTGAACTCTGTGCTGGGGAAGGGAGGAAGCACTCCCATTGGGCTGCTGGGCAGAGGGGTGGGGCAAACTCTAGGCTGGGGCAATGGCACATGTGCCCACAGAAAGGGCTCTGAGTGCCCCCTCTGGCACATGTTCTGTAGGTTCACCACCACTGAACTAGGTGGTACTTCTACTAAGTTGGTAATGTGTATGCACCAAATGGTCTCAGTGTTTCTCCGTTTACTTCTTTCTTTCATTTCATGAATTTATTCCAGTTTTCTTTAGTACCAGAAGGTATGCCTAACTTCCTTTTCTCCAGACCCACACATGCCCCTCTAGAGAAGAAATTGCATGTGTCGAATGACAGGAGAGCCATTACAATTTACCTGAAGAGGATTGGATATATTGTTTTTCTGGCTATCTGTTTCTTTCTTTTCATTCTAGGAATGTGGGAAGGAAAGAGTCTAAACAAACTTTAGACAGGTGCATCGAAGCTTTTGTGACCACTTGCTGCAAGGCTTTGAGTAAAGCAGTCCTTAGAAGTATCGCTGGTGATTTTCATGAACTGCAACCACCCCAGAAGCATTTGGCACAGGGGCTCTGTTTTTGGGTATATATAGGGTTACCACCTGGAAAGTACAGTCTCCTTTCATATGGTTCTGTAGTGTGGATGCCTTTCCCTCTACAATCAATGGGTGTAAGATTCTCTAGTACAGGGTTTCCCAAACTATGTTCTGCAGAACACCGGTGGACTTCAATTCCCAGAAGCCTCCATCAGTACATTGACTGATCAGTGCTTTGGGAATTTGACTACGCTTCTGGGAATTGAAGTCCAAAATCAAAGTATTGGAAACACTGCTCTAGTAAATAAAACACCAGTAGGGGAGGAGGCCTTGCAAAAGGCTGTAGTTAGCCTGATAACAGTGTCTGAACCAGCCCTGGGACTGGATAAGCCCCACTGCCATCATTGGCTGCTACTCATATCCAAGTATACATTATTCCTGGAAGTCATTTTCTCAGTTTATAATCCTGGCATGAAGCATGCAACCATGCACATTACACTGAATAGATGGTGGAGGGCGTAGTTGAGTTTGATGAAGCTTTTGTTTTCGTCGCTTAGCCTCTTCATGTCTGCGGCATTTTCCTTTGAAGTGATCAGTAGCAGCAGAGATGGTTTGGCACCAAAGTGGGCAATCTACGGCTGCTGCCTCCCAGGTTTGTGGGTTTATACCTGACACTTTCATGATTTGTTTCAGCTGGTCCTTATAACGCTTCAAAGGAGCTCCACAAGCTCTTGTACCAGAACTAAGTTCCCCATAAAGAATTTGGCGAGGAAACCTGGAACTGTACATACAGTGGACATGCCCTATCCATCTAAGATGATCACCTATGATGGTAGCTTCAATGCTATTTACATGTACCTTTTCAAGAACTGCAATGCTGGTGACATAGTCATCCCACTTGATGTTCAACATGGACTTTAGCTTCTGTTAGTGAAAGCGCTCAAGCTTTTTGATGTCTTGGCAATAGAAGGTCCATGTTTCACAGCCATATAATAACGCTGAGGTAACAACAGCTTGGTATACCATGAGCTTTGTATGAACTGTTAAATCTTTGTTCATGAAGACCTGGTTTGATAGATGAAGACCCGCTGTAAGGATATTATTTCCCCGTAGGAAATAGTAATGTTAGCACGTAACATCAGTTATTCCTTTTATACAGGGGGAGAAGGGAATCTTTCCCCATCCAGTTATGATTAGTGGCAGAAGTTGTTGGATAAGGTTATTTTCCCAGCATTGTTGTTTTTCCATCACCTGATTTTCAGTACACACACATGCATGCACACTCACTCAGTCACTCTGTGGAAGAGATACACAAACCACACCCCTAAGATTGGCAATAAATTTAGTTTTAAAACAAATGTGTTTATTTAGGACTGCCTTTGTGCTTTATTCTCTCTTTTTAAAAAAATCTTGAAAAGGTTCTGTTTTGGAACCACTTGGTGGCAGAATGACATAAATATATGTTCCTATAGTTGTAGCCAACACATCATAGGCTTCATTTTTTGTTTTTTAGTACAGGCTTTATTTTTTGGTTGCAGAGTTCTCTTTGAGAAAGAAACAGGAGCTTTAAAAAAGGCTGTGTTCTGGAAGAAACCTACCTGGATCTAGAAAATGATATGACTTTAGGTCTGTTATCTATATTCTCATTGTGGGCAATAGAGCAGATTACCAGTGATCAGTTCCATGCACTTGGGGAGGATCCCTGAGTGCAACAGTTTGGAATACCCTAGGTTTTGCTTATCTCCCCAATGCTTTTTAATATCTATATAAAGCCAGTGGAGGAGATCATCAGGAGAGTTGGAGTTTCCTTTAACCATTATGCTGATGATACACAACTCTGTCTCTCCTTTTCCACCTCAGCAGATGACGCTGCTTGAACCCTGGACTGTTGCCTGGAGTCAGTTATGGAGTGGATGAGGGAAAATAGGTTGAAACTGAAAGGTCATGTACTGACTTAGGCTTCTTAGAATTGAAGTCCCCCTGTGGCGTGTGTGCCCCACATTGGGAACAACTTGTCTAGTAGCTGGAACAGAAACTGCCATGATTATCTTGTTGAGTGACTGGTGACAAGGAGGGATTATTTAAAGATAATTTGCCTAACTAAAGATTTAAAGATAATTTACATAACTAAAGATCTTTCTATTTCTGGAAATACTCAGTCTAGAAGATACCCTGGGGAAATGCTACTATTCTCAAACCGTTTTGTGTTTCTAGAGATACTTATGTGTTAATAGCAATCTGTGGAGGTGAAAAAATACCAGCTGTAGCCAGCCTACTTTTTCAGTCTGTGACTGAAGTTTATTCTTGGAGGTTCTGCTCCCCAAATATAATGTAAAGTTGGAAACATATGTTAGCACATGAGGGGGCACAATTTTCATGTCAACTAAAATCATATATGACTAAAATGAATCTTTTTGAGTAGTCATTTAAATCCACTCTGTCATCACCTATATGAAGCTACCGGTGGTGGTTCCATAGTAATGGGAGAGGTCACCAATAAGGAGATAAAGTCTAGATCTTTTCACATATTGGCAAAAATCATATTGCTCCACATTAGGACTTGATCAAACAGGCATTTGTCCCACTGTTTGGTGCACTGTAGAGATGGGTTGGTTTGCTCTTTCCCCCCAGTAATCAGGTATACTGATTGCTAGAGCATACAACCCATTCCCAAAGGGCCCCTTCCTGCACTTTTTTGAGTCCCTATCAGGGGCTTCTAATTTTTTTGGTGCCAGTAGGTGCACTCTAGTTTGGTCCATTCCTACCATGTATGATCACTTGGGGGGGGGGGGACCAATATTGAGCTTTATAGTTGTCAAAGCTGCCAAGGCTCCTTCCACTGTTTATTTCTAGTACTGTACAGTGGCTTAATAAGTTGATATCTTTGCTGTGAAGTGCCAATTAAAATCATGGCTGCAGGCAGTTTTTTGATCAGCACTTCACACAAATCAAACTGTTTGTTTGGTTACGAGCAACCCAAGTTCAAATCTCAATTTGGGAAACTTGTATCATGGGATTTTTTTTTTAAGGAATGAAAACCAAATACACATGGATTGGAGGGTTAATGGTATTTGACATCTTTGTACTATTTAAAAACAGCGATCAAGAAAAATAATTGTTTTTGGCAAAGCAGTTTAATATTTCTTCCCACAGCAGTATTATGACAGATAAATCACCCTAAAACGATTGAGTTGGGGCAATAATTGGTTTTGCACCTGTCTTCCCTCCACAGGCATATTTTTTGTGGTGGTTCTGGCTTTCTGTTGAGCCCAGCAGAAGGAACAGGACCGCCATGCCGCTGTAAAGGAAGGCAGAGAATAAAGGATGACAGCACCCCTCCTTGTTGAAAATGAGCTGTGAAATATAGTTTATATCTGAGTTAAGTTAAACATCCTTCTTTGTTTGAAACCTGTATCCCTTGTTGGTCCTTACATTAAGAGAAATGAGTATTGGGAGCAAAATGTTGAAGATGTTTCCTGCTTTCTGAAATACAGATTCATCTTTGCTATAATGATAATAATTTTGTGTCAGAAATTATTCTGGGTTGAAAGGATTTTCGCTGGAGAAACTCTGCTCAAGGGATGCCCAAATGAGGCTCCCTTCATGTCCCCAAAATCTTTTCCTACCAAATTGGTCCCTGTTTATCTACTTGCAATTTCTTGCTTTCGATCTGCTAGGTTGGCAGGAGCTGGGACAGAGATGGGAGCTCATTCTGTCATGCAGTACTTGGGTCTTGAACTTCTTAACCACTGAGCCACCGCAGTCCCTATCTTTGCTGTGGTATCCTCTGATGAGAAATACTCCAGTACTCCCAATGTATACTCTATTTTGCAATGGTTTTATCTGCAATATGCTCATCCTTTCTTATCAGATTACTGAGATTATAAAATTGGCTCTCTAATAAAGCTGTAGTCTTAGCTTCCATTCAGCAATTGATCTGTGTTTACTTAGAGCTAAATGCTCTGTGGATATAGTTTTTATTCTGCAATTAAAAGCAGCACGACAATTCAGATAATGTAAATATAATTCTGCTATTCATTAACTTTTTTTGCAAACACTATAGAGGACAATATTGTTATTATAGTACTATTTTTGGCTGGAAAAAAATAGCACTAAAACTATTACATATAGCATATTTCCTGTTCAGGAGCCTCATAAAAATACCAGGAATTGCACATCACGTTTACCTGTCTCTTTAGACAACTGTGAGTTCCTGGTCTAAATTTATCTTTTTTTTATTTTTTTTATTTTTTGGAGAAGCTATCCTGTTGCTTCAAAAAATTTAATACAAAATTAAGGAGGTGAAGACTTGTTCTTTCTTTTCTTTTCTCTCTTTCTCTCTTCATAATAAAATTATTTTTAAATTCTGCAAGTATATTTTTTTCAACATTGCAAAAATATCTGGGAAATAATTAATTTATTTTTTTACCAAAAAATAATAATAATGAAGCTATGTTACATGGCATGGATGGGGTATAAGACTGATATGGACAAATTAGTCAAGAGAAGCTGTTTGAACAGGAATTATATTGATTGGATTGTTCCAATCATAGTCATGGTTTTTGGACAAAAGTCAAGTTCCACACATATAACACACTGTTTTTCCTAGTTTGTGTTATAATGCATATGCAGTCCTGATCTCAGGTTCTAGTCTACTTGGTTGGTAAACTGAGCAATATGAACCTGGAGAAGAAAGCAGAATTGCCATTTCAAGGTTCTACTTTTGTCAGGAAACCCCATAATCCTACTGCAATACAGTATTTATGCCATAGCAGGCATGCCACAGTCTGGCCACTGAGGGATATGACTACCCAGTTTTGCTTCATGAGAATAAAATATAGGTACAGTACCTGGGAACAATACAATGAAATATGATGGCAAAAACAAAACTGCAGTTCCTCAGAGTACCTGTATAGGGAAAAGAATTCTGACAAGGACGAAATGGGCTGGATACAGGCTATCTTGTGGATTGTCTTCTTTCAAACAAACCTAGCTGTACTTCAGTAGCTTCCAACAGTAACCCTGTTCCATCAAAATGGCTATCAAAGGCTGGCTAACTAGTAGTCAGTGGCAGAAAAACAGTAAAAGACCCCTTTAAGAAGTTTGTTTCAGCCCCTCGTTGATGGATTTTAAATGCTCAGTGAAATTATCCTTTTCCCAAGCTCCTTTTCAGATATTCCATCTACTGGCAGCCTTGGTTTGGTTGTTTTGATTTATTGATTTTTACTTCTGGCCAATCAATTTGTGCGTAGCTCTTTGTTCATGGCCTGCTCTTCACTACAGCCTTCTCTCTCTCTCTTTTTTTATCTTAAGAGTATGTTTAGATTTCAGAGACATGAGATTCTTTGTACATATTTTAATCTCAAAAGATGAAATAGAAACATTCCCATAAATGATAAGTGTAGCATAAGAATAAAGCTTGATGGTGAAGTGTTCTTCTATCTGCATTATGACTATGGTAGCAGAAAAACTTGTAAAGGAAGGGTTAATAATGCTGAATTGGACATGTCAGGAGGCTACCAAGCCTGATGACAAATCTGGAGAATTTTCATTTAGGCAAAATGAATATTTCCAAGAATACATTGATGAATGGCATTCATGCAAAACTAAGTATTTGGGTACCAGGGGGAAAGCTTTGTTTTAAAAAATATGTTTGTATATTTAAGAATGTAGTGTACCCATTGGCAGTACCAGGATTGAGTTAATGCCTTTCAGGCATCCTTCAAACTGCAATGGCTATTCTGCTGCCAGTTGTCCTCTCTCTAAGCCAGTGGTGGGTTGTCAAAAAATTTACTACCCCACCGTGATGTCATCACAATGTGGGCGGAGCTAACATCAAGACGTCATGATGTCATGGGCAGGGCCAAAGGAAAAAAATAAAAAATAAAATAAAAATAAGCACACACACACACACTTCCACCCACCCACCCACAACCCCAACCCCAACCCCTAAATAAATAAAATAAATAAATAAATAAAAGTTACATTAAAATACACCCACCCACCAAAACACCCACCTACCCCAAACACAAATCAGCCCACTGACCCCACCCCCCAAACACAAACCCGTCACTTACCTGTTAGTATAAGTGCCTGGGCAGCACCATGTTGCAAGATGGATATGGTCATCATACCATTTCTCTAGGATAATATGCCTTAATGTAAAACAGCTGTACCTCCTTAAGGGTTCTCCAATTGGAACAGCAATTGGAACAGCACAGATGTAGCTTATTGATGAGATAACTCCAAGACTTTGCTTAAAAACCCCAAGCCAGGCTGCCAGGCCTTTTTAGGAACTGTGGTAGTAGGTCAATATAGGTAAAGGTATTAAATACACATTAAAATACACACAGACACACCACATCCAAAGGTGAGTCACTTACCCTGAGGAGCAGGCTATAGGGAGCTTCAGGCTAGCAGCTTCTCTTCCTCCTCCCCATTTGGGAGGACAGCAAGGAGGCTGTGCATACGCGCCAAGCACTGTAGGCATGCATGCACACCAAGTACTTGGCGCGCATGCACAGTGGGTGAACCAGTGAAAAGGTAAGCCCCGAAGGTGCTTCCCCCCAAAAGCTGCTACCGGTTCTCTGGGACACTGGGAAAAGTTACTACTGTCTCATAGCAAAGTTATAACCTTCCTCACACCATATAACACTAAATTGTAGGAAATACAGTTTTAAGATAAACAAGGCCCCATGGCAAGAAATCCTAATAAGAAAGGGAGACCAAGATGGGTGGGAGTTTCTTTAAAAGGAAATTCTAAAAACACAACTACAAACAATTTCAACAAGCAGAAAAAGGGGGAAGGGTGGGGACCAATGTGCCTTCACAAAAAGCTCAGAAAGGACCTGAAATAATAATAAAAAGGACACATTTCAGAAGTGGAAAGAAGACCAGGCCACATGAAAAAGATTGGTGTGAGGAAGACAAAAGCTGAGAATGAGCTGAAGTTAGCAAGAGACACTAAAAGCAATAAAAAGCATTATTTGGTACATTGGGAAAAATGATAACAAAGTAAAGGCAGAAACGTTCAATTCTTACTTTAATTAAATTCTCCCCAAAAGACAGTCTATGACCATCTAGGGAGATGTGATGTACAAATGAAAGGGATAGGTTTTGCAGTTCGAATTTGATAAAGTAATAGTCAAGGAATGCTTTATTACTTTGAATAGGTTCAAACCTACACGGCCAGATGAGCTGCATCTAAGAGTATGAAGGAGCTGACTGAAGAGATCTCAGTACCACTGTCTATTATTTTCTTGAAATCATGGAGAATGGATGAGATGCCAGATAATTAAAGAAGGTTAACGTTGTCCCTTTCTACAAAAAGGAGGAACCAGAGAACTACAAACCAGTTAGCCTGACATCAATCCCAGGGAAAATTCTAGAGCAGGTTATAAAACAATCACTCTGCAAGGACCTTGAAAACAAAGCATAATAACTAAAAGCCAACATTGATTTGTCAAAAACAAATCCTGTCAGACTAATCTTGTCTCACCTTTTGATCAGATAACTTCCTTGGTAGAGGATGAGAATGCTGTAGACATAATATATCTTATTTGTTTATTTATTAAATTTCTATGCTATGCTACCCACTGAGTGATAGGCCATTACTTGAACAGTTTGCAACAAACAGTAAAAAAAGAAAACCCCGCCCACCAATCTAACTATACACAAAATTTAAAACACAGATATACAAAATACCAAAAAAGGCAAAACAATAAAACAAATTGCAATTGTTGTTTTCTTAAAAAAAAATACAGACCATGGATTGTACAGAAGGGGAGGGTGATGGAGAAAGCCCCCTTTAGAGCTCTGCCATCAGCAATTTGCAGAAGATTTAGAGAGAGGAAGCCTGACACATTTCCACTGGTAATGAATTCCAAAGGGACAGGGCCATAATGAGAAGGTCCAGTTACTCATTGACATCTTCTGTGTCTCCTCCACCATGGCCACCCGTAATGAGCCCTGGGTAGAACAGGTGACATGGGCAGACATCCTTGGGGAGAAATCAAGTATCAAAGTCCCAAACTGGTTAGGGATTTATATGTTAATACCAACAAATTTGGCATGGAAACATAGAGGGAGCCAATGGGGGCAAACCAGGAGTGGAGAAATGTGATTGGGACTAATAGGGGCACCACATTCTGAACTTGCTATAGCTTTTGAGCAATCTTCAAAGACAGCTCCACATAATAATTATTTTTTGAGATTACCAATTCATATACAGTCAAACCTCGGATAATGTTATGACTTGATTCCACAAGTCATGATGTTATCTGATGTTTAGCGTTGTCCGATGCATGCATCGAACAACACTTAAAAAAAATCCCTGACCCCAAAGTCAAACTGACCCTAGGCTAGCAATTGCGCGGTTTGTCCCTGAAGTCAT
This sequence comes from Furcifer pardalis, assembly GCA_030440675.1. Classification (NCBI taxonomy): domain Eukaryota; kingdom Metazoa; phylum Chordata; class Lepidosauria; order Squamata; family Chamaeleonidae; genus Furcifer; species Furcifer pardalis. The sequence continues at coordinate 90,659,057 of CP126893.1, forward strand.
CACCGCAGTTGGGGGTTAGATTGGGCTACCCAATCCACCCCCCAACTGCAGCGATGGATTGCTGCGGTTGGGAGCTAGATTGGGTAGCCCAATCCAACCCTCAACCATAGCGATTGCTAAGAGTGCAGTAGGGTCAGGGGGAAAGGCGCTCGCTCGCTTGCCTTTTCGCGCACAAGTGAGCGCCTTTCCCCCAGATCCTCCTGCACTCTTAGCAATCGCTACGGTTGGGGGTTGGATTGGCCTACCCAATCCACCCCCCCAACCTCAGCGATGGATTGCTGCAGGGGGAGTGGATTGGACCCAATCACCCCCCCCCACAGTGATGGATTGCTGGGGGGGGGGTGGATTGGGTAGATGTTGTACCCAATCCACCCCCCAGACGATTGTCTCGCATAACGCTAAAGAATCACCCCTGCAGGGTCTTTAAAAGGACGCTGCTGACGGGGCTTTTTCGAACCACCGCCGCCTTTGCTTAGAACACCTGCGGCGCGGGGGGAGAAGCCAACGCGGCGTCCAGCTCGGGGACCAACTCCACCTGGCCCCCAGAGCCCTGCCCTGCAGGGTCTTTAAAAGGACGCTGCTGATGGGGTTTTTTCGAACCGCCGCCGCCTTTGCTTGGAACACCTGCGGCGCGGGGGGAGAAGCCAACGCGGCGTCCAGCTCGGGGACCAACTCCACCTGGCCCCCAGAGCCCTGCCCTGCAGGGTCTTTAAAAGGACGCTGCTGACGGGGCTTTTTCGAACCGCCGCCGCCTTTGCTTAGAACACCTGCGGCGCGGGGGGAGAAGCCAACGCGGCGTCCAGCTCGGGGACCAACTCCACCTGGCCCCCAGAGCCCTGCCCTGCAGGGTCTTTAAAAGGACGCTGCTGACGGGGCTTTTTCGAACCGCCGTTGCTCTTGCCTGGAACATCTTCGGCGGGCGGGGGGGGAGAGGCTTCGCATTTGTTGTGGGACGTAGTAATTGTTTTGTTTTGCTTAGTTAATTTTTTTTGAGTGATGACTAAGATGTAGAAGGTTGGACTGTTATTTGATATTGATGTTTATTTAATTTCTTGTTATTGTAGTCCTATTGATATTTTGATGTTATGTATTTATGATTTATGGACATGAATTTGTAACTTTTTATATGTTGTGAACCGCCCTGAGTCGGCCCTGCCGAGTAGGGCGGTATAGAAATTGAAATATAATAATAATAATAATAATAATAATTATTATCCAATGCAAGTTTTTTCCAAAAAACTTGCATCATTATCCGATTCTAGCGTTATCCGATACAATTGTTATCCGAGGTATTACTGTAAATGATTTCTAATGCAGGGAGGGACACAAATGGGCAACCTGCCAAAAATGGGAAAAAGCAGACCTGGCCATGGCTAATATTTGCTTCTCTACAGAGAGTATCAAATCCAGCATGATATCCAAGTTGACTTCAGTAAAATTGTTTAAAAAGTGCCTCACGATACAATGATTAGCAAGCTAACTATGTGTGGGTTGGATAGCACAAGTATCAGATAGATACACTGTTGGTTACAGAATCCTACTGAGAAAGTGATTATCAAAGGCTCCTTCACAAATGGTGAGAAGGTATCGAGTGGAGTGCCACAAGACTGAGTCCTGGGCCTAGTGCTCTTCAGCATTTTTATTAATGACTTGGATGAGGGATGCTGAGAATACTTGTCGAATTGGCAGATGACACCAAACTGGGTGGAAGATCTAATACTCTAGGAGGCAGAGAAATAAAATTCAAAAATATCTTGATAGGCTTAAATACTGGGCTGAAAGCAATAGAATGAAATTTAGCAGGGATAAGTGCAAAGTTCTACACCTTCTTCTTCTTCTGCCATATATGAATCCAAATATAAGTGATCATCTTGGCGATCAGCCATAAAGACTGTCCTGAGAATATAATGCAGTGGCCTTTCATCTGCCTTCTGCATCGCAGCATGACCCCCATACAACTGATCCAGTTCCGCGAATCACTTTCTGGTCTTGAGCCCTTTTGGCATGCAAATTCCTCATCAGTCCCAGGCCAATATTGATGAAGCCGCTGCCCTCCATCAAGATGGATTCAAGTAGGATTTAATCCACATGGGGACCATCTCCCTTTCCTGTGGACTCTGCCACCCAAGGCTGTTAGTCTGTGCTGTGGGTAGAGAGGAAGTGCTGCCATTGGGCTGCTGGGCAGAGGGGTGGGAGTGAACTCTGTGCTGGGGGAGGGAGTAAGTGCTCCCATTGGGCTCCTGGGCAGAGGGCCGGGCAAACTCTGTGCTGGGTTTACTGCATGGGTGCCCACAGAGAGGGCTCTGAGTGCCACCTCTGGCACGCATGCCATAGGTTCGCCACCACTGACCTAGAGTAATGTGTCCAGTTCTAGACTCTGTAATTTCAGAAGGATACTGACAAACTGGAACAAGTTCGGAGGAAGGCAACAAGGATGATCAGGAAACTGGTAACCAAGCATTATGAGAAAAGACTGAAAGAACTGGGCATCTTTAACCTTGAAAATACAAGACTGAAGGGAAATGTGGTAGACTGAAAGATTATCATACAGAGGAGGGCAGGCTCTGATTCAATCATCCCAGAGTACAGGACACATAATAATGGGTTCAAATTACAGGAAGCCAGAGTTTGATTGACTATTGAGGGAAATTTCTGTAACTGTTAGAGCAGTACAACAATGGAACCAATTACCTTGGAGGTGGTGAGTGCTCCAACATTGGAGGCGTTCAAGAGAAAATTGAACACCCATCTGTCAGACCTGCTTTGATTTGGACTCCTAAATTGAGCAGAGGGTTGGATAGTCTCATAGGCCCCTTTTAATCTACAATTCTGTGATATCATTTCCAGAAGTGTTATGGACACTAGATATATGTATGCTACATTGTGTACAAAATGGTTGAAAAATTATCCCAGTTTATCTGAAGAGTTTACACAGAAATACAAAAGACTTGCAATGGAAAAATAACCAGAATTTCTCTTGTGTGCCAACACTGTCTCAGAAAGGAAACAAAAAAAGCAACACATATTTCCTATATTTTCATACTATGAAATTCTAAGCAATAAGCCTTTTGTAAATATTTATACATGTGAAATCCAGCATGGATTTTTTTTTTCTTAAAGTAAATAAATACACTGTGGAACAGATAACTGCAAATCAGATTGGAAGATAATGCCTGGAAAACATTCATAAAAAAAGGACCATCCCCATGACTACAGGTTTCTCCTCCCAGCTGCCTTCTTATTGGTTTTTCTCTCCTCTCTGGCTCTGAAGCATGTCTTATCTCTGTATTTGTCTCTCAGCAATGATTCCTCACCGTGTCTGTTTCATTTGCTAGTGTGAAGCCTTTCCTTAGCCAGTTCACTCCAGAAAAGGGAGACCTGAAGAAGCTCTACTTCTGCCTTTAGATACCAGGGCCAAGAGGACTCTGAAACCTTTGGTGGGGAGACTTATACTGTTGTTGGTTTGGTCAGTGCTTAGTATGAGAAGGAAAAGGAGACTAGTCAAAGGAAAAGAAAGAGAATTTCTTCTGAAATTTCCACAAGGTAAGAAATTGGAGCTTCTATAAATAGATTTCTCTCTTTTTTTCTCTTGTGGTCAAGGGCTTGAAAACAGAACTCTGTGTACGGTATTACTCTCCAACATCAATTCTGTATACTCAGTAGATATTACCTTACATTGAGGTAGGAAGGAAAAAAGTTATCATTGGAAGGGGAATAAATAAAGCAATGTTCACAGGTGAGGCACAAATTTCCATTGTTTGAATTCCATTTAGAAAGGTGTATGGTAGAGTTCTTCAATATACTGTATCTAGAATGGGAGACTTGTCTGAAAACTGTTTTGTTTTGTTTTTAAAGAAAGTATCATTTCATTCTACATTAGAAGACAATGTTGGCAGGAAATTGATTTATGATCCAAAATTTATATTCACTTGTATTCATTTTTAGCATAGATTTTTTTTAAAACATGCCTGAACATCTACTTTTTGTATTTGTATTTATATGCCGCTCTATTTGCCGAAGCGACTCAGAGTGGTTAACAACATAGATCACAAAATATCTCATATCAAAACATATCAAAGTATCGCATACTTGAATGAAATTGTGAAGTGAATAAGTTATGTTCTCTAAACTAATGAAATATAACTGTCCATGTGAAAGAAATGAATATTTTCTTATTTATGGCAGATTATTTTTGTAGTCACCATGCCGCATAACATGGAACACTTCAAAAACTGAACACGGCTAACCGACAGAAAAATACATTGGTGTTCGTAGTTGGAACACTGAATAGTAAAATTCCTTGGTAAGTTTCTGTAAACCTGACTCAAGATATATATACCTACAAGGAAGATGGTATTAGTTGCATAGTAAGATTCATAGGGTTTAGTTAAAAAATGCAACATAGGGAGAGAAGGATTATACCTCTTGCTTTAATGCATGGAATTATGAGAGGACTTTTATCAACATGGATTAATTCTTTTGCACATTCTGAATACAGCTCTGCATCTTACATTTCAATAGCTGTATTCTTAGCAAATTCTGTGTTGCTTTTTTTTTTTTTGCTATATTGACCAGGAGTTATGCAGTTCTAAGAAAGCATATTTTAAAAAACTGCTTATTACACAGGAATCTCAGTTATACTCTACTCAAACATTACTTTAAAGTAAATAGTTTCACTACTAAATTAAGCTCCTGAGCACAGATACGTATCTGTTTCTAGTCACATTTGAAAACAGATACTGTACTCCATTTTATGTTTAAGTTTACCATTTAATAAAATAACAAAAAAAATGTAGAGCAAGAAAATGCCACATATAGAAAGAGTTGTTGTTGTTCAGTCACACAGTCGATTCCGACCCTTTGCGACCCCATGGACCACTGTCCGCCAGGCACTTCTGTCCTCCACCATCCTCCTCAACTTGCTCAGCTCTGTGCCCATTGTGTCTACAATACCATCTAGCCATCTCATTTTTGGCCGCCCCCTTCTTCTTTTGCCCTCGACCTTTCCAAGCATCAAGGCTTTCTCAAGCGAATCCTCTCTTCTCATTTGATGTCGAGTGGCTAAAAAATGTTTCACATTCCATATATACTTGAGTATAAGTCAGGATTTGTAGTCCCCAAAATGAGTTGCAAAATAGGACTCGTCTTATGCTCGGGTCAACATAAACACTCAAAAACATACTCACACAAATGTCTAAATTAACTAATTTTACTGTATTTTCATTATTGAAACTCACTAGTAGCTGCTGCATTTTCCACCCCCGACTTATACCCCGGTCAATCTATTTTCCTAGTTTTAGAGGTCCAAATTAGGTACCTCGTCTTATATTCGGGATGACTTATAGTCGAATATATAGAGTACTTATAAAAGCATTAAGATAAAGAAAATTAACGTGGGAGCTCTTTTATTGCAAGGCAAATAATCAATGCCTCTGTGAGTTATGTGAATAAAGCCACTACTTTTTTTTAATTGAAAAAAGCTTATATTTTCATTTTGTGATAGATTTGCCATGTCCTGCAGACAACCACACCCTCATCTACCCGGGAAACCACTATCCAGTCTCACATGCCATAAATTTGGATGTGCTCTGTAGCATTGCAGACTCAACTGAAAAGCAGTGGGTGCAGCTGCAGGTTTAACACCTGGCTTGAGATAAGTTTGTTTGCTGTAGAACAGCTGCATCTCTGTATGTGCACAGTGAAGGGGTGTGTGTGTCCCTGTCACTGATTTCCTCTCATATTAATGCTTTTCCTCACGGTATGGAAAACCTCTCCCAAAGGCTGTAGAAAACTAAGACCCTCCAGCATGGCATTTTACACTAGGGTCTGGAGATCAACAGTGGAGCCAGTGTACCACTGAAAATAATATTTTCAAAGGGAACATTGTGTAACACCCTAAACTACTGTAGTTTTGACAGCATTAAGATTAAAGAGGGATTTTATGACAAATCCATACATGAAAACACAACAGGCTTCAGCTAAACAGAGTTTTGAACAGAGAAGCTGGAGGAGGGAATAGTCTTTTCCCTAACTGTTTTTATACCTCTTACTTGGAAGAGTTTGACAGAGGAAAGTTTAAATTGCCCACCTGCACATAGACTCCCTACTCCAGATTGCCCCATACAAAGGTTTTTCCCATTTCTCCATATACAAACCTTGATGGCATCCAGTCTCATATAACCTTAAATTCAGAATAAAATATTGAATTAAAAATAATAAAAAGAGAGGCATCAGGTAGTTCATGATCGGCAGAAAGATTTGCTTTGAGGGGAGATCTAAGTTGGAAAAGCCTCGCCAAACAAGTATGTTTTCAACATTTTCTGGAAAACAAATACAGTGAGGTGGGCTGTTCTAATTTCAGTTGGTAACACATTCCAAAGCATGGGTGTCACTACTGAAAAAGCTCTGCCTCTCCTGGATGGGGTGAGCAGGGGGTAGGTGTGTGTCTCCCTCCTTTTCCACACTTGCAAAAGTTGAGGCTTCAATGGGGCATTTATCTGTGAGTGAAGGGATGTGTTAGAAGTGTGAGAATAAATAAAATTTGTACATCAAAATTTGTGATATTTTTGCCCCCATCTCTTGATTGGCTATTTTGGGAGCAGTGTACTGTTTTGTCTGAAAGAGACTGGCTTATGTCAGAACATCATTGGACTACATTTATAATGTTTTCTTTTGCTGATTCTATTACATACTGTTAGACATTGCAAGCCTAAAGTCAACATTATTGATCTGAAGTTTTGCTCAATCATGCTCACTTACCCTTGCAGAAGCAACTGCGCAGTTAAAGTCCAGAGGTAGCAAGGTCAACCATTAGTTTTATGGCGCTCAAAAGAATTAGGTGATTCCAGAGAGATAGCTATTAGCTTTATCAGCTTGAAATGCTTTTTGCAGCTGTTCTTTCTGGTGACCCTTTAAATTATTTGAATGAAGCAGAACATCTGCACAATAAAAGTTTCTTCCAGAAATATACTAAGTGTGAGCTAGCCTGTGCTTATACAATAACTGGGACAGGATGGAAATAAACAAGATTGATGATCAGTTTGATTTGCATCTCTTCTTGAATCCATACAGTTTGGTTGCTTCTTCATCTCGGCTCTGACTTATAACAGCAGGATGTTGTGTCAGGTGGAGACTGACTGATCCCAGTTTACATTTCAGTGTCATTTCATCAATGGATTACGGTGAGTCAAGGCTGTCCAAAGGGAACGTGCACTGGGGAGAATTTTATCAAGCTGTTGCCCCCCCCCCGCCCCCATGTGTTTTCAACTACAAATTGGCAGTGCAAAGACAGTTGCTGAAGTTCTACTTTAAATCTCTTAACCTGGAGTCAGATTCTTTCCCATGACCTTTACATCATGAAAGCAGCTTTAAAAATCCATGGAGATTTAGAAACATACAAAGAAACAGAAGACCTGAGTGTTTGGAAATGGCAGCCCAATACATTTTTCTGCTTAAAACAGAACACAAGTGCCTTGGCACCTCCAACTAAGACCAGCATTTATTTATTTTTAAAATCTTCTTGGACTTCTGAAGTACCAAATTCTCCCTTCCTTTGTCCCAGGGCTGAGAAAGCTTGGGCCCTACAAATCTTTAGAAAAAAATGCCTTCAACTTACTGCGACAGGTACTGACTCATGCTTCTTAGAGATGATTTCTACTGGGAAGCCCAAGGTTCCCCAATCGCTACCTGTTACTTCCCATGGCATTTCTTAAAGCAGATTATTTCATCCTGCTGTATAGATCATTTCATCCAGTACTACTTTTGAAAAGGTACTAGGACTCTGAAAGTATCCCTGTAGCACAGAGGTTAAGCTCTTACACTGCAGTCAAAACTCTGCTTACAATCTGAGCTTAATCCCAATGGGATCAAGGCTGACTCAGTCTTCTGTTCTTCCAAGATGGGTAAAATGAATGCCAACATGTTGGGAGCAAAATGCTAATTACTTTGTGAACTGCTCAGAGAGTACTCTAAGTACTATGGGGGCAGTATATAAGTGTTATTGCTATTGCAATTCCTAAAAGTGCATTTAGCAAAGAATAGCCCTCCTGGGTAGTGGTCTCACTAATCAGCGAGATATTAAATAAATAAATCCACCTGTGCTGCTGATTTATAGACTCATGCTTACATTTGTACAGCCATGTCAAACTACTTAGCAAGTGACTTCTCTCAGCTCAAGTCTCACCATTTTGACTTGATATCAGAAGTTTTGTTTAAGAAACGTTATATTAATATACGTACTTGAAATATCTTTTCCAATATTTTACATAATACAAATTATGCTTTATGTTACATGAATTAATTATTTCCCTTTTAAAACTACCAATTGTAAATGTTGTAAATGGGCTAAATCCAATTGTTAGCCTCCTGAAATCCAAAAGAACCAAAGAATGGATAATATTTTTCTAAATGCATAAGCTATGTGAATATTTATATTTATTGTAATGATTTTTTAAAAATACTAGAATTCAACAAGATATTTAAAGACTCAAACCAGAGCCAGAAATCATCTACAGCGGGGGTTCTCAACCTTTTCAAGCAACGGGATGGACCACGCCTCCTAAGACAGCTGTCGTAAACACATAAATGCATTTATTGCTGTCATAAACATGTCAACTTCCACTTCTGGTGGCGGCGGTAGAGGCAATGTGGGCCATATGAAATGATGCCACGGGCTGTAAATTGAGAAGTGTTAATCTACAGCAACTATTGTCACCATTACCCATCTTGAAAATATATATACCAAGCAAAAATAGGTAGCCTGTGCTCCTAGCCTTGAATGTGCTGGTCACCTGCTTGTGATATTTAATCTGACATGGGGATCCAAACACTGAGGCAAAAATTTATGGAAATGATCTTATTGTGTCAAACCACTTGTGGTGAGAGCAGTCTGTATGTGCAGTGAGCTCCTAACACTGGCGCTTCCAGGATTTTGAGGAAGTTGTGCAGTCTTAGTGACCGCCACTCCTTGTCAAAGGCAAGCAGGAGTAATCTCACATTCCTGAGCCAGAGGAGTTTTTACTCTTCTGTTGTTCAACAGGATTTTGGACTATGAGTTTCCTGGCAGCTGGTGGAACCAAAGAAGTATACCTTCTGCACTTAATTGTTATGTGCATCATATCACTTCCCATTTATGGCAACCCTAATAGGATTTCAAGGTACAGTACTTGAGATAGTCAAGGAATATTTTACCATTGCTGTTCCCAGTGATTTTCTGTGGCCAAGGAAATTTTATTCCTGAATGTGTATTTTTTTGGGAGGTAGGGGTTCCTGAGTATAGTTGAAGAGTGGAAAATTGGCTTCAGGCTCACTGAAGTTGTCCACCTTGGTGTAGAATAAGGATTTTGTTCTTAAGCACGCTCATTGAATCTTGATCCTAAGCATACTTACCAAAAAGTTAATTGCATTGATCTTATAATTTTTACTTATAATCTTTACTTTTGGCAAACATGCTTAGAACCGAACTGTTAAAACACAATTCAGCATTCCAACACATGCTTGGGGGCTCCAAAAATGCACAAGAGTTTGGCTTGGTTATCCTTTTTAGTAGCCAGAACACTTCTACATAAGCCTATTGTTTCTTGCACAACCAGTCTTCTGCACCAAAATGAGCAGGGGAAACCTACTGAGTGTCTATATTGGAGCTCTATAGACCTTTATACTGGGGTGACTGAAAGGTTGTTGTTGTTGTTTTAAGTCAGTGCCCAGACCACTGTTGGCTTATACAGTGAGGAAGGATAATTGTATATGTATTTCCTTCTTCCTGGCAGGTTCTGCTTCCCATTGCCAACCATACACTGGCAGCAAAACCAAGTGAGACAAACTGGCCATGTGAAGCGCAGCCTGATGGAAGGGGGAAACTGCCCTGTAATTGCCCTTGCACCAGTGATGGGATGACAAAAATTCTACTACCACGCCATGACGTCACGGACGTCATGGGCGTGGCCAATGTCATGACGTCATGGGCTGAGCCAACGTCATGACGTCATGACGTTGTGGGCGGGGCCAAAATAAAAATAAATAAAATAAAAATAAACACACACACACACACCCCTCAGCCCACCCACCCAGCCAGACAGCTACACACACAAAGTCGTAAATAACTTAAATAAATAAATAAAAATTAAATAAAAATACAACCACCCACCCAAAACACAAATAAATTACCCACCCACCCCAAATAAAAAACCCTCTGCCGGGAGCCTGTCGCCTCCTCCTCCTCGGGCCGGTGCCTTGCACCCAAGGGGTGGGGGCGTCCGCTCAACTCAGGCAGCAAAACAAGCCAGGCAGGGCAGGGCTGGTGACAGAGGGCGGGAGAAGCCCAGGTGCCCCCCCCCTTTGAGAGGGTGGGTGTCGAGCAAGCAAGATGGGCCCGGGAAAGGTGACCCCCCTCCTCCTGGGACAGCTTGAGCCACAAAGAGAGCAGGGGCGGGGGGTTGGGGGGGTTGCCGGCAGGCCGAGGCGTCCCAGGGCGTCTTCCTGCCCAAGGGACTCCCAATTCCCACGACGGGTGTCCGGTTGGGGGGGGGTTGGTGCCACCCCCACTACCTGCCTGCTTCCTTTACCCCATCCCCACCCCCCGGGCGAGGCGAGGTGAGGCTTACCTGGACGGAGGCATCGAGGGCGGCGAAGAGGACCTTGCAGGTCGGGCAGCTCAGGTTCCTCCAGCCGAAGTGGATGCCGGACACGGACAGCAGGCGCTCCGGCCCCTCCTTCGCCTCAGACCTGACCCCGACCCACGACGGCGGGAGGAGTAGGAGCAGCGGTGGCAACAGGAGGAGCAGAGGCAGGAGGAGTCCCCCGCGCCCAGCCTGGGCCCCATGGCTCCCCCGCTCCGTCTCTCTCCGCTTCCTCCTGACAGGCTGACAGGCCGCCGCCGCCGCCAACAGAGAAGGGCCGGTGCCGCTGCCGCCGCCGCCACTACCCTGAAAGGTGCGCGGCTCCAACTCTAAAAGAAAATTTTTTAAAAATCGGAGCCAAAATGGCTCCAATTGACTACGCATGCGCAGAAACTCAATCTGACACATGCGCAATGCGTCAGATTGAGTTTCTGCGCATGCGCAGTCAATTGGAGCCATTTTAGCTCCAATTTTAAAAAAAATTTCTTTCGGTGAGGCATCCGGAACCGGACGCCTCAAAAGTGGACTCCCCTCCCGGAGAACCCTCCGGAATTGGTCCTACCGGTTCCAGGGAACCATCTGGAACCGGGGACATCCCATCACTGCCTTGCACACATGGGTTTCTGTAGCAAATTCTACTTGATGGATTCAAAGACATTTCTGAAAGCCAGGGCTTGCAATTTAATGTTTCTTCTGCCAGCCAGGCATACTGAAAGGAAGAATAACAATAAATGAAGTCTCTAACAAATAATTTCAATAGGGCACACAGAATGTAAAAATGAAGGCTTTCAATCTCAACTGTGCCTGTGATTTCAGGGGTGTTTTACGATGGAGAAAACTACTGAAGAGCCCAGCATGGATTCCTCTGTTGCAAACAGCAGTAATTTGTTGCTTTCACATTTTGAATCCTGCCAGCCATCTCCTCCTGCTGTCTTCCTGCTCGTTACATCTTATGCTGTAGTCACCTTAGTAGGGCTACTTGGCAACCTTTGCTTGATTGCTATCATCATGAGACAGAAGGAAAGCCACAACGTCACCAACATTCTGATTGCCAACCTCTCCGTATCTGATATCTTCATTTGTATCGTGTGCATTCCTTTCAACGCTGCATATACCTTGATGGATTACTGGGTGTTTGGAGAAGCCATGTGTAAAGTAAGTGACTTTGTACAAAGTATATCTGTCACTGTCTCTATTTTCTCACTTGTACTTATTGCAGTTGAGAGGTATCAGCTGATAGTGAACCCGCGTGGGTGGAAGCCCAATATTTCACATGCATTCTGGGGTATTTTCTTCATCTGGATTTTTGCTCTAATAATATCGACTCCCTTTTTTATCTTTCACCAAGTGACAGATGAGCCCCTTAGAAACCTGTCTTCTCACAGTGACTTCTACATGAATAAAGTTGTCTGCATTGAGGTGTGGCCATCTGTCGAAGAACGCCTTGGCTATACCACCACCATGTTTGTTTTCCAGTACTTTTTCCCCCTAGGGTTCATTTTTATATGTTACCTAAAGATATTTGTATGTCTGCAGAAAAGGCATAGCAAAGTAGATAAGATAAGGGAAAATGAGAGCAGGTTAAATGAAAGTAAAAGAATTAACATTATGTTGATTTCAATAGTTGTGACCTTTGGGGCATGTTGGTTACCTTTGAACATATTTAACATTGTGTTTGACTGGAACTATGAAGCCCTAATGAGCTGCCACCATAACGTGATGTTTACTTTATGCCATTTGGTGGCCATGATTTCAACTTGCGTGAATCCGTTCTTCTATGGATTTCTCAACAAGAATTTTCAAAAGGATTTGGTCATTCTGCTCCAAAACTTCAGATGCTTTACACCTCAAGAGTTTTACGAGAACATTGCCCTTTCAACAATGAACACAGATGTGTCAAAGGGGTCCTTGAGGATGAACAATATGCCCCCAAACATCTGAGACAGGCAGCTTCCCAACCATTTACTCAACTTTGTACTGAATATTTGTCTTGCCAGATTATTCTTGTATGGCATTATGGTGTTCTTGATCCCATTAAAAGGTATTCTACACGTATTCCAAAGGAATAAAATGCATGTCATTGACTAAATGTGTTAAATCTGATCGTTTGAGTTCCATTGTAGGATTTTTCCACACATCATAGGTAGAAAATCAAACTTTGTGGGAAAACAGCATCTGGAAAAGAAGGCCACATTTCTTGGAAGAGGACGCATTTGTGTGTGTATGCCAGGCCATCTGGTTTTATGCCATCATTCATGCCACCTACCTGAATCAGTACTGCTGAGAAAATCCTTATCACTACCTTAAAATACTTAACCTACTGACTTTTCACTTTTCTTCTGAAAATTAAAGATTCCTCACATAAAATGCTACCTCCTATATCCTGTGGTACAGTGTTAGGTAACATGTGACATAAATATAACATTTTGCATGGCAATATAGTTCATAACAGGTTCTGGAAGGTTAAAATCTCCAACCCACCAAAGTTGGCATGCCCTATTCCAGTGGTGGCGAACCTATGACATGTGTGCCAGAGGCAGTATTCAGAGCCCTCTCTGCGGGCATATGTGGCATCATCCCAGCACAGAGTTCATCCTGCCCCTCTGCCCAGCACCCCAATGGGAGCACTTCCTCCCTCCCCCCTGCACAGAGTTGACTCTGCCCAGCAGCTCAATGGGAGCAGTTCCTTCCTCCCTGTCTGGGGTAAGGCGGGTGGCTCACATGCAGCATGAGGGAGTGGCGCAGACAACAGCCTGTTGAATCTGTGGTGAAGATGAGTTTAGGCGCTCGGTCTCTAAAATGTTCACCATCACTGCCCTATTCTATTCTATTCTATTCTATTCTATTCTATTCTATTCTATTCTATTCTATTCTATTCTATTCACGTTGATAGTAAAGTACTTTTAATTTCAGAATTGTCAGAGATGATTTCTCACACTGAAAGCATCTAACCTATCTACCTGCTGTCTACTGTATTCTATTTGTTGGGATGTTGCTCTGACTGAGAGGTAGGAAAAAATATTTTCTTTTAACATTCAGCATTTGAAAATGTATTAATTCCGTATCCTTCAGTAATACAGTACCTGTGAACTAATTCTATAGACTTGGAAGTATGTTGGATTCCAGAAACCAAGTGCTGTATCTTATAAGTGCTGCTACATTCACACATTAATTTGTTGGACTGACTGATTTAAAAGCATTTGATAGATTATAAAATTAAATTACTGAACTACCATTATTGTGAATTTTTAATATGTTTCATTGCCACTGTAAGATTTCCATTACAGGTTTTAATAAAAACACTAAATAGCAAGTACCAGCTTGGCAAATGCTTCTGCACCTCCTGTGTGAAATATTCTCTGTAGGAACACTTGTGAGATATTTTCCCCCTGCCACTGCTTTCCATGGACCTGACTCAGAATCAGATTTTGGTTTCTTACCCTTTTCCTACACCATGAACATTCTCTTGCAGATAACAATAAATAAACTCAGACAATGTCAATGGTTATGTGGTTAAATGTTTCCTCAGAGGGAAGCTGAGGCTGATGCTCTAACACCATGATGGCGAACTTTGGCACTCCAGATGTTCCTGGACTTCAATTCCCAGATGCTCAAGCCCCCATGATCCACATGAATGGATTTTCTGCGATTCATCCGGCCCAAGCTGCCCTCGTTGCTCTCGGAAGCAGAAGTAAAATGCACCTGTACAGGCGTGTTTTACTTCCACTTCTGGGAACAACGAGGGCAGCACGGCCCGGATGAATCGCAGTAAAACCATTCATGTGGATTCACGGCCTTGGGCTTCTGTGAATTGAAGTCCAGGAACATCTGGAGTGCCAACATTCACCATCACATCTCTAGCAGATCTATTGCAGGATTGGGAATTATACAATTGTAAAATGAATAAGTGGGACTGCGGTGACTTAGTGGTTAAGATGCTGAACTTGATGACTGGAAGGTCAGCAGTTTGAGAACTGACTACTGCACAACAGAGTGAGCTCCCGTCTCTGTTCCAAATCCTGCCAACCTAGTAGTTTGAAAGCAACAAATTGCAAGTAAATAAATAGGGACCACTTCGGTGAGAAGGTAAACAGCGTTCCATGCACTCCGGTGTTTAGTCATGCCTGCCACATATCCACAGAAACATCTGCAGACACAGACAGCGCTGGCTCTTTGATTATAAACAGAGATGAGCACTGAACCCTAGAGTGGGATACAACTGGCTTTCGAGCAAAGGCGACCTTTACCCTTACTACAACGAGCTTTGCACTGAGCTTTCACATCCAGATGGGAAGGATGAAGTGCCTGGGACAAGCAACAGCTTTGCCTTGTGAGCCTTGCTACATTCCCAATGTGTGCAACAAAATCGTGTCTGTTGGTTCTTTACATCAAATGCTGGGTCAACAGTATGAGATGACCTAGTGAGAACCACCCACGCAAGGTTCCCCTCAAAAAACCATTGCAATATACAACTCACTTGTGGAGCACACATTACACAGCCCAAATTATCCTGCTTCTGCTGTCTCTGTCCTTAAAATACAAGATTTCTTCAGAGTGCTTATCTTTGCTTCTTTTAGATTCTATACATTTTGTATGTGCACCGTGTGGTACTTATGCAACACAAGGGATAGATTGTAGATCTCCATCATTGAGTGTTACAGCTTCTGCTTGCACACCCATTTTCTGCCATGATAGTGATACATTTATTCCACATGTATTTACACCAATCAGCTCAAGGAAGTATAGATGACTCTCTCTTTCCTACTTTATCCTCACAACAACCCTGTTTATTAGGGTTGAGAGACTATCTAGTCCAAGATTACCCAAAGGATTTCCTGGCTGAATGGGGTTGAAATCCAGATGTCTTGAATCGTAGCCCATTGTTTACCCCATTACCCAACAATAGCTCTTCAGTGTGATGGCAGCACAGAATGATGTTATCCTGCTATGGTAATAGAGTGGACCACACTGCCAGTGACTCAACTGCAAGTGTCAAGTGGTGGTTAACTAACCTGACAACCCTGAGGACTAATGGCTTGGGTGCCGAAGTCAACAGGGAAGAATGATGGTCCCCAAGTGGATTAAATCCCACTTGAATTGATCTTGATGGAGGGCAGCAGTTTCATCAGCTCCTGGTGCTGATGAGGTCTTTATGTGCCAAAAGGGCTCAGGACCAGGAAGTGACTCACGGAACTGGATCAGTAGACACGGGTGTCATGCTGCAATGTGGAAGGCAGATGAAAGGCCACTACATTATATTCTCAGGACAGTCTTCATGGCTGATCACCATTGAGGATCACCAATATTCGGATTCGGCAGAAGAAAAAGAAATATAATGGTGGCATATTATCCACTGTCACATGCCCTGTCCTCAAGTGACTTAAGTCTTCCGATGAACTTGAAACTCCAGAAATCCTTGGGTTCCAGCTCACAAAGGCGGCTTGATGGATTACTGATACTATAATTGGATCTTACTTGGTGTGTGACAGTGGCTAATATGTCACTAATATGTCACAAGGGGCAGCCTGGAAATTATCTGAGATAAAGTCCAAATAAATGTGAAGTATCACAGTGTGTATCTCTTACTGAATTTGAGTTTTACTCAGACTTTCAGTGAATGTAGAAATTTATCTTACAGACACCACTAAATCAACATGTTCCATGAGGGCATCTTCTTCCACTATTTTGAATTGAGCTCCCCCCCCCCCATCAGTCTATATAGCACTAAGAACCACCATGTAGGCAAAGTTAAACATAGCCAAACTAGATGAGAGTTCATTGTAAGAAGCAACAATTCCTTAAGTGTTAAAAGTAGCCTTATAAAAATCCCTGGAACATTCCTGTTCTCCCATTGCCTGCAAATTAGCTTGCTTTATTTTTTTAATTAGTCACCAGAAGTTAAACAACTGCTTAATTTGGTTCCTTATTGCTCAGATGACGCTTTGAGAAAAGATGATCCTGTTGCTTAGCAATAGTAAAATCCTGTTGCTTAGCAAAACTAAGTCACACTAAAATAAACCTATTCTTATTCTTTTGTGTTCAGATCAAACTTTGGACTGCCAAAATGAAGTCACTCTATTGGCTTTGCCATTGGCCAAACTTAAGTCCTCAACAGTACCGTATATACTCAAGTATTAGTTGAGTTTTTCAGCCCCAAAAAGAGGACACAGCTTATACACGTATCAATGATCACAAGGGTCCCAAGACAGTGTCAGATCGAAATGCACTAACAATGTAATTAATTTTACCATATTTTCATGTATTTTGATTATTGAAATTCACTAGCAGTAGCTGGCATTTCCCACCCTTGGTTTATACGCAGGTCAATCTATTTTCCTGGATTTCAGGTCAAAATTAGGTCCCTCAGCTTATATTCAGGTCAGCTTATACTCGAGTACATGTTTCTGGTAGTTCCCAAGGACCTCCCCCGACCCCCATTCTGGTTTTTTTTAACATTGTGCAATCAATGTATCACACAATGTTAAAAAATACATAACTGTACACAATCACATTTTAAATACATATATACATTAAAATAAATAATACAAAATATTATAAATAAAACATTCCTGTGTGGGAACCTACCTTTTAGTAATAAAGGTTCTTCCTCCGATTCGGAGGAAGGGACTGAAGGTCCCGGTGTGGCCTCCCTAGCCTCCTCCATCACCTTGCTGCCGCCGCCGCTGCCAAGGGCCATCGACTCCAGGTCCTGGGGTCTCGGCCCACCACCTCCGGGTCCTGGGGCCTTGGCCTGCTGCCTCCGACTCCTGGGGCCTCAGCCCACCACCTTCTGGGGCCGAGGCCTGCTGCTGCTGCCTTGCTGCCGCTGCGGGCCTCCACCACCTCCACCTTCTTCGCTGCCGCCAGAGGCCTCCACGCATCTGGCTCTGGTGAAAACCAAGCAGAAAATGGCTGCTTGGTTCTGCGCATGTATCTTTCAAAGATTCCAATTGATGCATGTGCACTGAGCAATTGTAGCACACATGCATCAATTGGATTATTTCCATGCATGCACGGAATCAGGCAGCCATTTTGTGCTGCAGTGCTGGGTGGCCGGAGAGGCGTCCGAACTGGACTTCTAAAAAAAAAAATGGTAACCACCCTGGGTGGTCTCCTGGGGAAGTTACTACTACCTTTTGGTGACTTCATTCTGCAGTTTCTTTCACCTGACCTAGTGTGAGAAAGATTAGCCGGCACAAAGCTGCCGTTGCCGCGGGTATGCCCAATTGTGGTTCAAAAATACCACAATCCTCAAGGAGGCTCTTTCTGTGTACCCTTTAAATACTTGGGAGTAATTTTCCAAGCTTCAGGCTCAAGAAATGCGCATGCCACTTATCCTGTTCTTACAGTCCAGAGATCTCCCTTCGTCGTACTAAATTTCCTGAGGCCAATACATTTCTGCAAAACTATTCTAAGCCAAAATCAAAACCACAGAACACGTTCTCTGCATCTGCCCTTTTTATAGAGACATTTGGGGAAAGTTTAAATCTCTGCTGCTCTGAAAGTATCTTGGCCGGTCAAACAGCACTTGCACCCACTGACTGTTCTCAAATGAAAGGCCTGCCTTCACCCACAGCACTGCCAGGTTCTGTGCCACAGCATGTAGAATCAAGAACAATGGATGTAGAAATTTATCTTGAAAAGACCACTGAATCAACGTGGCCCATGAGTGCATCTTATTGTAAGAACAATCCTGGGAGGTCCTTCAGCTAAATAAACTACCAAATGTACATCATAGGCACAGTAGTTGTTACAACAATATTAATTTAAATTACTGATTTTATTACTCCTCTTAACTCTGAACAGATATAGTAAAGGTAAATGTTTCCCTTGCTCGAAAGCCAGTCATATCTGACTCTAGGGTTCAGTGCTCATCTCTGTTTCAAAGACGAAGAGCCAGTGCTGTCTGCTTCTACAGACGTTTCTGTGGTCATGTGGCAGGCATGACTAGACACCGGAGTGCACGGAACACTGTTTACCTTTCCACTGAAGTGGTCCCTATTTATCTACTTACAATTTCTTGCTTTCGAACCGCTAAGTTGGCAGGAGCTGGGACAAAGACGGGAGCACATTCTGTCCTGCAGTACTCTGGAATCAAACTGCTGACCTCCCACCTTCCAGTCAGCGTCTTACTCGCTTGAGCCACTGCAATCCTGAACACTGAACAGATATACTCCTGTTAAAATATATATTTAAGTACCCTAATTTTAACTACCATCTTTTCCTATACTATGCTGATCTAAGGCCATGATAAGGTTTGATTGATTGATTTTTACTCTATTTCTGTCGTTCTTTATTTGAAATAATGTTAAGAATAATTTTTCCAGGACTTTGGAAGGATAACAAAGTAGTAAGATTGGATAGCAATGTTTTGAATATGTGAATTCTTTACCAGGTTTCAAACTAGCAGACATGTATGCCCAATTAAACTAATTTCTTTATGCAGAGTATTTTGCTCAAATAGTGAAAAATAATTACTCATTTGGGCAACTTTAGACCTTGGAAAAAGGTAGTTCTGCAATTCTGGAGTATGGAGATTGAGATGATCCTTACTGTGCCTCAACATACTGTTAATATGTCTAGGACTAGAAAAATATTCCATATAATTCAACCAATTTTGCCATATAAGTCAATCAATTTATGAAGTCACAGAGCCAATAAAATTCATAAAAACATTTCAGAAATAATTTGAAACAGTTAAGTTGATTACATAGACATGGCTTTAAAACAAATAAGTATTATGAAGCAGAGGCAAGGATCGTCTGGCATTTCTTTTATATATTTTCATCTGAGAAATCAGCAAGCATCTCAGAAATTTCAGATTGTCTTGAAGAGCATCCAGTTCAATCCAGCTCAATCATTGTTTTACTCCCCAATACCTGGGTGTTACTTTGGATCATAAGCTAACCTATAAGAAATACAGCCAAAACAAGAAAACAAAATGTCTCCACAAGGACCAATATTCTTTAAAAGCAATCAATACAATTGTGCTCTTTGATCCTTACAGATAAGTTCCTCATTATTCTTGGTTTCCATTGTAAAATTTGGGGAAGTGGTATTTAACACCTGATAGATTAAAACAAATAGACCACAGAGCATCTGATAAGTGTTGGCACTGTCAGGAAAAGATAGGCACCTACGTTCATATGTGGTGGAACTGCAAGTATGTACAGGATTTCTGGCTCAGGGTGGAATCAGAAATTAATAAAATAATGCGTAGGTGTATAAAAATCACTCCTAAGGAAGCTTTAATTATGGAAATGGAAGAAGTTAAATTAGATAAAAGCACACATGACTTATTAATACTTTTCCTGATGGCCTCTATACTATTAATAGCAAGGAACTGGAAATGCAATCACATTTATAAAATTGAGAACTGGTATAAGGAACTCTGGGAAACAGCACTGAATGACAAATTAACAGAGGAATTAAAGTGTAATAAAGAATTGATCAAAACTAATTGTTTTTTGAAAGTTTGGAGACCCTTTGTGGAATATGTATTGACTGATAATATGGGTAGTAATCTTCCACAAGAATCGATGTCCTTTTGGAAAGCAAAGAGTTAATAAGTATGGAGTATATAGCAATTAATGGAAGAATGTAGACAATCCCACAACCATGGGGGTGGCTGCACTAGTTTATTTGTATTGCATTATCATGGACAAAATAATTGGATGCAAGCTGAGATTGATATTGCATTTTTTTTGTTTCTTGTTTGTTTATTATTATTTTTATTATTATTATTTATCTTTTTTGTGTTTTTTATTAATCAATAAAAGTAAAAAGTAAAATAAAAATAAAAACCAATCAATACCTAATTGGGGCACACAATTACAAACACTAAGGACTAAACCTTTGGGCTTATGCTTCTTTTTTTGTGCCCCTATCAAACCCTGTACTGCCAAAATAAAGCCATTTTCTTGGCTTTGAGTTGGCCAAACTTAAGTCCTCATTGATGCATGTTTCTGGCAATAATTGGCAGACCAATAAATGAGCCGGATTCTATATCTCTCCACATTCACACAGCATCTTGTCCACCAGCAGCCCCCACTTGAGCATGTTGGTCTTGCATTTAGGGACTCCAACCCTCAGCCTATTCAGGTCCTCCAAGTGACGTAGGGGAGGTTGAGTCCCTCACCCATATCCTCAGTGATAGGATGCAACAGGTTCTCACCAGTTCGCCAGAACCAGTAGTAACTTCCCCCAGTGTCCCGGAGAACCGGTACCAGTTTTTTGGGGGAACCACCTTCGGGACTTACCTTTTCACTGGTTCCCCCACTGTGCATGCGCACCAAGCACTTGGTGTGCATGCATGCCTACAGTGCTTGTCGCGTATGCACGGCCTCCTTGCTTTCCTCCCAAGTAGGGAGGAAGAAGAGAAACTGCTACCCTGAAGGTCCTTACAAACCTGCTCCCCAGGGTAAGTGACTCACCTTTGGATGTGGTGTGTCTGTGTGTATTTTAATGTGTATTTAATAACTTTACTTATATCGACGTACTACCACAGTTTCTAAAAAGGCCTGGCGGCCGGCAGGCCTAGTGGCCTGGCTTGGGGTATTTAAGCAAAGTCTTGGAGTTACCTCATCAATAAGCTACACCTGTGCTGTTCCAATTGCTGTTCCAATTGGAGAATCCTTAAGGAGGTACAGCTGTTTTACGTTTACATTAAGACATATTATCCTAGAGAACCGATACGATGACCATATCCATCTTGCAACATGGTGCTGTCCAAGCACTTATACTATCAGGTAGGTGACAGGTTTGTGTTGGGTAGGTGGTTGATTTATGTTTGGTGTGTGTGGGTGTGTGTATTTTAATGTAATTTTTATTTTATTTATTTATTTATTTATTTATTTACAGGTTTGTGTTGTGTGTGTGTGTGTGTGCTTATTTTTATTGTTGTTGTTGTTATTCTTTGGCCCCGCCCACAACATCATGATGTCATGACATTAGCTCCGCCCACACTGCAATGACATCATGGTGGGGTAGTAAAATTTTTGACATCCCACCACTGCATATCCTCCTTTAATGTTGTTCCTTGTCAAGTGAGCTCCTTCCTCCATCTTATAATTTTGCTTTGCTCTTGTGCACCCATGCAAGGGGATATGTGAACCCGATGTGGTATAGTTCAGCCCAGGGAAAGCAGGTAGATAGAGAACTCATGAAAGTTGTTGAATCATTATTGGATAGCTAAAGCCAACTGCTATTAATAAAATCAGTTAATTGTATATGAATTGTGCCAGTTCATACACAGTTAAATTACCATGAGTAGTAAGTGTGTATGTAAGAATCTGGAGGGCAGGGTGAGACTATTTTGTGTTGAAACTTTTCCCAGTCCTTTTGAGGTACTAAAGAACCATAAACTTGTATAAAAATTGTTTTTCGTTGCTTGACTTTGACTGCTTTTGAAATGGATCTGGGTCTTCGCAGCTTGTTAACTATCACCAGCTTCACAATTCTTTGCCTCAGCAAACCAAAAAGTTACACCCAGGAATACATACGGTGATAATGGGCTGCTTTCTATTCTTCACAGACTATTTCTATTCATTAGCAACTTCCTGGAGGAAAGATTTGACCTTATGTTGCCACATTCTATGAGTAACAGAAATAATCTCTATTTTGCTAATTAGACATGGTAATTCTAATTAGCTTGTAAATACTTTGTGGATAGCTCTAATAATAATTGTGTGCTATGAAGTCAACTCTGACTTATGGCAATCCTTTCCGGAGTTTTCTGAGTATAAACAGATATGATTCATCATTCTCATCTTCTGGGGGTGTCCTGGGATTGTACATCTTGTCCCATTCTGCACAGGCTAGCTCTTCTCATAGGAAGCACAACGGAGAACTGAACTCCTATAACTTAGAATATTTTTGAGTCTGGCTCCATACCTTGTCACTTACAGCATTACAGGAAGTGAGCACCATAGTCTGAGTGACTGTAGACCAGGGGTTCTCAACCTTTTCAAGTCGGGGATGGGTCACACTCTTTCAAATAGTTAAGGGGGCCGGACTGGTTGTCCCACTGCCATTTATGGCTGCCATCAATTAGTCCACAGCCAATTCCAGCAGCAGCAGCTAGAACGGGGCGGGGGCGGGGGGGGCAGATTATTTGGTGCTATGGGCTGTAAATTGAGAAGCCCTGCTGTAGACATTAAGGGTACAAACCTCTTTACCTTGGATGAAGTTATATTGAATTTAATGGGACTTCCTTCGAATAGACTACTATTCTCTTAGAAAGATGGGAACTTGAAGCATAAGGGCCATAGTAAGACAGGATAGCAATAGGGATAGTACTAAAAGGAAAACGGCTTGGCTTAACCAGAGAAATCACAGAGATGAGGTGAGAGCCAATGAAGCAATTGTTGTACTTTTGTAACCTGAAAATCAGATATTTTTTTCAATTGAGCATTCATTTACCTACTTGAACTAGCATTCTGGTTTTAGAACAGCAGTTTCTAATTTGATTTCTTATATGTAGTGACATAGAATGGATTTCTACTCCAGCAGCAAATTCAGTTTTTGAAAGGTAAGAGACACAAACAAAGCAGTTCAGCATTCCTAAAAATTGAATTGGATGGTCCAAAATATTTCTAATATGGTTTGACACAGTACTTTGCCCTTGGTTTAACTGGCCATTCAGAATATCACATAGTCTGGTGCCATCAGTTTGCGGTTTCTGAAACATTTTGAACTGACATTAACACAAGTAGCACCTCCTAATTTTATATCTCAGTAAGCCCAATGGCTGCCAAATTCATGTTTAACTCTCAAAGCCCTGCCACAATACCCCAGGCTTTAACTGAGCAGTGTCAACATCTTTGCACACTATGTAGATAACAAGAAAACAAACCTCTAGAAGATGTGCTATCTTTTGGCTCAGAGTCCTCTTGGGGATTCAGGCTGCATGCAGAATGCTATTAAAATGAACACAGGCACTTATTAAATGAGGATTTATGGGTTCAAAGTCAGTTTGCTCAGGTTATGCGGCAAATATATAAATCAGCTCTTGATGCAATCAGTTGTATGCATACAGAGAAAGCAAGAAGGGTGTGGGTGTGGAAAAACAAATAGGCATCAGGCTTCAAAGCATGTTCACAAGCTACCCTTACACTTGGGCTACTAAGCACTTGAGGAAGGGCGGGTAAATTTTGTTGGCTGAGTAGAGAAGAAACCAAGCTCTACTAAACTTTTTTGATGCATGAACTTTGAACTGGTGGAAAAGAGGTCAGGATGGGGTCTGAATTCTGAAGGCAAATTTTCCACCTCAGGATCAACGATGGGCCATATTAGTCACACAAACAAGACACAATCAAACTGGGAAGTGACAATATATCACAACCATAATAGGGGGAAAGTAATGGGGCACAACACAACATGGGTGGGTTACATCTTCATTTAAAGAAGAATCATTGCTTGGAATCATTTTTCCATGGGGAAGTGGAGTGTCAACAAAAGGTCTTGGGAGGACTTGCAGGAGCCTCAGGGTCTGTAAAATCCCCTCTATGACTTCATAATTCACCTAAGGATCACATGATTCCCACCCCTGGTACAGTATAGACTGATCCGTAGGTAAAGGTAAAGGTTGCCCTTGCACAAAAGCCAGTCGTATCAGACTCTAGAGTTTGGTGCTCATCTCCGTTTATAGCCAAAGAGCCAGCACTGTCTGCATCTGCAGATATTTCCGTGGTCATGTGGGAAGCATGACTAGACACTGGAGTGCACAGAACACTGTTTACCTTTCCACCAAAGCAGTTTCTATTTATCTCATGGGTGCCCAAACTATGGCCTGTGAGCCAGAGCCAGCTCCCAATGCCAATTCATCTGGCCCGCACTTCCCTTGTCACTCTCAGAAGCGGAAATAAAATGTGCATGCGCAGTCAGGTAGCCCATGGGTCATTTATGGCAGCATTCTGTGCATGCGTGTGCACGTTACACACCCACCACCTGTGCATGCACACTTTACTTCCACTTCTAGTGGGAGGAACCATGTGACTGGCACACTCAACCACATGACTGGCCCACGGCCTGAAAAGTTTGGGCACCCTTGATTTATCTACATGCAGTGTCTTGCTTTTGAACTGTTGTACTTGGTTGGCAGGCATAGATGGGAGCTCCCTCCCCTGTAAAGCACTCTTGCCTTGAACTGCTGACCTGCCAACCTCCCAGTTGTCAAGTTCAGTGTATTAACCACTAAGCCACCATGGAATCATTTACATATACATCATAATGGCAATAGGGTAGCCATGTTAGGATGGAGGTGCAGCACCAGAGGAATCAGACCAATACTGGAGATTAAAGGCAGAAAATGTCCTTGGCAAATTGTTTAAAAAGCAAGAAACATATCAGGTTATTTTACTAAAAGTAAACACAGTTAGCTTAACCTGAAGTCTCTCACACAGTTAGACAATTAGCTTAACCTGAAGTCTCATCTATTCAGTATATTTGTCAATCAGATTCAAAGATAGCTGAGAAGAAAGCCAACCACCTGTATGTGAAGAGAGACTTATAATTTTATCAGTAATGATTAGAAGATGAACCAACCTTCCATGCAGTTACCTTCATAGTGATTACAGTTTCATTTGACCATTTATTTTAACAAGATCATGGCCACATGAACAACTTCTGCCCTGCAGGTGATCTCCAGTACAGTACATCAATTTCTATTGGGCATTATTTTTACTGCAGCTCTCCTGTATTTCTTGCTTTGTTTGTTTGTTTCATCAGCTGTCTTTCTCCCCTAAGAGGCTTACAATATTTGTTTTTAAAAAAACAAATTGAAACACAAAATGTGTAGTTAAAAAAAGAATTTAACTTGCATACTAATTAAAATATGTTAAATAGTTAAAACAGGATTAAAAGATTATAATTTTTTAAAACGGGCAAAAAATTAAAACAGACAATAAGTTAACTTTAAAAATGCAGCATCTAGGGACTCAGTTATAATTGTTAAAAGCCTACCTGAAGAGATGGGTCATCAGCTCCAGCCAGAAGGATAAAAGTGTGTGTATTGCATTCCAGAGGCTGGCCAGGATGGTCAGTAGCACCCAAAGCAATAAACAAATAAGGTGTAGCATATTAATTCAAATGGGCCTGCTCTAGCAACAAGATTCTGGCCATAGAATTTTAGCTTTGATGTGACATAAATTTGTGATTTATTGCTCATTTTCTCCTCAGATTTCAAAAAACAAAAAAACTCTAAAATAAAGTTTTTAAAAAAACATTCTTAAAGTTTTATGAAAACCCCAAGACCTGAAGCTGCCTCTCTGCTGCTACTGAAACCACACCTCATTCTGGCATTCCAGTTAGGTCTTCAGTGGGCTTGGAAGAGCACAACTGTCATGGGAAGGATAAGACAGAGTTACAGGACAACCATTGCCTCTGTAAGTGTCAGGCTTTTGCTGTCACTAGTCACATTTAATACTGGCATTCATGCCCTGAAGGCCTTGTCGAATGTGGCCCTTGGGAGAAGAGGACAATGATTTATGTAGACCCTATGAGATTTTCTCCTCCCAGCCTAGCAGTTCGAAAGCAAGAAATTGCAAGTAGATAAATAGGTACCACTTCGGTGGGAAGATAAACAGTGTTCCATGCACTCAGGTGTTGAGTCATACCTGCCATATGTTCACAGAAATATCTGCAAATGCAGACAGCGCTGGCTCTTTGGCTATAAACAGAGATGAGCACTGAACCCTAGAGTTGGATACAACTGGCTTTCAAGCAAGGGTGACCTTTACTTTATCTATGAGATTTTGAAGAGAAAAAAAACACCTCATAAATGACTTTGTGTGTTATATTTATCTTTTGATTTTTCTCCCATGAGCTGGGTGTGGACTATATGGATCTCCACCTGGTCCTCACAACTACTCTATGATATACGTCAGAGTGGCAGCAAGAAATTGGCTGGTCCAATGTCTTCTGGTGTGTTTCATGCCTCAGGTAGGGTGTGTGTGTGCAGATTGAAATCTTAGACTTTCCAGGTTTCCAGTTCAGTACAGTACTTTAACCATTGCACCACATCACTTCTCCAAATGCTATGACACCCTTTGTTATGAGACGGGGAGAGAGTTCATGGCTATTCAAGCAATACTTCCAAAATTCCTTTGGGCTAGCATACCCACTTCTTTTGGATTTGACCTATGTACACAATTATGTTAAAAACACCCAACATATAGATAGTCAGTCCCATCAACTTTGCAGTTTCACAGCCCCTCCCCCACAAATTTTGTTATTTATTGCAAATATTTAGATATTTTCAATAACATTGCAAATTATGAACTCATTTTCAGGATTAAAAAATCCAGATGTTTCCCAAGTGGTTACTTACTGTGAAGTAAGTAATAATATTTAGCTAAGAGTTGGTCTGCAAATAGCACATGCCTGCCATGCAAATGCAAACTAATAAAAATTATTATTTCTTTATTGAAAATACATTAAATTATTATATTTTGACAGAAGTTTAAAAAACAAATAAAATGGATAAGAGCCAAAAGAAAAATAATAATAGTTGTAGCATTGTAAAAGCATCATAAACCAGTTGACAGTATTAAAACTTATTGAATGATTATTGTAATGGAGGGAAAAGAGCAAGGATACCTAAAAGTTTATGGTATAAACCGCAGAAAGAGGGTGGTTTAGGGTCACCTAACATTAAATTGTACTATAGGGCGTTCCAAATTAAAAGTTTGGTAAAACTTTTAACGATAGAGGACTTTATATGGAGGGAGATAGAAATGAAAGATAGTAATGTGTGTGCAAAGGGAGAATTTTTGGAAAATACAGTTTTTGATTTAAAACCAAGAAATAATGTCCTAAAGTCTATGATAAATGTATGGATAAAGTTGAAAGATAAATTGGCACCAAACACCTCTCCAATATTAGAGTTGCAAGATCTTAAAACATTCCCAGTTAAAAATTTAGAATTATTAAAAAATGTTATGTTTAAACATGATATAATTTTACTAAAAGATTGGCTGGATTGAATTGAGAATGAAGAAACAAAAAAAGAAATCTATAAGGAATTAAAGTTGAACTGGCTTCAGATACTAATGGTGGATAAGTGGAATAAACAATATAACGTGAAATTACAGCCAACAAGGCAGCTGACAGACTTCAAGGAGATGGTATATAAAATAAGAAAAGGCTCAAGTCAATGGGGATAAAAGGAATAGTAAGTAAATTATATAAAATGATAAACAACATGGATGAATCCCAGGATACCCTGAAAAGAATGTGGGAATCGGATTTGAGTATTATTATTACAGATAAGAACTGGAAGAAAAAATGGAAAAGCAGGATGATGCGAAATCTGTCTACAAAAGTTAAAGAACACAACTACAAGATGTTGTGGCGTTGGTATATGACGCCAGTTCAGTTAAATCAAATAAATAGTAGCAACTCAAAAAAATGTTGGAGGTGTCATCAGGAAATTGGGACATACAAACATATGTGGTGGGACTGTAAAATTATTTCCAATTTCTGGCATAAAATGGAACAAGAACTAGAAAAAATTCTAAATATCCGTTTAAAGTTGAATGAAAAAATTGTTTTATTAACGGACTTAGAGGATTTGAATTTAGAGGAAAATATAAAAGAGTTATTGTCTATCTTTTTGACATTGGGGAGACAACAAATAGCCAGAAATTGGAAAGGTGATATGAATTTAGAAATTGGTAAATGGTACGTTAATGTTTGGAATATGGCATTAAATGAAAAACTTACATGGGAATTAAATATAAAAAGGGGATTAATAAAACAAAATAGATTTTGGGACATTTGGAAACCTTTTTTGCAACACACATTGATGGATAATAAAGGAGAAAAACCTGCTCCGAATACAATGTATTTTTGGCAGAATGACTGAGTTGTAAAAGGAGTGGCTGGTAGACTCAAGGACTATAGTGCACTGGGTGGTAGGAACCATGTACAAAATAATAAAGTTGTAATATGGTGGTTTAAGAGGAGAGTAGATATAAAGGTGAAAATATACAGTATAGTAAATGTATAGAAAAAGAAGGGTAGGGACAGGAAAGGGGGAGGAGAAATACAGTGTTGCAAGGAACAATACTGTATAGGGACATGGAATGTGAGATCTATGAACCAGGGAAAACTGGAAGTGGTAAAAAAGGAAATGGAAAGAATAAGCATTGACATCTTGGGAATCAGCGAGTTAAAATGGACAGGGATGGGAGAATTCAGCTCTGGAAACCATCATATCTACTACTGTGGACAAGAAAACCTCAGAAAAAACGGAGTAGCCATAATTGTCAATAAAAGGGTGAGAAAAGCAGTAATGGGATATAATCTCAAAAATGATAGAATGATGTCAGTCAGAATACAAGGCAAGCCATTCAATATCACTGTAATACAAGTATATGCACCAACCACTAGTGCAGATGAAGCCACAATTGACCAGTTCTATGAAGACTTAGAACACCTCATAGAACAGACACCAAGAAATGATGTACACATTATCATAGGAGATTGGAATGCCAAAGTAGGAAATCAAAAAGTAAATGGAATAACAGGCAAGTTTGGTCTTGGAACACAGAATGAAGCAGGTCAAAGACTGATAGAGTTCTGCCAAGATAACGCACTGGTCATAGCAAACACTCTCTTCCAGCAACACAAGAGGAGACTTTACACATGGACATCACCAGATGGCCAACATCGAAACCAGATTGATTATATACTCTGCAGTCAAAGATGGAGAACTTCCATACAGTCAGCAAAAACAAGACCAGGAGCAGATTGTGGCTCAGATCACAACCTACTGATTGCAAAATTCAGGCTTAGACTAAAGAAAATAGGAAAAACAATTAGGCCAGAAAGATATGACATAGAAAACATTCCTTGGGAATACACAGTGGAGGTGTGGAACAGATTTAATGGCTTGGACCAGATAGACAGAGTGCCAGAAGAATTATGGACAGAGATGCGGGACATCATGCAGGAGGCAGCAAGAAAAACCATACCAAAAGAAAAGAAGCGTAAGAAAGCTAAGTGGTTATCCGAGGAGGCTCTTAAAATAGCGGAGGACAGAAGGAATGCAAAATGCCAAGGAGAAAGGAAAAAATACAATCACTTGAATACAGAATTTCAAAGAAAAGCAAGGAGAGATAAGGAAACGTACCTGAACGAACAGTGCACAGAAATAGAGGAAAACAATATCAGGGGTAGGACTAGAGAGCTTTTCAAAAAAATTGGGGAACTCAAGGGAACATTTAAAGCGAAAATGACCATGATAAAAGACAAAGATGGCAAGGAGTTAGCAGATGCAGAAGAGATTAAGAAAAGATGGAAAGAGTACACAGAGGAACTATACAAAAAGGACCTCAACACCCCTGATAATCACAATGATGAGAACATTGAACATGAGCCAGACATTCTAGAGAGTGAAGTCAGAAAGGCCCTAAAAAACACTGCAAACAACAAAGCCAGTGGAGTTGATGGTATCCAAGTTGAACTTTTCAAAGCACTACAAGATGATGGAATCAAATTATTGCATTCTATATGCCAGCAGATTTGGAAAACACAACAATGGCCACAGGATTGGAAAAGATCTGTATACGTTCCACTCCCCAAAAAGGGTAATGCCAAAGAATGTTCAAATTATCGAACAATTGCGCTCATCCCTCACGCTAGCAAGGTGATGCTCAAGATAATACAGGATAGACTGCAACAGTATGTGGAGAGAGAATTACCAGAAGTGCAGGCAGGTTTCAGAAGAGGCAGGGGGACTAGAGATCACATCGCCAACATAAGATGGATCATGGAAAAAACAAAGGAATATCAGAAACAAGTCTACTTCTGTTTCATTGATTACACGAAGGCTTTTGATTGTGTCGACCACAACAAAATGTGGCAAATAATTAAGGAGATGGGAATACCAGAAGACCTTATATGCCTCATGAGAAATCTGTACATGAATCAAGAAGCAACAGTTAGGACAGAAAATGGAATGACGGAGTGGTTTGGAATAGGAAAAGGAGTAAGACAAGGCTGCATTTTGTCACCATGCTTATTCAATTTATACACAGAGCACATAATGCGCAATGCAGGAATGGAGGAATCACAATTTGGGATCAAAATTGCTGGAAGAAACATCAACAATTTGAGATATGCAGATGATACCACCCTCATGGCAGAAAGTGAGGAGGACCTAAAGAAGCTCCTAATTAGGTTGAAAGAAGAAAGTGAAAAAGCTGGCTTGAGACTCAATATCAAGAAAACCAAGATAATGGCAACAGGCCCTATCAGTCCCTGGAAAATAGATGGGGAAGAAGTAGAAGCAGTGACAGATTTTACTTTCTTAGGATCTAAGCTCACTGCAGATGGTGATTGCAGCCATGAAATAAAAAGGCGACTGATTCTTGGGAGGCAAGCGATGAGAAACCTGGGGAGCATAGTGAAAAGTAGAGACATCACATTGAAAACAAAAATTCGCATAGTCAAGGCAATGGTATTCCCTGTTGCAATGTATGGTTGCGAGAGTTGGACCATTAGGAAAGCTGAACGGAGAAGAATAGACGCCTTTGAGATGTGGTGTTGGAGGAGAGTTTTGAGAGTCCCATGGACAGCGAGGAGAACAAATAGGTCAATCTTAGAAGAAATCATCCCTGACTGTTCCTTAGAAGGTCAAATAATAAAGATGAGGCTAAAGTACTTTGGACATCAAATGAGAAGAGAGGATTCACTTGAGAAAGCTTTGATGCTTGGAAGGGTCGAGGGCAAAAGAAGAAGGGGATGGCCCAAGATGAGATGGCTAGATGGTATCGTGGAGACAATGGGCACAGAGCTGAGCGAGTTGAGGGGGATAGTGGAGGACAGGAGTGCCTGGCGGTCAGTGGTCCATGGGGTCGCAGAGGGTCGGAATCGACTGTGCGACTGAACAACAAAAAATGTATAGAAAATAATGTCTGACTATATTATATTATATTGATATGTATTTTTTTTTCTTTCTTCCTCTTCTCATCTTTTAACACAGTAGAATGTACGTGGGAACTACTTTTCTTTTCTTTTCTTTGTTTGTATGTAATTGTTTTTTTTTATGTTTTGTAGATTGTTTTGTTAGTTTGTTTTTAATATTGTAAAAACCTTAAAATAAAAAATAAAATAAAATTACATCTTCTGAAGTCTTTGGGTAGATCTGAAAGCAGAATGAACTAGTCACCAAGGAAACTCTTGTGGGAGAAACTGGCACAAAAAGGGTAACACACTGAACAAACAATCTGCCTCAGATTCTCACCTCACCTTACGTAGTAGACAGAACCTACCACAAGTCTTCAAGTACCTTGGACATCAGCCATGATGAAGCCTTCTCAAAATTGAAACCCAGCACTTTCATCTAAATTGGTAAAGAGATTAAGGGTCAGTGCAGTTTATGGCAGAATACTTGGGCCAGGTTAGTAACCGAACACAACATTCTGAACTCATAGTAGGTTCAGAAGAGTTTTCAAACAAATGTGGGTCTATTATCCCAGCAAAGCAAGGAGATGAAAACCTTCCTTTGTAAATATCCTCTGTGTTTGAAAGCATTACTTCTTTGGACTACATTTCCCAGAATCCCTCAACCAATGTGCCAACAAATTGCTACTTTTAAGTCCTAATGTTACTTAACTATTCTGATCAACAGCCATTGACAAACCATGAGACAGTGTCACCTCAAGGATATCGACCTGTCCGACCAGAGCAGACCAGAAGGACTCCCTCATCTCTCTAGTACTAGAAGGAGGGCCTTTTTGGTTTCCGCTCTGGCCCTGTGGAACCTCCTGCTGACTGAACTACTCCTCCAGTCAGAGTTATTAGCCTTTAGAAAAGGCGTCAAAACTGGGCTGGTCCAGTGGGTGTGGGGTGCTACCTGTGGAGCAGCTCCCCCCCCCCCCAATTGGTTCATATGAATGCCATCCGGGTTTTAATCTTTAACTGTGAATGTGTAGGATGCATTAACTGTGAATGTGTAGGATGCATTTAACTTCCGCTTCTGAGAGTAGTGTGGGCCAGATTATTAAGCACCTCAGGCCATAGCTTGGGCACCCCTGCCTTATAGTTACTTAGCTTTGTAGATGTGTAATGTTTGCAGAATGTTCCAATACCTCAGAAACAAAGCTTTCTGATAAAAAGAGAGCTGCTTTTTTGACATCCTGTTTTGTCAATGTGGCTAAAAACAGCCCCAGGGTCAAAGTCTCATGTTAACTATACAAATCTGTTTGTGGCTAGAGTAGCAACACAGAGCAATGTGTGTGTTTTCCAGCAGTTCAAAATCAAAAGCTTTATATGAATTACATTTTTAAAAGAAAAAAAAGAACAGTGTTCTTTACATAGTCTAGTAATAAAACTGCTCCAATTCTTTCTTTCTTTTTCTTTCTTGCTACACAATGGTGAGCCTATGTTGTTGCCATTATACATAATAGTTGTAATAATAATAGTATTGAAAGGCTTACTTGAAAATAAGTTTAACAGTAGACATATTGCTTCTTAATAAGCATTATTAATCTGTGCTTCAGAAAAAGTGTCTTTCGCTACTGCTAGTCCCCATTCACTCCCACGTTTCAAAAAAATAAGAAGGAAAGGGCCCTGTTATTTATTTTCTCACAGAAAATTAAGCAGGGTACTGTGATTTTGTTGAGTGGACAGGAGGAGAGTTAAGCTTTTGATGTTCCTTCTTAGGGAGCAGGTTACACAAGTTGCTTAAAGCATTTTTGGCTAAAGATCCAAATCAGTAAGATTTGTTAACCAACATTAAAATAATTCACATTGATTTCAGTGAGTCGACTCAATTTCCATTACCCCAATGAAGTCTCTATCTCTACACTGTAGTTTCTTTGTTTTAAACTTTAGCAAGAAAATCATGACATCCCACAACACATTTGGCCAATCTGTATCCTAAGCAATACTTCCAAAAGCATCTGAATGCTAAGTGTTGAACTGAATGCCATGTCTATTCTACTGTGGTTTTACATATGCACCTTTCTTGAGTTATTATGCCAGCTTCAGCAGATGAAAGATAGTACCCCAGATACAAACCGCTCAGGCCTGCTCACAATTGTGCACCTTATTCTCTTCAGAGGGGTTGCTGTGAGGAGAAAATGCTGGTTTTTTAATGAACACACAAGGGACTGCAGTGGCTAAGACGCTGTGATTAAGACGCTGAACTTGACGACTGGAAGATTGGCAGGTCTGCAGCTTGAGACCCGGATACTGCATGACTGAGTGAGCTTCCATCTCTGTCCCAGCTCCTGCCAAACTAGCAGTTCTAAAGCAAAAAATTGCAAGTAGATAAACAGATACCACTTTGGTGGAACATTAAACAGTGTTCCGTGCAATCCAGTGTCTAGTCATGCCTGCCACATGTCCACAGAAACATATGCAGACACAGACAGCACTGGCTCTTTGGCTTTAAACAGAGGTGAGCACTGAACCCTGGGGTTTGATATGACTAGCTTTTGAGCAAGAGCGACTTTTACCTAATGAATACACTCTTGAGCATCTTATAGATGTCATGAACCAGTGGTTGAAGTGGCCAACGTGGAAAGGTTTCTCTCAAGGGCCTTTCTAGGGAAGACCCCAGCTTGGGGCTCCCTCAAAACCCAGGCAAGTCCTTTTAAAAGTTCAACTGCCTGTCTGCCCAGAAAACTCTCTCTTTCTCCTACACCCCCTTCACGATGCTCCTGGATTGGCAAGTGGCACTTCTGCTCTATGCAGGAAAATTGGTGGTAGTCCAAATTTGGACTACTTTATTTCAGAACTTGGATGGGCGGGACCAGCCAGAATTTCTGCTACCGGTTCTGGCAAATGGGTGTGAACCTGCTGATGCCCACCACTGGTTAAATGCCCATGTAGTCACCAGTTGAGTTGTGTCTGTGATCTGCCATCCATTAGCACCAGTGCTGCCCCTGTTCCTTTTTTCCCAAGTAAGCTGCTTTTGACTCCCCCTCTCTGTCATTGTTGAGATGGTAACAAGGCAAGCCCTTCTTTCCCTCCCTAGCTTGCATGGGAAGGATGCTTCTGGGGTTTTTTACTTTCTGTACTGTTTGGGGGAGAGGACAGGGAGTTGGTTCTTTGGAGAGGGAGGAATGATCAGCATATCAGCATATCTCTTCTCAACAAAATCACAAAAGAGCTCAGACCACCTCTGCCTTTCAAGATTTGAAGATTTGGTGGCTAACCAAACTCTCCCCAATGACATTACTGCATCAGTTTGTAAAATGCCTTGTGCAAAGGAAATCCATTGAATCAACCAACATGGTAAGTCAGCACTTGTGTATTATTCATTGAGCCTGCTGGTCCATGGGAAACATACATTAATGTAAGCCATTGTGATGATATCAGGATATTTTATATAACACTAACGCTGTTCTTGCTTGGTAAGGCTTGATTCTAACCCTATGTGCCACTTTAAGCCAAAAATTAGGGTTTTAAAATTTATTGTATATACTCGAGTATAAGTCGGGGTTTTTAACCCTCAAAATGAGGTCCAAAAATGAGACTCGACTTATACTCGGGTCAACGTAAACACTCAAAAACATACCCACCCAAATGTCTAAATTAATTAATTTTACCGTATTATTATTATTATTATTATTATTATTATTATTATTATTATTATTATTATTATTATTATTATTATTATTATATTTAGATTTGTATGCCGCTCTATTCACCAAAGCGACTCAGAGTGGCTAACAACATAGGTGACAAACAATACAATCTTACAATCTTAAACAACATAACATAAATATGGCATACAATCCAACACAATACAATCAATAAATCCAACCATACAATACATCAGTAAAATAATACAATTTACATAATTAATACAATTTACATAGAAGCACACATAGTACTTAAATAAAATAACAATTAAATAATAATAATAAAAAACTTTCACCCCTGACGCTCCTCCTCCCTCCAACCTGTTGTGCAATCTATCTAATATGGTAACAAATATCAACAATACGTAGATCATAATATCATAAAAACAATATAAACAGTATACATTTTAAGAGTATAAAAGAGAATATAAATTATTGAAACTCACTAGCAGCTGCTGCATTTTCCACCCCGACTTATACTCGGGTCAATCTATTTTCCTAGTTTTAGAGGTCCGAATTAGGTACCTTGACTTATATTTGGGATGACTTATAGTCAAGTATACATGGTAATAGCAAACATTGCAAGTGTCCATTTTGAATTGGGGCTTCTATAGATTAGAAGGGGGTGTTTAAGCTCTTTCAGCTCCTTTAGGATTGTGACAAGATCTTCTTCCACTCTACACAAATCACCCAGTGGTCTTAAGTAGACCCACACCCACCTTTTGTTGCTAGGATAACACAAGGAGAAGAAAATTTATGAGGCCTGTGACAAGGATGGTAAGGGTTAAATGGTTTCTTTGCTGTGTCCTGCAGTTCTAATTCCCCCTCCCAAAAATACTATGCACAACTTAGAATTAAATTAAAAATCTCACATGACACTGTAGGCAACACATTTGAACCTATTAAACATCCCCATTTAATTCAGCAGACCAAAACAAGAGGGTTAATAGGCTTAAAATCTGCCAGACACATCTAGCCTACCATATATTATGGTAAGTGCATCAGTGGTGATACATTGCCAGGAGAAGGAGCTAAACAGCTAAGAAATGTGGTTATCTAAGGACATCCTGACATTTGGAAGCCATTCCGAGGCCAAAAACAGAAATGAATTTGGCCTCTATAACATCTTAGATTAGAAAGTAGGCTGTTGTCTCTGTAATGTCCAAATTAGGACTGCATTCAATTGTAAATAAATGCAAGAATTAGAAGCACTATATATCTCCTGTGACACCTTTCCAAGAAACTTTTTTACTGCTGTAAGAATCTGGGGTGGCTTAGTGATTAAGACGCTGAACTTGATGACTGGAAGGTCAGCAGTTCGAGCCCCAAGTCCTGTACAGTACTTCATGAGACTCAAAAGGACTTAAAGCTACTTTAATACTACTCAACTTTTTTTATTTGCTCTGATTCATAAATACAAGTCATTAAGTTATACACAAACATGTGTAAATTAACCCTTGTTTTAACTTCTCAACCAGAAGGACGGCAGGTTGAGACCTGAGTACTGCACGACAGAGTGAACTTCCATCTCTGTCCCACCTCCTGCCAATTTAACAGTTTGAAAGCAAGAAATTGCATGTAGATAAATAGGTACCACTTTGGTGGGAAAGTAAACCGTGTTCTGTGCTTTAGTCATGCCTGCCACATATCCATGGAAACATCTGCAGACACAGACAGTGCTGCCTCTTTGACTATAAACAGAGATGAGCACTGAACCCTAGAGTTGGATACAGCCGTCTTTCAAGTAAGGATGACCTTTACCTTAAGAATCTGTAAAGCAAGTGGCTCTTAATTGCCTGTTCAAAATCAAACCACTCTCGGATACTTTATATTACAAGAAGGATATCTTGCAACAATATATTGTTCCTGGGAAAATCCATTACTCTCCCAGCCTTTATCTCAGGGGTCCTCAACCTTTTAAAGCCGGGAGCTGGTTGACAACCCCTCAGGACTGTTTTGGAGCAAGACTGGTGGTCCCAGCACTGGTGGCAGCAGTGAGAATGGGGGGCTCGGGGTGGTCCTGTCACCGCCTACGACACCTTTGGCAGCAGCGGAACCACCCTGAGCCCCCCACTCCACTGCCACTGCCAACAGCAGGACCACCCTGAGCCATTGACATCCCCCCCACCGCTGCCGCAGCTGGCAAAACCACTCTGAGCCCCCGACTCACCCCCACCCACCGCCCCCACCGGGACCACCCCAAGCCTCAAATATTCCCACCACCACCACCTCAGCCAGGACCACCTCAAGCCTAAAATATTCCCACTACCACCACAGGGACCACCCCAAGGCCCAAACACTCCCATACACACCACTTCCCTGCTTACCAGCTTGGAGGAGCTGCATGGTGTGGCTGAGGGAGGGGTCCTGGCTATCCTTCTTGCCAGCGCTCGGCCAGAGCGGCCCCCAGGAATGATGTGGGTGGTCGCAGGCATCTACCAGAAAAGCCACTCTTGGCTAGAATGGCCCCTGGGAAAGATGCAGGCAGCCACAAGCGTCTGCTGGAAAAGCCACAGTAGCCCCTGGGAAAGATGCGGGTGGATGTGGGCGGTGGTCACCGCCTCTTCCTCCTCAATCCTTGCCCCCTCCACTTGGTTTGGTATGTCCCTAACAACATTCCATAGCAGGGTGAATGTTGGGTGAATGTTGTAACCCTTCTTACAACATTCACCCTGCTATGAAGCACAGTTAGGGACATGCCAAGCCAAGTGGAGGGGACAAGGATTGAGGTGGCAGCAGAGCTGGAGGCGGTGGAAGTAGTGGCTGGAGTGAGGGTGCAGGCTGGATGGAATGGTACCATGGGCCAGTTCCGGCCTGTGGGCCATAGGTTGAGGATCCCTGTTCTATGTGGTTTGAAGCTAAACTGTGCAAGCTAGTGTGGGATGGCATTTGTCTGGTTCATGGCCAAGAGGTAGTGTGGACTTTGGTAAAGGCATTGGGTGCAATTAAGGGTGTACAAAGTATATGGCATTCAAATGATCTTTGCCTAACTGTTTATATCCAAAAATCATTACTAATACCAGATGGTTGATGGACACAAACAATTTAAACACCAGGTAGCAGAGATATGCTAGAGCCTTTCCCTTCTAAACTCAAGAAGTGGCATACTTGCTGGCTCTTTCAGGCATCTCATATCCGTTTGCAAATGATTCTGTGTATTTTTTCACCAAAAGCCATTTAACTTGTTTGGAGGTATTTTATGGAGTAACGAAGTGATTTAGCATCTGCCTTAATTGCAAAGAAACTATTCCCCACTATTTGTTCATTCCACAGTTCAGTGGATTCCTTTCTCATCTGTATTTTAGCAACACGATCATAATTGTTCCTTTAGCTATAGCAAAATTGTTCCTGTAGCAAGAGGAGAAATGTTCAAGTATATTTTCCCTCTGAGGGTGACTATTTTCATATTGTACAGATTGTATACTGCTGGCATTTTTAACTATGACTTGCAAGACTGGTTTGTGCTATCATCCCAGTTCTGCCATAAAAATACAATCACTTTTTGGAAATAGTAGAAGGGAATTTTTAAAGAAATGATGTTTTCCTAGAGCAGTGATGATGAATGTTTTAGGAACCTACTCAGTGCCCAAACAGAGGGGTGGGGCGAATTCTGTGCTGGGGAGAGGGAGGAAGTGCTCCCACTGGACTGCTGGGCAGAAGGGCAGAGTGAACTCTGCTGGGGGGAGGAGAAATCACCCCCATTAGGCTGCTGGGAAGAGGGGTGGGGGCTGGGGCAAACTGCTGGGGAGAGGAAGTGTGCTCCCATGGGGCTATTGGGCAGAGAAGCGGGGCAAACTCTGTGCTGGATTGACAGCACACCTGCCAACAGAGAGGGGTCTGAGTGTCCCCTCTGGCACACGTGCCATAGGTTTGTCACCACTGCCCTAGAGCCTTGCCAAACTCAGTGAAACGCAATGGACTGTTTGACAATCACATTTTTTTACTTCCACAGGCACTGAGCTCAGGGTTACTCTGGGTGGGATGGGAGCAGCCTTAGGACAAGGTCCCGGACTCCCTGCCAAACTCCTACCAAAGGAAAAAAGCCAGATTCTGCCTTTGATCATATCTCTTCTCCCACCTCCACCCCTTCATTGAGCTGACAGGCACTGTTTTTGAGAAGGTATGCCCAGGGCTGCTATGGCAAAGGGGAAGAGCTGAGCAGAGGACCTTCAAGGCAATACCCTGGGAGAGATCAGAAGGACTTTGCGAGAGCTCATAGTTGCCCCTATGCTGAAGTACGCTATACTTACTTGAAGGCAAGTAAGAATTTTAATTTTATTGGAAACTAGCACAGAGGTTAGTGTCTGCATAATGTGCCAACCACAATGGAATTAAAGTATAATGCCTTAAAAGGCTTTTAAAGAAAATGAGATATTTAAGAAATGGAATTACCAGTTATACATATATAACCCTCTGGATGATCCAGGAAAAAGCTCTTGTATATGAACAAAATATCAGTACCACTAGTAATTTTATGCACCATTAAGTCAGAACCAATGTATAGCAAGCCTAATAGGGCTTATAAAGTAAGTGAAATGTTTAAGAAGTGGCTTCACCATTTCCGTATCTGCAGCAGACTGGGGGTTCAAACCCAGGCCTCCTGAATCCTAGTCCATCATGCTGTCCACTGCACCATATTGGGTACAGCTTTTTAAAAGATAGTAATGCCATTCTAATAATGTACATCACCACTTGTTCCATTTATCCCCATTTATCCCAAGAAAAACCTTATAGGATAGGTATGGTTGAGCACCAGTAACCATTGGAAGGTCATCTAGTAAATTTCAGGACAAGCATGGATTAGGTCTTTTTGTACAAAGTTTATCCATTATATTATACTGGTCAATATTTATTGCATAACTGGTAAGGTAAAGATAAAGGTTTCCCTTGCTCGAAAGCCAGTTGTATCCGACTCTAGGATTCAGTGCTCATCTCTGTTTCAAAGCCGAAGAGCCAGTGCTGTCTGCTTCTGCAGACATTTCTGTAGTCATGTGCCAGGCATGACTAGACACTGGAGTGCATGGAACGCTGTTTACTTTTCCACCGAAGTGGTCCCTATTTATCTACTTGCAATGTCTTGCTTTCGAACTGCTAGGTTGAAATTCAATGACAGAAAAGCAATCTAAAAATAAAACTGCACAATTGTCTGTCATGCAAATTTGCCTTTTATACATAAAGGCAACTGAATGTGGAAAACAGAAATGTGGTAATCCCAAAATTACCCTCCTGTGTCCATCCTGTTAATCTGGGAAGGCTAACTACAATCAAAATGGAAATTATTCCCTACTATCTCCTACTATTTATGCAGGCGAACCTGAGTTCCATTTTCCTCCCATATTCTTTTTTAGACCCAGACTGGAAGTCTGCCAGATCTTGTCCCCATTAGGACAAAATATGAACTTCAGTGAGTCTTGTCATGATGAGCAAAAACACTCTTTAGCTACTTAAAAGAGATCAAAGCTCCATTGTCTTGTGGGCGAACACCAGACTTGGTCTTTCCATAACTTGCAATCATGTTCATGAGAAGAAATTAAACAGAAGTTGTCATATTTCCAAACTCACTCATCTCTTAAAAATAACAAGCTGCTCTTATAAATGGGAGAACAGGTAAACTAATGATCTGTTCCATCTGAATGTTGATAAACTGAATTGTTAGACTCCATTAAGAGATTATTTAGAGTTTTCCATCTTTGCAAGCTTTTCAGGTCACATTCCTTTTAATTGCCTTTGGCTTTGTGAACTGTAGGTACTCATTCCTGCCTGCCATTTCATCTTTTAAGGATTTATTTGGTTGGCAGGAGGGATGGAAATGTTGACAGCAATTTGAGGGTAAAGGGAAAGTCCCTTGTTTGCCGAAGCAGTGAAAAGGATTGATTTTGCCCATATTTTTGCCAATGCTTGGCAGGGAGGGCTCTGTAAACTGCTTCCAGTTTAATATTTCAAATAAAATGATTAACTTTGTTGAGCAGTACTAAGTACTCAGTACTAAGTCAAACAAATGTCCAGGGCTGTAGCAAAGATTCTAGATGTGGGTGGGTGAATATTTTTTCGGGATGGGCAACAATGTCATATACAGTGCTACCTCAGGTAAAGTTTACGTCGGATAACGCTAAAATTGGATAACGTTGTGGAATTTGAGACTAACATTTGCATCGCACAATGTTAAGATGATGTTGTCCAATGCAAATGTTTGCCTCAAATTCCCCAATGTTATCCAACAAGTTATCCGGGGTTATCTGACACCGCAATCTGTGCTTGGGTGGGTGGGTGGGGGGGAGAACGGGCGCGCCTTGCAGCAACCTGGGGCTTACCTGAATTGAACAGACCCCAGACAATATATTGGAGAGCAATAATAAAATGTGTGTGTGTGTGTGTGTGTGTGTGTGTGTGTGTGTGTGTGTGTGTGTGTGTGTGTGTGTGTGTGTGTGTGTGTGTGTGTGTGTGTGATACCCTATGGCTTGTGGCTTAACTCTTGTCTTACCCCCTCTTCCAATAACCAAAGTTGTTTATTGTTCTCAAAGCATATTGAAGAAGAAACAGTTCATTTGTTGGTTCAGGATACAAGAAAATCCAGCAAAACAATAACTACAGTAATCAAAAAGTACAGGTAGGAAAATCCACTCTCAGGCCTTCCCCCATGAAACAAAAGAAAAACCTGACTAATCTAAGTAATCATGATTTAGCTTCAGTTGAGTAAGGACTCAGGTGTTAGAATCCCACTCAGGTGTTAGAATCCCACTCTCCCTTCTGAGGTGTAACACTCAGAAACCCCAAACTCGAATTAACTCTCAAACCCATGTGTCTATAGGAAAGAACATGAGCTTGGCTCTCCTAATTAGCATAAAGCCAATAAGAGCCCAGGGATTGTATAACATACCCTGGTTCCCATAACACATTCTGTGTTACCAGGCTTTGGATGTCGACAAAAGCAGACATTCCAGACCTGAAGAATAAGACAAAACATAGGCCTTGCAGGCACATCTGCTCAATAAGCTTTGCAGAAAGAATTTGAGGCCTTTGTACAGAAGCAAAGCTACCTTCTAAAATATTCTAAGACGGTCTAAGAACCATAGAAACTCCATATTTAATAAATTGTGACTCTTCCAATCACATCTTTCTTCCACCCTTTTAATATCTGAAACCCCAGATTCTCTACCATAAATTAAACTGTGTTTCCCTGCCAGCCCTAAATGTGTAAATACAAATGGAGAAGAGAATGAACCTGTGGACAATGGATGTATTTTAGGGTATATTTTGAGCTGGTCTCACATGCAGAGTTTCCTAGTTATGGCTTTGATTATTCTCATCTCTTCATCAATACAAACTATACACCAGTGGTGCCCAAACTTTTTTTCCTGTGGGCCAGTCCCACACCCAACACACCGAGTGAACCGAGTAGGGCGGTATAAAAATTGAAAAAATAAATAAACAAATAAATAAATAACATCACGGTGTGGTAGTGAAAAATTTGAGAATCCACAACTGCTTTTACTTCTAGATAGACTTCTATAGAATTGCATGGAAAATTGACAGAAACCTAGTATTATTGCCCATCTGCTTCTTCCCGGCTACACTGTTTCCTTTGTTCATTATAATCAATCATTTGTTTATCCATTTCAATGTCATGGGCATTCTAGGGACAGGTATTAATTTTTGCCAGCCATTCAGTAAATTGAACTATTGACTCAAGAAAACTCCAGGAAAAGGGGGGGGGGACCTTAACTAGTTCAAAGGAAACAACCGCCTCAAATTTATTGGTGAAAATTTGCTGCCATCTTCTGTCTGAGCACAAGAATGACCGGTCTGTACTATTTATTTATTTTTTGTGAGCAAGCGGGGTGACATTTCGTGTGTTTTAAATCCAAATGCAGATAACTGTGTAAAACCACACAACTCTCTACCAACTGGCCAAGAACAACCATAGCCTGTGTTGAATGCTTTCAATAGACTGTTTGCAGGGGTAGGAAGGTCAAGGAGGGCTAATCTGAGAAAGTGTGGTCTCCCTTTAGATGGCAGCCTGTGTGAATGAGGAGAAGTACTGTA
The DNA here is from genome assembly GCA_030440675.1 of Furcifer pardalis. NCBI lineage: Eukaryota > Metazoa > Chordata > Lepidosauria > Squamata > Chamaeleonidae > Furcifer > Furcifer pardalis. The sequence continues at coordinate 90,702,312 of CP126893.1, forward strand.
CTGTCATAACAATCTCCCATATGGTATAATGCACACAATGCCCCTCAACGTGCACTGAGGAGGACACCGTGGTGTCCTGCATCAACTACAAAATATAGGCACACAGCCATAGGAAGAGAAATTGTAACTGAAAACTAGCTGACTCTATTTGATTTTTTTTTTCGTGATCTAATAAAGGTATTACCTGCTTCTGCATTTGGATTCTTTCTTTATTCATGTCAGATGCACCACCAGCATATATATGAGAGAGTCCCAAACATCCAGGACAGGTGGTTGAACATCTTAGTGAAATGTTAGGGGAAAAGGCAGGCTGTGCTGGATGTGTGTTTGCATGAGCGAATGAGAGGGGAAACTTGTCTGTGTTGTGCTGCTCCATTCACATCATGGCGAACCCAAAGGTGGCTCATTTGGCAGCCATACTGGGCAAAGGCATCCCTCTTCTTCTAGATGTCCCAGAAGTTTCTATATATGTCACACTGCATTTTTATTTCTTATCCTGACTCTATGTATTGTATCCTGTGGTTTTTATTTCCTTGACGATAACTATGTGTCATTAGGTGAATCCCAATTTATGGTTTTGTGAATATAATTTACTCAGACATGGCTTCCCAATCCTTACTTCCAGAAGTCCTCCAAGACTGTAGCATAAGCCCAGAGCTGCACTGAAGGCACAGGGTATCATCCTATCAACCTCATGCAGTGATCTCAGCTGGCTCCTCTCCTGGCAGGCATCCTAAGGATTCAAACTTCCATCCTCCTGGCTCCACAGGTAGAAACTGCTGAGCCCTATCACCGTTTTTAGGACTGTGTAATCTGCCCAGATAACTTTTATTATTTGGTGGCCAAAAATGTAATTTGAAGGTGAGTAACAAATGCAAGGCTTAGTGGTTAAGACGCTGAACTTGATAACTGGAAGGTTGGCAGGTCAGCAGTTTGAGATCCGAGTGCTACACAATGGAGTGAGCTCCTGTCTCTGTCCCAGCTCTTGCCAACCTAGCAGTTCAAAAGCAAGAAATTGCAAGTACTGCAGATAAATATATACTACTTCAGCGGGAAAGGTAACAGCATTCTGTACTCTTCAGCATCTAGTCATGCCTGCCACATGACCATGGAAACCTCTGCAGATGCAGACAGCGCTGGCTCTTTGGCTATAAACTAGAGATAGACACAACTGGCTTTCAAGCAAGGGAGACCTTTACCTTTACCTAACAAAAGCAAGCCAGAGAAGGAGAAAGAATGTGTTTCCTACTAAGTTCGGCTGTCCATCTAACTCTGTGTTGCTTAGAATTCTATTTGTCAGCTGCTCTCTAGCACTTCGGTCAGAAAGAAAGGATTTTTGCAATTAAAACATGCACACGCCACCACAAAAGCCCCTGTCCCCCACCACCCACCATCCTCGTAGGTTCATTTTGAGTATTCTAACATGCAGGCAGTAATATTATGCATGAGACTTGAGAAGAGTGAAACAGTGCCTGAAATCCTGTTGTTCAATATAGTGAATTACACTAGAGTAGGCCCATTGGCAATTTGGTAAGTCATTTTCTCTGTAGGTTCCATTGATTCAAATGGATCCTACTCTAACTGTGATTTACTGTGTGGTAAGTTATAATTAGAGGAAGCCCTGTTGACTCAGTGGAATCAATCAGAGAAGCTAGCTCATTACATTCCCACTGATTTAATGGGCCTACTCTGCTGTAACTTACTATACTTCATCTGTGTCTAGGTCAGATATTAAACTGCCCAAACAAAGGTGAATTCATTCTGTAGTTTCTTTTGCCTGACCTAGTGTTAGAAAGATTAGCCTGCACAACAAGGTTACCATTGCCTGGAGTACGCCCAATTGTGTTTTAAAAATAATCTTTGAGAAGGCTCTTTCTGTGTACCCTTTACTTACTATACTAAGCAGCAGGATTTCAGCCATTGTTCTTCTAGTTACCCCTGCCTAAGAAAATAAACAATCTAGAATATATCTCTGCTACTGTATTCACCTAAGCATACATGAGAGACTGGAGAAATTACTGTTTGGGACTATAGCTCCCGGAATCTGAGCTGGGATGGGCACTGGAGGATTCTGGGAATTATTTTCAAAAGAAGAAATGAGTTAGACACCAAATATGTGTATAATGTTAATTTGATTGTCTCTCCATAGTATTGTGATAGTCCTGAATATCTCCAATAAAATGTTTATTAAATACAAAAATTACTGACGATATCTAGAGTATAGATGTTCTGTCCTTTCCTTGAAAGAAACATGAATAAGATTTCCTTGTTCTTGATCATACCAGGAGCTTAACTCCTTTCCATGATTACTCAGAACTACCACTGAATCTGTTGAATTTACTCCCCAAAAATGCATAAAAATGTAGCCATGTTTGTGGAAGAGCACACGTATAGAAAGGAATTTTTTTAGCAGAGAAATTTGAATTTCATTTGACTATCCCTGCTTATGCCAAGTTGTTTGATTGAGAGGGTCCGAAGTTTCTATGTGCACAGAAGCCCAGAACAAGCAGCTGTCGGATAAGATTCCAACACATTCAGCAGAGGTTTGGAAGGCCTAAAAACGGAAACGCTGCCTGTTAAGAAGCTAAATTTGTTTCAGCTCACTTGAGTCAGATGCCATTTGGAGCCCCTGCAGTAAATATAATATCAGATAAGAGGATTCTCAGGCTTTTCTCAAGTGTTTTGACTTTTCGCTCAGTTTTTCAATTTTCATCCCACAATAATAATTATGAACCCCTCTGTTTTCTCAGAATTTGATTGATAATGATACAGTGACAATCAAAATATGTGATGAAGAGCCAGGGAGGAGGTAAGGAGGGATGGGCAGCTGCGATCTTCCAGATGTTTACATTCTGAAGTTCTCACGATTTCTCACCACTGACTATGCTAACTAGCCTAAGTGCCTACTGTTAAGAAGAATAAATATAATGACATGCTAAACCCTATCATTAATCATCTCCTATTCTTCCAAACTGCGGGACAACTTTTTTAAACAAACACTACAAATAATTAAATTCTTTGCAAAGATTTGTGTTCTTAATACAAAGGAACATAAGAATAGCAACAATGCAAATATATACAATACAGGAATCTCCCCCTTGCCCCCACAATATACAGTGGGGCTTCTTCTTCTTCTTCTTCTTCTTCTTCTTCTTCTTCTTCTTCTTCTTCTTCTTCTTCTTCTTCTTCTTCTTCTTCTTCTTCTTCTTCTTCTTCTTCTTCTTCTTCTTCTTCTTCTTCTTCTTCTTCTTCTTCTTCTTCTTCTTCTTCTTCTTCTTCTTCTTCTTCTTCTTCTTCTTCTTCTTCTTCTTCTTCTTCTTCTTCTTCTTCTTCTTCTTCTTCTTCTTCTTCTTCTTCTTCTTCTTCTTCTTCTTCTTCTTCTTCTTCTTCTTCTTCTTCTTCTTCTTCTTCTTCTTCTTCTTCTTCTTCTTCTTCTTCTTCTTCTTCTTCTTCTTCTTCTTCTTCTTCTTCTTCTTCTTCTTCTTCTTCTTCTTCTTCTTCTTCTTCTTCTTCTTCTTCTTCTTCTTCTTCTTCTTCTTCTTCTTCTTCTTCTTCTTCTTCTTCTTCTTCTTCTTCTTCTTCTTCTTCTTCTTCTTCTTCTTCTTCTTCTTCTTCTTCTTCTTCTTCTTCTTCTTCTTCTTCTTCTTCTTCTTCTTCTTCTTCTTCTTGGAGGTGGAGGTTCATTGGATGAGCTGGTGAATCATTCTCGTGGAAAAGAGTTTTTTCCTGGGTTTTCAGAGGGGTTGCCCCCCAACTTTGGGGGCAGCTGAAATCTGAAATCCCTGTGCATCCAGGGAGACATCTCCCATCCAGCTGCACCTTCGGGTGAGGAAGATGTCAGTGGATGAAATTTCAAAGTCGCTGAATGGAGTTTCTGCCGAGCATATGCAATGGACGCTCAGGATGGAAAACAGCCTCGGTTATGTGAGTTAAAAGGGGACCCTGCACACCCTGAAGGGGTAGATGAAGACCCTAGTTTATCAGGGGAGGGTCTTCCCTCCAGAAGTCTATTAAAAAGTCACCCCCAAACCCATTGGGAAAGGAGGGAGGGACCGTGAAAAAGGCCCCCCCTGCTGAGGCCTTCCAGTCTGATGGATCCCCGGCCTGTAGTAGTCTGCTTACCCAGGAAACCAAGAGGACGGAAGGGTATGGAAAGACGCTACTAAGGAGCGGATGTTTTCATTTGGGAAAACTGCTGAGGCCTTCCAGTCTGCTGCATCCCCAGCCTGTAGTAGTCTGCTTGCCCAGGACACCCGGGAGGATGGAGGGCTTTGGAAAGGCGCGGCTCAGGAAGGGATGCTTTCATCTGAGGAAGCTTTTATAGACTCATTTCAAAGTGTGGCCCTGTAGTTTCAGCAGAGGAGCTGTCTGATCTTACTCCTTCTTTTGAAACCCCGAACAAAGCAGAAAGAAAAGAGGGCCCTTTTGGACAATATTTAAAGTGCTCCTCTACAGTAAGAGAAACAGGATCGATCCCAGACCTGAGACTGGATCTGACTGTTGTTGATGAATCCTGTGGGTCTCCCCTGTCCCTGGGACCCACAAGAAATGGTGCTGAGGCTAAGAGGGATAAATTTATGAAAATTAAAAAGAAAGCCAAGTGGACAGACTGGGCTGAATGGAAAAGAGACCGATCCCCTCTTAGTGACAGAGATGGAGAGATGAGTTCTGCATATTCCCCTCTTGTGTCGGGGGAGGAAGATGGGGAATTGCAATCTAAGGAAGGAGGGGGAAATGACTTTTATGCTGACACAGAGGAGGACTATTCTGCTCAGATGAAGATGGCAGGAAGTCTCGCAAAAGGGGCAGGGGACAAAAAGAGCCCAAGAGGTCCAGGGGAAAAAAAGATTATGGATCTTTGGACCCAACAATTAAACAAGGACTATCGTGAATTTCAAGACTGGCTGTGTGAGCCCCCTTGGGAAGAAGATGACTTGCTGAAGCTTTGGGGTTTTGTAGTTTACCGTATGGATTACAATCGCATCGACTTGAAATGTGTCCTTAGGAACTGGACCCAGAAAAAGCATTTTGACTCTTTGTCTTCTCTACAACAAGAGATTGTAGATTTCATGATGGGGAAAGATTTTGAAGACAAAGAAAGGGGACACTATGTAAAAACCTTGACTCTCAGTCTTTTGGAACGACTTTTGAGAAGAAGAAATCAAAAGTTTGCGATGTTCTGACCCCAGATTGTTAACAGAATCTCAACTGGTCAGGCTTTTCTCCAGACTGGAAAATTACTGGCGTGGTAAAGGTAGTGGATTGGGAACAAAGGACACTGGGATGAGAGGGAACTGGGATACCTCAGCTATGCGATTTCCACTGTTGACTGTGGAGGAGATGGCAGATTGGATGAAGTGCCTGAAGGAAGCTTTGGAGGGTCGTGTCCAGAGAAAAATGGATGGCTTACAGTTGCTGGAAGCTGGAGGGTTAGAGGCCTGGACTGGAGCAGTGGAAAGGACTCGCCTCAGAGAAGGAGAGCCAAAGGAGGTGGCAAGATGAGAAGTTGGGAGAGATAGCTGGATTTGATGGAAAGGGGGTCTCTTCTCTGGTTGAGCCTGTGCAAGCGGGTCAGGTGATGGAAAATGTTCAACAGAATTTGGAGGCGGGGGAGGGGTCACCCTTGCTCTTTTCAGAGGGAGATGAGGGAAGGGATGAAGGGGAACAGGAAAGTAAGGAGGGTAGGGAGATGGAATACCAAAAAGAAGGGGGTGGAGAGGGAGGAAAAGACGGAGAACCAGTTCTGGGTGAGGTTTGTCCCATGCCAAGTCCTTCCTCTCCACCGAGGAAGAAAAGGGGGAAAGACAGGAAAGGAACAGAAAGCAGACCAGCTGGCCATACTCTTGGCCATATAGATGTCACTGGAGAGGGAAGGGACAATGGAAATGAAACAGGGCAGGTAGAGGACTGTCAGGAGGGGGCTGGGGAGAAGGACAAATCAGGTACTGGTCCCCCTCTGGATTCATTTCAAATGAATAGAACAGAGGCTAAGAGGAAAGAGGTGGATGAAACTAGACCAGACTCTGACAGACAAAAGACTGGACCTAAAAAAAAACTGACCTGGACTAGGGGAAGAAGACTTCTGAAAACAGGCCTTGAGTTGGAAGCGGGTGGAGGGACGGGAGGACTGGAACTGGAGGAAGGCTTCCCTAATGTGGGGGGTGGAGGTGTTGTACAAAGAAAGGGGAAGACCCTCCACCCACCAGGCCTAACAGATCTTTCTGTGACACATGCTAGCCTGGGCAAAGGCACGAGTCTCCACGAGGATACGCTAATCACTGAGGAAAGGGGAAGGAATGAAGGAATTCAGACGGAAGCTAGGAATTTGGCTGGGGTTAGAGGGAGGCCTCCCAGGATGAGTTACGCTTCTGTGGCTACATCTGGAGTGGGAAGATGGGGTGGTGGTTTGGGTGGGAGGAGGGAGGATTTGGGAGATGTAATACAGGACGAAGAAATGTTAGATGCTTACTACCAGAGTCTGCCAGAGGAACGGGATGAAAGGCAGAGATATGTAATAAGATTGAGGTACCGAGGGGTGGAGGAGAAGAAGGCCACAAGGGAATATGTGGAGGAAACTATCATGCTGAGGTTGTTGAACTACCCACTTTCCGATGTGTTAGCCATTATTGTGCCACCTGGGATGAGGGAGATTGATATCTGTTTTCCTAGCGAAAGGAATTACCAAAGGTTCTGGGACCGATGTAGGCTGGCCCTGGTGAATGGCGATAACCCCTTGGTTGAATATGATGTGGTGCCCCTTTTCAGGGGGGAAACAAAAGTTGTGACGGTGGCTTTTAGGACAACGGTGATCCAGAACAAGATGTGGCTCTGTGGTTGGGCCAATATGGAAAGTTCTGATGGCCCCCCAGAAGAAAACAGATAGTAAGGGAGTTTGGACAGGAGAATTTAGAGCTGTGGTTGCTTTGGAGAGAACTGGAATAGGGGGAACCTTTAGGCACTTACCCAAATATTTCTTTCTGGGAGTAGATCGGGGCTGTACACGATATGCTGGCCAACCCATGGCATGTTTTCAATGTGGTGCCTTTGATCATATCCGAAGGGACTGTATCACTCCCTTATGTTCCAAGTGTGGGGTGAGGGGACACTCCACTCTACGTTGCATTAAGAGGGTGACTTGTAATCTGTGTCGGGAGGTGGGGCACCCATACGCTTGGTGTCCAAGCTCCTTCTACAATATAAAGGACCCAGGGAGATTGAGTGAGGCGTTAAAGAGGGCAGAAGAAGGATTGCGAAAAGACTCTGAGCATGAAGTGGGAGGGAGATCAGCAGGGAGGAAGGAGGCAGAGGAAGGTCTGCAAAAAGACTCTGTTTCTGAGATAGGGAGGAGATTGGGAATGAGGACAGAGCCAGGAGAGGCCTTGCAGGCTGTGCGACTTTCGGAGGTATCACCTGGCTCAGAGGAGGGAAAAGAGGAATGGCAGGTGGCAGGAAGGAAAAAGCGGAATAAAAATGTCCGAATAGCAGGAAGGAGAGGATCGGAAAGGGGAATGTGAATCTCAGTAATTCTTTTGCTGTGTTAGCTGAAGAGAAGGCCGAGAGGAACTGATGGAGGTAGGAAATGATAGAGAGGAAGTAATAGGAGAGGGAGGGGAAAGAGAAATCAGGAAAGAGTCGGCAGGTGTGAAAAAGTATAGTAAAATTCAGGCTACACAGGAGGTAAGATCAGAGGTTGAAGGTTGGAGTAAGGGATTACGGGAGCTCACCTATGAGGAATTGAAGGTGGCAGAAGAGGATCTTTATAGGAAGAAAGAACTGGGTGTCAAAAGGATATAGAAATAAAGGAAAGTTATAATATGGAGGAAAGGTTTATCCCTACAGAGAAAGATAGAGAAGAACTTCGAACAGTACACCAGAAAGACAGATTGTATACAATTAAGTTGCAAGTGGTGGAGGAAGAAAAGGAGAAGGCTTTGGAGGAGGGGAGGAGAGTGGTGGGAACGGAGGAGATGGAAATAATGTTTGCAGGGTCTTTGGGGGATCCCGGGGGGAATGGTGCATCAGGGTGTCAGGAGGATGGGGGAGGGAATCAGGTTCCTCCCAGTGTGTCCTCTAACACCGACCCACCTACCCACCTTACGCCGGAGGTCAGTTTGCATTCTGACTCCAGAGAAGGGATGGGAACCTCACCTAGTAGGACTACACCTCACTCTGACAGTGAGGGGGTAGAATCAGAGACAGGAGTAGAATCAGGTTCAGAATTTGATTCTGAAATGGAATCTGCGGTGAATGAATTAAAGTGATGCATTGTGGATTTTTTAATGCAACAAAATGGATAGTAAGGACCAGAGCATGGGTGCAGCTTTTTCGCTCGCTACGTGGAACGTCCACGGTTTGAGGCAGGCGAAGAGATCTAGAGAACTATTGTCTTCTTTAGCCTCTTTAAATGTGGATGTGGTGGCAGTACAGGAGACCAATTTCATCTCTGAACAAGACAGAAGCAGGGCACAAAAAGTGTGGACCTGGGGACCATCCTTGTGGTCGTATAATGAAACGGGCAGAGGAGGAGTAGGGGTGTTATTTCGACAGAGACATGATTTGAAGATCGTCAGGAAGGTGGAAGCAGCACCAGGGCATCTTCTTGTGGTGGATTTTGATTTGGAAGCATTTAGCCCTAAAGGAGTAAAACAAGCATTTTGTTGTCGCCTGTGCATATTGTATGCTCCAGTGAATGCTAAGTTAAGGAGAGAACTGTGGCAAACATTGAAGGACTATACAAGGACGGGGAGGAAAATGATAGTGATGGGTGATTTTAATAACAGAAGCCGGGTGGCTGACAGATTTGCAGTGGTTCGGACAAGGACAAAAGAAAGGTTGATAGGAGGAGAACACCCTTTAACAGCAGAAGAGAAAGAGTTAAACCAGATGTTGGCACAAGATCTCGGTTTGAGGGATGTTGGCTTGGAGAGAGAGAATGAACTGGAATATTTTCCAATATGGGAAAAGCGGGCATTTCACAAAAATTTCCCAAAAGTGGATGGGGTCTCCTATACGTTTTTTCATCCGCTGTTTGCCAGTCGCATAGACAGGGTGTGGGCCGTAGAGGAACTTTGCCCTGAGCGAGTAAAAGTGGTGCTCACCCCTTGGTCAGATCACGGACTTTTGGTGGTGCATTTGAGAAAAGGAGAAGCAGTCCCTCAAGGCAAGCCTGGCTGGAGGATGCCTGTGGTGCTGTTAAGGAACGTTTTCTGTAAGGAGGAGCTTGAAAAAGATTTGAAGACTATGTTGGCGATCAGAAAAGGGGAAACAATGGAGATAGGTTGGTGGGAAGGAGTGAAAAAAGAGCTCAGGAGACGAGCGACAGGGCTCCAAATGGGGGCAGACAGGAGGGACCTGAGAAGGTACCATGAGGCCTTGTACAGATATCTGAGGGCCCATTCTTTGATGTCTCAAGGATTTCCCGTGGAAGCCAGGAGAGTGAGGGATTTGAAACAGGAACTTAGAGAGTTTCAGCAATTGCAAAGGAAGAAGAGGATGGAAGCAGAACAGGCTAGGACCAGGGGCCCGGTGATAGAAAAAGGGGAATGGGAAAAAGACAGGATGCCAAGGGGGAAACGGGAATGCATGGCTGCGTTACGTGACCCCCAAACGGGCGAACTGAGTTCAGATCCACAAGCTATCTTGGAGGTGGTGGGACGTGCTTATGAAGATCTGTATCGAGGGAAAGTATTAAATGCGGAGGAGATGGAAGGATTCTTGAAGAAAGTAGACAAGCATAGGTACGGTGAACTTTCAGAGGAGGAAGTTCTAAACATGACTGCTCCCATCTCTCATGAGGAAGTGGCAGCTGCTGTGGCAGAAGGCAGGTCTAACTCTACTCCAGGACCCGATGGGGTGCCTTATGCGTATTACAAAGAATTTAAGGAGCCCGTGTCAGAAATCTTGGCGGCTTGTTTCAATCATGCTCTGCAGAAGGGAGAACTTGGAGATACCTTTTACAAAGGAACTCTGGTTCTGTTGCCTAAAGAAGGAGATCTGACTAATCTGGCTAACTGGCGACCTATAACCTTAACTAATGTAGATTATAGGTTGCTGGCAAAGGTGTTGAATAGAAGGTTGACTAAGGTAATGGGAAAATTGGTGGCGAAGGGTCAAACGTCATCTGTCCCCGGGAGAAAGATGACAGAATCCCTGGGGATCATTCGGGAATTTTTTGAAGGAGCAGGACAGTTCAGGGAAGAAAGAACTCTCCTGCAGATGGACCAGTCCAAGGCCTTTGATAAGGTGGACCAAACCTATCTATGGAGGGTGCTAGAGCTGAAGGGAGTTCCGATGCAATTTGTGGCATGGCTGAAAAATCTGTACAGTCGGGTCACGGTGCAGCCACAGGTGAATGGATGGAAAGGGGCAGAGATCCCCATTCGTTCTGGGTTGCGTCAGGGCTGTCCGCTGAGTGCAGCACTGTATGTGCTGGCATTGGATCCACTTTTGACACTGATAGAACAAGACAACCGGATCGGGGGATTCCTACCTTTTAGGAGGGACCTCGATGGTAGGGAGGCAGATAGGAAAATCAAATTTGTTGCCCACGCTGATGACGTTTATGTTTTTACATCGGGAGAGCAGGAGTTGGATCCAGTGAAGGAATTATTAGAGGGTTATGGGAAGGCTTCCGGAGCTCTCATCAATGCCACAAAAAGCAGAGTGTATATTTTGGGTGGAAAGACTGGAGAACTCAGGGGAAAGACACTAAAAGAAGCTTTGAATGGGGATGGAGACAATATAGGTAGCAGGCAAAGTTCAGTCAAGATCTTGGGCATCCTGTTCACTGTTGACCCCAATGGATGGGAAGAGAATTGGAAAAGGTGGGAAGAGGGGGTGGAGAACCGACTGGAGAGGTGGAAACCCTGGAGGCTGAGTCTCTACAAGAAAGTACAGTTCTTCAAAACTTATTGTATACCGGTGGCAAATCATGTGGCCGCTGTGTATCCCCCTCCTCAGAAACTTATGGATAGGGTGATGGGAAGAGTTTTTGTTTTCTTGTGGGGAATGAAGGTTTTCCCTCTCCCTAGGGCAGTGGCGTACTGCTCGGTAAAAGAAGGTGGGTTAGGGTTGCCGGCTCTCGGACCTCTTTTCCTAGGTGCCTTTTTGGCCAATAACTTGAAACAGAAGACTAATGAGGGAGAATCCCGACTGATCGGTGTGCAAGGTGACCTATGGCAAAGCAGAGGTTGGGGGAAACAGTGGTGGGAGGAGGAACTCCGTTCTCCCAGATTGACCAGTGCTTCGAAAATGGGAATGAGGCCGTACGTTAGAGATATGGCAGAGGGAGTCAATCGTTGGGCGGTGAGGGCAAACACACTTAAGATTGCAGATACAGTGAGGGAGTCAAAACGGGTTATTTACACTGAGGCCGTAGAGGAAAGAATCGCTAGGCCATTCAGGGAGAAGTGGGCTTCTAAAACTGATCTGCCGGAATATCTGCAGCCAGGGGAGGAGGACTTGTCTGTGTTTAAAGATGGGAATATACCCCTCTGTCTGTGGGAAACAAGGTGGAGGGCATATCATCAGGTACTTAATGTAGGAGCGACCTACCCATGGAAAAAGGAAGAGGAGCAGCAGTGCAGGAGGATAAGATGCCAGAATGTTAGAGGTGGGATAACAGACCAGAAACCCCCGAGAGAAACCTGTTCGCATTTTGCAAATGGATGTCCTTCATCGCAAGAAGTTTGGGGAGCTCTGGCAAGTAAATTGGACTGGCCTTATTTAAAGGAACAGAAAGCAGAGACGATTCTATCGGGGACAGAGCCAGGAAAGGGGTGGAAGGGGCCGAGAAAGAAAGGGAAACTGGAGAACTGGAAAGTGCCCTGGTCCTTGGTTCGATTAATCAATCTGTTTGCCTTAAGCGCTCTGATGTTCCAAAGGGGACAGGAAGGGAAGACGGGAAAGGTGGCAGATCCCAAACAAACGGTGGGCAGTTTGGTGGCAAGGCTCAGAGTATATGCTAAAAGAATGATGGTGAGACAGAAGGAACCCGACAGATACAAATGGTGGCAGTGGTTGACAGAAAGAAATTTGGGAATAACTTAGAATGTTAAAAGTTAAGTTTCATGTAAATGACAGTATAATTGTAAATATCGTTGTTCTTTTGGTATTGTATATAATGTATATTTCCTTCCACAATCACTATATATGTAACTATGTTTACTGAGCTATGTAACTATATTTTTTCAAGTTTTTGAAAGTGATGACAAGTTTATGTAGTTCACCTCGACAGATGGCTCTGTAGTAAGAATTTTATCAATAAAAAATTTCCTTCTAAAAATTTCCTTCTTCTTCTTCTTCTTCTTCTTCTTCAAGTGCTCCTCTACAGTAAGAGAAACAGGATCGATCCCAGACCTGAGACTGGATCTGACTGTTGTTGATGAATCCTGTGGGTCTCCCCTGTCCCTGGGACCCACAAGAAATAGTGCTGAGGCCAAGAGGGATAAATTTAAGAAAATTAAAAAAAAAGCCAAGTGGACAGATTGGGCTGAATGGAAAAGAGACCGATCCCCTCTTAGTGACAGAGATGGAGAGATGAGTTCTGCATATTCTCCTCTTGTGTCGGGGGAGGAAGATGGGGAATTGCAATCTAAGGAAGGAGGGGGAAATGACTTTTATGCTGACACAGAGGAGGACTATTTCTGCTCAGATGAAGATGGCAGGAAGTCTCGCAAAAGGGGCAGGGGACAAAAAGAGCCCAAGAGGTCCAGGGAAAAAAAGATTATGGATCTTTGGACCCAACAATTAAACAAGGACTATCGTGAATTTCAAGACTGGCTGTGTGAGCCCCCTTGGAAGAAGATGACTTGCTGAAGCTTTGGGGTTTTGTAGTTTACCGTATGGATTACAATCGCATCGACTTGAAATGTGTCCTTAGGAACTGGACCCAGAAAAAGCATTTTGACTCTTTGTCTTCTCTACAACAAGAGATTGTAGATTTCATGATGGGGAAAGATTTTGAAGACAAAGAAAGGGGACACTATGTAAAAACCTTGACTCTCAGTCTTTTGGAACGACTTTTGAGAAGAAGGAAATCAAAAGTTTGTGATGTTCTGACCCCAGATTGGTTAACAGAATCTCAACTGGTCAAGCTTTTCTCCAGACTGGAAAATTACTGGCGTGGTAAAGGTAGTGGATTGGGAACAAAGGACACTGGGATGAGAGGGAACTGGGATACCTCAGCTATGCGATTTCCACTGTTGACTGTGGAGGAGATGGCAGATTGGATGAAGTGCCTGAAGGAAGCTTTGGAGGGTCGTGTCCAGAGAAAAATGGATGGCTTACAGTTGCTGGAAGCTGGAGGGTTAGGGCCTGGACTGGAGCAGTGGAAAGGACTTGCCTCAGAGAAGGAGAGCCAAAGGAGGTGGCAAGATGAGAAGTTGGGAGAGATAGCTGGATTTGATGGAAAGGGGGTCTCTTCTCTGGTTGAGCCTGTGCAAGCGGGTCAGGTGATGGAAAATGTTCAACAGAATTTGGAGGCGGGGGAGGGGTCACCCTTGCTCTTTTCAGAGGGAGATGAGGGAAGGGATGAAGGGGAACAGGAAAGTAAGGAGGGTAGGGAGATGGAATACCAAAAAGAAGGGGGTGGAGAGGGAGGAAAAGACGGAGAACCAGTTCTGGGTGAGGTTTGTCCCATGCCAAGTCCTTCCTCTCCACCGAGGAAGAAAAGGGGGAAAGACAGGAAAGGAACAGAAAGCAGACCAGCTGGCCATACTCTTGGCCATATAGATGTCACTGGAGAGGGAAGGGACAATGGAAATGAAACAGGGCAGGTAGAGGACTGTCAGGAGGGGGCTGGGGAGAAGGACAAATCAGGTACTGGTCCCCCTCTGGATTCATTTCAAATGAAAAGAACAGAGGCTAAGAGGAAAGAGGTGGATGAAACTAGACCAGACTCTGACAGACAAAAGACTGGACCTAAAAAAAACCTGACCTGGACTAGGGGGAAGAAGACTTCTGAAACAGGCCTTGAGTTGGAAGCGGGTGGAGGGACGGGAGGACTGGAACTGGAGGAAGGCTTCCCTAATGTGGGGGGTGGAGGTGTTGTACAAAGAAAGGGGAAGACCCTCCACCCACCAGGCCTAACAGATCTTTCTGTGACACATGCTAGCCTGGGCAAAGGCACGAGTCTCCACGAGGATACGCTAATCACTGAGGAAAGGGGAAGGAATGAAGGAATTCAGACGGAAGCTAGGAATTTGGCTGGGGTTAGAGGGAGGCCTCCCAGGATGAGTTACGCTTCTGTGGCTACATCTGGAGTGGGAAGATGGGGTGGTGGTTTGGGTGGGAGGAGGGAGGATTTGGGAGATGTAATACAGGACGAAGAAATGTTAGATGCTTACTACCAGAGTCTGCCAGAGGAACGGGATGAAAGGCAGAGATATGTAATAAGATTGAGGTACCGAGGGGTGGAGGAGAAGAAGGCCACAAGGGAATATGTGGAGGAAACTATCATGCTGAGGTTGTTGAACTACCCACTTTCCGATGTGTTAGCCATTATTGTGCCACCTGGGATGAGGGAGATTGATATCTGTTTTCCTAGCGAAAGGAATTACCAAAGGTTCTGGGACCGATGTAGGCTGGCCCTGGTGAATGGCGATAACCCCTTGGTTGAATATGATGTGGTGCCCCTTTTCAGGGGGGAAACAAAAGTTGTGACGGTGGCTTTTAGGACAATGGTGATCCCAGAACAAGATGTGGCTCTGTGGTTGGGCCAATACGGGAAAGTTCTGATGGCCCCCCAGAAGAAAACAGATAGTAAGGGAGTTTGGACAGGAGAATTTAGAGCTGTGGTTGCTTTGGAGAGAACTGGAATAGGGGGAACCTTTAGGCACTTACCCAAATATTTCTTTCTGGGAGTAGATCGGGGCTGTACACGATATGCTGGCCAACCCATGGCATGTTTTCAATGTGGTGCCTTTGATCATATCCGAAGGGACTGTATCACTCCCTTATGTTCCAAGTGTGGGGTGAGGGGACACTCCACTCTACGTTGCATTAAGAGGGTGACTTGTAATCTGTGTCGGGAGGTGGGGCACCCATACGCTTGGTGTCCAAGCTCCTTCTATAATATAAAGGACCCAGGGAGATTGAGTGAGGCGTTAAAGAGGGCAGAAGAAGGATTGCGAAAAGACTCTGAGCATGAAGTGGGAGGGAGATCAGCAGGGAGGAAGGAGGCAGAGGAAGGTCTGCAAAAAGACTCTGTTTCTGAGATAGGGAGGAGATTGGGAATGAGGACAGAGCCAGGAGAGGCCTTGCAGGCTGTGCGACTTTCGGAGGTATCACCTGGCTCAGAGGAGGGAAAAGAGGAATGGCAGGTGGCAGGAAGGAAAAAGCGGAATAAAAATGTCCGAATAGCAGGAAGGAGAGGATCGGAAAGGGGGAATGTGAATCTCAGTAATTCTTTTGCTGTGTTAGCTGAAGAGGAAGGCCGAGAGGAACTGATGGAGGTAGGAAATGATAGAGAGGAAGTAATAGGAGAGGGAGGGGAAAGAGAAATCAGGAAAGAGTCGGCAGGTGTGAAAAAGTATAGTAAAATTCAGGCTACACAGGAGGAAAGATCAGAGGTTGAAGGTTGGAGTAAGGGATTACGGGAGCTCACCTATGAGGAATTGAAGGTGGCAGAAGAGGATCTTTATAGGAAGAGAGAACTGGGTGTCAAAAGGATAATAGAAATAAAGGAAAGTTATAATATGGAGGAAAGGTTTATCCCTACAGAGAAAGATAGAGAAGAACTTCGAACAGTACACCAGAAAGACAGATTGTATACAATTAAGTTGCAAGTGGTGGAGGAAGAAAAGGAGAAGGCTTTGGAGGAGGGGAGGAGAGTGGTGGGAACGGAGGAGATGGAAATAATGTTTGCAGGGTCTTTGGGGGATCCCGGGGGGAATGGTGCATCAGGGTGTCAGGAGGATGGGGGAGGGAATCAGGTTCCTCCCAGTGTGTCCTCTAACACCGACCCACCTACCCACCTTACGCCGGAGGTCAGTTTGCATTCTGACTCCAGAGAAGGGATGGGAACCTCACCTAGTAGGACTACACCTCACTCTGACAGTGAGGGGGTAGAATCAGAGACAGGAGTAGAATCAGGTTCAGAATTAGATTCTGAAATGGAATCTGCGGTGAATGAATTAAAGTGATGCATTGTGGATTTTTTAATGCAACAAAATGGATAGTAAGGACCAGAGCATGGGTGCAGCTTTTTCGCTCGCTACGTGGAACGTCCACGGTTTGAGGCAGGCGAAGAGATCTAGAGAACTATTGTCTTCTTTAGCCTCTTTAAATGTGGATGTGGTGGCAGTACAGGAGACCAATTTCATCTCTGAACAAGACAGAAGCAGGGCACAAAAAGTGTGGACCTGGGGACCATCCTTGTGGTCGTATAATGAAACGGGCAGAGGAGGAGTAGGGGTGTTATTTCGACAGAGACATGATTTGAAGATCGTCAGGAAGGTGGAAGCAGCACCAGGGCATCTTCTTGTGGTGGATTTTGATTTGGAAGCATTTAGCCCTAAAGGAGTAAAACAAGCATTTTGTTGTCGCCTGTGCATATTGTATGCTCCAGTGAATGCTAAGTTAAGGAGAGAACTGTGGCAAACATTGAAGGACTATACAAGGACGGGGAGGAAAATGATAGTGATGGGTGATTTTAATAACAGAAGCCGGGTGGCTGACAGATTTGCAGTGGTTCGGACAAGGACAAAAGAAAGGTTGATAGGAGGAGAACACCCTTTAACAGCAGAAGAGAAAGAGTTAAACCAGATGTTGGCACAAGATCTCGGTTTGAGGGATGTTGGCTTGGAGAGAGAGAATGAACTGGAATATTTTCCAATATGGGAAAAGCGGGCATTTCACAAAAATTTCCCAAAAGTGGGTGGGGTCTCCTATACGTTTTTTCATCCGCTGTTTGCCAGTCGCATAGACAGGGTGTGGGCCGTAGAGGAACTTTGCCCTGAGCGGGTAAAAGTGGTGCTCACCCCTTGGTCAGATCACGGACTTTTGGTGGTGCATTTGAGAAAAGGAGAAGCAGTCCCTCAAGGCAAGCCTGGCTGGAGGATGCCTGTGGTGCTGTTAAGGAACGTTTTCTGTAAGGAGGAGCTTGAAAAAGATTTGAAGACTATGTTGGCGATCAGAAAAGGGGAAACAATGGAGATAGGTTGGTGGGAAGGAGTGAAAAAAGAGCTCAGGAGACGAGCGACAGGGCTCCAAATGGGGGCAGACAGGAGGGACCTGAGAAGGTACCATGAGGCCTTGTACAGATATCTGAGGGCCCATTCTTTGATGTCTCAAGGATTTCCCGTGGAAGCCAGGAGAGTGAGGGATTTGAAACAGGAACTTAGAGAGTTTCAGCAATTGCAAAGGAAGAAGAGGATGGAAGCAGAACAGGCTAGGACCAGGGGCCCGGTGATAGAAAAAGGGGAATGGGAAAAAGACAGGATGCCAAGGGGGAAACGGGAATGCATGGCTGCGTTACGTGACCCCCAAACGGGCGAACTGAGTTCAGATCCACAAGCTATCTTGGAGGTAGTGGGACGTGCTTATGAAGATCTGTATCGAGGGAAAGTATTAAATGCGGAGGAGATGGAAGGATTCTTGAAGAAAGTAGACAAGCATAGGTACGGTGAACTTTCAGAGGAGGAAGTTCTAAACATGACTGCTCCCATCTCTCATGAGGAAGTGGCAGCTGCTGTGGCAGAAGGCAGGTCTAACTCTACTCCAGGACCCGATGGGGTGCCTTATGCGTATTACAAAGAATTTAAGGAGCCCGTGTCAGAAATCTTGGCGGCTTGTTTCAATCATGCTCTGCAGAAGGGAGAACTTGGAGATACCTTTTACAAAGGAACTCTGGTTCTGTTGCCTAAAGAAGGAGATCTGACTAATCTGGCTAACTGGCGACCTATAACCTTAACTAACGTAGATTATAGGTTGCTGGCAAAGGTGTTGAATAGAAGGTTGACTAAGGTAATGGGAAAATTGGTGGCGAAGGGTCAAACGTCATCTGTCCCCGGGAGAAAGATGACAGAATCCCTGGGGATCATTCGGGAATTTTTTGAAGGAGCAGGACAGTTCAGGGAAGAAAGAACTCTCCTGCAGATGGACCAGTCCAAGGCCTTTGATAAGGTGGACCAAACCTATCTATGGAGGGTGCTAGAGCTGAAGGGAGTTCCGATGCAATTTGTGGCATGGCTGAAAAATCTGTACAGTCGGGTCACGGTGCAGCCACAGGTGAATGGATGGAAAGGGGCAGAGATCCCCATTCGTTCTGGGTTGCGTCAGGGCTGTCCGCTGAGTGCAGCACTGTATGTGCTGGCATTGGATCCACTTTTGACACTGATAGAACAAGACAGCCGGATCGGGGGATTCCTACCTTTTAGGAGGGACCTCGATGGTAGGGAGGCAGATAGGAAAATCAAATTTGTTGCCCACGCTGATGACGTTTATGTTTTTACATCGGGAGAGCAGGAGTTGGATCCAGTGAAGGAATTATTAGAGGGTTATGGGAAGGCTTCCGGAGCTCTCATCAATGCCACAAAAAGCAGAGTGTATATTTTGGGTGGAAAGACTGGAGAACTCAGGGGAAAGACACTAAAAGAAGCTTTGAATGGGGATGGAGACAATATAGGTAGCAGGCAAAGTTCAGTCAAGATCTTGGGCATCCTGTTCACTGTTGACCCCAATGGATGGGAAGAGAATTGGAAAAGGTGGGAAGAGGGGGTGGAGAACCGACTGGAGAGGTGGAAACCCTGGAGGCTGAGTCTCTACAAGAAAGTACAGTTCTTCAAAACTTATTGTATACCGGTGGCAAATCATGTGGCGGCTGTGTATCCCCCTCCTCAGAAACTTATGGATAGGGTGATGGGAAGAGTTTTTGTTTTCTTGTGGGGAATGAAGGTTTTCCCTCTCCCTAGGGCAGTGGCGTACCGCTCGGTAAAAGAAGGTGGGTTAGGGTTGCCGGCTCTCGGACCTCTTTTCCTAGGTGCCTTTTTGGCCAATAACTTGAAACAGAAGACTAATGAGGGAGAATCCCGACTGATCGGTGTGCAAGGTGACCTATGGCAAAGCAGAGGTTGGGGGAAACAGTGGTGGGAGGAGGAACTCCGTTCTCCCAGATTGACCAGTGCTTCGAAAATGGGAATGAGGCCGTACGTTAGAGATATGGCAGAGGGAGTCAATCGTTGGGCGGTGAGGGCAAACACACTTAAGATTGCAGATACAGTGAGGGAGTCAAAACGGGTTATTTACACTGAGGCCGTAGAGGAAAGAATCGCTAGGCCATTCAGGGAGAAGTGGGCTTCTAAAACTGATCTGCCGGAATATCTGCAGCCAGGGGAGGAGGACTTGTCTGTGTTTAAAGATGGGAATATACCCCTCTGTCTGTGGGAAACAAGGTGGAGGGCATATCATCAGGTACTTAATGTAGGAGCGACCTACCCATGGAAAAAGGAAGAGGAGCAGCAGTGCAGGAGGATAAGATGCCAGAATGTTAGAGGTGGGATAACAGACCAGAAACCCCCGAGAGAAACCTGTTCGCATTTTGCAAATGAATGTCCTTCATCGCAAGAAGTTTGGGGAGCTCTGGCAAGTAAATTGGACTGGCCTTATTTAAAGGAACAGAAAGCAGAGACGATTCTATCGGGGACAGAGCCAGGAAAGGGGTGGAAGGGGCCGAGAAAGAAAGGGAAGCTGGAGAACTGGAAAGTGTCCTGGTCCTTGGTTCGATTAATCAATCTGTTTGCCTTAAGCGCTCTGATGTTCCAAAGGGGACAGGAAGGGAAGACGGGAAAGGTGGCAGATCCCAAACAAACGGTGGGCAGTTTGGTGGCAAGGCTCAGAGTATATGCTAAAAGAATGATGGTGAGACAGAAGGAACCCGACAGATACAAATGGTGGCAGTGGTTGACAGAAAGAAATTTGGGAATAACTTAGAATGTTAAAAGTTAAGTTTCATGTAAATGACAGTATAATTGTAAATATCGTTGTTCTTTTGGTATTGTATATAATGTATATTTCCTTCCACAATCACTATGTATGTAACTATGTTTACTGAGCTAAGTATTTGAAAGTGATGACAAGTTTATGTAGTTCACCTCGACAGATGGCTCTGTAGTAAGAATTTTATCAATAAAAAATTTCCTTCTAAAAAAAAAAATTTCCTTCTTCTTCTTCTTCTTCTTCTTCTTCTTCTTCTTCTTCTTCTTCTTCTTCTTCTTCTTCTTCTTCTTCTTCTTCTTCTTCTTCTTCTTCTTCTTCTTCTTCTTCTTCTTCTTCTTCTTCTTCTTCTTCTTCTTCTTCTTCTTCTTCTTCTTCTTCTTCTTCTTCTTCTTCTTCTTCTTCTTCTTCTTCTTCTTCTTCTTCTTCTTCTTCTTCTTCTTCTTCTTCTTCTTCTTCTTCTTCTTCTTCTTCTTCTTCTTCTTCTTCTTCTTCTTCTTCTTCTTCTTCTTCTTCTTCTTCTTCTTCTTCTTCTTCTTCTTCTTCTTCTTCTTCTTCTTCTTCTTCTTCTTCTTCTTCTTCTTCTTCTTCTTCTTCTTCTTCTTCTTCTTCTTCTTCTTCTTCTTGTGCAGCCCCCAGTTATCCAGGCCCAACCAACACACTCACACACACTCATTTTTTTTGTTTTATTTTTAATCAAAAAGATCCGAGCTGGGCGGGTAGAGGAGGATGGTGGAGGACAGAGGTGTCTGGTGGGCAAAGGTCCATGGGATCATAGAGGGTCATAGTTGGCTGTGCAACTGAAGCAGTGTAGTTTTAACTTAACTCTATGGGAGAAGGTCAAAATGTACTTAAGAGGTAGAAGAAGGCGAGGCTTCAACATTTGAAGGTTTTCTCTGAGTAAAGAAGACCTGACAAGGAATTAGAGGTGGGGAATTTTTAAGGGCAAAAGTTATCAAGGGGTGGTTGACTAATGGAGAAAAATAAGTACAGTATCACAGAACAAACATACTGTACTACAAAACCAAAGCAATCTGGTTGAAAGTGATAATATTAATATTAAAATAGTCCCCTGAAACAACTGCATCTCCAGCATGAATTGTTTGTCTTTGTATTCCCATTGCAACTGATAAGGACTTAGCAGTGGATGGAGCTAAAGCCAGATTTCTATATGACCAGAATAGAGTGATCCCTAACTGGTACATTCCTGCACAGAGCCTGCAGAGCAAAAGAACCTGCTTCATCAATTCAACCTTCTGGGGTACACAGAAAGAGTGTTCTCGAAGATTGTGGTCTTTCTGAACCACCACAATTGGCCATACCCAAGGGAACAGCAACCTTGTGTTGGCTAATCTTTCTCACACTAGGTCAGGCGAAAGGAACTGCGGCAGTTTCACGTCTGGCCTAGACACAGAAAAAGAAGAAATCAACCTTCTGGTTATTACTTGTTCAAAACTTTTCATAAGTGGGGCTCCCAGTGTAACAACTACAGTTGTACCTCGCTTAAAGAGCATAATGCGTTCCACAGGATTGCTCTTTAAGCGAGTTTGCTCTTTAAGCGAAACACCATTGTAAGTGACCAATTTGGGGGGGGGGGATTGCGAACCCTGATTTATTTGTTAAGCGAGTTTTTGGTTTGTTTGTTTTTTAAGCGAAGTGAACATTCAGAGAAAATTCTGCTCTTTAAGCGAGTTACTCTTTAAGCAAAGCACTCTTTATGCGAGGTTTGACTGTACTTACAACTGGGGTGGCAAAACATTTAAACAGGGTGGTATTTAGCAACATTTAGATTGTTAAACTAGGGGGTGGTTGAAGAGGAATTCAGATATAAAGCTAAAAAGGGAAGCCTTGTGGAATAATCCATGCCAGGTGCAAGTAACAGCAAGGTATTCTACCTCAAAACAGATTTTCACACAAAGTGACAAAAGACAACACAACAAGCAGGAAGCCTGTTAGAATCACTTTATTTCTGACAAAAGAGCCACCGGCCTGGACGGTCAGAGGACGCTCCCACTCAACCCTCCGGGCCCCACCACCGATGCCCGGAGGAGAAGTGCCGCAGCTGTGGGTGGTTGGAGGTCGCTCCTCCCCACCCCCTCCGGGCCTGCCACCGATGCCCGGAGGAGGACAAAAGAGCTGCCAGCCTGGGTGGTCAGAGGATGCTCCCACTTACCCCTCTGGGCCCCACCATCAACGCCCGGAGGAGAAGCGCCGCAGCTGTGGGTGGTCAGAAGATGCTCCTGCCCACCCCCTTCAGGACCCGCCACCAACATCCAGAGGAGGAGAAGTGCTGCCAGTTGTGGGTGGTGAGACTGGACTTTTCCCTTGGTTGGCCAGGTTCAAGGGAAGGAGGAACACCTGTGGGGCGCCAGTCCAGCTTCAAGAATGCTGCCGTGGCCGCTCCCACCACCGGAATTTTCCCTTTTCCCTCAGCCGTGATAACTTAATATTTATTTATGCTGTCAAATGCGGTTTTTGATTGTATTTTGTATACCGTATAATGTAATGTTGTTACTTTTATGCGCTGTGTATTTTGGTTACTATATAATTGTTGATTTGCTATTTATATTATATTTATTGTGATTATGTAAGCCGCCTAGAGTCAGGTTCTCCTGAGTTATATGGGAGTTAAATCCGCTATGTACCTGGCTGCTGGAACAGTTTGGAGCACTCTTAAAAAACATCAACTACATGTTTTGTTCGAGCATTCTAAACAATCCTTAAAACTATCTGTCTCAGATTGGTTGTAGGCTACTGTTTATTTGGAATGATTAAGGATTTGTCTTAATAAACACATTTTCTTGATGTGTGATCACCTAGCTCACACCAGTGTCAATTTGGCAATATTTTTAAGTGGTTTAATAAGGGAGTCACTTCTTATATTGGCAAATTAATTAGTTCATGTGACATATTGCATCAGTAGTAGTCTTCTTGTTGTTGTGCTGTATCCAATTCCGAATATTAGAAGTCATCATGGTGATCAACCATGTAGACATTCCTGCGAATATAATGGAGTGGCCTTTTATCTGCCTTCCACATTGCAGCATGACATCCATACCACTAATCCAGCTCTACAAGTCACTTTCTGGTCCTTAGCCCTTTTGGGATGCAAAGTCTTCCTCAGCCCCAGGCCAGTACTGATGAAGCTGGTACCCTCCATCAAGATGGATTCAAGTGGGATTTAATCTACTTGGGGACCATCACCCTTTCCTGTTGACTTCACCAAGGCCACTAGTCCTCAGGGAAGTCAGGTTAGTTAACCGTCACCTGACACTCGGTGTTGAGTCACTGACATTATGGTCTACTCTATTACCATAGCAGGATAACCTGGCCAGACTAAAGTAGTAGTCTTACGCAGGGGGAGAAATTTGCTTCCCTTGCCTTCTTGCCAAGCAGGAGAACTGATTAATTTGCCAATATCTAAAAGTGGATCACTTATTAAACCATCTTGCAAAATTGGCAAATTGACACTGGTGACTTTTGAGTAAAACAATCTAAACAAGCTCAATCATGCCAAAGCAACTCAGGCTAGATCACTCCTGGGTGCTAATGTAGCTTCACCCTTAGACAAATCACAACATGCTTGGCAGCTTTTGAATGTTCCACTTTGTTTATGCAAATAGTAAATTTCTGTATGTTTGTCTGCCCATTTGTTCAGTGGTGGGCAGCAAAAAAAATTCCTACCATGCCATGGGCAGAGCCTACATTGTGGGCAGAGCCTACGTCATCGGTGGAGCCTATGTTGTGGGCAATCTAGTCATGCCTACCATATGGCCATGTGTACATCTGCAAATACAGGTAGCACTGACTCTTTGGCTGTAAATGGAGATGAGCACTGCACCCTATAGTCGGATATGACTGGCTTTTGAGCAAGGGAGAGCTTGAACCACTTGGAGGGACAAAACATGATTGGGCAGGGGAGGGAGGTGGGCGTGGCCACCCAATTTTGCTACTCCGCAGCCCAGAAGCCACCCAATTTTGCTAAAAAACCCTCCTGGGGAGTACAAACCTGTTGCTGCCCACCACTGCATTTGTTATTGCATCAGATGAAAACATTCAAATGGATGTTCACCAAATTAAAGAGTAACTTTGGAGCACTATGTCTTAAAGAACAGAATCATAGAATAATTCAGTTGGAAGGAACCTGTGCGGCCATAATGTCCAACTTCCTGCTCAATGCAGGAGTCTTAAATTAAAGCAGATCTGATAGACGGCTGTCCAATTTTCTCTTGAATGCCTCCCATGTTGGAGTGCTGTCTTCCAAAGTAATTGATTCCATTGTCATACTGCTCTAACAGTAAAAAGTTTTTTCCCCTCATATTCAGCCTACATATGGTTTCCTGTAATTTGAGCCAATTATTACATGTCCTGCATTCTGGGATGATCAAGAACAGATTCTACCCTTCCTCTTTATGACTATCTTTCAAGTATTTGAAAAGTGCTATCATATTCCCTCTCAGTCTCCATTTCTCAAGGCACAAGTGCCCAGTTCTTTTAGTCTTTCCTTGTAAGGCTTGGGTCCCAGCCTTCTGATCATGCTTGTTGCCCTCCTCTGAAACTGTTCCAGTTCATTAGCATCCTTCTTAAAGTGCTGTGTACAGAAAATATGCAATAGTATTCCAGCCCTTATGAGGATTTTGAGGTAGACTGACATTCTTTAGAAGTTAATATTTCCAGTAGGTGTCATTGTTGTAGAAGCATAATTACTAAATAAATGGAAACCATTATATGAGATGAGGAAAGGGTAACATTTAAACTCTAAGCCAGCTGTTTTCTTCTAAACCCTATGAAATAAGATAGTTTGAATAGTTGTGCTTTTCTTGCCATCTTTGCATTCAAGCCAGTGTCAAAAGTTCACTGGGTAATTATAATGCCAAAGGTGAGTAATAGTTGAAATACTTTGGGCCAGACTATCCTGCCACAGGATCTGAGTGAATCCTATTGACTTCTGTTACTGCCCAGGAAAGAGGAGGGCCCTTCACAAATGTGGCTTGCATTCTTCTAAGCATTCAGCCATAACAAATAATAGAAGAGGCTCAAGTCAGGGAACGGCACCCCCAAACAAGCAGCTGCAAGTCACATTTGACATCCATGGGTTATGTTCAGAAGTGGCAAATGTTGGTGTCCATTACTGATGATTTGCACACCGGTTGGAAATCATGTAATTTGGCCTGCTGGGGTAATTTAGGAAGTCAGGCTGATGCTGTCTTGAACACGATTTGAATAGTGACAGAATGGGGGTGTAGGTTTTGCCAAGGAGTATTTAAAAAGAAGCATTTTAGCCACCTGAAATCAGAGACAGGGATGCATTAAAGGAAAATTGCCTGTTGTGAATATGAGATCGGTATACTTGGCAGGTATGCAGTATTTGCCTAAGGACTGGTGATTGTGCGTAAATCCTACTCTTAGCTGCAATAGTCTTATGCAAGTTCTCAGATGGCATTTTTTATAATGCTCTTGGGGGCAGGCACTTAAATGCTTATTTTGCAAAAAGAGGCACTGATGCCAGGATGGAAGTCATGCCATATGTTCAGGGGGTTATTAATTCTAAGTCTATGTGTTGAGCTGCACTTCCTCTGCTAACTACAATATGCCTCAATCCAGGCCAAGGATAGGTAGTATCCTTTCAGAACATGTATCGTAGCAAAAAAAAATCATAAGAGGTGCTTAATTCTGAGCCAAAGAGAATGGGTAAACTGAGCCACAATGATGGTTACTGGCAAAAGGAATTGATCACACACCTGAAAGTCAACAATCTTTAGAAAACGGACAAAGAAAGTATTATTTATCTCCCATCTCATCAATTGACTGGATATGGAATAATGTATAGATAAATGAGTGAAAAGGAATGCAGATAGGAGGTGAAGGACTCCCTCTTCCTTTTCCCAAGCCTCTGTTTCTCAGCCTATACCCTGGGGAAAAGCTCTCAGATACTCCCAGCTGTCTGATGGCTTCTGAGAACTATAGTCTAAATCAGTGTTTCCCAACATGGTGCACACACACCACAGGGGGACTTCAGTTCCCAGGAGCCTGAGTCGGAACATTGGCTGATCAGTGCTTTGGGGAATTGATTCAGACTTCTGGGAATTGTAGTCCAAAAACCAAAGGTTGGGAAACACTGGTCTAAATAGGCAAACAAAGAAAATTAGCTGTGTGATTCATGTTCAAATCATTAAAAACATGGAAAGAATGCAGGAGCGAGGTGATACCTTTATTTGGATAACTAAAAAACAAAATGTTGCAAGCTTTTGAGATCAAAGGTCTCTTCATCAGGCAGGCATAAAATTATTAATGAAAGTTCATGGCAGATGTTGTTGTGCCAGGCGCTGTTCATAGAGATCTAGGCCGGGCAAACAGCAAAAGATGTCATGGGTTTTAATACCTGCACTAGGTACTAATTTTTAATTGATTTTGATTTAGCTACATTCACATGCCTAGTGTATAATTAAATTGAAGCCCTACTGCCTGATGGGAGAGCGCATAATGCTTTGCATTCTCTTTGTCTGGTCACAAAAGGAAGTTAGTGCTTCAAAGACCATGTGGAGAAGGAGGAGCAAACAACCCAGATTCCTAAGGGGGTAGGTATTAAAACACATGAAATCTTTTGCTGTTTCCACATGCATGAAAGTGGCCATTTTATTTCCTGGTTTGGCGCGGACACTTCTACACATGTGCAAAAGCAGCCATCTTGCTTCCTGCACCAAACCAGATTTGGCAAGGGTGTCAGGGGCCAGATGAAATTACTCCTGCATTGAGCAGGAAGTTGGACATTATGGCAGCACAGGTTTGTGTTTATAAGAGCTGGACAGGATTCTTGAGGGCAGGAAATTTTGGAGATTGTAACTCATATGGTTACCATAAGTTGGGCACTTGATGGCACATAACAGTAACAACAGTAGGATCGCTCCACTAAAGTTCATTTCCAGCACGTGTGATTGCTGGAAGCCACTGAAAATGAGCTTGGGTTGTAAGGTTTTGTCCATTGTCAATTCCTCATATTGTGAAGTGGCTTAAGAAGACAGCTTCTTCAGGATGTTGACAAATTAAATCCTTTGGTAACAGATAGTGATGGCTTGCTATGTTATTGCTCTTGTTTCATTACCATCAGTGTGCTTAGAAGTGAATTTGGCTCTGGGTAGGTTCTCCCCACATCCTTTAAGACTAATTACACACACACACACACACACACACACACACACACACACACACACACACACACACACACACACACACACACACACACACACACACACACACACACACAGAAGATTCAAAATGCCCCTCACTGCACTCTCCTACCTCCCAGAGGAAATTTTCCATTTTTTAAGTGATACAGCCCATCTGGGCTGTCTTAATAGTGTTTTTTTTTTTTTATCACTTCACCTGCCCCTCTATGGAACAAGGAAATGTTTTATTTGCCAATTTCCTGAAGTGGCTGTATTATTAAACCACATCATGATGTGGGAAATTAACAGTGGAAGAAGCCAGATCAAATAGGATTGCTTGATGAACGCACACCATTTGGAAGTTAGGATCACATCAAATGTCAGACTGGACCTCTTTTCAGCCTCTTTTTAACTCACACTAGCCTACTCTAATGAGCCCATGTAGACAAGCCCAGTGTGTTTAAATGGTTCTACAGCATACACAAAGCCGTGTTCCCAGGGATTTGCCCCATCTCTGCGGAACATCTTCCTGGAGTGAGTTCAGTCTGAGGATTTTCCTTAAATTAGCTCATTTCCTACATCACTTGGAGGACCCTGAATAGACTGAGGGTTGGAGTTCCTCAATGCAAGACCAATATGCTCAAGTAGGGGCTGCTGGCGGACAACAACACATGGTGTGAATGTGGAGAGACACAGATTCTGGCTCATTTACTGGTCTGCCAATCACTGCCAGAGGCATGGACTGATGAGGACTTGGGTTTGGGCAATGACAAAGCAAAGCAAGTAGCCTCATTTTGGCAGTCCAGGGTTTGATTGGGACACAAAAGAAGCAGAAGCTCATTTCCTAATGGTACATGGCCAGCCTTATCATTAGGTACAATATATAACCATCTTATAGGCCTCATGAGAAATCTGTACATGAATCAAGAGGCAACAGTTAGGACAGAAAATGGAATGACGGAGTGGTTTGGAATAGGAAAAGGAGTAAGACAAGGCTGCATTTTGTCACCCTGCTTATTCAACTTATACACAGAACACATAATGCACAATACAGGGATGGAGGAATCACAATTTGGGATCAAAATTCCTGGAAGAAACATCAACAATTTGAGATATGCAGATGATACCACCCTAATGGCTGAAAGTGAGGAGGATCTAGAGAAGCTCCTGATTAGGTTGAAAGAAGAAAGTGAAAAATCTGGCTTGAGACTCAATATCAAGAAAACCAAGATAATGGCAACAGGCCCTATCAGTCCGTGGAAAATAGATGGGGAAGAAGTAGAAGCAGTGACAGATTTTACTTTCTTAGGATCTAAGCTCACTGCAGATGGGGATTGCAGCCATGAAATAAAAAGGCGACTGATTCTTGGGAGGCAAGCAATGAGAAACCTGGGGAACATAGTGAAAAGTAGAGACATCACATTGAAAACAAAAATTCGCATGGTCAAAGCAATGGTATTCCCTGTGGCAATGTATGGTTGTGAGAGCTGGACCATTAGGAAAGCTGACCGCAGAAGAATAGACGCCTTTGAGATGTGGTGTTGGAGGAGAGTTTTGAGAGTCCCCTGGACAGCAAGGAGAACAAATAGGTCAATCTTAGAGGAAATCAAACTTGACTGCTCATTGGAGGGTCAAATAGTAAAGATGAAGCTAAGGTACTTTGGACATCAAATGAGAAGAGAGGATTCACTTGAGAAAGCCTTGATGCTTGGAAGGGTCGAGGGCAGAAGAAGAAGGGGACGGCCCAAGATGAGATGGTTAGATGGTGTTGTAGAGGCAATGGGCGCGGAGCTGGGCAAGTTGAGGGGGATGGTGGAGGACAGGAGTGCCTGGCGGACAGCGGTCCATGGGGTCGCAGAGGGTCGGAATCGACTGTGCGACTGAACAACAACAACAAAAAATGAAGTGATGGACTGGAGGACCAGCACTACTTCCATGTGGAGTGGGGAGCGGCAGCCTGTTTCCCTCAAGCAGTAAAATGTATTTTGGCCAACACAGTAATGGCTAGCTATAAGGTAAAACTTCAGTATTATGTTAGTGATT
The DNA here is from genome assembly GCA_030440675.1 of Furcifer pardalis. NCBI lineage: Eukaryota > Metazoa > Chordata > Lepidosauria > Squamata > Chamaeleonidae > Furcifer > Furcifer pardalis. Next base: position 90,731,453 of record CP126893.1, read on the forward strand.
TTCCAAGCATTTTTCAAAATTCCCCGATGCTTTATATGTATGAGTTAAAAATATCAGAGAATTAAAATAAATTGAGCCTGCCATTCTAAAATGCTTACAAGGGATCAGACTTCATTTAAGACTTCTGAACTGCCTCCACAATTTTTGCTTTTGTGTAGCTGTCAACTCAAAGTATAATTTTAGTTTCCACATTGTTATATAATAGGAGGCTGAAGAACTTCTTGATTCTAAGCTGTTTCCTGTTGGAATACTAAGCTATAATGCCATCTCTGATCAACAGCAGTGTTTCAGAACCTTGCAGTGCTCCACTTCCTTAAAATGAGAATTCACACCCAATACCACCATAAGATTTAAGCCAAGATGGTCTTAGAAGGCAACATTACAATCAAAATCAGTTTTATTTCATTTAACACCTACGCATATGCTTAAATAAGTATGTGCAACATTATATGGATGTTTTCTCCCATTTCAGCAATTTCTGTTTGATTTAAATTAGCAACTGGCTTTTGCCGCCGCCGCTGCCCCCCCCCCCCCCTCAGATCTTAAACATCCATATCTCAAATGTCATACATCTTGTTTATTGACTATGTCTCTCAAGAGTTGTACATGAAATAGCTCAACAATCACTTTCTGGCACTGACAGACCAGGCTCGGCTGCTGTAAATCTTGAGTAATCTTGAGTCAGCTGACAAAAAGATAGAAATCTGAGCGTACCCTGAGCTCACTTCCTCAATTTATCCCTAAGTGATGAGAGCGATACCCAGGAGCAGTAGGGTCTCCCAACGTCTTAGCCTCCTCCGTTCATGGAAGGCTACCTTTTGAAAACTTTTGTGGGGCAACATTTTTCAAGGAGATAGGTGGATATCACGAGGGACTCTCAAGTTTGCACTGTAAAGTCTTGTACAAAAGAAAGGTTGTATGACCAGATTTCTTTCTTTTCTTTTCCAGCTTCTTGTAAACACTCGAACAGGTATGTAAATAGCATGTCGTTTAACCACTGGGATAAAAGAACAGTCTCTGTCACAATTTTTTTTTTGGTAATTAAGATTTCAGCCCTGATGTGAGCTTCTACAGCTCTGTGGTTTTGCCTTCCATTCATGTGTCATAAAAAGATTTGTGGCTCTCATTTGTTTGTCTGAGTGCAATGGCCGCAGCAATATGTTTAAAAAATCCAGAACACTGCTTCCAAGCTTGGGTTTGGGCTTAAAGACAGTCATCCGCTTTAGCCCTGCACTTGAGCTGCTTGACAGGGTGGTAGATTTATATACTATCAGCTGCTTCTGTATTAAATGCTACACACGTAGTTAAAATTAGAAATTAACCGGATCGAGTTTCCAAGGCTGGATTCTGCTATACATCCTACAGACAGGTCAGGCGGGCCCCATGGCCTGGGATTCCCAAATCTGATGGATTGTTTGGCAGAAGCACAGGCCTCTGTTATTCGGCTAATCCCAAAAATCCACATCCCCTGACTATTGAAATATCTAATTATGTTCAATGCATTTGCAGCATATTTTCAGGCACTATTGCACTTTGCTAGGCAAAATTGTTCTCAGGAGGCTGGGAGTCAGCAAAAGCCCAAGTGAAAACCTGTTTGCTTTTACAAAATAGGAAGGTTTATTAAACAATATAACATGTAGCATTTTTGGCATAACAGGGGTTTTGTATTTCAGACTATTTTGTCTTTGAAATAGAAGGTGTTAAATTAGTAGCCTGAAATGCTGTGTTTTAAAAAGCTGTCGGGTGGGTGTGGAGGAGATATCAGTTGTGAAATAAGGAATCTGGAGAAAGGCAATCTATAAACACAACAAATAAAATTACTATTTATTTATTTTTATTTTTATTATGACTTATATGCCGCTCTCCTCAAAGAGACCCAGGGTGGCTAACAAAGGTTTGAAAAGACGTAAAATACAATATAAAATTCAATTTAAAATTAATATTAAAATATTAAAAACTAAGCAAAGATAAATTATATAGCCATACAATAAATTATATAGCCATACAAACCATATAGCAATAGCAGTGTATGCATGTGGATCTATTCTCTATCTTCTCCCAGGAGCCACAGTAAGGAATCAAATGCCCAACCTCTACTTTAATTCACTGAGCTATTCAGCCAGGACGACAAAGTTAGGTCCTGAAGAATATCTTTTGTAGAGTTTAAGGCCTGTTATAGCAGTAAATTCTGCCAGAGTACAGTACTGTAGTTGGAGATGAGTAATGAAGGCAACCTCAAGTCGACTGTCAGATGAAGCAGGGGATGATGTCCTACTTTCTTACAAAAATCCCTCTGTAAAAGGACTGTTGCACTGCAAGGACATTGGCTTTATAGAAATGGTTCTTTGATGGGTTTGTCCATAAAAGGATCTGCTGGAAAATACCTGCTATGTCAGTTGGCAATAAGACCTCCTCCATGTGCACCTGTTGGAATGATTACAAGGGTTACTTCCAAGTTTCAACCCTTTTCACAAGATAGATAATATTACTGCAGTGTAGTGTGTGTAGTGCAACTCTTGAAGACTTACCAGAAGTCACAGCAGGTGCAGCTTCCCCCAGTTTAGCAAGTGGGACCATGTTACACATCTTCAGCAAAAAGAAGTGGCTTGATTTTTTCTTAACGCTTGGAACATCATTGTTCTCAGCTATACTCAATATTCAGAAATGGTGGGCAGAGAATTTGCAGTATTAAGGCTAAAAATTGCATCATATAATCAGCCCAGACACTAGTCAAGCAAACTGCCTATGCTGGTGATTCCAAAGTAGCAGAAAACTTCCTAGCTTGGGAGTGAGCTTGGCTGGAAATAGCAAGTTCTAGAACAGGAGTTCTCAACCTTTTAAAGCCAGGGGCTGGGTCACGCTCGTTCAGACAGCTTCGGGGGTGGATGGTCATTTTGCCCTTCCTCCACCACATGGCACTTCCTGGTGTGGTGGAGGTGGTGGTGGGGCCACATGAAATGGTGCTGCGGCCTGCAGGTTGAGAATCCCTGTTCTAGAACATCTCAAACAATCTTTTTTGTTGTTGTTCAGTCGCACAGTCGATTCCGACCCTCTGCGACCCCATGGACCACTGTCTGCCAGGCACTTCTGTCCTCCACCATCCTCCTCAACTCGCTCAGTTCTGTGCCCATTGTCTCTACAATACCATCTAACCATCTCATTTTTGGCCGCCCCCTTCTTCTTTTGCCCTCCACCTTTCCCAGCATCAAGGCTTTCTCAAGCGAATCCTCTCTTCTCATTTGATGTCCAAAGTACCTTAGCTTCATCTTTACAATTTGACTTTCCAAGGAGCATTCTGGGTTGATTTCTACTAAGATTGACCTATTTGTTCTCCTCACTGTCCAGGGGACTCTCAAAACTCTCCTCCAACACCACATCTCAAAGGCATCTATTCTTCTGCGCTCAGCTTTCCTAATGGTCCAGCTCTCACATCCATACATTGCCACAGGGAATACCATTGCTTTGACAATGAGAATTTTTGTTTTCAATATGATGTCTCTACTTTTCATTATGCTCCCCAGGTTTCTCATCACTTGCCTCCCAAGAATCAGTCACCTTTTTATTTCATGGCTACAATCACCATCTGCAGTGAGTTTTGATCCCAAGAAGGTAAAATCTGTCACTGCTTCTACTTCTTCCCCATCTATTTTCCAGTGACTGATAGGGCCTGTTGCCATGATTTTGGTTTTATTTTATGTTGAGTCTCAAACCAGCTTTTTCACTCTCTTCTTTCAACCTGATCAGGAGCTTCTTTAGGTCCTCCTCACTTTCTGCCATTAGGGTGGTATCATCTGCATATCTCAAATTGTTGATGTTTCTCCCAGGAATTTTGATCCCAAATTGCGATTCCTCCATCCCTGCATTGCGCATTATATGCTCTGTGTATAAGTTGAATACGCAGGGTGACAAAATGCAGCCTTGTCCTACTCCTTTTCCTATTCCAAACCACTTTGTCATTCCGTATTCTGTCCTAACTGTTGCTTCTTGATTCATGTACAGATTTCTCATGAGGCATATAAGGTGCTCTGGTATTCCCATCTCTTTAATTACTTGCCACATTTTGTTGTGGTCTACACAGCCAAAGGCCTTAGTGTAATCAATGAAACAGAAGTAGACTTGTTTCTGATATTCCTTTGTTTTTTCCATTATCCATCTTAAATTGGCGATGTGGTCTCTAGTTCCCCTGCCTCTTCTGAACCCCGCCTGCACTTCTGGTAATTCTCTCTCCACGTGCTGCTGCAGTCTATCCTGTGTTATCTTGAGCATCACCTTGCTAGCGTGTGGGATGAGCGCAATTGTTCGATAATTTGAACATTCCTTGGCATTTCCCTTTTTGGGGATTGGAACATATACTGATCTTTTCCAATCTGTGGCCATTTTTGTGTTTTCCAAATCTGTTGGCATATAGAATGTAACAATTTGATTCCATCATCTCCTAGGGCCTTGAAAAGTTCAGCCTGAATACCATCATCTCCACTGGCTTTGTTGTTTGCAGTGTTTTCTAGGGCCTTTCTGACTTCACTCTCTAGGATTTCTGGCTCATTTTCAATGTTCTCATCATTGTGATTATCAGTGGTATTGAGGTCCTTTCTGTAGAGTTCCTCTGTGTACTCTTTCCATCTTTTCTTAATCTCTTCTGCATCAGCTAACTCCTTGCCATCTTTGTCCTTTATCATGGTCATTTTTGATGAGTCTTAACTCAAGACATGCTCATTGCTGAACATTTGATTCCAGCTCAGGACCAGATGTAAGTCCTCCTAGATATGGAAAGAGAGCAAGAGTCCATAGATAAATCTTAGAGCATCATTGCATGCAATGACTTCCAGCAATCTCTCCAGATTTCAGGCATCCTGAAGGTAGCAAATTAAACAGAGGGGTGGGGTGAACTCTGTGCTGGGGCAACGGCACACATGCCAACTGATCTAGGGCTTCTTTTTAAAGCACTTTTGTAAACCTTGGGATTTTCTGAAGTGTGTTACCATAAGGTCAATCCTAAAGTGGATATTGGAGGTCTGGAGTTGACTGAACAACAGTCTTGCCATGTTATGTGGGATCAGTTCAATCCAGTTGTCCCTGAGGAAGTGGACAGGCTCCTTGGATCTGTTTGCACCACTGCCTGCTTATTGGATCCTTGTCCTGCCTGGTTGGTTAAAGCAACCAAGGTGGTGTCAGACGGTTGGGTCGAAGCAATAACCAATTCTTCATTGTGGGAGGGGGTGTTTCCTGCATCATTAAAACACGCATTGGTGCCCCCTGCTGAAAAAAATCATCACTTGACCCATCTATAACAGCCAATTTTAAAACTGTATCCAACCTCCCCTTTTTAGGGAAAGTGCTAGAAAAGGCAGTGGCACAGCAGCTACAGCGTGTCCTGGATGAAGCAGATTATCTGGACCCTTTTCAGTCAGGATTCAGGCCCGGATATGGTACCGAGACCGCATTGGTCGTGCTTTTCGATGATCTCTGGCGGAAGCGGGATGGAGGTAACCCGTCCATCCTAACTCTTCTTGACCTCTCAGCTGCCTTCAATACCATCAACCAGGGTATCCTTCTGGAATGGCTCTGAAGATTGGGGATCCAAGGCACTGTGTGGTCCTGGTTTTCCTGATTTCTGAGGGCCGGACCCAGTTGGTGTGGTTGGAGGAAGAGAGGTTCAGCCCTACGCCTCTCCAATACGGGGTGCCTCAGGGTTCGGTCCTCTCGCCTCTCCTATTTAATATCTACATGAAGCCATTGGGCAAGATCATCCGTTCCCACATGGTGAAGTATCATCAGTATGCTGATGATACTCAGCTGTACATCTCGGCCCATGGTGGCCCAAGTGATGCAGTCGAAGTCCTATCCAGGTGTCTGGATGCTGTTAGGGTCTGGATGGGGGACAACGGCCTACAACTGAATCCCGGCAAGACTGAGTGGCTGTGGGTCAGGGCCCCCACGTTATCTCAGGAGCTAAAATCTTTGGTTCTGGATGGGACTATTTTGCCCCAGACAGACCCTGTGCATAACTTGGGAGTCCTCCTGGACTTGCGACTACTGCATGAAGAACAGGTGGCAGTCATGGCCAGGAAGGCTTTTGCACAATTTTGTGTTACTCACCAGTTATGCCCACTCCTAGATCGGGACTCTTTGCTCATGGTCATGCACACTCTGGTCACCTCCAGACTAGACTATTGCAATGCACTCTACATGAGGCTGCCCTTGATGACCATTCAGTGGCTGCAACTGGTCCATAATGCAGCTGACCAAGTAGTGATGGGGTGTGGATGTTATGCCCGTGCCTCCCCGCTGCTCTGGGAGCTGCACTGGTTACCAGTGTGCCTCTGGGTGCAATTCAAGGTACTGGTCATGACTTTTAAAGCCCTACATGGTATTGGCCAGGATACCTAAGAGACCGCATCACCCCACGAACATCTGTCCATCCCACTAGAGCAGACTGGAGAGGCTCTCTGAAGATACTATCAGCACAAGAAGGAGGGGCTTTTCAGTGTCCGCTCTGGCCCTATGAAACCTCTTACCAACTGAATTGCGCCTCCAGGCAGAGCTGTTGCCTTTTAGGAAAGAACTAAAAACCTGGCTGGCAAAGCAGGTGTGGGGCACCAGTGGTGTGGTGACCCCCCCTTTTTTTTTTTTTTTTTTTTTTTTTGCTGGCTTATATAGTGCAGGCCTCTGCTTTTTTTAGTCACCTTTAGCTGCTTTTTAACTGTGATCTTTTAAATAATTGATGGGTGGGGGGTAAATTTTAGGGTTTTAAGGTTTTAAGATTGTAGTGTTTTATGTTGTTGTTATGTCGCGCAGAGTCGCTCGCTCACTCGAATTGGGTATAAAAATTTGAAATAATAAATAAATAAACTTGAGATATCTGGCACACAAATCATGTTCACCACTGAGTTTCCCCATTTAGCAGGACTGCACCCATTCAGTGTTAATGCCTCTCTGAAATGAAAGGACAACATTGTTAGTGTCACCCATGTGTATTGAGAGCTATATAGCCCATGGATGTATGGAGCCCAAATTGCTGCACCCAAGTAGGATCTAGAGACGAAAGATGGCAGCCCGTTCCTATTAAGGGGCCCTTGTCACTGTGTCATTCTCTAGGATACTCCATTCCTTTGTGCCCTCCAAAGAAAGACAGCATGCTTGGGCACAAAAATTCCTTCCTCCTTTTCTTTTGCCCTGATGATGGTGAACCTTTTAGAGACTGAGTACCCAAACAAAGGGGCAGGGTGAACTCAGTGCTGGGGGTAGGGAGGAAGCGCTCCCATTGCATTGCTTGGGCAGAGGGGCGTGGTGAACTCTGTATTGGGGCAACGGCGCACATGCCGACTGATCTAGGGCATCTTTTTAAAGCACTTTTGTAAACCTTGGGATTTTCTGACGTTTGTTACCATATCTTTGGCTGTAGGCAATGCTGTGTTTTGGCAACAGAAGGATTAGCACTCTGAAAATTAGTTTGCCATTTGCAGAGCTTGGAAAGCTGTTTTTTTAATGTAATGTTTTACATTACTCTTTCCAAGGATCTGAAAGGTAACTAGAATATTTGCGTACTTCCTTGGTTGCCTGCTTACTTATTCATTTTAAGATTGATTCTTGCCTTTGCTTCCTTTTAAAAAATTATCTACAATGGTCATGAAAGGGTTTAAAAACTGAAAATGTGTTGCCTCAGATTGCTCTACGACTCCTCTAGCAAGGTGAAAAGGTTACATGTTATGTAGGAAAAGTAACTGAGTTAGCAACCATCAGCTCTTTTTCTAATTTCCTTGCCTCCTTTCATAAGAATGCATCACAGATAATGCCATCACTTATTGTGCATTACACCCAAGCACTAGCTGTTTGCATGTTAGTGTCATCAGAGGACATTTCTCTGGATACAAATATCAGCAGTAGAGAACAGCTTGTCAGATCCATGGTGGTGGATGAACTGTACTCCCTACACACCCACGACTGCTATTTACATTTAAAGCCATGCATACTAATTTAATTGTAGCACTATGGTGGTTTAGTAGTTAAGACGCTGAACTTGAAGACTGGAAGGTCGGGGTTTGATACCCGAGTCCTGCATGAGGATCTTGGAGACGTAAAAGGAACCTCATTTGGGTGTCCCCTGAGTGGACTTTTTCCAGCAAAAATCCTTTCAACCCAGAGTAATTTCTGACACAACATTTATTTATTTTATTAATTTAATTTGCATAATACATGTCTCTAGTTGTTTGTCTTCACAGTATTGTAGAAGAGCAGGGGTTGTCCTGTTTGTATCAAATATTAAAGGTCCCCGGAGGGGGGGACAGCCAAATGTTACCTCATCCAAAAATAGCAAAAGTATTGGCTCATGCTGGTAACCAACAACTTTGCAAGATCTCCTTGAATGACACATTAGGTGATTAGCTCATCCAAGGTGTAAATTTCAGGTGACCTGTTCTCCTTTTTTTACCCCAAGTTAAATCAGCCCTAACTTTGGGTGATGAGTTTATAAAAGGATGGTCTCTGAAAGCAATCTGAAAGCTATTATTGGGTGTCTGGGGGAAGAGGGCTTCCTTGTGATTTAAAAAAAAATAACTTCAACAGTGTCTTAATTTAGTGACTAGGATTTCTACACAACTACCTATGGGAAGATGAGGGAACTTTTCAAAACTGGAATAAAACAGCTTCTGGTGTTATTTTGAGAATGATTGCTGTGTGTCATTATGAAAACAGTACTGGGAAATTTGCATTTGCAAGTACCTGTACTATAGTTAAAAGGCATTATAAAAGGACATGTAATTATTTAAAAAATCAAGCCACACAATTAAGTAATTTAAAAGAGAGTGAATTAGCACACAGAGAGTGGCTTTAACCAAAAGACCTTTATTTCAGCACACATGCACAAACAAACACATCTTCACAATCCATGTTGTGCAAAAGCAAGAGCTCAATAATACAGAATATAAATCCCATAGTAATTCTTTGAACACCCTTTTTGTGTCCTTCTGAATTAAAATCCCTAGCTTTCTTCTGTTTGCTTATTTGTTTACTTTATTTCTAACCTGTGTTTGTCCACAGAACTGTTTAATGGAGAGTTAAATTACTTCCATGGAGTTTTTTATAGCCCTCGGAGCTACAGGGACAAGTTTCAGATGTCCCCCTTTCCCATGGTTACTAAAAAGAGCCAACACCCCCCCCCCCAGCCACTTACCATAGAACATGTTCCAGGGCCTTTCCTTACATCCTTGGGGAACCGTCCAATGTTAACTAGGAAAAGCCGTTGAGTGGTGGACATTGAGCAGTTGCTTTCATAACAAGGGGAACATCTTAGTTTGTTGCTTAGAGATGTGCTGGTAGGGAAAGAAGATCAAATTGCACTAGCTGTTGTAGTCCAGTGACTCATACTGAAAAGCCTATGGACAGATCTAATGTTTTATTTCTTTTCACTAGAGGTTAATTTCTAAAACAGGAAGTTTTGAGAAACCAAGATTGTTAAGTGAAGAGCCCTCCAACCCCATTTGCCTATTCCAGATGTGAAGGCTGGTTGTGTGAGGTTGTGGAGTTGAGGGAAATGGCTTATCTTTTTGTCTCCATTCTTCACCAGGCAGCAGTAATCTGGAATGTGTTGCAATTTGCATGCAACTACATGCCAGACCCAGGCTGCTTTGCAAAGTATATCTGGAGCACTTTTTATGCTAGGATGCCAGCCCTGACTAAGACCACCAGCTCTCTTCTACTTCATTCCTTTAATCCTCTCCATTTTTTTTCCTTTTTTCTCTGGCAAAATAGATTTTTCCCCACTAACACCATGCCCCAACTTTTGACTTCATGGGTGCACCAACTAGTTAGTTGAGGGTAGATGCAGTTTTGGAACTGCCTTTTGTACTCATTATTATCTTTACTGAGAAATGATATCATAAGAATATGTCTAAATTCCCAAGATAATCCAAAAATCACGAGGAGAGGAAGCATGCTAGCCAGTGGTGGGCAGCAACAGGTTCACAAACACACACACACCCGAGAGGGGGAGGTAGCAAAACTGGGTGGCCTCTGGGCAGGGGGTGGAGAAATTGGGTGGCCTCTGGGCGGGGGAGGGGGAGGATAGCGAAATTGGATGGCCACACCCACCTCCCTCCCCTGCCTCGTCAGGTTTTGTCCCTGCAAGTGGTTCAAAGTCTCCCTTGCTCAAAAGCCAGTCATATCTGACTCTAGGGTGCAGTGCTCATCTCCATTTACAGCCAAAGAGCCAGTGCTGCCTGTGTTTGCAGATATATACATGGCCATATGGCAGGCATGACTAGATCGCCCATGATGTAGGCTCTGCCCATGACATAGGCTCCACCCATGATATAGGCTCTACCCATGATATAGGTTCCGCCCACAGTGTGGTAGCAATTTTTTTTTTTTGCTACCCACCACTGATGCTAGAATCCATGGGTAGTTCTCAGACAAAATTTTGGAAGTTGGAAAAGGATAGACAGTAACAGCAAAACCACAAGCTGCATTTGGTAATCAGGCAATTGCCAAAAGTTGAATAGTAGTAAGAGGATAAAGTAAAAGCCCTCAAAAAAAAAATATGTTCTAAATCTAATCTACAATCTTATTTCAGGGTTCTTTCCCTTTGTTGAATGATACTAATAGCTGTGAAAGTTCAATCCTTACCACTAGGAGGCATAACATGAATAACTTTTTAAAGAGAGTACAGTACAGTACTGTACTTTACTCTTCCATAAAACAGCTCAATCACGGAAATATCAACCCTTTCTCAAAATACATTAGTAGACATTTGGCTTTATTTCAACTAAATTCTCATTGATGTATATGATTTATTTCAACCACTGTCCAGCAATTCTGAATAGGAGAATTCAGCAAGGCCATCACATCCAGAAACAGCTTAGATAGCAAAAATTGTTCTAAGGCAATTGTGTAGATTTTCCACCTGGGTGCTTCTTGTTTCAGAATTACCCAGTTCTAGTTGTCACACACCATAGAGTTAAGAACAGAAGCCAAGACAAGTTTTTAGGCAGCAGCTACACTGCAAACAAGCAATGCCCTCTGCAAGTAAGATGCCATTAAAAATTGCCCCCCCCCCAAAAAAAAAAACATGTTTAAAAAACTTAGCTTGTTTTTTAAATACTTGGGACAATTTCTTTTTTTAAAGGCCACCACTTGGCAAAATATTTCCTTAAAGTACATTTTTAAGAGCTGGAGCTACATATATCATGTAAAGGTCACCCTTGCATGAAAGCCAGTTGTATCCGATTCTAGGGTCCAGTGCTCATCTCTGTTTATAGCCAAAGATCCAGTGCTGTCTCTGTCTGCAGATATTTCCATGGACATATGGCAGGCATGACTAAACACAGAGCACTGTTTACCTTCCCACCAAAGTGGTACCTGTTTATCTACTTGCAATTTCTTGCTTTCAAACTGCTAGCTTGGCAGGAGCTGGGACAGAGATGGGAGCTCACTCATTCGTGACTCATTTGTGCAGCACTCAGGTCTTGAACTGCTGGCCTGCTGACCTTCCAGTCATCAAGTTCAGCATCTTAACCATGAAGCCAACACAGTTCCTCTATATATATCATGTACAAAATTCATATTAAGCCTTATTTAGAGAAACTGCTGGATAGCTCAGTGGTTTAGGCATTTTGTTACTGAGCCAGAGACAGGGAGTTGAGTTCCCCGCTTATGCCTCCTTGACTTGGACTGGTCTTCAGAATCCGTAGGGTCTTTTCCAGCTATGCAGCTCTAAGGTTATTTAAGCATCTTCATACCATATCACTCCTCGTTATCTTTTAATGTATGTTCTAGAACAGCAGCCCCCAAACCTTGGGGGCCTATATGTTATTGGGCTACAATTCCCAGGAGTCCAGACCATTGTCTATGCAAGCTGGGAGAGTAGGTATCTGGGAAAGACAAAACAATTTTTAAGCCTCATACCTATTGCCGTTGTTAGATTCCATGCTCAGAATAACTAGGCTGACTGGAACTCAAATAAGTGAAAATGTTTAATACAAATCAAAAGTATTCTATTATGCAATTTCATAGTTTGGAAAATTTGCTTGTCTGCATATAACAAAAATTGTTATGCAAAATATGAAAAACTGTGGAAGAACTGTAGTTCAATTTTAAATCTTTACTTTCTTTAAAATTGAGTTTACATCAAATTAGCCTCAAATTATGCTTGATAGTGTTCCAATTCATAGGATTATATCGCCACAACTGATGCAACTGCCTTTAATCTGAAATTTTTAAAAGGAAACAAAATAGTAGATGATTAGTTCATATCCAGTAAATGTGAATGGCAAAATTCCCAGATTTTTAAAAACTGGCTTTATGTTTCTTGCATTTAAAAATAGACTGTAATTTGCAATGAACTGCAAGACTTAATATTCTTACTATTAAATAATATCCAGTTTCATTATTTAAAATGGCTCATTTCCCTGATACCTTCTCCCTCTGTAAGGAAATGAAAAACTCTGCTTTTAGAAAAAGTGATTTCCATGTTTGGGAGAAATAAGGATTGCACATACTCCAGCTGAAGCTGCTCTGCCTTAGTGCATGTAAAATAGTTCCCCCAAACATTCTTTTGTGCCACCTTAAAGCCCTTTGTTCAATATTACAAAATTCAAGACCATAGAACAGTACATTTATATAAATACCCAGTACACATTCAGCCTCCATTATTAAAACAGCAGGGTTTCAAAATGTTCAAATATAGTTTGCGGCATTGAAACCATTAAAAGTTAGTGGAAGACTTTAGAGAGGTACCAAGTTTGTTTTCTCAGGGCACAAAACATACCTGTGCTTTCTATCTTACTTCTTTACCAGGAAGTGCCAGAGATTTAATTTCCTACCCATCCCCACCCCACTGCAAATGAAGAAATGTTTGTTGCTAAAACAGAATTTGAATACAATGTCTACTTTAGCAAAGAGTTCCATGGAGCCTTCATAATATTTTCCTGATCCTCTCTGTATTATGTTTGCCCCTCTACTGGAGGGAACATAATTGTGCAAACATCTCAGCTATTCAGGTAGTCGTCATTATTGTTTGTATCAACAGCATGATCGGTATGTACCTTGTAATGTGCCTCGAGTTGGGTTACAAAGGTCCCCTTGCCTTCATCTGGCAGCATCTAATTCCACCATCTTCACTAAGATATAGAATTACGCCGAGTAAAGGTTGCCATTTACGTGGAACACTGAGCTCACTAAAAATGATTCCATTCGGTACGGTCTGAGGCATTCCTTTGACCAAGGACACTGCTGGTACAAAACAGAGGTTTCTGCCAAGGCAAATCAGAATCTTTTGGTGTGTAGATGGGAAGAAAGAAGCATCTATTTTTTTAAAATGATAGGAAAATATGATATCACTAGGGTGAAAAGGCTTCTCTTGAATATCATGCAATTATTTGAAAGACAAGCAATCTGTCTTCTGTTGCCTGATATACTGACAGCAAATGAATGTTAAGAGTAGCAACTGATGGTTACCAAGAAGCCACATCCTTTTCCCCTCATACCAGGCAAATTACAAGGGCTGTTCTCACTTAATGTAGACTACAGTTCATTCTGTACATACTCAGAGGAGCTCTGAACAGCTGTGCTGCATCTATGAAACATGGGTTCTCTGCCAAGCTGTTCAAATATTAAATTATGCCAATATCTTGCTTAGTTTAGCTAATTTCTATGGCAGCTGGGGATGTGTTGTTCAGTAAAGCAGAAGAATTACACGCTGAGACACATATTCTATCTAGTTTGACTCTTATTTTTTGCAATGGGAAGGGCCACGGCTCAAAGATTTAGTCCAGGGGTTTCCAACCTTTTCAAGCCAGGGGCTGGGTCATGCTCTTTCAGTCAGCTTCGAGGGCCAGATGGCCATTTTGCCCTCCCTGCATGATGGGGGTGGTGGCCATTTTGTCCCAATAGCTTCAAATGAGTAGCCATTTTGTTTCTCAAATACCCTTGGAGGGGTGGGGTGGGGCCACATGAAATGGTGCTGTGGGCCAGATCCGGACCACCTGCCTTAGGTTGGGAACTCCTGATTTAGTCCATGTAGAGTAGGCACAGCAAAAATATATTAACCAAAATCCTGTTAGTTATCCAAAAGCGTAATTGAACTGGTGTAACTTTTGAAGGTGAACTGCTTCAAGATATAAAATCACGGTAGATTTTATCAATCAGATATTGAGTCATGAAACTCAGGGCACCATGGATAATCTCAGCAGTGATTTTCTTAATGTGAGGTAATTTGCCTCCAAAAGCTATGACAGTAATATCAGTAAGATTTTTGGCTAATGTATTTAAAATAATGAGATTGAACACAGCTTGTGTGATACAATAAAACAAACAGTGGGTGGATTTTTGTTGTGCAGTTTACGCCATGCAACGTTTGTGATATCATCTGAATATTTATTCTAATTTCTTAAAAAAATGTTCTTACATATATGATATTAGTTCTAAATTATTCTGTCACCTTAGTCATCATTATTTCTTTTTAATGCCCCATAAAAAGAACTACAGTACAGAGTTGGGACCAGAGGGAGGGAGAATCAGCCGAGGAAGGACCAGAAGGAAGGAAGGAAGGTGTTGTGGGCTGGAATGTATTTGCATTGCATCTAGTATGAATGCTGAACTCCCAAATCAATCTGCAAATAATATCCAGTGTAGTCTCAGCCCAAGTTAAGTATCTGAGTGTGGAGTAAAAGGTCAGGACTTCAACTCCCCACTGTACAATCAGAAAGAGCCAATTTGTGTGGTCTTGGGCATGCTGCGCAGCCCCAGGGTGCCCCCGGGAAGAAGGGAATACATCTGAGTATTCTCTATCTAGAAAACCCTTTAAAAAGTCACCATAAATAAGAATTGACTTGATGACACCTGCCTATTTTATACAGTATATCCTGCCTATTGACTGAATAACCTTGATATGTCATTTTCTTGGTTTTTAAAAACTGAATAACATAGTTCCTCTCATGTGCATTTCATTCTTGATGTTCTTTTTGAATGTATTCCTACTTCTACTTTTAAGTGTAGCTTTTGCTTCTAATTAAAATCTTGCCAGAGTCCAATGTTTTTGTCTCTTCTATTTAAAGTCCCCTCTCCTTTTGTCCTATGCATCTTTTCAGTCTGAATGCTAGTTCGTTTTCCTTCTGTCATATACCTAATATTTCCTTCTGTCATAGACCTAATACTGTATTTTCCTTGCTTTTATAAGTTGGAGATGATGCTGTTTGCCTCCTGCATCATGCCAGGACTCATGTCAGTTCTTAGAATACACATCACTTTTTTTCCTGCTACACAAATACCAAAAGGGTAGTTGGAGCCATCTTTAAATCAAGACCTACTAGCTGTGGTTAAATATAGATTGATTTCTAGGCCAAGAATGAGAAAGTGCAACCCTTCCCAAGTTGTCAGACTACATTTCACATCCTCATCTACCATTCCCTATGCTGGCTGGGGCAGGTGGGAGTTGTACCCAGTCACATCTCTGTGAATGTACTATGTGCTGTCAAGTCATATCTGAACATATGGCAACTCTACTTGGGTTACTGCCTGGAAAGCCAGAGTTTGGAAGTTCAATTCCCCACTTTGCCTTGGGCAAGCTACACAGACCCTAGCAAAAGTCAAAACTGATTTGAAAGCCCATAATTGCGCATTTTGTCACCTGCTTATTCAACTTATACACAGAACACATAATGTGCAATGCAGGGATGGAGGAATCACAATTTGGGATCAAAATTCCTGGAAGAAACATCAACAATTTGAGATATGCAGATAATACCACCCTAATGGCAGAAAGTGAGGAGGACCTAAAGAAGCTCCTGATTAGATTGAAAGAAGAAAGTGAAAAAGCTGGCTTGAGATTCAATATCAAGAAAACCAAGATAATGGCAACAGGCCCTATCAGTCCCTGGAAAATAGATGGGGAAGAAGTAGAAGCAGTGACAGATTTTACTTTCCTAGGATCAAAGCTCACTGCAGATGGTGATTGCAGCCATGAAATAAAAAGGCGACTGATTCTTGGGAGGCAAACGATGAGAAACCTGGGGAGCATAGTGAAAAGTAGAGACATCACATTGCAAACAAAAATTCGCATAGTCAAAGCAATGGTATTCCCTGTGGCAATGTATGGTTGCGAGAGCTGGACCATTAGGAAAGCTGAGCGCAGAAGAATAGACGCCTTTGAGATGTGGTGTTAGAGGAGAGTTTTGAGAGTCCCCTGGACTGCAAGGAGAACAAATAGGTCAATCTTAGAAGAAATCAACCCTGACTGCTCCTTAGAAGGTCAAATAATAAAGATGAAGCTAAAGTACTTTGGACATCAAATGAGAAGAGAGGATTCACTTGAGAAAGCTTTGATGCTTGGAAGGGTCGAGGGCAAAAGAAGAAGGGGACGGCCCAAGATGAGATGGCTAGATGGTATTGTAGAGACAATGGGCACAGAGCTGAGCGAGTTGAGGGGGATGGTGGAGGACAGGAGTGCCTGGCGGACAGTGGTCCATGGGGTCGCAGAGGGTCGGAATCGACTGTGCGACTGAACAACAACAAATTGCGCTATCATGGTTATCAATAGGATTTCAAGGTACAGTCAAACCTCGCTTAGCGAGCGTTTCACTTTGCGAAAAACTCGCATAACAACCGGGTTTTTCAAAAAGCGATCTGAGTCACATAACGGGGAAAAAATTCGCTATGCGAGTTGGACTTTCCCTATAGAAAACTCACATAACGAGCATTTCTATGGGGAAAACTCGCATAATGAAAAAAATTCGCTATGCGAGTTTTTCCCTTAAAAAAGCTTGTTATGCGAGTTTCCTCACAGGAATTTTCGCTTTGCAAGTCTGACTCGTATAGCGAAAAACTCGCATAGCGAGAAGCCTCGCAGAACAAATTAAATTCTTTATGTGAGGTGTTACTGTATGTGAAGTATTTAAAGAGTAGTTTTACCATTACCAGTGAGTTTCCATGGCGAAGCAGGAATCTGAACCCAGGTCTCTTGCCCTGATCTACATCACACAGGGGCTCTACATCTTTAAGTTGCCACATTGTCCATCAGTGTCTTCAACTCAGAATCAATGGCAGTATAATGCTTGTAAAACAGAATAGCACACATTTTAAAAATTGATGCCAAGTATTCTCCAGCATGTGGAAAGGAATCGACATGTTGTGGTCTCACTTCAATTTGTGCCCAGTAGCAATAATGCTATTTTTAGCCCTTTCCATTTCATGTTGTCTGTCTGCCATTCAGTCTTCACCTCATCTGCTAAACCTATTTCACTGCAGTACCCTCCAAGGGGGAGAGATGGTAGTGGTAGTTCCTTTTAAACATATGAACCTTACTTATATTTCCTTGTAGGTTTGCAGAGAAATCTTGACTGAGTACTACCCTTTGATTGTTGACATACTGGCTGGATCAAAGGCATGTCACAGTAAGTGCAGAGGTTCTTTTACCAATAATCCAATCAACTGTCTCA
Organism: Furcifer pardalis; assembly: GCA_030440675.1. Taxonomy (NCBI): domain Eukaryota; kingdom Metazoa; phylum Chordata; class Lepidosauria; order Squamata; family Chamaeleonidae; genus Furcifer; species Furcifer pardalis. The sequence continues at coordinate 90,748,879 of CP126893.1, forward strand.
CTCTCTCTCTCTCTTCTCCAATAAGTCCTGCTCATAGCTTGCTTGCTTGGTTATTTTCCCCTTCCAGACCCACAGAGAAGACCACCAGACTGTCACTGACCATTGACTCCCCAGCCAATGAGCAACAGTAAAGTCCATCACGGATCTTCCATTTTGATTCAGCCATTGATCCTCAAAGAGTAGGTCACAGTTTCATTTTTTCTTGCATTGCTTTAACATGTTTAAGCACACACAAAAAATCCCCCCAGATATTCAGTAAAATGCTAGGAGTCTAGTTTTATCTCCTTGTTGGTTTACTCCCCTTTCCATTTAATCCTTGTCTCTTTTAAACCATGTCTGGCTGGGTTTTTGGCATCAGTCAATGAGAGGATTAGAAGCAGTCATGTGGCTGCCCTGGAGCTTAGCCATTTGTCATATTCTTCCAAAGACATTTCAGAAAGGACAGTTGGATCAAAGCAGCTTCTTAGTATAGAGATGGAGAATTCAAAACATCCAGGGATTTAAATGCCTTTCGGGCAGTTGGGGAGAAGTATATAGAGATTACACTGGTTTCTTTTTATAAGATTATGCTTTATGAAACAAAAAGCAAATGTAGTTCCAGCAATTGCAATTATTTCTATTAGTTAGTGCTTCACTGAATGTTAAGTTGTTTCAGGCAGCCAGTACAGAATCAGATGCCTTGTCAGGAAAAAGTATGTAGGTAATAGCCAGGTTGAATAAGGAGATGTAGGTAAGCGTATAGACACTGCTTGCTTTCAAAAAAACAAGGCTACCCTCTGAAGTCTGAAATGTTCTGATGATTTTACCAATCTGTCAAAGCCAGGGATTCATCTTTATATCAGACTCTTGGGTTACTATATTCCAGTTCAAAATGTTTTCCGAAAGGTTTACATGTTATAGCCACCATGTGGTGAAACTGCATAATTAAACAATTGTGTACAACTCACTAAACAAAATAGCCTTTTAAATATATATACAGTACTGTATATATACTACAGCAGATGGCTAAAAATAAAGGTTTGTGGTGGCACCTTTTGAGCCACTGGTATACAGTGGCTCACCATGCAGTAAAAAGCTATCAGATGAAATGTCTTTAAATTAGATAACTGTAGTGGTAGGTAAAGAGACCCTACATTTACCTATCTTGAATTATTTTCTCCATAATTGCCTTGAACTGATTCTTCTCTTCTTCCATGTCTAGGCCAGACGTGAAACTGCCAAAATGAAGGCACCTTTAGGCAAATTCATTCTGCAGTTCCTTTCGCCTGACCTAGCGGAAGAAAGATTAGCCAGTACAGCAAGGTTGCTGTTACTAAGGTACGCCCAATTGTGGTTCAAAAATACCACAATCTTCGAGGAGGTGCTTTCTCTGTAACCACCACCACCGCTTGAACTGATGACTTGCAAACCATAGCATAGATTGCCTTGAACAATGTACCCTGAAATATTATTTTACAAAAACCTCTTAGAAATAATAAAATAAAATCAAGCAGTTATTTTTCTATTTATAAAACACCCATTTAGTATACAGTATTTAAGTGCACTATAGCCATTGCAGCATTCATCTCTTCACAACAGTTTTTAAGTTTAGTTACTTTTTCTGCAATGTTTACAATAAAAAGGCAGAGTCAGGGTTATCAAGAATTATCACTCAAATGCTAACATTAATTGAAACATAAAGCATAGCATTTCAGTGTCAATATCAGATTTGCCAAGATCGTCATGCTTGTCATGGCAATGTGGAAGAATGGTAATCAATGAGACACCTGCCCCCTTTGCTAAGATAAAGAAGGATACTTGAATGTCCCTAGGAACTGTGTGGTATGATTCAGATCTGTAGCTGAGATGGTGCCCTTACTGAAGACATCAGTGAGGGCACAATACTTGTGTTGTACAGAACTGTGTACCAGCTTCTCCCACAAGCACCATTCCTCAGGCAGATCCTCGTTCACCAAGGACAAGTGGCTTATATTCGATAGTATAAAGATGACATATCCAAAACACACATCCAAAACTTCACGTGAAGATGAAATGAAAGCATTAGTCACGGAGAGCCAGACTACACATTATTGTCCAATATTACAAGCTCAGTTCCATTAATATTGCAGAGACATGATTCAGGTGGACCATCACATGTGTGCAATTATACTTGCAAATGAAGCTTGTGTTACTTCCCTGTTACCAGCCACAAAACACCACAAACTAATTTGAAGATGACACAGAGTTTGTAAAGCTGCTTCTATGATAATTAGAAGTTTTCAGCACTTAAGGAGTTCCTTGTTCCCTCCCATGAGTCATCTGTATGCTACCAAGCAATCTCCTTCTTGTGAATAATTCTGTATATTGTTTAAAGGGATATTTTCCTAGAGTGCTTAATAAAGGTTCTTAGAAGAAGACTTCAAATAAACTAGTGTGCAAATTTCACACAATGGAACTCTAAAGCATTTACTTATGAATGTTCACATAGAAGAGGTGAAGAGGGAGACATGCAGATGTAGTTAAAGCTTTGCACACTGGATATTTTTACTCTATTTTGTTCCATTTCTTTAATGTACAGATGCAGAATCCATCCCAAATCTATTCTGGGTGTGATTATGAAGCAGCTCCTGTGTTCATAAAGGTAAGTAGCACAATCTACACAGCAGTGCCTTGGATTAAAAAAAATCCTCCTGTTGTGTTTCCTTCTCGCCAATGTGGCTGCTGTCTATGTCACATTTCTCTCCCATTGCGTTCAAGAGGACATCCATGGCTCCCCTCACCACCACCACCATGTCTACCCACAGCAAACCTCTGGAGTAAATCAGGATGGAAAACTGTGAGCCTGAGGCTCAAGATCAGCCAACATGTTTCATGGTAAAATTTGAATCTGAGCCAACTCTTCCAGTTCTCAACGCAAGACTCCAGCCAAAACAGCACCCTAGCTCAAACTCTCAAAAAAGAGAGGATGGATCACCAAAACAGGGAAGCAAATATAACGGAGATCAATAGAAACTTCAGTGGGGGAAACTGTGATTGGGTAAACTTTGGGTTTGCCAGCTCAATCTGCAGAAGGGCAATTTCAGCCCCTCCCCCTCCTATTTTGCAGGTCCCCAACAGCCTTTCTAATACAGGATCCAATCCAATCGAAAGCAGTCATGGGATGGCTTGTAGTGCCAAATAACTGAGGCTTTACAGGGCAGGAGGAGATGGATAAGGACTTTATTGCTGAGGCAATTTTGAAATATCTCTCAAGTATGAAGCCTGACTTTACAAGATCTGTTTCATCTACAGCTGGTGTTGCTTTGTAATGTGGTCTTTCAACTGTTTTTAACCTTGTGTTTTATTGTTATTAAAAGGGACTGTGGTGGCTTAGTGGTTAAGACACTGAACTTGATGACTGAAAGGTTGGCAGGTCAACAGTTCAAGACCTGTGTACTGCAAAGCTCCCAGCTCTGCCCCAGCTCCTGCCAACCTAACAGTTTGAAAGCAAGAAATTGCAAGTACTGTAGATAAATAGCTACCATTTCAGTGGGAAGGTAAATAGCATTCCATGGACATGTCTAGTCATGGCTGCCATATGTCCACCAAAACGTCTGCAGATGCAGACAGTGCTGGCTCTTTGGCTGTAAACGGAGATAAGCACTGAACCCTAGAGTCAGATACGACTGGCTTTAGAGCAAGGGTGACCTTTACATTTACCTTTAGTGTTATTAGCTTACTTGTCCTTTAATGTATTGTTTTTATTTGTACTTGTTTCTTAATTGTATGGTCAAATTGCCTTAGACTCCAAGTCTGGTGGAAAGCCTGAGTAATTAATCAGTTAATCAATCAAACTTTCAACAAAATCTTCTAACAAAGAATTGTCCTTAGTACAGAAAGACATATTGCAACCTACCGTAAGTCCCTGTCGCATAAAAACTGGCGTCAATGGCAATGGCAGCGGTGGCGGCGTTGGTGCTGACTTTAAAGCTGACCAGGGCCATGCAGCTGTTCCTGCTTCCCGCCCCGGCCAGACAGGACCAGGGAGCGTCAGTGGCAATTGCGGCGGCACTAACTTTAAAGCCAACCGGGGCCACACAGCTGTTCCTGCTTCCCTCCCCAGCCGGACTGGATGCTTTTCACACCCAGCTGGCCATAGATCTATCTTCAAAGTATGGGTTGGCCATGCTTCTGCCATTTCTCTTCAAATCAGGGAAAATGGAGAAACCATGTGATTTGGGGGGGGTCGGTCAAAGGTCATGGAAAATCACAGGGGTGGTCAAAAGTGGCCTGCCTGGACGCTGAGGTCACCTGCTGCCCCACCCCCAGACTTCCATCTACCAGGGACTTTAAAAGTTGCACTGGCTTGTGCAGCAGAGGAGGGGCCCGCCCGGACGCTGAGGTCACCTATTGCCCCACCCCTGGACTTCCACCTACCAGGGGCTTTAAAAGTTGCACTGGCTTGGGTGAAAGAAGAGGGGCCCGCCCTGATGCTGAGGTCACCTGCTGCCCCACCCCTGGACTTCCATCTACTGGGGGTTTTAAAAGTCACACTGGCTCGGGTGCCAGAGGATGGGCCCGCCCGGATGCTGAGGAGACCTGTTGCTCCATCCTTGGACTTGGTTGTCTGTTTAGGGATTTTTTTCTCAAATGGCTAGGATTATTATCAGTATAATATTGAATTTTGTATTTTATATATTGTATTATTCTGTATTTACTGTGTTGATTTTCATGTATTTTGTATTTATTGTATTTGATTGTCATGTGAGCCTACCTGAGTCGGGTTCCTGATTGGGCAGAATATAAATCGAAAAATTAAATTAAATTAAATGTTAGGTCAGGTGCTATTTGAAAGATCCCTTACCTCTACATATGTGGCAGGGCTTCTACAAATCAACTGTATGTCACCATTTCTGATTGCTCAATCATCACAGCTTTGAAGGAATTTGTTTCTGAGACAATAGCATTTTATCAGTTTCTAACAGGAAGCTGCTGTCTTGTGTAGCTTGAGCCATAGTCAGAATATGAAACTACAAAAAGTTTTAGATAGGCATCACCAAAGCAGCATCCATATCCAAAGTAAGTTTCTGTGTGGTTTTTTTGGTCAGATGCAAAGGGGGGCTCAACTCCTGCCAGTAGCCAATATTTTGCCTCTGCATGCTCACCTCTGGCATCTCAGAAGAGGAAGAGACAACGCTGAGCACAGAGGAGAGAACAATTCACTAGACATTAAAATATCAATTGTTTAGATTGAAATCCTAATCAGTGGTACCTCGCTTAAAGAGCATAATGCATTCCACAGGATCGCTCTTTAAGAAAGTTTGCTCTTTAAGCAAAACAGCATTGTAAGTGACCAATTGTGACTTCTGGTGGGGGTGGGGGATTGTGAAACCTGATTTAGTTGTAAAATGAGTTTTTGGTTGGTTTTAGTTGTTAAGCGAGGCAACCATTCAGAGAAAATTCTGCTCTTTAAGTGAGTTAGTCTCTACGCGAGGCACTCTTTATGCAAGGTTTTCCTGTACAGACGCCAACAAAAGTGCTATTGAACTCAGTAGAGCTTATTTCTAAGTACTGTACATGTAGATGCATATGCACTGTGTTCAGATCAACTCTGCTGAGATGAATTAGAAGTATTGTTCAAATGGATACAATTGCAGAATTTAATTCTTTAACAATTGTTAGTCTAAATTCATAGAATAATGAGTTTGCATAATCGTGGTTACCTTTGACCCAAATTACTTTCCCATGACAAACTGTATTAATTCCTAAGCTCTTGCTCAGAGAAAAAGCTTGACTCAGCATATTTGTGTAGAAGTTTATTTCTTATACAAACTCATAAATGGTTTTCTTCACCTTTTAGGGGCTGCAGAATATCAGCGTTACCAAAGGCCAGCTAGTGGTGTTTGAATGTCGAATGCGAGCATCCCCTACTCTTCAAGTTTACTGGTTTAGAGAATACAAACAAATAATTGACTCTGCAGACTTCAGAATATTAAGAAAAAGTAGGTATTTTTATTTTGAAAATGACTTCCATTCATGATACGATTTCTGTCTTTTTAAAAATAGATTTTTAAAAAACTCACGTTTCCAAACAGCTAAAGACATTGCTGGCTTGGAAATTACAGGAGTTGGAATCCATTATAACTCAAGATAGAAGAGAGACTCAGTAATCTGAGCAACATGTAATCAGACATAGCTGAAGTGAGATTTAGTGTGAAATTTTGGGTGAGCTTTTACAGACATTGTAATTGTATACAGTAATACACTGGATAACGATTGCATCGGATAACGCTAGAATCAGATAACGATTGCATCGGATAACGCTAGAATCGGATAACGATGCAAGTTTTTTGGAAAAAACTTGCATCGGATAACGATTATGGATAACGATCTGTTAGGTTATCCGAGCCAATCGTCTGGGGGGGTGTCCCATAGGTTTGGCAGAAGAGGCTCGGGTGCGAGGGGGCGCCTCTTCTGCCAAACCTGCGAGACCCTTAGCGCTTGTTAAGGGCACCCTGAATTCAGGGCTTTTTAAAAGCATTGTTCGATGCATGCATCGGACAACGCTAAAAATCGGATAACGTCATGACTTGTGGAACCAAGTCATAACGTTATCCGATGTTTTAGTGTATACTGTATATTCTCTACTCAAACTTTTCTTCATCTATAGGGGCCTGCTTTGTTTTAAGGCCTGAATTATTACTGTATTAGTCCTTATTAGTCCTTATTACTGTACATTGGAACATCTCTTTTTACACATTATCTTTTCTGTAGAAATGTTGAGAAACAGCAATTCAATCAAAAATTAATTAATTTGAACCAGTAATTTAAGCCTCATTACATGGGTTTGACATGACTGTTTTGCTGACTATTTTAATGGATTCTGGCTAATATTCAAATTTTTGCACTGAGTGTCCAGCATCTGTATATATTTTATCTCTGCTGTCTCTCTCTGAATTCTTTTTTTGTAATTTCCCTGTTCCAGGATGGCAACTTTTAGGTCCAGTACACAATGTTCTGGTAAATTAAAATTTTTGAAACAGGTTTCAATGTGTTAGCATTTCTGATGTCTGATTTTTGTCCATTAATTCTTTTGTGAAAAGATTATCCTGTTTGACCTATGTAGAGGGCAGAAGGGCATTTTTGGCAGTTGCCATCCTAGAACAGGGAAATTACAAAACAAGACTTCAGAGAGAGAGAGTGGAGATAAAATATGTATAGATGCTGGATACTCAGTGCAAAAGTTTGAATAGTAGCCAGAGGTTTCTGGGACATTATCAATTTAAAATGCCACAACTAGGGGTTACATTCACCTTGCAGAACAGACTCAAAATGTGGGGAAGAGGGGGGAGAATGTTTATTTCACAAACTTAACTCCTCAAACTGACTTCCTTCAGAGATTCACCACTGTAAGAAGACAAACTGATTGCATTTTATTACTGGTTGTAAATAACTAATTGATTTGCATACCCATCTCTTGAACAAACCAACTCTGCCCAGTTACACTGGGCCTCTATACCAAAAGTATAAAGGTATAGCATGAAAATCCACTCTTATGTCTGATGATGTGGACTTGATTAAAAAAACCTAACATTAAAATACAGAAGTTAGTCTTTAAGGTGCCAAAACATTTTTTCTTTTTTTTGTTTACACTCTGATATGCTTGCACAGACAGACTAACACAGTTACCACTTCAAAATTTTAATGTCTGAGAATCAGCACTTCTATTAGTCCTGCAGGCCACAGCATCTTCTTGGCGCCTGAGGGGCAGGGAGTGGGGAAGGATCAGAAACTTTTGATGTCTGGAAGAAGGGCCCCCAAGACACTTCCATTCCTAAAAGTTTATTAACACACTTCAGGACATAACTAGACTTTATATGGAGCCTATGTCTCTTGCCAACTCAGATTTTGCCCATTCATGAAAAATCCACGGGCGATCAGCTTGTACAAAAGGTATCGCCAATGAGTTCATATCTGAAATGCATACAAAGGGTAGGATTCTCTTTTGTTTAACTTTATGCACTAAAGGATTTTCATTTCCTAAGTTGTATTGTATTCTTGTTTATTGGCTTACTGGTTTCAGCAGAGTTCTGACTCACTTTTTGAGTTGAATTCCATCTCTTTCATTGATTTATTTGGTGATGCACACAACCGTACATTTCATATTAATCCTATCCTGGTCTCAGATATCCAGTTTCAATGAGCCACGAAAGAAATTAAATTTAGTGCAATGAGATATTTCCCAGAAAAACAAGCATATATTTACAACATTTAAAGCAGGGATTCTCAACCTGCGGTCCGTGGACCTGATGTTACTTACAGCACCATTTCGTGTGGCCACCACACCAGGAAGTGTGATGGAGGAAGGGCAAAATAGCCATCAGGCCCCTGAAGCTGTCAGAGGGAGCGTGACTTGGCCCCCAGCTTAAAATATCTGAAATGAAATCTTTTAAGTGCTGCTTTATTAATGGGTGCCTTGGGGGAGAAGAAAGAGAGGTTTCCTGTCCCATTCTGATATTTTTTTAAAAATCCCTCACCAGTTTTCCTTGAAAAATCACTCATTAGCAGACTTCTCTGTAGTTCCATTTGTTTTCTTTCAAGAAAATAGGGCAAAGAATTCTCTAGAGTTATGTTTCTGATTTTGTTTTGTTTTTTCAGAAGCTTGCTCGTCCCTGGTCCCTGGTAAGTAGCTATCAATAATTAGCTATCAATAATATAACAATTTGTTAGGACACTGAGGCCCTGTCGGGTGCTGGAATGTATATCTATGTCATTGGATTGCATGCATATAATCCTGCTTCAATACATTGATCTTTCTTGCTAGATGGAGAAAGCTGTGATTAGTAAGTTACACTAGTCTATAGGAAGGACCAGACGTGCCATGAAGTTAGATGAGGCAGGCACTTTAGGTGGAAGTATGCTGGGTGTGGCACATTTGCCATTACTGCCACACCACCATCCACCTGTGCCAGGAAGTTCCTTGTGGCACAGGAGAGCCTACTGCTTTGGACAAATCTCCAAAAGTAGCTATTTTTTCAATGCCTGCCTCTGAAAGCCAGGACTCTGCAGAAAGGCAATCTCGGAGATTGCTTCTATTGCTTCCCTAAGAGCTACACTTGAGCAGGAAGCAGAAGTGTGTGTGACTATATTGGCTATGCACTGTATGTTTGGGTGAATATGGAAAGCCTTAACACAACATGCTACACTGTTGTTGCTGCTGCTGCTGCTGCTGCTGCTGCTGCTGTTGAGTCTAAAAGAACTATGATAATAAACTATGATTTGGATTATGTGAAAGAAAGAAAAAACCCAAAAGAGCCATGTAGTCCTTGTGACCAATCCAGAGGTACGCATGGGTGATTCCTTTGTTAAACTGTTAAAAATGTCACAGATATGAGGCAGTTCCTGACACACACATACCTGCATGATTCCTCGAACTTGGTATGGAACCTTCAACACATCCAAAACAGGGTAGCCATGCTTATTACTGGGACCTGAAAATACACTATTTCCCTGGTTCTGGTCTGCCTTCATAGGTTTCCCATTGCATTTTGTTTCAAGAATACAGTCTTGGTACATTGTCACCTGTCAGAGCAATTATCCTATAGAAATTCTACCTATGCTATGAGGTCTTTGCAGTCCATCTTGTTGACAGTGTCACCCCAAGAGAAGCAAAATGGAGTGATATGTGGAAAAGCACTTCTTTGGTGGTGTCCCCCTCACTATGGAATCATCTCCCTATTAAAATCTGACAGACCTCTTGTCCCCAAGTATTTAGGAAAGCTCTGAAAACTCTCCAATTCAGAGAGAATTTCCCTGACATTCTTCCCTATCTGGGGTACTATACTTTAGAATTTCATTCCTTTTCTTATTATTTTTGTTTAATATTTACTCTTATATGTTCATGTGTTTTGAGTTTATGCCACCAGTTGAGGTTCTATGATTATATTTTGTTATTGGTCTGCTCTTTTTAGCATCACACTAAGTTGGATGATATAGAAATATTAAAATTAAGTAAAATATTTTTCATGAGAAACCATGTACTTTATTTAAGCAACGTAAGCCTTAATTGCCGTCTGTAGCTGTGGTTATCCCCTTGTTACTAGTTTCTTTTCAGTCATAAAACAATTAAGTTCCATTCTGTGAAGAACTAGGTAAGTTATCCAATATCAAAGGCAGTATAAAAGCATGATATTCTGTCTGTAAATGTCTCATCCAATTATTTCCCCTTTCCAGAGGATGTTTGCACCTTAGTAATTACAGAAGCTTTTCCTGAAGATTCCGGAACATTTACCTGTATTGCTGAAAATGAGTTTGGTGCAGTGGCATCCAGTGCAAGCCTTTTTGTTTCTGAAGGTAAGTGAAACACCTGCCAATTCATGCAGACAATAAGACATTTTAAATGTTCCATTTCTTAAAGTTTCTGGAAGCATAGTTTCCCAATTCTACCAACATAAAGCAATCTCCTACACCTGTTCTCTTGATTAGCCCGAAAGATAATGGACTATGGGACTTAATAGTGCAGGATACAGTAATCATAGATATTCTTAAGTATAGTTCATTAAGCTTTGCCCACACATTTTGCCTAGTTTTGAAAGCACTCTCTGAAAATGGCAGTGGCACCATTTGAGCAGGAGTTTGGAGCAAAAGTCAAGAACTCTCCTCAAGAATAAAGAGAGGGTTCCATAAATGCAGCACAACTGGCTTCAGTACAATTTGAAGTACTGTACATGAGGCAATACCATATACAGCAGGTGTGGCAACATGCAGCTCCCCAATGGCTCAAATGAAGTCTTGTAACGCCTCTGCCCCGGTGCCCCCACTACCCTCAAGGGAAAAAAAATTAAAATTGGGGGAAAGAAGGCCCTTCTGCCTTCTGGATATTTGGGAGACCATTGTGCCATGTTTCAAGAGGAAGCCACCTTTGGGTTCCCACCCACCCCCAAACTAAACTATTTAAATATTTTTAAGCTACTAGAAGGCACAAGGGGACATTCAGTTAAAAACATATTTGTGTAAGAAAGTGTCAGTCACAAGAGCAGCAGTTGCCCTCCAGAGGTCTAGGCGGGCATGTGCAGTCCTCAGACCTCTGGAAATCAACCAGTTTGACTGATAGATATCTCACCACCACCACCATAAGTTTTATCTCTGTAAAATACCAAACTTTGATTCAGATTACGAACTGCATGAAATGTATAACGTGCAGCTAAAGATCAGGGCCAGTGCACAAGGAGGCGATGTAACTTGTTGCCATCTGGTTTTAATTTAAATCTACCACAAATTGGAGGGTTGGGATTTTGGGCAACGAATCTAGAATTGAGATTTCTAGAGGTAATGGATAAGGGTTTGCTGTGTTTAAGTATTTGGACATAGCGAATTCTCACCCTGCCAGGGTCATTAAACCATGGCAAAAATTGCAAACCTGACAGAATATTTACATAATAGTTATCAGATAACCTACCTAGTTGTGGGGCACTAGCCCCCATGATGGTCCTGATCCAGATCAAGGCTAGCATGGAGCAGAACCACATGTACTCTGAAGCACCCCAAAGGATTTGTGCTGGCTTCCTGGATGGAGGCAGTTCACTGTCAGGTGTAATGGGTCCTATGATAGTGGAATAATAGGATGTGTTATCCTTACACATAGCACCAGCAAAGAGGGCTTCAAAATCCTCTGGTACAAGTTCATAGGAAAAACAGAGGACTGCAGAAGAGCTAGGCCGGAGCTGTTGTCCCTGGAGAATAAAGTGGGATTCTGTAGAAGTATTATTAGATTCTGGCTCCAGTTTGGCATTATTCCAAGACTTGTACCTAGTCGATTGATTGATTGATTGATCACTAAAATTATATTACAAAAAATAAAGGTTTGGTTTTAATCCTCTCTTAACAGACTGCTGAATTATTAACTGGATCCTACCTGATTTTCATTCTTTGTAATTCCTGTCTCACTTTTTAAAATTTCAGTTTCTAAAGAGCTGTACAGTACTTTGTAAAACATTGCATCACCCAAATTATGATTTTAAGTGTTCTTCAGCAGGAAGATGTGGTGAAATTAACCTGTTTGACAACAAAGCCAAAGTAAAAACAAATTAAAATGAAGACAAATATGTGGTACCTTAAATATTACTTTTAATATGAGCTTTTGTGGATCAAATCTGCTCCCTCAGGCTTCCTTGACTGAGTAAACTCAGTTCCATACTAGAGAGAGTTACATTCCTGCTTTTAAAGGAAAAATTAAATATAATGGAGTAAAGCACTGCTTTTATTTTTATTTCATCTTCTTTTACATATTATTCTGTTTTTCAGGAACTGAAGAGACTGAAAGTTTCAAATCATCTCCATCACTGTCAGCTATGACAACAGCGGCGCATGTCAGCACTAAACCAACTATCCAATGTATGGCAGTGGGAAGCGATGTCCAGAACAGACTGTCCAATGTTACACCACCAATACCCTCTGGCTCCGTAAGTCAGGTAGAACATGAAAGTCCCTGGTGGCAGAACAGTGGTGATGAGAGGAAGGATTTCCATGGTGGTTTTGAACAGCCTTCAGAGAATTTGTCTTCATGGTAAGCCAAAGCAAAGATTCTGACATGGCTTCAACTCAACAGCAGCAGTAGCTTTTGCTAAAAATCTCTGTAAACTATCGTAGACTTATACTCCTGCTCCCATTCCCTTGTATACCATGCATAGTTTTGGAAAGCTGTGTTGCTGTTGGCCTGCATGTATATGTTATATCGACTTGTAAGTCTATCCATGTCACTACCATAATGGAATTTTTCTGCCATAATATGACAGACAAAGAGTGGAAGAGATGCTGATTACAAAGACTTTGATGAATAGTAAAATATGATGAAGCCACTGAGTTGGAGAAAACCACCAACATTGCCTTCAACTGATGGCATATTTTCTAGAAACAATGTCCTATGTTCCTGCCACTAGTAATTCTTCTTTTCTGTCTAAATCAAACTTTAAATTACCAAAATGAAGCCACCTTCTTGGCTTTGTCTCTGGCCAAACTTAGATCCTCATCAGTACATGTTTCTGGTATTAACTGCTAGAAGTAATAAACAAATATTGTGCAATATAAATTCAAGAAATAAATAAGTCTGTGTTAATGCAACTGAGAATTAATTTGTCCTCTGCTACTGTTGAATGAATAATGAGCCACAGCCAGGAAGGCTCACCCCAGATTTTTGGGATGAACTGTCCCCAGCTTATATAACAGGCTGATCTAGATTGAAAGAATGACAAGAAAGAAAACTAAACCCAATACTGAATCCTTGTCAGATCTGTTGTGTAGTTCACATTATGTTATCATAATATATTTGCATCAGTTTTCTGTGATACAAAGGAACATATAGTTCAGCAGAGCTGCTTATCCTGTATCTGTATGTAGTAACAACAGAAAATTACCTGTTCCAAACACTACAAGCAAGCCTGAAGCAAGCTAATTTTTAGTTTACGCAGTCTCTGGAATGGAGTTTTACAAAATTATTTGCAATAGAGAGTTCTCTATAGAAAATAAATTCTTTCCCATAGGAAGAATTGCTATAATGTGGAGGCACAGTTCATTTGTACTGAAGGAGCACAGATCCTTGGGTGTGTGAAACAATGGGCAAACATGGGACGTGATATGCTTTGTTAGCAACTTCATCAGGTTTAGAGAGAGATCTTTGATAAGCATGAAGTAAAAATGAAAGTAGGACATACAGTAATACCTCAGATAACACTAAGACTTGGTTCCACAAGTCTTTGGTGTTCTCCGATTTTTACTGTTATCCGAACCATGTTAAAATCCTATGGGATGTATCGGATAACGTTAAAGCTCCATAGAGATACATTATAACCGCACAGGCTTTAGCGGTTGTTATTCGATACATCCCATAGGACCTTAACGTTATTTGATCCAATTCTCCTCCCCAGATTACTTAACGTCATGCGATTTTAGCGTTATCCGAGGTAAACGTTATCCGAGGTATTACTGTACTATTAATGCTTTTTTAAAATTTGCTTTGGTTTTTTTTTTTTTACTATGCAATTAGCGTCACCATCACATCTGGTTTGATTATTTTTTTCAAAAGTGTAGGAATCCATTTTAACATTACTCTGTATATAAGGTGGGCCACTAATATGTCATCAAAAAAAGAGAGCAAAGGGAGACAGAAATTGGCACATGCTAATTTATATGTATAGTTGGAGACTGAGGAATTATGATACAGTAATTTAAATAGCAAGCCACACTGGTGCTTTCTCTTTAATACTAAAGCTACTATAGAACACAACACACCTCACCACAGTGGAGAAGGCTACTTATTAGGTAAATTGGTTGTGCCCTGCTCATTCTATTAGTTGTTAAACCATAATCATCCAATTTCAGTGCAAACCACCCTGGAACCAAAAAGACTATTGGAATCTTGTTTGTTTCAAAGAGCAAATTTTGACCCAGTTAATTTAAATGCCCTTAGGCCAGGAGTGCCCAAACTTTTTGGGTTGTGGGCTGATCATGTGGTTCAGGGAGCCAATCACTAAGGCCCAGGGGCCGGGTGCAGCCCCTGACACCAATTCATCTGGGCCCGTATGGGCACGTTTTACTTCTGCTTCCAGGAGCGACGGGGGCTTCACAGCCCAGATGAATTGGCATTGGGGACCACACCCAGCCCCCGGGCCTTAGTTTGAGCATCACTGCCTTAAGCTGTAACTGAGGCTGCACTGGCCCAAGTGGTTAAGATGCTGAACTCGATGACTGGAAGGTCAGTTTGATCCCTGAGTACTGCACAATGGAGGGAGTTCGTGTCTCTGTCCCAGCTCCTGCCAACCTAGCAGTTTGAAAACAAGAAATTGCAAGCAGATAAATAGGGACCACTTTGGTGGGAAGGTAAACAGCATTCTGTGCACTCTGGTGTTGAGGCATGCCTGCCATGCGTCAACAGAAACGTCTGCAGACATAGACAGCGCTGGCTCTTCGGCTATGAAACAGAGATGAGCACTGAACTCTAGAGTCAGATACGACTGGCTTTCAAGCAAGGGAGACCTTTACCTAGGCTGTAACTGAATATATTGAGAGGAAACTAAATGATGTAGGATTAACTGGAACTTGGAAAAGTTACTTTCTGGGACCACAGCTCCAAAATTGACCACTAACCTTGCTGGCTCAGGAACTGCAAAAGCTGTTTTCCAAGCTAACTTGTCTTCAACGATTCACTGTTTCCCCATTTCTGGCACTGAAA
Source organism: Furcifer pardalis (assembly GCA_030440675.1). Lineage (NCBI taxonomy): Eukaryota > Metazoa > Chordata > Lepidosauria > Squamata > Chamaeleonidae > Furcifer > Furcifer pardalis. The sequence continues at coordinate 90,764,063 of CP126893.1, forward strand.
TTGGACTGTTTGGATCACATCAGTAATGATATACCTGGATGGAAATAACTCTCCGCTGTCCCTTGTGCTTGATAGTTATTGCTAAAAGATGATGTCAGTTTCAGTAATACATTTTGCCTCCTTTCGGATACATACACATGACATCATTCCATACAAATTAGTCATCCCTGAGGTTGGTTATTAGGTAATTTCATAAGCCCGAATGAAACAGGAATCTAGAATTCAGTCTGGCTTTGTCTTTCTGCAAGTTGCAAGGAGAATGTTAAAATGGCACCTTAGTGCATGCATCCACAGGAATACTTCCAACTGTTGCCCCTCCAGTGCAAAATGTGATGCTGGGTCAAAACTAAAGATTTTATTGATGGCTTTTGTGGAATATTTCAAATGTTCTTTAGAACAGACTTAGCTAGGGTAAGCCACTGACTATATTAGCAGGGTTAGCTCTATGTGTTTCCCTGGAAGTAAGTAAGGATGTGTGCTTAGGATGACATCTTAAAGGCCTATTCATGCACTTCTGTCTCTCTCTGTTTTCAAGTGACTTGGCAAATCTGGTAACATACTTCATATTTCTCATACATCTAATTCAAAAAGTGCTTCTTGTATCAGAAGGATTAAGCTAAACTGACATTTTCCTGATCACTTGCCTAAAATGTAACATATTAATATTATTCAACCCCCTGTTCTGTACAAAGTACACTATAGTAGAAAATTATTTTAATTTTAGTACCGATGTAAACTCTTCTAGAAAGGAGTAGAGATAAACATGTGGGATCTATTTCTTTCAATCTTTCCTGATTTCCCAAAAGCAAATTAGCACTCACTTTTCTCCGAGTATGCTCAGTCCTCTTCAATGTGTTTTGTCCCTCTAAGCTAAAATGTAGAAAGGGGTGGGGGGATAAACATTTGTGGGTTTTTGTTTATTTGTTTGTTTTTGGAGTCGGTATGCTTGTATGCTTGTGCCCAATCCCAGCTGCATTAGTGTCTTAGATTTCTCAACTGATATATACCAGTACTGTATTGATCTCTTCCATCTCTGAAGATATTTTAAAACAGATTCCTAGTGAGACAGGAACTGACCCATCCAGAAACATGAATTATCTCTACATTTTCATGTGGCTTCCTTCCTGCCCTTGCCTAAAATGGGTCTTTTTGATCCACCAACATGACTACTCTCTTTTTTGGGAGCAATTTCTGTAGGGATAGAAGTGTCACTTCAAAGGAGACTGCTTCCTCTCCAGGAAAATCAGACCCAATCCTTTCTCCCCATCAACCCTCAATTCGGTTCCTTCTCCAACCTCTTTGTCAAAATTGTTTGCATCTCAGCTAGCCATCATTCTCTGTCAGTTAGCTCTGATAGGGTTTTCTTGTTTCCTTTCCTTTCATAGTTTAAGAAAGGCTCTTAGTCTTCAGGCATCTGCAAACCTCAGGATTTTTTCCTGACTCTGCTTGTCTCTCACCATCATCCTGTTTGGGGCATGAATACAAGGAAATGTTGGGGAAAGGCAATATGACAGTGATGGCCAATCCTGGCAATCCAGGTGTTCTTGGCCTGCAAATCCCAGAAGCCCTGATCAGCAGGAGTGCTGACTTGGAGTTTTGGTAACTTAACTCCAAGAATACCTGGAGTGTCAAGGTTGGCCATCATTGCAATATGACATTAGTAGAATTTTTCTGGACAAATTTATCTGAAGAGCACCACAAATAGTCTTTAAAGTGCTACAGTGTTTTTTGTTTTGTTTTGGTTTATTTTATTTTATTTTGTTTTCTGATATGCCTGAACCACAGACTAACACAGCTACTATTCCAAAAAAAATACAAATATTAATAAAATCAATATACATATTAATATAATTAATATACATTTTAATTATTGGTGGTGCTCTTCAGTATATATTTATTGTTGAAGTAGCAGATCTTCTAAGACACTCTAATAAAGGTCATGTAGCATCCTACATGTGCCTGACTCATTCCATGATGGGCAAGACCTCTTGTCCTTTGGAAGTTTTAAAGTGGGACAGTCTTCTGTAGGTGTAGTGCCTCCCACAGAAGTAGTCTTTGGTGGATAGCCCAACAGTGGTCTTCTGACATCCTTGTTTGCATTAGGCACCCATCCACATTAACAGTGGCCCCATGTGTTGACTCAGGATTACTTGGGGATTCAGACCCTTACTTTTTTATTCATATAACCTGTGCTGGGGTTGTCATGGGTCAGTGTAGGCAAACCTATGGCACGCAGAGCCCTTTCTGTGGGCACACACACAGATAATCCCCACCTCATGCCACTGGCGCCAATGGCAGTGCCGCTTCCACACCCACCCCTCTCCCTCTGCCAATGGGGAGGCGAGAGGGGAGGCTGAAATCCTGCCTGGGAGGCGGCAGCGGGAATGAGGTGAGGCAACCAGACATCCCCCACCCACCCCTCATAGGTGTTGAGGAGGAGGCACATGCACACTACAATGATTAAGAAGCTTGCCTTGTTAGTTGGAAGGCTGGCAAGTCAGCAGTTCATGACCCAAGTACTGCATGATGGAATGAGCACCCATCTCTGTCCCAGCTCCTGCCAACCTAGCAGTTCGAAAGCAAGAAATTGAAAGTAGATAAATAAGGACCACTTCTGTGGGAAAAGATCTTGGGGAGATGAAAGGAGCCTCATTCATTTTGCGGAGCTTCTCCAGCAAAAATCCTTTCAACCCTGAAAGCACCTTTATGTGGTTCTGACATGGTTAAAAAAACCAGTCTAATGTAAAGCTGCTGTTTAATTACTTTACCTCTGTCTCTCAGAAATCTTAAGTTTTCAAGCAGTCAGACTGAATTTATTTTCCTGAAGTCAAGAGGTCCTCGAGTCTGATCTGAAGAAAGGGAGTTATGACTTTTGACCCTCTGACAGCATTTTTAGCACTCCTGGTTGTAGGACAATTTCCTCCTCTGCCTGCTATTTCTCACTTGTAGCTCAGGTAGCTGGCATTCAGCTGAGAGTCCCACCTAATTTTCATAATCATTCTCACCTTTTGTGATTTGTTGTGATTGATAACACAATTAACACCTGTGGAGTTAGCCTCTCATGTACTGGTGCATGGGCCTGATCCAACAGAAGTAGTGGGCAATTTGATTTCCTCTATTTGGGTGGGTTTTTTTTTTGTCTAATCCAAGAAGATGAGCTAAAGCAATATTGCCTTTACATATCTGACAGGAAGAATTCAACGAATATGGAAATTAATGCTGTGAGATTGCAGTTTCCTTATCCATTAGGTATAAGCATAAATTAGTTTAGATATGTAGGAAGAACTTGGTAGTAGAGCAACTGTTCTTGAATTCCAATCCTAATTGTTCATATTCTAAATAAAGGATCTTACAAAATGGATGGGCAACATGTGGCCCACAGACCACATATAGCCTTGGAGAAGTGGGAAAATATGGATTCTACAACTCCCCAGTATTGCAAATTTAAAGAAAAAAGGTTGTTCCCTTTTTAGGCGATTGGAGAATAACGGTGCAATGTTTCAGGCACCCCTCCAGAACTATCCCCCCTTTCCAAAACTGGGGAACCAATTTTGTAAGGTTTTTTTAAGGTTTGGTGATCATAGGAGTGGGTGAAGCCCCTGAAAATTTGGGGATAGTCATGGGAGACCCCCAATCTCTGGAGGTGCCCCATCCCCACTGGGGAAGAACTGGGAATTCTGACCTGGGCAGAGAGAGAGAGAAATCTTCCATTTTTGTCCTTAGGCTGTTTTTCTTCTGCACTTTATAGTGTCACTTTCAATGAATGTGCAAGAAAGGATTAGGCCACACCCAACCCTCTAATCCTTGTCTGACAGAATACATGAAAGATGTATCACTACAGGGGTGTGTATTCTGACTGAACATTTGGGGGTTTGGGGCACAGCAGAGAGGGTGTGCCAGTGGGCTGTAACTCGCTGTTTCAGCCATACTCATTCCTGCAGAAGTTAACAGAATGTCTTAAATGTAAAGGTTCATCTTTTGCAAACCACAGAACCTGGGCACTCCTGACATTCCATATGGCACTAGGCGGGTATCAACGTACTCTATCAATTTGCACTTCTTCCCATTTAAAGTTTTTTAAGTACTGTAAAGGGAAGGATAGGAGTGATTCCTAACTGTACTCAGAATCATTCTCAAAAGCATTTTCATAGGCATCCTTTTTTAATAACAGATTTAAATTTAGCTTGCTAAAATTTTGGTCCTGCTTTAAAAAAAACCCTCTATATTGTTCAGTTCAGAGAACACTGACTTGAACCTACTATGGTCTTTACTCATTGTTGTTGTCTTCACCATAGAACTGAAGAGTTGGAAAGTTTGTCATGGGACTGTAGCATATAATTTTTATGGTGGTTTAGAAAAACAAAAAGAAGAACATACTCTTTGTAGGATTCCATTGACTGAGGTTTGGAAGGGTCCGTCCAGCTTTAAATTGACTAATGCTTGTGTAACCATTCTTCTTTTAAAAAGGAAGAAGTGGATGTGTCTGGATTGTGCTTTCCTTTGGGATGTTCAAGTGGTAGTAGTGGCCTAAGCACTTTTCTCTAAGAGTCTGCCTACACTGGCATAAAAAAAATTTTCAATCATTTTTGCTGGTTTGGGTTGACCCAGCTGCAAGACTTGCATGATTTTCCTTGCACGAGTATAAATCGTTAAAAGGATTTTGACCATATAATAATTTTGTGCCAGAGATTACTCTGGGTTGAAAGGATTTTTGCTGGAAAAACTCCGCTCAGGGGATGCCCGATTGAGGCTCCTTTCATGTGCCCAAGTGCAGCTCTCAGGTATCAAAACCTGAACTTTCAGTCTCCAAGTTCAGCTTCTTAACCACTAAGCCACAGGGGAGCTGCTTGACCATAATATGTGACACTAGGTTACCACATCTGTTGTTTTTATACTATACTGACAGGTTTGGGTTTTTGTTCTGGTGGAGGGTTTTGTTTTTGCTTTGGGGTTGTTGTTTTATTTTATTTTTTATTTGGGGGGTGTTTGGTTGGGTGTCCCCCCCGTTCTTATTCTGTTGCCATACTTTAGATGTTTCCGCCCTGCTCCTAAGAAATTTATATCATGCAGCGAATAAAACAAAACAAAGGGGGAAAAGACAAAAACACTGTGGCACCTTAAAGATTACTGTAACTACAGTATTATCTTTTAACGTTAGCTTTGATGGAGCAAAAGTCCACTTCTTCAAACATAAACGCATGTTTTTAATGAGGTGATAAATAAATAAACATGTCACTTCTACAAAGCGTAGGGTACTGTGCCAGCTAGGAAGTAGCTTGGCTGAAGGCCCATTACAGTGATGGGATGTAACAGGTTCTCACCAGTTCGCCAGAACCGGTAGTAACTTTTCCCAGTGTCCAGGACAACCGGTAGCAGCTTTTGGGGGGAACCACCTTCGGGGCTTACCTTTTCACTTGGTGTGCATGCATGCCTACAGTGCTTGGCACGTATGCACGGCCACCTTGCTGTCCTTGTGTTGTGGGTGGGTGGGTTGAGGGGTGTGTGTGTTTGTGTGTGTGTGTGCTTATTTTTATTTTATTATTTTTAAATTTTTTATTTGGCTCCGCCCATGTCATGACATCATGACATTAGCTCCGCCCACACTATGATGACATCACGGTGGGGTAGTAAAATTTTTGACATCCCACCACTGCTTAAGAGGTGTGATCTTGGTCAATGTGTTGTGAAGGCTGTCCCAAACCAGATGACCAAAGGGGAGGAAAGGAAAAACCAATAGGTATATCCTCACCACCACCCCAGGCGATTCAGGCGTAGTAGTGTGACTCGGAGCAGCCATTGCCTGGTTCTGGTTTCATTAGGCGGTTCTCTTTCTCTTTGGGGGGTGAGGATGCCAGGGGGAGGCTCCGCATGGAGGCCCTCCGCCCTTGGGAACGTCCTCCAAGCCTCTCTCTTTAAAGGAGGAAAGGCAGAGAGGGGGCTTGGACAAAAGGCGCGCCAAGCTGCAAGCAGGACGAGGGTGGAAATACCGAAATCTGATCGGGGTGGGAGGGTAGGGCCGCTGTCGCCGCGCTCACCTCTGCTTCAGAATCGAAATCCCCTTCACGGTGGGATCTTGGGTCCCTTTTAGTTTTGGGTTGGGGTTTGGTAGGAGTTCGATTCCCGGGTACTGCATGACGAAGTGGGCTCCCGTCTCTGTCCCAGCTCCTGCCAACCTAGCAGTTCGAAAGCAAGAAATTGCAAGCAGATAAATAGGGACCGCTTCCGTGCACTCTAGTCATGCCTGCCACATGTCCACGGAAATGTCTGCAAAAGCATACAGCGCTGGCTCTTTGGCTATAAACAGAGATGAGGACTGAATCCTAGAGTTGGATACGACTGGCTTTCGAGCAAGGGTGACTTTTACCTTTCTTTAACCTCTTAGCTTTTCTCTGTCTGTCCAAAATCCATGGGCGCCTTCTTTCTTCGCCAGGGGTGCGAGCGCCTCTCCCTTTAGGAGTGTATCCAACCGACAATGGGGGTGGGTGGGTGGTTGCAATTAAGACGTGCCTAATTAGGCTGATAACCTAATGTGCTGTAGCGGCTAGAGTGACGGACTCAGGAGGCTTGGCTTCGAATCCGAGCTCAGCCCTGGACACTCACATGGGGGAAGTGGAGCTGGTGAAAAAGGCCGCCTTAAAATAGCTCCCTTCCCTGGAAAGCCCACAGAGGGTTCGTTCTTCCTTGACGGGAGGTAACACCAACCATTAGGCCGGCTCACTCTCCCCCGCTGAGAGCCACCCATACTGCTAACAGCCAAAATGTTGTGAGTTCGATCCTGACCAGGACTCAAAGTTGACTCAGTCTTCCATCTTTCCGAGGTCGGTAAAATGAGTGTCCAGCATGTTGGGGGCAAAATGTTGATTACCTTGTGAACCGTCCAAAAGAGTGCACTAAGCGCTATGGGGTGGTATTTAAGTGTACAGTAGATTGCAGCCATGAAATAAAAAGGCGACTGATTCTTGGGAGGCAAGCAATGTGAAACCTGGGGAGCATAGTGAAAAGTAGAGACATCACATTGAAAACAAAAATTCGCATAGTCAAAGCAGTGGTATTCCCGGTGGCAATGTATGGTTGTGAGAGCTGGACCATTAGGAAAGCTGAACGCAGAAGAATAGACGCCTTTGAGATGTGGTGCTGGAGGAGAGTTTTGAGAGTCCCCTGGACAGTGAGGAGAACAAATAGGTCAATCTTAGAAGAAATAAACCCTGACTGTTCCTTAAAAGGTCAAATAATAAAGATGAGGCTAAAGTACTTTGGACATCAAATGAGAAGAGAGGATTCACTTGAGAAAGCCTTGATGCTTGGAAAGGTCGAGGGCAAAAGAAGAAGGGGGCAGCCCAAGATGAGATGGCTAGATGGTATTGTGGAGACAATGGGCACAGAGCTGAGCGAGTTGAGGGGGATGGTGGAGGACAGGAGTGCCTGGCGGACAGCGGTCCATGGGGTCGCAAAGGGTCGGAATCGACTGTGCGACTGAACAACAACAAAAATTGCTATTGCTGTTGTCTTTCCTCCGACGTGACAATCTGGCAGAGGGTTTTTTTTTTTTCTGGCGCGAGGGCGGCTTAGTCAAATCGCCTCCCCTGCAGATGGCTTGACGCTTATGGAGAGAGAGGGGGGGTCTCTTTTTCTCGTTCGATATCCCGACACCTGCAAGCTCCCTACCAAAGCTATATGCAAGTTTAAGGCTGTGATGGTTTGCAATGCAGAGCAGCAGGGAATCCAACAGATCTTGGTGGAATTAATGCCCAAGTAAATCGGGGTCGTCTCGGATTGCTCAACTGCAATCAAGAGCCCTGGTGGCGCATTGGTTAAACTGTTGTACTGTAGCCAGACGTTGTGAGTTCGATCCTGACGGGGAACAAAGTTGACTCAGTCTTCCCTCCTTCCGAGGTCGGTAAAATGAGGATATAGCATGTGTGAGGCAAAATGCTAATTACCTTGTGAACTGTCCACATAGTGCACAAAGCGTTATGGCGCAGTATAGACAGTAAATGTAATTGCTATCAAGTGGCTAACTGGAAGGCGGCAGGTCAGCAGTTCGACACCCGAATGCTGCAGGACGGTATGAGCCAGGGCCGTAGCCAGGATTCTAGAGGGGGGCGGCGAATTTTTTCCAGGAGGGGCAACAATGTCACATTCACATATATAACATTGGCATCACGGGGTTGGGGGGGGGGGAGGCTGTTAGCTCAGGAGGGTTTTCGCCCCTCCAGGCTACGGCCCTGGTATGAGCTCTCGTCTTTGTCCCAGCTCCTGCCAACCTAGCAGTTGGAAAGCAAGAAATTGCAAGTAGATAAATAGGGGCCACTACGGTGGGAAGGTAAACAGCGTCCCGTGCGCTCCGGTGTCTAGTCATGCCTGCCACATGACCACGGAAACGTCTGCGGAAGCAGACAGCGCTGCCTCTTCGGCTAGTAAGCAGAAATGAGCACTGAACTCTAGAGTCGGATACGAGTGGCTTTCGAGCAAGGGTGACCTTTACCTTAGGGCAGGGATCTGCAAACTTGGCTCTCTAGATGTTCTTGGACTTCAATTCCCAGAAGTCCTGATCAGCAGGCGTATTGACTTAGGCTTCTGGTAATTGAAGTCCAAGAACACCTGGAGAGCCAAGTTTGCAGATCCCTGCCTTAGGGCAACCCTGACTGCAGTGAGACTTGCTCCCGAGTAGACCCGCAACAGAGATGCGCCGCCTTTAACCAGCCGCCCAGCCTTCGCACGATTCATCTGCCAGAACTTAGGGAACGGTGGCGTCCGGGCAGGAGGAGGGCTTCTATTTTGATAGGCGAGCCCGGATAGGTGGACAAGCGAGGACCTCAGATGTCATTATTTGGCAGCGGATAAAAGTCCCTGGTCTTATTAATGCAAAAGGGAGAGCTGCCATGGTTGCAGTCAGCGTTGGGTGAATGGCTGGCTTCGCCCCCGACGCCAGGTTAAAAACTTCCCTGGTGATCCCTTCTGTTGCTTACAGGTAAGGTCGCCTTTGTTCCCACCCTGCGCCGGGATCGACCTCGCGGGTAGCGTCCTGGTCTGGATTTGTAGCAACAGTGTCAACGTTGCAGTGGTCGGGGATCGCGGGGTCAGTGGTGTAAGTTTCAACAGAAACAGTCTGCTTTGCTCCAGTTTTGCCGGATGGTGACGCGCCGAACTGGGCGAGACGCGTAATTTCCGAATAAAACGTGTTCAGGATGGCGAGGCGTTGGGGCTTGGAGATGTCTGTACACGTGTGGCACGTCGGTTCTTCACGACCGGTTAAGAATGCGGATCATTAGCGAGCTAATCTGCCCAGGAATTCGGTTACCTGGCTAAGTTTGGCAGCGTGCGGGACGCGTTACGAGTTTCACGTGGGGGCGCGTAATTTTGTTGGTAGTAGGGTAGGGATCCTGTTTCTCGGATAAAAGTTTCAAAGTGACCTGCGTGTCTGATTTTAGTGCAACTTCTCTGGAATGTGCTTTGCCAGGTGGAAATGATCTAGGTCAGGGGTGCCCAAACTATGGCACATGGGCCAGATCCAGCCCCCTACGCCAATTCATCCTGCCTGTGAAGCCCTCATTGCTCCCATAGGGAAGTAAAACATACAGGTACAGTATGTTTTAATTCTGCTTGCGGGAGTGATGAGGACTTCACAGGCAGGATGAAGTGGCATTGGGGGCTGGATCCGGCCCCTGGCCCACAGTGACCAGCCCCCTGAATGATGTGACCGGCCCATGGTCCAAAAAGTTTGGGCACCCCTGATCTAGGTTTTTATTTTTGGTTTCATGTCTAGGTAAAAGGGTCCTAGTAATAAAGGGCAACTTCTGAGAAATGGCAAAAGAACAGGGACGATTTCGTTCTTCAAACCCTTCCTGATAATTTGATCTCTTTGGGGAATGTATGACCTCATGGAACCTACTTTAGGTGCTCCTAAGAAAGGAAGACTACATGCTGTACTTGCATTTAGATATATAGATATATATAGCAGACAAACAGCTGATCTGGAGCCCTGCAGGGGGGAGAGCAGCTGGTAGAAGAGATTTTCCTTCTGAAGCCATTTGGTACAGAAAGGGTTAAGCACCCGACTGCTCTGCTCAACCTTGGCCTGTCTCTAGCTTAAAAGAAAGGAAAAGCAAGCTAAACATTTTTTTTTCACATAACAACTTTTTTTTTGCACTTGAGCAGTGGCTCAAGTGGCTAAGAGCTGACTGGAAGGCGAAAGGTCAGCAGTTCGATAACTGCAGGACCGAATGAGCTCCCTTCTTTGTCCCAGCCCCTGCCAACCTAGCAGTTTGAAAGCAAGAAATTGCAAGTACATACTGTACTTAAATAGGAACCACTTTGGTGGGAAGGTAAACAGCGTTCTGTGCACTCTGGTGGCTAGTCATGCCTGCTACATGACCACGGAAACGTCTGTAGAAGCAGACCACCCTGGCTCTTCGGCTATGAAACAGATGAGCATTGAACCCTAGAGTTGGATATGATTGGCTTACCTGCCTTTACCTTATATTGCATATGAAGTTGGCCATGCAGGTAGATTTTTCCAACTATGCTTTGGTGGTACCGTTCTTTAAGAATTTGCCATACTTTCTCAATCTTTGCCCAGACTTTAGGTACAGGTAGTCAACAATTTATAATTTGTAACAGAAATTTCCTGATTTGTACAGGACTTTTTCCTTTTTTTGCCCTTGAAATTTTTCTTTGTTGCCCCTGATCCTGCACCTGTGAGGCCATTCCTGGCTGAGGGTCACCAGTAAGTCTGTGATAATAGAGGGGTGGAAAGGCCTTGTCACACCTGTGGAAACTTTCTGCTAATTAGTTAACTAAAATACTCGGTTCTTATAACATTTATCTATATGAGCTTGTAGTTTATGGACCAAAAATTGTGTGGACCTAATTGCCTCAGTAGAAGTTTGCTTTTTGTAGGCTACCCAAATCTGTGGTTCATTTTAATTTTTAAAAATCTGCTTGTGCATAGTTGCTCATTGATGTCAGTTGCTCAGGAAAACTGGACTCAGAGCCAGTAGATGTTTGAATGAATGTATATGTCCCAAGAAGACCCACTGGCTTCAGAGAGCTATTTTAAATCAGATTGCTTAAGTGTGTGGATGGCACACAAACCTTGTTCACTCCTTTATGCACGCACCTTGCAGTCTCAGCACAATCCAGAGAAAAGCAAAATTGTTTAATCTTGTTTAGTTCAGTGAAACAAAATACACTTTTTCTGTTTGGACCTTGTATTTACAGTTGTAAATAGGATTACCTGGTCTGTAAATAGGTTTAGCTGGAAGGTTAACGTATTGAAGATCTATTTTATATTGATCTTAACTGAAAGATGCGGAGACTAGCAGGGGTTATATTTTGCAGTAAATCAGGAGGGATATCTCTCAATTATTTATCAATATATTAAAATCAAGATTCAGATATTCTTCTTGATCTTTTGCAGATTCTAACCCACTGCTCTAACAAGAGACTGCCCTAATTTCTGCTTTTTAAGTAAGAGACATTCTGTGCAGTTCTATGTCATGGTAGTCTTCTTGCTGGGTGGCTTATGCTAAAAAATTAGGAGCTACTTTTTGACCCACAAAGTCTACAGGCTTATCTTGTAATGAAAGGGAATGCTAATGAGCTCCTTGCCATCTGTTTTTTAAAGTTCCACACAACATGAGAGGCCTCTGTGGAAAAACAAGAAGACACAACAGGTGTTATCAGTTTTCTCATGCAACACAGCCATTTGCAGAAACTGAGGGTCTACGTTATGTTGAGAGTTTCTAGTTGAAGACCACTGTATGCTGATTAGATCATTTAATGAGCAAGTTGTATCTTTTAGTGTTAACTATGGGTGTCATGTAATGTAAATTGGTTTATAGTGTGAGCATTGTGACTTTCAGTGGGCAAGATGCTCCAGTGGGCTAGGTACGTCACGGACAGACAGATAAATGCGAAAGAACTTCTTGCACCGAAGGACAATGAAAAGATCTTGTCAAATAAAGATCAGTTGTGGAAAAAAACAAGATCAGTTAGATGGTGTGCAGGAATACAGTGTGTTTTTAAGTGCAGGGCAAGCCTGTTTATTAATGTATTTATCCGTTAGTTCTTTTCTTACTTGATGAATTTTTAGTCATTGTCGCTTGCAATTTATTTTATTTTTATTTTTATTGTTTTCCTAAAGGAATTCTCATCATCAAGACAGCCCCTCTTTGCAGAGGCAGGGGTTCTGTTCCATCCCAGGAACCCAGCCGAGAAAGGTCACACAATTTATCGACTAATTCTTTCGAGCCACCAGCTCAAAGCCCATTTGTCACCTTCTAAAATCCAGGACAGTTTTTAAAGCTTTCCCATGAGTGTCAGTAATCTCCCATCTGTGTCCTCAATGTATCAGCCAAGCATGTTTAATTATGAGCGTCCAAAACACTTTATCCAGTCTCAAAATACATATCAAGGGAAGTCACAGCCTCCTGGACCAGAAACCTCTTCTACTACACTTCCAAGCAGAAAAACCAAGCAGTCTTCCATTCTAATCCAGCCTTGTAACCCTAGTGAGAAGAAATTTTCTTCCTCCTCATCGCTCAGCTCACCAATCTCGCTCTCCTCACCTTCATATAGCGCTTCCTTCCCTGTAACACCTGCATCTGCACAGTCTCCTGCTAGCTCAACATCTGGGCAGAGGATTTCATCCATGCATAACCAGTCCCCTGCAGCCTTCCTTTGCTCAGTTTTGCCCTCCCACTTTGAGTATAGTAGCCAAGGGCCATCCTCAGTGGAGTCAAAGTAAGTATGTTCTTTCCCTTGCATTGAACTGTGTATATGTACCACTCTTGAAATTCTCAGCAGTATTCACATTGTACCCCGTTTTATGGATATTCTGTACTCCACAAAAAGTATGGAATGCAGAGGTTAGGATTAGGAAGGCAAGTGTTTCACTGTGAGAGGTTTCTTTCACTTGGCAGTGTCTGTTTTCCAAATGTTAAAAAATGGGGGTTTCCCATAAAAGGATGGCATTTCCCAAAACTTAATATGAAGAAAAGCAAGACTGGCTTGAAAATTAAAAAAGATATGCAAACTCTCTGTACTACCAGAACCAGGCCTCAAATACACAAAATATGAATGATCCTCACGTCTTTTCCTTAAAAAGCAAGAATCTAGATAGCTTTGCAAAAGCAAAGCAATCACACTTATATACTGCCCCATAACAAGCTTAGTTCACTCTCTGGGCGGTTCACAAGTTAATTAGCATTTTGCCCCCAACATGCTGGGTATTCAAAAGCCATGTCTGTGAGGTTTTTAAGGAGTAATGGTATTTTCTTAGTCCAAGTAAAAGTCCCTTGAAGCTTTACAATTCTTGGAACATATGTTTATGTTGGGGGGGGGGGTTTAAAGGGTTAAAACTGCTCTATAATGAGAGTTAAGCTTATACTCCTAGGCTTTAGTAGGACAACTTCTCTGAGTAGCAGCAATTTAGCTGCAATTCTAAGCTGACCTACCATGTAGTTATGTTCTACATGTTGGGGAATTTATGTATATGTAAACATAGGCTTAGCACTATCTTGTAACTTAAAGCTATTAAATCCCACTAGCTTTTGTGGGGCTTACTTCTAAGTGAGTGTATTTAGTATTTTGATCTCCATGATTCTTCTCCATAGAGTAGTTTTCCCTAAAATGATGCCTTCTGAATGTTTTGGGCAACACTGCCTATCCATCCCAGCCAGTACTGTATTGGCCAGGGAATGATAGCAGTTTAGCTCACAACAATTGGAAGGCTGGATGAAGGCTGCCCAAGGGCACTCCCTGTTTTCCACTCTGTGTATCCCTCCTGTGCATGTTGACAGGGAACAGGTGGCATTATGACCCACGGATATGACTTAGCTCTTGGCAGAAAATATCTGGAGGTTTCAATAGGAGCTAAATGCTCTTGCTCAGAATATTGCCTCAGAACAAGAGAAGATATAATAGAGATTGCTTAGTGGTGGAGGGTGGGGAGGCTTTTCCCACCTCATAAAATATTTGACATGTTGAAGGAGAGCCAACATTCCTGAAACATGAGCTTGGCAACTGTTGGATTATGTGTGTCTGTTCCCTCAACAAGGGACAACTCTGTGGTATTTAGCAAAGCACAAAAATTTAACACTTCTGTCTCCTCCAAAGCTTTTCTGTTCTGCTGAGAAAAGAAGTATCATCCACATTCTGCATAATACCTGATGAGCAAAAAGAAAAAATGGCTGGAGGAATGTTTTCTAATAATACAGTATATAAAAAAAGAAAAGCTTGGAAGCTCAGTGCCATTTGTAATTCTGTTGCACATTCCTGAAATAAGCTCAACAATACACTTTAAAAATGTCATATATAGTATTAGAAGTATCTTTTAATGCTGTTCATAACAATTACCAGATTTTCTGCAGGAAATTCTAATCCACCTGAATGGTTGGGGCTGCAGTTCTAAATGCATTTACAGTAATACCTCGGATAAAGCTAAGAGTCTTGGTGTTATCCGATTTTTAGTGTTATCCGATCCATGTTAAAATCCTATGGGATGGATCGGATAACGTTAAAGCTCCATAGAGATACATTGTAACCGCTTTCGCGGTTGTTATCCATCCCATAGGACCTTAACGTGATTCGATCCAATTCTCCGCCCCAGATTACTTAACGTTATGCGATTTTAGCATTATCTGAGGTAAACATTGTCTGAGGTATTACTGTATCTGGAATCAAGTTCCATGGCAATCAGTGAGACTTAGTTGCCAGTAAACCTGTATAAGTGTTGAAAAGTAACATAAGGAAGATTCAGTGGCCGATTGGTTTATATGGATTCCTGCTGTCATCTGCTGTAAAATATGCTATATTGCAGGGGTTCTCAACCTTTTCCAGCCACAAGCCAGGTCACGCTCCATCAGACAGCTGAGTGGGCCGGACTGGTGGTTCCCCCCACCAGAAATGCTGCCGCAAAAAGCGTCCATGGCTGTTATAAATCTGAATGTGACTGTTTCTGCCGCTTCTGGTAGCAGCAGGAGCGAGGGAAGGAGGCCACACAAAATGGTGCCTTGGGTCAGATCTGGCCCACAGGCCATAGGTTGAAAACCGGTGTTTTATTATGAACAAAGACTATTGACGAATTGTCCCTGTCCAGATCCCTTACCTATGTTACCATGCAGCCTCCCACTCTTCTCCCCCAGCCTATAACTTATAAGAAGTGGGAAGGAAATGCTTCTCCAGACAAAAATGGAGAGGCATTGATGGCTAAAGAACCCACTTTCTGCCCTATCTGGCTTCTATTAAGGCCATGATGCAAACCTTGGCACTTCAGGTGTTCTTGGACTTCAATTACCAGAAGCCCAAGTCAGCACTCCTGCTGATCAGGCCTTCTGGGAACCAGACGTTCAAGAACAGCTGGAGTGTCAAGGTTCACAACCACTGTACTAAGGGCTGTGGTTGAGGCAGAAGATCTGCCTTATCAACCTTGGAGCCAACATAGTATGCCTCTGCCCTGTAAATTATTTGTCTCTTCATTTTCAAGATAGATGAGTCTTCATTTTTGATAATGGTGCTTGTTGCTCACAAGACATATTGTGGATGGATGTCTGTCTTGAGCACTCTACTTGCAGAATTGTCCCAAATCTTAGAAAGCAGAGTTGAGGCAAGGCATATGTTCAACTAGACAATAAGCACTAATTCAGTTGAGGTAATGTACTACTTTCTGGGTTCTACGGAGTATTACATGAGTATTGCAAATACAACAAACATAAAAATTTGGTTGGTTGGTTGGTTTCTCTACCCACTGGGCTGAACCAAATAGTCCATAAGAAATTACAGTAATGCTGCACTATGTACTTTTTACTTTGTATCCTTAGTTGGGAAGGGACATACCAAAAACTGAATGAACCATTAAAAGTTGTATTTTTCATGGATATTACTTTCCCCCAAGCTTTAACTATTTGTATACTAGCATTATACATAACACACTCCATAGCAATAAATAAACCGTATACAGGATTCTGCATACGGCCCTGATATTCTTCTCATAAATCAGCTGGGTGTCTTTAACCAAATTATTTTTAGTGCTGTGTCTTATGGCTTGGTCCAAATAATTTCCTTCTCTTTTCCCTTAAATTAGCAGTTACTCAAAGCCTATGTACCAAAAGCAAACCAGCAGCCCCAGACAAGCGCCGAAGACTTCTGACAGAGAGATACAAGGAACAAAAGACGCCCTCATTCAAGACTTAGAAAGGAAACTCAGATGCAAAGATACTTTTCTTCATAACGGGAACCAAGTAAGGAGATGTATGTTGTGTGCAGAATATATTTGGCAGAGGAGGACAAGCAAGTTAGTGGCCAGGTTAAATTGTTCTTGATGTGGTTTCCTTATAGGTTGCACTTTATTGAAGTGATTTTATGAGCCAAGGGTCATCTCTGAAATGAGGGTAGGGGTCACATATGATCATATGTATTTTGAAATTATTAAATGTAAATCAGGTTTATTCATCCTCTTTAGATTTATAGATTGATAGACTCCTTTTGGAATTGGGATAATTCTTCTGAATGCTGACTTCCAGATCTATTGAACTCTAGCAATATTAGGTAGTTGGGTCTAAGATGTTCCTTGAATAATTAATGCTTACTATACATATGTATAGTAATCCTTGTAAATGCCATAGTTTGATTTATAGTTGATGCCAATGCACTTCAAAATAACATTATCAAGTTTCCACTTCGAGTATCTTGGACTATCTTGGACTATGTAACAGGGGACATGTAGCTACAAATAATTCAGGGATGAGATGAGATGAAAAAAATGGATTACAACACACTCGTTAACATTGCTGTATTCCAGAAAAGTAACTTTTCTCATCTCGAGATAGAACAGGTATTTGAGTGCAAGAGGTTCCATGTTCAGTCCTTACCAAGCCTTGCTAAAGCTGTTTGTACCTCTTTTTATTTCATTTCTACTCCCATTTGGCTGCTGGACAGAGGGGCAGGGCAAACTCTGTGCTGGGGGAGGGAGGAAGCGCTCCCATTGGGCTGCTGGGCAGAGGGGTGGGATGAACTCTGTGCTGGGGTGACTGCATAGGTGCCCACAGAGTGGGCTCTGAGTGCCACAGGTTCACTATCACTGTCTTAGTATCTGTGATATGACCAAACAAGCAAAAGTAATCTGACTGCAGAACCAGACCTTGGGCATTCAATTTTCCACTGTATTCCCCAGAAATAACCAGGCCCACAATATTGGACATGCCATGAAGTCCTAGGATTCTCCCAGAAAAAAGAACTGGTAAACTACTCCTTAGTTGCCATAAGTCAGATTTGATTTCTTGGCACACAATTACTATTAAAGACTTAACAGGTTTATTACAGTGTGAGTTTTTTGGATTACTATCTTCTGTAGGAAGCAGATTGTGATCTGCAAAAGCTCCCAATGAAACAAATCTCTTTAGTCTTTAAGGTGCCATAATTCTTTTCTTTTTGTTGTACAGAACAAAACCCAGACTGATACCTCATTCATTCTGAAATAGTTTCACATTTAAAATTGTTCATTTTTAATGTTAATGGTAATAATAAATAATAATTGTGTGTTGACAATTCTAATTTATGTTGACCCTTTCCTGGGTTTTCCAGGTAGATATAATGTGGAAGTGGTTTATCATTCCCTTCTTCCAGGGATGCCTCGGGACTATCCAGTTTGCCTATGGATACACAGGCTGGCTTTTCTCCCGGCAGGCACAATAAGGAATAAAATTCCTAATTTCTGACTCTGCAGCTGGGTACCTAAACCACGGAACTATCCAGACAGCTTTAGATTAATTAATAAAGGTTCTACTGTTTGTGAGTTATTTCCTGCATATGGAAATGCCACTTCAAAAGTTTAAGGGGAATAGTGACAGATTCTGAACAGCCATTCAGTTTTTTTGGCATGTATACTTATGATTGCATTTCAAAACTAGAAGAAAGCTGAGTTAAACTATGGCTTGAAGCAGATGGCGCCCCCCCCCCAACTCTTTAAAAATATATTCACCATTATGCTCCATGTCTTCCGAAATATTTTGCTTTGACACTGGAAAATCTCAACAATAAAAGCTGTGATATCACTCATATATTTTATCAGGAAAAAATAACACATCTCATACCTGCGTTGTTCTCGATTGGTTTCCCATTGCTGAATGAGAATTCAATCCCAACCCATGCTGTTCACCTTTTCTAATTGCTTTTTTTCTCTTCCCTCTACCCTGTGTGTTAAGCGTTTAACCTACGAAGAGAGAATGGCTCGTCGATTACTTGGACCAGAGAATGCAGCATCTGTGCTTGACTCACAGAGTGAAGGAAATGCGCAAGACACACAAGTAAGTTCCTTTTTTAAAAAAAGCCACAGACCAGAAGAATTCTTCACATTTTCAGAAATTTATCTTTTTATGAAGAATAATCAGAATTGTTCTTAAAGACAATAACTAACAGATGATTTCTAAACACAGCATTTATGGCACAACAGGACTCGACAGATACAGAACAGAGGCACTATTTTGCCCAAGACAAAATTTGACTTTCCCATGCCACCACAGTTCTGCACTCCACTATGAGTGATACTAGTTCTCCATAAGAGGCATCATCTGTTGTGGCCCAGGATGGCTACATAATAAATCTGTAGCTCTGAACATCTGGCTCGATTAGGAAATATATAAAATATATTAGATAGTGTGTTTTTTACAATATATATTACTGAACAAATACAGAATTGTTCAGTCCTGTGTCTAACAATGGTTAAAATCATGAAGTTATTTTACCACAATAGTGTTTCATCACAGGGCAGTGGGATAGCTTAAGTGGGGAAGGACAGGCCATATGACATGTAACTCTATCTTCTAACATCTGGTCATTTCACCCACCCAACCCACATCTGCCACTTGGAGGGTTTCCTTCCTGCCAAAGTATCCCCTTCGCCATTCGATCAAGTGGAACATCTGTGTGGCGATATGGATCTGACCCTGATATGTGATCATAGTTGAAAAACTAGATTCAATGTTACTGTTTTAGTATGAAACTTAATTTCAGTCTCCATTCAGCCTTTGGATTTATAGCTTTTTCTGGATGACTGACATAAAAACAACATACTGGGATGTAAAGACTTTATAGGCTGCAAAACTAGTACAGTAATACCTCGGATAACGCTAAGACTTGGTTCCACAAGTCTTGGTGTTATTTGATTTTTAGTGTTATCCGATCCATGTTAAAATCCTATGGGATGGATCGGATAACGTTAAAGCTCCATGGAGATACATTGTAACCGCACAGGCTTTAGCGGTTGTTATCCATCCATCCCATAGGACCTTAACGTTATTCAATCCAATTCTCCTCCCCAGATTACTTAACGTTATGCGATTTTAGCGTTATCCAAGGTAAACGTTATCCGAGGTATTACTGTACTTGAAAATGTACTGAGCAGATCTGATACAGTACTTATATAGTATAAAACAGTGGTGGCGAACCTTTTAGAGACGGAGTGCCCAAACTCAACAGGCTGTGCCGCTGAGGGGTGGGATGAACTCTGCTGGGGAGGGGAGGAAGCACTCTCATTGGGCTGGTGGGCAGAGGGGCGGAGCAAACTCTGTGCTAGGGCAATGGTGCATGTGCCCACAGAGAGGACTATGAGTGCTCCCTCTGACACACGTGCCATAGGTTTGCCACCACTGGTATAGAACTATATCAGCAGATACTTAGAACTGTCCATACTGCACTTCCTATATTTAACTGACCTCATTCCTAAAATGATAGCGATATCACTGTGCTTGAATTATAACTTGCATCAAATTCAATTCCATCTGTTCTTCAAAATGCTAAGATCAGCCTTTTAGTTGGGGTAGAATATAAACAAATCCCAGGTGCTCATAAAACCCATTTGATTTGATAAAAAGCTATTAGAAAATGTAACTAGATGCAACCCTGTGATCCAACAAGGAAAATATTTTCCAGCTTAGGATGTGTTGACTGCCATTGCTACCCTTTTGTCAGCATGCAAAACACTTGCCAGTAGAGCATTAAAGTGACTTGACTTCTATTCCTGTTCAGCTGAAGGACAGTGTGTCCCTAGATCCCATTTCAGATATTCCAGGGGAATAATACCTTCGCCTCCAACAAAGAATATGGTGTTTGGCAAAATATTTTTTTACATTCTATAATACAAGATATTTTTGATAAGACATTAGTTTGCTTACTTTACAGTGTGTCTTGTCTCTGACTATGTCACAACTGGACACCAACATAAAGCAGTGATAACATCTCTTTTTGGCATTCTCAGCACCAGAATTTGGAAAGCACACGACTGCAAGTCCCAACAGGACAAATAAGGTAGGTGATATGCACAGGTTTATCTGCACAGTAACTTCACTGTAGTTTGATTCTATGAGATTTGATATAAACTGCAAAAACAGTTCGTGACTGAATCTCATGCTAACATTGAATGGTGGTTGGCAAGATATTAGTGGTTGAATAATTGTGAAGTACTGTGCTTAACAGTGCAATCCTGTATTTTGCTACTCATGGCCCTCATTGGTACTTCCATTTAGATGAGTAGGTATTTTAGAATAAGACACATTTCAAGACAGATGCAGTTGATTCTAGGTTGTGGAGCTTTTGGGGGGAAATCCTATTTTAGTTCACACAATTTAGTCTGACTTTCAGAGAAGACTAGGGCACACGATTTTAAGTCAAATTTTGTGATGACACAAGTAGAGAAAAAAACAAAACAAAAATGTTGTAGCACTTTAAAGACTGTTATATTTCAATGCGAGCTTTCATGGATCAAGTCCACTTCATCAGACCCACAGACTTGATCCATGAACTTGATTGGACTTGAGCCATGAAAGCTCACATTGAAATATAACAGTCTTTAAAGTGCTACAGCATGCGCGCGCACATATGTGTGTGTATATATATATCTGTGTGTGTGCACGTGCACGCGCACACACACACACACAAAGACACAACTAGAAGTTCTCTTGTCTGGAGTTTTCATGAGTTTCTTTCAAAGGAGGCCTGGATGTTAGGATCAAAAAGTACAAACAAAAATATTAATGTGCACTTACTATGCTTGGTGTATGTGAGGGGTGGTGGTGCAGAAGAGATGTTACCCACACAAAAATGTGTTAATGCCCTTTTTGATGTGCACTTGTAGGAGCAGGCCAACTTCAAGAGGGGAGAGGAATGAAGAAGGGTCAATCCAGGAGAAGTTTTTTCCACCACGCTTCGTGCAAGTCCCCGAAGACATAACAGTTGAAGAAGGACGATTCTGCAGGATTGATTTCAAGGTAACATCATAACATCCCAAGGTTTCTTTCCTACAAGCTTTATTTATCTACATTGCTTACAAATGCTGATGGTGGGATTCAATACAAAATAAAAATAATGTTTAACTTAGAATCTAAAATGCAGGCGCTTAAAACCTAAAAAGGCACAATGAAAATGCAGAAGCTATATCTCTAAAACACAGGTTCCCAACCTGTGGGTCATGACCTCCAAGGAGTTTAAAGAGTTTGGTCCCCCCCCCCCCCCCATGTTTATGCTACACTAAGCTGATGAAGGGAGTCTTGGGAGGAGGGAGCAGGAGGAGGGGCTTACAGAGACACCATCATTTTGTGTGTTGGTTTGTGTGGTAAAGCAGCTGCATTGAGAGCAAAAAAAACCCCTTTATGTTTTCTTTACTCCATTAAAATGCTTTTTTATGCAAATATAGGTACAGATTACTTGGTTATTATAAAATGGAGTCACATCTCAAAAAACAGTTGGGAAACACTGCTCTTAAATATCATAAGTTCTTAAAAGTATATCAGCATTATAGCTTTAAGTAACCTTCAACCTTAAGTATATTAAATTCAACACACACAGAAGATTCTAATCGCCCACCCGTCCAGACCAGCTTGAATTCATGGGGGAAATTCTACATCTCCCTCCTTTGCTGCCGTTACATGCTACATGATAGTACTGTATCTGAAAAAGCCAAATGCCTCACTGTTAAGTAAAAGTCACTCTTGCTCGAAAGCCAGTTGTATCCAACTCTAGGGTTCAGTGTTCATCTCTGTTTCATAGCCAAAGAGCCAGTGCTGTCCTCCTTTGCAGATGTTTCCGTGGTCATGTGCCTCACTGTTACATGCTGCTTAATATCAACATGTGCAGTGTGTTGTTGCAATGATGATGTGCAGAATCATACCACCGCTATATTTTCTAGCTGTTATTTATACCCTTATCTGCTCTTCTCCAAAGATAAGCAATTCTCTTTACAGACTCTGTTGGACCAGAGGTCTGTATTTCCAAAAAGCTCTTCTACAACAGAAATTTCCATTAGATATCATTCTCTATTATTCCAAAGTTTGGAGTAACAAAATCTGACAAACCTCCATCAAAACAACAATGTAGTTTATTTTGGCTGTTTCACCACAGTACTTAAAGAGCTGGTCAGTGCTAATTCCAACTCTTTATAAGATCAAATAATTGTACCACCAGAATATTGTGATATATTGCAACTTCCAGAAGAGTGCACTGTAAACCTTTTTCTGTTATTACACATACATTTGTATACATTGAAAGTTAAAATGGCAAAATATTTTTATTATTATTAAACAACCTTGTATAACTGGAGAGCTGGATAACTGTTTTGAAATGTAAACTTTTCCAAGTGCTTTCATTTTCAGAGCTCTATAACCCCTCTAATTATTTTAGCACTCTACACATGCATCATAGTATATTTTGACAAGGTGCCATGAGAATTTTTGATGTTTTAGCTGCAACAAGTTAATGCAGCTACTTCTTGGGAAATGTTTACTTGGAATTTTAAAAGGAGTACAAGTTATTTGTTGTATACCAGCATGTTAAAATTTATTTAACGGCAAATCTCTCTAAAACATTATCTTCTATGTTGAAATGCCATGTCACTGAAGATATACAGTATATTTATAATCTTAAACTATGAATAAGGCAAACCAAAGTGATATTTTGACTGTCAGCTTTTCTTCTTCTTGTGAATTAGTGTTCTAGTATAGGGAACAGGGGACTGCAGTGGCTCAAGTGGCTAAGATGCTGACAGGAAGGCGGGAGGTCATCAGTTCGATACCCAAACACTGCAGGACGGTATGAGCTCCCGTCTTTGTCCCAGCTCCTGCCAACCTAGCAGTTGGAAAGCATGAAATTGCAAGTAGATAAATAGGGGCAATTTTGGTGGGAAGGTAAACAGCATTTCGTGCGCTACAGTATCTAGTCATGCCTGCCACATGACGCCGGAAACGTCTGCAGAAGCAGACCACCCTGGCTCTTTGGCTATGAAACAGATGAGCATTGAACCATAGAGTCAGATACAACTGGCTCTCGAGCAAGGATGACCTTTACCTTTATAGTGAGCAGATGATCTTTCATCATATATGAACTCCCAGAAATGTCGGTTTAGAGATTCTATTTCTCAGTATTCAGGACAAGCCCCTTTCTGGCTCGTCTGAGGTTTCCCCCTCCTGTAACCAATTTTAATGTTAATGTTATGCTGGTTTTATATTTATTTTTAGATAACAAAATGGCACAGCGGTGGGCAATATTGCCAAATGTTCTTAAGGGTTTTAAAATTGTTTTTATATTGGTTTTAACTTGTTTCATTGTATGGTCAGTGAGGTGTTTGTTGGCCTATGTACACTGCCCAGAGTCCACTGGATTAGGGCGGTATACAAATCTATTAAATAAATAAATAAAATCTTTTGACTTGATTCACTTCATAGGATTGTTGTAAAGCAGGACAAACATGTAAAAGACAAAATAACAAATTAACAGTGTAAAAGGTGTGGGTGAAGGCACATCTTTAGACATAGGTGATAGTACCACTTTTGTGCTGATGCTGTTTCTACACATCTGCTCTCTTTCCCTTGCAGGTCAGCGGGTTGCCAACTCCAGATGTGGCATGGTACCTCAATGGAAGGCTGGTTCACCCAGACGAATTTCATAAAATGATTGTATCTGAAAAAGGATTCCACTCATTCATTTTTGAAGTTGTCCGGATTTATGATGCTGGAACCTGGGAATGTGTGGCATATAACCGTGCTGGAGAAGCTTCCTTTACAGTAAAACTAGACGTCATTGGTATGACAGAGCTTTGTCTGTGGAAACTATCCCCCCCCCCCCCAACAGCCTGTTTTACCATTATACTGTACAGTACTTCCTTGTATATTTTCTAGCAGGGGCAGTCTGCGAAGCTGCCTTTAGTTCAGGATGTCAGATATAAATTATCAAGGCTTACTCCTACTGAGAATGTTTGATATTGTAAATGGAATTTCCAAATGCTGCCCAAGGTGATGAATTTTAATTCCACTTAAAGTAGGAGACATTATAAGCTACAAAGTTCATGTATTGAAAGATAACTTTGTCTACCTGGAAAAGGGCCTCCCTTCACTTTACTGTATGGTATAGCTCCAATGTGCAGTAAAAAAAGATTCTCTTATCTCCCTTCACTTTTATTATCTCATGTTTTTATATATCCTCTTCCCCATTTTTGCTTTTTAAAGTTGCTTCATTGTTCTCTATTTTTTCCCCTCATTAAAATTTCTAGCCCAAGAACATCGGAAAGCCCCAATTTTTATCTTCAAACCTCAAAGCACAAAAGTCTACGAAGGGGATTCAGCTAGACTTGAATGCCAGTTGTCTGCAGTTCCTCCACCAAAGATTTATTGGAAAAGAAATAACGAAATGGTACAATTCAATACAGACCGAATCAGGTGGGTGTCTCTCTGATAAGCTTGCTCACAGCTTTCCAAGAATCAAACTCTATTGACCAGGTTTAAGGTCAAAAACACTATTCTGAAATTGTTTATTTGCTGGCTGTTGTTCAGTCGCACAGTCGACTGACCCTTTGCAACACCTTGGACCACTGCACACCAGGCTCCTCTGCCATCCTCGGTAGCCCACCCAGATCTATGGCTACAATGCCATCTAGCCATCTCATCCTCTGCCGCCCCTTCCCTTTTTGCCTTTGATCTTTCCAAGCTTCAGGGCCTTCTCAAGTGAGTCCTTTCTTCTCATTTGGTGGCCATAGTAGTTGAACTTCAGCTTCAGTATTTGTCCTTCCAAGGAGCAGTCATGGTTGATTACCTTCAATATTGACTGATTTGTTCTCCTTGCAGCCCAGGGGACTCTCAAGGGTCTCCTCCAGCACCACAGTTGAAAGGCATCTATTCTTCTGTGCTAGCCTTCCTTATGGTCGAGTTCTCACAGCCATATATTACTACTGGGAAGACCATTTCTTTAACTATGCAGGCTTTTGTTGGCTACACTCAAGGGAAAGGAAGAATTGTCTATGCATAAAGAGCACCTTCCTTTATATTCCCCTTCATTGCCAGTCATCTAGCCAACATGTCGTGTCCTAGTTCAATTTGCCTGCTAGTTGAGGTTTGGAAAAGACAGCTAGAGCTTCCTTTGTGGTGGGGCTGCCATTCTTCTGGGGTAGCTTAGTGCCTTTTTTTGGTGTCTTTTTATAATGTGACACACTTCAGGGGCACTCTAGAGGTAGTTGATAGCTATTAATCTCTACTGTAATATGCATTGAGTGCCTTATAAAGAAAGGCCAGGTGGGATGCTTTAAATACAAATAAATTGCAAGAATGATTACATCCATTACTATCATTCCCTAAACTTTGTTTTTTTGGACTTCAATTCCCAGAAGCCTAAGTCAATTCCCCAAAGCAATGATCAGCCAATATACTGACTTGGGCTTCTGGGAATCAAAGTCCACCAGTGTTCCGTGGAACATAGTTTAGGAAATGCTGCCTCTTAGTTCAAAAACTATGTCTTAGCTGCAAAGATCTAGATCAGGCAGTTTGGAGTCTAAAGCAAAATAGTTAATTCAAGGTGACTGGTTTACGGTATAGAGCTGTGATGGCGAACCTTGGCACTCCAGCTGTTCTTGGACTTCAGTTCCCAGAAGCCCAAGTCCCTGTGAATCCACATGAATGGGTTTACTGCATATGAATGAGTACTGCATATGAATGAGTCCCATTCATGTGAATTCACAGGGACTAGGGCTTCTGGGAATTGAAGTGCAAGAACAGCTGGAGTCCCAAGGTTCACCATCACTGGTATAGAGTAAGGCCCAATGAAGATTTAGTGAGTCACTTCCTCCTTAAGTTCCACTGATTCAGCAGCCCTACTGTAGATGTGACTAACTACTTGATATCAGTCAGAAGGGTCCTTAAGCTCCAATAAAGTAGAATAAATATATTTCGGTTCGAAACATCTGACAATACAGTACTTAGCAAGAATGATCTGTACAAAGGAATGTGGTTGTTGTTGTTGTATTAAGATGAGAAATTACCTTTTCCCCCTTCCTCTCCTAGTATGTTCCATGACACCTCTGGGAAGGTTTGCTTGCTGATCCACAATGTAAATAAAAAAGATGCTGGTTGGTACACTGTATCTGCAGTCAATGAAGCAGGAGTAGCAACGTGCCATGCCAGACTGGATGTGGCTAGTAAGTGATGCTTTTATTCCTTTCTGATATGTTATTTTGGTTTTGCTTTATTTATTTATTTTGTCTACCTGGATTTATATTGCCGCCCACTCGCAAGCGACTCTGGGCAGCTCACAAATATCAAACACTACCCAAACATAAAATCACAAAACCCTTAAAACTTTAAAAGCCATTAAAAACTGCTAAAAGTACCCTCCCCACTCCCACTAATTACAGTTATACCTAAAAGTGTGAACGGCCTTCATTATATAAGCCAGTGAGGGGGGGGGCTACCACATCACCAGTGCCCTACATCTGCTTTGCCAGCCAGGTTTTTAGCTCTTTCCTGAAGGGCAATAGCTCTGTCTGGAGATGCAGCTCGGTCGGCAGGAGGTTCCACAGGGCCAGAGCAGATGCTAAAAAGTCCCTCCTTCTAGTGCTAGAGAGACATGCCTCTCTAGCTGATAGCACCTTTAAGGAGCCCCTCCGGTCTGCTATGGTGGGATGGGCAGATGTCCTTGGGGTGATGCAGTCTCTTAAGTATGCTGGATCACTACCATGTAGGGCTTTGAAGGTAATCACCAGCACCTTGAATAACACCCAGAGACACACCAATGCAGCTCCTGCAACAGGGGTGAGGCATGGGCATAAAGTTCACACCATCACCACACAGGCAGCCGCATTTTGGACCAGCTGCAGCCTCTGAATGGTGATCAAGGACAGCTCCATGTAGAGTGCATTGCAGTAATCTAGTCTAGAGGTGACCAGAGCATGTGTGACCATAAGCAAGGAGTCCCGGTCCAGGAGTGGGCGTAATTGGCGGATAACACGAAGTTGTGCAAAAGCCCTCCTGACCACAACCGCCACCTGCTCCTCGAGCAGGACTCATGAGTCCAGGAGGACCCCCAAATCACACATCGGGTCTGTCTGAGGCAAAAGAGCCTCATTTAGATGCAGTGCAAATAACAGCCCTGCATAGTTGGATGGCCATTGAAATCAGTAGGCCTGGAGGTGTCTGCATAGGATTGGGCCATACATGTGTAAAACAAGTGATGTATGCCTACATTTAAAAAGCAAGATCTACTGAAACTCCTGGTTGCACCTTGTGGGCTGCAAATTGTTTTGTCCTCTGATGTTGCAACCTGAAATTGGGGTTTTTCTTATGACTGTACTATAGCTTCCACCACATTATAAAAAAACACCTGTAGTCTGTAATGTTTCTATTCCTTTTTCTAATTATTTCTTTCAGCTCATACATACAAGCCAGTTCCCAATCCAAAGCCGCTGAAAGTTAGACCAACTTTTAGCAAATACCTGGCACTCAACGGTAAAGGTCTGAATGTCAAACAAGCTTTCTATCCTGATGAAGGGGAGTTTCAACGATTGGCAGCCCAGTCCGGACTTTATGAAAGTGATGAACTTTAACTGACAATAAAGAAAACAGCAGTTGCTCTTGCAACTCACTTACAAGCAGCACATAGACGCAATCAAGTGGTTTGTTGCACTGATTAGCAAACATGACTAATATATTTTTATTTATAATTTTTTGCTGTTATTTCCTGTTGTTGTGATTTTACTAAGTTCAGTTTTTATGAATGTGTGTGGCTGTAGCAGAAGGAAAAATAAAATACCGTACTTTTCATTGTAAAGGTCATAAGACTAGAGATCATCTAGATTCAGTCACCAGGCTTCGGTTTGTACTTTTTTGTTCTTATCAATCCCCATATTACAATTTCTGGAAGCTTACTACTAAACATAAACACGAGTGTTTTTAATGGAACTGTTATACCCAATGCAAATAAAGTTTTAAATACAAGATTTGCCATTGGTTATATGTTTAGAATACAAATACAGTATGTGACCAAAAAAATCTGGTTTTAATATACGTACTGCTGAATATTCTCTTTCTATTGAAGAAGTTCTCAAAACTGTATCACAAAGGGCTTCTTTGAATAAACAAAATTTCACTTGCATTTTAAGATTAGGGCAGGGACAGATTTCATTTTGTTCATTACTCTTTATATCTTGCTCTGTAGTCCCAACTACTGTCAGGGAGGTTCACAAAACCACTCTGAAGCACCAGTGTGTGTGAAAACCTTTCCTCAAGTCACAATGGAGTAGTATAAACCAGCATATCACTTTCTGTGTGAAAAATAGCAGTGTTAGAATTTGTACTAATGATATTTTGAAAGACTGTTATTCTTTCAAAAAAGAGGAGAGTGCTATGACTAGGCCCTGTTTTTTTAAATTAACCAAGTAATTTTACTGCAAGATAATTCAGAGATTTCTCATAGCATCAGAAATATTTAATGCTGCTTAAGGCAGTCATTTGTTGTTGTCATGTTCTCTACATGCAGCTGCCTTTAACTTGATACAAAATACAGCAGCTAGAAGGCCTCTCGGATCTAGACAGATCATATGACACCTATTCTGAATTACTTATATTGGCTGACAGTCCATATCAGGGTCCAATAAAAGGTACTTGTTTTGACCTTTAGTCTCAAATGATTTGAGACCATGTTATCTGAAAGCTCATACTTGTATGAGCAGAACTACAATTAGGATTAGAGTCCCTGCTCTGTGGCCTGTTAACCACAAGGCTGTTGGATGCTAGTAATATGGGTTTCTAGGTGGTGACCCTATGCCTCTGGAATTTCCTCCTCAGCAAAACGTGTAGATTTTTAATATACTGTACAGTATGTCTTTAAACATTATCTCATGTTTTATCTTGTAATACTTCTGAGGGCAAGGGCACCCTGAAAAATAAGTTACAGTATTTTCAATGATAATCTTGTTCTTAGACTTTAACATTTATCAAGCCTAGCCAGCATGGCACCTGGTCAAAGATGATGGGTCATGTTATCCAATCTCCAGAGAGTTTCCTGTCTATTTAAAAAAACTAGTCATTAATTTTATTACATCGTAGCTTCGCGAATTAGCCTCCATTCTGATATTTGCAACAATAATGGTCATAATTTCTATGTATGTACTAGAGGGGCTTCTATAAAGAGCAAGGGCTACCTGTATATTTATTTTAGTCTCTAGACGGAAAAATCTACAACTGATGCTAGACATGCTATGGCAACTGAGGTAACAAGTCACCCACAAAAGGGGAAGTTGTTTCAAGCAGTATCTGCATAAGAAAGGCAGAGGGAAAAAGTTCCAGAAAAACTGAAAAATGCCTAACAGCCTTATTCTAATGCTCAGAAATATTAATCAAGAAAAATCTACAGATAGTAGTCGAGATGTAAGAAGAAAATGTCTGGATGATATTATGGACTTTCTAGCTCTCAGCACTTGCTCAAGCTTTTCAAGAACCCTGCTAAGTTCTCATTATACCACATATTTTACTGCAATTGATGCTTTGATAGAGATTATAGTTGTTGTTGTTCAGTCGCAGAGTCGATTCCGACCCTCTGCGACCCCATGGACCGCTGTCCGCCAGGCACTCCTGTCCTCCACCATCCCCCTCAACTCGCTCAGCTCTGTGCCCATTGTCGCTACAATACCATCTAGCCATCTCATCTTGGGCCGGCCCCTTCCTCTTTTGCCCTCGACCTTTCCAAGCATTAAGGCTTTCTCAAGTGAATCCTCTCTTCTCATCTGATGTCCAAAGTACTTTAGCTTCATCTTCACTATTTGACCTTCTAAGGAGCAGTCAGGGTTGATTTCTTCTAAGATTGACCTATTTGTTCTCCTTGCTGTCCAGGGGACTTTCAAAACTCTCCTCCAACACCACATCTCAAAGGTGTCGATTCTTCTGCGCTCAGCTTTCCTAATGGTCCAGCTCTCACAACCATACATTGCCACAGGGAATACCACTGCTTTGACTATGCGAATTTTTGTTTGCAATGTGATGTCTCTACTTTTCACTATGATTATAGTATCGCCACAAAAATGTCTGAACAGGTAGGTATGTTAGTCTGTTTCAGCAAAAACAATAGCCTTCTTATGTACTATCAAGTCATCTCTGACATGGCGTCCGTATGAACGAGCAATCTCCAAAATGTCCTTTTAAGACTGTTATTTCCTTTAGGGCAGGGGTTCCCAAACTTCATGCCGTGGGCCAGTGATGTGGTTGAGCAGACCAGTTATGTGGTTCCTCCTGCCATAGACACTGCCATTAAACGCGTCCACAGCTGTCGTAGACACGCTTATGACAGTTGTGGGTGCATTTACAGCAGTGTTTACAGCAGCCGCAGGCGTGTTTACGCATGCATGGGTGTGTTTTGTGGTTGCAGTAAACATCCACTTCCAGTAGCGGCAAACCACATGAAATGGTGCCACAGGCCATAGTTTAGCCACCTCTGCTTTAGGGACTCAATCCATCTTGCCTTTATCTTTTTCCAGCACAAGTACCTTGTCCACTTCATGATTGTTTCTAATTCCTTTATTGTTACCTCTCCAAGTCTCAGTTTTCTCATTTTTTTGCTGTAGCATCCATTTGGATTTATGATTGAACCAGGGTATACAAAGTCTTTCACATCAGAGTAAACAAAAAGACAAAAAAGTGGCACTTTAAAGACTAACTGCAGTATTTTAATGTTTGCTTTCGTGGATTGAGTCCACTTTTGTCAGACATAAGAGTGAGACTTCATGGCATCAATTTTTACACATCAGGTACACAGGTACAGAATGGTTGATTAGCATAGCAGGTAAGTATACAAATCAATGTCACTTTTTACACCTGGTAATAGCAGGAGAACTCTGGTTGTTATTCAGATTAGTTGTGGCGTTTCACCCGGAAAGTCAAAAGATCGACCTGAAGATCAATGTCAAAAATGAAATGTATTCAAAGTGCCTCCACAAATGCCATAGAAATGAGATGTGGAAATAAGATATGGTAGTTGATTCATATGTATACCTTGGGCAAGGTATAATCTAACAAAAGAAATTTCGAAAAGGCGGCAAGCAGCATAGGCAGCTTTTTAAAGCATAAAGGATGTGCTTAATGAAGCAAAAATGAGAAAATTATGAGCTGAACTTGTCATCACCAGCATTATGCCTGCTTTATTATACACCAGTGAAACATGGGCACCTACAAAGGCTAACACCAAAACCAATGTAACACAAAGAGCAGTCAAGTGAAGTGTGCTAACCATACCATGGGTTGATTGAATATCAAATGAAGAACTGTGTATAAGATCAGGTGCAAAACAAGCATCAACGTTGATTGAGTTTGCAAGACATTGGTGGGCTGGGCATGTGTGCTGCTTCAGAAATAGCAGGTGAACAAAAGCTATCACAGAATGGATACCACTTAACATAAAGTGACTACTAGGAAGGCCAGCAACCAGATGGGAAGACCAGTGCAGGGCAAATTTCCCCAGGCCCTGGATGAGACTGGCATGGGATCGGAAACAGTGGAAGATGATGCTTCAATCTGCCATGTCAACCTGACATGTGAAACACGGATCAACCAAATAACAAACCAAGTAAGCAAGTCAATGACAAACCTATTAAGGTCATTGAATATTAGAGCCAACCACCTTCTCAGCCTCATAGGCTTTTTGTGAGGATACGAAACCATGGCGGTAGCCAGGATTCTATATTGGGGGAGGTTTCGGGGGAGGACAAAAATTTCAGGAGGGGCAACAATGTCACACTCACATAACATTGGCAACACGGGGTGGGTTGGGGGGGGGGCAGGCTGTTAGCTTAGGTGGGTTTTTGCCCCCTAGGGGCCCCCTTGCTATGGCCCTGTATGAAACCATGCTCATTACCCTTTTGAAGGACTGGTGAGAAGGGAAATGTTTCTAGTGCCATTTAACCCCATCACCAAGAAACAGAGCAGGTCAGGGTAGCACCTCACTAGAAATAATTTTGGAAAATCCAGCAGTTTTTGTGAGGGTGAGATTTCTCACTTGTGCACCTCCACTTAGTAAAGCTGCAAATTACAAACAGCCCCCATCCAACTCAGTGAGGCCTACTTGTGGGTAAATATGCTCAGACTAGGGATTCAAATAAACCAAGATGGGGGGGGGGGAGGCCCTGATAGTCTCACCAATAATTCCCACAAATGAGAGCCAGTATAGCGTGGTAGACACGTTGAAAGGATTATAGTTTAGAAGACCTGGGTTCAAATCCTCCTTCGGTCATAGAGGCTCACTGGGGTGGGAACCAAAAAGGTAAAACCTGTGTCAACAGCTCAGCTTCCCTCGAAAACCCTATCAGAGTTGCCATAAAGAAGCGCCTAACTTTCACAAAAATTGACATTTTTGAAGTGGTAGCCCTGTTAGTCTGTGCAAGCATAACGAAGAGTAAACATAACATTATGGCACCTTAAAGACCAACTATTATAATGTTAACTTTCATGGAGCGTGTCTGACGAAGTGGACTTGATCCAAGAAAGCTAACATTAAAATGCAGCAGTTAAGTTTTCAAGGTGCCACAACATTTTTGTCTTTTTGTTTTGTTTACTCCCTGATGTCTCCACAAAACTTAAGTGTCTTTTTTTGGTGATATGCTTTTTATTTAATTTTAAAAAACACATAAAAAGAATGCACATAAAATAAAAGCAAAACAATAGGGGGGGGGAACCTAACAATTTTTAGCTTATTGCAAAATTTGCATTAATTATTCATCCTTGTTTATACTGCAAAAACAACAACATGTACAGTATAACAATTGACAAGTGCACCCTCCATCCTGGGGATCTTTTCTTCCACGTGTATCTTAATTCTCTATTTAAAAAAAACAAACTCTTAAGTGTCTTGAGTAACGAGTTACACAATTCGAATGTATGACACACCCTGCATATACCGTTATCCTGTTTCTAAGGAACGCCGTTCAGGGGTGGGGGGGGGGCAAAGGGGTTCTGGAGGGGGGGCGATGCCCTGGCTGTGTAGAACCGTGAACGCATCCTGAGTGGGACCCTCCTTCCTTCCTTCCTCCTCTTCCTCCTCCTCTTTCCTTCGCCCGCCATAGGGGCTCGCAGTGTTCGTTATTGGAACGATAACTGGGGTGGGAACGGCGGGGGTGGGCGCACCCTTGGGACGACGCGCAGCCGATTAGTCCCCCCCCCTTTCCGTGCCTTGCCATGGCGGAGGCAAAGAGTGACCCCAAGGTGCTGGAGCGGCGAGGTAGTTTCGGTGGGTATGCCTTCCCGGGACCCTGGCTCCGGTTTGCCGGGCTCCCCTGGTCTCTGTCACCTCCAGCCCCTGGGTGTCCTGGGCCCCCCCGCGCTTCCTTTCGGGGCTGGCACCCCCCCACTACCCCCCTAGTCGCCCCCTGTTCTCTCTCCCCAGCCACCACTTAAAAGAGCGAGCGGGATACTCTCTCCCCAACTAGGCACACCTTTCCGTGGGATGGGGGGGGGGGGACGCAAGTGGAGCATCGTCATAAGAAAGACCCGTGGGTACTCAAAGGACACTCATTCTGCTCATATACCACCATGGTCAGTCACTGGTGTCAAGGCACAACCTGAGAAAATAATTATGTTTGACACAAGTCTGTTTTTAGTGTACCCATTTCTCAGTGCTAGGATTAATTCTCCCAGTCTGGGCCAGGTTGTCTTGTGGTGGGATGTCAAAAATTTTACTACCCCACCGTGATGTCATCACAGTGTGGGTGGAGCTAATATCATGACATCATGATGTGGGCTGGGCCAAAGGAAAAAATACAAAAAAAAAATATAAGCACACACACACACCTCAAGACTTTACTTAAAAACCCAAGCCAGGCCTTTTAAGGAACTGTGGTAGTACGTCAATATAGGTAAAGGTATTAAATACACATTAAAATACACACAGACACACCACATCCAAAGGTGAGTCACTTACCGTGGGGAGCAGGCTATAGGGAGCTTCAGGCTAGCAGCTTCTCTTCCTCCTCCCAGCTTGGGAGGACAGCAAGGAGGCCATGCATACGTGCTAAGCACTGTAGGCATACATCCACACTAACTGCTTAGTGCGCATGCACAGTGAAAAGGTAAGCCCCGAAGGTGGTTCCCCCAAAAAAGCTGGTACCGGTTCTCCGGAACACTGAGAAAAGTTACTACCGGTTCTGGAGAACTGGTGAGAACCTGTTACATCCCATCACTGGTAATAGAGTAGTAGACCATACTGCCAGCAATTGATCATCAGGCGGTGATGTACAATTCTTCTCTGCAAAACTTAAGATCACCCTGAAGTGGTGTGTGTGTGCAAGTGTATATATAGTTTTTTACCAGGTTTCACAGTACAGTATTAGGCAACCATCTGTTTCCATTTTTTTTTAGAATCCCAAGAGGGAAAAAATCTGGTCAGGTTCTCCTGCTATGGTAATAGAGTAGACCATACTGCCAGTGACTCAATGTGCTGTTCATCAGGCAGTGGTTAACTAACCTGACAATCTTGTGGACTAACAGCCTTGAGTGCCAAAATCCACAAGGAAGGGTGATGGTCCCAAGTGGATTAAATAATCTCACTTAGAATCCATCTTGATGGAGGGCAGCAGCTTCATCAAGACTGGCCTGGGGCTGATGAGGACATTATGTGCCAAAAGGGCTCAGGATCAGAAAGTGAGTCGTGAAACTGGATGGTGGTGGGCATCAGCAGGTTTGCACCAGTTTGCCAGAACCGTTAGCAGAAATTCT
The DNA here is from genome assembly GCA_030440675.1 of Furcifer pardalis. Lineage (NCBI taxonomy): Eukaryota > Metazoa > Chordata > Lepidosauria > Squamata > Chamaeleonidae > Furcifer > Furcifer pardalis. The sequence goes on from CP126893.1 coordinate 90,799,066, forward strand.
GGCTAGCCCCACCCATCTAAATTTAGAAATAAAGTAGTCCTGATTCGGGTGCAATGCAGGGCTTCCCCCTGGCCACGCCTACCATACCACACCCACAGTGTGGTAGTAAACATTTTTGAGCCCATCACTGGAACTGGCTCAGTAATACGGGTGTCACACTCTGATGCGGAAGGTAAATGGAAGGCTACTGCGTTATATTGTTCCCAGGATTGCCATGATAGCAGCCAATATTCAGAACTGGATATGGCACTTAAAGAATAAGAAATATTAATTCTGAGTCCCCATCTAAGTGTGATGTAACATACTTTTGGAAGATGAGTGAAATAGCCATCTTCAATATTTCCAAATACAATAGGAGCAAGATGCATACCAGTTATGTGAGGCACATCACTGGCTGGGCTCCAAAGCTTTTATGTTATCCACCTGTTCACAAATACTGTATTTATTTTGCTAGCATACATTTTCATTTTATCTTCAGCAGTACAAAATATATAGCTGTAGAAGATGTAGGAAGGAAAGACCCAAAGTAAACCCTCAAAACACAAATAATTGCCCTGTCTATCCTGCAAATATATATCTTGTACACTCACCAATGGTCCCTGATTTACAGGCGTTAAGAAGCCACGAACCACCCTCCCCTTACCCCAATGGCTGTCTCTCCCCTCTGTGCACCTTTTCTGCTTTTCTAATTTCATCCTTATAATCATTCAGCGTATACAAAGAAGAAACTCCCAGAACCTCCAGCATGCATCCAAATTAACCAACACAAAAACAATTTGCCATAGTTTAAAACATGTACATTGCTGAACGTAACCTGTTGAAATCTTGAAGGTGATGTTCTACAGAACACTGTAAACAAAAAATAATTAGGGTGCACTTGAGGATTCCCAAAGTAAATTTCATGTATGCTATCCCTAGATTTCAAGTAACAGCTCCCCATATGTACCCTGCACATTTGGTACAAATTGATATATTTATGGCAAAAAAAGTGGGGTGTCCTGATTGCTATAAAAATAAATTTCATGTCCATGGAGCAAATAGGTCAAATCAGGCCATCCCATAGATACCCTCTGAAGGGGATGAAAATCTGTCCAGTTGTTTAGAAGAAACTTAAGTGGGAATCACTGAAGATTAATTTCATGTGTGCCAAATACAGTACCTTATTTTTAGAAGTCTGACAATCTCAACCTACTCCAGATTTTGTGACAACCTATCCAGCTGTTTTCCTGTGATATAACAAATGGGCAAACAGAACAACACTTTTACTTGTATAACTATAAATACAATACCATTTGCTATCTAACATTTGTATGACAGCAAAAAAAGATGGTTATGTTGGAGTTTCCAACAGTGGACAGCCAAAGTTTCTTCAAGTTCACAAGCATGGTACATAGATAATAGCCCTCCTATTGTTTTTACCCTGTACAGTATTGGGTATTCAGTGATTGACATGAGCTGAACCTTAGCTCCACCTATTTAGCTTCCAAAATTTAATTCATTTGATTAGTCAGTTTGAAATGAGATGTCTGAGGAAGACTAGGGATAAAATCAGCAATGAGATTATAAGGGGAAGAATTAGAATAGAATCCAATCTTAAACTACATACAGAGAAAACAAATAAAGTGGTTTGCCCATTTGGAGAGAATGTCTTGGAATGCCATACCATACAAAATTTATGTGGAAAGAGGAGAAGGACAAAGACCATGAGGCAGACTTGGAGGAAGGTGGAGAGATAACATCAAAAAAAACATTACAAGAACACCAAATAATGCCAGTGGAGGCTGCGAGGAGTGCTAGAGCAAGAATTTTGTATCTCCCTTGACACCCAAAACAGTAAAAGAGGAAACAAAGAAGAGATGATTTAATTCATGAACACTTTGAAAAAATTGTCTAATCTAGTGGTTATACTTCTTTGTCCGTGACTGCTGTGAAATAAGATGTCTCCTAATTTAGTACAGACAGAAATTGCATTTTTAATTTATGTTTTTATTTTTAAAACTGGATTTGGATTTTTTTCTTTCAGAACAGAGAAACATACGTACTTTTATTTGGTTGTATATGATAATTTCTGTATTTTTAGTTATCTTCTCACGTTCCCTTTTTTATTCACCTGAAAATTTCACTTATAGGTAGTATGAGACCTCGAATGTCTCCTAGTAGAGAGCTAGAAATGAAAACAACCCTTCAAGAGCTATTGATCTACATAATTTTCCTAACAGATCTGTGTATATGTAAGTCCATGACAAATGAGATAATTTATAATTGATTGTTTATGTAAATGGCATTTTATAAGATACAAAGAACTATATCTCATGCAGCATATGGGAATTCATATCTGCCAACGGTTATAAAAATACATACAGTAATACCTCATATAACATTAGTATCGAATAACACGAAAACCGCATAACATCAAGGAATCTGGGGGGAAGAATTGCATCAGATAACATTAAGATCCTATGGGATGCTTCAGATAACAACCGCGAAAGCCTGTGTGGTTACAATGTATCTCTATGGATCCCATAGAGGATCAGATAACACTAAAAATCATATAACACGAAGACTTGTGGAACCAGGTTTTAGTGTTATATGAGGTTTTACTGTACATGGTTTTGCTGATTTTGTAATTGCACTAGCATAGGAGCAGCCACTGAAAAAGACCCTCTTTCAAGTCCTCAGCAGATGAGCCTATAATAATGGTTGGACTGAATGAAGATCTTACAGTGTAATTGGGAGGATCATACAGAAAGATCTTTCACAGAGCCTAGACCAGTGGTTCCCAAAGGGCGACCCACAATTCCAGAAGCCTAAGTCAGTGCATTGGCTGATCAGTGCTTTGAGGAATTGACTTAGGCTTCTGGGCATTGAAGTCCAAAAACCAAAGGTAAGGAAACACTGGCCTAGACCCAAGCCATCTTATAGGTCATAACCAACACTTTGAAATAGGGGATGGGCTGGTAGTTGTAGAACTAAAATACGGGTATCAGCAAGTTAATTAGAGTAATTTAAGCAGGATGTAAATAGGGCATGTATCACTATAGCCAAATGATAATTTCTAAGTGATATTGAATGTATTTCATATTTTGAAGAAGTAGGTGTTAGTCTGTGTTAGTGTATCAGACAAAACAACACCCAATGCCAAAAAATTATGACATAAATTCAAAATCATGCCTTTTTCTTATAGAAATGGTGTGTTCTTTGTTAATTGAGATTTATTTTTGTAACTTTGCATTGTTAGAGTTTTATATTTTCTACACAGCTGAAACGATAGTTGCCTGTTTGTTCCTCTGACATTTGACTTGGTCTATTATAAAACTCAAAGAATTTTTATTCTGGGCTCCTATTAATAAACATGGCAGGTGTGTTTGCTAATCTGAATAGTCTTTCCATTTTACTTCATCACACAGGAACTCTCCCTGCTTTGTTTCATTTTAGTGACATTTGGCATGGTGAGCACAGATATGTACTACCTAAACAAAGTTATGTCAAGTCTTTTTCTGGATACTCCTCTCTCAGATACAGATAGCAATGACTTCACAACCATGAGCAGCATTGTTCACTTTTGGAAGGTAACATTTTTATTGTGTATTTTACTGCTCTGGGACCTAAAATTGTAATTCTGTGTTGATGGCCACTTTTGTAAACCAGACAAAATTTGAAAAAGGCCATATAGTCCCCCAAAAAATCCAAATGCAAGAGAAGGTAATACGTACCTTTATTAGACCACTAAACTATCTGTTTGATTTAGTGGTCTTCTAGAGGTATAACCTGCTCTTGCACTTCTATAAACCAGTGACTTGCTGCTCTTATTCAAACAACGTATCAAGAAAATATGCCTTTGTCATAAACCTCCAGTGTTTCAAATTTCTTTTTTTAAAAGGCATGTTTTATAATGTTCACATAGCAGAATATCACTGCTGTGCACATAGGCAAATGTTGCTGAGCAGATGGAGTTTTCTGCTCTCAGTTTTCTGCTCTTCTTCCTCACTCCACCAGTGTTGGAAAGAAGGTCTACTCCTTGTATGAAACCCTTTTACACACCTTGTTGGCATCTAGTATGCATGCAAGCCTACTTCTATGCAGAGGTAAATGCTCATGTGCATGCTGTTTCCATAACCCATTTCAGTAGGCTCTTTCAAGTCATTCATTTAAGATAAAGGTGAGTGCAAAACCCTGCCTGGATTGCTAGAAGGGATAAGGTTGGTCTATTTCAGTGATGCGAACCTTGGCACTTCAGGTGTTCTTGGACTTCAATTACAAGAAGTCCAAGTCAGCACTCCTGCTGATCAGGGCTTCTGGGAATTGAAGTTCATTAACATCTGGAGTGCCAAGGTTTGCCATCAATGGTCTATTTGATTGCTATTATTCTTGAAATAGTAGCAATCAATCAAGAGCAGCAGTCCTGTAAGAAAGATGTCATTCCTAACTAAATTAGCTATATGTGTCCAGTAAGAGGTGTTCAAAATTTAAACCTACTTTATGCACAGCTGCCACATTATGAAGTGTTTGTTAGTAATTTTCACTTGCGGGCCATCACCCGTAAATTGGTGCTGAGATGACTTTGGCAGAGGTTTCTAGAAGAAACTACTACACCCTCACAACTTGAAGTTTATTATAGATAACAAAAGGATTGTGACCACAAGCAAACCACTCTATTTCATCTGAAGAGACTGTACATGATATACAAAGATGCATGTAAAGAGGTCTCCTGTTATTTCATAATGAGAAATTTAAGAAAAGAGGATGTGATTGCAGTTGTATGACTTCAGCCAACAATTCATGTTCTTAAGGTTGCAGTCCTATACACATGCCTGGTAGAAGACCTCCTGAACTCAGTGGTTAACATTCAGTAGTACGGTAAGTTTCAGCTAGAATAGTTCCATTGAATCAGTGGAACTTACAGAAGAGTTGACTCACCATATCTCCTCTAATTCAGCAGATCTACTGTAGTTGTAATTTACTACTAAATTTCAGCCAATAAAATTATTACGCAAACATGCACAAGATTGTACTGCAAGTGGAATTTGTGATTTTATTACAGTTAAGACTCAAGTAAGTATAACTCCTTTTCTAAGTGAATTCACAGATTTTATTACAGAATCCCAGAAAAAATATATAAGATAAAGCAAACAAAGCCTTTGTACCTGTTTGGCTTAACCACAAAATGTATAATCATTATAGATGCCAAGTAAAAGTTATAAAATGTAGTTGGTTTTATTTTATAAAGCATTCATTTCTGCTTATCTCATGTAATGCAGTTTCTGGAGGGACCACTTCTGGATGGTCTTTTCTGGAACACATGGTACAATGATAATTCAACATCCACCCATAAAAATAGCAGCCACATTTACTATGAGAATTTGCTGTTGGGATTACCTCAGATTCGCCAGCTGAAAATCCGTAACAACACATGTTCCATCTATCCCTCTTTCCGGGCATTTATGAAAGTATGCTATGGTCAATACCGTTTTGTACATGAAGACAGAGAAAGCTTTGGCCTTAAGAATGACTCTGCGTAAGTATAGAAGTGTTTTACCTTTCCTTGCTTTTTCTAGCTCAATAAATCTTTAAATATGTCATTGAAACATAAGATTAGCAGTGGAATTTAAATTTTGAGGGAGCATTGGGTATTCCCAGTTTGAATACATTGGTACTATCTCTAAATCAATAAAATGTTTGAAATACTTGAGTAACTCATGGCACCTCTTGCATTTCATGACATAAGAGAGGAAGCTAAATATTGACCTGGCCTGAACAAGCTGTGCATGAGCTTTATCACTACACACTTTTCTTCCTCATTCATCACTGATTGAAGACATACTAGGTCAGTGATGGCCAACCTTGGCATGCCGTATGTTCTTGAACTTCAGTTTCTAGAAGCCCTGATCAGCAGGTGTGTTGACTTCGGCTTCTGAGAATTGAAGTCCAAGAACACCTGGAGTGCCAAGGTTGGCTATCACTGTACTAGGATAATTGGCCATGTTTGTTACAGCTAAGCTGTGGCATCTGGGACTCGAAAAATCTAGGATCTAAAGTAATCTTGGAACTGCAGCTTCATAGCTTCATTTCCCCTAATTTCTAAAATATGTTTTAATGCATTTAGACATTTTAATTCTATTTATTTGCTTTAAGTTTAAAAATTTCTTCCTATAGATTATTTATTACAATTATTTGTGAAGTTGCTTTTATCATGTTATGTGAGCTGACATGCAAGAGATACAGTACTTAGGATTTTTATTGTCCGGGTGTTACTGTCTAAGAAGATAGATTCAGCCTATCTTTAAAAGTAGTCAAAATAAAAGAGATGATATTCATACAATTTGTATGAATGACATTTAAGAGTAAATAATGGGCATGAGCGGGATGATCTGGATCAGAATTCTAGTGGGAGTCCAGAACTCCCTTTCTCTGCCATCTACAGTTAAAAGAAAGAAAGCTTTTGTTAACACCATTGGCAGTTTTCCTTCCAGAGCAAGTTGAGTATCCACGTGCAAGGCTCAGTCTCCTTCCTGGTTTTCTTTTAAAGCATCATCAGAGAGCTAAGAGAAACAGAATAAACATAAAGCATTGAGCTGGGGAAGACAATGGCATTCTGTCAACTGACGTGCTCCATCTTCTTCTCTCCAACAGATGGCATTACTCCACTTCTACCACACTGGCTCCATGGCATTGGGGCCTTATTGGTCTATACAGTACTGGAGGATTTATGTTCACTTTGCCCAAGTCAAAGGAAGAAAGCTTTAAAAAGCTGGAATTTCTCAAAGACAATAGCTGGGTCACTAGAGGAACAAGGGTTGTCTTCATTGATTTTTCAATGTATAATGCCAATGTCAACCTCTTTTGCATAATCAGGTAAGTACTTACATTTTCCACTCCTGAAACAATTTTTAAGATTAATTTACTCTCGTACCTATCTATATTCAGGTCTTGTGTCAGGCTTCCATGAAAGATCATACCCACTGGGAACTTTGAAGCAGTGGTTTTATTGAGATTCCATATTATTACTGTCTTTACTGGAGACATAGTTGAAGGCTGGGATTTAATTCTCTGCCAGCGCCAGCCCCACGTAGGTACTGCCTAGCTCCTGAGAGACACTGTTTTTCCAGAGTCATGTGTCCCCCTGCCATCTCCTTACTTTCTTCAACAGATATATTTTTCTCTTCTCTCCTTCCAACAAAGTCCGGTTTCTGCCATCTCTTGAGTCCCTCTCAAATATATATGATATATCTATATCTTCATCTATCTGTCTATATCTATACAGTAATACCTCATATAACATTAGTATCGAATAACACTAAAATCGCATAACATTAAGGAATCTGGGGGGAAGAATTGCATCAGATAACATTAAGATCCTATGGGATGCTTCAGATAACAACCGCTAAAGCCTGTGTGGTTACAATGTATCTCTATGGATCCCATAGAGGATCAGATAACACTAAAAATCATATAACACCAAGACTTGTGGAACCAGGTTTTAGTGTTATATGAGGTTTTACTGTATATTTATTTTTCTTTCTTTCTTTTTCATGGTCCCTGTGCATTCACACTGTGCATGCGCGGACAGCCAGGTCTTCTCAAGCTTATTTTTTTCAAACCTCATCCCGTCATGCCTAGATATAGCTATAGACATAGACAGACAGATATAGCTATAACTATAGCTCTCTCTGTCTCTGTCTCTCTCTCTCTCTCTCTCTCTCTGTGTGTGTGTGTGTTTGATTTTTTGACCCTTACCAGTCAACCTTGACCCTTTGGGATTGAACTCAGCTCATGAGCAGAGTTTTGACAGCAGTAATGAATCTTGGTCACTGTGTCCCAAGAGCTCCTGTTAAAGCATGGGGTCTCAACCTCTGGCCCAGGGGCCAGATGCAGCCCACAACACCATTTCATGTGCCCCTTCACGGCCTCTGCCACACCCAGAAGTTCCATGTGCGGCAGGCAGGGCAAAACGGTCATCTACCCTCTAAAGCTGTCTGAAAGAGCATGACCTGGCCCTCTGCTTGAAAAGGTTGAGAACCATGTGTTAAAGCCTTTGTTCTGCCTTTGTTTATCCACAAAGGTTTTGTATGCCCTTTTAATCAGATATACCAATGGCCCAATGGCATCATTGTTTTACTTTTAATTCACAGGCTAGTTGTGGAATTTCCTGCAACAGGTGGTGTGATCCCTTCCTGGCAGTTCCACTCTGTGAAGCTTCTCAGATATGTCACCTATTATGATTATTTTCTCGCTTCTTGTGAGGTCATATTTTGCCTTTTCATCTTCACGTTCATAATTCAAGAAATCATTAAAATAAAGAAGTTGAAAAAGGACTATTTTAGAGATGCTTGGAACTGGTTGGATGTATTACTGCTCCTGGTAAGTCCCATTGTTTATTTATTTTAAAATAAATCTTGACTCCAAGACATTTTTCCACATGTTAATTAGAGATCTTGGATTATGGCACACCAAACATTATAGGAAGGAAACAAAATGGGAAAAGTATCCAAACTGAGTATTGGAAAAAGTGGTCGGGATTTATTCTTTGGTTTTAGACTTATATGGACTTACTATGATTTTTTTTTAAAGTACTGCATGCAATGTTTCACTTACAAGCATATTTATAACTAACAAGGACATCACATTATGTAAAAGAGGAGTAGATGATACTTCTTTTTTTGCTTCTCTTTGCTATGAGTCCTTCTAGAGAACCTTGTAATAAATACCCCACCACCACCAAAGCAGGAGGAAAATGAAGAGTGGTTATATCAGCATGAGTCCAGTGCAAAAGGAGAAGGATTGCTATAAATGTAGTGTGCAGTTCTAAGCCAGTGGAGGGGGAGTTTATGTGTGGGTGGACAGACAGACAGGCGGGTTCAGACATTTTTAAAGAGCAAGAGTTCTACTTTGTTATGGAGAACTGGGTCTTCTCTACTGATGAGGTCTACACCATGATGGCTATCCTCATATACCCATGCATACAAACCAAAATCAGGGGTTTCAATAAGTGGGTTTCCAAAAGCAATAAACATAAGTTCTCCATTTTTTTTACCTAATTTTGGGTTCCTCCTAAATTACTGTTGAATAACTACAAGCTCTATGTACATACAGGGTGGCCCATAAGTCCATACCTATCCATATATATGTATCCAGTCAAACCTCTACATACAAATTTAATTTGTTCTTTGAGGTTGGTTGTATCTCAAAAAATTCTTATCTTGGATTTCCCATAGGAATGCATTGAATTTCTTATCTTAAAAAATCTATTTAAAAATTCTTATCTCAAACCTGATTTTTTTCCCTGAGATTTCCAGATGTATCTCGAGTTTTTCTTAAGTTGATCTGTTCTTATTTTCAGGTTTGACTGTAGCTGTATGCTGTCCCTCATTCTCACTGCATAATTTTATGCATACAGTACTTGTCACAATACGCTCTTCAAGTATAAATGGGCTTAAATTGGTTATATTTCTCTGAAAAAAGGAAGTAATTAATAATACATTCATAACTGAATATAACTTAATAACATATGGATGGGTGGGGACTTACACTTACAGGCCACCCTGTAGTATAAATACACATACTAAATATATTTGCTGTTACAGTAGATAACATTGTGGGAGAAGCCAGGATAATTCCCCCCCCCCCCAAAAAAAAAAAATCATGCTACTAGAGTGAATAATGGGGATATGGGCAGATGCACCTTTCTGAAGGGTATGTTACTAGTTTATATAGCAGGAATTCTTAATCTTGTTAAGCTGGGGACCGACTGGGTCATGCTCCCTCAGACAGCTTCAGGGGCCGGACAGCCATTTTGCTCTTCCCCACATGGCACTTCCTGATGTGGTGGAGGCAGTGTGTATGTGTGTGTGTGTGGGGGGGGGGCACATGAAATGGTGCTGTGGGCTGCAGGTTGAGAATCCCTCTTATATAGTGATCAGAAAGTTGATCAGCCTCTGAAAAACATTCCCAGGAAAAGGCCATTTACTTACTCTAATGGTAAGGTTATTTGTTTGTTTATTTTATTTTTGGTAAAACAATGGATATTTCAGGGGCCCAAAATATAGGAGAATTGTTTTTCTTATCCCTGGAGAGCACAGGGGATGGGCTTTTTGGGACAATTTTTAAAATCAATATAGGAAGCTAGGAGGAGTACTAGGGGAACTTCATGTGTAGGCCTCCTTAACTTAAGGCTAGAACTGCAGCTGTCATTTCATAAGCATCATATTTTACCAATTTAAGTTCTGCCTGATAGCTAAAGTGTTTTCAAAGAAGGGTTGTATCCTGCCATCATCTTGATCACTTCACTGAATGTTTTGTGAAATTTCAGACAACAAATAGCTTCCATTTTAACCCTCTGTTCTTTAATTATTTCTTCAGCCTTTCCCCTTCCTGCTGAAAATCTGAGAAGGGGAAAAAGAAACAATAGTTTTATAGGAATAGTAGCCGTGTTAGTCTGTGGTTCAGGCATATCAGAAAGCAAAATAAAATAAACAAAATAAAATAAAACAGAAAACACTGTAGCACTTTAAAGACTAACTGCTTTATTTTTATTGTTAGCTTTTGTGGATCAAGTCCATTTTCTCTTTGTCTGAAGAAGTGGACTTGATCCACGAAAGCTAACAATAAAAATAAAGCAGTTAGTCTTTAAAGTGCTACAGTGTTTTTTGTTTTTTATTTTTTTGCTTTCTGATATGCCTAATAGTTTTATATGTCTTCTGATATAGTTTTATATGTCTTCTGATATAGTTTTATATGTCTTCTGATTGCTAGTGTGAAGCACCCTTCATCTGACATATTCAAAGGACAAATTTTAGAAACAGGACTAGCATTTATTGTGACCAAATGTCATTCTTATGTCATGTGATTTGTAGTGGGTATATTGGGAACCATTTTGTATCTGTGGTTTCCACTGAAGAAATAATGATTTTATGCTGTATAGTTACAATTTTCTTTTTCGTTCTCATATAGTAAAGTAAAATATTTCTAGAAACTCTGCAAGCCTGTATTAGTTTTGTTACCGGTTTAGTATAATTTCTCCAGTGGATTTTGATGTACTAGCTAGTACTGAAGAACAAGACAGTTTATAGTATTTTGTGAAATAAAATTACTCATAGTACTGAAACTCTGCCTCCATCTTAATATTTCAATATATATAAGAAATTTAGGCTACAGCTTTAAGATCCTCTCTTTTTTCTGTTTAGTTGTCTGTTTTTGCTATTATCTTCAATGTTTATCGAACTGTTGAAGTATCCAGGCTGATGGAAAATTTGCTGTCCAATTCAGAGGCTTATCCTGATTTTAATTTTCTTGGATTCTGGCAGACCCGTTACAATAATATGATTTCAGTGAATGTCTTTTTTGCGTGGATAAAGGTACTGTTGCTTGTATTATTGATTGTACTAACATAGAAAGCAGGTACTGTACATATTTAGTCCTTTTTTTTTTACTCTAAGCATGAACGCAGCTGCCTACTCCAAATTGAGAGCATGGCATGTCAGATGGTTCAGGGACTTTAAATCTTGCCTTTCTGCTGTAGTGCCAAAAAGCAAACTGAGCTATTTTAATAGCTTTTTTTTGGCAATTTAATGTACAGCTGAAGACCCTGGATCTGGATCAGGACCAAAGAACGAAGGAAAGTGATAGGTGTGCCATTCTCTTGTGAGGGTCTTGCTACAGATTGTGTTATCTTAGTTTGGTATAAAAAGGGGGGGGGAGAATGTGTACAGTACTTTGGCCTTGGAATTAATACTGTATTTCCCTTCTTGTGCTATGGTGTAGTGAATATTATGCAAGATGGTTGACCAAGAGAAATGGATAAAACCTTATCTTACCCATCTCCTGACTATTATGAACCAAATTGGGTGTCTCATGGCTAAACATTCAGACTGTCATTTCTTGAGGGAATAAAAGGAGGGTGATATGGTTTGGGACAGGCAAGCACTCTCTGAGTGGACAAAAGTCTTGACTACATTTTTAACTGCCTCAGACTGGGAGAGAGTTCTCTCTCATCCCTCGACTTGAAGGCAGAGACACACACACACCCTCAGGATAAGGCTCCTTCAGTCTTTCCTTCTAGGACCAGATTCAGCCTGGGATGGGCTCTTCTTTGGGCTCTCCAGGCACTGAGCTGGAGACTGGATGGTCGGGTTTCCGATACCAGAGAGCTGCACTTGGGGACATGAAAGGAGCCTCATTCAGGCATCCCCTAAAAATCCTTTCCTAATTATCCTAATTATCATTATTATTATTATCCTAATCCTAATCCTAATCATCCTAATCATTGTTGTTGTTGTCGTCCTTATTATTATTATTATTATTATTATTATTATTATTATTATTATTATTATTATTATTATTATTATTATTATTATTATTATCATCATCATCATCATCATCATCATCATCATCATTCCCAGGGAAGTTTGTGAGGATTACTTTAAACAGATCCTTACACCAGGTCTCTATAACCATGGCTTTGGCCTATTCTTCATAACCTTGCTCTGTTTTCTTCCAGATATTTAAATTCATAAGCTTTAACAAGACCATGACTCAGCTATCCTCCACTCTGTCTCGCTGTGCCAAAGACATCATAGGATTCGCCATCATGTTCTTTATCATCTTCTTTGCTTATGCACAATTGGGCTACCTGGTGTTTGGGTCTCAAGTGGACGAATTTTCCACTTTCCAGAACTGCATGTATGGAGCCTTCCAAATTCTCTAATGTGGTCAGTTAGATCAGTGTTCCTTTGCAGAGTTCCAGAATGCTTCAGGGAGCATCTTCTGGCTTTGGAGGACATTGTGTTACCCACCCACCCACCCCCGCCCAAAAAAGAGAGTGATGCTCCATCCATTCCCAATCATTTCATAAGTGTTTGTGCGTGACATGTCCCCTGAAATCCAAAATGTTTTAGCTGAGGTTATTCATATTAACTGTTTGCTTACTATAGTAAAGCATATATTCTACCTCGTTCCTTATGTCCTTCCTCCTGCTCCAGTGATTACCTTCTCACTGAACTTTCTCCCACTTCAGATTGCTTCCCAGCACAGAAGTGTGTGAATACTGTTGGAGCATAGTCCTTTTACTTGGTGCCCTCCAGTTGTGATGGAAGAGAGCTCCCATTAGGGTTAGCCAGTATGATCAGTGATCTTGATCCCTCTCAAATTTTTAAAAACTTTTAGCATAGAAAATATGCTTTTGCCCATTGGAGGCTTCAGAGGTTAATATCCCAATTCAGTTCAAAATTAAGTACATTTACTTAGAAGAAATCAACCCTGACTGCTCCTTAGAAGGTCAAATAGTGAAGATGAAGCTAAAGTACTTTGGACATCAAATGAGAAGAGAAGATTCGCTTGAGAAAGCCTTGATGCTGGGAAGGGTGGAGGGCAAAAGAAGAAGGGGGCGGCCCAAAATGAGATGGCTAGATGGTATTGTAGACACAATGGGCACAGAGCTAAGCGAGTTGAGGAGGATGGTGGAGGACAGAAGTGCCTGGTGGACAGTGATCCATGGGGTCGCAAAGGGTCGGAATCGACTGTGCGACTGAACAACAACAAGATGCCTTGTGTTCCCTGGATCATGTTCCTAGTTAGGTTTGTGTAAGATTGCAGTCTTGATCGTACAAGGATATTTATATGCTTAACCATGGTGATTTTTTCTTCTTCCAAGTTTTACCCAGTTTCGCATTGTACTTGGAGATTTTAATTTTGCCAGTATAGAGCATGCAAATCGAATTCTTGGACCAATTTACTTCATTACATTTGTATTCTTTGTATTCTTTGTACTGCTGGTAAGTGCTACTTTGGATTATTGAAACCAAACAAACAGTAATAAAAAGTAGACAGCAGTTAGGCCTCTCCAAACGTGGCTATGTTAAAAAATACAGTGTGTCAAATCAGAGAGTAAATAAAAGAAAAAGACAAAAATGTTTCGACACAATGTTTTTGTCTTTTTGTTTTGCTTTATTTATTCTCTGATATGCTTGCACAGACTAACACGGTGACCACTTCAAAAATTTCACAGTATCAAATGTGTCCTGTAGCTCTTGGTATTTGTGTTTGTAGGTTATGAGTGTAATTGTGTCTTGAAAATGTGTTAATCAAACCATGAGCACTGGAAAGCCAGCCTCAGAAATTAATGATTTTGTTCTATCCCTGCCTGCTCACAGAGAACTCTGTGAAATTTGACGTGCAGGTGCAGTCCTAGATAATTGAGTTAGATCAGTATTTCCAACCTTTGGTTTTGGGACTTTAATCCCCAGAAGCCTAAGTCAGTTCCCCAAAGCACTGATTAGCCAATGTTCTGACCTAGGCATCTGGGAATTGAAGTCCCCCTGTGGGGCCTGGACGTCACGTTGGGAACCACTGGGTTAAAAGTAGAAAAGTGGTGGACTGTTTGCCATGGCCAGGTTGCCTTTTTGTGAATGTCTAGGGTTTGATCCTGGGACCTCTCTAGAAGGTGAAGGACTTTGGTTCCAGTGGACCCAACCATGCCTTTGACCTGTCCCTGCCTTTCACCCAAAATATATCAAGGCTTTCTTAGGTGTTTATTGACCTTTCAGCTAGGGCAGCTGCATCACCCTAATGCCTTTGCTTTTCCCCATCCTGGCAGATAGTTGTCCAAAAGTGTTTGGATTGCTTTGTCTCTTCCAAGTGAGAGTACATGCTTTGCAGTCTATGAGGTGGTGAATTTTTCCCTAGCTCCATAATCCTGCTTCAGTACCAATATTACTTTGTAGTACTTTTCAGTAGAAGCACAGTTAGGATGAGTTCAGGTCTGTTATGCCCCCTTGAAAACTGATGGGTTCTAGGTATCAAGCAATGGTCTGAGCTACTGACTAGTAGGTAGGGTTTTGTAGGTTAGGCACACCAGCCCAGACTTGAATCAGGAGCAGGCATAAAAGGTTCTGTTCACCAGTAAAGCAGCTCCTGCCTTTCATTTCTAGTACCAAGCTTGTGTAGGGTGATGTTCCTTGTAAGGGCTGTTCTCACATCATGAGGCAGGTTGCACTGAAGTTTGCATTGAATCTCTTTGATAGATTTATGACTTTTTGCAAAATATGGAACTGAAGCCCTCACCATGTCATCCAGAGTTAGTGCTATAGAGCAGGGGTGCCCAAACTTTTCAGACCGTGGGCTGGTCACATGGTTCAGGGGGCCAGTCACTACAGCCTATGGGCCGGATCCAGCTCCTGACGCCAATTCATCTGGCCCACGAAGCCCTCATCACTCCTATATGGGTCCATTGTACTTCCACTTCCGGGAGCGATGAGGCCTTTGCGGGCCAGATGAATTTATGTCAGGGGCTGGATCTGGCCTACAGGGCATAGTTTGGGCACTCCTGCTATAGGATGGGTGACTGATAAGTGAGCAACAGAATAAATAACCTGGGGCAGAAGTCAGTGACAGCTATGGGCTGCACCCACAGGTTTAATCATGACATATTAAAAGGAAAAGAGCAGCTGCAGTGTGAGATGGAAGAAGGAGCCAATAGCCAGTTATAAATGGATTGGAAAACAAATAGAAACTATCTTGTTCCGACTACAAGTAAAATACTCTCAATTTCTAATATGAATGCTTCCCCCTCCCCTTTGTTCCCTGTCTATCACCCATGATAAATAGGCACAGCTAAATGTTATTGTTCTGGTAGTATTTATTTTGAATGTAATGGTTCAAATTGCCTCCCAGTTCATTCTCTGAAGATTTAAAATTCTTTCTTTTTTAACAGAACATGTTTTTGGCAATCATTAATGACACCTACTCTGAAGTGAAAGCAGACTTTTCAGTTATCCCAAGCAGAGAATTTGAGATCAGTGACCTTATTCGACAGGTAAGCATCTTAAGTACAGTAGTCTTGTTCGTAGAAACCGTCCCAGCAAGAAAACAAAAGATTATTTTGAGTGTTTTGTGTCTAATGAGAAGTTACCAGCTTCTGAGCCTGTGTCAGTTATTTAAAAGGCATTCTAAAGGGACACTTTATTAAATGTCTCTTAGACTTCCAACAAGCTGACTGGATAACTCATTGAGTTAGATGTAGAGCCAATGGTTGGCAGGCCAATTCCTCACGGTGCCTTTTGGGAGAAAAGCCAACCTGGGCAAGCTGCACAGTCCCAGGGCAGCCCCCAGAAGAAGGGAATGATAAGTCACTTCTGCCTAGAAAACCCTGGGCAAGAATCACCATAAGCCAGAATCAACTTGGTGATACATAACTATTATTATTCCATTTACCTGAGAAGCAATTCATTTATGTACCATGAATGTAGTTCTGCCACTTCATTGCTAGGATTTCATCACATTTGGAGTCATTTTGGATCATTTGTTCTGTAAGAGAAATTGAAATTGCACATGTTTGAATTAATGGTTCAGTACAGCAAAATCAACATTTTCAGTGGCAGTTCTTTCCTTGATCCCCACTTTTTCTTAGTGTTTAAAGGTTAAATCTTAATATGTGTTGGGGCAATGTGCACATTTTATACCCTGTCAAGACACTCTGGCTGTATTTACCTTACCGCATTATTAACCTACCAATTTAGATAAAAAGTAAACATCATCATCATCACTACTACTACTACTACTACTACTACTACTACTACTACTACTACTACTACTACTACTACTACTACTACTACTACTACTACTACTAGTACTAGTACTAGTACTACTACTACACTGGTCAACACAATTTTTCTAGCATGAGGTACTCTAATGATTCTAAGGTAATTTTGAGGTGCTGATTCTGAATCTGGCATCCGTTTTTTTTCCTAGCACATCAGGTTTTTGATATCTCAAATATTGCAATATACAGTAATACCCCGGATAACGATTGCATCGGATAACTCTAGAATCGGATTACGATGCAAGTTTTTTGGAAAAACTTGCATCGGATAACGATTCTGGATAATGATTCTTAGCGTTATCCGAGGCAATGGTCTGCGGGTGTGGGGTGGTTTGGGTAGAACTACCCAATCCACCCCCCACCCGCAGCGGACTCTGCGACTGCAGTAGGGTCGGGGAAAAGCACCCGCCTTTCCCTGACCCTACTGCAGTCACAGAGACTGCTTGTCTCTCTTTCCCTCCCTGTATTTAAACTAGAGAACCAATCACGTCTCTCTCTTTCCTCCTCCCTGTAGTTTAAATACAGGGAGGGAAAGAGACAAGCAGTCTCTGCGATTGCAGTAGGGTTGGGGGAAAGGCACACCTTTCCCCCAACCCTACTGCAGTTACAGAGACCGCTGCGGGTGGGGGGTGGCTTTAAAGGCAGGGAGGAAAAGGTCTCTTTCTTTCCTTGCCTGCCTTTAAAGCGGTTTGTCCCTGAAGTCAGGGCTTTTTTTTTAGTGTTGTTCGATGCATGCATCGGACAACGCTAAAAATCGGATAATGTCATGACTTGTGGAACCAAGTCATAATGTTATCCGGGGTATTACTCTACCTATGAACAGCAAATTTATTGTCATGTCTGCTAAACAGACATACGGACCTAATAAAATAACATCCAATATGCAATATTTTATTGAACAAACATATATAATTATGAACTGAAGCCCAATTTGAGAGTGAAACCATATTAACATGTAAGAATTGAAACATTAAGATATGAAAATATGTACAAAAAGGTAAATTGACAATATCGACCTTACATCGCCATGAACAACCTTTTCTTGGATGCTCTGCGACGTTCAACGTGTGTAATGTCTCTCATCAAGGACCAACAGTAATCTGCCATCATGTTGGTGTTCCATCGGCCTTGGTAACATTCTTCCATTACTTTAATGTCTTGATGAAAACGTTCACTGTGCTCTTCACTCACGTCACCCAAGTTCTCTGGAAAGTTGGCCAAGTGAATATGTAAATAGTGAATCTTGATGCTCATTCTACTTCCAAGTGCTTGGAAACTCAAGAGCAGCTCCTCCACAATGTCTCGATAGTTGTCTGCTTTCTTGTTGCCAAGGAAATTCCGAAAAACATTGGTGAATGCATTCCAAGCTCTAGCTTCTGCCGCCGTCATTGTTGGAAGAAAGTGTGGATCCCTGATGAGAGTTCTAATTTGAGGGCCTTCCAATATTCCTGCCTTTTTTTTCTCCATGCTGATACCTGGAAAGGTTGTACATACATAGCTGAAGCAGTTTCCAGTGTGATTCAGGGCTTTGACGAATTGCTTCATTAACCCAAGTTTTATGTGCAGTGGAGGTAATACAATTTTATTCCTATCAACCAGAGGCTCATTCGTAATGTTCTTGTCACCAGGCGTCAAACTGATTCTTGGTGGCCAGGTCTTTTCCACCCAGTGTTTTACTGTAGCCCTACTGTCCCAATAGCAAAGGAAGCAAGGGTATTTGGTGTAACCTCCTTGCTGGCCCAGCAAAACATTTACCATTTTCAAATCAACACAAATCACCCATCCATGATGTGTGTAATCCAGTCTATCCAGAATTGTCTTTATCTTCTTTCATTTGTACGGAGTGTCCTATTGGAATTGAACCAAATATATTTCCATTGTGCAATAACACACATTTTAAACTCCTTTTACTACTGTCGATAAAAAGTCTCCATTCACTGGAATCATATGTGGGCAGTCATATATGGAGAAGAAGCCCTTTTAACATCATTACAATAGACAAGTGGACCAGCAGATTGGAAGTACTTTCGCAGTGCTGCTTCTCTGTTACAATAAAAGGAGACACTAGTGTCAGGTCTGAGTAGTCCTTTCGCTTTCAGCCTGGAAGCCAACAATTCTGCAGACTGCTTTGGCAAATACAAATCTCTTACCAGATCATTCAATTCAGGTTGACTAAGCAGACTAACAGAATCTGCATCAGACGGTGTATAGGTTGGGGCATCATTATCCCCATCATGTGTAGTAGAACCAGATGAACTGTGGGACTCAACATCATTCTCTGGTAGCTCTGTATATACAGGCACAGGTATTTTCTCACAGTGTCCAACTGGTCATTTGGCAGACGGGATATTGGGGTATTGTATGTGGTGTCTGTTCTTTTTATTGAAACCCTTGACATTGACAAGGCAAAAGTAGCAGTCATCTACATGGTTCCTTGGTTCTCTCCAAACCATTGGCACACCAAACTTCAGCTTAGAATTCATTCCTTTAAACCAGTGTTTCCCAAATGCTGGTTTTTGGACTTCAATTCCCAGAAGCCTAAGTCATTTCCCCAAAGCACTGATCAGCCAATGTACTGACTTAGACTTCTGGGAATTGAAGTCCCCCTGTGGGCTGTGTACCCCTTGTTGGGAACCACGGGTTTAGACCATGACCGCAATGTTTCGACTCAGGTTTTGCACAGTGTATGAGGAGCCCAACGTTTGTCTTGGTCTCCCAGTGGTACTTTAAAGTAGGCAAGATGCACCCTCTTGACAAAGATAGTGATGTTGCGCCTTTGATCCCACAAGGTGAAGCTGCCACAGATGTAACAGAAGATATCTGCGTCATTACGGCATTTCCTTCTTTCCGATGTTGTGTCCATTGTTATATCACAAACTGCACTAAAAATATATACATAAATAAGATTATCTACATAACATCACATTATAATAACTAATTTTATCACTATAATTCTATAACTGACTCGCACCAACATGCAGTCAGGAATGACAATTGGCTTGGCCAATAGCATAAAAATGTGATATGATAGAGCAAATATGAGATCATATTTGTAATCAGCAGCCTGAAATTAGTATAAAACAACTGCAAAAGCTCATGCCAGGAAAAAATTTTTTTGTATAGCTGTGTTGTTGTTGTTATCATCGATTTATATGCTGCCCTACTCAGTGAAAACCAACTCATTCAGAGGTCAACGAAGAAACATTAATGTTATGGGTACCTGAGTTCTGCTGGCTAGCAAATCACACAGAATGGCCAAAATGCTAGTGTGGAGGATAAGTCATTGAGGGTCCCGACAGATGGAACCATGGGGGGCTGTGGATAGAAGGCTGTTCTTGTGCTTTTTTAAAGAAAGGGACAGGAAAGGCACCCTGAAGCAGGGAGAAGCATGTGGGCCTGAGGGAAAATTCACTGAGGGTGATTACAGTAAACAAGAAGGATGGAGGGCTGCACAAATAGAGCTCCTGGACCTCATGCTGCCCAAGGACCACATGTTGGTGGAACCCGCCATGGAGAACCATGTGTGCTATTTGGTTGGTGAAGAGTGGTTTTTTGTCCTCCTGCCTACTAACATTTTTATTCACATAAAGCCACTCTTTCAATTGTTGTTTGGGCTGCATAGTGGAGAAAGGAAAATAGAGAAGGCATGCATCGGACTCATAGCCTGCTTCTAATGGCGGAACAAATGCTATGTCTGCAATAGCCCTCACTTAGTCTTAAAGTATAGCAATTTTGCAGCACTTCGACTTAACAGTCTTCTTTTTTGTATTGTGCCTAGAGTTATCACAAAGCTCTAGTCAAACTCAAACTGAAGCGACAGACATCACAGACAGAAGACTTATATACCGTGAAAAGGTAGGAATAAGTCCAAACCCCTTGATTTTCCATATTCAGGTTAATGATACTTGTAGCCAGGAATTCTCAATGTTTTTCAGCCATGGGCTGGACCACGCTCAACTCAGACAGCTGAGTGGGCTGGACTGGTGTTTTCCCCCACCATAAATGCTGCCATTTACGACAGCTGTGGACTCATTTATGGCTGTCGTAAACATGCTTATGATGGCTGTAAATGAGTCCACGGCTGATTCTGGCAGTGGTGGTGGCGGCAGCTGGAGTGAGGTTGGGGACTGGATTATTTGGTGCCATGGGTCGGATCCTGCCTATGAGCCATAAGGTGCTAACACCTGCTGTAAGCTAAGAGAAAGCAAACAAGAACCTCTTTTTCCTTTGCTATGATGGTTTCAGCACAAAAGAAGGGGAGACTCTGGTGTATATCTAAGCAGAGATGTTTTGGGAGGTTTGTGGACTCATTTTCTATTACTACGGCTATTTATGCAAGATAGTGGTGTAAGCTGTGGCACATGCTGTGAAAATGTTCATTACTCTTGTTACTACTATAGTTTAAGGAGAACAACAAAGAGTCATGTGGTATGTAGGGTTTTGAAATTTATTATTTCACAACCTATTGAGATAATCCACTTAGGCTGAGAATATATATAAGACGCTGTCCTCTATAAATCAGATTATTTCTTCATGTGGCCCATTATAAAACCTGAACAAAACTTGTTAAGATTTCTGCTACAGATTTTTGTGTATGTTTTCCCTCTTGTGTGATCATAGAAAAGTACAGTCCGGCACCAGAGAAGACATTGCCACGAGTTTATCCAGAGTAAGTAATATGATTAAGAGTCTGCATCCCCTCCAAGAGCATTGCAGAACCATATAGATATAAGATGGATTTACTGTTTGGCATAAGATGTAAAGATCAATGCAGTTTAATGGCCTTTTACATCCCAGGAATAGCCCAGTAAGTTACAGCATAAGAAAAGGCTGTTGGCAGCTTTCTTCTATTGAAAACCTGTTTTGCAGTTTCTTCAGTGTTACAATTATTCAGTTCTTGCTTGTAAAGTTAAATACTGAACATACCGGTACATGCTTTGTTATAATGTAAAGCAACAATCACAATAGATGACACTTGGACCAAACCTAAGTTTCACATTGATCCTCTCGTTGTTACTCCTACTGGTGAGGCCTTTCAAAATGGCATGCTAATATGTTTAACCAAGTTTGTAGCCCTTTTCAAGAGGTATACCTTGCACAGTGAATCAACATGTGATTGAAGAGCAATACACCCATTATTGTTTTTAAATTAACAAAATGATGAATTGTCATTCCTATACTCCAAACATTTCATCTATGCTGATGGTCTTGCCTTGAAAGTTCAAAAGGAAATCTTTGTCTTCATCAAGCACCAGCTAACTTCTACCTTAGAAGATCTTTCCTTGTATTAGAAAGGCAACCAGCTGAAATAGAACCCTTTAAAAATACATGTCTGTGCTTTTTTCTTAAGGAATAGAGACTCAGAGATTGAAGCTGAGCAAGATTTTGGGTCATAGCCATATTCCAAACTATTTGGGCATCTCCCTAAATCAAACTCTGACCTACACAAAATGTCTAAACATGAAGCAGAAATAACATATTTAGGAAAGTGACTTGTTCAGTCTTGGGCGCACATCCACAAACAATATAAGAGCAACAGCTACTCCACAGCAGAATACACTAATGCCTTATGATATAAATCAGACTGTAAGCAAAGTAGGAAGACTAAAGAATCATCAAGTAAAATGAAGCTACTTGGATTCAAAACTTTTTGTGTGTGAATTTGGACAAATTAAATCAATGTAGCAATTATGTGTGTGCAATTTATACCCCACCACATGTACCAAAAATAAATAAAAAATCTAATAAATGAGGGAGAGAAAGTTGTTGAAATAGTCTCCTTTTGGTCAATCATTTCAACATTTCAATTTGATTTGAATTTTACTCATATTTGTGTTCATTCTTAGTCTTATATTGTGCAACGTCTGATACAAATAAAGAGAGAAACTGCATGTGCTTGAATTGAGTGTATACTTTCTTCCTCGGTACTGTATTTTAAAACAAGTAATTGCCTCTTTTCTCAGGATGTCGGCAGAAGGTCAAGAACTCATGCTTCGTCGTCAGGAATGCGTGATGCTGTTTCTTACAGAGAATTTCAAAGGTAGTCAATTGCTTCTCTTAAAGTAATTTTCAGTCTCTTCATGCCTGGAATCCACCATTAGATTAAACATATTTTTGAGAGCTCAACTTTTTAAATACACATCATGCAGTGCTACTTTTGCAGCCATCTTGAGCCCATCCTGAAGTGGGGCCTGCCCTTACCCCATCGTGCAACTGAAGGCCAGGGGTTGCTAGCAGGAGTAGCAGCATAAGAAGGATATTCCTCATATTGTCACTTTACCACCAGACTCCCTCCCCCCCCCCCCCCCCAAGAATGTGAAAAGTTATTTTGGAGGGACTGAAGTTCCCAAAATATCAGATCTATTGAAGCAATTGGCCACGCTCGCTAGGATATTCTGGATCTTATAATCCACAAAAAGTAACTTTTACACATCTACATTTTAAAAACTAGCTTTTTGTGAGTAATTCAATTGAGAGGTTAAAAAAAAGGCTGTTGTAAACCCAGAAGTGCTTCTGGGGGCATGGTCTGGCCAGCTCAGCTGTCCTGGGGGCATGGTTAGGCCCACAGTGTAAAAAGATTGGGAACCCTTGCTTTTATACTGTTATCACTTGAGGCTTGTTTGAAATTAATCCTTAGTTAGCAGAAGCAGCTGAGCAAACCCATGTCTATTTAACTGGTGCACCTTAATCAAAGGAGTATTATATTGTAGAAAAAAACACTGAAATAATCCATTAGTGTTCTATTGACTGCACTTAGATGCAGATCCACTTCACTTTTGATGTAAAAATATGAAATGAAGAGAGGTGTAATTTCTGATGGCAGTAATCCTTGTTGTAGGCTGTGCTGATAGTGATATTAATCCTTACTGACATCTGTCATAGTTGCCCTTACCGTGACTAGATCCCATATTGAAGTCTACAGAAGGCACGAACAGTACAGTAATACCCCGGATAACGTTATGACTTGGTTCCACAAGTTATGAAGTTATCCAATTTTTAGCGTTGTCCGATGCATGCATTGAACGCCTTTCCCCTGACCCTACTGCAGTCGCAGAGACTGCTTGTCTCTCTTTTCCTCCCTGTATTTAAACTACAGGGAGGAGGAAAGAGAGAGATGTGATTGGGTCTCTAGAGAACCAATCATGTCTCTCTCTTTCCCCCTCTCTGTAGTTTAAATACAGGGAGGGAAAGAGAGACAAGCAGTCTCCGAGACTGCAGTAGGGTTGGGGGAAAGGCGCGTGCTTTTCCTCGACCCTACTGCAGTCGCAGAGACCGCTGCGGGTGGGGGGTGGATTGGGTAGTTCTACCCAAACCACCCCACACCCGCAGACCATTGCCTCGGATAACGCTAAGAATCATTATCCAGAATCGTTATCCGATGCAAGTTTTTTCCGATTCTAGCGTTATCCGATGCAATCGTTATCTGGGGTATTACTGTACTTAGAAGACATGTAACCTAAGAACATAATGTATGTTTAACAAAAGAAGGGGACTACCCATTAGTGCCATGATTTCTGTAATTGAAGCTATTCTTCTCAATAGGAAAAGGATTCTAAGGAGCCCCTATGCCAGTGAGGGTGAACCTTTTAGAGACTCAGTGCCCAAACACAACAGGCTGCCATCTGTGCTGGGGGAAGGAGAAAGCGCTTCCATTGGGCTGCTGGGCAGAGGGGCAGGGTGAACCCTGTGCTGGGGGGAGGGAGGAAGTGCTCCTATTGGGCTACTGGGCAAAAGGGCGGAGCAAACTCTGTGCTAGGGCAATGGTGTGCATGCCCACAGAGAGGTTCACCACCACTGCCATAGGTTCGCCACCACTGCCCTAATGCCATTTGTTTACATACATTTAATCTTTCCCTTATAGGGTTTCCAGGCACATATTAGAACTGGAGAAACAACTGAGGGATGTGACATCTAGGCTGAACTTGGTCATGCAGACTATTCCTCCAGAAAGGCTCAAGTAATGAAAGGTGAGAGAGAGCTAATTTTACACCTGAGCCCCAGCCTTTTACGAGGCTACCCCAAAAAATGTCCGTCGTCATCAGACATATTTCTTTATCCCATGGTAAAAATGACACATTTCAAGAAGCAGAGCTAAGTAATGAAATCTCAAGTACTGTAGTGACAACTACCTTTCTATGCTGCTCCTCAACCCTTGCATTCTTTCTTGTGTAATTGACCACTGCAAGCTCAGTGTGCCAAGCCTGAGCCTGAGGCACACAACAACTCTGGGGAAATTGGGTCTTATGTGTGGGTGGAGAGGAGGTCAAGTGATTAGAAGAAACGTCATCCCTTGTAACCTTTAGTTTGTACCTTATAGTGGTGCTTTATAAGCATCTTCCATTTCTACTGTGCCTCTAAAAGAGGCCCTGGATTGTTCATTTGATGCAGAGCCAGGTCATTTAGAAGCATTGGCCCAGGAACAAAATGAATGGCACAACTCTGCATTATTATGCTCCAGTAGTAGGAAAGAAACCCTTTTTCTGTCTTTGGGATCTTTGGAAAGGTAAATAGTGACCATGTTAAGTTCAGTAGCCAAATGTTGATCACAACTGCTAGTGTTGGTTTTCACGTAATCTCAAGCCTGTTTAGAAGGCATCACAGTTAACCTTCTCTGTAACTGTTACTAAAGGGCAGCACTGAATGTGCTTGAATAGAGCCACTACGTCACCTATGCTAGCTATCCCAGTATTTCTGCTGTGTTGCTGCCCAGCAGCATTCTGGAAGATTCTGAATCTCAGAAGAACATGGAGCCCCTCTTTTCAAGTGGGGAAAACTGTGTTTCATTTGCCAGCTGTGGGAGGCGGAAGCCAAAACTGTCCCTTTAGTTTCTTTTCCATTTGCTCTTTGAATAGTATACTAGGGCAGTCTGTTATTCAGATATTTCTCCTCATAACTACTCCTTAAGGACACCTGACTTTCGAATGAAGTAAGAAGCATTTTAATTCTTTTAATTCTCCTCCACACACTACAACCGAAGACAAACTAAACAAGATGCTAAGTTACTCCTTTAGTAAAGAACATGTATTTATTTATGAAATAACTGCATTTGTTTGTGAATAACAGGAAGATAAACACATTTAATTTCCAGTTATGATTCTCCAGGGATGTGGATTTGAGGGAAGGCTCTTGTCCAAAAACAAGTGGGCTATCAGTTTCTAAAAGTGAGCCAAGTTTCTTATCTAATAAGATTAAAATTGATTAAATAGTATTAATATTAATCTTACTATTAATTAATTTTACTAATCTTAATAGTAAGATTAAGATTAATTAGTAAGATTAAGAGCCCTTGTGGCACAGTGGCTAAAGTGCTGTACTGCAGCTAAAACTCTGCTCATGATCTTGAGTTCAATCCTGATAGGACCCAAGGTTGACTTAGGCTTCCATCCTTCTCAGGACAGTAATATGGATACCCAGAATGTTGGGGACAAAATGCTAATTAACTTGTGAACTGCCCAGGTGCTATGGGGTGGTATATAAGTCTAATTGTTATTGCTATCTAGTTTGTCCCTGAGAATATAGCAGTTGTTTCCATTGTCACATAAGAAAATCACAATGTTTGTGCTGTAAGAGATATTTAATGGAGCTCAGCACAGAACCAGGAAAGCCTTAGTGACCTGTAACTGGCATATAGTATAAGTAATGTACCAGTTGTTCATATACCTGTATCAGTAATGCCAATGGATCACCTATAGTCAACCAGTGTTGGGTAGTAGCAAGGTTCCTATCTTACTGTCAGCTACTTTGGGGAAGTTTTTGAAGATGGGACTTCATAAGAGCCAGAAGTGTAACCTATTTTCAGATTTGATTCTGCCTGTGCTTTGGCAGATTTTTTTTAATGGGGCCAACCTTGTCTAATGAGAGTGATGGAAGGAATAGCTCTAATCTGGCAAACTCCACTTCTCAATTTGATCTACATCATTTATTCTAGGAAGAATACATTTGCTTGCAAATAAAGGTTGCTTATTGTTATCATATTTTTACCATGGAAGAGGGAGATCAAAGCCTGCATTTGGTGTTTTTTTTTCCTTTTCAAAAACAGGGTTGCCTGACTTCTTGACATTTATAAGGTCACAGGCCATCAGGCATATTCTAGAGCACAAAGGAACAAAAGGCAGTCAGTTCCCTTCCTGAGCTAAAATATTTCCATTTCATGAGACACAAATTTCTTGACCACCACACAGCCCATTTTCTGAGGAAGAAGACAACTTGAAGGAGCAATGTAATACAAAGAGTTATCCAGGAGTCACAGACCTTTACATCTTATTGTAGCTGGTGAATTAAATCTAAGATAGTAAAGTTTTCTGCAACAATCAAGTTGATTGTATTGACTTCATCTGTACACCAAGGAAATGGTATGTTACATGGGGTAAAAAAGAAACATGAACATGTTTGATTATCTTTTAAATACACAGACTTAAACATGATATCCAAAGAAAAACAGGTGAGAATTTTGGAATGAATAAAAGTGAACTTTGATTTTGTTTTTTATTCTTTATAGTGGGACAGAAAGGACAGCGAACATTTTTTTAATATGGAAGTGCTGAACAGTGGCATCTCTTCACGGAATATGGAAGAAAGAGTTTGCAGTCAAGACAGGCTATGCTAGGCACACATTAACCTGTTAAATATTACAGGCAAATAAATAAAATTCTTAGTTTTGTATCTCTCAAGTGAGTCGAATATTCTGTATTACCAGTGATTGTTTGAAAGAAGTGAAAGAAGCATTTGAAGCCACATGCAGATACCATGTTCCTCCTGCCTGTCAGGATCTGTGGGCATAACTCATAAACATGCTCATCTTAAGTCTTCAAATGAAGAACAATTTGTAATTATTATTATTTTTTAGAAACACATGTGGATAGCAGGTACCATTTTTACATCTCAGGCTAAGGTAGTGTAAATAGATTACAAGACTTACCCCTACTATTTGAATAATAAAGCCATTTGATAAGTAGGTTATTTTGTATCTATTCCATTATCTTGAAAGCTCAGGAAATTCAGAAGCACAAATAATCTGCAGTCTTTGGAATACCATTTGTGTCTAACAAGCAAGTGCCATCTAGAAAAATGTCATCTCTGAGTAACATACTCAGGCCTGTAATCTAATCCCTATATACAGTAATACTTTGGATAACGCTAACGAACGCTAAAATCAGATAATGATGCAAAATTTCTAAAGAAATGTTGCATCTGATAATGATTTGTTAGCGTTATCCGATGCAGTCGTTTGGAGCAGTAGGGTGGCTGGAAAGCTGAACGGGGTTCTCCGTTCAGCTTCCCAGCCACCCTGCAGCTGCGGAGGCAGGGGTGGGGTGGCTGAAAAGCTGACGGGGGACTCCCCCGTCGGCTTCCCCAGCCACCCCACAGCTGTGAAGGCATGGACGGGTGGCCAGGGAAGCCGACGGGGAGTCCCTGTCAGCTTCTTCAGCCACCCTGCAGCTGTAGATCGGGTCCTCTGATCTCCCTGGAGCAGGCAGGGGGATCAGAGAGCCTGAAATGGGTAAAAAAAAAGTCCCATTTTTTTTACCTATTTCGGGCTCTCTGACCCCCCTGCCTGCTCCAGGGAGATCAGAGGACCTGATCCAAGCTGTTTCTGGCCTTCCCCGATGTCCCCGGCCAGTGAAGCAAGCCAAAACATCAGGGTTTGAAGAATGCAATGATGTCACTTGGCTGTCCTGGTTTAGTGCGAGAGAATTATGGCAACCCTACACTAGCAGGAAAGGCTGAGGAGTTGTACTACATGAAAGGCCACATGTTGCCAGCCTCTTTAACTAGCTAACTAGCAACAAACTAGATTACAGTGACAGGATTTAAAAACCAAAATAAAAAAAATCCAGAAGAGGCTCTCCCCCCCTGCCCCCGGTTCTTTCATTGATTTCTAAGAGCCTCTTAAAACGTGTATGAGTCATATTAATAAAGGAAGAGGGGATTTCATGGCTTTTTGAGTGTCTTGGCAAACTCATCTTTTTTCTGTCAAAATTGCTTGGTAAATATTTTACCTCAGCACTATCGGGGTGCTGTCAGTAGCCAAAGCGGATATCCAGGAAAGGGAGAGCAGGGATTTTGAATGGTGAAAGGGCCTAGATCAGTGTTTCCCAAATTCTGGTTCTTGGAATTCAATTCCCAGGAGCCTAAGTCAATTCCCCAAAGCACTGATCAGTCAGTGGACTGATTTAGCCTTCTGGGAATTGAAGAACCAGAATTTGGGAAACACTGGCCTAGATTGATGGTTTAAACTAGTAAGGAGAGCACTTTGTTT
The DNA here is from genome assembly GCA_030440675.1 of Furcifer pardalis. NCBI lineage: Eukaryota > Metazoa > Chordata > Lepidosauria > Squamata > Chamaeleonidae > Furcifer > Furcifer pardalis. Next base: position 90,827,916 of record CP126893.1, read on the forward strand.
TAGGATGCCTGCTTGATCTGCTCATTGTCTTGCATCTGTTGTCTTATAGTAATGCAGCACACAGGCAGAACTGGAAAAAATGACTGCTCCAAGCTGAAATTCAAACCCTTCGCCACATTTTGCTCTCTAAATTCAGTCAGAAAACACCCATATTTTGAGACATTAAGATAGATCTAGGCTAGAGTTTTTACAGTGGGCACAAATGGGGGAAAACTAAATGAAAGGACTTAAACAACCCCAAAATGGAAGAGGCACTACCAAAAAACCTAGAAATTAATCAAACACCAGTTTTCTAGCCATGTATATCCCTCCTGGATTTCCTCATTTTTGACTCTAAGTCTATTGGATGGCACCATAAACAGAAGAAAGCACCTTAAACCCTTTATAAGCAGGGCAGTAGCCAGGGGGTGGTGGTGGTGGGGAATCACACACACACCCCAGCTAACATCCTGCCCCCGCCCACCCCAGGATGCCAATGTTGTGTGTGTGTGTGACACTGTTGCCCCTCCTGAAAAAACATCCCCCCAATCTAGAATCCTGGCTACACCCCTGTGTATAAGCCATTTTGTCTTACATTAAGGCTTTCATTGACACACACAAAATTAACAACAAACAAGCTACCACCCAAAACATTCTGAACTAAAACTAGAATTCAGTTAGATACCACTAGTAGAAGTAGACTATTATGTGCTTTCAAGTCAGAATCAACTTATAGCGACTCTAATAAGGGCTTTCAAGGTAAATGAGGTATTTAAGTGGAGTGGCAGTTTTACTGACTCTGCTCCTCCAATGAATTTGTGTCTAAGTGGGGATTTGAATCTTGGTCTCCAGGATCCTAATCCATCTGTGTCTACTACATCACACTGTGAATCTATGGGAAGTAGATTACTATAGGAAATATTTTGAACTGTAAAAGATCTTGAATAAAAATTCAAAAGCAATTCTAGAAAGAGTGCACAAAATACAAATACACGCTGGAGTATGACAATAAAAGACTGTTTTATTATAAAAATCTATACAGGGAAATGCCAGACATAGCAATCATTTATATCTGGTTATATATATATATATATATGCGTATACATATATATACATACATATATATCCACATATATAGTTTTTACTTATACCAAAGTAAAACTATGTTATATCACAAATGCCTAACACTACCATTTATTGCTCAATAAAGGATGGCACAACACACACTCTTAGCATAACTGATGGCATGCTAGCTACAATATTGAACAAACAGTTAAACACCGCATGACACACACAAAAGCAGCTGTTAATTATGAAGTGGAACCAATTCAATCACTCACTTTATAAAAATATTGGAACTATATAGATTTAAGCATTATAAAGGAGGAATATATTATTTAAAACATTTAAATAGTGCATATTGACATTTTGCATGTGGTATATAAAACATTCATGTACAACACTATACAGTACACATACATTTCAATGTTTAGATGCACCTGGGTCTGGAAACAGAAAAGTAACTGAAGTGTACCAATGTACATTGCACAGTAAAGCTGAATACAAGCCACAGATGTTATCCAATTTAAGTTTCAACCTTGCAATCCACTACAGTCCACTAAAAAAAACCTAGTTGTACAAAAAGGCAAAGCAATCTGAATATAAACTTACTTTAGTTTTCTATTTTGGGTTCCAAAATTACATGCCTATACTCACAGTAAAAATAAGTAATGTAGCAAAACGACAAATATGGAGTATTGCAACCTACCTTCTATATATTTCATGTAACACATCAACTTGATGAGTTTACATGCTTGCCATTATCACAGAATATTTTTTTGGTCTTTCAGAAAGCTGAGAGAAATAACAGTGTTGACATAACTTGTTCATAAAACATGCAGCAAATAGGCACGTGCAAAAACAAGACCATAATACAAATGATATCCAAAAGTGTCAAGTTGAACATGTAAGGCAGAATCCAATCCTGCCACGGGTACAGCAGCCACATGTGCAGCTGGACCCCAGAAAAGACTCCTGCACTCCTTTACGTCCACTCATACAGGACTCAGTTTACCAAGCCACTTGGAATGGTCTGAAAGGTCATGCTTATGCTGTGCCATGGGTATTTACCATGGAGAGGGCTCTATTCTGTAATGATCCACTGACTGTGGACAATGCCTCCTTTGTGTGACTGGATGTAAACCCTTCAGATTATGCAGATTTAAAGGAAGCAAACATTAAAGGCTGTTGTGTCATCTATACTAAGCAAAAACAATGTCACCCAAAATGTAAATCTGATGTTTCATCACGAAAGAACCACATCATATCTGCTTAACGCCACAAAGGTTAAACCACTCTTTCCACAGCAGAAATGCCTTTTTAAAAAATTGCCTCTGTCCACCGTAGGTCCATCGCATTATATGTATGTTAGCCCTTGATAACAAACTTATTCCAGATATAGCAGAATTCAAGTAAACCTGCTGAGTCATACACATCTGAGCACCAATACACTCCCCTCCCACAAAAGGGTAAAATGCAGAATCTAATTCAGTCCAGACACTAAGTCACAATTAGCCATAAAATGATAAGTGGTAACTTAACAGTAATGTTAGTCTTGTAGGCAATATGTGATATAAATGTCCACCCCACCCCCCACCCCAAGTTTTATAAATACAACAAGCAAGGTCACTTTCTGGTTTGTCCATTGTCGTCTGAAACTGAAGAGCAAATAAGAGCTTTACTTTTCAATCTCCATAGACCATAAACCATCCTATTATATGAGAGATGTCATTTGAAATCAAGTTATTCTGCAACAGTCCTCTGAAAGGCATCTCAGTTCAGTCTGGTGTTCACACAGTTGTGTTTTAATTCGCTGCCACTGTTCCCCATAATAAAAAGGCAAAAGAGGAGTTCAACGTAACACTAAGAAATGCAGATGAAACGAAGTTGGCAGGTCCAGAGTTTTTGAATAGTTCTAGGTCCTATAGTCTTTTTGGAACCAAGAGACATTTTAATTAAAAAATGAGGAAAAAATTGCTAGTTGGACAAAGCAGTCTTAATTTATGTAAGTTTTCTCACTAGCTCTCTAGAAAGGACTTACTTGCCCTTGAATGGTTGGCACCGTAACAAAGTGTACAAAAACGGCATTCTTTCAACAGCGCAAGACAGAAATAGAACACCTAAGAATATTACACAATAGCATAAGAAAACAACCTTTCACTGTTAACGAGGAAACATAGTTTAAATTTATTTTGAAGAATCTTGTTTGCTGATGAGAACTTCAAGAAGTCGCAATTTGGCTTTAATTTTCTTGTATTCTCTGTACTCATCAAGCATAGGAGCACGATCTTCTTTCTGAACATTTCTGGAAGATGTAAAAGATAATACACTTTAAAACATTTCTTAATAATTGTACAACTTTGATTCAAGCAACATTTACTGCACTAAATAAAGTGAATTCTGCCATCAGGGATATAGCAGCTCAAGTTTACAACCTTACCAATTTTCAAAGGAATCTAAGAATTGTCACAAGAACACCTACAACTGCATGCTGAAAAATGAAGCATTTGTATTTTTATTCCAATTTTGGAGACTCATCATGTATTTCTGTCAGATTTGGTGCAAGTTACTGAAGAATTTTATTGAGACTTATTAACAAAGAGGATCCTTCTTTGATTTAGTGAAGTTCTGGGCAGTGATTCCAAACTTTCTCTCTTAAATTTCTATACCACCTATATAGATTTTTTTTATAGATGTTGCCAGGCTTATACTCCAATAATAATAATTTGGTGCCAGAAATTATTCTCAGGTGAAAGGATTTTTTCTGGAGGAACTCCGCTCATGGGACGCCCAAATGAGGCTCTTTTTATGTCCCCAAGATCTTTTCCCACTGAAGTGGTCCCTATTTATCTAGTTGCAGTTTCTTGCTTTTGAACTGCTAGGTTGGCAGAAGCTGGGACAGAGATGGGCACTCATTCTGTCATAGAGTCACGAACTGCTGACTTGCCAGCCTTCCAGCTAACAAAGTGAGCTTCTTAACCAGTGAGCCACCATGGCCCCTACTGTACTCCAATGATTTCTGAAGAAACTAAATCCATCTGTGCAGAATGAATACGCCTTCTGTTATGGAATGTGAACACAAGAGGGTCAGACTACAAAAGCTGACCCCACACCACGGGAAGGCTGTACTTCTGCTCCTTGCCTATGTGATGTCCTCAATTTCCTTTCTATCAAATCTTCCACTTTGCTTTTAAATTGCCTCATTGAGATCTCCTCAGCTTCCTCAATGGCAGTTGCTAAGGGGTGGGAAAGAGATCATTCTTGGCACAGAAAGAAGGGGTATATTGTAGATCAGAGGTGCCCAAACTTTTCAGGCAGTGGGTCGGTCACGTGGTTCGGTGGGCCGATCACTATGGCCCATGGGCCAGATATGGCCACCGACACCAATTCATCCGGTCCAAAGCCCTTGTCACTCCCAGAAGCAGAATTAAAACGTGCACAGATGGGCACATTTTACTTCTGCTTCCAGGAGTGACGAGGGCTTCGTGGGCCAGATGAATTGGTGTCAGGTGCCAAATCCGGCCCACAGGTTATAGTTTGGGCACTCCTGCTGTAGATACTGTAAGGCAATTAATTTTACCAGTTTATTAATTTACATGAATGTTCATCACTTTCATTAAATATTTTAAAATATATGGAAACCAATGCCATATTGTTAGGTAAAGGTTTTATTGGATACAAATCTACCTTTTGATTCATAGTCAAGGACAGGAATAAAATTAGCAGTTCAAGTCCTAACCAAGGATCTAAGAACTGCTAAGGTAACGTCTAAGTATATATGCAGTCACAAGTAGAGTTGATTTTTGGAGCGTTAGGATGTTTAAGTCTGATAAGTCCAACATTTCCAAATATCTAGGGAGTTCCTTAGCTATTACTCCAAGGGCTCCGATCACTATGGGTACAACAACCAATTTCTTTTTCCATAAATGTCAAACTTCAATTAGCAAATCATGGCATTTTGTGATTTTCTCTAGCTGTTTGTCCTCAATTCATGCATCCCCTGGTTATTGTTAGAATTTAATTAAATATCAGATTATTAGCGTAACTAATATCTTCATCAACAAAAAAAGACTGTTACCGTTTGCATTAAAAGTGAAATGTAAATTAAGTAATAAGAGGATAAACTAACCTTCCATTCTGCTGATAAAACCGTTCTTCAAATTCCCGTAGTGTTTTGCGCAATTTCTTTTTTTCAGCCCTGGCTTTCCAAAGTTGCTCCAATAATTCAGGCCTAGGAATGAATTATAATAAAATACACTGGATCAACAGCATCATCTAATAAAGAAGCAGTAACACCACTTCTTAGATAAGAAGTGATGTTTACTTAAATATTGATAAAATCTTTGACGGAAGGTGTTTGATTAGGGCCTTGGTCTGCAAATAGTGGCTCTCCAGGTGTTTTGGACTTCAATTCCCAGAAGCCTCGCTCAACAGTAGTGCTGACGTGGGCTTCTGGGAATTGAAGTCCAAAACACCTGGAGAGCCACTATTTGCAGACCACTGGATTAGGGCAAGGGTGTCCAAATTTTTTAAGTCGGGGGGGGGGGGGTTTCAATGTCTCTCAGACTGCATTTTTTCCCCCAATGATATCTCCACCCGCCCAGCCCCACCGCTACTCACCCTCACAAACACAAAGGACAAACCAAACCAGAAAAGAAGGAAGAAAGGAGATGAAGAAAAAGGAGGGGGAAGAGGGAGGAGGAAGAAGAAGGAAGGAAGAGGGGAAAAGGGAAGAAGGAGGAAGAGGAAGGAGATAGAAGGAAGAAAGCGAAAGAAGAAGGTAGAAGACGTAGAAAAATTAAAAAGAAAAGAAGAACAAAGGAAGAAGAAAAGATAAAGGGAGGGAAAAGAAGAAGGGAGGAATGAAGAAGAAAAAAGGAAGAAGAGAAGAAAAGAAAGGAAGGAAGAAAAATAAAAGGAAGAAAAAAGAAGGAATGAAGAAAAGAAGGAAGAATAATAAAATAGGAAGAACAAAAGAAGAAAAGAAAAAGAAACGAAGGAAAGAAGAAGGAAGAATAATAGGAAGGAAGGAAGAAGAAAAATAAAAAGGAAGGAAGATGAAGAAAAAGAAAGATGAAGAAGAAAGAGAAGGAGGGAGGGAGTAACAAGGTGCCTGAAAAGTCCCCCTTCCACCACGAGGTATTTCCCAGGCTTTGGGAGCAGGTTGAAGAGAAAGAAAAGTTGTGCCTGCCATTCATCCCCTCAAGAGTCCTATACAAAGCAATTGCCATGGCTGCCTCCTCCTACTGCTCCCTTCCTTCCCTTCCCGTGCCCCCCCCTCCTTAGAAGGCGTTTTTGTTCTTATTCATGTCAGAGACTGCTCTGGGTTGAAAGGAAGTTGAGAGCAGGGAGGGCTCTGGGGGCCTAATCAAAGTGTTGGGGGCTGGATGCGGCCCACGGCTCGTAGTTTGGACACTCCTGGATTAGGGGATATGTTAAAATATTATCTTGCCATAGGCACAAAAAAACAGGTATGTGAAACAATTCTGTTGAACTGATAAAGCAGAACTACTTTTTGAACTGAACTCCTCCCTTATACTCTTGGACTCTACATAAATACCTGTTGAAAAACACTAAGTAGTTATTTTACTTTGTTTCAATTATTGATCACATAGTTATATTTACATACATGGAAGCTGCACGTGTACTTGACAGACAGAGCTCTCGAGTCATTTTTTCCTGACTTTCTTCAACATCAGATTCTGAATTTTCAACTGGGCTATTATTAATAATGGGTTGAATTTGGCCATTTGATTTTAAGAAATCTGTCAGCTCTGAAGACAGTTCACCTTCTTCTTCTTCTTCCTGCAAAACAAATAGTTGGAAAACATGTGTTAGGCATTCCAACTCCCAGTAACAAGTGCATTGGTTCTATACAAATATCATTTTTTATATTTCTGCTGCACTTTTTAGTGTGGCTTTAACGAGATCATGCTACAGTTATTAAAAATTACTACATTCTGACCACAGTCACTTTTGAATAATCAAAATACCTTTATTTCTTCAAAGAATTGGGCTGTTTCCCCCTCTATGATAGGCTGTAAGGTTTGACTTCGTCTTTTGGTTGATGGTGAACCCTGAAATATAATCACATATTAAACAGGACATGTGTAAAGTTTAGTTCTATTTATTGTAGGAACTTGTGTACAATTTCATTTCATGCATCTTCTTGCGGGAGCAAAATAACACACTGAAATCCAGCCAATATCTAACTTCAGTCATCTGTTATCAAAATAAAGTGAAGACAGTAAATCCTTGATGGCATTTATGTCATACAGCCAACTACTACAAATAAAAGGACATGGCTGTTTCAGTTTTATGAAGCAGTGAGAAAATTAAAAATGACACATCACTTCAGACAGAAGCTTGAACAAATGTTGATGAAAGCTGTCAAAAAACAGGCTCGTCAACTTTTGTAACTGACATAAGCTAAAAAAACCCTTAAGAACTCTTCAGTCCAGAGTTGGATCTAATCAGTTGCCAGTTATGCAAAACCAGGCAACTATATAAAAGCATGATTAAGGGGGAAAAAAAATTTTTTTTTAAAAGAAAATCACTAACCAGCACTTCACTATCCAGTTCTAATTAGCCATCCTCAACATAGGGACTATACAGGACAAAACATAGTCTCATTGTTGGATAAGATAAGATCAATCATTTGGAGAGTCTGTACTCACAAGAATTGGAGTGATACTTGCTCGAGTTAACATTTGTTTTATCAGTCTGTATCTGTCATAGAGGGGTTTAACTGCATGTCTTTCTTCCCTGGAAACCTGAGAGAGAAAATATAGATCACTTAACAAGGAGAATAAATAAAACAGCCTCTCCTCTACATGGAGGATTCTGAGGAAGCAAGGAACAATATGGCCAAGGTAAATGGCTTTCTGGGAATTTTCATACATTAATAAAAATCTGAGTGAAAATAAGCCTGGCAGTTATAATTTGAGTCCAACAACAAGTAACAGGCACCTAACATGCGACATTGCTTCAGTTATTTAAATTTATGGATTCTGTGTCTTACAGATAGCAAGTAGGAGATATAAACTGGGATTTTATTTTTTTCAAAATTTCCTTTCACAACACAGATTATAAATGAAGACATAGGGTATGGGTTTTCCACACGATATGGGCATCAAAGTACACTGGAGATCACAGAGCAGGAACCCAAATGCTCAAAACCTCTAGTCCCTTTGCAAAACAGAACAGAACAAGATTAAAGTAAGACAGAATCTATTAACTCAGGACTTCCTCTCTGGAGTTGCTGTTCTTTCCTAGTTGCAAAATAATTCCAGAAACTCTGTGAAAGTTCCTGACTAATCCTTCAGCTTCATTGTTTTCTCTGTGTATGTCCCTTCTCAAAATTTTCTGCTGGGCCAAAAATAATTTGCATCAAATTTCTAAACTTTCCACAGAAGAGAGAATCCGAAACAAAAACTAGGTAACAAAACTACAACTCAATGAAAGATTACCTAGGTGACTTTGTTAGTAGCAAGCCTTATTTATAGTAGCCTTGTGTATTCTAACATACTGAATCACAAGTACCAAACAGGCCTTTTATTTAGTCTATGGGAGATACCCTGCACAATCACTGAGGACAGATCCTACAACCAAATCAAGAATCCACCACTGCCCTAGAGAGATGGCACACAATGAGAATTAAATTTTCTTCTATGCAATTTTCTTAATTTGGCTTCAACTGACTATGCGTTTGACTAGAAATTGGGATTGTTTCTGGGTGCCTGTTCCTGGCCAAACAAAAGCTATATGCTTTGATATAAGGGAAAGGCAAAAACAGTGGGTCACAATGGCCACGATGACCGAAAAAGACAAATCTATATCCTCAGGTAAAACTTGATATCTCAAGGCGATTCTGCAAGCTTACAGCCTACATTCTGAAACAAACTAGTATCTCTTGTGCCCAAGCTCTGCAATTGCCAGCCTGCTGAAGAACCTATTGGATTCAAAAGCTAGCCTATTTCTAAACAATTAGGTGTCTAAGAGGACAAGACACTTTTAGAAAATATTTTTCACATGGATCCTTTGCTTTTAGTGAGTTAAAGTAATTCTTTGAGTTCTTTATTCCCTGGGAAGAGATGGAGAAGCTTGGGAAACAACCTTCAATGCAAGTGTTGGTTAGTTTAAGAATAGTCATAACAGGCTGAAAACTGTGAGAAAGAAATTAAGAATGATGGACATTGTATGCTGTGATTGTACTGGTTAAGTTGCAGGAAGAGATAGGAAGAGAAATGAAAATTGGGTTTTGTTATATTGGAATGTGAAGAAGCACCATTATGATCCTGATTGTGTGTTGCATGGGCTCCTATCAAGAAAGAGTGTGCTTATGAGTAAACAATAGAAAAATGTAATCAAATGTACTAGCTGGCTAGGGCAAGACAATATAGCTAGATATGCCTTTCTTGTTTTATTCTGGGAGAGGGAAAAAGTAAAAATGTTCCTTTTTTCTATTTTGGACCCGATTCTAAACTTTTCTATTTTTTCATCTGAATAAACCTGATTGATACAGAAGACATGTAAAGTACACTAGTCCCTTGGATAACGATGAGACTTGGTTCCACAGGTCTCGTCATTATCCAGTTCTTAACATTGTGAGATTCATTGATCGCACAATGTAAAAAAAAAAGCCCTGTTCCATTTCCAAAGAGGAAAGGGAAGAGGGGGACGATCAGCCTGCCTCTTTGGAAAGGGCAGTGGGGATTCCATGAGTGGAATCCCCCCTGCCCTTTCCAAGGGGGTCAGAGAGCCCGAAATGGGCGAAAAATAGTCTGTTTTCCCCACCCATTTTGGGCTTCCTGATCCCCCTGCCAGCTCCGGGGGGGGGGGGGGTCAGGGGACCCTATCCACGCTATTTCCGAAGTTCCCCTACCTCCCTGGAGGCTGTAGCGAGCCAAAACTTCGGGATTCGAATCCCAACGTTTTGGCTTGCTGCAGCAGCCAGAAAGGTGGGGAAACTTCGGAAACAGCGTGGATCGGGTCCCCCGACCTCCCTGGAGCCAGCGGGGGGGGGGTGTCAGAGAGCCCAAAATGGGTAACAAAAATGTCCATTTTTTCACCTATTTCGGGCTCTTCAGCACCCCTGCTGCCTCCAGGGAAGTCGGGGGACCCTATCCTTGCTATTTCCAAAGTTTCCCCACCTCTCTGGCTGCTGCAGCAAGCCAAAACATCGGGATTCGAATCCCGACAATTTGGCTTGCTGCAGCAGCCAGAGAGGTGGGGAAACTTTGGAAATAGCAAGGATAGGGTCCCCTGACCCTCCCAGGTAGGGGAACTTTGGAAATAGCGTGGATAGGGTCCCCTGATCCCCCCCCCCCGAGCTGGCAGGGGGATCAGGAAGCCCAAAATGGGCGGGGAAAACGGACTATTTTTCACCCATTTCGGGCTCTCTGACCCCCTCGGAAAGGGCAGGGCGGGTTCCACTCATGGAATCCCCACTGCCCTTTCCAAAGAGACAGGCTGATCGTCCCCCTCTTCCCTTTCCTCTTTGGAAATGGGACAGGGCTTTTTTTTTACATTGTGCGATCAATGCATCTCACAGTAGTGGGGTCAGAGAGCACGAAATGGGCGAAAAAACATCCCAACATTTTTTCACCCATTTTGGGCTCCCTGACCCCCCCCCCCGGCTCCAGGAGGGTGGGAGTACCTGATCCACAGCTGCGGGGTGGTTGGGGAAGCCAACGGGGGCTCCCTGTCAGCTTCCCTAGCCACCCGCCCCTGCCTCTGCTGGGTGGCTAGGGAAGCTGACAGGGGAGACCCCCATCACTTTTCCAGCCACCCCACCCCTGCCTCCGCAGATGCGGGGTGGCTGGGAAGCTGAACGGAGAACCCCATTCAGCTTTCCAGCCCCCCTGCTGCTATGAACGACTGCATCGGATAATGCTAACAGATCGTTATCTGATGCAACATTTCTTTAGCAATTTTGCATCGTTATCCAATTTTAGCGTTACACGATGCAGTCGTTATCCGAGGTATTACTGTACTTCCTTTAATTCCTTTACTGGCAACTCTACATTAAGCTAATTCACACTGCATGTCTACTTGATCTTGCTGGTTTGTAAGTATAAACAGTCTGTGATTGAAACCTATTACAGATTTCTCTACTCAGGAGCAGGACTACAGATATTGTGAAGCAGCAAAAAGGTGGTGTGGGTATAGGTCTCTGGAAGGTGGAACAAGTCCTATTATAGTGGGATAACTTGGTTCTGTTTTTCTTACAACAGCATAGCCAACATCCATTTAAGGATTCCAGGTCAGGCCTGTGCTACTATTGGTGGTGGTGGAAGAACAGCAATATTTCAACATATTCACAGACTCTTGAATACATATTTAAAAATTACACTGCAATACCGAGTGTCAAGAGAATTTTAACACTCTGTTTCTTCCTCAAATTAGTGATCTGGGTTGTTTGTTTTACTCCTTGACTCTTACTTTGGAGCTCATTTTTTCTGGCTTCAATGTGACACATGTCCAGTCAGCATGCTATTTTAAGAGCCATTTGGGAATTATGATAGGACAGGAAAACTATTTGGAACAGGTGTTCAGTGATCTTGCATAACCATGTCAATTGTATCTTAAAATAATTTCTGAGCATAGAGGTAAAGTATGAAATATTACCGGACGTCCGTGTTGACTTTCATAGTACAGGAGACTTTTTTGAAGTGATGTTTTTTCTTCGGCTAGGTGGTCTTTTGACATTTTCTGTAGTGAAACAGAAATAACAACACCTTACTTGACAATACATGCTAATTCCTGAGAATAAAACTGTAAAAAACTAAAGAATTCTACTGAATAAGAGCTCTACATTTTGGCTCCAAAGGACCCAGCTCAGAGAGCTGCTCTTTTTGCAGAAAGCAGAAAAAGTACCGTATATTTGAAAAGAACAAAAATCTCCACTATTTAGATAGTTTCCTCTTCAATTCATGAACAGAAAACCTCTTATGTGCTTCAAACACAGAGGGAACAGAAATACCCTTTCCTTGTGCAGACTCCCCATTCGAGATGCTGGATCAGGAAAATGTTTTTGGGTTTCTTCCTTTTAGATTACACACTGTAAATCCACAATTTCATGACATATTCAAAAACCTAGAAGTGTTACAGAACAAACTCCATAGAAGTATTTCCTCTTTAGGCAAGACATTACCTTTATATCTTCTGGCAAGCATCTTTCAATTCGTTTTTCCTTCAGTCGTTTTAAAATGAGTTCAACTGTGGCCTCTTTTGTAGGCTTTTTCTCTTTTTGTGCAACCTGCAGATCACCTTCATTTTCTTCGTCTTCCTGATCCAGAGATGAGCCAAAGCTTTTTGGAAGAGTATTACTTCGTGGACGTGTCTGAGGTATGAATTCTCCTTCTGAACTTTTGTGCTTTGCATCTGTAATACCAGCAAAATACAAATTCAAACTCACTTTTGTATTACAGTCAAACCTCGCATAAAGAGCGTCTCGCTTAAAGAGCAGAATTTTCTCTGAATGTTTGCTTTGCTTAACAAATAAAACCAAACAAAAACTCGCAATCCCCCCACAACTGGTCACTTACAATGGTGTTTCACTTAAAGAGCAAACTCGCTTAAAGAGCAATCCTGTGGAACGCATTATGCTCTTTAAGCAAGGTACAACTGTACTGTTAAATCACTGGAGTCGAAACAGAAATAAGAATGCAAAATAAGCTGGTTTGCACAGCACAAGCAGCCGGGGCTCCCAAGAGCTTACTGTAACATGCAGACTGGGTTTGCATAAAAAATATAACCCATAGATGTTTTGGAACACAGATCAAGAATTAGTTATTCTCTCTCTTCCAAAGCGGCTATTGAAAAATGCAAGAGCTGCAATTTGAGAAGATGGGCACAGATCTTTTACCTTTTATTTGCTTTTTCAGTTTGGTAAGTTCTGTCATCCACTTTAAAACCTTTGGATTTGCAGCAATATCTGAATATGAGGGCTGAAAAGATACAAGCAGAACAATAGCACGAAGTTGTCAAATGGAAAATTTATTTATTTATTTATTTAGATTTATTATCCCGCCCCAATCAGGCGAACCTGACTCTAGGCGGCTTACAGAAAATTCATAAATTAAAACTTTGAGGTTCTAAATTACTTAAAAAATCAATTAAAAAAGAATTAAACCATGAATTTACAAAGATCTAAAAGATTTAAAAAGGTTAAAAAGTTTAAAAAGATTTAAAAAGTTTAAAAGAGGGAGGGAGGGGTGGCTGTCCCATCAGATCAGCCACCCAACATGGGACCCCATATTCCTGGAGCCCCACACCTGCCCTGCCAGCCAGGTTTTTAGGCCCTTCCGAAAGGGCAAGAGCTCTGTCTGTAGACGTAACTCAGTTGGCAGGAGGTTCCAAAGGGCCGGGGCGGCCACGGAGAAGGCCCTCCTTCTGGTACTAGAGAGATGCGCCTCTCTAGCCGATGGAATGATAAGAGAGCCTCTCCGATCCGCCCTGGTGGGACGGACAGATATCCTTGGGACGATGCGGTCTCTTAAGTATCCTGGCCCACTACCATGAAATGAAACTTGAATACTGAATTTCAATCACTGACTTCTCTGCTGGAAACATAGTTTTCTATAGCGCTTGCTGGAGACAATGTATTATGGCTATAAACAGAGATGAGCACTGAAATCTGGAGTCGGATATGACTGGCTTTCGATCAAGGATGACCTTTACCTTAGCTCAGAAAACCTTAGATTTTATGAAGATTTTATGAAAACCTTAATTTTATGAACATAATGTCTTTATTCCCCCCCCCCCATTTGAAACATCACCCTTAACTAATGAATGAAATAAAAGAAATAAATGAACTAATGAGCATAATTCAACACATCTAATTCATGCACTAAATCCCTGACGGTAGTGTCCTTAGACTCTACCTGCCACTTAAAAAAAAAAGACCAAATTATTAACATAATAGCTCTGTGGAATGATAAAACAACTTACCTTGACATTTTTTTCTTTTTCAAACTGCTCTTCAAATTGCCTTATTTTTTTCTGCAACTTTTTGACTAGCTGATAAGGAGTTTTCTCATCCTTTCTGTCATCCTTAGAACTATTAAAAGATGCTCTCCGAGTTCTGAATTTAAAAGAAGTGAGAGAACTTCAGATGCTGCAGACAGATATTGTACAATGCACAAAAAGAGACAGCAGGTGTACATTTATATTCTTACCACAAAACCTATGGAGCATGCAGTACAAAAATAGTCTAAATAGTTACCTTCTTCTCACACACTACATTCAGCAATCCTCACTATAAAGTTGCATTTTGCTCAGCACACAGCAGATACAAAAGCTTCCCATCAAGTACTTGTCACTAACATCAACTACCCCTTCCTTTTGCCAGAAGATAACTGATTTCTTCCAAACTACAGTATCTGTTAAAATACTGCAAACTGTTTCCTACAGGAAAAAGTCCAGCTGTTTCCCACCAGATCAATGTCATTATTACAAAAATATAAAACAGTGATAACTAAAACAAACCTTGAATGTGAATTTCTACTATTACATCCACAACAGTATTTTTATTTAGTTGGCTTCAGCTCCAAACGAACAACTGAGATGCAAGGCTAGTGGCTCATAAAAAAATGACCACAGATGTTTCTAGCCCACTTAGTTGTACGTGTCAGAAAAACCAGAAAAGAGGGAAACCAAACAAAACCAGAGTAATCGGCAGAACACCATGTTGACACCATGATATAGCTCTCCTGTGCTTTTTACCGCCTTTCTGCTTGTAACCACATCATCTTCTATGAAGTGCTCCATCTGTTTACAGGAAATATGATATCGCTTTCAATTTTTTTCAGGGCTAAAGCACAGAAAGGATAAGATGTGGAATGGAAAGCTCACACTGGCTGAAATCCTGTTGCTCAGTTTAATAAGTTGCAACTAAAGTAGGGCCACTAAATCAGTGGCGACTGTCATGGAAATGCCATTCCATGTGTCGTTCAGGCACACAGTCAATTCCAATCCTTTGCGACCCCATTGCTCGCCAGGCACCTCTGTTCCACCATCCTCCTCAACCCACCTAACTCTGTGCCCACTGCATCAATACCATCTAGCCATCTCATTTTTGGCCGCCCCCTTCTTCTTTTGCCCTCAACCTTCCCTAGCATCAAGACTTTCTCAAGTGAATCTTCTCTTCTCATTTGATGTCCAAAGTACTTTGGCTTCAGCTTCACTGTTTGACCTTCCAAGGAGCAGTCAGGGTTGATTTCTTCTAAGACTGATCTATTTGTTTTCCTCACTGTCCAGGGTACTCTCAAAACTCTCCTCCAACACATTTTTATTTCATGGCTGCAATCATCATCTGCAGAGATCTTGGTAATGTAAAGTAATGTAAAGTCTGTCACTGCTTCTACTTCTTCCCCATCTATTTTCCATGGGGTGATAGGGCCTGTTGCCATTACAGTACAGTAAAACACCAGATAACACTAAAACTTGGTTCCACAAGTCTTGGTGTTATCTGATTTTTAGTGTTATCCGATCCATGTTAAAATCCTATGGGATGGATCGGATAACATTAAAGCTCCATAGAGATACATTGTAAACGCACAGGCTTTAGTGGTTGTTGTCCGATCCATCCCATAGGACCTTAACGTTATTCGATCCAATTCTCCTCCCCAGATTACTTAACGTTATGTGATTTTAGCGTTATCTGATCCAATCGTTATCCGGTGTTTTACTGTTCAGTAATATCCCAGATAACGATTGCATCGGATAACGCTAGAATCGGATAACGATGGAAGTTTTTTGGGAAAAACTTCCATCAGATAACGATTCTGGATAACGATTCTTAGCGTTATCCGATGCAATGGTCTGCGGGTGTGGGGTGTTTTGGGTAGAACTACCCAATCCACCCCCCACCCGCAGCGGTCTCTGCAACTGCAGTAGGGTCGGGGAAAAGCACCCGCCTTTTCCCCGACCCTACTGCAGTCGGAGAGACTCCTAGTCTCTTTATTTCCCTCCTTGTATTTAAACTACAGGGAAGGGGGAAAGAGAGAGAACTGCAGGGAGAGAGAGAACTGCTTCCGTCTTTCTTTCCCTCCCTGTATGTAAGCTACAGGGAGGGGGAAAGAGAGATGTGATTGGTTCTCTAGAGAACCAATCACGTCTCTCTTTCCCCCTTCCATGTAGTTTAAATACAGGGAGGGAAATAAAGAGTCAAGGAGTCTCTGCGACTGCAGTAGGGTCGGGGGAAAGGCGCTTTCCCCGACCCTACTGCAGTTGCAGAGACCGCTGCACGTGGGGTGGCTTTAAAGGCAGGGAGGTCTCTTTCTTTTCCTCCCTGCCTTTAAAGGTCTTTTTAAAGCGTTGTTCAATGCATGCATCGGACAACGCTAAAAATCGGATAACGTCATGACTTGTGGAACCAAGTCATAACGTTATCCGGTGTATTACTGTATCTTGATTTTCTTGATGTTGAGTCTCAAACCAGCTTTCGCACTCTCTTCTTTCAACCTAAGCAGGAGCTTCTTTAGGACTTCCTCACTTTCTGCCATTAGGGTTGTATCATCTGCATATCTCAAATTGTTAAAGTTTATCCCAGCAATTTTAATTCCAACTTGTGATTCATCCAGCCCTGCATTGCATATTATGTGTTCTGTGTATAAGTTAAATAAACAGGGTGACAAAATGCAGCCTTTTCTTACTCCTTTTCCTATTCCAAACCAGTCCGTCATTCCGTATCCTGTCCTAACTGTTGCATCTTGAGGTACAGATTTCTCATGAGACATATAAGGTGTTCTGGTATTTCCATCTCTTTAATTACTTGCCACATTCTGTTGTGGTCCACACAGTCAAATGCCTTAGTGTAATCAGTGAAACAGAAGTACTGTAGACTTGTTTCTGGTATTCCTTTGTTTTCCCCATGAACCAACATATGTTGGCAATTTGGTCTCTAGTTCCCCTGCCTCATCTGAACCCAACCTGCACTTTTGGTAGTTCTCTGGTATGCTCATTCCATGAGCATACCATTATTGAAAACAGATTTTCTAACAGTTAAAAAGTTAGATAAAGGTTTTAAAATGGCTCCAAATTCCAAACAGTGGTACCCTCCATAATGTGTGCACCGCACAATGTTAAAACCGCACGTCAAAAAATCTGAGGAAATTTTTGCACCACACGTTAACATTGTGCGATACATAGCGTTTTTTCTCAGATTTCTTTGTGTCTAGCTGGGTTGCATTGCCGGTGGGAAGTGGGAGCAGCTGCTGCTGCGGACCCTACTATCGACAGACTCTTTCCCTGGTCTGTCCGGCTGGCCGGGCCGGGGAGGGAGTTCAGCGGTGACAGCATTGGCAGCGGTGATTTTGAGGCCACCAATGCCACCACCACAGCTGTTCCCACTCTCCACTGGCCGGACATGCCGGGGAAGGAGTCCAGTGTTGGCGATTTTGAGGCCGCCAAAATCTGGGTTTGGGAGCCTCTGAGCTCAGCTTCCTTCAAAGGAGGGGGCGAGCGGATTGTCTCCCTCCTTCTGAAGCAAGATGGGCTGGGAACGGAGTCCAGCGGTGGCGATTTTGAGGCCACCAATGCCAATGATGCCAGATTCCCTCCCCGGCCCATCCAGCCGGCGGGAAGTGGGAGCAGCTGCTGCAGTGGCATTGGCAGCCTCAAAATCACAACTGCCAATGCCGACAGACTCCTTCCCCAGCCTGTCCAGCCGGTGGGAAGTGGGAGCAGCAGCTGCTGCAGACCCCACCGCCGATGGGTCTCCCTCCCAGGCCTGTTTAAAATATGAAATGTGGTTACAGGGTCAACTTTTGGTGACAGTATCATGTTCACTGATTAACCCCTAGAGGGCAGAGGCAGTGATGATGTAACTGTCTTATCAATGGGGTGATAAGAAGGAAGATTTTTGAAACTCCTTAGAGGCAGAGATTTCATTGGTGGTAAACTAAAGGAACAAGGTATCCCTCTATGTTCCCTCCTATTGGTAGAAATTAATGTGTAAGGCAGGAGGATGGAAAAGAGAGGGAATGAATGTGATAGGAAAACCAGTTTTTGCTACAAGCTGGAAACAAGCCTCTGGTTGGCAGTTTGATGAGGGAGGCAAGAAAGGATATAAAAAAGAGACGGAAATGATAAAGATGGTGTAGAAATAAAGTAGAATCAAAGCAACAACAGAAGAAAAGTACAGGAGAGAGAGAAAGCAGAGATTCTGTACAACAAAGAGCAAATGTATGTAAGTTACCAGGACTTAAAACAGTTAGGTTCTATTTATGTTTGGTTTAAACCAAGTACCTGGACGTTCCTGGGAGGAGAATGAGGTTGATAGAATGTCTTGTAAACTTTGGTAATCTTTTAAAGCAGTATGAGGATCATTTGCCTAATCTTCAATAAATAAGTTTGTTTTTAAAACCTGGTGTGGTTATTGGGAAAGCAATTTAACTAAGAGTGGGTGCCAGACTTTAGATCATTGCTACTGAAATAATATACTTCATGTACTCTCCTCAGAGATCTGTCTAGAGTAGTAGATCTCAGGCAGCTGAGGTGGTCAGCTGGAAGTCCAAGCAGACTTCTATATGGAGTCTTGAGAGACCTGTGCTGGTCCTGGGGAATATAGCTGGCCAGGTCGTAGGCGGGCAAGGCAAGGAATCCTGTTTGGCAAGGGGTTAAAGCCTGGCCAGAGAAGGGCTAGGTGAACACTCTCACATATGTTTAGGAGTGTGTGAAGGGTCTTGCAACCCATGACAGTGATATGGTGAGTAAACTCCTTGGTAAGTTCCACTGATTCTAGATGAAACTTACAGTAATACCCTGGATAACGCTAGTACTGGATAGCGCTAAAACCGCATAACGTTACAAGATTTTCGGAAAAATCTTGTATCGAATAACACAATTTTTAACGTTATCTGGTACAATCGTGGGGCGGGGGGGAAGGGTTGGATTGGGTAGAACATCTACCCAATCCAACACACACACCCCAGTGCCCGCCCGCACCCTTTCCAAACACCGTGCAGGCGTGCGCATGTCAAATGGGGGTTGGGGAGGGTACGGAGATCTTCCCCGTAGCCTCCCCAACCCCCGTCTGACGCGTGCACGTGCGTCCTTCTTCCTTCCTTCCTTCCTCCCCCCCTCTCTTTCTCACCAGCTCCTTCGCCTCCTCCGCTCATTAGGATCAACTGGTGAGGCTTTGGCGGCTTGTGGAGGAGGCAAAGGAGCTGGAGAGAAAGAGAGGGAGGGAGGAAGGAAGGAAGGAAGGGGGCCGCCAAAGCTGCCGCTGCCTCGCCAGTTGATCCTAATGTTTCTTAAACTGCCTTCTTTCTTTCTTCGGCGATGTTCTCCGCACGATGTTTGGAAAAGCAGTTTAAGAAACATTGGGATCAACTGGCTAGGCAGCGGCGGCTTTGGCGGCGCCCCCCTTCCTTCCTTCCCCCCTCTCTTTCCAGCTCCTTCGCCTCCTCCACTCTTCGCGGATGTTTGTGGGGAGGGGGTTGGATTGGGTAGAACATCTACCCAATCCAACCCCCCCAGCACCCGCCTGCACGATGTTGGGGGGGGGGGTTTGGATTGGGTAGAACATCTGACACGCAGGGTCTCCCCAGCCTCGTAGCGGCTTGCTGCGAGGCCGGGGAGATCCGGGTGAGGAGAGGCACCTCTCCGCGGGATACCCCCGCACTCGAAGCGGCTCACTATGAGTGCGGGGGTATCCAGGCAAGGAGAGGTGCCTCTCCGTGGGATTCCCAAGATCTGCATCTCATTTGTGACTGGAGGGGGGGCAGGGAAGCCCCGGGAAGGCCATGGGAGGGAGAGGGGGCTGGTGAGCGGGGGAGGGGAACCCCAGTCCTCAAATAAAAGTTGGAATCTGGTGTGCTCTGATGGGCTCTTAGACCTGTTAAAGGCCATGGAAGGGTGTGTGTGTTAAACATGTGTCGCTCCTTCGAAATGGGGCGGGATGGGGGGGGCTTAAGCAACCCGATCATGTAATAATGAGACTTTTACTCTTTGAGGGAAGTCCCGTCAATTTCAGTCTTATTTGTGCTTAAGGCTCCCTCCCATGGCCTTCCCAGGGGTTCCCTGCCCCCCTCCAGTCACAAATGAGATGCAGATCTTGGCTGGCGACCCAAAGGCCGCCTCTCCGGCACGAACTTTTCGCCGGAGCCGGAATCTCACCCTGGGATTTCCAGCCACACTGGAGAGAAAGGAAAACAGAGATGGCCCCATGGGGAAGGGGCTGTCAGGAAGGAGCTGCTTCCCGGAGGGAGGATGGAGCCAAGGTTGTGGACGGATCTCCCCTTTCTGCCCTCCAACCCCTTCTTTTCGGTGGAAGGGCCCCCGCCATGGGCAACGCGGGCAGCATGGATTACCAGCAGACCGACTTCAGGGCGCACAACACGCCGCTCAAGCTGCCCATGCCCGATCTGGGAGAACTGGAGAAGAGGTTCGCTGTCGTCCTGACGAGTGGGAGGGAGGGAGGACCGAGGGGGGGGGGGAGAGAAAGGGGGATTCGTGGGACTTGGCCTGCCTCCTTGGGACACCCCACACACACCATATCCCAGCTGGGCTCGCGGTAGGGCACAAAGGTAAAGGTTTCCCTTGCTCGAAAGCCAGTCGTATCCGAGCTTGAATCTCGCCCTGGGATTTCCAGCCACACCGGAGAGAAAGGAAAACAGAGATTGCCCCGGGGGGAGGGGGCTGTCAGGATGGAGCTGCTTCCTGGAGGATGGATCCCCTGGAAGGGGAAAACAGGCTGAGGGGAGGCAGGAAAACCAGTGCGAGCAGGCTTCCTTCCTTGCGGCTCTCAAAGCCCCCACCCTCTCGCCCCACGGTCCACTTCAAACAATGGATCAGCTGCTGGCACTGCTTCCCCCGGCCAGCCTTCACCTCAGTGCCCGTTCCCTCCACGGGAGGAGACCGGAGAGGGGCTTCCACACCTCTTTTATTTCCTCGTCCCTTTTGTGCCCTACCGCGAGCCCAGCTGGGATACGGGAGGGTGTCCCAAGGAGGCAGGCCAAGTCCCATGAATCCCCCTTTCTCTCTCCCCCCCCCTCGGTCCTCCCTCCCTCCCACTCGCCAGGACGACGGCGAACCACTCCTCCAGTTCTCCCAGATCGGGCATGGGCAGCTTGAGCGGCGTGTTGTGCGCCCTGAAGTCGGTCTGCTGGGAATCCTTGCTGCCCGCGTTGCCCATGGCGGGGGCCCTTCCGCCAAGAAGAAGGGGTTGGAGGGCAGAAAGGGGAGATATGTCCACAACCTTGGCTCGTGTCAGGTGGCGAGACCAAGCCGTAAGGGGCCAGTGCGGTGCGGGAAACAGGCACCCGCTGGCGCGCTACAGAGCGCATGAGCGGCTGCTGTGTCTTGCACCCAACACGAGCCTCAGCCCTTGCTATGGCTCATGTCGGGTGGCAAGAAGAGGTTTGCCCCCGAAGTCAAGCTGACCCTAGGCTAGCAATTGTTTCTCTGTTTCAAAAAAACCAGAAACAACTTTAAAACAACAACTATTCATCGTCATATTTTTTTTAAAAAAATCATACACTAAGAAAAGAATGGTTGCCCTTGCTCAAAAGCCAGTTGTATCTGATTCTAGGGTTAGGTGGCCATCGTCATTTACAGCCCAAGAGCCAGCACTGTCTGCATCTGAAGATGTTTCTGTGGTCATGTGGCAGGCATGACTAGATTGATTGATTGGATTTGTATGCCGCCCACTCAGCTACACGACTCAGGGCAGCACCTGAGTGCACTGAACACTGTCTACCTTCCCACTGAAGTAATCCCTATTTATCTTCTAGCCATCAAGTTTAGCATCTTAACCATTAAGCCACTGCAGAAAAGTACTCTTGCACATATTAAGATAAACAAATATTAAATTGCCAGAATTCAGTGCAAACAAAATTAACTCTCCTTGAAAGCTATGACTTTTTATCTTCCATAAGTAGACCCAATATATTCCAAGGTTTTTTCTTTCTACATCTGTACTTCAAATTTTGTTTATACTGTATTTAACTTAGCTAGAGGGGAGGAATATCTGCAGGTGAAATTACAGTACACAAAGAGTTCTGAGTATTAATACCAGGTCTAGTGGGTATTAAAACCAGGCTTGTTTTCCACAGGCTAAAAAATGAGTATCATCCTATTTTTCTGCAAACACAAGGAATGTTCCTAAGCAACTGAAGCAACATACATTTCTTGAAAATTTTGGAGCATGACATTTATGAATACTGTTGTGGTAAATCCAATCCATTTTTAGCAGAAAACTATATCTACTTCCTATTTCAAGTAACACAACAAGAAGTGAAGAAAATTAAAGCAACTTCCTAAAAGTGAACAATACAACCAGATATATACTTGTCAGGTCATGGCTCCCCTAATACTGGTTTTACAGGCAGATGAGACCTCTGGCTCCAAACATTTTTATTATGTGGCATCTCTGTGGACCACCTACC
Organism: Furcifer pardalis; assembly: GCA_030440675.1. Taxonomy (NCBI): domain Eukaryota; kingdom Metazoa; phylum Chordata; class Lepidosauria; order Squamata; family Chamaeleonidae; genus Furcifer; species Furcifer pardalis. The sequence continues at coordinate 90,850,349 of CP126893.1, forward strand.
TAACAAAAGGAAGTGCTTTAGAAGAATTTATTTTTTCTGGATCATGGAGGAAACGCTGGCTTTGGCCAAAATCCAAACTTCGATGTGACAAAATAGGGTAACTCTCCTCTTCTAAAGGATGATTCATTCGTCCAGCTTGTGGAGAAAGCTGAGCTTCTCCAGATTCACTGTCTTCCTGCCAGGATTTAAAAGCAGGAAATGGTTCTGCAAAAAAAGCAGAAGAGAAAAAAATTGACAGTGGGATATTAGAGGGCCCAGTATGCATCCAATGCTTATACTTACATGGCACAAACGGCACGTTTGTTATAGACAAAATGAGTTGAGAAATACACCGGAGAGTTCCATGTCAAAAAGAAAGAAAAAAGAAAGACTGAAACAGCCTAATATGTTTCAAATACATATACTGTACAACAATTTTCTACAGTGTATACCGTATATGTATTTTATGGACAATCCACATGCATTGTTTTATAAAGCTGTATATTTTGCATGCTAAATTATGTATAGCATGCATTTCTCTTTAACATCCCAGATAAATGTAGCAGAAATATATAAGCCATATGACATGTAAAAAATTGTTTCATATGGGGGCAGTGCATGGCACACTGAAATATTTTGAATTAACATTAATTCCACCGATCCATCTGCAGAAAGACTTTAGAAAATAACTTAAACCTTTCAAACATTTAGAAAACAGAAAACATCATTTCTTGTTATACTGCAACTTACGTTTTTTCTGAGTGTTTCAATATGTCAATATATTGGAACAGCTCATTCTATTTTACTGTAATGTAAAACTGCATAATAATGACAAAAAAATAAAAATTCAATATAATAATTCAATATAATTTCAGATTATATTGATAACAAAATAATTGAAATGCATGTTTAAAAAATAATCTCTGGCTATTCTAAAGAGACTGACAGTGGGGTATTTCAACAATGAAAATACAGTAGAACCCCATATAACGAATGCCTTGTATAGCAATTAAATTGTACAAGAACGAGGATTTGAAAAAACACTGTGGAGAACGGGATACAAATATAAGTAAATAAATAAACAACAACTAAAATTGTTATACGATGCAATGCATCTTTATGGGAAAAATCGTACAATGATTTTTTGTTGTTGTACGATTTTTCCCATAGAGATATTCATTGTACGATGCATCCCATAGGGAAAATCACTATACGATGCATGCATCATATAGCAATTTTTTCATACAACAAGCACAATGGAATGGATTAAAATCGTTGTACGAGGTACCACTGTACTTTGAATATACTCTCATTTTAATTTGTCTACTTAGCTACTATCAGAATACATATACAGTAGCCACATTTTGATTTTTCAATGCAAATCTTTATTTAAAAGTCAGGCTCAAAGTATATAAAATAACAATACAGCAATGTGCCAATTGACTTGCTGAAACCTGCTCTCCCCCCCCCCCCCCGTGAAGAAGACAGACCAAAGATATCTTCTCACTGTGTGATAATAGAAAACTACTCTATACAGCAGGGGTTCCCAAACTTTTCATGCCGTTTAATGTGGTTGAGCAGGCCTGGTCATGTGGTTCCTCCTGCCATAAAACATGTCCACAGCTGTCATAAACACGTTTACGACAGCCATGTGTGTGTTTACGGCAGCATATGTGCACGCGTGTTTTACTTCCACTTCCAGTAGCGGTTGCGTAAGTGCACACATTTTATTTCTGCTTCCAGTAGTGGTGTGGATGATTTGGGACCATGGGCCGGATTCAGCCCACAGGCTTTAGTTTGGCCACCCCTGCTATACAGAGTCAAGTCATTGATCCACTGAGCAGACTGCTCTACGATCTGTCTGAAAACAGCTTTCCAAAGGTAGAATCCCTCTCCCCCCCCCCCCCCCGCCTTGTGGTCATGAAACCTTTTAACCTGACATGCCAAGAAGCAAACCTGGCATTTTCTGCATGCAAAGGACATATACCACCACTAAGTTACAGTCCTTCAAAAAGCAGCAGGTAATGGGGAAATTTGAAAGCAACCACAAACCATTGAAAAGGTAGATAACTGAATGTATGGCGAACCATACTTACCCTCCCCTTCTCTCTGGAGATGCATTGTTTTGAAATCAATGAGGGGGAAAGTGATAGGGCATGGCGCTAATAAATAAAAAAATGGCAAAAGATACTGAAGTGAACACATCGTACAGTTAGAACAAACCATACATAACATGCAGGAAGTACAGCACCACAAGAAAAGTCCTCCATCTGCCTATGAGCCAGGTATAGACACTCAATTCCCAGTGATGTGGCATAGCTGAATAATGCCCTGCTCCAGTCAAAATTAGACCCTTCTTAATTTAAAAGCCTTTCCAGAAGTACTGGATCAAAGGTGACAAACAAAAAAAGCCACATGCTTTCCCACATTTTAGTAAAACCTATCTGCAACAAAATAAGATTTACAGACAAGATGGTTTTGCTCACATTCATTGTCAAGATAACTGCAACCCAAAATGAAGGGAAAGCTCATAGCACTAAGGATTAAATTATCTGAGCACATGCATTTGTGTGATTAGACTAAGCAATAATACAAATACTGGTTGAAGCAGATTTTTGACCACAAGACACAAAACATAGCTGGCTCTGCAAATAACTGAACTGGAGTGAATTAAGAAAATTACACTGGATATGTAATTAGTCTAACAAAAAGGGCTTAACATGTAAGAATTCAAATTGAGTTCAAGAAGAGAACAGGGGACGAGAAGACCCAGTTCAGGATCCAATGGGTGATTAAGCATGCAGCCTTCCAAGAGGGGAAAGATGAAGCATTGTTTCTCTTGATATAATCTTTCACCCATCTGACTGTAGTCACAGGAAGCTGATCTGTAGAGTGCAATCTCCTGGAGCAATATCCCACCAGGAACAGTTTTCCCAATCCTACTCTACTTCTCCTAATGAACAGCAGCAAACAGAACAAGTCTGTTGCTTGTCTCATACTTGTCACAATCTTTACTCTCAAATGTGATATTCCTACTATCTAAACCAGGGGTGGCCAACCTTTTTGCACCACAGGCCTGACCATGCCCTCCCCCAACAGCTGAGCAGGCCAGACCATGCCCCCTGGAAGTGGATGCATTTACGGCTAAAGTAAATGCGCTCACTTCCATATTTACATCAGCCGTGGGTGCATTTGCACATGCACATTTTAAGGCTGATGTAAACATGCCCGCTTCTACTTCCAAGTGCAGGGGAGACAGCGGGCCGTATGTTGGGAACCCCTGATCTAAACAAAAAGCCATTAAAAGTAATAACTTTACAGGTGAAAAGATTTATCTTTTGGAAGAAATTTAGAACAGAATGCATTCTTCTTTACAATCTTATTATTATCTATATGTAGATTAATGTGAGATCAAGATTAGTACTGGCATTTAATACATTTAAGGCTATTATTTGTATCCAAACTGGAAAACTGGTTTGTGCTGATCTATAGGACAACCCCATAGCACTCTCTAGTAGGTTCGCAAGGTAATTAACATTTTGTACCCAAGATGCTGGGTACACATTTTACCGACCTCAGAAAGAAGGAAAACCTTGGACCCCATCATAATCAAACTCACAATGTCAGCAGTTTTGGCTGCAGAACAGCAGTTTAACCACTGCGTCCCAGGACAGATTGCAAACTTGAACAAAAGGTCAAACTACAGCTGGTTGAAAACCAGGAATTAACTGATAATTTGGAGCATATTATGGGGAAACTGTAAGAAGGAAATGCAAGAGTCCAATTCAATCCTTACAACACCAAACTATGGACTAATATTGCATTTTAATTCAGTCACTTTGTTTTCAACATTGCACAATAATATACATGGGATTTCTAGATATACAGTAAAACCCCGACTTACGTACACCTCAAGCTACGTAAAATTCAACTTACATAATGATTTTGTGCTAAAACCATGTCCCGGGTTTACATAAATATCCCATTTTACATAATACAATTTCCTATGGGTTTGCTTTGAGTTATGTAAAAATTCATTTTCCTATGGGTTTGCTTCAAAATATGTTTTAAAAAAGCATTTTTCCTATGGGTTTGCTTCAAATTATGTTTTAAAAAAGCATTTTTCCTATGGGTTTGCTTCAAGTTATGTAAAAAACCGATTTACGTAAAGGCCTATGGAATGGACTTTTTACATAAGTTGGGGTTTTACTGTACATTATTTTGCCTAAGATTCTACTATAAATAGAATTTATATATTCATTATGTATAGTTGAATCCTAATCAAAAATAACATATTCACAAGTTTATTCAAAAAGGTTTGGAAAATCTGAATTAATTTGGACTTCCAATTTCTAGTAACAAAGCAAAAATATTTTCTTCTATGTTTGCGTTAACAAATTTCTAAGTTACTACACAAGAAGGGGAGTGCTTCTTTTAGCTAGCCTTAATGTCCAAGCTAAAAACAGTGACTGCCAAGCCCCTACGAGCATGAATACAATGTGGTTGAGATATTTGTTTCCTGTACAGAAGAGGGTTTGGGAGAATGTCAGAATAGTTACCACTCTGGCTTCTTGGTTTACCAAATCAAATCAAATCTTTATTATGGTCCAAGACCAACATAGAACATGAAAGTGAACAGAAGTTAAAATGGAGCCACAGTGGAACCTCAGTGAACAAACAGCTCAGTTAACATAAAAATCACATAACAAAAGGAAACCCACAGAAAATAGTGGCTCAGTTTATGTAATTTTTTTCAGTATGGATTAATTGGTTTTCAATCTATTCCTATGGGAAACCATGTTTCAGTTAATGTATTTTGGTTTTCAATGCATTCCTATGGGAAATTCAGTTAAAGTAATTTTCACTGTAAGAAACATCCCAGAGAACGCATTAATTACGTTAATCGAGGTTCCACTGTACTTAAAATATATCAAGAGATAAAAGTTAAAATGAGGGTGCTTTAAAAGGAGCACTTCAGCTCAGAGTTAGGGAGTAGTAAAATTAGTACATAGATCAGTAGTGTTACAGCTATTACTAAGCCCATGGTGTGGCTTCTTGGTTTACCATGGGGCAAAGAAGTACCACACCTCCCTTGCCAGAAAGGCAAGGATAATTTTTTTTTTATGCTTCTACGTAACAACCAAGAAAGCCCTGTGTGGTTAAGGCAGTGGTCAGCAAACTTGGCTCTCCAGCTGTTCTTGGACTTCAGTTCTCAGAAGCCTTGATCAGCAGGAGTGCTGACTTGGGCTTCTGGGAATTGAAGTCCAAGAACACCTGGAGAGCCAAGTTTGCAGACCCCTGGGTTAAGGCAACCTCTCCGGTTTTGTTTTAATCCTGGAGCTAGAAGGTGAGGGATTATATTCATACAACTGGCACAATCCAAATAAGATTCACCAAAGGTTTACAGGACTTTTCTTATGCTAAGTGAAAATAAAAATGCTTATTGTAATATCTCATCAAATTCTTAGGGTTTTGAGTATTTATACTTTCTGAGTGTGATCGATATAGAAATCTCTACCTGAAATATATTTCAAACATCTGTCCACAAATCTGTATCTCAAAGTTCTAAGATATAAGCCAAAATTAAGGAACAACAAATGAAAACTCCTGAAGAGCATTTGAGTTTTCACAGTTACTCTATTCTGTGTTCTTCAACAGTATCCAGACGTTAATAATTACCTTCCAATTTGACACCACCATTCACGTTCTTCAGATCAAGGTTTGGTATAGGAGCACACAGTGTTGCTTCAGGAGCATTGTTATTTCTGTTTTTCAGTTCTTCTAATTCAGTTTTGCCATTTGGATCACAAACCTTGCTCACAAAACCCTGTAAACAAGTAACAATCTTATTTTAAGAAGTCTTGCCTTTTTTCAGTCGGCAGCATACTTTTTACATTCAGCATACCTTCTTATCTAGAAAAGGAATTTGAACAACAAGGAAGCATTAAGACAACTAAAAATCTAGATATGTGTTTCTTTTCTACAACTGTACACGCAAAATAAAGATCCCCATAGAAATTTCAGAAGACAGAATGGAAGAAAAGTCTGTAGAGAAACAAGAGAGACAAAGGGAGAGGAAGGCCTTAAATTAAAAATGGGCTCTTAGGGACATAACTTAAGTCTGATCATTTAGTACTCCCTGTCTGGGAGAGCAGGTCAGCTCTTCCAGCTAGAAAGGCACCATTAAATTAACCTCTGATAAGACTACAACGCCACCCTGAAGTAAAGAATGCCCCTTGTAAACCTCTGAAGAATACACATTCTTCTGAGTCAGGAGTGGAAACTTGAATCCTCGGTTGGAATAGAGCCTCCTGGAATCTCCCAAGTGGTTGCTACTGCATGCTGCCATCCTTTGGTGGTTTTTCAGCATCTACAGTAATACCCCGGATAACTATTGCATCGGATAACGCTAGAATTGGATAACGATGCAAGGTTTTTGGAAAAAACTTGCATCGGATAACGATTCTGGATAATGATTCTTAGTGTTATCCGAGGCAATGGTCTGCGGGTGTGGGGTGGTTTGGGTAGAACTACCCAATCCACCCCCACCTGCAGCGGTCTCTGCGACTGCAGTAGGGTCGGGGAAAAGCACGCGCCTTTCCCCCGACCCTACTGCAGTTGCAGAGACCGCTGCGGGTGGGGGGTGGCTTTAAAGTCAGGGAGGAAAAGAGAGACCCAATTGGGTCTCTTTCTTTCCCTGCCTGCCTTTAAAGCAGTTTGTCCCTGAAGTCAGGGCTTTTTTTTTTTAGCGTTGTTCGATGCATGCATCGGACAACGCTAAAAATCGGATAACATCATGACTTGTGGAACCAAGTCATAACGTTATCCGGGGTATTACTGTATATGTTTCTCTCGATTCAAAAGATCCAGAAGTTCTCTCCTAAGCCTTAGTTAGCAACTGTAAGAGCTTCAAGCTAAAATATGCTCTTTGTTTTGTTTCCACCCACCACTGGCAGACTTTTGTTCCAACTCATCCCTGGAATGCCACCTGAGACTACTCTGAAACAGATTTAGGCTTGGACTGAATATGTTCCTTGTCCTTGTTCCAAGTGAAGGTGGAAACACAAGCATCTACAGAAATTTAAGATTGTGAGCTGTGTTTTAGAAATAAAACAAAGATGCAGATACTCACCAGAATCATGCGTGACGTCATTTTGTCGCCATGATCAAATGATGTACAATCTTGCCTATAAACAGAGTCTTATTATTGTTTGAGCAGATTATTACTTCAAAGCATCTGTGAAGACAATTTATTCTTTTATACCACATATATAAGCTCAATTCAGACATCACACCAAAACCATGGTTTGCATCAATCACAATTTTAAAAATCAAAGTATGTCTTAAGCTTTCAAGAATCAGGCAAGCCACCAAATAGATGTTTGTTTGTTTTCATTTTCCATCGCCTAGCTTTCCCAACAGCACGAGCCATAACTATTGCTTGTCCATTCAGACTTATCAGCAAACCACAGTCAGCAACAGCCATGGTTTGGAAACACCCTTACAGTAATAGTTTCTGGTTCTGGCTGTCATCAGATTACAAATAATGATCTGTCAATTTAGACATCATGCTAAACCATGATTTATCTGAACTGAGCCAAAATGCTTAGCAGGAATCTGGTTAAATTAGTCACTTGGATTCAGAATAATTTAAATTGCTCATAAGCAGCAGGCCCCTGATACCCTTGGTCTTGTTTAAACAGGAAGCTTCTAATTGCTGGGATAGATTTTATACAAAATAACTTCTTTTTGGCTTGACATTTCATTTTTTTCTTAAATACCTATGCAGTGTAAAATATAAAAAGCTTACATCACCCTAAAATTTTGAGATGGGACATTCCCCTCCTTTACCTCAACATGCCTCCTTTTTATATGCAGCATATCTCCTTACTATAATACAAAACTAAGGATAACAATATCAACCTTGCTTTTAAAACTAATGCCTTTCAATTCTAAAGGTTGTTCATAAAAGTTGCCTTTCTTTACAATCTTTTGACACGAAACGTAAGTTTTCATGATGGGAAATAAATTCTAGACAATGCTGCCTTTAATCATTACTTAATTTTTACAAAAATGTTATTAGAAACAACAACTATCATAATACTTCAACTCCCCAATACTTCCAATATATATTGAAATACGTACTTATCTCCAATAGCTTCTTCAGTTTCTCCCCTTCCATCACATGGCTTCAGCAATATGCCTGCTTCCTGTTAAAGGAAACACAGACGTTAGCATACCAAACACAGAGAGAAATCCATCATGTTCAAAAGAAAATCAACAAAAAACATAGTTACTCTAAATCATTTCACATATTCAAATTTAAATCACAAATATAAAGATCTTAAAATGTGCTATCACACAAGGCAGGTGTAAGGGACACTTTTTTTGGTAGCCTTACAATGTGAATCAGAAAGTTTCTAAGGAAGCCACAGTCTGAATACTGTAATGTATCCCTTGCTTCAATTTCCCTAAATATGAGTTTTAAAAATTCAGCTTACCAGACAAGACTGACAATGTTTTACACAATCTAGCTCATTTATTCACCATGTTATGTTAAATTCTCCAAACCTTACATGTTATACTAAAAATGTGTTCCGGTTAGATGTGCATAGGATTGCATTGAAACATTTTCTAATCATAACCAGAGAAAATAAAATTAAGTTACGTCAAACATATTTCTACGCCACTCTTACCTCATATTTTTCTTTCTCCTCAGATGCTGACTGTACTACTCCATTATCTACGTTAGTGCAATCCAGAATTTCAGAGCAATCTTCAAAATTTCCGCTATGATTAGTAACATTCTTTTCAGTCTCATTCCTAAGAGGAGAAACAAGAAATTACAGTAAAGCTACCTACAGGAGAATGAAGATAAAGCTGAACAACAATAAAGCCAAAAGGAAAAAGTTTGATTTGTCTGAAATACAGTACTGAGGAGAGCTTCGTGGATACTATGAAGGTGGACCAGGAGTTCTCAACCTTTTAAAGCCATGGGCCAGGTCCTGCACCCTCAGACAGCTTTAGGGGCTGGGTTGATCATTTTGTCCTTTCTCCACCACATGGCACTTCTTGATGTGGGGGAGGTCCACATGAAATTGTGCCATGGGCTGCATCCAACCCACAGGCCACAGGTTGAGAATCCCTAAGTTAGACTGTCAGAAAAACAAACAGGTAGGACCTAGATCAGTGTTTCCCAAATTCTGGTTCTTGGACTTCAATTCCCAGGAGCCTAAGTCAATTCCCCAAAGCACTGATCAGTCAGTGGACTGATTTAGCCTTCTGGGAATTGAAGTCCAAGAACCAGAATTTGGGAAACACTGACCTAGATCAAATCAAACATAATTCTCTCTAGGAGCAACCACCACCACCAAAAAAAAAAAAAAAAACCAACTGAGATAGTAATCCTTTGGGTACATTATGAGAAGAGAAGACTCCCTGGAGGAGACATTACTGCAGAGAATAGCTGAAGGAAGCAGGAAAAGAGGAAAACAAAATATGAGATGGGTTGAATCAAGAAAAGAAACCACAGCCTTCAGTTTGATGGTGCTAAATAGGACTGTTAATGGTAGGACATTTTGGAGGTCATTCATCTATGGTTGTCACAAACCAGAGGCAACCTGATGACAGATAATAATAAGCCTACAAAATACCACCCATTTATATGCTACAATTACAGAAAGAGAAGAATACTGTATTTTAAAGATTTTGAGCAATGGTGGCATTTTTTGATGAATATAGGTGAATAAACAGTCACCCAGCATTCAGAAAAGCCAGAAAAATAAAGGTGGTTAATAATAATTAAAAGTATGTGCCATCAAGTCAATTTTGACTTACAGCAATCCTTCCGGGGTTCTCATGTACAGTACTCAAAAGTGATTTACCAGTCCCTCCACTGAGCGACACTATGATGCTCTGTAGTTCGAAAAGGCCACTGAGGGGACATAACCCTATAAACTGCAAATACTCAGGTAATTTTAGCTGGCCCCTCTTCAAAATGGCCTATTGAGTAATTCAACTCCTGGCCCTGCAGCCAGATACCCTAACAAATTGAGTTACATCAGGTCACTTGACAGGATATGGATACTGTAGTCCTATATTGGCCAAAATCCTCTTTGCATAAAGTTAGCTATTCACATTATGCTAGCCAAAATCCTTTTGCACAAATAGATTTGCCCACAGTCTGCCAAGTACAGTAAAATCTCACATAAAGAGAGCCTCGCTTAGAGACTAACTCACTTAAAGAGCAGGATTTTCTCTCAATGTTTGCCTCTCTTAACAACTAAAACCAACCAAAAACTCGCTTAACAACAAAATCAGGGTTCGCAATCCCCTTCACCAGAAGCCACTTACAATGGTGTTTCACTTAAAGAGCAAACTTGCTTAAAGAGCAATCCCATGGAACACATTATGCTCTTTAAGCGAGGTACCACTGTACAACCTTTCATCCATCAAATATTTTCAGGTTTACTTTGGGGAAGGCCTTGATTGCAATGAAAATCTAGAGGCAGGAGATATGGAAATAGATTCCAGAAGTTCCTATTCATAAAGATGCTAAGGACACCAGACTACTAAATGCTTGAATGAATAAAGGCAGAGCTAGAAAGAGGTGGTAAAGTAAGCTACATAGCACCACAGTCTGTAATCCCCTACAATAGTAGTGAGGGTTATCATAAATACTCCAACTCTATTTCTTGAAGGTTAATTTTGGGAGAGGAGGGATTTCAAATTGACATTAAATGCCATTCCAAAACAGGAGTGGACTGTCATAAATAAACTGCCCATTAAGTAGTAAACAGAATGCCTGTACAACATCTAGCAAAGTCACTGGATGTCTGTGTAGTAGCAGGTCTGAATGTCCGTATCACAATCCAGTAATTTGCAGCTAACCAAATGTAACACATGACACAGAAGCACAGCCTAGCAAAGATGCTTTCTGGACTGGAAAATGTTAACCACTGGCCTTGTTGACCAGTCTCGGCACAGAATGTACAGGTACATGGAATCTAGGCAACAGAATATATGAAATTTTTGAAGTGGTAGCTGTGTTAGTCTGTGCAAACATATGGTTGGTCTAGAACAAGATACTGCAAAGTTGTTTTGATGTGATGCCAAGCCATTCTGACTGATGCCATCCCTCATCAAGTACTTGAGGAAAGATGTTTAAGGAGTGGTTCTACCACTACCACCTTCTTCCATCCGAAGGAGTCTGCATGGTTGAGCAAAGATTGAGCCCCAGGCTCCTGAACCTTGCCTGTCAATCTATTCACTAGATTGGGTATCGTCAACATATAAGTTACCCCCTGACATTAGGAAGGGTAGCCTGAGCACCCTTCATTCATTTTTTGCCTGAGGATTTGAACTGAATCAGAAATTAAGGGAAAAGTCCACGTACACGAAGAGAAAGATGAACATTAAATGGACATGAGTTTTCAAAACAGATATGTATATGGTGACTAATTACAGACTTCAAAATATGATCAACATAGTTAAAATAATCAGGGCAATTTTGTACTTTGTTTTCAATAACCTGGTACATTTTAAGGATATCCTGAAAATCAGTTTAAACATTTCCAGGAATGTGAAACTTTAGAGACATTCAAAATCCAGGTATATACAAAGAGAAGACAAAGGACAAAAAAGGAAAAGAAATGAGTGACATATTTTGTACAAAGCTAGGAAAGACAGTTTTGTAGATATTTCAATTAAAGTTGAAATAATTTTCAATTGAAACTAATTGAAATTTGAAACCCTTCCTTTATTATTTCATCTTAAAATTAACCATGCAGATAAAATATCTTCAATATGAAGTCAGCCTTTTCCTTCTTTTTTCTTTAGGTTCAAAGCCTGCCCTCCCATTCTTACTTTTTACATCATCTTAATTGAAGATTTTTCTGCACATTTTGCATTCTAAAAAATAACTTAATTTAGATCCTATTCAGGATAAGTAATCTGTTGTTAATATTATTGTTTTTACAGAAATTGAGATTTTAATTATAAGATGCAGTCTTACTGGTTGTTAGATCCTTCTTCATCCCCCTCTATATTTGCTTCATAACACACCATTCGATGTTGTAAATTCTTCAGATCTTGATCTATACCGCTCTGCAGATCAAATAGATGTTGCTCTACAGCTGCTCTAATTGTTCTTTCCAAGATGCTTTAAAAAGGGGGAAAGTTTTTTTTATTAATCATCCCATTTTTCATCATGACAGATTGTATCTATGAAACAGAGGGTATCTGTGCAAAAAGCAGCTTTGAAGACTAGAATGCTCACCACATACATGCAAATTGTACTGAAATAGACTGAGCAAACAATATATAGAGAACTGTTTAATTTGCTAAGTGGATTTTCCCATTGAAAAATTGTTGTACATTTTTTTCCATAGGAAAACTGTTATGCAGGACACCATTTTTCCAAAACCTAATTGTTACACAATTTCGTTGCTATACGGGACAACTGTTGTATGAGGTTCCACTGTATTTATTTTTCTTCAATTCTATCAGTTAGACATCACATTACAAATTGTATAATTTTCCTGCCAGTTTGACTATTTTTTTTATTCTATTGTATTTTTATGTAAGATTTATTAACTACATTGACCATTAATTTTATATTTATTCATGTTGTTATATACTGTTTCCAATTGTATTTTGTATATTGTATGATGTTATGCTGTTACTTTTTGTTCATGGTGTATTTTGGTTATTGTATATCATTGATTTGCTGTTTATATTGTATCCATTGTGTTTTATTTTTATGATTTGTAAGCCGCCTAGAGTCGGGTTTTCCTGAGTAGGGTGGAATATAAATTTGAAATAATAATAATAATAATAAAATTGAAAGTTCATTCATATAATACAATTCCGTCTAATGAAAGCTAATGTCAGTCATCCCTTAATTTCCTCAGTGCCCTCTCTGTGAGCACCCATGCAGTCACCCCAGCACAGTTTGCCCCGCCCCTCTGCCCAGAAGCCCAATGGGAGTGCTTCCTCCCTCCCCTGCCACAGAGTTCACCCCACTCCTCTGCTCAGCAGCCCAAAGGGAACACTTCCTCCCTCTGCCCAAGAGCCCAATGGGAGTGTTTCCTCCCTCCCCTGTTGCTGGGTTGGCACTTTGTGATAAATAAGTGGGTTTGGGGTTGGAGTTTGGACACTCAGTCTCTAAAAGGTTCGCCAACACTGGGCTAGGGAAATAAAGTCAGAAATAACCAAGGGTGGTGTAATGGAAGACTTAAAAAACAGCAAGGAGGCTGAGAACTAGGGGTAAAAATGAAAGATTATGATACACATATGCTTCAGAAAATGATACAAAAGCAGCATGGAAGAACAAGAAAGTGAAATTGGGGGGAGAAAAGGTTTACTCAAAATTTAGAAACAGAAAAGGTTGTGTGCTCTTTGATAAGGTGGTGAATAGAAAGTATACCTAGAAAAGCAAGAAATTTAAGGTGAGTTTTGAGAGAGGGCACAATTTTCAAATAAAAGGGTAAACTAGACATCCCAGTCCCAGCTACTTAAACAGTAAACCTTTCAACAGAATACAGTGCAATTCTGGGTGTTTTCTACTATTTTGGGGAGTGTATACTTACTCTGCAGAAGCTGGCAAGATGCTTAAGGGGGAGAGATGAGCACTGCAATGAAAGAGAAATCATGGTCTCCTTTTCTCATATAGAATTTCAATACTGTACTTACATTTGTTCTGGATAAAACCAAAGAGCATTTTTAAAAGAACTGTACATATTTGAGTTTAAAGAATAATTACCATATGTTAGCCAGTTAAGACCAAACCTTTTAGTCTAAATTCCAGCTAAAAATCAGGCAGGAATCAAAATCTTACTGCATTCTCATTAAAATATACAGAGCAACTTCAATTTTAAGTTAATCTTTTTCAGCGGCTGGGCTTTTTGTACAATGATACATTTCTACTAGAAACCAAAATTTCACTATGAATGCCTTTCAAAATCAGCTCTTACAACGTTTTACAAAATTCCAAAAAATAAATGGAAGATCCTTGGGAAGAGAGGCCCTGGATGTAGATGGACTTTGTGCCTGAAGAACCTGAGAGGCTGGTGTTGAATGTCCTCAGAAGAATTGTTCTGAGGAGTTAAGAACAGGAAAACTATTGCCATGATAGCTAATACAATAAAACTCTATATAACAATTTTAATTTGTTCCACGGGTCTGGTTGCTATGCGATTTTGTCATTGTATGATTTTTCCTATGGGAAAAATCGTACTTTTTTTGCTAAGCAGTTTTTCCCATTGGAAATTCGTTGTATGATTTTTTTCCATAGAAATATGGAAATATATATATGAAAAGTTAGGGACTGCAGTGGCTTAGTGGTTAAGGCAATGAACTTGACTGGAAGGTCAGCAGGTCAGCAGTTTGAGACCTGAGTGCTGCACGATGGAGTGAGCTTCCATCTCTGTCCCAGTTCCTGCCAACCTAGCAGTTCGAAAGCAAAAAATTGCAAGTAGATAAATAGGTACCATTTCAATGGAAAGGTAAACAGTGTCTCATGCACTCCAGTGTCTAGTCATGGCTGCCTTGGCTCTTTGGCTATAAACGGAAATGAGCACTGAACCCTAGAGTTGGATATGACTGGCTTTTGAGCAAGGTCAATCTACTATAGAAAGTTACTTCTACTTTGGAACCTAATGAGTTTTGTTAATAAGTAACAGCAACACTATAAAAAAATTCCAAAACTATGAAGCCATAATTGGATGAGAGAATGTTATGTACTCCCTTTTCTTCTGGAAATGAAAGACATTTTACAAAAATAAGCTAATAACATTTTTTCACTTCCATCTTCATTCAATAGAGCGGCATACAAATCCAAAATCCAAAATACAAATACAAAATTCTCATAAACTCATGAAAGCCATTATAACTGATTGAGGTACTAATTTGGTAATAATAATTTTGTGTCAGAGATTACACCGGGTTGAAAGGATTTTCAGAGATGCCCAAATAAGGCTCCTTTCATGTCCCCAAATGCAGCTCTCACGTATCGAAACACGACCTTCTAGTCTCCAGCTCAGCGCCTTAACCACTAAGCCATTGGAAGAAGCTGCCACTGACTAGGCTGGTTCTGATGACTTCGTTGGCTCTGGTTAGAAAAGACAGGATAACAACTTTCTCCCATACTTCCTTCTCCCTGCAGGCCGCAGAGGTTTGTACAAAACCATAGAAACCTTCTGTTTTGGGGACTGCAGAGGGAATAATAATAAACAACTACTCTGCACACACTTCTAGTAAAAAGCCTTTCCCATTATGGGTCACTGACCTATCCTCAAAGGGCAAACACTCCAAAAGTCGAAATGTCTTTTATTTATCCACCTCAATATAAATGTTGGGCTTCTTCTTCTTTGCTTCCTCTGCAAATGTAGTCTTATCTATAGCCAGAGAGGCTGGCTACTCTCACAACAAGCATCTGCTACCTCAGCAGCAAACACATGGAATCAACTATCTCAAGAAGTGGGGAATGTTCCAATTGCGCTCTCTGTGTGTGCAATAAAAATAATTTAAAAATTAAATTAATTAAAACCAACTTTTTATTTTAAATTTTATTTTTAAATAAAATGTTTTCTGAGGAAAAAATAAGTTGTCTATTTAAATTACATTACAGTCAAATCTCGCATAAAGAGTGCCTCGCTTAAAGAGTAACTCGCTTAAAGAGCAGAATTTTCTCTGAATGCTCCGTTTCGTTTAACAAATAAAACCAACCAAAAACTCACTTAACAAATAAATCGGGGTTCACAATCCCCCCCACACACATTTGATCACTTACAATGGTGTTTCGCTTAAAGAGCAAACTCCCTTAAAGAGCAATCCTGTGGAACGCATTATGCTCTTTAAGCGAGGTACAACTGTATAGTATAAAGTTATTCATGAAACAAGGATTAGTTTCTAATTATGTAGCATGAAGCTATTTAGTCATACAATGTTTAAATTTAAATTTGTGTCTGCATAGGTCACATGCCGCTTTTTTGCAGCATGTTACAAAATAAACCTTAAATCCCATTGTTCCTTTGGAAATCTATATACAACAATCAACCCCTTACATCTTAAGGGCTGTTTAAAAAAATTAATGAAAAGAAGAGGATTTTTAGAAGTGGACTAGACCTGCACAAGAAGCTAACGTGAGGAGGAAACGTTGCAGTAAAAATGAAAGTGAAACCTTTTGAGTAGACTATTCCACAAGTCTTTGGATCTTTTTGTATATACTGTACAGTCAAACCTTGCTTTTTTTCGCTTAGCGAAAAACTCACATAACAAGCGGGTTTTTCAAAAAGTGATCTGACTCACATAACAAAAATTTTCACTATGCGAATCGGACTTTCCCTAAGAAAAAACTCGCATAACGAGCATTTCTATGGGGAAAACTCGCATAACAAAAAAAAATTCGCTATACAAGTTTTTCCATAGAAATGTTTGTTATGCGAGTTTTTCCATAGGAATTTTCGCTATGCAAAAAAGACTCGCATAGCGAAAAACTCGCTTAGCAAGCAGCCTTGCAGAACGAATCTGTAATCTGAGGTTTACAATATTCTTTCCCTGAAGGAAAAAGCCTATAATAGTAGCAGGCTGCAAAAGAGACTCAAATCAGTTTGGGAGTATTTTAATGAAGATCCTCTACCTAAGAGTAAGCATTCCAGCACAAGTGGTAAATCTTAAGTACTGAGGAAAAGGAGCTAGCTCTGACATGGGTGTCCACCAACCTTCTATCTAAACTTCAGCGTTAAGGGGGAACCATTCAAGAAATATGTTTGCTGATGATGTTTTAAAGAACATCACAACAGTGAACTGATGGAAGTCACCTAAACACTTAGATTTAGAGACTGTTGAAGAAATGATTTCACATTTAACAGCAGTAGGTTCTTTTGCTGGCATAAAAAGAATATTTCCCCCTCAGGACTTGCTCATTTGAAAGGAGCTACCAGAATTCATACACCTGTAACAAGCAGCACAGTTGTGAAGGCAAAAGTGCAGGCAGAGGTGAGGAATCCTGTGCTATTTCCAAAGTTAAGAGGAATGTGTGACTGACAGCACTGGTGTCTACCCGATTTTGGCCTCAACCTTATCAAATCCCTCCAAATGCTCTGAGAGATGGTTACAAGGAGGAGTGCCAGTTAGAAAAACAAGACTGCTTTTGTTGCTGAGAATAAAAAGAGCACGGGAAGATACCTAGCATTTATAAAGGTAAAGTGTGCAATCAGAAGCGTAGCGTGCCTTGGCGGGGCCCCGTATAAAAATTTGTTTGGGGGCCCTTAGGAAGGGTAAAGATTTGTTTTGCTTACGCACGTTGGGGGCCCCGTATAATTGATACGGCAGATACGGCGGTAGCTACGCCTCTGTGTGCAATTGATATTTAGTATGCTTGTATAAAGTTGAAGGGTGCAACTGAGTCTTTAGGGGAAAGGTTGGAAAAGATAAATTGTAACAGAAACTGAATATCTGACCTACAGTTGCTTATGTTACGTTCAAAGCTTGAAAATAAGTTTGGTCATTTAAAGATTTAATAGCTGAATTAATTGGATTTCACTCATGCACAGATAAAAGCATAGAAATACACATCCTTATCCTTTGATGGAACACCTTTTGTTGTGCCAGCTAATCTTTCTCATACTAGGTTAGGCAAAAGGAACTACAGAATGAATTCACCAAAAGGTGGCTTCATTTTGGTAGTTTAAAGTCTATTCTAGGCACGAAAAAACAACAACTATCTTCATTAAGAAGACTTGCATATTCTTCTTCTTTCATGTCTCAATCAAGCACCGGACTGCCAAAATGAAGCCATTTTTTTGGCTTTGAAATTGGCCAAACTTAAGTCCTCATCAGTGAATGTTCCTGGCAGTAATCGGCAAACCAATAATCTGGGTATACAGAAAAAGCCTCCTTGAAGATTGTGGACACAATCAGATGTATTCTGGGCGGCAACCTTGCTGACTAATCTTTCTAACACCAGATAAAACCAGAAGTACTGTACTTGCATATTATTCCATGGACTTTATGAAAATTATTTGCTGCACTTGTGATTAGCTCCCTAATCAAAGCTGGTCTTTCAATCTCTCTCCCCCCCCCCACTTTATCATATATTCAGGTTTATGCCACATCAAATCCTTTCCTTTCCTTTTTGCTAATGAAATACTTATTTCAGAACAGCTAATGTTTAGAATAGATGGTTACATTTTAATATATAGATAATATGAAAACCCATTAACAGGGAATGAAATCCTGGAGCTTACTGCCATTTTTCTTCAATGACATAGCTACGTAACATGCTATATTTCATATAATAAATGAATGAAATATCAAGAAACAATGTCTTTAAAAAAAAACCTGAAGGATTGAATTCTTATTTTAATAAATATGTAATTTAAAATTAAAACATGTTCAAGACTACTTTAATCAATATATTAATAGTATATATTGATATTGAGATTTTTACATACCACAAGAATAATCTGAGGGAACTTTTAAAAAGGGCAAAATAAATGTAGTGAAGCATCTTACTGAATGCACTCATTTAGAAAAAGTGTATTTTGAAGCAGCACACAGAAAAAAATTGAATTAAGAATGAAGAACTAAATTCATAGGAATTTAGAGTTGGACACCTTCAAGTGTCCTACCAGACATGGGAATGAATATTTCTTCTCTTAAATAGAAAACACAAGGCAGTGTAGGAACGAAACATTCTAGTTTTCTTTTTCCTCCCCTGCACATTTAGTTCATTGAAGATACTCAGAAAAATAAGTGTTTCACAAGGCTGCTTCAAAGCCTATTACAACTTATAGTCACTCTGATCATTTTAAAAGACTTTAGTAACATGATATTCAGCTTCAATTGAAAATTTTAATACAATATATTCAATCAGTTTCCATCTAAATATTTGTATTTCAAACAGCAACAACATTTAGGTGATGCTGACGCAGAAGAATGACACAGCTTGAACATTTGAAATTACTTCCATGCTCCTTCAAAAATGTTTTGATCCTCATAAGCACTACAACCCTTACTCTCAAAAACAAGCAATTCCAAGTACATCCATGCAAATAGTATTTTACACTGTAAAGTACCTTTAGAAACACATGTTTTTGAAATATATTTCCATCTTACCAAAGTACACTTTTAAGTTAATTTACCTGTGCAGTAGAAATTTGTAAGCCATTCTGATTATTTTTGCTACTTCAAATGAACATTTTGCATAAAAACACTTAAAAACCATGCAGTAGGAGAGTCTCTGCTGGCTATTCATTCTGCTTGCTTGGTTCCAGTACCTGCCTGTAAGATGGCAATGAAGTGGTGCACTAAGCCCTGCAGTCTACAGAGAAACAGACTGCAACATGAGGTCACTACTGACAATAAACTGCCCAATCAACATTTTAGCTCTAGCATGCTTTTCATCCTACTTCTTCTTGGTGCAAAATGGTTGATGGTAAGAACTCCTGGCCACAATGACACCCACTTCCCTATTTTAATTACCCTCTTTAAAGGAATTTGTGATTACCTAAGAAAGATAAAATGGTATGGCATATACAGTATATGTCACAAGCAAATGGTAAGGAATGGAGTTGGCTTATCCTAATTTCAGTTATGCCCCATATTTGTACTCATGTATTTGTTGTTCAAATGTGCCACAAAGAACTAGAAAACTATCAGTGGGCAGACTTAATTAATTGAAGTTCTTAATTTTAAGCTATGGTAAAGCTAAAGTGAAGCAAGAATCTACTGAGAATTTGTACGATTTATTTGGAGGCTCTGTGAATGCATGTGAAAATATTTCCTGAATTTCTTCCAACTCAAAAACTTTTTAGTTTTGAATTAGCCAGTAAGCTTATGAAATTAATGACTGGTGCATGGGAGTGTAACAATGTTTTTGTCCAGCAGAGCAAATCAACATTTTACAAGGCAATTTTTTAAATGTGGGCAACCCAAACAAAACCTTGAAACTTTTAAACTGAGCTTTCAATGAGCACCCCATTTGGCACATTTGTAGCAGACAGTCTGCTTTTTTTTTTTTTGCTCTTTGTCAGATACTGGGATGATTGGACAAAGAGCTTTTGAGTTATGTAGTAAAGATAAAACTGCTCCCCGCCCAATTCAGAAATAGGCAACCTCAAACTGGCTTCACGTTCATGCATAGATACCCATCTCCCTTTAAAAAAAATGCTCTATTATCCTAAAACTTCACTAAACATGTATATCTCTCTGCACAAGAAAACACCATGTTCATACCCAGTAAGGCAGAAACTACAATCTATATTGATTTTTTCTAATACAGTCAAAGCTCACATAAAGAGCGCTTCGCTTAAAGAGTAATTCGCTTAAAGAGCAGAATTTTATCTGAATGTTCGCTTCGCTTAACAAATAAAACCAACCAAAAACTCACTTAACAAATAAATTGGGGTTTGCAGTCCCCCCACCCACAATTGGTCACTTACAATGGTGTTTTGCTTAAAGAGCAAACTCGCTTAAAGAGCAATCCTGTGGAACGCATTATGCTCTTTAAGTGAGGTACAACTGTATTATGATTATTCTTAAAAGTAACACCCATCTGAGCTCAACAACATTAAATCAAGCTTTAGACAGATTATACAAGATACACGCTATACAAAATTTAACTGTTTTAAGTGCCATTGATTTTGACTTTGGGATATTTAAGAATGTTTCAGGCAGAACTTAAATCAAGGGAACATAGATTGCTAAATTCTGATTCGGCCATGTCCACTTAATTCTTGAATCCCAAAAGAATGAAAATGAGAGCAACATATGAAACTATTTTATTGCCAGAAACTAAATCCACTGTAAGACTATCAGTACCACCAGAAGGTTCCCCCCTCACCTCTTGTAGCCTACACAGTCACAAAATAATGCAATGTTGGCTTTCTTTAGCCATTTGGAGCATTTTTAGAGTATGCAGTGGGCTGCAAGAGGAAAAGAGGGTTACTCCACTATAAGATATTGCCCTGTGTCTTCGGAATGTGTATGCATGCCTCAAGTCAGTTCTGAATTATGACAATCTTTTTCAGGGTTTTCTAAATAGAAGGTACTCAGAAGTGATTTTTCATTCTCTTTTTCTGCAGACATCTCGGGACTACTTAGCTTGCACAGGGCCATATGGGCTTGCTCTTCTGGGACACATGGTGGCAAACAAAATTTCCATCTCCTGACTCTATAGTCAAATACCTAACTCACTGAGCTATTCAGTCAGCCTTCTGAATTTTTACTGACAAAGGGTAAAAAGAACACAATCAAATGGATATGTCTGATCTGGTGAACAAGTTTACATTACTTTGATACGTAAGAAAGCCAAGGTAGCATGATAGACATTTTGGTTCTGAGTTTGGGAAAATCAGATCTGAATTACTGCATAGGTCAGCGATGGTGAACCTTTTAGAGACCGAGTGCCCAAACAGAGAGGCAGGGTGAATTCTGCAGGGGGAAGTAAGTACCGTATTTGCCGGCGTATAAGACGACTTTTTCCCCCTGGAAAAAATGCCTCCAAGTGGGGGGTCGTCTTATACCCCGGGTACACTTCAGTTGGACTCACCCTCCCGTCGCTGTTCTTGTGGTCCGGGAGGGTCTCGTCCCCGCATCGCGCCCTTATTGTCCCCGGCTGAGATGCCTTCGGATCGGCCTTTCAAGCAGGGGCGGAGCAACCACCCGCATGGCCTCTTCCCCCCCCCATCGCTCCTCCATGCCAGGGAATTGAAGGCTGTCGGCAGCAGCTCCGGCCCGGGCTCTGCCTCTCTTCCCTCCCCCCTTCGCTCCTCCATGCCGGGGGAATGGAAGGCTGCCGACAGCATTTGATTCTTCCACCCAGGAGCAGCGAATCGCTCACTGCTCCTGGGCGGGAGAATCAAATGCTGTCGGCAGCCTTCCATTCCCCCGGCATGGAGGAGCGAAGGGGGGGGGGGGAAGAGAGGCAGAGCTCGCACGGCTGTGAGGAGGGGGCGCTGCCCGGCATGGCTGAGCAACAGTCGTGCGCGCGTGCGTGTGTGTGTATGAGAGAGAGAGGCCTTTTGTGATTCCCTTTGAACAAGGGCGATCTCTTCCTCCCCTCCCCTCGGCAGCAGAGAAGGAGGAGGAATGGGAGGGGCTGTGCTGCTGCTGGTTCCTTCCTCCAAGAGGCGAAAGGGAAATTTCTGCCGAGGGAGATGAAACCAAGGGATTCCTCCCCCCCCCCAATTAGCCTCTCCAACCAAACTCTCAATAAACAGCTAATTACCGGTATATCTTAAGGCCACTCCCCCCCTTCCTATCCCAGGTTGGGGTGTGTGGGTTTGCTATTAATGGCTGCCTCATATTCCTCCTCTCGCTCTTTAGTTTGATCCTGGCTATTAACAGCTGAAGCCATAAACTGGGGGAGGGGGGAGGCAGGGGGTGAGATGGGTGGCCAGTGTAATGTAGAAAGCCCTGAGGAGTGGGCTTAGGCTAGGACTGAGCCAGAGCTTCCCAAGGGCCAAGAAGAGAGTCGCTGAGGGAGGGTCAGTCAAGATGTCTCCTTTGCCAGTTGTATCTGACTGTAGGTTTTGGTGCTCATCTCTGCTTATAGCCAAAGAGCCAGCACTGTCTGCATATGTTTCCATGGTCATGTGGCAGGCATGACTAGATGCCATAAAGTAAAGGTAAAAGTTGCCCTTGTTCAAAAGCCAGTCGTATCTGACTTTAGGGTTTGGTACTCATCTCTGTTTATAGCCAAAGAACCAGCACTGTCTATATATGTTTCCGTGGTCATGTGGCAGGCACAACTAGACAGTGGAAAGTAAAGGTAAAGGTCACCCTTGCTCAAAAGCCTGTCATATCTGTCTCTAGGGTTTGGTGCTCATATCTGTTTACATCCAAAGAGCCAGCACTGTCTGTGTCTCCAAATGTTTCTGTGGCAGGCACGACTAGACACTAGAGTGTACAGAACGCTGTTTACCTTTACCACCAAAGGGATACCTATTGATCTACTTGCAAATTTCTTTCTTTTGAACTGCTAGGAGCTTGGAGATATGCCAGGAGCTCACTCCATCAGTATTCAGGTCTTGAACTGCTGACCTTCCAGTTATCAAGTTCAGTATCTTAACTGCTAAACCACCAGTCCTTTTTGGTCACAATGGGGGGGGGGGGCTTTGATTTCTGTCATCTTTCCTTACTTCCTTTCCTGGCTCCTAGGCATGTGCAGAAATACTGGATATAAAACACCACCCCACCTCCATATTTGCAAAGAAAACCTCCACTGGGTCCCTTTGCTGCCCAAAGCCTCTGCTACTTGGTGGGTGGCTAAGAACATGTGCAGAGTTCCAACCTGGCTCCTAGGCATGTGCAGAGTACAGACTGCGGGGAGCATGAGGAGGAGAAGGAGGGGGAGCACAGTCTAAGAAGCCCATTCTACCTCCCTCCCCATCGACACATTGCAAAGGTTCCACCAATCGTAGATGCATGTCATAAGCATTTGAATATAAATTAACATGTTGAAATCAAATCTGATGTTCTTTTACGTTTTATTTGGTGTGTGGAAGGTGTGCGGAAAAGGGGGTCGTCTTATACAGCGAGTATATAACAAAAACTATATTTTGAGTGAAAATGTTGGGGGTCGTCTTATACGCCCAGTCGTCTTATACGTCGGCAAATACGGTAAATGCTCCCATTAGGCTGCTGGGCAGAGGGAGCAGGGTGAACTCTGTGCTGGGGAAGCACTTCCATTGGGCTGCTGGGCAGAGGTGGGGCAAATTTTGTACCTGGGGGATGGCATGTGTGCCCACTGAGAGAGCTCTGAGTGCCCCCTCTGGCACATGTACCATAGGTTCACTACCAATTAGTGTAGTGGATGGCATGTCGGACTAGGATTCATGAGACTTGAATTCAAATCCCCATTCAAGCCATAGAAATTCGCTGGGAGGTACAAAGTTAAAACTATTCCTCAAATATCTCACATATCTTTGAAACCCTATCATGGTTGCCATAAGTCAGAACCCACCTGGTAGCACATAACATGCATATTAAAGAAATTACTAAATAGTAATACCTAGTCTTCACTTGTAATTTTGTAAATACCTTGTTGATGCAGAAACGCTATGTGACTCCAGCGTAACATCTTGTGGCTCCATATCCTGGCTGTATTCTGGATCCTCCAGGTTTTCTTCATCTTCTGGCAGTTCTTCAGACTGCTCAAGCTTAATATCATCTTCATCCAATAGATCATTTATCTTTAACAAAAACATATACAGTACATGCAAATATAACAATAAGTTCACAACTACCCAGAAACCTGGAATATTAAATTTCAAAACTTTGAAATGTTTTTACTCTAAAAAATATAAATGTCTCTTTTCCAGACAATAGTTTATTAGTACAGTGTTTCCCCAAAAACAAGACACTGTCTTATATTTATTTTTACTCAAGAAAACACACTATGGCTTATTTTCAGGTGATGTCTTATTTTTATTATGTGACTGGCTGCCCGTCTTCTTTACCGCTCCGCGCCAGGACGCTGCATAGCCATGCCTATCACTATGTCTTATTTTTGGAGTATGTCTCATATTGCGCAACTGCTGAGAAATCCTCCTACGGCTTATTTTATGGGTATGTCTTATTTTCGGGGAAACAGGATAAGAGGCACATGTGGAAAGAAAGAACAAATTGCACATAGGTTGAAGCTTCCTTTGATGTCCATGCCACAGGCTCCATCGTTGCCAAAGGAGCAAATTATTACATGGCTGAACAAGAGAACCAACATTAAACAAAGCTTCATCTGTGGAACTCTGATCATAATGCTAAGCCTAGTGATCTCTCTCAATTGCTCTTGTATTACTCTGAGAATGGAAAGAAGAACACAAAACTATGGACGAAAGCCCAGATTTATTCACAATTCACTAAATCACCGTCTATTGAGGTATATTCTACAGGTGATTTTGTGACATCTGAACAAACTGATAACACTCCTACAGAAATAGCTTTCTTTCCAAACTTCTAAGATGCAGACAATACCTTACCAATACAAACTTCTAAGATGCAGACAATACCTTACCAATACAATAACACTATCCATCAACCAATACATAACACTGCCCATCAACCATGTTACATGGTTGATGGGCAACCATGTAACATTTTGGGCAGAGTTAGGTGGGCCTCCAGTCAGGACTAGTACAACACAGATCATCTCTTTAGAGCTCTCATTTGTGCTACAACCTAGAGAAGATTTTAAACAGCACATTACTTTTCTAAGGAACACTTCTCTCCAAAGAACTTCCCAAATGAGAGGAGTGTTCTGGCACCAAAACAAACTACATCTGGGTTGGAAGCCCAGTCAGTATTACTGGACCCTTGCCATAATATATGGCCAAAATTCTTCAATTTTTCACTGTACATTAGTACCCTGGATAACGTTATGACTTGGTTCCACAAGTCCCGTCGTTATCCAGTTTTTAACGTTGTGCGATACATTGATCACACAATGTTAAAAAAAGCCCTGTTTCACTGGAGGCTGCAGCAAGCCAGAACATCGGGATTTGAATCCTGACATTTTGGCTTGCTGCAGCCTCCAGGGAGGTGGGGGAGGTCGGAGACCCCAAAATTGGTAAAAAAAACCATCCGGTTTTTTTTACCAATTTTGGGGGCTCTGACCCCCCTTGCCGGGTCCAGGAAGGTGGGGAGACCCGATCCAAGCTGTTTCTGGGCTTCCCCGACGTCCTCAGCCAGTGCAGCAAGCCAGAATGTCGGGATTCGAATCCCGACATTCTGGCTTGCTGCAGCCTCAAAGAGTGTGCGGGAACTTCAAAAATAGCGCGCATCAGCTCTAGGGAGGTCGGGAGACCTGATGCCATTCCCCAGCTGATTCCAACACCACCCTCCAACACCACCCTCCGAGGCTAGGAGTGAAAAAGCTGGCTGCAGTTCTGGGAGGAAGAAAACACCATTCCCCAGCTGATTCCAACACCACCCTCCGAGGCCAGGAGTGAAAAAGCCAGGTGCAGTTCTGGGAGGAAGAAAACACCAGGCCCCAGCTGATTCCAGCACCATCCTCCTCCGGCCAGTCTGACTGTCATGTTTGCTAAACTTTTTCTAGGCTGGAGTTTTGTGGCAGCACCTACATGTTGGATGGACACATTGCCCTTCTTCTTTTCCTTGGACAGAAGGAAGGGGAGTAGTTGGTTGGTGGCCACCACCTTAATGGGTAGGATCCGGGGTGGGTAGGGTGGGGATACCTTTTTGTAACATTTTTTTCTTTGTAAGATTGTGTAATGTTCCTATGTTTTTTGTAATATTTTTGTAACTTTATGACGTATATTGGGGTTTTATATATATAAAAAGAACGACTGTATCGGATAACGTTAAAAATCGCGTTATTCGATACAAGATTTTTCCAAAAATCTTGTAACGTTATGCAGTTTTAGCGCTATCTGGTACTCGCATTATCCGGGGTATTACTGTATTAACATTTACTATGTGTTAGTTTTCTTACCTGCTCAGTTATTGAACTTAAATCATTAGATGAGAAATCTTCCTCTTCATTTTCAAAGATTTCTTCATAATTCTCTAGCACTCCAGCCATTATTCTGCTAACTAGTTCTTGCTCTTTCACGTCCTCCATGTCCGTATAAATGCTTTAAAAAGGACAACAAAAGATTAATTATTTAAAAAACTAATTCTCTAAGTGTTATTAATATTTGCCTACTTCAGGGTTTCAAGCACTCCTGACAGACATTCAGAAAGTGCAGATAATGAAACTTAAAAGCCCTTTTCCACATGGACACCCTTGGTTCTCCTTCCCAAACCGAGAGACCTTCTAAACATCTATGCAGCCAGTGCAAAGCACTGGAAAGCAACATGTACAAGGCTTACAAATTTTGACTTGGCCAGCAAGGGCAATCAAAAACTGCAGCTCTTCCCTTGTCATGCCATGCCACATCCACCAAGGAAAAGTCCCAGTGGAGAGCACACGTTAATGAGTGCCGCAGCCTTCCCCATAAGAAATTTCAGTTAAGGCATGTCCACTGCTCAGTGCCACTATCTGGAGGCACAGCAAACATCTTCAGACAGCAATATCTTATACTTGGCCTGCTCACCTTTCCTGCTCTAAAATGGAAAACTTGGGGAGGGGGGAGAGATGGCTGTAATTTTGACCCAGTATGGCAATGCTCTTTGAACATTCTGATCAATATAGTTGCCAAAGAATCCTCAGTCTTCTCCCAACTTTTGAGCCAATACTTGGAAAATTACGAACAAATCACACTCACCTCTGCAGTTTCAAAGTTGGGAAGAAAGATAGCCATTCATAACTCACCAGAGAGGTTACTACTCTTGTCATGGTGAGTTGATTTTTTGAAGTTTGAGCATCCATACAATATAAGAAAATACACTGAGATGCACAAATGACGATGGGTCCAAAAACATACACCAAAAAATTTAACTGGACACATTGGTTCTTAAAACATATTTTAATTTGGGGGGTTTTGAAGGTAAAGGGGAAATTCTGCTTCCTATACTTTTATACAACATCCTAACCAGTATTAAATGGGTAAAAAACAGAGTTATTAAATCAGCATAAATAACTGCTTTTAAACCAATTATGTGAATTTAAAGGAAATACGAAATGTAAAGTAAGACTCTGATAATTTCCACTGAAACAAGTAGTTGCAGAAACTAGAACAATATTTTTTTAAACTATATACAAAAGAAACAAAGGACTAAATCCAATTGTTGGTCCAAATCAAAGAGATTTGCATAATTTCTTTATTTAAGTCAAGTTACTTTTTTTACTTAAATCAATGTTCAACAAGAAAACTTAGGAAACTGTTAAGTTAGAGAGCAACTAAACATGTTTACTTCAAAGTCATATTAAAAAAACAGAGATTAGCAAAATCTAACTTACTGAAAAAGATCAGGACCAAAAACTGCAGCCAAAGAACTTGCAGACCAAATTTCTTCATGATGCGATGCTACATTAGCTAAAAACCTACAGAGAAACTTTAATAAACTGTAATTAAGAGGTGGAAGCTGTTGCAAGAGGAACCTCAACTTTCTTCCAAATTCATCTTCATTGTAATCTGTAAAATGTAATACAAGAATTTTTGAACAATTTGGAAGTACAGTAAAACCTTGCATAAAGAGCGCCTCGCTTAGAGAGTAACTTGCATAAAGAGCAGAATTTTCTCTGCATGGTCGTCTCACTTAACAAATAAAACCAAACAAAAACTCACTTAACAACTAAATCAGGATTCACAATCTCCCCCCCCCCCGAAGTCACAATTGGTCACTTACAATGGTGTTTCGCTCAAAGAGCAAACTCGCTTAAAGAACAATCCCGTGGAACACATTATGTTCTTTAAGCGAGGTACCACTGTATTAGCAAATTTCACTTCTGCTATGCCCATACAAAATCAAATAAATCATTAAAAGTTCCATGTAATCCTCTGTAAATGCTCAACTCAATTTTTCTTGAAAATCTGTCCAATATTTCAGCACATCTATACTAAAGATTTCCCCCCTCTCTCTTTCTTTTCTTTTCTTTTTTTTGTTATTCTGTATTTCTTGTCTGCTCACATAATTTTTTACTTCTGCAAAGTTCCCATTCATGCATTGCTGTTACCAAACTATTCCAAAATACTAAAATATTCATCTTAACACCTGTCAAACAGCTGTAACAATCTACAATAAAAAAATTGTTAATGTATCATTAAGTTCTCCACTAGCACAAATTTGGAATCAGTTTATATACAGAAGTATACAATGTTGCCATTACAACCTCAGCATTAATAATTATTTTAAAATAAAACACCTGTTTGCCTGAAAACAAAACTCCCTAATTTAATATATTTATATTAAAATATTCTAATCAGAACCAGGACACCATAAATAGAAAAAAGAAGTATCTGTATTAATAAATGTTTTTGTTTGCAGGATATGCATTAGAGATACTGTTCAGCTTATCAGCTTGTAAACATTAAGCTGAGATCAACATAAGAAAGATTTGCATAAAATATAGAAATCAAACGCTTTAAGAGCAAAGCAATCACACTCATATGCCACCCATAGCGCTCAGTGCGCTCTCTGGGTGGTTCAAAAGTTAATTAGCACTTTGCCCCCAAATAAACTGGGTAGTCATTTTACTGACCTCAGAAGGATAGAAGGCTGAGTCAACCTTGAAAATCACCAACATAAAAGAGAACTAATGTGCATGTTCATATGGAAATTAAGACCAAGATGCAGTGGCATGTTAGGGAAGCCTCCTGAACATCTTTTGAGGCATCTCCAAGTACTTCAAAGGAAGGAGTTTGGAATGTGGCCCAAAATTTGTACCATGTATTTCAATTGGCACCATTTTTATGAGCAACAAAATAGGTCATAGTTCAATGGTGAAAAATCTAAGCAGAGCATTTGGAATATACCTAAAGAATCATTTGAGACGTTCCTAGTAATATTCTGTGCTAGAGAAGATTGCCAGATTTTATGTTTGCAAAAAGCCTACAATTCAATCCTAACAACATATTTATTCAGGAGAAAATATTGGCTGAAGTCCTTTTGTGCAGTTATGTTAAAGGCAGAACTTTTAAAGGCAACCTGCCTCAAGTTAAGAAATCTCTGCATGCATTATCTATTGCCGTGGTGGCGAACCCATTGCGTCTGTGCCAGAAGTGGCACACAGAGGCCTTTCTGCTGGTACGTGCACCATCGAAGGGAAGCCCCGCCCCACCCCACCCAACCGGCGCATGCTTCCCCAGCCAGCCCGCTCTCTCTGCCAAAGGGAAGGTGAGGCAACCAGACACCCTCACCAACCTCTCAGAGGAGTTGGGTGCATCTGTGGGAGGAGAGCACCTGCAGGGGGTGGGGAGCACTCACAGGGGAGTGGGGCACATCTACAGGGGGCACACCCACATGACAATGCTGAAGGTACTCTGGCGATGTCACATGGGTGTGTGGGCACACGTGGTGCCTGGCTGCACACCTCCTCCTTAGGCAGTGGTGGGATGTCAAAAATTTACTACCTCACCATGATGTCATCACAGTGTAGGCAGAGCCAACGTCATTATGTTGAGGGCAGAGCACACACACATACACACCCCTCAACCAACCCACCCCACAAACCCATAAATAAAATAAATAAATAAATACATTAATATACAACCCCCACCCCAAACACAAATCAACCAGAGCTTTTAAACCAGAGCTTAAAGCTTATTCTGGCTAATCTTTCTCACACTAGGTCAAATGGAAGGAACTACAGAATGAACTCACCACAAGATGGCTTCATTTTGGCACTTTTCAACTTTTCAACAGTTAAAGAAATTAGGTACTAAGTCTTTGCCTAATCAGTTCGCTAGGATAATACGCCTTAATGTAAATATAAAACAGCTGTACCTCCTTAGGGGTTCTCCAATTGGAACAGCAATTGAAACAGCACAGGTGTAGCTTGTTGATGAGGTAACTCCAAGACTTTGCTTTAAAACCCCAAGCCAGGCCGCCAGGCCTTTTTAGGTACTGTGGTAGTATGTCAATATAGGTAAAGGTTTTAAATACACATTAAAATAAACACAGACACACCACATCCAAAGGTGAGTCACTTACCCTGGGGAGCAGGCTATAGGGAGCTTCAGGCTAGCAGCTTCTCTTCCTCTTCCCCACTTGGGAGGACAGCAAGGAGGCCATGCATACGCGCCAAGCACTGTAGGCATGCATGCACACCAAGTGCTTGGCGCGTGTGTGCAGTGGGAGAACCAGTGAAAAGGTAAGCCCCGAAGGTGGTTCCCCCCCAAAAGCTGCTACCAGTTCTCCGGGACACTGGGAAAATTTTCTACCGGTTCTGGCAAACTGGTGCGAACCTGTTACATTCCATCACTGTCCTTAGGCACTTGTTTTCTAAAAGGTTTGCCATCACTGATCTACTGCATGCGGTGTTATGCAACTCAAAGTTCAATAGACAGCATCTAAAAAGTACACATTTTGCATAGCTGCACAACAGAGGTTCAGCCATTACATTTCCAACACATCCTAGAATATATTCCCCATTACCAATGTTCCCAAAAGACTGGAGACCAGCCACTGAAAAGACCTGGAGGACACTGACGTATGTCTCATAGCTAATGAACGTAAAGGCAGTAGATTCAAACCAACATAGCCATTAACCTACATAAAATTCAATAATCATTTCACACCTATAACTACTGGTCCACAGGCCTTAAGAAATGTTCTTAAGATCACATATCATTACCTGATGTATTCAAAGGGAGAGAAGCAATGATGGTAGGTTTGTCTGGCTTCCCCAACACAAATAGTTTCTGAAAATTTTCCATAGACGAAAAAAGTTCCTACTTATATTCAAAGACATGTGGAACATCACAAAGGAGAAAAACTTCTACCACTCTAAAGTATTGATCTATTTCTTGAAGCTATTAACCCATAGAAGAATCACCCCAGTACCTTGAAAATGTTGTATCAAATGCATATGTAGAGTGACAGGGATAACTGGTTCTGGAAGTGCTTGAAGAAAAAATCGAAGAAGACTAATAGCTGAAGGTACATCTGCTTCTTTAACCAGATCCACATCTTCTCCATTATCATATCTTTGCCGAAGCCACTCCACTGTTTCTGCATTTCCATTGACTTGAAAAAGTCCTTCTTGCTCTAGACCTCCTTAAATCAGGATGGGAGAAAAACACATTATGAGCTCATTTTAAGCAAAAAGGTCTGTGCAATGCATTCATTACATATGAAAAATACATAATTAAAATTATCGTATATTCACAGTAGCCCTGTTCTATTCTCTCTAATTTACGTACCATTCCTTGGTTGCATGATAGTGTACTTTTGGAATATCATAGGATAGTACTGTGGGAGGAAATATTCACTATTCCTGTCTCCTAGTCAAGGCAGCTTGAGTAGCCTTGGTGACACACACTCTGAATTAAAAGTACTTCATTAAACAGGTTAATGAATAGGAAAGTAAGGGTCACTTGAGATTGTACCACAGATGCTCATGACCCTTACTTTCCTATTCATTGACCATCTTGGATGAGATGGAGGGTGAGAGAATCTTTCTCAGCATTGCATGGTGAGATTCAGCACATAGCAGCAGACAAGGTAGGGAAGGACAGGTTTCACTTACCAGTAACTGTCGTTCTCCGAGTATGTTGTTTGGGGATTCACACTGATGGGTTCTGCGCCTGCGCTGAATCCGGAGCGGAGCTGGAAAGCTGATTGGATAAAGAGTTTTGAATGTGGGACCGCCCACCATGCCCAACCCCTTTAGGCGCCATTTCGCGCTCTCCCCTCAGTTTGATATTAAAGCTGCCCGCTAAGCCTAAGGCCATCTCAGGCCGGCAGCCCTGAGGGGAGGCAGGGTTGGGTTGTGTGAATCCCCAAACAACATACTCGGAGAACGACAGTTACTGGTAAGTGAAACCTGTCCTTCTCCTTCGTGTTGTTTGGGGATGCACACTGATGGGTGACTAACAAGCTCACTTACTTGGATGGTGGGCAGCCGGCGTCCTGAGATGTAGGAGAGCGCGATGTCATCATGGATGGGCGGTCATCAACGAAGAAGATCGGAGACCAGCCGTCAGGATGGACCTGCCCCGTCTGACATCAGGGGCGGACCTTGTATCAACCCGGTAGTGGGTGATGAAGGTGGAGGACCTGGACCAAGTGGCAGCCTTGCAGATATCCTCCATCGGGATGCCCTCTAGGAATGCAGTGGAGGAAGCCAGTGTCCTGGTGGAGTGAGCCCGGACATGAGGCGGAGGTGGCAGGGATGACATCTGATAGGCCAGGTAAATGGTACCTGAGATCCATTTAGATAGTCTCTGGGCAGACAGAGGCTGTCCCTTAGTCTTGCCACCATAAGCCACAAACAGTTGTTTTGCTCTCCTGAAGGACGCAGTCCTCTGGGTGTAAAACAGCAAAGCCCTCCTGACATCCAACGAGTGCCACACTCTCTCTTGTGGAGACGAGGGATTCAGGAAGAATGCTGGAAGCGTGATGGCTTGGGCCAGGTGAAATTCAGTCAGGACCTTGGGCAGGAATGTCAGATCTGGGAGCAACACTGCCCTGTCGGGGTAGAACTTGAGAAAAGGAGGGTCAGACCGAAGGGCTGCCAGCTCCCCTGCCCGTCGGGCAGAAGTGATAGCTACAAGGAAAGCAGTCTTGTAGGAGACAAACTTAATGTCCACCGAAGCCATGGGTTCAAAGGGTGCCTTCGTGAGTGCGGTGAGCACTGTAGTGAGGGACCACTGAGGGGGTGGTATCTTCACTGGAGGATAGGCGTTGCGTAGCCCTTGAAGGAACCTTTTAACAGTTTTGTCTCTGAAGGCGGAGGACAATACTGAAGAAGGTGGGGCCTTGGCGACCACAGCAGCTAGGTGGACCTTCAATGATGAATGTGCGGATCCCAACTCGGCTAGGTGCAGGAGGTAGGACATGACATCCTGCAGGGATGCGGAGTCCACGGTGCGGTCGCTGGATGCTAGGAAGTCAGTGAAGCGACGGTACTTGGCATCGTAGGACTTCCGTGTGGAAGGTTTCCTGGACAGATCAAGGATCCGTGTTATGTTGGGCGGATAAGCCAGGCCGTCAGGTGTAGGCTCGGCAGATCCGAGTGAAGGATCCGACCGTCTTCCATGCGGAGGAGATTCGGATCGGTGGGTAGGCGGAGACGATCGCAAGCCAGGGTTTGGAGTAGTGGGAACCACGGCTGGCGCGGCCAGGACGGGGCAACCAGGATCGTCCAGGCGTTCTCCGCACGGATCCGTATCAGGACCCGTTGGATGAGAGGGATCGGTGGAAACATGTACAGCAGTTCCTGGTGCCACGGCACCATGAAGGCATCGCCCTCCGATCCGTGGCCGATCCCTGCTCGGGAGCAGTAACGGCGGCACTTGGAGTTGGTCTGTGACGCGAAGACGTCTAGGGTCGGTGTGCCCCACCGTCGGCACAGGCGGTCGAACACCGATTCGTCCAGTTCCCACTCGTGCATTGCCGTCCCTTTGCGGCTCAGGGAGTCTGCATCGGAGTTCAGGGTGCCCTGGATGTGGACACCTATGGGGAACACGTGTACCTTCAGGCACCACTCCCACATCTGGACGGTTAGGTAGAGGAGGGAGAGAGACTTGGTCCCTCCTTGCCGGTTGAGATAGGCTAGTGTCGTGGTGTTGTCCGAGGCGATCTGCACCACACTGCCCGCGATCGACGGTCTGAAGGACCTCATCGCCTTCCACACCGCTAGCAGCTCGAGGAAGTTGATATGGTGGTCGGCTTCCTCGGGCGTCCATATGCCGTGGATCCGTAGTCCGCGGCAGCACGCACCCCATCCGTGGGTGCTCGCGTCGGTGGTGACTTGGATGGACGGTGCGGGAAGGGTGAAGAGTCTCCCCGCGGTCACATTCTGGTCCATTGTCCACCAGTTTAACTGGTCTCGGAGTTCGGGAGTCGGTGTGAGCCACTTCCCGAGGTTGTCGTGGGTGCCGTTGAAGGAGGAGAGGAACCACGACTGGAGGGAGCGCATCTTGAGTTTGGCGTGCGAGACCACCGCCGTGGTCGACGCCATGAGTCCTAGCAAACGGAGGGCGTCCCTCGCACGGACCCGACGTCTGCCCTGGATCCGTGCCACCACTGTGCGGATGTCGAGCAGACGTTTGGTTGGAGCGTAGGCTCTTAGAGCCAGAGAGTCTAGAACGGCTCCGATGTATTCTATTCGTTGAGTGGGGGTCAACTGGGATTTCTTGAAGTTGACCCGCAGACCGAGGCTCTGCATAAGGGCGAGGCAATGTGTAACGTCGTCCTTGGCTTTTTGTTGGGTCGGGGAGCAGATCAACCAATCGTCTATGTACGGGAACACTTGGACGCCTTGCAGTCGCAGATGAGCAGCCACCGGTGCCATGCACTTCGTGAATACCCTCGGAGCGGTGGAGAGGCCGAAGGGTAGGCATGTGTACTGGTAGATGTTGCCGCCCACCTGGAATCGGAGGAAACGACGATGTTCCCTCCTGATGGACACGTGAAAGTAGGCGTCCTTCAGGTCGATGACGGTGAACCAGTCCCCGTGGTTGATCAGCGGGAGGATGGAGTGAAGGGTTACCATCCGGAACTTCCTCGCGTCGATATGCTTGTTGAGAAGACGGAGGTCCAGGATGGGACGTGCCCCCCCGTCTTTTTTGTCCACAAGGAAGTATCGGGAGAAGAACCCTTCGTGAGACTCCGACGCTGCGACCGGCTCTATGGCGCCCTTCTCTAGGAGAGCTGTTAGTTCCTCCTGGAGCGGTGGGGATGGATCGGTGATGCGGATCCGTCCGACAGTAGGGCATCTCTCGAACTCGATCGCGTAGCCAGAGTCTAAGATGGTTAAAACCCATCGGTCTGTGGTGATGGCAGACCACGCCGATAGGTAGTCGGAAAGGGGGCGGTAGGGTAGAGTCTCGGTCACGGAAGAGTCAAACACGTTGTTTGCCCTTCCGTTCCGTACGCTTGCCAGTCTGAGGCCGTTGCTGGTAGCGTGGACGGTTGGGTTGTTGGCGCTGCCGGTAGGGCTGGTACCGGGAGTAGTCCCCTTGTCTCTGTGGCGGGCGAGGTTGATAGGATGGGCCCGCCTGAGACGTCGACGGCTGGTCCTGATGGTAACGGCCGGACCCACGGTGTGGAGGGCGGAGCTGTTTTATCGTGGCGTAGTCCCCTTTCAGCTCTCCCAAGGAGGTGTCGGTCTCCTTGGCGAAGAGGCCCTCGCCATCGAAGGGAAGCTCCTCCACGAGCCGCTTGACATCGTCCTGCAGGTTAGCCGAACGGAGCCAGGCGTGGCGACGGAGCTGGATGGCGGAGGCCAAGTTTTTTGCCTCCGACTCGGTGACGTGGCGGCCGGTGCGGATTTGCTGGAGGGCGAGGTGGTTGCCCTCCATGCAGAGTTTTTCAAAGTCCGCTTGTCGATCAGGTGGCAGCAGGGACTTGAACGACTCCGCTTGCTCCCAGAGTCGACACTGGTAGCCTCCCATGGCCGTCGCGTAGTTGGACGCACGGAAGGACAAGGAGGCATTGGCGTAGAACCTCCTGCCCAGTGCGTCCAGCTTCTTCCCTTCCTGGGTCGACGGGATGGGAGTGCTGCTGATCGGCGTCCGGTGTTGGGAGCCCTTGACCACTCGGGAGTTCGGTGCCGGGTGAATGTGCAGAAAGTTGGAATCGTCCAGCAGTCTGTACATAGAGTCCACTCTGTTGGATACGGAGTGCGAAGAAACCGGCTTCTTCCACACCTCCTTGGCCGCTTTAGCAATCTTAGGGAGCAGTCCGAGGCGGACGGGGACCAACTCCTTGCGGTCGGCCAAGCCGCAGACGACATCCTCACAGTCGTCCAGGGGAGCCTCCGCCCGAATCCCAAGGGTGGATCCGAGGCGAGTGATCAGTCCGGTGTAGGTCTTCAAATCCTCCGGCTGGGACCCGTGGACGGCGCCGATGTTGTCGTCCGGGGACTTGTCGACCGCAACCGGCGGTGGCTGATGCTGCTCCTCCTCCTGATCCGACGAGTCGGAGTCTCCTGACCGCTCCGAGACGCTGGGCGGTGGCAGGTAGACCTCGGGGTCCGAGTCCGACCAGTACGGCCTGGCGGATCTCGGATCGCTCCCCGGCAAAGGCAGCTGGTACGGAGGGAGAGAGGCCTCCGACCGCGCCTGTTCCACCCTCTGCCGCTTCGGTGCGGGGCCCTCCTCACGGAGCGGTGGTGCTTCCGTGGCTGGTGGTGAGGGCAGAGGGCGCTCCCACGGTGTCGTCTGCGGGCCCTGGAGCTCGGCGTGCAGTTTCCGCACCATCGCCTCGATGTACGGGGCGATGAGGCTCAACTGGGGCGGCGGTTCGGTAGCCGGACCAGGAACCACGGAAGGGCTGCGGAGGGAGGAAGACCTGTGCGGTGGTACAGGTGGAGGAGTCTCCGGCGGCGGTGGAGGGCTGTGGGCCCTCTCCGGCGTGGCGTCCCGGGCCTCGGTCGACATCCTACCCGGCGTAGGTGGAGCTGCGACCGGGGCGGATGCTAGGGAGCGTGGCGGCGAAAGGTGAGCCGGTGCCGGGGTCGGAGGAAGAGAAGACGAAGAGCTACGGCGCTTCTTTTTCTCTTTCTTGTCCTTCTTCTTCTTCTCCTGCTCCTTCTTCCGCCTGAACAGTTCAGAGGCCGAGGGCCTGGAAGAAGAAGCGGAGGTTGAAGGAGCAGACGTGGAAGCGGCCTGCTCTGGAGCTGGGGGAGCCGGTGGTGCCAGTGCGGCCTCCATGAGGTAGGCTTGAAGGCGGTACTGGCGGTTCTTGATGGCGGCCTTCGAGAAGCCGCGACAGACTTCGCAGGTCTGGACCTGGTGACTCTCCCCGAGGCAGCGAAGACAACGCACGTGCCCGTCCGAGCTAGGGAACTTCCTCTTGCAGGACGGACACTGCTTGAACGCTGCCGCTGAGGCCATCCACCGAAGTAGATGGCCGAAGAGAAAAAATTATCCCGGCCGGGAGGCCCCGACACGAGATGTTGGTCTTTTTTTTTTTTTTTTAAACGGCGGCTGAGGGCGAGCCCCAGCCACACGAGGACCAAGGGAACAAGTCCCTTAGTCCGAGAAAAATTGTAAGGTAGGAAAAATTGGAAGATTCTGAGACAATCTCAGCAAAGTACTCACAGCTTTTTTTTCCAGGCTCCTGCTTGCGCAGCGGAAAAAAGCAAACTGAGGGGAGAGCGCGAAATGGCGCCTAAAGGGGTTGGGCATGGTGGGCGGTCCCACATTCAAAACTCTTTATCCAATCAGCTTTCCAGCTCCGCTCCGGATTCAGCGCAGGCGCAGAACCCATCAGTGTGCATCCCCAAACAACACGAAGGAGAAAGAGAGACTTGGCTTAACTTGTAAGGATCCTAGCAGCAACATCTTACTCTTCAGCCTTACAGTTTTGAGTGTATACTTCTGAAACTGGGTGTCCAAAACACCACCAAAATTCCCCCAATATACTATGTAATTCTCAGCCCAACATTCCCTAGCTAGAGTAACCTCAGAGTGGTTATGAGCCTCTTGAGTTGTTGTGCCAGGGAATTTCAACATATATGACATGAACGCTATATCAAGAGCATGCCAGTCTATGACAACTTGTGACTGTTCTACGTGGTAGGTGGCTTCCTTTTTGGTAAGACAAAAATGTTTATCTGTATTGGATTGAAGAACAATACAGTAATACCCCAGATAACGTTATGACTTGGTTCCACAAGTCATGAGGTTATCCGATTTTAGCGTTGTCTGATGCATGCATCGAATAATGCTAAAAAAAACCGCGACTTCAGGGACAAACTGCTTTAAAGGCAGGCAGGGAAAGAGACGCGATCGGGTCCCTTTCTTTTCCTCCCTGCCTTTAAAGCCACCCCCCACCCCACCCACAGTGGTCTCTGCGAATGCAGTAGGGTCCGGGAAAGGCACGCGCCTTTCCCCCGACCCTACTGCAGTCGCAGAGACTGCTTGTGTCTCTTTCCCTCCCTGTATTTAAACTACAGGGAGGGGGAAGAGAGAGACATGATTGGGTCTCTCTCTCTTCACTCACTCCCTGTAGTTCAAATGCAGGGAGGGAAGAGAGAGAGAACCAATCATGTCTCTCTCTTCCCCGCTCCCTGTAGTTTAAATACAGGGAGGGAAAGTGAGACGCAATTGCGTCTCACTCTTTCCCTCCCTGTATTTAAACTACAGGGTGGGGGGAGAGACGTGATTGGTTCTCTCTCGCTTCCCTCCCTGCATGTAGTTTAAATACAGGGAGGGAGGGAAGAGAGAGAGACCCAATCACGTCTCTCTCTTTCCCCCCTCTCTGTAGTTTAAATACAGGGAAAGAGACACAAGCAGTCTCTGCGACTGCAGTAGGATTGGGGGAAAGGTGCGTGCCTTTCCCTGACCCTACTGTAGTCGCAGAGACCGCTGCAGGTGGGGGGTGGATTGGGTAGTTCTACCCAAACCACCCCACACCCGCAGACCATTGCCTCGGATAACGCTAAGAATCATTATCCAGAATCGTTATCCGATGCAAGTTTTTTCCAAAAAACTTGCATCGTTATCCGATTCTAGCGTTATCCGATGCAATCGTTATCCGGGGTATTACTGTACTAAGAGAACTTTATATAGTACCAGGACATCATTTCCTTGCTGATTTCAGTATCAACTACAGTATGCTTCTGAATCAGTTATCTGGGGTGGAATCCATTTCATAATACTGTAGTACTATTGTATATACTCGACTATAAGTGGTCCCAAATATAAGTCAAGGTACCTAATTTGGACCTCTAAAACTAGGAAAATAGATTGACCCGAGAACAAGTCAGGGGTGGAAAATGCAGCAGGTGCTAGTGAGTTTCAATAATTAAAATACCTGAAAATACAGTAAAATTAATTAATTAAGACTTGTTTACGCTGACCCGATTATAAGTCGAGTCTCATTTTTGGACCTCATTTTTGGGGCTAAAAAACCCAACTTATACTTGAGTATATGCAGTAGCTATTACAGGCGCGTTAAGCTAGGAGAGTAGTACCAGGGGGACTTTAGCTCCACACTGTGGACACCAGACTATCATATCCTTCAGGATTCAACACTACTCATGAGCTATTTAGAATAAACATACCCGTATAGTGAACAGATTTCTTAGTTTTGGTGTGACTAATATTGGTGATAACGCTGCCCCCCCCCCCAAAAAAATTTAAACCTGAGGAAACTGTTCTTATTTTTATCTAATATCAACAACTACAGAGTGAAGATGAACATACAGAAAATTAAGACAGAGAAGTATATATGCCCCTCCTTAGTAAACAGGTAAATCAGGAAACAAATTGGGTTATTCTGGACAGAGGCAGAAGACTCAGGTTTCCATGTGAGACAAAGTCCTAGACAAAACCCTGCACTTGAATTCCTCGCTTTTAGCAGTGACCAGCAGTGCTTTTGCATAGTTTAGTACAATGAGTGTATTGCACTCACTCCTGAGGATGTTATAAATGTCTGAGGTTTACATTAGATTTGAACTTGTATAATTCATTCTACATTGGAATGACTTTTAAAATACACAGCCAGATTTTTAACAAAGCCTGGTTATTTCCTTGTTTTACAATAAATTATCTAGCTTTTATATAAATTCTATGAGTGTTTTTAATTTAATAAAATTTAATAAAATTATAGTTATTATTAATACAACCATAACTTCACTGGCAGCCTCCAGACACAATTCAGCATAGTGGATGCGAACTATTAACCCCTGTAACAATTGAAACTAGGCTATATGAAATATCATAATTTCTGATACAAACCAACGGCCTGAGGAAGAAAGATTCCATGGCCTGGCAGATGGCTGAGAACATCACCCCCTCCTCTGGGCCCACACCAACGGCCTGAGGGAGAAGATTCCATGGCCTGGCAGGCAGCTGAGAACATCGCCCCCTCCTCTGGGCCCACACAAAAGGTCAGAAGGGAGTTAGTCTGTGTTCTGCTTTGGTTGTTTTGTGAGGTTGTATTTTATGATTTTTACTGTACTGTTGCTCTTTTGACTGTAAGCCGCCAGAGTCGCCTTGGCGAATGGGCGGCAATATAAATCTTAACAAATAAATAAATAAATAAACACACAAGCTCATGAATTAAGATCTGAAGGGTGGCCTTTTTCTCAGTCCCACTGCCATAGGAGATGTGTCATATAGGAACACATAAAAAGAGATTTCTCATCCATTGAGGATAGACACTTAACTCTCTACTGAAAAAGGCTAGACTGGCCCCTTCTGTATAATCTTCCTAAGGTAAAGGTAAAGGTTTCCCTTGCTTGAAAGCCAGTCGTATCCGACTCTAGGGGTCAGTGCTCATCTCTGTTTCTAAGCCGAAGAGCCAGCGCTGTCTGCTTCTGCAGACGTTTCCATGGTCATGTGGCAGGCATGACTAGACACCGGAGCGCATGGAACACTGTTACCTTCCCACCGAAGTGGTCCCTATTTATCTACTTGCAATTTCTTGCTTTCGAACTGCTAGGTTGGCAGGAGCTGGGACAGAGACGGGAGCTCATTCCGTCCTGCAGTCCTCGGGAATCGAACTGCTGACCTTCCGCCTCCCAGTCAGCGTCTTAGTGACTTGAGTGATCTTCCTACACATACAAAAATCTGGCTGCTGCTGAAGACATTTTGGCCTGTTTTTATTTAACTGTACAGTATTTGTTTTAACCTGAAAATTATGATTTGGGTGTTCTTTTTGGAAGAAAGGAAGGTTACAAAGTGAACAGCAAATATAACAAAAGGCATGGCAGCCATCAGTTTTAATGAGATAAGCACAATGAAAACAAGAGCCAGCATCCTCTTGAATATTTACTGTACACTGAACATTTAACTCTTGCAAAGGAGAATCCACAAACTCTTTTTTCAAGCATTATTAAAATACAGTAATACCTAGGTTAGTGTTTGTATCGCATAACACTAACATCAGATAATGTCGGGAAATTTGAGGCAAACATTTGCATCGCACAACATTAACGTTGTGAGATGCAAATGTTTGCCTCAAATTCCTCTTTGTTGATCTCTGCCCAAGCCCGCAGAGCTGAAGACCAGATCTGCAGGCTTGGGGGCAGAGATCTCCGCTCAGATTGGCAGTTTGGTTGGGGGGAAGGGCATGCGCACCCGTTCTCCCCCCAACCAAACCAGCAATCCAATCACACGCTGGGACTGCCAGGGTGTTGGGGGAGAAACCGTGTGTGCATGATCTCTCCCCCAACACCCAGCTGTCCTAGGCGATCGCTGGGACTGCTGGGGTGTTGGAGATCGTGCGTGTGCACGGCTTCTCCCCCAACACCCTGGCAGTCCCAGGCAATTTATTGGGAAAACTGGGGTGTTGGGGGAGAGATCCCCCCCCCACCTGGCTTGCTAAGGAGCTTAGCTATCCAGGCAGGGGGGGAGGGCTTCTTAAGAGAGGCTAGGAAAAGGGTCCCAAGCCTCTCTTAAGAAGCCCCCCCCCCCAGCCTGGATCACTAAGCCGTTTAGCAATCTAGATTGAGATTTCTGAAAAGAAGTTAGGAAAAAG
The DNA here is from genome assembly GCA_030440675.1 of Furcifer pardalis. Lineage (NCBI taxonomy): Eukaryota > Metazoa > Chordata > Lepidosauria > Squamata > Chamaeleonidae > Furcifer > Furcifer pardalis. The sequence continues at coordinate 90,892,331 of CP126893.1, forward strand.
TTTCCCTACCTTCTTTTCAGAACCGCTCCCCCCGCCCTGGCTTGGCTTGCTAAGGGGCCTAGCTATCCAGGCGGGGGGGGGGGCTTCTTAAAAGAGGCTGGGAAAAGAGTCCCAAGCCTCTCTTAAGAAGCCCCCCGCCTAGATCACTAAGCCATTTTGCAATCCAGATGGAGGTTTCTGAAAGAAGTTAGGAAAAAGTTTTCCTAGCTTCTTTTCAGAAACACTCCCCCCCCCCCCCAATAAATAAATAAATAAATTATCCGGCCTGGTTTGCTAAGCAAACCAGATCCCCCCCCCCCCCGGGTTCTCTTTTCTCTTCAGAAAGAGAACAGGGCTTTTTTTAACGTTGTGCAATCAATGCATCACACAACGTTAAAAACCGGGTAACGTTATGACTTGTGGAACCAAGTCATAACATTATCCAAGGTACTATTGTACCTGCAATTCACAACAGGGTGATCTCTGGCTTATGTTAGCCAGATATCATCAAGGCTAACTCAAAATGCTCAGATTTTACTTTCTGCATTTGTAAATGAGATACTAACTGACATTAATATTTATTGTTATTTCTGAAATGTTTTGTTCCTACAACCTTTCTTATATGACCTATGAATACTGAACCAATAAAATATGTTACTAGATATTGCCCTTGGAATCTGTTTTACTAATATCACTGAGAATATGTTTTTGTAAAACTAAAAAAAGTTAAGGAAGGATACGAGCCACTAAGAGTAGCATCTTTCACTAATTGTGGTTGGATACAAATCAAACCAATATGCCATTCACCTTATTAAAGCATAAATAAACATTCATAAATTCAAGAGATTACATGTGAAAATACTGATTTTTTTCAAACTAAATTTGCAATGAAGGTATAAGATGAAAACACATACCATGTTCCTCTATATAATCCACAACATTGCGGACTATGAATGGAACTTCACTGCCTGGCTGTCCTTCCTGCTGCAGTTCATTGAGTGGAATTCCAAATATTTTGTTAGTGAGAACAGAGTTGAAGTTACTCAAAGAAGGAGAAGAGCTCTTCCTCATATCTTTATGCAGCCCAATTTCAAAGCTGTCTTTCTGTAAAATAAAACTGTCTATGATTTGTGGTTTCATCAGATTTACACTATGTATTTCATTTTTTTTATTTCAGCATTTTTACAGACATAATTTAACCTCTAATTTACATTCAATTGTTTGCATTTTAAAATACACCTTTTAAAAATTTCTCCTACTTTTATTAAAAATCTAAAGCAGGCTTAATTTTTATCTTATTCCATTTAGATGGTTTCCCTCAACTTAAACACAGACTGTACAGAAGAAGGTGCTGTGAAGAAATAATCCTTTAAATATTCTTAGAATCCAGTGTTATTTTTTTTTAACACAGAATGATCATCATCATACAGCAACTCCATTCACAGTAAAGTCATACAGGTGACACAAGGGTTCAGTGTAATCTATCACCCAAAAACTCATAGAAGCTGGATTTTTCTCTTTCTGTAGGAACGTTTTCATAATGGCTATTATTTAATAATGTTGCAATTCTACCTGCAATAATCTTCTAAATCATGAAAGCTTAAAGTCTCTATTGCCTTATACCCAAAAAGTCAATTCAGAATGGTAAATGTGGAATGAAAGTTGTGTTTTTGTATACTCTCATCCCACAGGATAGGATTAGCTTTGGGGGGAACGTGTCTCATCTTGGTATGTTTGAGAGCACACAAATTATGAACAGCCTACTTACTATTTATGAGAACAGATTTGAGTATCAGCTTGCAGAACACTAAAATGTTCTAGTCAAGGATCAGCCTTAAATGGCAACTCACCTGTTGCCATACAGATGTGAAACCTCTCATGCTTTGGTGATGTTGCCCACTTGGTTTGTTTATTTAAATAGTAGTAAGTCTTGCTAGGTTATCCTGCTATGGTAACAGAATAGACCATACTGCCAGCAACTCAATGCCAAATGTCAGGCAGCAGTTAACTAACCTGACAAACCTGAGGACTAACAGCCTTGGGTGGCCAAGTCAACAGGGAAGGGTGATGGTCTCAAAGTGGATTAAATCCTACTTGAATCCATGTTGATGGAGGGTAGCAGCTTCCATCAATGCAGGCCTGAGGCTGATGAGGACTTTGCATGCCAAAAGGGCTCAGAACCAGAAAGTGACTCACAGAACTGGATCAGCGGTACAGGTGTCATGCTAAGATGCAGAAGGCAGGTGAAAGGCCACTACATTATATTCTCAGGACAATCTTCACGGCTGATCACCATAATGATTGCCAATATTCAGATTCAGATACAGAAGAAGTAATAGTAATTAGGAGCCACCAAATCAATTCTGGCCAGGTTCCTAGGTATGAAATACTCAGAAATAAGTTACCAGTCCTTCTTGAGCTCTGATTGAAGCTGTACCACAAAATGTGAGAAAATTCAGACTACACTTCAAGCCCACATTCATTCAAAACAGGATCACATTTTCTGAAATTTAACTTTTAACGTTAAAACTCCATAGAGATACACAGCACAGGCTTTAGCGAATGTTATCCAATGCATCCCATAGGATTTAACGTTATGTGATGCAATCTCCCCCCCTGAATTGCTTAACATTATGTGGTTTTAGCGTTATCTGCTGCAAACATTATCCGAGGTATTACTGTATGGTGTATCATGATGTCTGTGAAAAATCTGAAACAAGACACAATATTAATATCTGCAAATAGCCAATCTGCAGTGAAAATCTACTCATAACTATATAGTCTTTATCAGGCTAATCCTACTGAACTTTATTGGGAAAAAGAAGTCTCATTTGGTTCTCCAGGCCAATACTGCCAGCAACTAAGAGAATCCAAGTGGAGTTCCTTCCTTGCACATGCTTGAGGTGAAGGAAACAGTGCAAGATGTGTTGTGTTTAGAAGGCTAATTTACAGCATGAATTTCCTTATTTTACAGGGTACTGCTTCAACCATGGTGTGCTGTTTTAAACCAGGAGTGTGCTCTGTGTATCCAAGCTATATACAATAATTGTTTTTATGGCCTTCTGCCATCCACTGCCTCCTTTTTTCTCCCCAGAAGTTTCTAGTTGTTTCTGGGAATAGTCTATATTTTAAGAATTTTTCAGGCCTTCTTGCATCATCACACATTTTTAAAAAGCTATAATTGAAACACTACACACTTCTGGTTTTGTTTGTACGCATCCTTTATTATTATTATTATTATTATTATTATTATTATTATTATTATTATTATTATTATTATTATTATTATTATTATTATTATTAAACTTTATAGCAAAGCTATTAGATAAACAGTGTTTCATTTATCTTGGACAGATGAAGGGGAGCAAAGTGACATCTACTCATCCAAAGTGATATAAAACTCCCCTATCAGCTTTCCACAGAGGCTGAGGAATATATTTTACAATTCCGCAAATAACTTTAAATGTAACTAAGAACTAACTAACAATATATTAGTAAAATGTTACTATTCAAATAACATTTAGCTTTTCAAAAATAAAGGACAGCAAATTACTTTTTAGAAATTATATTCCATTGTCCACCTCCAATTATACGCTGTAAGGGGAAAATAAACTGCCAAGGAGACCTACCTTAGAGCACTTAAACACCTACGTTCACAAAATATTTTCTACGCCAGCTACCTTTACTGACCAAGCATTCTTTTGTCATTTATGGTTGCTTGAGGTTATGGCAGAAGATCAGCCTATAGTTCCTCATTGAAGAAGAGCAGAACTCGATCAGTACTTCAGCGGTTAATCTGCAAAACATACAAAAACTTTTAAGTAAACTAAATTGTGTAAAAGTCTAAACTTGTTTACCAAGAAACAGTCCCACTGAATTCAGTGACTTGCTCCTCAGTAACTGCAAAGAAAGGGCAACGTAAGTTTAAAAACACATTGTGGTCATAGAAATGTAACAGAATTTAACTAAGTAGACTATTGTATGCTTTGTATAATGGCCACAACAAGGGTACTAAGCATTCCAATCCTCATATAAAGCAAGTCAAAATAAAGATACAATTCATGATAAAATAAGAAAAAACATAAGAGACAGTGTGACCATTATCTTAGGATCTGGACATCAGCATGAAATTCTATATAGTCCAATAGAATAGTCCAAGAAAAAGTTCATATAAACAAGTCTTGACCAAATGACACAAAAGTCAAATGCAGGAGTCAGACAGCCCACAACTCATGACAGAGCATGCCACAGCTGTACAGCCACAAATAACTCACAAAAGCCTGATATTTGTTGGGAAATAGAGAATTAGTGCAATGTTATAGAAAGCTATTTATAGGTCCTTCCAAGTCAATACATTTAGAATTTTACAGGTAATAGTTCACACCTCAAATGCTACTCAGAAACTGTATCAGTACTATTGTTCTAAGAAGGGCACACTATGCTCACCCATCTGTCTTCCTTGGAGAATCCTGATGCAGCTGAGATTTTTGGAGACTCTTAAGGGCAGCACCATACAGACCATGCTACAGTAGTATAATCACAACGTAAACAAACCATGTGTCACCAACGCAAGGGCTGATCTTGCTAAAAATGAGAACAGTTAGCACAGCAGACTAAGCTCAACAAAAGTTCCCTGGCGACATTTGCTGACTGAGTATGCATTGTTTGAGAGAAATTCTGGAACTTGCGCTGTAAGATCACACACAACTGTAGTTATAATTCATTTAAAATATTTATCACAAGTCTTTTTCCTCAAGAGGGCCTAAGGAAGGTAGTCAAAATAAGTTCCACAAAATTCTACTGTGCGTGCTTCCAAGTACTTAAGTACAAAACAGCAAGCCTCAACTATCAAAGTACTATTTTGGATTGCTACAAACATACAATAGTTTTTTTAAAATAGATGAAAGAAAAAAAGCTCTGAAAGAAAAATATAATTTATGGTGATGTATATAACATCTAGCAAACATTCCAATGTAGCCCAGCAGAATACAAATAAATTTAAAAGGTAAAGGTAAAGGTTTCCCTTACTTGAAAGCCAGTCGTATCAGACTCTAAATCTAGTTACCTATGCAGTTAAATACAAACCAATTCTAAAGCATTAAACATACTGGAAAACAGGCAAAAAGAGTGGTGGAAATCTGAAAACCTTGTCATCCTGTTCCCCCCACCCCCCCAAAAATAATAATAATATAGAATTACTAGATATTAGCAACAGCTCCATGTAAACAGAAGAAATAATTTTACAAAAACATTCCCAACAACACTCCTCACTCCTAAAATCTAATACATTAATATATGAGAACTTACTGAAATAGCCTTGTACCTATTGATATATTTTTATATTTTAGAGCAAAGGTTTTTCAATATGACTTTGAACAAAAGGTTATTCAATGTTATACAGCAGCTATTTATAATTATATATTTGGGGGACTGGAAATCCACAGCTGTCATGTGAAATCATTTAGTAAGTTAAATGTCAAAGTACACTAGTACATCGGATAACGTTATGACTTGGTTCCACAAGTCATGACGTTATCCGATTTTGAGTGTTGCCCGATACACTGATCGAACGTTTAAAAAAAAGCCTTGCGTGCGTGCGGATGGGTCCCCGAAGTTCCCTCAAGCCCCAACTAACGATTGAGGGGGCTGAGGGAGACTTCAGGGACCAAACATATGCCCGTGCAGATGACTCCATGAAGCCCCCATCCCAGCGATCAATCGCAGGGGCTGAGGGAGACTTCGGGGAGGCATCCACCCGAGGTTCTAGCATCTGCCCCCCTTGGTGCCGGCGCCTGGAGGAGACGACTCCAAGGGTGCCGGATGCTCGAACCTCAGGCATCTGACTCCCTTGGGGCCAGCGCATGGAGGTGCTGACTCCAAGGGTGCCAGATGCTCGAATCTCAGGTGTCCCGATCCCTTGGAGTCAGCGCCTGCAGGCGCTGACTACAAGGGTGCCGGGCGCTCTAGACTCAGGTGTCCAGATCCCTTGGAATAAACTCACGAGGTGGAGTAAACTCGCGAGGTGAAGCGGAATGGGTGCCCACACTCATTCCACTCCACCTCGCAAAGGCTGATTGATCCCAGCATAAGATTGGCAAATGGGGGGGAGGAATGGATGTTCCCCCCCATTTGCCGATCTTATGCTGGGATCAACCAGCGCTTGCAAGGTGAAGAGGAATGGGTGCCGTCACCCATTCCACTCCACCTCGCAAACGCTGATTAATCCCAGGAGAAGATCGGCAAATTGGGGGGGATGGGTGTCTCCCCCCCCCCCATCTGCCACTCTTATGCTGCAATCAATCAACGTTAGCTAGCCTGGGCTCCGCTTGGCTTTGGGCACAAACCGTGTGGCCACACGGTGTGTCCCCCAAAGCAAACCCCCCCCCAGCCCCAGCGATCGCTAGCTGGGGCTGGGGGGTGCTTCAGGGGACAAACCCAGTGATCGCCCTCAGCCCCCCTCACCTTTCCAGCCCCCCCAGCAGACGATTGCATCAGATAACGCTAACAGATCGTTATCCGATGCATTTTTTCCAAAAAAAGGCATCGTTATCCGATTCTAGCATTATCCGATGCAATCATTATCCAAGATATTACTGTATTAGAGAAAAAAGGTGGTAAGTCTGACAAAAGGAATCTAACTATCCTAAAAAAGAGATTAATAGTTTAATCTCTTTAAAAAAGAGATGTTAATAGTTTAACATCTAAAAACAGTGTAGTTTTTAGTCATCATTTTCACTATTAATAAAATCTCTCCCAATAATTATTCTTCGTATTATAGTTCAACCTATTCTGAGAATTCTGCCTTGTTATATTTTTCATGCACACTCCATCCTGGTGACTAGAGGAAGAGCATTTCTAGTTTGGAAATTTTCAGTTCTTATGGGAACACATATTTAGTTTTTTATTCTTGGAAGGAAAGAAATCCCACTGTGTTTAGTAAAGCTTACTACCAAATAAGTATTAAATCCTGTTGCTCAGCACAGTAAGTTGTAACCAGAGCAGGACCACTGAATCAACAGAACTTAAAGAGGAGTTGACCACTAAATTCCCAGCTATTCAACCAGCTATGACTAACTATATCAAGCAAAAAGATTTTGGCCACTACGTATGCTTTCACAAAACAATTCCACCAAAAGATTTCAATAAGACAGCAATCTGGCAATCACTGCCATGAATAAGTATGCTTCCTACTTACATTTAGAAAAGGATGAAAAACATTATAATCAAGACAAATAGCAAAATATCAGGAAAGAGTGGAAAAGAAAATCAGCAGCAGCAGAAGCACCTACATATTAATATTTTAAGTAATCTTGTTTATTAATCTTTCAAAGCCTAATGTAGTTAAATAAAACGTATTTGCATTTTAGGAACTACAGAGTATCAGTGGGAGAATGCAACAGGATCATAACAAAGCATTTCATTGCTAACTTCCTCCAAATGCATATTTCTAAATATACATGCATTAGTAATTGCAGGATGTTCTCCCATGCTTTCAAAATAATAACCAATATATTTCTTATATTTAACAGCTCCCTCTACAGGTGATAATCATAAAAAAGAAGATAGCGGCATCAGGACCATAAATATTACTTCTTTACTGTTCAGACACTTTGAAATTCTGCTGCTTAATGTAAAAATAGTTGTAACTTTCAATCTGTTCCTGTTCAACAAATAAGAAGTTCCAACCACAGTTCTCTATAGAAGGAGGAGTTGCTTGGTGAGTGGACAAAAAGCATTAGAATAATCTGACATTCTATGAGGGTTTGTTTTATCAGGAATTGCAAAAGAAACTGGAATTGTGTAACTAATTAAAAGAAAATGTTAAGCTTTAAAATAGTAATGTAGTGCTATACAGGTTTTTTTTAAAAAAACTAAGCAACAAAAGTTGTGTTTGTAAGGAAATATTTTCAAAAAAATTGAGACTACAAGAACTCTTGTCACAAAGTATGTGGGAAAGTTTGTAAATTGGTTCAACTCAGGCTACAACATGTCATAAAAGAGAAGGTTTTTCTCCCAAGGAAACAAAGTATTTTTAACAAGCATGAAACAGACAAGACTCAGACAGACATGTAACAGTGTTCCACTGCACAGTCAAAGTTCTATTGACAAAAACCACATATGAAAGGGCAATCACACTTTCACATCTCTGGTTGGTCATCCTTTGTGCAACTGATAATACCACTGGTTGTTTTACCTGGCAACCAGTATGTAACCAGTAATGCAAAGGACAGTCTCCTAGGGGAGGGTGGGTGGGTAATACAGTACTTGTGGAACCACCTTCCACCACAGACGCACAATTTATACTTCACTTGGTTTTTCTATTTCTGCCTGAAATATATGCATAAAGACCAAAGAATAATATACTCCTGGGATTGTTGTCCTCTTCCACAAAACTTGTTGCTCCAGAAGGGCGATGCATGCCAGCTAGATCAGGTGAATCAATGCTAGTGATCAATGGAGTGACAGAAGTCATAACCAACCCCTCACATCTAATAAAAAAGTAATGGTCAAGTTAATTTTATCCTCTGAAATAAACAACCTTAAGAACAGAAAACACATGGGTTAGTTTTATTTAAAAAATTACTGTTTCGGGTAGCAAGAGGGAAAGAGATTAAGAATTCAACAACAAGCCAGCTAGGAGGTTGAGAGAAAGAAGACCAAAGAGATCAAAAGCCATGTGATTCTACAGATCAAAGGATGGATGAGCAGAAAGATGAGAGGCCAAATGAAGCATTTGTAACCTAAGTTACACTAACAGCATAAAAATTGTGGGGGATGGGAATACAAGAAAGCAAATAATCTGGAACCATGGTTGTATATAATCCTTTCAGAAAGTAAAAATGATAAAGAACACATTCATTTTACATTACAGAAGATCAGAGAGAGAAAAACAGATGACTGGAAATGGAGTTTATCTGTCACCGTATAGGAAGAATAGAGGCACAATGTCCTGAACACAAAAACAAGAGAACCATGTGACTGAAGAAATATAAATATAATACTGTAACTGTGTGCTGACCTGACAATTGTTCTATCCAGCCTACAACTACATGGCTTACTAATAAGAATCTCGCAGGATGCTCTTGTCAAAAACTTTGCTGAAATAAAGATACAGTATATTACATCTATAGTATTCCCATCATCTGCCAAGGAGATTATCTAGTTAAAAAAATGAGACTAGCCTGGCAATTTCTTCTAGGTAAATCTGTGTTGACATCTAACTATTACTGCATTGCTAATATTAATTAAAATTAATAACAGGATATGCTCAGAGAGTCGCGCTTAAGGCCAAACCCAGAGCCAAATACTCATTCACTTACAACGCTCTATGGCTAGGCTTTTAAGCAGGAAAGTACAAGTGGCTTCATGCTTCATGTAGCACACACAATTGCTAAGACTAGATTCTATTGTGCCAATAGGTCTTGTGGGGAATATTTCAACTACAGATATCATTCCTGCATTCTTAGACATCTTTATACAGTACATTGGTCTGGGAACATGCCTTAACTGAGCACACTGTATGTTTGGGGAAATGCTGGGATCCATAGGTACCACACAGCTTGATAGCAAGCACCAGTAAACTCCCAATTAAAAAAACTTGTTCAAGAATTAAAAAAAAAAAACACCAGGTGGCTGCAGTAGATCCCTACATTGTCTTTAATACTGTACTGATTCCCATTATATACAAATTTAGAAGGAAACAACATTCTATAAAAACCAAGGTGGCAACTGCAGTTATCAGCCTGATGGCCCTGTACCTCTCTTCTCCATGCTGGTTGGCAAGACAACCAGAGAACTGGAACCGCACTTTCCTTCCTTCCCAATACTGCTTGTTGCTGCCTCAAGCCACTCATCCATCTGCCTCAAGGGAAGCTTACTTTGAAAGGAGCTCCAACCCCTTGGGTAAGGGGAGAAGGCTTCTAATTGAAGCGTCTAGAGAAGACACTAGCTAAGCAGGACCAATACATAATTAATCTTTATATATTATGAAGTTTTCTAGTAGATCTGTTTGGCAGGTAACCCTTGGGACAAAATCCCTTCAATTACATGAGTTGACTTCAGTGAGTCATAAGTGACTTTTGTTGTCAGACCACCTTTCTGTATTGCACCTGCTCTGTTTATGACACCTGAATTGAGTTACAATGATGCACTGGCAGCAGTTGACTATCCTTGTTATGATGTTGGCTATGTGATGGTTTTGATCCCTCCTACACCACCTCCAGTGTGTAGATCGAGTTTTCCATCCTTGGGCCCCCAGGTGTTCTTGGACTTCAATTACCAAAAGCCCAAAGTCAGCACACCTGCTGATCAGGGCTAATGGGAATTGTAGCCTAAGAACATCTGAGGAACCAAGGTTGGGAAACCCTGGTCTAGATCCACCAAAAAACCAGAGAAGGTAATGAATAATCTTTAGTATCTATTATACTTGGGGTATAATTAAAGACTGGGTTGACAACATTAAACAACTATGTATCTGAAATGGCCCTCAAGGATGGTTGCCTTCCCGTAGCAAGGTAGCTTGTGTGGTTTGATTAGGCTATAGGCCAGTGATGGCTAACCTTGGCACTCCAGCTGTTCTTGGATTTCAATTCCCAGAAGCCCAGATCAGCAAGTGTGCTGACCTAGAACCATCTCAAAGAAAAAGAAATGCAAGAAGGTGAAGTGACTGTCTGATGAGCTGGGGAAAGAAGAAAAGCAGAACATAAAGGTGAAAGAATGAATGCAGATTTTCAGAGAACAAAAAAGGAGAGATAAAGAAGCCTTCTTAAATGAACACTGCCAAGTAATAAAGGCTAGTGATCTCTTTTTTAAAAATTGGGAGAAATTAAGGGAACATTTTGAGCAATAATTGCCATAATAAAGGACAAAAACTGTAGGGAACTAACAGATACAGAAGAAATTCGGAAAAGATGGCAAGAATACACAGAAAAACTCTACAAGAAGGACCTTAATGTCCCTGACAACCACGATGGTGTGATTGCTGACCTCAAGCCAGACATCCTGGAGTGTGAAGTCAAGCGGGGCCTAGAAAGTATTACTAACAACAAAGCTAGTGGAGACAATGGTACTCCAGTTGAGCTATTTAAAGCTCTAAAAGATGATGTCGTTAAAGTGTTGCAGTCTGTCAGCAAATTTGGAAAATGCAGCAGTAGTCATAGGATTGGATGTCAGTTTACATTCCAATTCCAAAGAATGGCAACACCAAAGAATGCTCAAACTATCATACATAGCAAGGTCAAGTTAAGGATCCTACAATCTAGGCTTCAGCAGTATGTGGATCAAGAACTACCAGAAGTATAAACTGGGTTTCGAAGAGGCAGGGGACCTAGAGATTAAACTGTCAACATTTTCTGGATCATACAGAAAACAAGGGAGTACCAGACAAACATCTACTTCTGTTTTATTGACTATGCCAAAGTCTTTGGTTGTGTGGATCACAACAAACTGTGGCAAGTCCTTACAGAGATGGGAGTACCAGCTCACCTGTCTTCTGAGAAACTTGTATGTGACAATTAGGATTAGATATGGAAAAAATGATTGGTTTAGAATAGGAAATTGAGTATTGACAAGGATGTATCACCACCCTGCTTATTTAACTTATATGCAGAGTACATAATGCAGTGTTGGATGAATCACAAGCCAGAATTAAGATTGCCAGGATAAATATCATCAAGAGCCTCTTGGTGAGGGTGAATAAAGAGAGTGCAAAAACTGGTTTGAAACTCAACATTAAAAAAACTAATCTGGCCCCATTACTCCCTGGCAAATAGAAAGGGAAGAAACGGAAGCAGTGAGACTTTACCTTCTTGGGATCTAAGATTACTGCAGGCAGTGACTGCAGCCATGAAGTAAAAAGGCACTTACTCCTTGGGAGGCAAGCTATGGCAAACCTAGGAAACATAATAAAAAGTAGAGACATCTCCCTGCCAAAAGTCCACATAGTTAAAGTAATGGTCTTCCCAGCAGTAAGGTATGGCTATGAGAGCTGGACCACAAGGAAGGCTGAGCACGACTACAAAGAAATCAAATCTGTCACTCTTTGTAAGGACTGAAGCTCAAATACTTTGGCCATCGAATGAGAAGAGAGGACTCACTGAAGAAGGTCCTGATGCTAGGAAAGATCAAATGCAAAAGGAGACAGGGGTGTCAGATAAATGCTTTTCATCAGTGTGGGCACAATGTAGGAAATACTGAGGCAGCCACACTCAGTGTTAGCCATACAAAGTTGTGAATGTTGATTTAAGCTGTAGCTGTGTTGTCACTACTGAAAGAAGAGTAGCAAGGAAGAAAAGAGGCAAGGCAGGGTAATTATACAAAGGGAGGAAAATGGTAGCAGGGAAGGAAAATGTGATACAGTACTGTATCATCATTCATTGCAACCAGCTTTCTCATGCCCCTCTTGCGGACTCAGGCCTCACTGATAAGACATTGCACAGCATGTCCATTTTAAAGCAGAACAGATAACTATACAGTTGGCATTGCTTAGTAAGAGTACACACCAAAGGAAGACGATGGGAGAGATAAAAATGTAATATCAGGATGCCAAGGGGAGGAAAGGTGGGTAGGGATTAGAGCAGGGGTGCCCAAACTTTTTGGGCCATGGGTCGGTCACATGGTTCAGGGGGCTGGTCACTATGGCCTGGGGGCCGGATCCGTCCCCGATGCCAATTCATTCAGCCCCTGAAGCCCATATCTCTCCCAGAAACAGAAGTAAAACATGCCCGTATGGACACATTTGACTTCCGCTTCCAGGAGCAACAAGGGCTTCGTGGGCCGTATGAATTTACAAAAGGGGGCCGGATCCGGCCCCCGGGGCTGTAGTTTGGGAACCCCTGCATTAGAGAATAAGACAAGACAAATGTCTTCAAGAAGTGGCTAGAAGAGCAATTCAGCACTCCTCATCTAAGGCACGATTAATAAACCGGTAAGGGGGGGGGGAGGCAAGGCAAGGAAACCAAGGGTAAAGGAGGGAAGAAGCGAAGCAGCTCTTTTCTGCGCGCCTCGCCCCCTCTTTTACACTTCAGCAGCAAGTCTCCCGTGACCATGGAAACAGAGGCGCGATCCACCCGGATTTCTGTTGACCATCCGCCCTTGCTAAGGGAGCCACTCTTACACCCGCTTTGAACCTCCGTTTACACGCAGCAAAGAGGCAGGTCTCTCTGATCTAAATCCCAAGGCGAACCCGACGCCCCTGACCCTTCCCGACCCTCTCCAAGGGGCTATCGGTCCTCGTGCTCAGCCGAAATCCCCCCCCCCCAATTCCCCACCAGAAGAGACTATAAGGATAACCGCCGAGCCCAAAGCCCTCCTCTTCTCCCCCCCCCCGGAGGCGCCCAGCGCTTCCCCCCCCCCTCGAAAGCGCCCCCTCCTCCCTCTCCCGACGCGCATGCGCACTCGCGGTGCCCTCACCGTTGCCGGGCGACTCTCCCTTCGGCCCTCAGATGGAGCAGCAGCAGGTTTCGCCGACTTTTTCCGTCGGAGGAGGGCGCGGCACGGCTGGGCCTCGCCCGACTCCGCAGGGCTGCTCTCCCGAAGGAGGAGGCGGCCGACCGTAAGAAGCGTGAAGGTGCCGTCCCGGTCCCGGCGCCGCCCCTCGAGGCCTGGTCCAAAGCAACCGTTTCCAGCGCGCGCGCGCGCAAAGCCTGCCGAGAGCCTCTCCGCGCGGGGAGCGAACGCAAAGCGACGGTCTCGGGGAAGGCAGGGACGCTAGAACGGTCCCTTTCCAGCCCACAGGAAGTGACGTCACACAGCAGAGGCCAGGCCTATATAGAGAGCGAAGTCAGTGCTCTGAATAAAACGGAAGCTGCGGGTATTACAAGTCGCCTGTAGGTGGCGGTCAAGAGGCCTCCGGCTCTATTCCGCCATTAAACGCCAGCAGCAGCAGCAGCTCTGGATAGAATGGGATGGGTGTGGCCGACTGAAAAGGATGGAGGGAGGGGAAAGAAAATGAGGGGAAAGAAGGAGTGATGTACAGAAGCAGCAATGAGTTTACAAAGCTTGTTTTATGCCGCTGCTGTAGTAGCACATTTGTATGGCCTGCCAGATATTCAACAGGTGTAACAGTGACCATTCATACCATACTGTGCCCCCCCCCCCCTCTAGAAGTTGGCTATTACTCTTACAGGAATGAATGTCAGCTACCTAGTCTGGTTCAAAAACATTGCTGTTCTCATGACTTTGGGAGATGACAGAAGGGTGAGTGCAACTGATTACTAGATAGCATTATCCTTTGAATTAGATACGTTGTTGGTTGCAATGTTTATTGAGCAACAAAACTCGTGTCTTGCAGGAAAACCTGTTTACACAAGTTAAACCTGCAAGAATCAGCCTTATCACAGTAAGGAGTAGGAGGATTTGTGGCTGGTTACAGCTTAAGCTAGACAGCCTGATAGAATACAGCAGGGGTGCCCAAACTTTGCGGGCTGCAGGCCAGTCACATGGTTCCTCCCACCAGAAGTGCAAGTAAAACTTGCCCGTGCATGCACAGAACGCTGCCATAAATGCACCAGTGCCTATTGTAAATGTGTTTATGACAGCCACGGGTGCATTTACAGCAGCGTTCTGTGCATGCATGGGTGGACTTTACTTCGGTTTCCAGGAGCACCAAGGGCCAGATAAATTGCTGTCGGGGACTGGGTCCAGCCCATAGTTTGGTTATCCCCCCTGGAATACAGGGTGTCCCAAAAGCTGCCATACATAGAGAAAATTGGAAACTAGCTAATTGTACCTTTATTGACAACATATCGACTAAAAAAAACTATTATCTAAGTGTTTAACTTTATTTTTCTACACACACCTAAAGTCTTCTCCCCCACTCATGGTGCACACATCCCAAGATATCTGCTGTTATGTATGGTGACTTTTGGGACACCTTGTATTTTTAAATTAACCTGAAACCATATGGGCCTTTTAAAAAATAGGACTAGCAGGAAGAGGTGACAACTACAAGAGCTAAGATGCTTGACTCACCCTTCCACTTCCAACCTCTTAGTGGCAGTAGCAACTGTCTAGTTTTTTTCCTCCAACAGCTGACAGGATGAATCTGACAATTTCTTAATAGCTGCAGTTAGGATATATACAGGATAGCAAACTGATGAATATCAATGCGGATAAGTGGCTATAATGATAATTGGGCAGCTGCAACATTTCTAGTGCCTCAAGTAGCAAAGGATCTTGTGCTGCTGCTTGCTGAGGTAGACTTGTACCAGTGTTCCATTCTCTACATACATACACACTCCGAAGAAATAAATCACTAGGGTAGATGGAATGTTGACAAAACTATTTCAAGCCTCACTGAATCTGTTAAAATCCTAACAAGAATATGCCACAGTAACTATAGGGCCATTGCTTTCATTTCCTATGCAAACAAGGTGAAGCTCAAGGTGTTGTAACATAGGCTTTTATCTAAAATGGAGTGAGAATTGCCTGATGTTCAAGCTGGATTTCTAAAAGGAAGAGGCACTTAAGTTAATATTGCAAATATCCACTTGATACTTGAACACATTTCAGAAGATCAGTTTATGTATGAAGTTAACATCAACTCTGTAGATCTGAGAAAATATGGGCTGTTCTGGGGGGAAAAGGTATGCCTCAACACTTAATTGTCTTAATGTGTAACGTCATCAGTTTGCATTCCCAGCCATTGAGTCCTAGCATTCCTGAAAGTCGCCGAGATGATCTTTCATACAGCATAATCCTTATTTTCGTCAGTGCTGTAGTTTCATTGTGGCAACTCATCAAATGTACACAATCAAATTCACAAACTAAATCCCTGAAGGTAGTGTCCTTAGACTCTACCTGCTACTTTTTTTAAAGGACCAAAATCACATCGTTGTAATAGAAGGTGGTCATTTTCACATCAGAAGCATGTGATATATATGCACATGTGCAACCACTGAACATGGCACAGAACACTGGCCCACAGCAATCTTGCAATCAAACAAGAACCTAACTTATGCAATTTGTAGAATACAACTAACTAATCATTTTCATAGGTGTATACAAATAGCTGGTATTCACTGCTACTGTGATCTCTAATCTAAAAGTATCTGGGTTGGAATAGCCAGTTGTTGGACTGATTTATGAAATAATGTGTTGGCATTCTGATCTTTTTTTGTATGAAGTCCAAAGGTTGCAGGCTATCACCATGCAGAGACAGTTTTAAGAAAAAGACATAATAAATTATTTGCATCCTTAAATTCTGAGAGCTTTTTTTTAATTTAAGAACAAAGTAGGCTTTCTCATTTATGTATTACAAGTCATTAACAATTTCTTGACTGGCTGAAATTTATGGTAAGGAGTAGGACTAAAGTATTTACTGGGGAAATAGCTTGGAATATAGACTAACTGGCATTCATAATTTGATATTGCAGGATACATGCCATTCATTCATTAACAACATGATAATAATCACAGGCTATTATCCATCTTTTTATTTACTATAATTAACTTTTACTGTTCAGTCAATATGCTAAACTTCCATTTTCTATTCAACAGAGTTAGAACATATTTGAGCAGAAGTCAAGAAGAGGGTGACATGATTTTTTAAATTTAGTCATCTTTTTTCTGATTTAAAAATGGAAATATAGGAAACAAAAGTGGGACGTTCTTTATATTTAAAGGTAATTCTCATATCAGCTCCCTAAAAGCCTACCTAATTTGAAGAACATCTTTCGAATGTGATTCCATTAAAACAAATAACCCTTTAAGGATATGCCAAGGACAATATGAAAATAAATGTTCTGACAGCTATCTCATTATCTCAACATTTCTGCACTAATTGACCTTTACTGCTGCTTTCTTCCATCCCAAACAATGGCCACATGTTCCTATTGTTCCTGGTATTATCTGTATTATTTTAAAAGTCTGTTTCCAGTAAATTGTGATTTTTTTTCCAAACAAATTATTGTTAAAGAGACATAACCAATACTGTCTTTTAAAGTGATTACATACCCCAGTAGAGTGTGAGTCTCTTTAAGAATTAATATAAATAAAATAAAGAGATTAACTCAGATTTCATCTTAAATGCCAAACTCAGGACCAAAGATTCTGCTATGAAGCATTGTGCATAGGATTTTGGGTAAGAAATGATAGCTGGCTTCACTCTTTACATGCCACAAAAAACTGCTGGTCTGCCCCATGCTGGGGAAAGACTTTACCGGGACAGGCAGCCTCATGCATCTGCTCAAAGCCCATATTATAAAGGGAAACAACACCTCGGCAGATTCCCCTTTGCTTCCCCTTGCCAGTCTCCGCTCCGTTCCATGGGAGAAAGTCCAAAGCAATTTGGGAAAAGCTACCAAATCTCCTGAAGTGCTTCGGACTTTCTCCCACAGAACGGAGCAGAGCATGGCGAGAGGAAGCGAAGGGGAATCTGCCAAAGTGATGTTGCCCTTTAAAATATGGGCGCATTGCCACCTGTCCTGGTAAATTCTTTCTCCAGCACGAGGCTGCTGCTGGTGATTTCTATTATTATGTCAAGAGACCTTACAAAAATCTTTTCAACTGTAGATGATACTCCTGCATCTTTAATACCTTTATTTATAGATTTGGGCATTTGCCCAGCCTCAGCACAAAAGAGGAATCAAAGAGCAAACCTATGACAGGCAGTAGTATCCTCTTCTCTTTTTGCTTTTAAAAATATTTTAAAAATCAGAGTCAGGTGGCTACAGCTGCCTCTATATTGCCCCTAATAATTGTGGATAGCATTTCTCAACATACATGGCTTTAGACCAGTGTTTCCCAAGCTTTGGTTTTTATACTGTACTGTACAGTACTTCAATTCTCAGAAGCTGAAGTCAATTCCCCAAAGCACAGATCAGCCAATATACTTAGGCTTCTGGGAATTGAAGCCCCAAAACCAAAGGTTGGGAAACACTTCTATAGAGCAGGGGTTTGCAACCTTTTTGTGCCATGGGTTGGTCATGCCCCCTTCACACAGGTGAGCGGGCTAGAGGCATGGTTTGTCCCGCCACTTCCAGTTGTGGCAGCAGGTGCAGTCACGGCATATAGCCATTTTTGCCACTTCCCCTGGTGGCGGAAGCAAGGGCAGCTCATTTTTGCCACGTTCCTGGCTTTTCCTCCAGCATTTTTGTGCCATTTTTGCCGCGTCCAGTGGTAGCGCCCCTGGGATCCTCATGGTAGGCTGGATTAATTGGCACCGTGGGCCATAGGTTGCGAATCCCTGCTTTAGAATATAGAAACATTCTGAGGAAACCAAGATGGGAGCTACTCATTGGCTTTGTACTTTAACTGTTAGTGTATGACAATAGAACCAACTACCTCAGGAGGTGGTGAGCACTCCAACACTGGAGGCTTCAAGAGAAAATTGATCAGCTTTGATTTGGATTCCTGCACTGAGCAGGAGGTTGAACTCAATGGCCCCATAGTCCTTTCCAACTCCATTATTCTATGAATCCATGAGTCCCATTCTGCCTCACTGTAGTACTTTGTGAGGAGTACTAGGTTGATATATAAAGGATGAGGTAGAACACTGGCTAAAATGTTGTTGTTTAGTGTAATAAATCACAGTAGAATCAATGGGGATTTAATGAATCTACTCCATAAATTATATTAATTCAAATAGGGCTATGCTGGTCAAATTGCAGTCAGAGTACCCGTATGCCCATTTGAATCCACTGAACTTAATGAGTTGATTTATCAAATTCTCACCAATTCAATGGGCCTACTGTACTGGGATTTATACCAAGCAACAAGATTTTGGCCATTGTATCCAAAATACTTTCCAAGCTGAGATTGACACTGACACTACCTAGGCACATGAAAAACAACTATACTGGTTCCACAAGTCTTGGTGTTATCTGATTTTTAGTGTTATCCGATGCATGTTAAAATCCTATGGGATGCATCGGATAACGTTAAAGCTCCAGAGATACACTGTAACTGCATAGGCTTTAGCAGTTGTTATCTAATGCATCCCATAGGATCTTAACGTTATTCGATGCAATTCTCCCCCCCCCCATTGCTTAATGTTATGCGATTTTAGCGTTATCTTTTGCAAATGTTATCTGAGGTATTACTGTACAATAAAAGGACTTATATACTTCCTATTATATTAAGAGGTTTTCCAATAAATGTTTGGTAAAGCCCCAAGCAACAGAATTGTTTCATTTCTTTAAAAATGTACTTTGACTTCAATGAGCTAGCCATACAATAATTATGCTGCAGCCTACTCTGTTTATAAGTTGGCCTCAGTTACATTGTTTTGTTGAGAAAGCCGATTAGCAATAATGAAGGCTCTTGTAATAACATGACAATTAGTACTTGTTATCCAGAATAAGCTTTTGTGGACTCCAGCCCACTTCTATAGATATTTTCACTTTCACGAGTGCATGAAAACATGGGCCAAATAAAGCAGCTAGTGTTAGGGTAAAAAAATATTCTTTGTCGTTTTTGCTGCAACAACTTTAAAAATGGTCAAAGAAGGCTGGATGTTCATCTTTCACAAACACACATCACCCCCAGCTTCTGGCACCAGAAAGAAAGGGTAATTAACTGTGCATTAGCCTCAGGATTATCAGAGACAGCAAAAAGTACATCAGAACACCGGTCTTCTTGTGTCTAGGCCACACGTGAAACTGCTAAAAGTGAAGCCACCGTTTATTTATTCCGCAGTTCCTTTCACATGACCTAGTGGGAGAAAGATTAGCCGGCACAACGAAGTTGCTGTTACCAGGATACACATGATTGTGGTTCAAAAACAATCTTTGATGAGGCTTTCTGTGTATTCTCTCCCCCCCCCAAAAAAAAAAAAACACTGGCAAAAGTTGCAAATGTGAACCGCTAGGACTGGGGTGCCCAAACTTTTTGGGCTGTGGGCCAGTCACATGTTTCAGGGGGGGCAGTCACACTGACCTGTGGGCCAGATCCGGCCCTGACACTAATTTATCCAGCCCACAAAGCCCTCACTACTCCCAGAAGAAAAATGTGCGTACAGGCACGTTTTACTTCTGCTTCCGAGATGACAAGGGCTTTGTGGGCCAGATGAATTGGCATAGGGGGCCGCATCTGGCCCAATGGGCCATAGTTTGAGCACTCCTGCGCTAGGTAGTTAATTGATTCTAATAATTCATAATTGCTTCTGAGTTTTCCAAACTTCAATAACACTTCGTCGGTTTCTGGTGACCATCCGCCTTTGCGAAGGGAGCCACTTACTCCCCATTTGCACCTCAGTTTACACGCCGCAAAGAGACAGGTCTCTCTGACCTAAATGCCAAGGCGAGCCCGACGCCCCTCCAGAGGACCTTCCCTTCGGTCTTCTTTGCGCCCAATTCCCCACCAAGGGGGTGGGCTATAAGGTTAACTGCCGAGCCCAAAGAAGCCCCCTCTCTATCCCCCCCCCCAGGGCTCGCCACCCGCCGGGACCCTCGAGAGGGTCTCCTCCTCCTCCCCCTCCCACTGACTCCCTCCCCTCCCTTCCCTTCCCCAACAACCGTCCTTCCACTCCTCCCTTCTCGCCGACGCGCATGCGCACTCGCGGCGCCCTCACCGTTGCCGGGCGACTCTCCCCTCGGCCCTCAGGTGGAGCAGTAGCAGGTTCCGCCGACTTTTCCCGTTGGAAGAGGGCGCGGCACGGCCCAGCCTCGCCCTACTCTTCAGGGCTGCTCTCCCGGAGGAGGAGGCGGCGGCAGCGGCCGACCGTAATAAGCGTGAAGGTGCCGTCCCGGACGGTCCCGGCGCCGCCCCTCGAGGCCTGGTCAAAAGCAACCGTTTCCAGGGCGCGCGCGCAAAACACAAGCGCGCGCGCACACACACACACACACACCGAGGGGGCCTCCTTTCCTTCGTCTCTGTCTCCCTGGTTGCTTTTCGCCTCTCTTAGACTCTCCCTCCCCCGTCACAGCGCAAGCGGCACCATTGGAAAAAGGAGGCGACGTGGGCCTGTTTGGATTAGGCCGGTGACCGAAGAAAAGTCGGCCCTGCCCCTCTCTAGGAAGTGACGCAGCCCAGCATTATTAAACAGGGGGCCAGTGAGGGCTTTGTGGGCCGGATAAATTAGTGTCAGGGCCGGATCTGGCCCACAGGTCAATGTGACTGCACCCTTGAATCATGTGACTGGCCCACAGCCCAAAAAGTTTGGGCACCCCGGTCCTAGCGGTTCACATTCGCAACTTTTGCCAGTTTTTTTTTTTTTTTGGGGGGGGGAAATACACAGAAAGCCTCATCAAAGATTGTGTTTTTGAACCACAATCATGTGTATCATGGTAACAGCAACTTTGTTGTGCCGGCTAATCTTTCTCCCACTAGGCCGGTTGGGAGTGGGGGGGGGGGCTCTGCTTATAAAAACAACTTATGGCCGAATCTCCCTGGCCTGGTGGGGAAAGTGAGGCTGCTTTGAAAGGCTCAGCCCTGCATGGTGCCGTAGGTTTGAAGAAGGGTCCATAGGAATAATTGTCAGGAACGGTTAGGAATGCGTCGGATGTGTAAACTGCCCTATTTTATTATTTGACTACATTTCCTTCTTTCCAGAGCAAACTTCGGACTGCCAAGATGAAGCCACTTTCTTAGCTTGGTTGTTGGCCCCCCAAATCTACATCGGTAGGTGTTTCTGGTGGTAGTCGGCAGCAGCAGGTGAGCCGGACTCTGGCGGCATTCACACAGCATGGTGTAGTCCTCCAGCACCCGCCACTTGATTGTGTTGGTCTTGGAGGCACTCCAACCCTATTCAGGGCTCCTTGAGCTTGAGTTCCTTGGCTATATCCTCTTTTAACGTTATTCCTTGTCCTGTGAGCTCCTCTCCCCATCTTCTAATTTGATTTTATTTATTGTTCACATTTAGTACCCCGCCCCAATCGGGTAGGCCCGACTCTGGACAGCTTACAGCATAAACTACCGTCATAGGTAATCTATAATATATAAAACCTTAAAAATTCAAAAAGATTCATAAAAATTTAAAACAGTAAAACAGATAAAAACAAATAATAACAGATACAAATACCGGGGGGGGGGGATGGCTGCCCTTAAATCAGCCATCCTGGATGGGAACCTACATTACTGTGTCCCCATTTTGCTCTTGCATACCCACTCCAGAGTGTTTGTTCTTGCCATAAAGCTCTTCCTGGATCTGATCCCCAGACTTGAGTCTCGTATCTGTTCAGAGGGTATTGAAGGTCATTATCTTGATTAGTTTCTCTGCTGCTACTTCTCTCCTTATCTTATATAGAGTGACACCAACTGGAGAATATAGTTTCTCAAGTGTAGGTTTGAGGCATCCTGAGCCTTGTCTGAAACAAGCAGTGGGGTTTGCAGACAATGGCATGGCAGATGCCAGTAGCACGTTTAACACTGACTCCTTCAAAAGTCTTTGTTTGGAAATTATAGTCCCTAGGTAAGACACAGATCACTTAATAAAATTGTTGGCTGGGTGTAGCGGACTGTCATCTGGTAAGTGTCAGGTTGAGGAAGGTAGTTTCTTATAAGCTGAGGGACTTGGAAGAAACCTCCCCCCGCCAAGACAATGAAACACTTAGAACAAAAATTAGAATGGTGCTGGCGGAATTATTCCATGGCACTGAATGCAGCCACATTCTGCCATTATATTGTACATAGATTCTTCTCTGCTACCATTGCATCTGCAAAGAGACATCCAGCAGAGCTATTTTGAGTAGTCAGGCCTAATGCATGTGACACAGCTCAGAAATAAATAGCTAATTTTAATTTGTTGACATCTCTTAACAAAATGTGTGATTAAAGTGTACAGTGAAGCTTGCATAAACAACACTTTATTTGTGCTAATTTATAAAGTGAAGCCTAAGGAAAGCCATTTTTGTAAAGAGAAGTTAAGTAAGAAGACATGCTAGATGAATGTGACATCAAGATAAGGACAGGCATAATTGTTCCTCACTGAACATGTTGGAAAGTATGTAACATCAAGATAAAATATGAAGCGCGTACCACCCAAGGACTACACCTGGGCTAAACGTGTGTACAGTTTTCTCAAAAGGTATGTAAGTCTGGCTAGATTGTTAAATAAGGGTTCTTGGATCTCATGGATCTAATGAACCACTTATGCATATATTATGATGTGTTATAATTTGATTTTTTTGATAAAATCTCTCTTTCCTTCAAAACCTCTCTGGCTGTTTCATTTATATTTAAAGTAACATAAGCTGGTTGCTTTTAAGAGAGTTTTGGACTGACAACACCAGAAGATCAAGATGCTGACTGTTCAGCAACCAGCTCTGAAGAAGCTTGTTGCCACTTTCCAAGCGGAGTCATTCAGATCTGCTCTAACTTGAATGCTGAACTTCAGTGGTTCCAAGTCTTCTGGGATATGGAGGCTGCATTGAAATGCCTAAAGAAGACCACATGTTAAAATGTAACAAAATTATTTATTTACCAATTTAGATCAAAACATTCAGAGGTCAATGAAGAAATATTGATATGAATGCAATCCATTTCAGAACACTGGAATACAAAATGCTTTCCTAGTCACTAATTTTTGTAGCGGCTTCCTCTTAGCTGAGGCATTAATGGCCAAGTCAAGCTTTGTGATAGATATCCTTAAAATGTCATGTAAATATTAATCTATAACTCTACAGTTGGCTTTCACTATTTTCATCTTGGAAAAGGTTTGTTCACAGATGTATGTAGTGCCAAAGACTGGGGATGCCTGCAGCAAATTTCTGTAGGTTGATAAATATATCAGGTAGATCAGAATAGAAATCTCAAATATCTCTAAGATTATCACTGGCTTGCAAATCAGTTTGTTCCATTTGAAAACTAACATCTAGTGCTACTCCAAATGGATTCTGAAACACATATTTCCACGCTTGTGGCAATCAGTGAATCTGTTCTGGAATTCCACCTGCTATAATGAGTGGCGCTTTCTATAAATATTCAGCATGCAAAACACTTTGTATCCTTTTTGCAAAAATACCAGTCATTTTACTCTCTTTCCTTTTTTGCAAAAGGCCAAACATTTCCTGTACCCATCCATCAGCTTTGTTTTTTCTTTCAGAACTTTAGGTGTTGAGAGAGATGCAAGGTTCTTGTTCTTGCACTTCTATCCGCTTCAACCAGTGTTATTTGATCTTGTAATATTTTTTTGAGGTTATCTCCATCTTCCTCTGGGTTTGCCTCACACTGTACAACAACTGCACCAATTATCAGTTTATTTCCAAGCCAAATTTAGATTTCCAGTTATTAGTTAGAAAGCCCTGTGCAGTTTGGGTCCACACTGTCTGAATGGCTGTGTCTCATATGAAACTTTCCAGCCTAACCTCTTCAGAGGATGCCCTTATCTCAGTCCCATTACAGGCACAGTTGATGGCTCCTAAATTGTGAAATGTTTTCTCTTAGAAGCTTAGGTTAGTATCTTCCCTTTTATCCTTCTGGCAACAATTTAGGGCACACCTCTTTTTAAACATACTTTGGGGGCAAATTTTAAAAATCAGTTACTATTAAATGTTATAAACTTGGAAGAAAATGATAGGGCCAATAATAGGAAAGGTCCTTCAAATAATTAGTATATAGGAAACATCTAAATGTATCTAGCATATATGCAAGTTTTATATCAGGTATCATTTAGTAGCTAATTATCTAGTACAAAACGCCACTAAGGATAATTTAAACCAAACTGACAAAATTTAGCTCTGTCATGTTTTCAATCTTAACTGCCATTTGGCTTTTTCAATCCAGTAATACCCCACTTCGGTGATGGCAAACATTTTAGAGACCAAGTGCCCAAACAGAGGAGCAGGGCAAACTCTGTGCTGGGGGGAGGGAGGAAACACTCCCATTGGGCTACGAGGCAGAGGGGTGGGGCAAACTGCTGAGGAGGGAGTGTTTCTGTTGGGCTGCTGGGTAGTGGGGTGAACTGCTGGGGGAGGGAGGAAGCACTCTCCTTGGGCTCCTGGGTAGAGGAGCAGGGTGGACTGTGCAGGGATGAAGTGCCTACAGAGAGGGCTGGGTGTACCACGTCTAGCACACGTGCCATAAGTTTGCCACCACTGCCCACTTCATACTTTCAAGAAAAAATGAAGGAAATTTGATGATATCTCTAATGGTCCCTTCTGGTAGGGAACATTTTGATTGATTATGTTCAATTAGTTTATATACTGTTAAGAAACAATCTGTGTCCTAGGACACACAGATCTATTAACCAAAGTTAACTGTTTAGAAATACACATCTACATTTTATTAAAATCATTAGTACCATATATTTTCTGGGCCATTCAGATCTTGTATTGTTCCACATGACACAAAATAAAGCAAAAACAGTATGTGGACACATGGTAGTTTTTATCTGTTCATGATAACTCTTCTTCCATTGTTTGTAAGATAAGGTTGGTTCAAAAAAGTTATTTACTGCAGCTAACATGTCAGATTTGTTATATGAAGTACAGGTACTGTACTCCTAGCCTATCCTCCAAATAAAGTACAGTTGTATCTTGCTTAAAGAACATAATGCATTCCACAGGATTGCTCTTTAAGCGAAAAACTATTGTAAGTGACCCATTGTGATTTCTGGTGGGGGAATTGTGAAACCCGGTTTATTTGTTAAGCGAGTTTTTGGTTGGTTTTATTTATTAAGTGAGATGACCATTCAGAGAAAATTCTGCTCTTTAAGCGAGTTACTCTAAGCGAGGCACTCTTTATACAAGGTTTCACTGTACAGGAGAATCTGTGAGATAACAATTTTGAAGCTCTAAAGAAGAATTGTATAGTAAAATAAATGAAAAACTTTCTTGTTATTCTTGCTTGACTATCTAAGCCACTGTGGGAGCTTTTTTTTTTTTTTTGGCAAAGGACATGGTAAAATGTTTACAATATATAAAGAAGCCAAGTAGCTAAAGCACATAGGCTATATGATTTGTGAACATGCTAATCTCTTATTCTCAACAACTTCATGGACTAGATTCCACACCCCACACACCCCCAAAAAACTGGAGCAATGTTTGTATCTTTAAATTGTGGATGGATTCCTCAGCCACTAGGTCAATAAAGTTTTAAAACTTCACTGGAATTACCTATAACCTTCCTTTATTTACTGTAGGGTGTGATTCTGGTGTGCTTCAATTACACCAAGCTGGAAGGGCTGAGGGTGGGGTGGATTGTGATCTGATTTAAGAACGACTGCCAGAAACAAGCCATTATCTGTGCTTAGGCTTCCACCTCAGTACAAAGGCTCTACAGTTTTAATGCAAGCAAATCCATATTGGTTGTGGCAAGAACAGGAACCAGGGGACAAAGGTCAACAATATGGAGCAACATGACCCATATGGTGCCTCTTCTACACACCCATTATTCATTGTCTTTTTGTCTGGGAACCTTTTTCTGTTCCCAAGTTGAGTTATTTTTACTGGCAACAAAACAGAACAAAGACACAAGAAATAATGTCCTTTCTTGGAAGATGAACTTGTTCTGTTTTCTTAATCTCTTCCACACAGAAACCTAGCTAGCAGTAAAGTCGATCTAGGCATGCTAGAAACACAGATGTTACCTATCTGGTACTGGGACCTTTTATTCATAGGGATAAAGCCGTACAGACTTTTGAAGGGAATTTTTTTATGCATACTGTATATTTCCACTGAAATCTAAAATTCAAGTTTCAATCCATAGAGATACAAAACGCCCTAAAACTATTTTGAGTATAAAATTGCTTTTTCTGCTTAGTGAGTTGTGTTATTCCAAGGCAACACTAATGTGATTTTAAAACCACTTGTATCAGCTTATTGACTCAGCTTCAATTGTTCTCATCTGCCAGAGTGTCTGTTCCGATAACTACTCATTGCTTGGGAGGACTTTTGTCTCAAGTTTTTTCCCTACAGAAATGCAAGTAGACTAAATGTTAGTGTATCCCTGTTTTAGTGTATCCCTGTTTTATACCGATTGATTTTATTTCTAAATGTGTTTACAATTATTAGCCATATTTTCACTATCACTTAACTATTAAGAGAGAAATCTGGCATTATGGGTTGGTTGGTTGTTTTTTAAAGGAGTGCCTCACACAGAATTGCACAGTGCCTCTAACCATACTGATGAAAAAAATTACTTGTGTTCTTTATTCTGTTACTTAATTCAACAGGCCAAAGTAGCTCTCACTGCTGAAATATATCCTGATCTGAGATCTCTCTTCAATTGCCTGCTGACTAGCCTGTTCTCAAATCTTGCCTCACCTCTCTTTATTTCTGCAAGCTAATCTAGTTTCTTTCTAGTTAATGAAATATTTTCACATGATTATCCACATGATCACATGACATAATTGAATAAGGCCTAAGCATATGATTATAAAAACTGATATTGCTGGACATATCCCTTTATAACTCGACTGTGACTGGAACAGGGTAGGCAGATTTGTAATTTACACATTATTAAAGCAAACGCCTTGGGTGACCAAATGTAATTATATCTCTCATGTGAATAAGTTAGCAACATACTTTCAGAGCTTCTGTAATGGTAAATTGTTTTGTACAACTAGTAAAACTGCCATCACGGTCTACAAAACTATGGTGATAAGCATTAATCCTACACATGCTAACCCAGGAATAAATCTCACTGAAGTTAACAGCATTTATTTCTTGAGTATACATTTATAACACTATATTAACTTGCCAACTATTCCAGCCCATATTGCCAGATCAACAGGAATTGATGCCTGAATTCTCTCTGAGTCCTGCAAAATTATAGACCTCTAGAGTGAAATCAGAAGCCTATATTCTCACAATATCAAAAAGGGAAATTCCAATAGGACCCAAGGAAAGATTTTGCATCTTTAGGGTTCTTTAAAAGTCTCTTTTATAGTAAAATTAACCCAGTGTTATAAAAGGTATTTTCTAAATTAACCCAGTGTTATAAAAGGTATTTTCTAAAATACAAAAACCTCTGAATATACAATACAGTACTGTACTCTCAAAGTTATAGCATGTATAAAAATTATAAAAATAAACTCTCAATACAGTCACATCTATAAAAAATTGTTGTTCAGTTGCACAGTTGATTCCAACCTTTTGCAACCCCATGGACCACTGCACGCCAGGCAACCCTATCCTCCACCATCCTCCTCAACCTACCCAGCTCTGTGCCCATTGCATCTACAATACCATCAAGCCATCTCATTTTTGGCCACCCCCTTCTTTTGCCCTCCACCTTTCACAGGATCAAGGCTTTCTCAAGTGAATCCTCTCTTATTTGATGTCCAAAGTACTTCATTTTCATATTTACTATTTGTCCTTCGGAGCAATCAGGAT
This sequence comes from Furcifer pardalis, assembly GCA_030440675.1. Taxonomy (NCBI): domain Eukaryota; kingdom Metazoa; phylum Chordata; class Lepidosauria; order Squamata; family Chamaeleonidae; genus Furcifer; species Furcifer pardalis. The sequence goes on from CP126893.1 coordinate 90,920,521, forward strand.
TGATTTCTTCTAAGATTAACCTATTTGTTCTCCTTGCTGTCCAGGGTACTCTCAAAACTCTCCTCCAACACCACATCTCAAAGGTATCTATTCTTTTGCACTCAGCCTTCCTTATGGTCCAGCTCTTACAACCATACATTACCACCGGGAATACCATTGCTTTGACTATGCAGACTTTTGTGTGCAAGGTGATGTCTCTGCTTTTAACTATGTTGCCCAAATTTCTCAGAGCTTGCTTCCCAATAAATAGTCATCTTTTTATTTCATGGCTGCAATCTCCATCTGCAGTGATCTTGGATCCTAAGACTGTAAAGTCTGTCACTACTTCTACTTCTTCCCCATCTATTTTCCAGGGACTGATAGGGTCTGTTGCCATTATCTTGGTTTTCTGGATATTAAGTCTCAAGCCAGCTTTTGCACTCTCCTCTTTCAACCTAAGCAAGAGCTTCTTTAGGTCTTCTTCACTTTCTGCCATTAGGACAGTGATGGGAGGTAACAGGTTCGCACCAGTTCACCAGAACCGGTAGTAACTTCCCCCAGTGTTCCGGAGAACTGGTAGCAGCATTTGGGGGGGAACCATCTTCAGGGCTTACCTTTTCACTGGTTCCGCCACTGCACACGCCCGCCAAGCACTTGGTATGCATGCATGCCTACAGTGCTTGGCGCGTATGCACGGCCTCCTTGCTGTCCTCCCAAGTGGGGAAGAGGAAGAGAAGCTGCTAGCCTGAAGCTCCCTATAGCCTGCTCCCCAGGGTAAGTGACTCACCTTTGAATGTGGTGTGTCTGTGTGTATTTTAATGTGTATTTAATACCTTTAAATATATTGACATACTACCGCAGTTCTTAAAAAGGCCTGGCGGCCAGCAGGCTTGGTGTTTTTAAGCAAAGTCTTGGAGTTACCTCATCAATAAGCTACACCTGTGCTGTTCCAATTGCTGTTCCAATTTGAAAACCCTTAAGTAGGTACAGCTGTTTTACATTTACATTAAGGCATATTATCCTAGAGAACTGGTACAATGACCATATCCATCTTGCAACATGGTGCTGCCTAGGCACTTATGCTAACAGGTAAGTGATGAGTTTGTGTTTGGGGTTTGTGTGTGTGTGTGTGTGGCTGTATTTTAATGTAAATTTATTTTATTTATTTAATTTATTTATTTACAGGTTTGTGGGTGGGTGGGTGGGTTGAGGGATGTGTGTGTGTGCTTATTTTTATTTTATTATTTTATTTTAATTTTAATTTGGCCCTGTCCATGACATCAGGATGTTAGCTCCACCCACACTGTGATGACATCACGGTGGGATAGTAAACATTTTGACATCCCACCACTGCATTAGGGTAGTATCACCTGCATATCTCAAACTGTTGATGTTTCTCTCAGCAATTTTAATTCCAACTTTTGATTCATCCAGCCCTGCATTGCGCATTATGTGCTCTGTGTATAAGTTAAATAAGCAGGGTGACACAATGCAGCCTTGTCTTACTCCTTTTCCTATTCCAAACCACTCCGACATTCCATATCTTGTCCTAACTGTTGCTTCTTGACTCATGTATAGATTTCTCATGAGACATATAAGGTGTTCTGGTATTCCCATCTCTTTAATTACTTGCCACATTTTATTGTGGTCCACACAGTCAAAGGTCTTGGTGTAGTAAATGAAACAGAAGTAGACTTGTTTCTGGTATTCCTTTGTTTTATCTATGAACCAATGTATGTTGGCAATTTGGTCTCTAGTTCCCCTGCCTCTTCTGAACCCAGCCTGTACTTCTGGTATTTCTCTTTCAATGTGCTGCTGAAGCCTGTCCTGTATTATCTTGAGCATGGCCTTGCTAGCATGTGGGATGAGCGCAATTGTTTGATAATATGAGCATTCTTTGGCATTACCCTTTTTTGGGAGTGGAACGTATACTGACCTTTTCCAACCCTGTGGCCATTGCTCTGTTTTCCACAACTTCTGGCATATAGAATGCAATACAGTCAAACCTCGCATAAAGAGTGCTTCGCTTAAAGAGTAACTTGCTTAAAGAGCAGAATTTTCTCTGAATGTTCGCTTCGCCTAACAAATAAAACCAACCAAAAACTCGCTTAACAAATAAATCGGAGTTTCCAATCCCCCCCACAGTTGGTCATTTACAATGGTGTTTCGCTTAAAGAGCAAACTCGCTTAAAGAGCAATCCTGTGGAACGCATTATGCTCTTTAAGCGAGGTGCAACTGTACTTTAATTCCATCATCTTTTAGGATTCAACTTGAATACCATAATCTCCACTAGCAGTACTTTTTAGGGCTTTTCTGACTTCACTCTCCAGGATGACCGGCTCCAGTTCAAAGCTCTCATCACTGTGATTGTCAGGGGTGTTGAGGTTCTTTTTGTAAAGTTATTCTGTGTACTCTTGCCATCTTTTCTTAATCTTTTCTGCATCAGCTAAATCCTTGCCATTTTTGTCCCTTATCATAGTCATTTTTGCTTTAAATGTTCTCTTGATCCCCAATTTTTTTCAAAAGAACTGTAGTCTGTTGTTTTCTTCTGTTGTTTTCCTCTATTTCTTTGCAGTGTTCATTTAGAAGGTTTCCTTATCTCTCCTTGCTTTTCACTAAAAATCTGTGTTTAATTGACTTTTTCTCTTTCGCCTTTTCCTTTTGTGTTCCTGCTTTCTTCCGCTATTTTAAGAGCCTCATCAGACAGCCAATTTGCTTTCTTACACTTCTTTTCTTTTGGTATAGTTTGACTTACTGTCTCCTGTATGATGTTCTGAACCTCTGTCCATAATTCTTCTGGTACTCCGTCTATCAAGTCTAAACCATTAAATCTGTTCCACACCTCTACCATGTATTACTTAGGGATGTTATCTAGGTCATAAAAATTATTTCTTAACAAAATATATCTTGACAGACTGCATAATGTAAAAAGTAAACTAGAGCATAAGCAACATATAGCAATCACATCAATGTAAAGGGAAAATATTACACACCCTGCAAAATTTTCTTTCTAGCAATGCTCTAGTGGAGTAAATACCACTAGAAACCATCATATTGGGCCCAATGGCAAAATGAGCAGAGGAACTTAAATTCCCAACAATCATGGAGTTGGAAGAGGTCATGCCAGATGGACTGGCTGTGAAGGCGCACCTTGATAATATCCTCAAGGCTGTGGCAGTCCATTGCAGTCCCGTTGTCAAATCCTGCATGTTTCATTTCATATGTGCGCAGGAGATGGCTCCGTGATCATAGTGTGTGGGTCACTTCATGGCAAGCTGGGATCCACCTTAAACCAATTCACACCAATTGCATTTTTCCTGCTTTAGGAAAAAAATGTATTCTTGGATATAAGTTGCAGCCAACAATGATACTGATATCTTTATACATTTCTTTCTACTGCCATCGTTTATATAAATATTTTTCTTAGCAACATCTGGTAAATTGATTGGTGTTCTAGGATGTGCTATAACATAAAATCACATTCATTTTGTAGAGGTGGGTGCTGCAGAGTCTGGAGTGACAATACCTGGAAAATCTCCACATAAAAGTGTAATACATTTTGTCTACATTTCTGCAATGTCTGGAGTATCAGTCAACAGGCTGGAATTCCAAAGTAACATAGAATAATACTGTAACTTTCACAGGATGGCGCTATAAGATAAAGATAGGATAAGATACCATTCTTCATTTAATTGTTTGGGGTAAAATATTTTGTTTATAATAGAAGTACTTGGCCTACTTACAAACTAAACAGCTGTTGATTGACTAGAACAAACAATTCTCAAGAAACATTTTTAAAGTGCTTCCTCCCCCCCTTTCTTTTAACCCCTTGAGTATTATCGCCCCCTCCTCTGGGCCCACAACAACGGCCTGAGGAAGAAGATATCAAGGCCTAGCAGTGGCTGGGGACCTTGCCCACTCCTCTGGGCCCACAACAACGGCCTGAAGGGAGTTAGTTTGTGTTCTGGTTTGGTTGTTTTATGTGGTTGCATTTTATAATTTTTATTGTACTGTGGTTGTTTGTACTGTAAGCCGCCCTGAGTCGCCTTGGCGAGTGGGCGGCAATATAAATCTAAATAAAGAAATAAATAACTTATACATGTAAGATTCTACAAAAGACTTTTTGGGATTCTCACAATATTGTGGCCAAAATCAGCTTGGCCTACAGTAATGTACATTTGTAAAAAGAGCAGTTATTAGCCTCTGCTACCATGTTAATTAGCTCATAATACCTAACAATACTTTTCCTTCTATCATGTTGCAATTTGGAAGTGTCTTAAATAATAAATCATTATATGCCATTCTGATTTTGGGGTTCAGTCAATTCTGATTTTTTTTGCTGATTCTTTTAAAGGTTTTTCTATGGAGAGAGTATGCAGAAGTGATTTATCATTTCCTTATTCTTGGAGAACCCTGGCACTGTGCAGCTTTTCTAAGGTCACATAGGCTGGCTCTTCTGGAATGCAGAATATGGAACTGAACTCCCAACCTGTGGCTCCATAGATGGAAACATGACTCACTGAGCTCTCTAGCCGGACTAAAACTGGTTGTCTTACCATAATTCCTCACATAAAACCAAAGTAGCCATCTACCTATAGCACATAGAACAGAATACTTGATCCTATACATAAAGGTTCAAATGTATGTATAGACAAAGATTCGCCATCAGAAGACAGATTTATTCTTAGGAAACCACGTCCCTCAAAGTTTCAAAATAAGACATTTCAAAATCCAATGAAAAATCAAAACTTCCTTTTTCTTGTGATGCAACAGTCCCCCAAATTTTGGGTCACTGGGCACTTTGGGAGTCTTCTGAAAGTACTGTGAGTGCCGCCCAAATTTGTGGCTGTAGAGGTCTTGGCATGCCAATGTACAAAATGTCTGTCATATGGGCAATGTGCCCATTGACAGAACAGCTGCTGTTGTGACAGGCAGTCTCAAAAGCCCATTTCACAGAGGGCAAAGTAGTAAAGCTTCTTTTGTGTCTCGGCAAGACATAAAACTGCCAAAATGAAGGCACCTTTTGGTGAGTTCATTCTGCAGTTCCTTTCACCTGACCTAGTGTGAGAAAGATTAGCCAGCAACACAAGGTTGCTGTTACCAAGGTACGCCTGATTGTGATTAAAAAATACCACAATCTTTGAGGAGGCTCTTTCTATGTATCCTAGTAGTAAAGGTAAAAGATAAGCAATGTAACCTAACATGTGAGAGAAAGGCAGAGGTAGGAGCATTTTGGATCCATATTTCTAGAAAGCATCACCCCATATACCCACGCACATGATAAACTGCCAGAAAATTCAAAGCAAATACCCCTGCCCTATTTTTCTCACCCACTATCATCCCAGCATCCTGTCTCCATTGGCCCATCATGTATCCTGATCTCTCCATCATCCTATTCCATTGATGGTGAACCTTTTAGAGACCGAGTGCCCAAACTGCAACCCAAAACCCATTTATTTATTGCAGAGTTGCAACACAGCAACAGGGGAGGAAGGAAATGTTCCCATTGGGCTGCTGGGCAGAGGGATGGGGTGAACTCTGTGAAGGGGGAAGGGAGGAAGTGCTCCCACTGGGCTGCTGGGAAGAGAGGCGGAGAAAACTCTGTACTAGTGTGACTGCACAGGTGCCCACAGAGAGGGCTCTGAATGCCACCTCTGGCACAAGTGCCATTGGTTCGCCACCACTGTCCTATTCCTTTCCCTTCAACAAACCTCTAGCTGGCTTCATTTTCTGAGACTGCTTCTTGGACCACTTGAGGCAAAGATATTCTGGAGTAATGGATGTAGTAGTTGAGGAGCTGACCCTTGGATTTCTAGGGCATCCCAAATGCCAGCTTTTTAAAAACTGCAACAGATGAGGCACCTTCTGAAACTCCACTGAAGAGCCATCACAAATTATGAGGTTTATACTCGAATAACACTGTTTTGACAAGACTATACAGGTACTCACTTAAATTGGCTGGCTTGTTGTCAGATTCTGGTGTGCAGGAATTCCACCTATGTCAGGCACCTTCTAAACGTATCTGCAAAGGAAAGAAGGATGCAAAGCAAACTTAGTCGGCTCCTGGCCTTTATATCAAAACTAGCTCAATGAAATGAACTGATTGATACTGTATAACAGGGATGAGAAATGTGGGGCCATTCCTATGTCATTGAACTCACATCTCTTGTTCAGGTAAGTGTCTATGCTGCTTTTCTGATGGTGAGAACTGAAGTTCAGTGATGTCTAGAAGGCCACATCTCTCTCTTAATAGATGACCATAAAGCAGAGCTTGTGAAAGGCCAGTAAAGGAAGAGTATGCTATTTAATTAGTGCATACTAAAGAGACATTGCAGTTTCACTTAGATCTTCTTCTATTGGCTGAGTAATGGAAGGGGGGGACCGACAATAACTGTTTGCACAGTTTGGGACATATTGTATTTTGTACATGTGCTGTTATGTAACACACTTTTGCCATATTTTTAGAAGTGGACTGACAGTAAGGTCCTCACACAAGTTCTAATCAAATCTGGTAGAAAATAGGATGTCAATGTCAAAATGATGATTATAATGATAATTATAATAGTTCTCCTCAACGTAACTCCAATCCAGCAGTTCAGGCAACACAGTTTATGGATTTGATTGGTGGTATCATAGAAGGAAGTGAGACAACAATTAGGAGGTTCTGTGTTCAAGGTGGTGTGGTCTCTAGAACTGTCTCAGACACTATTGGTTACAGCCTTCTCTGTTAAGTTACCTTTAATATAAAAATCATATACTGTATTTGGCACAAGAAAGTAGCATACAATTTCCATGTTTTTAAGACAAATTTTCCTACCTGTCATGTTGCAGGGCAATGCAGAGAATGGGCAAAGTGTGGCTTCTCAGCTGCTGCTGGATTTCCAACTCTTATCATTTCTTATCATTGTCTACATTGCCTAAGATGGATAAAAGCTCCAATCCAGCAACATCTGGATGCAGCTTTTATACAGCAACCATAGCTTAGAAGAAGGAAGATGTAATACTCACAAGTACAGTACCTTAGAGACAAAGGGCACATGCAATAATTCTTCAGTGTTTTTATAATTCCAGTCTTACTGTTTCATTCACAGGTCCTCTCTAAACACTGCATGCAAATATCTGTCATGCAGATCTTATGGCTGGTTCTCCTAGTAAAAACAGCTTCAAGGGTAGAGAGATGGCATCACATTTAACCCTTACTCTACCTATAGTTTGATTCCCAAGTATTGCAGGACGGAATGCACTCCTGTCTTTGTCCCAGCTCCTGCCAACCTAGCAGTTTGAAAGCAAGAAAATAGATAAATAGGGACCACTTCAATGGGAAGGTAAACAGTGTTCCATGTGCTCTGGTGTCTAGTCATGCCTGCCACATGACCACAGAAACGTTTGCAGAAGCAGACAGTGCTGGCTCTTCAGCTTTGAAACAGAGATGAGCACTGAACCCTAAAGTCAGATATGACTGGCTTTCAAGCAAGGGAAACCTTTACTTTTAGTTTACTATCTATAGTTTATCTGTTCTAAATCCTACTGCCACTTTTAACCATGCTGATTTCCAGAAGCAGATGTGCCGTTTCAAATCTGGGTTCTGAATTCCACAGAAGGAGACATTGCTTGGGGACAACTGGAGGCAGAGAAGCAGTGATGGGATGACAAATTTGTTACCACCACTCCATGACGTCATGACGTCATGGGTGTGGCCAATGTCATGACGTCATGATGTCATGGGCGGAGATGACATCATGATGTCATGACGTTGTGGGCGGGGCCTTAAAATAAAAAATAAAGTAAAATAAAATAAATAAACACACACACACACACCCTCAACCCACCCACCCAACCGCCACACAAACCTGTAAATAAATAAATAAATAAAATAAAATAAAAATACAACCCCAAACACAAACCCCTCACTTACCCCTGGGAGGGCTCGGCAGGGGTGGACGGCCAGGGCAGGGCAGGCCTCAACTTGCCTGTGGGGGCTCAGCGGCCCCGGGGGAGGTGCCCTCCTCTGAGGGCTGGTGCATTCTGCCCACGCCGCCGCCGAAGCCATCGCCGCCGCCATCGTCGCTGCCATCACCGCCGTCGGTGCCATTATCGCCATCGCCGGCGCCGGCGCCATCATTGCCACCGCCATCGCCGCTGTCGCCTTCATCGTCGCCATTGCTGCCACCGTCATTACCACCGCCGCTATCGTCGCTGTCACCATCGCCGCCGCCGCCGCCGCCATCATCGCTGCTGCCGCTGCTGCCACCACCACTATCGCTGCGGTCACCGCTGAATTATTTTTAAATTGGAGCCAAAATGGCCCCGATTTACTGCACATGCGTAAAAACTCAATCTGATGCATTGCGCATGCGTCAGATTGAGTTTCTGCGCATGCGCAGTAAAATTAGAGCCAAAATGGCTCCAAATTTATTGTGCATGTGCAGAAACTCAATCTGACGCATGCGCAATGCGTCAGATTGAGTTTCTGCGCATGCGCAGTAAATCGGAGCCATTTTGGCTCCAATTTAAAAAAATATTTTTTCTTTCGGTGAGGCATCCGGAACCGGACGCCTCAAAAGTTGACTCTCCTCCCGGAGAACCCTCCGGGATTGTTCCTACCAGTTCCAGGGAACCGGATGGAACCGGGGTCATCCCATCACTGCAGAGAAGCCACTGACAGGCAGGAAGTGAAGCAACCCATCCTCCCCCCACTTCTTTTCCACTCCAAATCCTCCCTCTCCTGAAAATATTTTTAAAAACATTAATTTAGCAACTATTACACATAATACACAAATAATGTCTATTTCTACTCAGGCCCTTGATTTTATGGGCTACAATTATCGTTCTAATCCCTGAAGTGAAGCACCAACAGTACTTAGATATTCTAACCAATTAGAATGCTATGCCCACCACTGTATCTGGCTGGAATACAATGCTGGGGGAAAGGAAGGGTGTTCAGTGGATGGAAGCCACAAAAGTCACAGTTGTATCTATCATTGTACAAGGTTGGCCTATAAATTAATGTGATACAAACAGTACTTGTGTTAACTGCTATCAAATCAGGGTTAGAACATTCCTCAACCTGGTTGTAAGGGCTTTTGTAAGTGCCAGGTAACATTCTAAATTCTTTGGATAAGAAAACAGATTATAGACTACAGTTTTGGCAGGGATGTGCAGGGCACCATGGGAAGGCGCTGGACAGGGAGTGGTGGGGGCACCTATTTTGGGGTTGGGGTTGGATGTCATACATTGCTATTGGCACCCCAGGGTGCCATAGGCAAGGGCGGGATGGGACAAAGCTTGATTGCCCAATATACCAGCACTTGCCTGAGCTTTGGGTATACCATGCCTTTGACACAAGAATTCAGCAGTAGGGGCTGTAAAGATAATGAACCCCTCCTGTAGCCATGGACCTGAAAGTGGGAGGGGGAGATGAGGCAGTTCTGAGTCCTTGGAACTGTTGTGCCCAACCCCCATAGCAGTAGGTTAAAAAGAAAGAAAGAAAGGATTTCTGCATCCCACCCTATTGCCACACTATGAAAGCAGCAGAGGAATAGAGATGTTTTCTTTGACTAATCAAAAGTCTATTCTCCATATCTAATTAATACCAAGGCAGGGCAAACTGCATTTTCTTACGTAACCAGGTCATCCACTAGCATCTCAGAGGACAATTGGCAAGCTGGAGCTGTTGTCCTCTACTTATGAGCATGCTTTGTTTGTATTCCAATTTTTCTGCCCAAAATTGCCTCCCTCAAATGTATTTATTTGTACATTTTGTCATGACCTGGGCTCAGTAAAAGAGAGAAAGGTATGATAAAATATTATACTCCCTTTCCACTTAATCACTGTGTAGGTGAATGTTGCTCCTACATGCTCTCCCTCTGCTATACCCAGCCTGCTCTGTCAAGTAAGAAATTACCATTTGCTGAATGACACTGGCAGCAAGCTTATCAATATTAATTAAGGTAGGCTAAGATGGGGAGGAGGTATTAGAAGGACCTTTTCACATCCATGCTGGCTCCAGCGGTCAAAACACAGCAGAGGAGAAAGAAACAGGACAGGTAACAGCATGTGGCTTTAGTATCTCCCCACCCCCCCAAAAAAATCCATTCGGCTTCTCATAATATATATAAAAGGGCAAATTTTATTGGTAGCATCAGAATCAAATTCATTCCTGGCTGAAACACCATTTCTCCTGAGATGTATTCCGTGTTCTGCATGTTCCTGGAAAAAATCACTACAACTGGCAAGAATAACCTGAAGCAGGTTTAATATCAAATTCCTTGTCTAAGCCAAACCACTCCATGTGAAGCGTGGTGGGGGGAGAGAGAGATTGAAGAGAGGAAGGTGAGAGCTGAACAAAGCAATCCACACATCTGTCGGTTCTATTGTTGAACAAACCTTCAGAGTAGCTATTTTTGTGATTTTTATTGTTTTCAAGGAAGGTGAGATTGTACTAAAAACATTATTTGAATAAAATCCTTTGTATAGATTTGTAAATTTATCATTCATTGTTAGGCTGTATCATGGAAAATGTCAGAAACCTGACTGAGATACATTACCTTTTTGCTTTTATCCTAATTTTTAGACGTATTTCTTTCTTGTTTCGTAATGAAGAAATACATGTGTTTTCTAATAGCTTTCTTCTTTTACTATCTCTTTTGTTTTTACAGTTTTGCTATCTAAAGAAAAAAGAAATATTTCTTCTCTTGTCCAATGACTGTATTTCATTTGATCAAATAATCATAATATCTAGACATACTGTATTTTAAAAATAGATCATATTTGCCTGGTAATCTGGGGGAACTTGCTAGCAAAGCCAAGGTTGTGTTTCTCTTCTCTTTGTCAGGCTGCATCATGTCTGACAAACCGGATTTTGCAGAAATTGAAACATTTGATAAGAACAAGCTGAAAAAAACTGAAACCAGAGAAAAAAATCCATTGCCTACTAAGGAAAGTAAGTTATATTCTCCTGGATGTACAATTAATAGTTTGCTCAACAGGAATAATGGGTAACTACTTAAGGACCTGATATTCCAGGTTCTTCAAGGTAAGTGGGCATAAGATTGCAGCCTCACTATTGATTTTTTAAAAAGAATAATTAACTTGGTATTATTATCTTTCTGTAGCTGTAATATGTACTGTATTGCACATTTCAGGAACATAAGGTAATTTGTGTGGATTGAATTTACTGTTTTACAAAGGCGATAACACTCCTGAACTTTGAACAATTTGTTTTGGCAATCTGCCTAAGAAGCATGATTGTATGTTTGAATTTCAAATTGAAGAGCTTTTTAAATAAATACCGGAAGGTAGCCATGTTAGACTGCTACACTACATGTGTGCAAACCCTATCTCCCCAAAATTAAAGCTTTTTTAAAACATTGTAGATCAGCAGATGTGTTGCTGTAATGTAGCATGAAAGCTAATGCCATAGTAATCAACAACAGTTTATGCTGCAATAAATATGGTAGATTTTAAGATGTCACAATAGTGTCTGTAATGTTTTTTAATAAATGCACAATGTGCCATTTTGCACATAGACTGTTTTGTGCTGCCCTCTTCTGGACATCAGCTATCATATTTTCTATCATATTGAGTTAAACAAGTTGCTATGGAACCTACAAACGTTTTGTTATGGTAGTTTGTAAGCAGCCACAGATTGTTTGAGTGCATCTGTTATAAAGGATATTACGGCTATATTTCCAAAATGTAACGGGTGTAACATAATTGTCCCTATTTTACTAATCTGATAATAAGAACTTGTAAAACTTTTATTCTATATTAGTAGCCAGCAGTATGTTTACTCCAAGCCACCTGATCCAGTTGCATAACATTTAAAATAGGACGAATATGTTTTAATCTCCTTTCATTTGAACAAGAATTATTTTCTCTAGTACCATGATACAACAGATACAGATAGCTATGACCCAATCTTTTGACTCTTAATTGCCCTTCGATTATTAATTATAGTAATAATAATTTCATAATAATTTTTTTTGTCAGAAATTATTCTAGGTTGAAAGGATTTTTGCAGAAGAAACTCCGCTCAGGGGATGCCCAAATGAGGCTCCTTTAAGGTCCACAAGAGATGATCCGACCTGTACGCCCTTCCAATCGAAATAGTTATACAGTATCTCAGATATGGCCTGGCATGGTCACAGTGCTACACTCTGGTTGGGAAATCCAAGTTCAAATGTCCCTCATTTTGCTGAGAAACCCTCCAGGCGGCCTTGAGACAGTAAATCTTTCTCATTATAACCAGTGATGGGCTGTTCCCGGTTCGCACTGGTTCACTCGAACCGGTAGCAACATTCCCGGTGGTTTGCCGAACTGGTAGCAACCACCCGGGATAGTTGTTGTTGTTTTTTTGAGGCACCCGAACCTGGGGATCATGAGAACTTTGTGTGCCAAAAGTGCTCAGACCAGAAAGTTACTTGCAGAACTGGATCAGTGGTACGGGGGTCATGTTGCAATACGGAAGGCAGATGAAAGGCCACTGCACTATATTCTCAGGACAGTCTTCACTGCTGACTGCCATGATGATCGCCTATATTTGGATTTGGGTACGGCAGAAGAAGAAGAATAACCTATCACACAGAACTGTTGTGAGGAAGAGGTGAACCACATGGGCCAAACCCTGCTTTTTTCTGATGACCCACTAAAACATGTTCCTTTGGCTGCCTCTGAGCAGAAACATGTGATTCAGAAGCATGAGATTCTTTCCTGGGAAGGGAAGGGAAGGGAAGGGAAGGGATTGTTATACAGTATTATACTTTCAAAGGGTTTGTGTGTTTGTTCTGCACAAATTAATAATGATAAGAACAAAAGGATATGATGATTTGTTTGCAAAGTGCTTCAGGAACACGGTACTTTAGTGGTGTTAAACATTAGACAATTTTTTTCTCTTATTTTCTTGGCAGCCATTGAACAGGAAAAGCGAAGCAAAAACACACCCTGAAGTTGAATCAGAAGCGATGGCTTATACCTCCTGTGAGATTTTAAGTTGTTTCACTTTAACATTTTAAACTGTGCTAAGATTAAGTTGGCTTGTCCCACCTCTGTTAAGAACAGATTTTTCTCTCTCTCTTTATGCAATAGGATTATATGATTTTAAAGCAATCTTCTGAACTCAGTCAAATCCAGTTTTGTAATTCCCCAAAGGGATTACAGCCCTGTATCTAATGTGCACATTACAGTTTGCTAAAAATGTACATTTTTGTTTGTCAACAGAAAATATTATTTTCCTAGTTATCTGATGTAAGACTTCACAATAAACCAGTTTTTATGTGTTATCCTTATGTGGAATTGAAATACAGTACACCAATGTGAAAAGAGTTGCACATTCAGAAAGTTCTTCTATAAATAACTAGATTTTCAGGCCATAGTTAAATATTTTTATCTTTTAAAGATTGTTTTCCATACAAAAGAAAAAGAAATTTGCCTTTGGAAACTGACCAGAAATATACCTTCTCGTAAATAATCATATAATTGATAAAAGAAAAAATACAGTTGTACCTTGCTTAAAGAACATAAAGCGTTCCACAGGATTGCTCTTTAAGCAAGTTTTCTCTTTAAGCGAAACACCATTGTAAGTGACCAATTGTGACTTCTGGGAGGGGGGGATTGTGAACCCCGATTTATTTGTTAAGCGAGTTTTTGGTTGGTTTTATTTGTTAAGCAAAGCGAACATTTTGAGAAAATTCTGCTATTTAAGCAAGTTACTCTCTAAGTCAGGTGCTCTTTATGCTAGGTTTTACTGTAGGTTTAAAAGTTAATTTATTTCTTAAGCAATCAAAAGGAATTGCCATTGTTACCTTGTCATTCTCCCATGGTCAGATTAATATTAAGATTTATTTTGTATAGCTCTTCAAAACATACTAAATATGATGACATCCCAATTGGTCAGCATAGGAGCATATTCATTGAAAAACTTCACATTAAAAAAAATTCAGAAAAATAATACCTTTTCTTCTTTTTCTGTGTTGAGGTCAAATGTGAAACTGCCCAAATGAAGGCACCTTTTGGTGAATCCATTCTGTTGTACCTTTTGCCTGATCTAGATTAGCCGCCACAAGGTGGCTGATGCCTGGGATGTGCCTAATTGTGGTTCAAAAATACCACAGTCTTTGAGGAGGCTCTTTCTGTGTAACCCAGGAAAAGAATTCTGTAAGAAAGCTTCACTTCCTGAACTCACCTTAATCCATATTTCATTTCCCCCCTATATGGAATGCAAAAATCTATTTTCTAATATCCTCCAATGTATCTATAGTTTACTGAAAGGCCTTAATGAAGCTGAATGGCAGGAAATTCAGCACAAAAAAAACAGATGCTTCTTCACATATAGTTAAACCATGAAAATTGCAACCAGACTATCTTATAGAATGTCACATTAGGTAACATTAAAAGGGGATTAGACACATTCCTAAACAGAAAGCAACCAATATCTCTGAGTCCTTATAGCCAACTATTACTCTCATGGTGAGAGGCAACATGTCCTACCTTACTCGTTTTGTGGAAACCATTGCTGATGCTTCCAAAATACATCTAGATGATTAGTGAAATTTTTGAAGTGGTAGCCGTGTTAGTCTGTGCAAATGTATCAGAGAGTAAACAAAACAGACAGCAAAAATGACAAAGAAATGTTGTGGCATCTAACAGACTAACTCCTCTATTTAAATGTGAGCTTTCGTGGACCAAGTCCACTTCATCAGACAGAAGAGTCTTTGGGTTGATCCAGCAGTGGGGGTGTTCTTGTGTATCAACCTTTTGGCTATTGCACTTCCTAAAATATGGATGTTCTCAACTTTAAAGGTATAAGTGACTTGGCCTTAAGTATACACATACATGTTTCCATCATTTTAGTAGCTGCACAAATACTCATTTAGAACAATTTATTGCTTTCCCTGTTTAATGGGTTTCAACTCCTGCTCAGGGGTCAAGGTATTGCTAGCCAGATGTTGTTCAGCTGCAAGCATCACCAATTCTAGCCAACATAACCAGAGAAAAGGAATGTTGGGAATTGCTTGTTGTTAGTGTTGTTAATTGTGCCATTAAGTCACCTCAGACTTATGGTGGCATTATGAATTAGTGATCTTCAAGGATCCTTTGATTAAAACAGCCCTGTGAATCTTGCCAGCTGAAAGCCATGGCTTCCCTTATTGAGTCAATCCATCTCATGCTTGACCGTCCTCTTTTATTGCTGCCTTTTACTTTTTGAAGGAGTACTGTCTTTTCCAAGCAAACTTTTCTTCTCATGATATGTCTGTAGCAAAGCACTTTAGTCTTTTTGTTGTGGTGGTTTTAGAAGAATTGGGGCTAAAACTAGTTACTTGTCTTTCTGACAGCTAAAGGTACCCTTACGCTCATGGTTCCCAATGTGGAGCACATGCCCCACAGGGGGTAATTTGATATATATTGGGGGGGGGGGCAATTAGAAAATGAGTTATTAACAGTGAATGGCCTTTTAGACTTCCTCAATGTGAGCAGAAGTTTACTTTTTGACTAATAAGAATTGTATGTCAAGGGGGTCAACATCAGGATTTTAGAGATGCTTAGGTGCGGAATGGCCAAAAAAAGGTTGAGAACCACTGCTCTTATGCTCACCTCCAACACCATAGCAGCAGAATGTACTCACAGTACTAAATTCTTCCACTAGAGGGTAGTTAGTCATCATTACAAACATGTTTCCACATTTTACTGCAATAACTTCAAATATAGACAGTAAATAAAACAAAATGAAGACAAAAACACCGTGTCACATTAAATACAAAATGTATTAAGATTTTGAAACTTCAGAGTGCTGGTTTCCACAAAATGGAAACAGGGCTAGGGCATGAACTGATCTCAGGAACATCACAGCTTGCATATTGTGAACCATCATCAAGAGAAAAAAAAGAATGTGTCTTGAATCCAGAAGTCAACTTCTAAAAACCCAATTTCCAGTTTAAAATGTGTTACTGTATCTGTACAATAATTTTGTTCTAAACAAGTTATCTAAAGTAACTACTGTATTCTAGTTTGTTTTGTAGTTTTTCTTTTTTCTCATCCTAATGCTAAATTGATGGGAGTAAATTTTGTTATGGGATAGAATTTCTGAAGTTTCCCACAACTCTGTCTCTGTTGAGAGTAGGAGCATTCAAGCACATCTCAGTCACTTCTGTTCTGCTGGCAACGAAGTAATCCTAGTGTGGGCCAGGAGTTCTCCATCTTTCTGTCCCCAGAAGCCTCCTGAGAGAGCTAAGGCCTATGGCTGGTTGTCCAAAGCTAGTTACCACGTTATCAACTTTGTAAATTCAGGCTGTTCTACAGAGTTATGCATTGTAACATTTCAAAAAAAGTACAGCTGGGACAGTTTGTTCCTTGCCTCTGCATAAAATTTGTTTCATCAGCAAATGGTGAGCCTATCCTCTAATATGGTTTGTGTTGGTCTGGTACTTCCAAATATTTAAGACATACAGGAAACATCTGAATGCCAATAGAATGCTATCTTGTTCTAGCACTGGCCTTGTATTAGACTAAGGCAGGGGTTCCCAACCTTTTGACGCCATGGGCCTGACCAAGCCCCTAGAACAGCTGAGCAGGCCTGACCACATCCCCCCAGAAGCGGGTGCATTTACAACAGCCATCAATGCACCCACTTCCGCGTTTATGACAGCTGTGTGCATGTTCACGCATGTGCAGACGTGTTTTACAGCTGACGTTAATGCTACCACTTCCAGGTGTGGCAGAGACGGGCCGAATGAAATGGTGCCTGTGGGCCATAGGTTGGGAACCCCTGGACTAGGGTGTTAAAGTGATCAGTCCACTGTTAACAAACAGTGAAGGAAGATGGGAGCTGTAGTCCAACAATATCTGCCCACACTATACGTAATTCTGCCATCTGTAATTCTCCCAGCTGTTATCTGGGATACAATAACAGTATTCATGTAAAAGCAAGAAAGAGACTTGTGGCACTTCAAAGTCTAAAACATTTTGTTTGCTATATGCTTTCATGGTTGGCAGCCTACACACCCTGAAAGCTTATGTCTAATAAAATGTGTCAGTCCCTAAGGTAGCACAAGGCTCTTTGTCACTTTTGTTGCAACAAACTGACACATTACACACCGGAAATGTCAAACCACAGAATTGTTGGACCTGAAACCCCAGATCTTTTCAGATTCAAATTCTAGTCCTCATTCAAAACATGCTAGGTATTCCAAATTTGGACCTTGGGGCTATACTGATCCATGCAGACAAGTGGCAGCCTTTCATTGGAATGACTCCTGAAATCTTATTCCTAGACCTAGATTATCCTGTGAAGCAAGATTTCTGAAGCAGTATATGCATTCCTCAGTTAGAAAAATATACACATGACACACATAATGGAAATCTCTCAGCCATATGTTTTAGTTTACAAAACAAAACCATGAAATGTTTAGACTGCAGAAGAAAAAAATGAGTACTGTACATGTTATTCACTCTTTACTGGGATATTTAGATATTCTACAGTTTTTGTGTTGTATCTTCTTCTATAAAATTCTACCTTATCAATAAAATTACAGTACAGTACAGTATTTCAGAAACAAAATGCATATTCTTATGATTCATACTGCTAAACAGTTTAGTAGCAAAAGGCCTGAGTCCTTTTGGTGTTCACATAAGGTTTTGTATAATTTGCCCCAGCTAATTGTGGCTAATTGATGAGGTGCCAGTTTGTACTTGGCAGCTCAATTCTCCTATAGACATTCTACCCAGAACAAGAGATTCGGGCACGTCTTCCTACTAAGGATAACCACCTTGAGAGAAGTGAAGAAAAATGATACAAGGAAAAGAGCTTTCTTGGCAGTGGCCCTGTTACTTTGCAATGACATTTTCAAACAGAGATCAGGTAGGCCCATTCTCTGCAGTTGTTTTACAAATGGCTAAAACCCTTTCTCTACAGAGAGGCTTTTGCAGATATTCTTTCCAGCAGAGACAACTTGTTTTAAAGATATTCTCTCCCCCTCCCCCCATGTTTTTCTGAGCTTTCTATGCTTATTTGTGGCCAATGGCTCCTACCGATTAGTAGACAACCCCACCAAACTCAATGATATTTATTTCTTGGTCAGCCAATAATAATAATAAAAGAAACACACACTCTGCATGGTTTCTTGTTCCTGCAGATATTATCCTTCTGTATTATTTTGGTTTGGCAATCATTAGAGGAGGAATGAGCCAAGAACCAAGATCTCCTCTTCTGCTGATCTACCTAAGTTCAGACATGCATTAGTCTTTTTGGGACACCAACCAGATTAGCTTCTGTGCTAAGTGTAAACACAATTTGACATTTTAATGGTATGACCACTAATTGATAAATCTGTTCCAGTTATGTGTCACTGATGAATTACAAAATGGGATAATACTGAGAACAAAACAGTACAAGGAAAGGAATCATTCAAGACCAACCTACCCTTGCAAACCTCCAGCAAGTTGTGAGTTTCTGGACACAAATAAAGTAGTATATGACACTACACATAGAGGAGGTACTTTGGCTTTCTGCATAGAAAATATAGATGAATAAAATAAAAGCTACTCCCCTGATGGCTTAGGGGTTAAGGTGCTGAGCTGGAGACTGGAAGGTTGGTTTTTGATAACGGACAGTTGCCCTTGGGGACATGAAAGGCGCCTCATTTGGGCGTCCCCTAAAAATCCTTTCAACACAGAGTAAACTCTGACATGAAATAATAATAATAATAATAATAATAATAATAATAATAATGATAATGATAATGATAATAATAATGATAATGATAATAATAATAATAATAATAATAATAATAATAATAATAATAATAATAATAATAATAATAATGGTGGTGGTGGTGGTGGTGGTGGTGGTGATGATGATGATGATGATGATGATGATGATGATGATGATGATGATGATGATTGATTGATTGATTGATTGATTGATTGATTATTATACGTTATCTTCCTAATTACCCTTGTGAGCTTTTATTGTGAAGTTCTGCAATGTAAGAATTGAATCCTGGGAAGGGGGTATGAAAGTACAGTAATGATTGTTTCCCGCTGGTCCTCTTAACATTTCCCACTTGCACTGTGTCATTTGCTTTTAATAGGGACTTCCAGACTATTTTCTCACAGTGTTGCTTACCCCACTGTGTCCCTGGTAATTCTCTCAACTATTAAGCATCTATGAACTATACAGACCAATGCCATGCTTGATTGAACCTGTCAGAATCCTAACACAAATATGAAAAACAAAGCAACATACTGTACTGGCAACATTCAATATACAGTTGTACCTCGCTTAAAGAGCATAATGTGTTCCCTGGGATTGCTCTTTAAGCAAGTTTGCTCTTTAAGCAAAACACCATTGTAAGTACCAATTCTGACTTCTGGCGGGGGTGGGTGGGTTTGTGAATCCTGATTTCGTTGTTAAGCGAGTTTTTGGTTGGTTTTAGTTGTTAAGCAAGGTGACCATTCAGAGAAAATTCTGTTCTTTAAGCGAGTTAGTCTCTAAGCAAGGCACTCTTTATGTGAGGTTTTACTGTACATTCCAACATTCAATATAAACCTGAAGAAAGGAAATGCCAATAATTCCATGTTCAAGCTGGATTCTGAAAAAAGAAAAGACACTTGTTGCAAATATCTGCTGGCTGTTGGAGTGCACTAAAGGATTTCAGAAGATCAGCTCATGCTTCATAGACAGTAACAAGCAATTCACTGTGTGGCTCACGAGAAGCTATGGGTTGTTCAGAAATAAATGGGTGTGCCTTGGCTCATGGTTGTCCTGATACGCAACTTGTATTGTGGACAAGAGTCTAGTGTTAGGACAGAATATGGAAAGACTCAGTGGTGGGCAGCAACAGGTTCACACCCACCCGGGAGGGGGGCTAGCAAAATTGGGTGGCCACGCCCACCTCCCTGCCCTGTCCCATCAGGTTTTGTCCTTGCAAGTGGTTCAAGGTCTCCCTTGCTCAAAAGCTAGTCATATCTGACTCTAGGGTGGAGTGCTCATCTCCATGTACAGCCAAAGAGCCAGTGCTGCCTGTGTTTGCAGATGTATACATGGCCATATGACAGGCATGACTAGATTGCCCACGATGTAGGCTCCATCCATGGTGTGGTAGCGGAGATTTTTGCTGCCCACCACTGGAGAGACTGAATGGTTTCCTGAAGGCAAATGTGTCAGACAAGTGTGCATTTTAAGTGTCTGGCCAGGTTATCCTGGTATGGTAATAGATTAGACCAGGGGTTCTCAAACTTTTCAAGCCAGAGGCTGGGTCACACTCTCTCAGTCAGCTTTGAGGGCCAGATGGCCATTTTGCTCTACCTGCATGATAGGGGTGGTCATTTTGTCCCAACAGCTTCAAAAGGGTGGCCATTTTGTTTCTTAAATGCTCTTGGAGGGATGGGGGGCACATGAAATGGTGTTGTGGGCCAGATCTGGCCTGCAGGCCTTAGGTTGGGAACCCCTGGAGTAGACCATACTGCCAGCGACTCAACACTAAGTGTCAGACAGCGGTTAACTAATCTGACAACCCTGAGGACTAAGGCTTGGGTGATGAAGTCCACAGAGAAGGGTGATGGTCCCCAAATGGATTAAATCCCACTTGAATCCATCTTAATGGAGGGAAACAGCTTCATCCATACTGACCTGGGGCTGATGAGGACTTTGTTTGTCAAAAAGGGTTCAGGACCAGAAAGTGACTTGTGGAACTGGATCAGTGGTACAGGTGTCATGCTGCAATGTGGAAGGCAGATGAAAGGCCACTGCATTATATTCTCAGGACAGTCTTCATGGCTGATTGCCATGATGATCGCTAATATTTGGATTCAGATATGGCAGAACAACAAGAAGAATAAATGTGTCAGACAAGTGTGCATTTTATCTCCTTATGTGTCCAAACCATATGCAAAACATATCATACAGAAAGCCAGACTAGAATTAGATGAAGATGGCATGAAAACTGGTGGAAGAAGCACTGTTAATTTAAGACATGCAGATGATACAAATTTATTTGCAGAAAAGAGCAATGACTTGAAATCCAGCTGCTTATATACTGCCCCATAGTGTTAAAGCACTCTCTAGGCAGTTTACAGTGTACTTATGCAAACCCACAACTACATATGTATTGTGCAACTTGAAGGTTGACAATGAAGAAACTGGAATAGTGAAATAATTTTTTTGTCTACTTTGGCTCTCTGGTCATGCCATTGGCTAGAGAGGTGCATCTCTCTAGCACCAGAAGGTGGACCTTCTCTGTGTCCACTCCAGCCCTATGGAACCTCCTGCCAACTGAGTTGCGTCTCCAGACAGAGTTGCTGCCCTTCAGAAAAGGGGTCAAGACCTGGCTGGCAGGGCAGGTATGGGGTACGGGCCAGATGGTTACCCTGACCTGTTGGCTCATTTGACTCCTCCCCTCTCTGTGTGCGAATCTTCAATCTCTTTAAATCTCTTTTTAATCTTTTAATTCTAATTTTTATCCTGCATTTTAATTGTTGTTTTTAAACCTCTGTTAGCCACCCTGGGTCACTTCTGAGGAGGGTGGCATATAAATATGATTAAATAAATAATAATAAATAATCCAAAGGGAGATTGCAGCCAAGAATCAGAAGACTGAGACTTAGAAGGGCAGAAATGAAGGGATTAGAAAAGACTAACAAATGTAAAGGTGTATCATGGAGACTAAGACCAAAATCATCCACACTCTTGTATTCCCAATCACTACAAATGGGTGTGAAAGCTGGACAGCAAAGAAAGCTGACAAGAAAAAACGATTTGCTTGAAATTTAGTGATGGAGGAGAGATTTGCAGATAGCCTGGCCTGCCAGAATGTGGGTCCTAGATAAAATCAATCCTGAACTATCCCTGGAGGCAAAAATGATGAAACCAAGGTAGTCCTCAGAAGAAGGCAGAGTTTTCTGGAAAAGACAGTAATGCTGGAAAAGGTGAAAGGCAACAGGAAAATATGGAATGTATTGACTCCCTAAAATAACTACTGTATCTCTAAGTCACAATGTGACTTAGATTTAATTTGGGTTGTGTCCAATGATTGTAAGAACAGAAAACAGCTCCCAGGGTTGAGGAACCCTTTGGAATAGAAGATATCTATCTATCTATCTATCTATCTATCTATCTATCTATCTATCTATCTATCTATCTATCTATCTATCTATCTATCTATCTATCTATCTATCACATTCATGTTCCAACCATCTGGGATATTCTCCCACTCTGGGCAGCATACAACAAATAAAAAGATTTTTACAGTAACAATATAAAATTAAAAATAAAGCACAGAATAAATTATCTACACCAATTCCAAGATCGTTCTCACTCATAGTTTTACTGAGCAAAGTATTCCCCCTCATCTTGTAACTGTGCATCTGCTCCCCCACACCAGGTGTAAAACATTACACTTACCCCATTAAATTTCATTCTGTTATACAGTATATTGTTTTATTGTGATTGGGGAAAGCACACATATCCCTTGAAGCAACAGTTATTGCTAAGCTATTTTATCTAAAGAAAGAGTGGGCAAATAGTTTGCCACATGCAGCTCCCCAGAGGCATTTTTGGACTTCCCTAAGTTTCCTATTGTTTTAGAAGCAGTGAACACAACATACTTAACATATTTTTCCAGTCAAGATCATATTCCTGAACTAGCATATGCCATCTGCTATTCAGACACTCCTTTATCAGTAAACCCAGCAGTTCACTTTGGGCATACCTGATTCTTCTGCACAGAGATGTATGAAACTGTGGAACTATGTTTTATTGTTACTAGCTTTTGCAGAGCATATTTACTGCTGCGATAAGAAGACAGACACATGTTTTGAGCAGAGAAACATTTTAAAAGGCAATCAGGATCTTATAAACATTGAAACCTTGCACCATACAAGTTCACCTTCCCTACCAGCTTATCTGCATTTTTGCCCAAATGCATACTTAACAGAATCATTACTTCACCCCCTGTCTGATGCTTTTAACCAGGAGCTATTTCTGCTAACTACCCTCAGATAGAGTATGTATCTCATGTTACCCATTCCTATGCAATGAGTAAGTTTACAGCTTGATTCTGATCACCCAAATCAACCAAATTCAGTTCACCCAGTCATGCTCTTCAGCAAATATGGGATACAATGCTATCCAGGTGGTGGTGGTGGTGGTTTTTGTTGTTGTTGTATTTCGATTTATATACTGCCCTACTCGGTGAAACCCACTCAGGGCGGTTCACAAACACATATAAAGTTACAAGTTCATAACACAACATGTAAACATCATAAATCATCAATATCAGTACCACAAAACATCAAAGTATCACAATATCATTACAATATCAAAAAGATTCAATAAGCATCAATATCAGGTAACAATCAAAAAGTTTCCATATCTCAGTCAAGTTTACAAAAAGAATTACCAAAAAAAAAAAAAACAGAAAACTAAGCAAAAACAAAAATCACAATTGTTAAATCCCATGACAAGTGACTGAGAAAAGTCCGAGAGGAGACCAGTGACAGTGGCAGTGGCAGCAGCCAGGCAGTGTTTTTAAAGTTTTTAAAGGTTTACTCAGAATCTCACTATATTTAGTGAGGCTTCAAAGTAAAATTCAGGACCTAAAGAAGCTCCTGATTAGGTTGAAAGAAGAAAGTGAAAAAGCTGGCTTGAGACTCAATATCAAGAAAACCAAGATAGTGGCAACAGGCCCTATCAGTCCCTGGAAAATAGATGGGGAAGAAGTAGAAGCAGTGACAGATTTTACTTTCCTAGGATCAAAGCTCACTGTGGATGGTGATTGCAGCCATGAAATCAAAAGGCGACTGATTCTTGGGAGGCAAGCGATGAGAAACCTGGGGAGCATAATGAAAAGTAGAGACATCACATTGCAAAAAAAAAAAAAAAAAAGATTTGCATAGTCAAAGCAATGGTATTCCCTGTGGCAATGTATGGTTGCGAGAGCTGGACCATTAGGAAAGTTGAGCGCAGAAGAATAGATGCCTTTGAGATGTGGTGTTGGAGGAGAGTTTTGAGAGTCCCCTGGACAGTGAGGAGAACAAATAGGTCAATCTTAGAAGAAATCAACCCTGACTGCTCCTCGGAAGGTCAAATAATAAAGATGAAGCTAAAGTACTTTGGACATCAAATGAGAAGAGAGGATTCACTTGAGAAAGCCTTGATGCTTGGAAGGGTCGAGGGCAAAAGAAGAAGGGGACGGCCCAAGATGAGATGGCTAGATGGTATTGTAGACGCAATGGGCACAGAGCTGAGTGAGTTGAGGGGGATGGTGGAGGACAGAAGTGCCTGGCGGACAGTGGTCCATGGGGTCGCAGAGGGTCGGAATGAACTGTGCGACTGAACAACAAAAATACTTTCATTGTTGTTGTTGTTGTTATGTACTTTCAAGTTGTTCTGGACTTACAGTGACTCTTCAAATGTCCTCTCCTCAACAGCCCTACTCAACTCCTGCAAGTTAAAGTCTGTAGCTTCCCTTAGGCCAGGAATTGAACCTTCCTGCTGCCTTCTACCCTTCCCATGCTATCATTATTGTCTTTTCCAAGAGGCTGTGGTGGCTTAGTGGTTAAGAAGCTCATCTTGTTAGCTGGAAGGTTGGCAAGTCAGTAGTTCGGGACCCAGGTACTGCATGATGGATTGAGCACCTGGTCTCTGTCCCAGCTCCTGCTAACCTAGCAGTTTGAAAGCAATAAATTGCAAATGGATAAATAGGGACCACTTTGGTGGGAAAAGATCTTGGGCACATGAAAGGAACCTCATTTGGACATCCCCTGAGCGGAGTTTCTCCAGCAAAAATCCTTTCAACCCAGAATAATTCCTGACACAAAATTATTATTATTGTCTTTTCCAGAAAATCCTGCCTTCTCATGATGTGCCCAAAATAGAACAGTCCAAATTGCATCCATTTTGCCTCTAGCAGTTCAGGTTTGTCTTGTTATAGGACCCAATTGTTTATTTTTTTGGCTGTCAAGGCTATCCACAAATGTTTCCTCCAGCACCAGGTTTCAAACAAACAAATTCCTCCCATGACAGCTTTCTTTACTGTCCAGCTTGCACACCCATACATGGTTGATCAGGAATACAAGAATGTGGATGTTTTTGTTCTTGATCTTCAGTGATACATCGTTACACTTTATGATCTTTTCTAAGTCCTTCATTGCTGCCCTTGCAAGTCTCAATCTTTTTCTGATTTCTTGGCTGCAGCCTCCATTTGGACTAAAGATTGAACCTTTCACTATCTCAATTTCTTCAGTGTCAATGTTAAAGTGGTTTCATTCTTCTGTAGTCACAATTTTATAATTCTTTAATTTGTTTACTAAAATCTCAAAAACAAGCCAGTTGCGCTGCAGTTACTATACAATACTGTATAGGAATATGCAAGGCTGGACTACCGTGTTTGGATATCAGAGGGAAAGTCAAGTTCAGCACATGCAACATTTCCCAAGTCTTTGAACAAATAACACTGCCAGTTTATTTATTTATTTTATCATACTTGTATACCGCCCTACTCAGAAGCAACTCAGGGCGGCTAACACAATGTTGAAAAATGACAATCCCATGAACCCATCCATACACCCAACAATACCCATTCAATTCAAAGAGATTAAAAACTTAAGAGTTCAAGATTAATTACATTTAAAACTATAAATTTAAAAACTCAAAAAAATATTATTTAAAATGATATTTAATATTTTTTAAAAAAAAGTTTAAAAGAGAGAGAGAGAGGTGGCTGTCAAATCAACTACCCAACATGGGTGGTTGATTAATTTTATTTCGGCACTGATTAATTTTATTTCTGCACTGATAATGGCACTAAACACAAAATATAGCCTTCCAATCTTTTCTGAGGGCAGCAGACTAGCTTAGACAGTTTTATGTGCACAGTTCTGTCCTGCAGCAAAAAGTCAGAAATGATAGTTAGAGAGCTGTTGCTTTTGCCTGTAGCACCTGTTTCCTCATTTTGACTAATGAGAGTCCTGGGATAATGGTCACATAGTTGTCATATTTTTCCTGTAAAAGCATCCAAGTTCTTAAGAACTATATGGCAGACAGGCAGACCTTCCTCAGTCATTTCCCCCTTTGTTGTGAGAAAGTATAGTACAGTATCTATAAACTTTTCTCCATGTTGTGTAAGAAGGAGGGGAATTGCCAGGGGAGAAAATGCAGCAACACTATTCTTCCCAATTAGTAACAAGCCACCTTTTCCCTCTAGCTACCTTTTGCTGCTAATCATTTCACCTCTGGGCTCTGAAACATCCAAGATTGTAACTAGATTAACTCTCAAAAACAGTTGTCATTTCTTTCAGAGGAGTCAGGCTTTCTCAAGGACCTTTACACTTGTCCATCCAACACACTTGTCCCACCTTGAAAATTGTTTGTATGTTTCCCTGGAAAATAATTTAAAATGATGTACTGACATGAAACCCCCAAAAGGTGAGGTAGGATTACTTGAATGATTTAAATAAATGAATAAACCCCATTGTATGCATGTATGTGAGATCATTCTGCATCTCTAAGGACATCTGTCTGTAAGAAAGCACCAGGGAGATAGTGGCATCTCTGCAATTGTCCTCCCCCCCCCCCAAAAAAAAAAAAAAAAAAAACCAACCCCATTGTCGAGATCTTCCCAGAGTGCTGATGCTCTGCTAGGATCAAGTGAGATTTTTCCTTCTGACAGATACAGCAATAAACCCTATCAATATTTCATGGAACACTGATAGGACTTCAGATCAGACATTTCGGTTTGGTCTAAAAGCAATTAAAAATTGCAATGCCTCAAGTGGTTAAGACACTGTATTCGCTGACTGGAAGGTCGGAGTTTGATACTGCATGACAGAGTGAGCTCCCGTCTCTGTTCCAGCTCCCGCCAACCTAGCAGTTCAAAAGCAAAAAATTGTAAGTAGACAAATAGGGGCCACTCACACCCAGAATGAGGGCTAGTAGACACAGTTC
This sequence comes from Furcifer pardalis, assembly GCA_030440675.1. Taxonomy (NCBI): domain Eukaryota; kingdom Metazoa; phylum Chordata; class Lepidosauria; order Squamata; family Chamaeleonidae; genus Furcifer; species Furcifer pardalis. Next base: position 90,947,439 of record CP126893.1, read on the forward strand.
AAAATACAGTCAAACCTCGCATAAAGAGCATTTCGCTTAAAGAGTAACTCGCTTAAAGAGCAGAATTTTTTCTGAATGTTCGTTTCGCTTAACAAATAAAACCAATCAAAAACTTGCTTAACAAATAAATCGGGGTTGGCAATCCCCCTCACAATTGGTCACTTACAAAGGTGTTTCGCTTAAAGAGCAAACTCACTTAAAGAGCAATCCTGTGGAACGCATTATGCTCTTTAAGCGAGGTACAACTGTAGTTATTTTTCTGGACTACCTCTCCCAGAGTCCATAATCCAGCATTTGCCAGGAGCCATGTTTACTGGGCAGTTCCATGACCTTTAATAAACAAACATAGCTTTCCTGAGCTGTGCTGCAGCTTTACTGACCAGAAAAGCAAAACACCTTCTTTAGTTTGGGGTACTTGTTTGGCCTCCTTGATTCTTGTAACATTTTAAATGTTTTAAACATTCCAAACTCTGAGCTTTTGTAGCCGAAGAAAGGCTGTCAATGGCAGAGCACATACTTTGCATTCAGGAGAGCTCATGTTCAGTCTCTGACATTGTCAGGCAGGGCTAGGATCAATGCTAGTGTAAGGAAAGAATCTTTCCCTGAACTCTAGAAAACATCCAGCAATCAGTGAAGATATGGAATGGAGAGCCTTTGGGCCACCACTGCTGGGATCCTTAGTCTTACCTGTAAAGCTCCCTGAGTGGACCCTCTCAGAAGGGTGGTCGATTACAACACTGGCTGAGCTGCAGAACGTTGAGAAGGATGATGACTAATTTTGCTCCTACCTCGTGGGGAAGGTGGGGAAGTGAGGAATAAATGCAAGTGCCCTCTGTTTGTGTTTGGAGATCTGACTTCTACTTTGTATCAGAAATAAACCAATGGTCTTTCTAGACTAGAAGGAGCAGCCCAACCAAATTCTATCATTGCTCAGAGGACACCCAAGTATGTTCATAGTCCTTACAATTGGGGTGGGTGGGTGTGTCAGCCAGATTAGAATTATATCATGCAGGTCTGGGGTAGGTAACATCTCTCCAGTCTTCAAAAATGTTCCCCACCCCAACATGCTGGGTACTCATTTTACTGACCTCAGAAAGATGGGAAGGATAAGTCAACCTGGATCCCCAAAAAGATCAAACTCAAATAATGAAATGGTATTTTCCTACATTTCCAGAACTACCTAGTAAGTGGACAGTTTCAGAGATCCGTTCAGCCTACTGGGTCTTTGTATTTTGACTTTCCATTCTATCCCTGAAGACAATGGGAGAGGAGCAGAATTTGGAAATTTTGGGGGTTTGGTTAGATTTTTATTTTTTGCTGACACTGGCTATGCTGACTGGAGGATTCTGTCATCTGGAAATGTAACTTTACAGGCTCCAAGGAAAGTTAGCTCCTCTGACGCTGTAGCCGATCAGCCCTAATCAGCTCCATTTTAAGGGAATATGGGGCTTTGGCTCTAGTAAATCCATAAACATTCACATTCTTTGGAACACCTGGTTCCAGAACCTTCTGACAGTTACCATAATAGCAAAGTTCCTCTCCATTAGCAAAGTAGAGGGACTTTCAGGATAACTCCTCCTGTCAGGTAACTTCCAGTGGCTAGAAGTGCCCTTGGAATAGGACTGTAAACATTAGATGATCATAAGACTTGTCCCCCCCTCATATAATAGTGATGGACCATCCAATAATCTCACCAACCTCTGCAGGCCTTACATGCCTCTGGATTTATTTCCTGTTGGAACCATTTTAACAACATCCTTACAAATACTGTACTACACATCGCTTAGTTTTTCACTCAACTACCGTGCTCGCTCTCAGCTTGTTCTGACCCTACCTCTACATACGGATCTTTTTAATGAGAGGGGGGAGGTGAGTCACATGAAAAATCACCTTCCCATCAAGTACTTTCATATAAACAGGAATCCTTTCTGCTGTCTCTATGGAAAGGGAGCCTTCATTCTTCCCATGAGGTTAATCATTAAAAGGGAATGACTCCGGATAGAGTTTTGTCTTCCTTGGAGAAACACATTCACTTTTGGAAAGCTTCTTTGCTCATTAGGTGGTATTTTGAATGCATTACATTCACTACTCCCACACCCTTTGCCCCATCTCTCCCCATCCCCGTTTTAATCTTCCAATTGCAAATGTTTGTTTGCAGCTTTGACAGACTGGCTCCAGGTTTCCCTTTCACATGATCTTGGGTGATGATAAGTCCCTTCTATGGCTTGCCAATAAATCTAGAGTCAAGGGACAATTGCCTCCAGAAGGAAAGAGCCTTGGGCCTTTCCATGGTGTATGTTATGATATGGAATTTGCTTACAAAAACAACTGCTTAAATGCTTCACTGTTCCCATTTTTTTTCAACAAAGGAATTATTCAACAGATGTTCTCCTAAGAGAAAGGCTGTTGAAAGGTTGTTGTACTTGTGGGCTTTTTAACCAAGAAAGCTCTTGGCAGCATGTTTATGACTTATCTATTCCTTATATACTGTACATCTATTGCAGTTCCCCAATTGGATGGAAACTTGAGCTTGGTTCTCATAGGCAATGCTCTAGCCCAGGGGTTCCCAACCTATGGCCCACTGGCCAGACCCAGCCCATGACATCAAATCATCTGGCCCATTGCAACAACCCCAGAAGTGGAAACAGATGTATTTACAACAGTGGTGAATGCACCCACACATGTGCAAATACATCCGCCATGGTTTACAGCAGTGTTTATGACAATGTTTACAATAGGGGAAACCATGTGTCCAGCCCACGCAACTGTCTGAGGGGGAGTGGCCTGGCCCCTGGCACAAAATGTTTGAAAACCCCTGCTCTAGCATTACACCACACTTCCTATTACAGTACTGTATTTGGTTTAACTACAGATGCTCTGTGATCCACAAAAGTTAACATTAAAATATAATGTTAGTCTTCAAAGTGCTACATCATTTTGGGTTTTTTCTGTTTATTCTCTGAGATGCTTGAAATACAGACTAACATGGCTACTATTCCAAAAAAATCTACAGCTGCTTAGACTTAGTGGTTTTTAAAGGCTCAGTGATCTAAAAGTGTACTAACCAAAGTGTTAAATTTACTCATCAGTTCAAATTCTCAACAGTCATTAACTCAGTAGGTGATCGTTGATAAACCATTCTCAGCCTCCTAATCTATAACATAGAAGTACCTAGCCTTTTGTTCCATAGCTTTGTTAGGAGAAAGGAAGCTACTGCTCACTATCACCTTTAAATACAGGGCAGCCACCTAAAGTTAATCTAATTATTTGGAGCAGACCCTTTCAATGAATAAAATGTGACCTCAATTCAATACACCCTGATGTAGCAAATCTACTCTAGCTGTCACAAATAATTAGATTTAATCACAAACAAATTATCCAGCTATCTGAAGGGAGGCATCTTAAAAACTGAGGTGATGTTTATAATTATCATATTAACTAGAGATAATTAAGTAGCTAATTCAGTAACAAGTGGAATACTGAAATATTCAAAGGCATGCTGGATGAGACTTTATTCTGTGAAGAGTCATACCAGAAAAGCAGATTATCCCTACTTGTTATATGCATGATCATTGGTGCTGAGGTCTTTAAGCATTTACTTAGAGAAACAAAGGAAAGCCTTTAAAACTGACAAATTCCTGAAGAAGTGGGTTATAATCCACAAAACAAAAAACTCATTGGTATTTTTCAAGGTGGCACAAGATGTTTAATTCTTTTTGCTGTAGCACACTAATAGGACTACCCCTTGGGGACTTACCTAGGAGTAAACCCTGCCAAATACAGCAATGCTTACTCCAGAGCAAACATACTAATGATTTGACTCCAAGTGCTGTTTATTATTACAGTATAATGAAAATCACCCACTTTCTCAGCTGGGACCCTGTGTCTTTGGACAACTACCACTTTCCCCAACCTGACACCCTCCTGCTGCACTGAGGCTGCAATTCTATCCTGGCCGCCTTTGCTGTGGACAATGGGTGTTGTAGTGCAATGCACGTGGAGGGCATTGGCTGCGTTGCTAGCAAGATTATTTTTATTGTCACCAGAAACCCACCAAATCTGTCAAGGGATGCCCAAACTTTTCAGGCTGTGGTTCAGGGGGCCAGTCACTATGGTCTGTGGGCCAGATCTGGCCCCCAATGCCAATTCATCCAGCCCACAAAGCCCTCATTGCTCCTGGAAGTGGGCATGTTTTACTTCCACTTCCAGGAGCAAGAGGGCTTTGAGGGCCAGATGAATTGGTGTTGGGGGCCGGGTCCAGCCCACAGGCCATAGTTTGGCTCACCCCTGACCTAAACATTCCCACACATTGTGTGTGTGTCAGTGTGTGAAAGAGAGGGAGGAGAGGAACTGAAATCCCTCTCAGCTGCTACCTCACCCTGCAACTTCTTCTCAAGGGGCATCTGAAACTTGGTAGTGTGTGTGTGTGTGTGTGGGGGGGGGAATCCCACATGAATCATTAGGGATTGCAGGGCTTTTCCCCTTCCCAGACAGCCCTAAGGACGCCCTGAGAACTCGAGAGTCATAGAATAGCTTTACACAGAAGAGGGACCTTGGGAAAGACAGGGCCGTGGGGCGTGATATGGAGCAAGCCAAGGCACCTCCACTCCAGCCCAAGGGCTGCCATTGAGCGTCTCCTATTGATAAGCAAAAGTTGCTCGCCTGGAGAATCCCGCCTCTTTATCTCGGTTGAGACTCAGATGGCCAAAGGGCTCGGGAGCCTTTTGAAGTGCAGTGCTGGGCAGCTCCCAGGGCGATCTTCTTAGCCATTGGTTAGGAGCGCTTCCCTCATTGGGTATCAAGCCCATTTGGGAACCTTGCTCTGCAGGAATCCCCCCATTTATAAAAACGATTGGGGCTGCCCTAACCTTCCCTTATTCTGACATGTGAGAAAGGGATCTGCAAAAGGCTGGTGCCAGAGCCCCTGTGTCAGCCTTCAAGGTGCCACAAGGCAGGTCCTTGGACACCTCAGCTGGGAGATTTCTCTCTCTTTTTATAGGAAAGAGGACAGCTCTGTCGTTCATTTTATTTTCTGGGAAAGTTTATGTGTGTGTTTGTGTGTGTGTGTGAGGCAACAATTGGGTCAGTGAAGCCAGATGTTCACCATGAAGAGGAACACCTTTGTCATCCTGTTGGGGATATACAGTGGTATTTTCAAATCTTCTGCATGGTAGGTGCTTCAAGTCTCACTGCTGGTTGTCGCTAGCTTTTTGTCTACTGTTCTTGTTAAGCAGCCTTCTTCTAAGATGTGGTTTAATTATGTGTTTTATTGATTTCCCTTCTCCTCTTCAGGTCAGTGAACAACTTTCTGATGACAGGACCCAAGGTAAGTATTTCTTCCCTCTCCTTTTCCAGACTTTGAGGAGTTTGTTGACTTGTAGCACCATTGTTGTAACAACCATAACCTAGTCCCCCTCCCCCAAGTGTGTTTGATGGACATCTTTCAGGTGAAAAATACAGGGTGATGGAATAATAACAGGTGGTGCTTAAAGGCACATTGGAGTTCTGAGAAGAAATGACACGTTCTTCCTTTTATTTTGGTCTGTGAAAGGTGTATTTGACCTACTCTAATAGTGTGGCTGCTGGAGCCCAACTTGGGATTGAAGAATGTAAGCACCAGTTTGCCTGGGAACGCTGGAATTGTCCTGAGAGTGCACTTCAACTCTCCACTCATTATCGACTTCGAAGTGGTAAGTGGATTTAAATATTGCCTTCCTTGTTGATAGGCAGGTTTGGATTACATAGTGAGCAATAGGTATAAGGAGGACATGTGTGAATGGCACATAATCACTGATTCTGGGATTGTTTCCAGGTTTCTCACTTCCAGTGCTAAAACTTGATTCTGGAATATAAGAAATGAACAGGTAGGAGATGGGGAATTTATTCAGTGTGTTCAAAGCACATTCTAAAAACATATTGTATTACCTCCCACTCTTTTCCCAAGAGACTCATGGTGTCATACAGAGTTGTTTTTCTCATTTTCTCTCTCACACTTCTGGGATCTTACCCTCTTAAATATACATCTGACTTGGGTTTTAATCTAGGATTAAAAGAGCCCTGATGGTGCAGTGGTTAAATTGCTGTCCTGCAACCAAAAGGTTGTAGTTCGGTCCTGACCATGACACAAGGTTGACTCAGCCTTCTGTCCTTCCAAGGTCAGTAAAATGAGTACCTAGCATGTTGGAGGCAAAATGCTAATTAGCTTGTGAACTGCTCAGAGAGGGCACTAAGTGCTATGGGGCGGTATAGAAGTGTGATTACTTTGCTTTGGATTTCCCCAGTTCAGAACTGGAAAATAAGTTCCATTTTGAACTATACTTTCCAGTATTTTCAGGACTGTTTTTGAAAAAGAAACCTTTTTTCACTTGTGCCTCAGTCCTTGACTAACATTCTAAAACTGCCACCTGTCAACCTTGTTTTCCCAAACTACTAAGGAAATGAATGGAGCTAGTAACTACCGCACTTTGGAAAACTAGGGGAAGCGGTTTCTTGCTCAGAACACATACTCTATTCTCTCAAACTTCTTTCTCTGGTAGAAATGAATTACCGGTAATAGTTGTTTCAAATCTAAAGATTATTTATTTTAAAATCAACAATAGTTTTCATCAAAACCTTGTACAGAAAACTTTAAACTAACTTGCAACTTTTAATTTGGAAGCAAAAACTTAGTGAAAGAACCTATCTTTTCTCTAACTACTCAGACTTAAGCCCTGTCTAGTTCCCTGGAGTATATTTCCACAGATGTGACCTTAGGAAGGCAGTCTTCTTGTATAATATTGTAAGATCTAGCAAGTGAACCAAGACAACAGAGGTTGTAACAACTGAGTTGGGAAGTAATGATCAAGAGTCTCTGTTGGTTTTGTATTAATTTTTATTTTTGGTCAGTGTCTATGGGGTACACCTAAAGAGCCTCCTCAACGACTGTGGTATTTTTGAACCACAATTGGGCGTACCCTGGGCAACAGCAACCTTGCGTTGCTGGCTAATCATTCTCACACTAGGTCAGGCAAAAGGAACTGCAGAATGAATTCAACAAAAGGTGGCTTCATTTTGGTAGTTTCATGTCTGGCTTAGACACGGAAGAAGTCAATGATTATGGTGCCCTATCAGCAAGAAAGAAACGAAGTGTTATGCCTTATAACTGTATGGCCTGGGTTCAATTGGTAATCCCAAGTAGAATATGCATAAATTTTAATTCACTATTCAGCAATTGATTCAGTGGATTTCTATTACTTGGTATTAGCAATTGGACTTAGAGCTTACACCTTTCCAACTGGTTTTGCAGACCAAGAGAGGTAGGAGGAATGAACTGACAACATCATCTAGACATGAATATTTTGAAGTCTTACACTTGTCATGTTTTTCTGAACACTGCTGTGTAGCCTAAATCTCATAGTGCCAACTGTCTGTTTGTTGATATTTGGATATCTGCACTGGGACATTATCTTTGCACTACTTTAGCTTCGAACTGATCAAAGCTATATTCTTGATCATGGCTGTTTGATGGGATTTGGTGAAGAATAATTTGCCATAAGATGAGAGCCTCCTATTATTTCCAGCTACCAGGGAGACTTCTTTTGTTCATGCCATCAGCTCAGCTGGTGTAATGTACACTCTTACAAGGAACTGCAGTATGGGTGACTTTGAAAACTGTGGCTGCGATACTTCAAAAACTGGACAGACAGGTGAGCATGAGTTTATCTTCAGATAGCTGCTTGGTAGCAAAAGAGACTTAACTTGATTTGCATTACAGTATAGCCTTCTTACTTCTATATGGTGTGATTTAATTGCCTCTTTTCTCCTGTTTCTGTGTCCCAGCCTGGCTACCTAATATCACAAGGGAGAAGTTAAATGAAAGATATGCACATCCCTCTAATCACAGACCTTGCCACTAAAATGTATTTCCTAGTCCCCTAACCTCCTCTGTGACTTTAGAATTTGCTATGTTGCCTTTCCTTTCCTTTCTTCTTCTTCTTTTAATCTCCCCTTGCAGTGGCTTAATGGTTAAGAAGCTGAACTTGATGACTGGAAGGTTGACAGGTCAACAGTTCGAGACCTGAGTACTGCATGACGGAGTGAGCTTCTGTCTCTATCCCAGCTCCTCTAACCTAGCAGGTCAAAAACAAGAAATTACAAGTAGATAAATAGGTACCAATTTGGTGGGAAAGTAAATAGCATTACATGCACTCTGGTGTCTAGTCATGCCTGCCTCATGTCCATGGAAACATCTGCAGAAGCAAACCACTCTGGCTCTTTGGCTGTAAATAGAGATGAGTACTGAACCCTTGAGTTGGATACAACTGGCTTTCAAGCAAGGGTGACCTTTACCTGTATGTTTATCCTTTTCTTTTCTAACATTCCAGTCAGAAACAAATCACCAATGCTATGATTTTTTTCCCACAGGTGGAAAAGGGTGGGTTTGGGGCGGCTGCAGTGACAACGTAGAATTTGGTGAAAGAATTTCCAAGCATTTTGTGGATTCTTTGGAGAGAGGACATGATGGTAGAGCTTTAATGAATTTGCACAATAATGAGGCGGGCAGACTGGTAAGCCAGTAATAGCTTTGATAAATATTTATTTGGAATTAGCTGATGTGTATAAAAGATAATTAAGCGCAGGTGGCAAATTTTTGACTCTCTAGTCTGCATTGCCAATGGTAAAGGACTGAGGGTTGTAGTCCAGAACATCTAGAGTGCCAGTGGTTTGCCACACCTGAACTACCAAATTGTTTCCTCAGATTCTGTTTTCTCTGAATGAGCTGTCTCTGTTACTTCTTTAGCTTGACTAAGTTAGTTTAGGCCAGTCACCTTGAATGAAGTAAGAGTTATCAAACCCTTAACACAGGAGTTCTCAACCTTTTAAAGCCAGGGGCCGGGTCACAGTCCCTCAGACAGCTTCAGGGGCCAGACGGTCATTTTGCCCTTTCTCCACCACATGGCACTTCCTGTTGTGGTGGAGGTGGTGGGGGCCACAGGAAATGGTGCCATGGGCTGCAGGTTGAGAATCCCTGCCTTAAGGGGAGTTCATGATCTATTAACTTACTCTCACTTCCATAAATAAAGATTAGCCTTAAGTAGTAATTTGAAACCAATGGATATAGCTCCAGTGTATAAAACAGGAGATATGTAACACATTACGTTTACAGTAATACAAGTCTAATCCTCAGTGATCACTACATGGCTACAGGCAGTGATGGGATGTCACCGGTTCCAGACGGATCTCTGGAACCGGTAAGACCAATCCCGGAGGGTTCTCCGTGAGGGGAAGTCCACTTTTGGGGCGTCCGGTTCCGGACGCCTGACCGAAAGAAAAAAAAAATTAAAATCGGAGCGAAAATGGCTCTAATTGACTGCGCATGCGCAGAAACTCAATCTGACGCATTGCACATGCGTCAGATTGAGTTTCTGCACATGCGCAGTCAATTAGAGCCATTTTCGCTCCGATTTTCAAAACATTTAGAACTTTCAGGGCAGCGGCGGCGGCAGCAGCCCTCTGAGGGGGGTGCCTCCCCGCGGCACGTTGAGGGCTGCCTCGGCCGTCCGCTGCTGACAAGCCCCATGCCCTGGGGACGCCCGGCGGGGTACACCGCTGCCGCCGCCTCCGCCGGGCGCCTGTGGGCCGGGTGCCTGCACCCGCCGTCCACAGCCGCCGCCCGCCGCCGCCGGAGCTGCCGCTGCCTGAATCCCTGTGGACTCCTTCTTGGGTCGGTCCCTTTTGAGCTCGGCTGCCGCGCGCTGCGGAGGAGGAAGCTGTAGGCAGCGGCGGTGCGGCATGGGGACGGCCCAGGGAGGCGCGGCAGCCGCGGCTGCCCGTCGCCCCTCGCCATGGCCGGAGCCGGGCTAAAAAGGTACCGGCCCAAGGAGGACGCCACAGGGGTGCAGGCAGCTCCGGCGGCGGCGGCGGCTGTGGACAGCAATCGGGGTGCCGGGTCCCAAGAAAGGTAAGCGAGGGGTTTTTATTTGGGGTGGGTGGGTAATTTATTTGTGTTTTGGGTGGGTGGTTGTTTTTATTTTATTTATTTATTTGTGTCTGGGTGGGTGGGCTGAGAGGGAGGGGTGTGTGTGTATGTTTATTTTTATTTTTTATTTATTTTTATTTTGGCCCCGCCCACAACGTCATGACGTCATGACGTCGGCCGTGACGTCATGACGTCATGCCATTGGCCACGCCCATGACGTCCGTGACGTCATGGCGTGGTAGTAGAATTTTTGTCATCCCATCACTGGCTACAGGACTCTTAAACCACATGAGAAATAATGGTTTTCTTTCCTTTATTAGGGTCAACAGAAGGATCTTGTCTAGTTCTGGCTCAGCAAGGGGCTACGTTGTATCATGTCTTGCCATCACTCTATTCCAGGGGTGCCCAAATTTTTCAGGCCGTGGGCCGATCATATGGTTCAAGGAGCCGGTCACTAAGGCCCAGGGGCCGGATACAACCCCCGATGCCAATTCATCTGGGTGTGTTTTACTTCTGCTTCCAGGAGCGATGAGGGCTTTGTGGGCCGGATGAATTGGTGTCAGGGGCTGCATCTGGCCCCTGGGCCTTAGTTTGAGCACCTCTGCTCTATTCCAATAATAAGGGCTTAGAAAATGCATTAAGAAAGGGGTGATCAGTGTGTTTCTCTAGTTTTGTACAGATCGTGGGAAGAAACTGGATGTTTGTATCTGTCTAAACTGGCCCTCCTGAGCTGATGTAGTGGAACTTTTAGAAAGCTGCTTGAGGTTGAGGAAGGAGCAAAATGTTGTTGGGCACAATCCCTGTGACAAGACAGCATTTTGCTCCTCCAAAGGGGCAATCTATCGGATGCAAAGCTTCCCTTGTCCTTTTATGCTGTTGCCAGGAGGGCGGAGGTACCTTCCTCTACACTTTTTAGCAGATAGGGGAGCTCTATCCCAGTCAGCTGATAAGCACATCCTTCAGCTGCCATCCCATCCCTGTACTGCACATATGCTGAGGCTGGGCTATAAGGCAGCAGGGCAGTTTAGTTGGGCCCCTGATGGGAGTGGGTTAGGAACAGGTTGGGGGGGATTGAGGTGTGCAACCCACCTCCACCCTTCCCCAAAGAACGGGATAACAGAAACATATAAAACAGTGATGGCCAACCTTGCACTCCAGGTGTTCTTGAATTTCAGTTCCCAGAAGGCCAAGTCATACCTGATGATCAGGGTTTCTGGGAATTGAAGTTCAAGGACACCTGGAGTGTCAAGGTTGGCCATCACTGATATAAAAGCTGCTTATGTTCAGCTTATTTTTCTACAAAGTGTAATGAAGCTAAATCTCTTAGGCAGAGTGTCCAAAACTAGCAGTCCCATACTTCCCTAATTAAGCAGTTTGGAAGCCTTGAGTATCTGTGAGCTCCCATCTCTGTCCCAGCTCCTGCCAACCTAGCAGTTCAAAAGCAAGAAATTGCAAGTAGATAAATAAGTACCACTTCGGTGGGAAGATAAACAGCATTTCATGCACTCCAGTGTCTAGTCATGCCTGCCACATGTCCACAGAAACGTCTGCAGACACAGACAGTGTTGGCTCTTTGGCTATAAACAGAGATGAGCACTGGACCCTAGTGTCAGACATGACTGGCTTTCAAGCAAGGGTGACCTTTACCTTTACAGTAAAATGCAATTAGACCTAACATGGCCCATAATTATCATGAGATGTCAGTGTATCAAACTACATAGATGTTTCAAACTTCAATGAATGGACTGAACTATCCATATATATATTTACCATACCTTCATAAGATGTAATTTGAATGGAATTGGTTTGTGATGTAATTTCCTGGTGTTCCTAATTGTTCTTCTGTCTGCTACCAAAGGCTGTCAAAGCAACCATGAAAAGAACTTGCAAGTGTCATGGAGTGTCTGGGAGCTGCAACATTCAAACCTGCTGGCTCCAGCTTGCAGACTTTCAAGAGATTGGGAATTACCTGAAAACCAAATATGATGAAGCAAAGAAGCTAGAGACGGACAAGAAGAGAATGAGATCAGGTAATAGTGCAGAGCGCAGGGGGGCCATAGACCAGACATTTGGCACCATAGCAGCTACTGATCTTGTCTTCTCGGAGGACTCACCTGACTATTGTGTCGAAAACACCAGCTTGGGCCTCCGTGGCACAGAGGGACGAGAGTGTCTGCAAAATGGCAAGAACGTGACCCAAAGGCAAAAGCGGAGCTGTAGGAGGCTCTGTGTGGAGTGTGGCTTGCAGGTTGAGGAGAAAAAAATCGAGGTCGTCACTAGCTGTAACTGCAAATTTCACTGGTGTTGCACAGTGAAATGCCAGCAATGCAGACAAGTGGCCACCAAGTACTATTGTTCCAAACGAGTTGGTTTCTCTTCCAATAACACCCGACAGCGCCACAGGAGACCCAGATGATGAATTGTCAACTCTCTAACCACTACCTCTAACTGTCCTCCAGCAGAATGATCCATAGGTGGTTCTGGTGGTGTGGGTGGGGGAAACAACACTTTTCTTGGATAATCATATATCTGAATCCTGCTCACCTAAGTCCTTTTGTTGTTACACTTGAAAGAGCTTCAATTTCTCCATTATTTTTATCCAAATTGGGATTGGTTTTTTGCATTCCCTCTATAAGCTTCTTTTTAGACAAGTGGTCTGCCCTAAAAAATGTCACCGTATACCTATGCTAACTGGAAGATTCTGGGAAACATAGTGCACCTCACCAGTTTTTCTAAGGATTGTTTCAAATAGGGATGTTAGATGTAGCTCTCCAGAAGTTGTTGGACTGCAACTCTCATCAGCCCTAATCAGAGTAACCAGTAAGAGGAAAAGAGAGGGTGGAAGTCCAATTAATTTTTTAAGGGTAACTCTTGGCCCAGTCAGACCACCTTAGGATTGGGCCATCACCATGCACTGTGGCTTTTAAGTTTACTTTGGAAACTTCCATGATGTTCCAGTTTCCTTTTGTGCCTTTCCAGTTATGCTAAAATAACTTTCCCCAACCCACATCCTATTTATTTTCTGTTTCTAGTTGAAGAGTTTTCCTTTTTGATAGTGCTAGTTGTAAAAGGACAGGTTTGAAAGTTAAGGAATCTAGATTCATAAAATCAGTTTCCCTTTGTTATCTAGAAATAGTTCACAAAGTTTGCTGCACTACCTTCTCAGCCAGCTGTTTGCCTATGAAGTCATAGGAAACAATTAGTATTAGGTTTTCTGTAGATGCAGTAACAACTTTTTTCCAATCACCGTGGTTTCTGGTGGAAACAAATTCAACTGCTCTGCTATTAGTACCTGGTGGTGTACAGCCTGGTTCATTTTCACTAATTTTCCTAATTCAAGTGCAGTATCATAGCTGCTGGTGAAGAAGGAACTATGAGCATACAATCTGTTGCAGCAATTATTTTGGTGAGTTTAGTATGGGGTAGTAAATTGTGTGGGTTTCAAAGTAATAAGGACTTAGTATTTTCAGTGAGCAAGATTGTGCAAGTAATGAAAGTGTAATGAATACAATCTATATTTTACAAATTTAGAAACAATACTGTAGCAAAAGATACCTGATCCCCTCTATTATAACCATATGTTGGGATATGGTTGGCTGCATGGATTCTTACATAATCTTTCTTTTTTAAAATTCAGGAATCTATTTTGTGCAATTCAGGGATTTAGAATTTAGATGACTTAAAAGTTATTCATTACAAAGTCTACAAATGGAGACTGAAGTGTCCTTTGTACTAATGCAGATGTATGAATTGTAAATATATATGTATTTTTAATGTGAAACATTTGCACTTTTCATCTGATAATTTTAAATATGTTATCTGATTCTCCCTGAAATAAAAAACCATGTGCTCTGTATAACCTTAGACTTCAAGCTAGCAGGGATGAAATGTATAATGGAATGCTTTTGCATTTTCCTCCCATCCTAATATTCTTTTCATATAGGAAAAAGCAGCGTTGTAGGAGAAAGTATCAGTTGAGTCTTTTCTTATCAGGGTTGAATTTTCTAATAAGCAGGAAATATTTTTAACCGGAGAAGGAATCAAATAAAGAATTTTGAAGTGATAGAGACTCAGTTAAACCACCACAACCAGAATTGGGTTAGTCTCTACCCCTCCCCCTTTAAAAATAATAATAATGAGAACAGTTTTGAGGACAATCTTTTATTAAGGTGGGGAAATGGTAGTCCTTGAGATACTGTTGAACTTAATTTTCCCATCTGTTTCAGCCAAAGTGTCCAAAGGACAATGAAGGAGAATGATGACAAGTGTAACAGTCTAATCATGAGGAGGGTCACAAATCCCCATTTCTGTTCTGTATGCAATGTATTTTAAAGTAGCAAACTTATACACATTTGCCAGGGAAGAAACTCAACTGAATTCACCGGTTTCTCCCTCTAAGTACACATTCATAGGATTGCACTGTAGGTATACTACTTAGAAATCAATTTGTGAGCAAATAACCAAGAAACTTTAACTCCCTGAATTAAGTGTGGCCATGTCCTTTGTCACATGGTGCCTAAAAATCATGGTAAATTAAATAGCTGAGAATTCAGTATTCTTTTGTTGTTGAAAATGTGTATTTTTTTAATGACTGTTTTAAGAGAATTAAAAGAGAGGTTTATTTTGGATAACATTTTGCAATAAACTCTTTTAAAGATAATGGTGTTTTTACTTTTAAGCTTGATTAAAAAAACATTGTCTTTTAAAGGGATTACTTTTTCTTTTAAAGGAAAAAACCAAGAGTTGCAAAAGATTTGATCAACAGCCTTCAAAATAAGATAGGCTTCAACAATCTTTTCTTTTGGGACATAAACCAATCAGAATACTAGGTTGCAAACATAGGTCTGGGAAAGTAAATTTCCCTTGGTCCTTTAATTTGCCTATTTTCTAACCTTCTTCAAACAATGCAAGCTTGGATTGTGTTTGATGTGGTAAATATCAGGGCTTGTTGCAAAATTCTTTATTCTAAGGAACAAGGTTAGCCCTTTGAACTGGAGAGTATGAGTGAAAATTTGGTGGCAGTTGTGAATGTGTCTGTGGGCTCCCTGCTGTTTGTTCCTATAAACAACTTGATGACTTGCATGCCTGGGAGGGCAAAAGGAGACACTGACCACAGCCATACTGGCTTTGTGCTTAAATGTGTATTCCAAATCCCTTCCTGGGCTCAGCTTATTGTCTTTGTGCCTTTACTATACCAACAAAACATTAGCTTGTTTTCCCACCAATTTTTATTAGTCAATCTCTTCACCTGGTTTGATGTTTGGAAGAGAAGATGTTTCAAGCTGTGGCTGATTCTATTAGTTCTCAAATTTGTCTTTTCCCTTAGGGCTCTCAACTCCTACTTATTTAAGGTATCTCTGATCGTTACTACTCTGTAGAACAATAACCAGTGGATGACAGCTGGCTCCAGTTTGTCCCATAGCTCTAAATTTTCAGTCTGGAGCAAAGGTGTTGCCTGCCTGGCTTCAAGTCAGTCTGGCTTGGTTTCACCCCTTCCATCTCCATAACTGCGACATTCTACTACACACAACATTCTTCTACACAAACGATAAATGCCAGTTTTGCTTTGATTTCATTTCAAATTAATCTTCCACCTTGAAAGCCCTGTTGGGATATCTAGAGGTTGGTTCCGACTTGAAGGCACATAACTATAGCATGTCTCACAGTGCCACAGAAATGATTCCATACTTTTGAAATCTGTACCAGTGAAATGCAGGTGTTTCCAAAATGGTCAGGCTTTCTGTACAGCTGCACTTGCAAGTTGGGTGTGCTGAGCTAATAAGTACGGAGAAGATCATAACCAGAAAGCTATTCAGCAGGTGACAAATTGGTCACAGCCGCTAAGAACACAACAACAAGGTGAAATAACTGATCTCAACCAATGCAAGGACTTCCTGCACTGATGAAATTCTGAATCTTCAAGGTAAAACTAATGACTTATCCTGCAGCTTTAATTGGGTAAAAACCACTTTACAATTATCTATTCTTTTTCCAAATGGGGCTTGGATTCCCTCAGAAATTTCCTTCTAAGTCCCCCAATAACAGCTTTGCATTCTAGGACAGAAGAAAGCTCAGCACTTCTATCTGCAGTTTGCATGATGCCTACCACCACCAAGACATCAAGTTATGGGCCACTTGCCTATTTCTCTTCTCTACAGTATATACTAATTCTTCATTTTGGCAGTTTCATGTCTGACCTAGACATGGAAGAAGAAGAACTGCTAGGTTTTTGTTTGTTTGCCTCTGCACCCAATTCCTTTAGAGCAGTGCAGCAGTGTAGGAAGGGGGGCGAGGGGGTGTATTGCCCCAGGTGGTGTATCTTAGGCTATGGGTATTCTTAGACTACAGTTCTGAGAAGCCCTAGCGGGAGTGGGCACCAGCATCCACCAGGTAGCGGCAAATTTGGCTTATGCCCCGGGTGGCTGAAATCAATGCAACACTACTGGAGCAGTGGTTCCCAACCTTTTGTTTGGCTGTGCCCCACCTTAAGTACCTCTAAAATCCTGATCCCTCCCTCCCATGACATATAATTCTTATTATTCAAAGGGTGAACTCCTATTCATGTGGAGGAAACCTAAAAGACTATTCACTATTAAAAACTCATTCTCAAATCCCCCCCCCCCAATCAAATTGCTCCCCTGTGGAGTGTGTGCCCCACATTGGGAACCATGGCTTTAGAGCTTGAATCATTTTTGCTCTAATTCTGCACACTGAAAGTATGGGAGAACAAGAAAAATAACCCGCATACATGCAGATGATGAAAGTCTTGTCCATGGATATTTCCTGCAAGATGCAACCCAAAACCCACTTATTTATTGCAAAGTGTCAGCACAGCAACAGGAGAGGAAGGAAACACTTTCATTGGGCTGCTGGGCAGAGGGGTGGGGTGAACTCTGTGCTGGGGTGAGGGAGGAAGCTCTTCCATTGGGCTGCTGGGCAGAGGGGTGGGACAAACTTTGTTCTGGGGTGACTGCATGGGTGCCCGCAGAGAGGGCTCCGAGTGGCACCTCTGGCAACCATGCCATAGGTTCGCCATCACTGTTCTAGAGGGTTTCCTCCATAGTAAATGTATTGGTGAATACTTTTCAATGGGGACAGCATTTCTTCACAACTCTTTCAACTAAAAAAACAAAAACAAAAAAACACCCCTCCTACAAATGATGTTCCATGGGGTCGCAAAGGGTCAGACTCAATTGTGCAAGTGAACAACACAAATTGTGAAATTGTCTTGCTTGAACAAGCTCTAATCTGTATGTGTAACATGCCTGGCCTTTGGAAGGTTATTTTGGACTGCTGATTTTCCCCTCAGAAATGATCAAACGGACCATCTCCCTGCTTTTGTGAGAGAAAACTAGAAGCAAACAAGTAATGTTAGCAAATTTATCAATCCTATTTTGCATCTCTGCTGTTACTACTCATACAAGGGGCTTACAGGATCTACAACAGAATGATAGCACTGATGTTCTCACATGGTGAAGACTCAAGCATCTGATGGCTAGTTTCTTATCCTATAGTTCTTCCAACACAAAAGAGTGTGTTTAGTTAGAGCTTAAAAACTCTTCTGCTGGCTCAGGTCTAAGAGTGGTTCAAAAGATTTTGCTGTGCTGCCCTGACATAAAGAACACAGTGGCACCAAGTTTTATTTGCAAAATGTGAGTGGACGGGCATTTTAATATTTCTGAGCAATAACAATAGGCTACCCCACCTTACCCAAAGGCGACAGCTAGCTTTGAGGATGGAGAGCAGTTTATCTCTTCTAACATTTTGCTGTCACCAGAGTCCCTAACCTCTCTCTGCCTAGTAGGCTTGGGTCTGATAAAACCAATGGCCCATCAGCAAAAGAGTCCATACAGTATTATGAAATAGTGTGCCATTGATTATTAATTTTGCTGAATAACTAGCTGTATCCTAAAAGGGATACAACCTATGCTTCCAACTGAATAAATCATGAGGAGGCAATAAAATCACTGCCGCAACAAAGATCATTTTAAATTACGTCTTCCATCCTAGGTCTGGATGTGATTGGATGTAGTAGCAGCCAAGCTTTATCTGCAATCCTTATCTTAAGTTTAAAAAAATTCAGATAATTTGCAGCTCTCTATATGGGGTGTTGTTACAAAATAGATTCCAAGCTAAATTATTGTCCCAGGTTAAATTAAAAAGTTATAGTATAAAGAGAAGTAATCTCAACAGTATTTGTGAAAGAAATCATCTTGGTTGCGTGCTCTCTTTGCATGACAGCCTAGGAGATTGATCTCATTATTCACATTAAAAGGCCTGAACAGCCATATAGCGCCCAGGGTTACTGGTACTTCTTTTGTGATTTCACTCAGCACTATGGGCCATCTGTTTGGGAACAGAATTACAACTGATTAACAATCCACAGTTTAATTTACATTCATTTTTGCTGTCAGGTAGCATCCTGTAATATGTATTCTAGATTTGCTCCTTGATGCCAATGACTCACTAAGGATTTTTTTAAAAAACCCCCAATACTTATCTTACTATATAGAAGAAGGAAGTATTTCTACACCATTCATTTCCTGCCTTTCCACATGGGGATGGCAATTGTATGAAGTGAATATTATGACTCCTAATGCAAAGGTGCTCCATCACTCAAGTTGACATCTCCTCTCCTGAAGAAAATAAGTGACCTTTTCATATGCAGTTTAACTAGCCGGTCACACCACAACTAAATTAGGAGAAGCCATGGGTCACATCAATTCCTTGAAGGCTTTAAAAACAGAAGTGAGAGGCTCTTTCAACTTGCAAAATAAAACCTCATCTTCCTTAACATCAGAACATTAGGGGGGCTCTAATGGCTATGTGGGGCCCCTTTCCCTTCGTATTTTGCAGGTGCATGGACAACACAGAACGGGTATCTGCTTCTTAGGAATCCAAGAAACCTTTGACAATGACCAAATAAATCTCACACCTTTGAGGATGTGGCAGAAGGCTGCAAAATAATGGAACTAAAAATATGACGAAGGGACCCTTTTTTGAGGATTTTCAAAATGCTAAGAAACAAGGATGATGATAAAAATGCTACCCCATTCTAGTCACCACCTCTTTTGGTAGCAGAGGTTGAGACATATTCCACTAAGAAGAGATGCAACTTTTCATGAATTACCTTAAATTGTTTGCATGTTACTGAAAATATACAACTGAGGCTTAGAGCAAGGGCAGGGAACGGTGTGGCTATCCAGGTGTTGTTGGATGCCAACTGTGACTGCTGCCAGCTTTCATAGCTACCGGTAGGTGTTACAGGAGCTGTAATTTAGCAATATCTGCATATTCACCAGATTCCATGTACCCTGGTCTAAACTGTAATCAATCATTTTAACAGAAACAGCAGCAAAAACAAAAAAGGAGGAGGAGGAGGAGGAAGAAGAAGGAGCAGCAATAAGTGAGTCTTCTTCCTGTGGAAAGTGGTTGGTGCCTCTTTCAGATCCTAACTGTACTTACCACCGTACTGTTATATACACTTTCCATATGGTAGTTGACCAGTGGTTGAAATAGGGCTTAGGTTCATCCAATTACACATACAGTGGTAGCTCACTTAAAGAGCATAATGTGTTTCACAGGATTGCTTTTTAAGTGAGTTTGCTCTTTAAGCGAAACACTAGTGTAAGTGACCAATTGCAACTTCTGGACAGGAGGGGAGATTGTGAACCCCAATTTAGTTGTTAAGTGAGTTTTTGGTTGGTTTTAGTTGTTAAGCGAGGCAACCAATCAGAGAAAATTCTGCTCTTTAAGCGAGTTAGTCTCTAAGCAAGGCGCTCTTTATGCGAGGTTTTACCGTATAGAGCTTTCCCTGTGTGATTGCTAACTTTACGAATCCGACACTTCCTACACTGCATGTCCTCCAGTTTTCAATTAAAAGCAGTGATGGGATGCAACAGGTTCGCACCAGTTTGCCAGAACCGGTAGTAACTTTTCCCAGTGTCCTGGAGAACCGGCAGCAGCTTTTTGGGGGGACCACCTTCGGGGCTTACCTTTTCACTGGCTCCCCCACTGTGCATGCATGCCAAGCACTTGGTGTGCATGCATGCCTACAGTGCTTGGTGCGTATCAGAGGCGTAGCTACCGCCGTATCTGCCGTATCAATTATACGGGGCCCCCGGGCCACGGGGGCCCCCAACGTGCGTAAGCAAAACAAATCTTTACCCTTCCTAGGGCCCCCCAAACAAATTTTTATACGGGGCCCTGCCAAGGCACGCTACTCTTCTGGTGCGTATGCACGGCCTCCTTGCTGTCCTCCCAAACGGGGAGGAGGAAGAGAAGCTGCTAGCCTGAAGCTCCCTATAACCTGCTCCTCAGGGTAAGTGACTCACCCTTGGATGAGGTGTGTCTGTGTGTATTTTAATGTGTATTTAATACCTTTACCTATATTGACGTACTACCACAGTTCCCGAAAAGGCCTGGCTGCCTGGCTTGGGGTTTTTAAACAAAGTCTTGGAGTTATCTCATCAATAAGCTACACCTGTGCTGTTCCAATTGCTGTTCCAATTGGAGAACCCTTAAGGAGGTACAGCTGTTTTACATTTACATTAAGGCATATTATCCTAGAGAACTGGTACGATGACCATATCCATCTTGCAACATGGTGCTGCCCAGGCACTTATACTAACAGGTAAGTGACGGGTTTGTGTTTGGGGTGGGTTGATTTGTATTTGGGTGGGTGGGTGTATTTTAATGTAATGTTTATTTTATTTATTTAGTTATTTAATTTATTTACGGGTTTGTGTTGTGGGTGGGTGGGTTGAGGGGTGTATGTGTGTGTGCTTATTTTTATTTTATTTTAATTATTTATTTTATCCTTTGGCCCTACCCACGACATCATGATGTCACGACGTTAGCTCCGCCACACTGTGATGACATCACGGTGGGGTAGTAACATTTTTGACATCCCACCACTGATTAAAAGTATGTGGGTTCAAAAGAACCTATGTCATACGCGTAGAGTTATTCAATGTTCTCTTACACTGGCATGGCCTCTCAAAAGGATAGAAACAATAGTCAAGATGTCTGTTTGGTTTTCCCCCTAAAAGCACATTGGGCCACTTCATTTGACTGAGATGTAAGAGTGAATGGCCAACCCGAAGCGTGCCCTCAAAGGTCAAGGCAAGAGGATAAAGTAAATGTGGAAAGAGAAGCAGGAAATAGGAGGGATAGAATCAAGGAAAAGCTTACAAAGGCAGGGGGCAAGGTGAGAACAGGCCCATGTGAGGCAATGAGGGGGACCTGTACCAGTAGATTTCTCCAAAATATCATACTGTAAGATTATAAAGTTCATACAGGGACAGGAAAACGCAGTTATCAGCTACAGTGAGGGAGAGGCAGAGGGATAGAGCAAAAGCAGGCTTCTTGGGCCAAGGCTAAAGACAGCATAATTTCCCACAGAAATGCAATAATGCAAGAACTAACCCATCTTTTATTTATTTATTTATTAAATTTATTTCCAAAAACATATGGTTACTCCAGCAGCTGATAATTCTGACTGGTAATTAAAAACAAAATGTAACCACCTATTGATCAGTGGAGAATAGTGCCCTGCTTCTCAAATGTGAAAGTCTCTGCCACAAGACTACAAGGCTACAAAGCTACAAGGAGAGGGTCCATAAAGAGATAAAGCTATACCAGGGATTCTCAATCTGTGGCCTGTGGGCCGGATGCCACCCATGATGCCATTTCATGTGCCTCCCCACTGCCTCCACCACACCAGGAAGTGCCATGTGGTGGAGGAAGGGCAAAATGGCCATCTGGCCCCCGAAGCTGTCTGAGGGAGTGTGTCCTGGCCCCAGGCTTTAAAAGGTTGAGAACTCCTGTTCTATACTAATCTATATAGGTACATACCTAGGTACAAATTGAAATAATTGCTATAATTAGAAATGAAGTGCATCTCCTCACAGCAGTGAAGGCTATGACAAAGTGACCTGGAGGTCTTGCCTGCTCATTCTCCTGTTCAGGTGTTAACTAGTCAGGGCCACTCCTATTGTCTTTGTTTTCAAGCCAAACATGGACTGGACAGTCTCTAAAACAGAGGCATCTCCTCTGTAAAGTAGGATACATGGTAAGGCCTGCAGTTCTGCTGCTGTTTCCATTCCTGTCATAATCAAGCATAGATCCCTTTTTCCACAAGCTTCTGTAAACTGCAAAACTTGGAACAGACCTTTAAAGACATCTTCAGATCATAGTTTATGTGAGTGATCAATGTGAGCTAACAACATCAGCATACAGTACTGTATATGGAACAGCAATGATAGATAGCCCCTTTAAAGACTGTGGAAGGTTTAGTCATGTCAGCTGGAAGAATCCTGGCAGCCTTAATAAAAAAGTAGCTTCTGCAACCTCCAACCCTGTGTCATTGTATCTTTTGTATAATGTTCTTTCTTCATTCTTTCTTTAGTAGTGTCATCTCTGGAGGAACTTTGCATTTAGCCATAGCTTGATCTCTTGCAAAATGCTGACACTGAGCCTCTACTGCTCAATTTATCATTTCCTTGTGTCTAAAGATCCATATTGCCCTAAAATATCTCATCCAGTTGACAACACCCTTACATTTTTTCAACACTATGGGAAACTTTTAAATAAAAGTAAGATGGCTAGGACATTGTGGAGAACTGAATAACTATACTGTATTTTGCAAGCTACTAGATGGTCAAATACACATGAAAAATCTTTGTTTTTAAGTATTTATAAGTCTTTAAAATCTTTTTTTAGATACCCTAGCAGTTTGAAAGCAAGAAATTGCAAGAAGGTAAATAGGGACCACTTTGGTGGGAAGGTAACAGTGTTCCATGTGCTCCTGTGTCTACATGACCACATGACCATGGAAATGTCTGCAGTAGCAGACAGCGCTGCTCTTCGGCTTTGAAACAGAGATAAGAACTGAACCCTAGAGTCTGATATGACTGGCTTTTGAGCAAGGGAAACCTTTACCTTTACTCAAGTGTACAGACTTCAGCCATTAAATTAACTAACTCTTAGTTTATGATATGATATGCATGCTAATTAAGCAATATAAACCACTTGAATCTCTAGCACATTTATAATGAAGGCAAATGAACATAGTTCATATATAGTATATGTGACCCTTTTCATAGTTGACATATACTTCAAGCCAGTAAGCCCTAAAACTGGATTTCAAACATGATAAAATTTGGAGACAACCAGATTCAGAATGCACTTTGAATACTGTCTTTTAAAACGTGCAGCTGTCAGCTGATCGGGTGTATGTTAACTCTCATGGTGTATAATCAGGTGTGAAAAAGTGACTGAGGGGGAGACACTGTGCCTTTATCTTATTAATCACCAGAAAATCACCACAAATCATGGTAGGATTCCTTCTCTGACAGTAAAAAGCACTAAACAGTACCTTTGTTATCCCAAACTCTCTATATTTATAAATACAAGCCAGAAACCTTGTATAAAAAGATAATGTGAATTAGTCCAGAGGACAACCACAAAAAACCTTCCTGTTCTATCACAACAACTTCAACTACCCTAAAAAGTAACTTAGGATGCAACAACACTGCCCCTTGGTGCAGGCTGGTTTGGTCTATATAGGATCGCTTGATGCCATTATGTGTGATCCTTGCATCTGACTTGTATCTCAATCTCAAGTGACCTTATTTCCCACATTGTGAAGTGACTTAATAAACAAGCCACTTGAGGATATTGACAAATCAAACACTTCTCCTGCTCCTCTGTGGAGGATCAGGGGAAATTAATCCCCCCCTCTCCTGTTCCATTGCTGATTTGATGAATCATTCAGATAATTTTTTTAATTTGTCTTGTGTGTATTACTGATTCACTGTTGATAGGAGGCTCACATGATGGTTTGATTCCTTGTGCAAATATAAAATAAAATCAGTTCCATTTGGAATTTGAAATACTGTATCAGCAAAAAAGTTTCCAGTATAGATTTCTCCATATTATAATCATTTTGATTTTATGACAGCTACCCGAATATTGTTCAGTTTTCGGTCTATATTCCAGGATGGTTTAAATATATGACTGTTAGTGGGGAGAAAGGATGTGTTGTGTTCTTTCTCATGTCAAACTACACCACAGAATGTTATTTTATACAAATTAACAAAAAAGGATGTGTGCACTGTACTGGGAAAGATGTCATGCAAAGGGCAATGACAAACTTTCTGACACTACAAATTCTAAGTAGAAATAGTGTTCATGAGGAAGCAATCTATCCTATGAGCTTAATGGCCAACACCACCAAGAGCCACAACTCACTTTAGTAGCCATACACATGCCAGCAAATGTCTCCCTTGCTTGAAAGCTAATCATGTCTGACTCTAGGGGCGGTGCTCATCTCCGTTTACAGCCAAAGAGCCAGTGCTGTCTCTGTCACAGACATTTCCATGGTCATGTGGCAGGCATAATTAGATGCCAAATTGCATGGAATGCTGTTACCTTTCCTACCAAAGCTGTACCTATTTATCTACTTGCAATTTCTTGCATTTGAACTGCCAGGTTGCCAGGAGCTGGGACAGAGATGGGAGCTCTGCAGTACTCGTGTCTCTGATCTAAGTCATCAAGTTCAGCATCTTAACCACTAAGCTGCTGCGGCCCTTTACACAAACCAACCTTTACAAAAATTGTTACATGGGATGGGTGTCCTTTAAGTTCCCGTTGAACAAATACTCATAACCCCAGCTCTAAGTCCAGTTTCTTCAAACACACACCTTCCATTTTCCCCCTGCATAATTTTGTCTGGAGGCCCACGGGTCACCCACTGCCTCCCTTTCGAAGTTCACCTGTCCCATGAGCAAGGGGGCCAGTGGAGGTGTCAGGGAAGGGAGTGGGGCAGGCCGCAGGATCCACTGCCATTGTGTAGACAGCAAAGAGGTGTGAGATGGAAGGGGGACAGGACGGGCGCACTGGTTTGGCAGCAGGCCAGGAAAGGGCAGAAAGGAAAGGAAAGCAGTTGCCTAGTGCAACTTTGAGGGGGGTGGGAAATGGTGGGCAAAACAGAGAAGAGGAGGAGGAGGAAGAGGAGCAGCAGCACTGGTGCCTGAAGGTGCCTGTGCGAGCAGTAGGGAAGGAAGGCCAAGTGAGTGGAGAAGTCAGAGGTGGTGGCAGCAGCTTTACACTGCCTGAGGCAGTTGCTTCACTTTGGTTAAGATTCCCCCCCCCTTACTCAACCCATACATCTCACATTTCCCCTACATTGACTGCACCTTTGCTGCTTTTGTTCTTCCTTCCGGTCCCATCCAATGCAAGCACCTAATGCACCCCATTCAGAACCCAACTAAATAATAATTTCATGTCAGAGATTGCTCTGGGTTGCAAGGATTTTTAGGGGATGCCCAAATGAGGCTCCTTTCACGTCCCCAAGCGCAGCTCTTGGGTATCAAAAACTGACCTTCCAGTCTCCAGCTCAGTGCCTTAACCATTAGGCCACCGGGAGAGCTCCACAACCACACTGAATCTAGACAATGCAAGGGGGTGAAGAGCGGGTGGTCCCTCTGGGTGCTGATGGACTGCAGCTCCTATCCGTCCTATGCAACATGGCTGACGGTAAGAGCTCATGGGGAGTTTCAAGACACATGGAAGGCCATACGTCCCTGCTCTGTACCTTTGTGCAGTCTCTTACAAGGTACCTGTGTTCCAGAATGTTTGCCACCTGCATCTTTACAACCTAGCTAGGTAAAATAAAGCTGAAATATTGATGGAAGGCATGCTAAGTGAAACCAGCAGTTGGCATTTTTGCTTAAGAGAGTTCATGCTGCAGTACAAGGTCATAGGTTCAATCACAGACTGACTCACGTTGATATGTGTGTCACTGTATGATATGCAAATAAGGATAAGGAGGGCGATAAACAAATATAAATAAATAAATAAATGTGTATTTAAATTATTTCTATTTATTGTTTATTGCATTTTTATACCACTCATTTGGCATATTTCCCACTCTGGGTGGTGCACATACAAATCCACTGGCAACATTTCATTTATACTAGGGTTGACCCAGCCTTCTTTACAGGGTACACAGAAAGAGCCTCCTCGAAGACTGTGTTATGTTTGAACCCTGGTAATGGCAACCTTGTGTTGCTGGCTAATCTTTCTCACACTAGGTCAGGCGAAGGGAACTACAGAATGAACTCACCAAAAGGTGCCTTCATTTTGGCAGTTTCACATCTGACCTAGACACGGAAAAAGACACCTTCTTTCTCACTTGTAAAATGGGTTGGGAGTGACTTTTGCCAGTTGTTATCAACCAGCTGCATTTTATGAACATTTTCTCTGGAGGATCTTTTAGCAATAGCAATTTCACTTCTATACCTCCCCATAGTGCTCAAAGCCTTCTTTTGGCAGTTCACTATGTAATTAGCTTTTTTGCCCACAACATGGAAGGCTGGGTCAACCTTTATCCCATCAGGATGAAGCTCACAATGTGAGCAGTTTGGCTGCAGTGCTGCAACTTAACAACAGTGCCACAAGGGCGTTTTTTTCTTTCAGAGAGAGAGTGGGTAAAAATAACCTCCCCATTTCTAATGGTGGGGTATCTCTGCCAGATCAAATGCTTTCTGTGAACCAAAGAAACATTTTCCTTCGTAGACTATAAAGTCAAGATCCAGCCCACGATTCCAAGCTACTCAGGATAACATACTTGATGATATCTTTGTCCCATTTTATTCTCTATGAGGCTAGCTATTAAGAGATGGATGGATGCATTAAGATGAGCAGGATGAGAATAGGGCACAATGTATGGATGTCTGATCCAAATCCTCCTGGTTTTCAAATTGTACTAACTTGTTTCTGTTGTTAAGATGAGACCTTGCTGCTAACCCAGATGAACTCATTAAAGCCATCACTTTATCTGGTAAGAGATTTGATGTTAAATATGAATGAACTTTTCTATATTGTATGTGATTTTTAAAATTTCTATGGGACTTTGTTCTATGTTTAAGTTTTTGGTTTTGTTATAGATGCACCATACTGTGCCAAATAATAAGGATATAAATACAGAAGCAAAATCTAATACAGTACTTTCAGCAGACAATGCAAAACCATTCTGGTGATTAACTATATGTAGTTGTAGGGAGAACTTACCTGACAAGAGGCTGCTGCTTATGGTAGCAATTTCATTCCATGCCTCGATTCTCCTTGAATCAATTCTGAATGTGCAGAAATCCAAAACAATATACAGTACATTATACTGTATAAAACTACACAAAGCAGAAAACTAAATTACACTATAAGACTCTGTTTTAGGCATAGTATTAAACTGAATGTTAATCATAAAAAGAGATTGTAATTATGTGCCATCAAGTCAGAACTGACTTATAGTAATTTTAATAGGGCTTTCAAACTAACTGAGATATTTAAGTGTTTTCCCCCAGATCAACACACTCCAGTAAGTTTCAAAGGCTGAACAGGGATTCAAACTCATGTCTCTTGAGTTCCAGTCCATCACTACACCATACTAAATATATTTTCTAACTAGAGTAGACCTACTGAAATCAACACAACTCACATTGATCTTGACAAGTCCCATTCATTTCAATGTATCTATTCTACTTTAAACTAAAAATTGGATTTGTTCAGAAAGTTTAAGGGTATTTTTCCCTTGAGATATAATCCTATAACTACTTACCTTAAGTAAGCCTTACTGAATTACACTGGAGCTGATTTATTACTTTTGAGTGAGAGCATGCTGTTGAACACAGTTTATTAAACAATTTTAAGTGTTACTATCTGAATGCATAAGCTATAGTTAAGGTTGATCAGAAACCAGTCTGTGAAACCATGAGTTTACAAAGAATAGTTTGCATTAGCCATATTTAATTCCAACTTCTGTCATGTCATGCCATGCCACTGCACCATGGCATGATGATACAGCCAAGACTTTTCTCATGTTCTGAGTTTGATCCCAATAGGGTCAAGGCTGATTCATCCTTCCATCTTTCCAATGTAGGTAAAATGATTATCCAGCTTTTGGGGGCGGGGGGGGGGGAGGTGAAGCAAAAGACTAATTACCTTGTGAATCACCAGAGAGTACTCAAAGTGCTGTTGGGTGACATATAAATGTAATTGCTATTGATATAAGCAAATATCACAAGTCCAGAAACTATAATCAGCTTTTTCTCCAAGGAGTACCTTAATAAGCATAAGTATTCTTAGCAGTATAGTAGCATTTTATTTTTTTAAGTAACTATGCAGAGTTCATTAGCCAACAGTCCTTGGCTGAGCAGCGAAGGTTGCCCAAACTGAATTATATGTTTTATTGTTACTAATTTTAAAAGCCATACAAAGTTACAAAGGAGCAGGCTAATTCAAAATGCTTAACCCTTAAAAGTAATATGATGTGGTATCATTTATATGCACAGGAAATTGGATGAGATTTCATTTCCTCAGCCTTTTGTACTCCTTCAGAATTGAAATAGTGGCATTATTCAAGGCAGGCAGAAAGGTGCCTATTCATTGTTTGTCACACAAAGCCACACATAGTCCAAACTCAGCTAGTCATTTTTACATAGTTAAATAAAAAAACACCTAAGAAAATTGTACCCTGAGAAGCTCTAATAAAGCAGTAATAAAGCAGCACTCATTAAAAAGTGAATAAGCTTGCAGTAACCTAGTTCTGTGATGGTGAACCTTGGCACTCCAGATGTTCTTGGACTTCAGTTCCCAGAAGCCCAAGCCCCCATGAATCCACATGAATGGGTTTACTGCAATTTATTCGGCCCATGCCACCCTCATTGTTCCCAGAAGTGGAAGTAAAATGTACCCATATGGCTTCCAGGAGTGATGAGGGCAGCGTGGACCGGATGAATAGCAGTAAACCCATTCGTGTGTATTCATGGGGGTTTGGGCTTATGGCAACTGAAGTCCAAGAATATCTGGAGTGCCAAGGTTCACCATCATGGACCTCGTTGATATGCAGGATTACCTGACAAATTTTAAAAATAAACCATCAGGGAAATAGAGTGCCCTCCTTTAATTGGTCTCGTGCCTGTACTACTCTTGGCAGCGGAACACAGTAAAACAAGGGAAATCTTCTCCTATCACCTTGTACCAGAAATACCTGCTAAATAACTGTAAAGTAAAATATTTTAAAAGAAAATATTCCAGTACACAAGAATCACTGGGAAAATATTCTGAATGTGCTTTACACCCATTCATAGGTTCAATGTACCAGGTTCTAGGGTTTCCCCCGAAGCTAAACTCGGGGATTAGATCCTCTGCAAAGCACTCATTCCCTTGACCTCAAAATACAGGTCATGCATGGGAGTCTTAATGCACCATTTTCTACTTTTTTCCACTTAGGTCATTCTCTCTTACTATCGACTATAGGAAGAGCTCAGGATTCAGGTTGTAACATGTATATTTAAGCCTTCCACTTGAAGAGCAGAGAAGCAGAAAGGAATCTCTGGGTTAGTTGGGAAGTGAAGATTTTGGAACATTGTCCTACCCAAAAGTATTTGGGCATTACTCTGAATTAAACCCTAACCTACAAAAGACATTGTCTAAACACCATAAATAGCATATTTAGGAAACTCTCTGGATTAGACTCTGGATTAGACTAGGCAAACCCACAAACAATAAGAGCAGCAGATTTGTACTACTCTTTAGCAAAATATGCTATTTCCATATAAATCAGCACATGTCAAACAAATGAATGTAGCTCTTCAATAATTATGCAGAATTAGTACTGGCTGCTTGAAACATCCCTATGGAAAAAGTCATTTATTTGGATGGCGTTGGCCTTCCAGAAATATGTCAAGATTGCTATCAAATAGCAAATGAAATAAGGTAATACAGCACCAAACCCTTCCACTTCAGAAAAGGTAAAACACCTTTCAATGACTAAAACTGAGGAAAGGTTTTCTGTGCATCTCTCAAGTTCTACATATTAAACCAGAAGCAGCTAGGCTAAGTCAATGGAGAGCAAAACACAACAATACATCTTTCTGAGCAGATGGCTTCTGAAGCATATCTCCAAACAGGATAAGATTATGGTTGGACCATCTGGAAGTCACTTAACAGACTCTGAAGCAAAATAGAAAGATCAAAGAATAATCAAATAAAATTGGCCTTCTTGGATACAGGACAATTTTTCTGTGAATGTGGGGAAAATAAATCAATGTAGTATTTATGTGCATGCAGTTTCGCCACCCTCACATGTTTAAAGAAGATCTAATTAACCATGATTATGCTTTTGAAGTAGCCTACTTCTGGTCAAAAACAGTCCGATTATTTTAACATTAGATTTTGTTTTGGATTTTACCTATATTTCATATGCCCATAATTTTAAATTGTGCAACACTCTGGTTGAAGAAAGGATGCAAATTTCAGTAGAAACAGACACAATTCAAGATAACACAAGACACTGTGACAGTCTATGGACCCATGTGGTGGTTAGCCTGGGCACACTTACTTGAGAAGAAGCATTAAGATATACAGGATCATTATTCTAACCAAACACAAGTTCAACTGAGACAAATGTAAGCTGAACTGAGACAACCATTCAGTTGATCCTTCCTTCCTTGCTTCGGCAGCCATAGCAAAAGTGACATGTCAAAGCTAGATTGCCAGCAGGTGCTACTAAGACCAAAAACAAGCCTTATACGTACATCTAAGTAGCTTTTTCTATAACTATGGATTTTCACAGTTCATTTCTTAATTGGGCATTATAAAAATTGGTGTGATTGACAAGATGTGTTAATCATTGCAGCTTTAACATTTATTTCAGGTACCTGGTAAAATGTTTTATGGTACAAATAGGAGATTTATCCACATATATATGTTAAAAGGCTCTTTGGAATGTTCTCACATAACAGCAAAGAGTCCCTAATACAAACTCTAGATACATCCCAAATGTTGCTGTCATTTCCATTCTCAATGTAAATGCCACCCAGAAGGAAGAGGCTTTTAGAGCTCTGAAGAATTGAAAAGAAATGTTAGTTAGTGAGACTAAATAAATTCAGCTTTGAAAGTTTATCTATACAGTTGCACTAGTACATTTGTCTTTCCCTCCAACTGTTGAGGAGATGGAAGAAATACTCTAGAAAACACTTCTCTCTCTTCAGGAAGAAAGCATGACTATAAAGACTCGAATACAAATACTGTAAAAGGAAGATACCGTACAAGTTGTTTTCCCATCACTTCACATAAGAAAGAACTAAATTCACTGTACTGAAGATGACTTCCATATCTTTTATCAATAGGTGTGTAAATTTTGATATCAGTGAGACACTGATTGTACTCATAATCTGTTATTTTACTGGAAATAACTCTTACAGTTACAGAAAAGTCTTACAACCTCATCTTGCATTTTTATACACATCCTAGCTTTCTCTTCTTGCCGAGTGTATTTGCCCTTTTACAGCAGGTAAAGGATTAACCAAACTACCTACACATGTCAGAAAAAGATTCCTTGTTGAACTTTTGCCTATCGTTGAACTGTTCAAGGAACATAAAATGATATATTTATTTCAATAGCAACCCAGGAACTCAATAATGCAATTCTTTGTTTATATTTATATATTAATAACTACATAGTATCAAGTCAATTCTGACCTACACAACCCTTTTTAGGGTTTTCTAGGTAGAGGGTACTCAGAAGTGCTTTATCATTCTGTTATTCTTGGGGAATCCTGGCACTGTGCATAATTACAAAGGCTGGCCTTTCTTCCTGAAGGCACAATGGAGAATCAGACTCCTAACTTTTGGCTCCACAGCCAGATACCTAAGTCATTGATATATATCTACACACAGCAGTTCAGATTTTTTTCTAGGCATGCAGCATCTCTTAGTGTGTACAGTTGTCTTTTTATGCTAGCTGTACAAGAAGGTATTCATTATGCCACTGTGCAAATGTTTGTGCCTTGTTTTTAGGCTCCATCCATGGAACAGTTATGATCCAGGATTGTTAAAAAGATGCTGCCTGCAGTAGAGACAGCTGAAATGAAATCATGAAGACAAACATCATTATATTGTGGTTTCTTTTTGATCACAGCAGTTTTGCAACGTATCAGTCCAACTGGTTTGTCAGTGTTCCGCTTCTCATTGAAAAGGCTCACTTGTGAGATCTAAAAGGAGAAAATATGCACTGTAGCAATAAGAAAGGTGTACAAAGATTTTATGGATTGGGAAACCAACCGTCCAAATATAGATATAAACCCAATGATTCATATCCTATGGTTTGATTGATTACTAAGACCAACATTACTGATGTGATTATAAAACAGAATGAGAACGATGTGCAGTTTAGTCCTATTCACTCCCAATTAGCAGTAAACCCATTAGGTGCCATGGATCTTATTCCCAGTGAGTGAGTCTTACTGAATTTATTTTAAGTAGACACGTATAGGATGACAGTTTATTTTCTTCTTTTGCTTTTGTTCCCATGGACAAACCATTCATGAAACTACCTTTGCAGCAGACCTTTTGAAGTACCTTTGTACATTGTCATTCTGGAAAGGTCTACCCTAGTTAGAAAATATACTAAGTGTGGTGTAGTGATGGATTGTAACTCAGGAGGCTTGGGTTTGAATCCCCATTCAGCCACTGAAATTCACTGAAGTGTGTGGAACTGGGGGGGGGGCACTCTTAAATATCTCACTTACCTTGAAAGCCCTACTAAGATCACTAAAAGTCATTTCTGACTTGATGGCACACAATTGCAAACCCTTTTTATGGTTAAAATTCAGTTTAGCACTATGCCTGCATGGAGTCTTATAAGACAATTTCTTCTGCAAAGAAAAAATGGTGGTAAAACTGAAAAAAACTCAACTAATGTTTTTATGACGAGCTGTATCATTCTCACATTTATTGATCAGCTGCTGCTCCTGCCCCTTGCCATTAACTGCTGCCACAATGCTGCAAAACAACAACAACAACCAAAACAAAAAAAACACCCAAGAGACTACCCTCTGAGTTGATGTTAGTGTCACTCCATCATGAACTAGCAGGGTGGTAGTGGTACCAAAGCAATTCTGTTAGCAGCCACTCTCTTGGTCACAATACTTGATCAATCAAGTCTCTGACATGTTTGGGTCTCCAGGGGGTCAGGGTTCTTGGAGGGTGAGAAGGAGTAACAGAGACCATAGAACTTTGGGTGGAACTGGGGAAGCCCTCTCTACAAGAGCAATTTGTAACAGCTTGACCTCTTCTCCTTGAGCATCTCCTCCCCTCTGATCCTTGTCCTGTTACATTTTGTAAGTTGAATGAGATTTTGTCATCAGGTCTTTAGTGTTCTCCCCAACTTTGGCCCTATGGCTCACAAATAACTCACAGTGTTACCTGAAAAAAACCCTACAACCACAGTATCAACAGTATCATCTGTTTTCCTTTAACTCTTTACTGAACTGCATGGAGGATTTAAGGGAAATTCCTAATACAGTTACATGGGTGTTCAGAATGAGCAGAGAGATGCAAAACTCTTTGTTCCTGCTTGCAGCCCAAAGAATCCCTGTCTAGAGTTTACCCTCCTCCTTTTCAGATCCCCCTTCTATGCTCTATTCTCAGCACTTAAATGAAACATTGTCATTATTACTCTGGAACAGCAAGTTCAGGAAAACACTTCTGTTTCTGCCTCTTGACACAATCAAGCTTTTCAGATATTAGCTTGAGAAGCAAGCTAATATCTGAGTCTGGTCCTTTCATGTCAACTTCCTGAATCTCTTTATTATCAAAGCAATTAACACATGTGGTAACCAGGTCCAGACCATGAAATGGTTTCTTAGCATTTAAGCCTGGGGTAATAATAATTTTGTAATAATAATTACTTTGGGTGGTCCATGGGGTCGCAAAGGGTCAGAATCGACTGTGCCAACTGAACAACAACAACAAAAAGAAGGGATTTTTAGGGGATACCCAAATGGGGCGCCTTTCATGTCCCCAAGTGCAGCTGTTGGGTATTGAAACCCAACCTTCCAGTCTCCAGCTCAGTGTCTTAACCACTAAGCCACTGAGGGAACTGCTTAGCCAGGGGTGGCCAACCTTTTTGCTCCGGGGGCCTGACCATGCCCCTGGAACAGCTGAGCAGGCTGGATCATCCCCCCCTGGAAGTGGGTGCATTTACGGCTCATTTAAATGGGCCTGTTTCTAATTCCAGGTGCAGAGGAGATGGCAATGGGCTTGTTGGAATGGTGTTGGTGTAGAGCCAGCAGGGGGGTCAGAGAGCCCGAAATGGGTAAAAAAAATGGACTTTTTTTTTTACCCATTTCGGGCTCTCTGACCCCGCCCCCCCTTGCTGGCTCCAAGTGATCAGGGGACCTGATCTGCACCATTTCTGGATTTCCCCACCTCCCTGGCCAGTGCAGCAAGCCAAAACGTCAGGGTTTGAATCCTGACATTTTGGCTTGCTGCACTGGCCGGGGAGGTGGGGAAAGTCCAGAAACGACGCAGATCGGGTCCCCTGACTAAAGGATTTTCCCCCACCCATTTCGCCTCTCTGACCCCCCTGCTGGCTACGGGGGGGGGGGGGGGTCGGGGGACCCGATCCAAGCTGTTTCCAAAGTTCCCCCCACCTCTCTGGAGGCTGCAGCAAGCCAAAACGTCAGGATTCAAATGCTGATGTTTTGGCTTCCTGCATCCTCCAGAGGAACAGTGCTTTTTTAACGTTGTGCGATCAATGCATCACACAACGTTAAAAACCGGATAACTACGAGACTTGTGGAACCAAGTCTCATCGTTATCCAAGGTACTAGTGTACTGTCTTTGATGTTTTCCACTCATCTGGGATAGTTCCATGTAGTATTTGGTAAACAAGTGTGTCAGGACTTCCTGCAGTTTTTCTCCACCTGCCATTATGGTTTCTATGGTGATTCTATCAATTCCAGGGGCTTTTCATGACTTGGTTTGCTTCAGAGCATACTAAACCTCACTGATTAGTACATCTGGTAACACTTCCTTAGTTGGTGTGATCCTTGGTTTTTGAACTCTAATTTTCGATTCAAAGAGATTAGTGCAGAAGTCTAGCTAGAAAAATGCTTGAAGAGCAGCCAGCAATGCACTCCCACATTAGAGGAACTGGACTGTTTTAGGTTACTGAAAGGCAGGCCCAATTTTCCTTTTGTATGATATCTGAAGAAATGAATTACAGTTGATAGTTTTACAAGTCTTTTTTGTTAAGGAAGCAAGCAAAGGTTGCCATTAAAAAAGGAATGTCTTTGAGTGGGAATAAAACATGAGGGCACCATAGACTTGTTGGCTCAAGCCTTGATTAACCTCATCTAGCATTGTGCTGCCTTGGCGGTAACTTGATACCTCTAGGATATTTACACTAAGGACATGATTTCCTACAATATGGAGGTTCATTTTAATGATCACAGCTAATAGCTGCTGATAGACCTACCCTCCATCAAATTCTCTTTTGGCTCTCATAGCCTCCTTTAAACCATGTTCCTCTAGCACAACAGACAAGAGTCTAAATTTCAATTTAGTAATCTCAGTTAGAACAGATCCATTGCTGAAAGGTAAGCCAACATATCTCTAGCTGCAGTGTGCTCAGGACATACAGCTGTGCCACTCCTGGGAAGTCTCATTTCCTCTCCTTCTTTGTGTCACCATGCCACTGTATGACTTACCTTCCTGCCTAGTGCAGCACCTTGGGCTCCCAGCCATTGCCATTTATTTGCTTATTTGTCTGGGCATTGCCTGTCTGCACCCTGTGTAAAGAAACGTAGAGGACACAAAGCAGCCAGTATGCCTTTATGCCAAGGTGACAACAAAAGTCACAAAGCTCAGTGTTTCTTCAGACAGAGGCAAGTAATCGTGGGGAGGAGTTAAGGCAAGGAGGAAAAGGTGATGGCTACATAAGGTGGCTCAGTGGTCAAGATGCTGAACTTCACGACCGGAAGGTTGGCAAGTAGGCAGTTTGAGACCCGAATGCTGCATGATGGAATGAGTTTGTCTCTGTCCCAGTTGCTGCCAACCTAGCAGTTCAAAAGCAAGAAATTGAGGACCTCGCCCCCTCCTCTGGGCCCACACCAATGGCCAGAGGGGAGTTAGTTTGTGTTTCTGATTTGGTTGTTTTGTGAGGCTGTATTTTATGATTTTTACTGTACTGATGCTGTTTTCACTGTAAGCCGCCCTGAGTTGCCTTGGCGAGTGGGCAGCAATATAAATCTGAACATACAAACAAACAAATTGCAAGCTGATAAAGAGGTAAAGTTTAGTGGGAAGGTAAAAATCATTCTGTGCACTCTGTGTCTAGGCATGCCTGCCACATGTCCATGGAAACGTCTACAGAAGCAGACAGCACTGGCTATTTGGCTATAAATAGAGATGAGCACTGAATCCTAAAATCAGATACGACTGGCTTTCAAGCATGGGCAAACTTTACCTTTACCTAGGTAGGGTGGAAAGGTGAAGGTGACAGTAAAGGGGGGGGGGACACAGCAGCAGTGGCTTTTGTCCTGCCTCAGGTGGTGGGAGAGCTTGGCCATTTCTGTTTCAGTTTTGAGTTCATGAATGCTGAGGTTTAGTATTATAGACATAAAATTTTGGTTATTGTGGTCCTAAAAAAGGACCACTGGGCCATTTTGCTTGTCAGCAAATTCAAATTTATTTACAGACCATGCCCAGCATAACAAGAACACAAAAGCATAAACACCACATCCTAAGCTAGACAGGACAGAGGTAATAAAAGGAAACTATACTACTAAAAACCTACTGGGAATTGACACACAACAGCAAGCCACATGTTTTCCGCACAATAGGGGATGCCAGAAGGTACCCACAATACTTTCCAATCTTTGGGGAAATTCCTTTTATGCGTTCCATTTTTTTAATCATGTTAAACACAATCGTGGGATTTTTCAGAAAGAAAACCAGCATATAAATGAAAATAATAAATGAATGATAATTCACAACTGCTAATCCTTTTTTATTCCTGTATTCTCCAAATATGAAAATGGCTACATCAATCTGTCCAGTTGCAAGCTAGGAGTTTTCTTTTTCCAGATGATTTTAAGATGACTACTTGCTTCAAGCCAAGGCCAATGAGAATTTCAAAAGACATGTTTGTGAAAAAATATCTTTGACAAGTCTTCTTGAGTTCTAAAATCATTGCATTTATGGCTCCTCTACAATCACATTATGTTTCAATCTAGGTGTGTTGGGATTATGTTCGATTAACCAATCAGCCAGCCAAGTCTACAGAGGGGAAAAAAGAGAGGCAGAAAAGAAATTTATTTCCATATGAATGCAATACTGTACTTTCAAATAAAAACATTCCAGCTCTGCATTTCTGCATAAACAAAAACAGAATGAATCCATTTTCTCAAACTTCTCTTAATGACTCCTATTTTCCTAATGGGGTTTAAAAGGGAGACTTTTCTTTAAATCCCTAAACAATTCTTACTTTTGCTACTGAAAATCTAAAAGAATTACCTGAGTAATTATGGAAGAACGAGGCAGTCTAGACTGATTTTAGCATGCAAAGGAAATTGGTTATGGGTACTTGGGCTTGAGCCAAACTAGATATGCAAATACTGTATAAGCAGTTGTGGGCTATCAATTTTTTTACTACCTCACCGTGGGTGGACCCGACATCATAGGCGGTGCCAACATCATGATGTCATTATGTTGTGGGTGGAGCCAATGTAAAAATAAAATAAAAATAAATACGCACACACCTCAACCAAAACCCACCACCACAAACTTGTCACTTACCCTGGGTCGTCGGGGAGCAGCAAGCAACAGCAGCAAGCAACAGTGGTGGCGTGGCGGCAAACCACCATGGCAGCAAACCGCCGCAGCGGTGCGGCATTTGGTGGTGCGGCGTAGCCCGGCGAGGAAAGGCCACCACCGTCGCTTCTCCAGGCACTGCCTGCACCCTTTCTGGGCAGCCAAAATGAGAACTGCGCATGCATCAAACCTCCATTTGATGCATGCACACTTCTATTTTTTTAGTGCGCATGCATCAAGTGGAGGTTTGACACATGTGCATTTCCCGGCAGCCATTTTGGCTCCAAATTTTTAAAAAATTGGGCTGCCGGTGAGGCGTCTGAATTGGACGCCTCAAAAACAAAAAAACAAACAAAAAACCCCCCAAAAAACCCAAACCCGGGTGGGTTCTACACCCCCCCTCCGGAGAACCACCCGGGATTGTTTCCACCGGTTCTAGCAAACCGGTGCAAACCGGCAATAACCCACTGCTGTGTATAAATATTGCTAGGACTGTGGTGGCTTAGTGGTTAAGATGCTGAACTTGATGACTGGAAGGTCAGCAGTTCTAGACCTTAGTGCTGTACGGTGGAATGAAGTCCCATCTCTGTCCCAGCTCCTGCCAGCCTAGCAGTTCAAAAGCAAGAAATTACAAGTAGAGAAATAGGTACTACTTTGGTTGGAATGTAAACAGCATTCTGTGTACTCAGGTGTCTAGTCATGCCTGCCACATGTCCACAGAAACATCTGCAGATGCAGACAGTGCTGACTCTTTGGCTATAAACAGGGAACAAACAACATAAAACTTTAAATTCTTATCTTGCATGATCTTACCACGTAATATTGACAGTTATTGCAATACCTACCAATGGATCTGCTGGTTTCTTTTTACACAATGCGGTAAGTCCTTGTAGTAATGTAGGAATGACATAAAGATTTAGGTAATCCCTAGCAGCTTGTCCAACTGGGATTGGTTCAATGACCACTGGGGGGGGAAAGTACACATTTCGTAATTAAAAAGTATCATTTAAAACATCCATTATGTTAAAATGCTGCAGTCATTCAGTGCTTATTTTTTATCACTCAAAGAACTGACAGTTGAAACTATTCTTATGTTTGCCCTCAAGATACAATCCACTACAAATAATAAGCACAGTCCCTCTCACCCCCTGGAAAATAGATGGGGAAGAAGTAGAAGCAGTGACAGATTTTACTTTCTTAGGATCAAAGATCACTGCAGATGGTGATTGCAGCCATGAAATAAAAAGGCGACTGATTCTTGGGAGGCAAGCGATGAGAAACCTGGGGAACATAGTGAAAATAGAGACATCACATTGCAAACAAAAATTTGTATAGTCAAAGCAATGGTATTCCCGGTGGCAATGTATGGTTGTGAGAGCTGGACCATAAGGAAAGCTGAGCGCAGAAGAATAGATGCTTTTGAGATGTGGTGTTGGAGGAGAGTTTTCAGAGTCCCCTGGACAGTAAGGAGAACAAATAGGTCAATCTTAGAAGAAATCAACCCTGACTGCTCCTTAGAAGGTCAAATAGTGAAGATGAAGCTAAAGTACTTTGGACATCAAATGAGAAGAATGGATTCATGTGAGAAAGCCTTGATGCTGGGAAAGGTGGAGGGCAAAAGAAGAAGGGGGTGGCCAAAAATGAGATGGCTTGATGGTATTATAGATGCAAGGAGCACAGAGCTGGGCGGGCTGAGAAAGATGGTGGAGGACAGGGGTGCCTGGAGGGCAATGGTCCATAGGGTCACAAAGGGTCAGAATCGACTGTGTGACTGAACAAAAAAAAAAAATTACACCTGGTTGTATATAGGCCAACACTCTCACCAACAGTGCTATCTTGTACGTATCCATTCACATATAAACCTTATTGAGCTCAATGCTACATAGTCCAAGCTATGTGAACAACAGAATTCAACCTGAGAGTCAGTAAACATTTTCAGGTACAGTAAAACCTCGCATAGCGAGCGACTCGCTTAGCGAAAAACTTGCATAATGAGCAGGTTTTTCAAAAAGCGATCCAACTCGCATTACGAAATTTTTGCTATGTGAGTTGGACTTTTCCTATGGAAAAAACTTGCATAACGAGCATTTCTATGGGAAAAACTCGCATAAAGAAAAAATTTCACTATGAGAGTTTTTCCATAGAAATTTTCATTATGCGAGTTTTTCTATATGAATTTTCGCTATGCGAAAAAACTCGCATAGCAAAAAAAATTGCATAGCGAGCAGTCTCGCAGAACAAATTAATTTTGTCATGCGAGGTTTGACTGTATCTAGGACTGTGTATTAATATTATCTAGCAGAAAAGGGGGAAATAATGTCCCAGTGAAAATCCAGTTGGTTCTTCAAATTGATTTTCAATCACGGATTCACATGTGATGGAATCATCAAATTGAAAAATAGGCTACCGCTAAATTTGAATTGGGAGGGCGAGGAAGAACAACAATTTTTTCTTTTACTTATGTGACTTGTAGATGGTGATTGTGTACCTTCAGGAAACATAAACCGGATTTCCCTTTCAGCTGAGGAAAAATTGGCACTGCCATGAAGTCCATTCCTCAGATCATCTGTCCCATAGATTGCTCTTAAACTAAAAAAGATATGCACATTAACACATTTATAGTCCAACCCTGTGTCTAACCAAAATTAAATCCCATAAGGTTCAATAAGTTGCATTTCTACATACCAAGCACATAGGTGATGGTGCCTAATGCCAATGATGCTTGGTGAAGTGCAAGGCACAGGAGCAAAGTCAGGAAGAGAAATAGGCATCCATAAAGAAACACATTCTCTCTCTCTCTCTCTCTTACACACATGCACACAAACAGCATGCAGGCACCAAGTTAGATGTTTCCTCTCCTCAATCATTTCCTCTACTTCTCTGTCAACTTGGTTTGCATTGTCCCTTGAGTTTCTCTATTCATTTTATTTGTTGATAATGATATTCTGATCAGAGCCAAAATGCTTGCTTGTTCATGTCACAGATTATTCTGGGTTGAAAGGATTTTAGGGGAAGCCCTAATAAGGCTCTTTTCATGTCCCCAAGTGCAGCTCTCCAGCATCGAAACCTGGACCTTCCAGTCTCCAGCTCAGCGTCTTACCACTAACCCACTGGGGGAGCTGCTAGAGGCCAAATAGGAGAGGCATATGAGAAACTGCTGGTTCCTCTTTAAGCACATACTGTACCTGTACCTCAGACAGTAAAACCAAAGTAAACAAATGTCGTCAGGTATAAGTTATTGTTGATCTTGAAGCAAAAAATTGATTCACACTCTCAACAGTGGGGGAGGTGTGATTTTTGTACATTTTTTACTCAGAAGACTATTGGGATGGTATTGTTAAAATGACCTGAATTCACAGCAATTAAAGCTACAGTATTTTCCTCCTCAATATGCATAAATCAAACTTCAGGGAGTGAGAGCCATCTGCAGGTATAGTATGCAATTACATTTAAACACAATTTTACCCAAGTAGTTCAAAAGCAAGAAATTGCAAGTAGATAAATAGGGACCACTTTGGTGGGAAGGTAACAGTGTTCCGTGTGCTCCTGTGTCTAGTAATGCCTGCCACATAACCACGGAAATGTCTGCAGAAGCAGACAGCGCTGGCTCTTCGGCTTTGAAACAGAGATGAGCACTGACCCCTAGAGTCAGATACAACTGGCTTTCGAGCAAGGGAAACCTTTAGACTGTCTGCAAGTGGCCAGAACTTGAAATGGATGATCACTCCTTGCCCTTAATAGATCATCCTCTAACTAGTATAAGACAGTAATATCAATGACTGATACCACAATAGGTACCGGTACATTAATGACAAACAATTTATTTAGCTTGGTGTGCATAAAATAGCTTGATCTGTTAAACTGAAAAAGCATTTCTAAAAATATTAAGCCACAATATCAACTGTACCTCCAATTTTCCCTCGTACGACTGCTCCCCTAATCCAATAAAGAGAAAGAGCCTCCTCAAAGATTGTGGCAGCTTCACATCTGGCCTCGGCACAGAAGAAGAATCCAAGAATAGCCAACTCACTGGGGAGTCCTATCTGACAGAAGCATGGCATAGGCCTGGCAGAGTCTACAGGCAAAATGTTGCTTAAACCTGAATTTACTAATTAAGGTCATGTTTCAAATAAAGCAGGACTGCAGTG
Organism: Furcifer pardalis; assembly: GCA_030440675.1. Classification (NCBI taxonomy): domain Eukaryota; kingdom Metazoa; phylum Chordata; class Lepidosauria; order Squamata; family Chamaeleonidae; genus Furcifer; species Furcifer pardalis. Next base: position 90,989,208 of record CP126893.1, read on the forward strand.
GTTCAAGTGGCTAAGAAACTGACTAGGAGATGGAAGGTCAGCAGTTTGATTCCTAAGTACTGCAGGACGGAATGAACTCCCATCTCTGTCCCAGCTCCTGTCAACCTAGCAGTTTGAAAGCAAGAAATTGCAAGTAGATTAATAGGGACCACTTCGGTGGGAATGTAAACAGCGTTCCGTGCACTCCAGTGTGTAGTCATGCCTGCCACATGACCATGGAAATGTCTGCAGAAACAGATAGCGCCGGCTCTTCGGCTTTGAAACACGGATGAGCACTGAACCCTAGAGTCGGATACGGCTGGCTTTTGAGCAAGAGAAACCTTTACCTTTACTTCAAATAAAGCACATGAAAATGTAGGCTTATTAACTTTTAATTGTAATTAATTACTTTGAACTCCTCCACCACCACCTTAATTCTGTACCTATTTTGTAAGCTTAAGATTGTGCTATTGACATATAAAGACTTTGTCTGGAATATTTTGACACACTGAGTTATTAAATATGGAGAAAGTTACCTGTCAGGATATGTCTCCTTAGCAACTATGCTACTTGAGGGTCCCAGCAATTCTTTCCAGTAAGAGATAGCTTTATGCCGAGCAAGAACCATTGCAACCAAAGGCCCAGAACTCATATAGGCAGTCAAGTTAGGAAAAAACATTTTCCCATATTGTTCTACATAAAAATTGCTACATTGCTCTGGGCTTAATTGGAGTTTTCGTTTCTGTAAAAAGAGAAGAAGAAAATCCTAAAGTAATTGTTCCAAGAATATAAAATAGTACCGTTCATATGAACATTCCACATTAAGAAATTACTCTAGTTTATTGTTCAGCAAACTCTTTCCACTGCTACATTACTAAACTTATATTCAAAATATATGAAACATGTTGATATCTGGAAATTTCTTGCCCAACTATAAGCAGAATTTGCAGATGCTAAATCTGAATTTTGGGACTGAAGTGGCTCAAGTGGTTAAGACACTGAACTTGAAGTTGGCAGGTCAGCAATTCCGAGACCTGAGTACTGCACAATGGAGTCAACTTCCATCTCTGTCCCAGCTCCTGCCAACCTAGCAGTTTGAAAGCAAGAAATTGCAAGTAGATAAATAGGTACCACTTCAGTGGGAAGGTAAAAAGCATTCTGTGTACTCTAGGCATGCCTGCAACATGTCCCCGGAAATGTTGGCTCTTTGGCCATAAACAGAGATGAGCACTGAGTTGGATACGACTGGCTTTCAAGCAAGGGTGATGTTTACCTTTACTAATCCTGAGTGTTATACTCCTTATTTGTTCAATCAGGCAATCTTTAATATATAGAAAAGGGGGCCATGCCTACATTAGGAAGACCACTTTGCAGTCATCCATGCCCTGGTCAAGAATCTGCCCTATTTCCTGATTAACTGCTATCCTGTCTCCACCTAGCCCTTCCTAAAGAAACCTGCTGAATTGTGTACTATAGCCAGGGCCGGATTTTCCTATAGGCTAACTAGGCTTCAGCCTAGGGCCTCAAGATAAAAAGGGGCCTATATATTGATATATATCACAGTAATTATGTATTTTATTATCTCTCATGTAATTTACAAACTTAAAAATGGGAGGTGAAAGGGCCACATAAGTGGAATAGCCTAGGGCCTCTTTTCATATAAATCTGGCCCTGACTATAGTTCCAGGCACACCACAATAATATTAGAAATGCCAAACCTCCATTGACCTGTTTTCCATTTGCATGCATTACTGAGGCCAAAGCTAAAGAAGAGGGTTTAAACCAATTCTGTTTCCTCTAAACTGCTCTTAACTGTTGTGTGAGAGACACAGGTGAGACTCGATTTGAGGCTTTCAAAAATGATGTCCACCCAGACTTCAACAATGGGAATGACAAGTGAGCCAATTAGCCAAGGAGTGGGCAGTCTAGGCCACAAGTAGCCTTCAATCCAGTCTCAAAATTCCTCTCTACATACTTTTGCCAAAAGTATGCTTGGTGATCAATGTGGAAAACAGAAATGAATGTGAGAAATAAAAAGAGATTAAGGGTCTTTCTTCTCTTTTAGATTCAGTTCTTTTCCACCATAGGTGTTGGGCACTAGCATCATCTACATACAGCCCTGATAGAGTATACAGGAGGAAGTGTGGTTCCCAACAGAACATCTCTACATAACAACTTTCATACAGTATTCTGCCAAATTCCAGATTCAAATTTTTTCATTTTCTTCACACAGTCATCTATATGAGACAGACATTATTCACCTGTAATTTTTAGTTACCCCTATAACACATGCTACTTGTTTGAATCAGAACCATATGAAGCAAATTCATGCTATTTAAAATTATTTACTACCCAAATCCTTCCACTCACCATAGGTTTTTGTTACCTGTATATTGGGTGATTGGGGGGGGGGGGAGGAATCAAGTATATAATATAAACATTTTGTCATTCAGATTTGATGCTACTCTTTTGACAGCTGGAATGCTTTTTTCAGAAAAAGTATATTTGAATAAGAACAAAAATCTCCATTAGTTTTTGAAATTCAATTCAAACTAGTTTTTCAAAAAGTAATACATGTCTAATAGCGACATCTAGTGGTCAATTACAAGCAATATTTCATTGATACAACACAATTGAATCAATATTTTTTGTGACCCCATGGACCATTGCTCGCCAGGCACCTCTATCCTCCACCATAATTTTCAACCTGCCTAACCCTGTGCCCATTGCATCAACACTTTTGTTGTTCAGTCACACAGCTGATTGCGACCCTTTGTGACTCCATGGACCATTGTCCACCAGGCACCTCTGTCTTCCACTGTCTTCCTCAGCCCACCCAGCTTTGTGCTCATTGCATCTACAATATCATGTAGCCATCTCATTTTCTACCATCCCCTTCTTCTTTTGCCCTCCACCTTTCCCAGCATCAAAGCTTTCTCAAGCTTCATCTTTACTATTTGACCTTCCAGGGAGCAGTCAGGGTTGATTTCTTCTAAGACTGACCTATTTGTTCTCCTTCCTGTCCAGGGGATTCTCAAGACTCTCCTCCAGCACCACATTTCAAAGGTGTCTATTCTTCTGCGCTCAGCTTTCCTAATGGTCCAGCTCTCACAACCATACATTACAACCAGGAATACCATTGCTTTGACTATGCGAACTTTTGTTTGCAAGATGATGTCTCTACTTTTCACTATGTTCCCCAGGTTTCTCATAGCTTGTCTCCCAATAATCAGTCACCTTTTTATTTCATGGATGCAATCTCCATCTGCAATGATCTTGGATCCTAAGAATGTAAAGTCTGTCACTGCTTCTGCTTCTACTTCTTCCCCATCTATTTTCCAGGGGGTGAGAGGGACTGTTGCCACTATCCTGGTTTACAGTAGTTAATAGCAGCAGTATTATGTTCTAATTGTTTCACACAATACAGGTACTGTACATCAGTAATTTCCCATTCTGTTTGTGCTGATGTTAGTTTGTTCTATTATTTATGAGCCATCAAAATATGTGTGGGTGTCAATGGCCGTACTTTCTGATTGGTTAATCCCTCACTTTTGTCAAACTCCTTGCAATTAAGTTGACAATTCACTGTTGTCGGATGCATAGTTATCCTTGTTCCAGTATTTCTGGACCTGACTGTATATATCTGAACAACAGTGATATTTTACATAATGGTATTTGAACTTATGCTTACCAATTAATTATGAAGTTTTGTACTGTACTATATTTTCAGCGCTTCAGAGTAACTAGTTACAATGAATAAGTTATTTTTAAACAATTCCTTTCCTAAAATTATGAAGGTACAAACTACATAATCTTATGACTGTGTGAAATAATAATGATAATCAACGGCCAGAGGGGAGTTAATCTGTGTTCTGCTTTGGTTGTTTTGTGTGGTTGCATTTTATGATCGTTACTGTACTGTTGCCGTTCTGACAGTAAGCCGCCCTGAGTCGCCTTGGCGAGTGGGGAGCAATATACATCTGAACAAATAATTTAGTCATTATTATATTTACAAGTTGTTGTGATTTCACTAAATGGAGAAGAAATATCAAATATTCGTTATCTCATCTCCTGCTGTTGAATTAAGAAATGTAGATTATTTTAAAATAAAGGTAAGCAAAGAGAGACTCCTTTGGTCACTTTTGAGAAACATTAAAATAGAGCAACTTTTAAAAATATATTTTAGAGACATAGGTGGAGAATTTTTAGACTATGTATTGGTAAAAGGGAAAGGAGTAAAACCAAGAACAAGATATATTATCTTTTTGGAACAAGGGGAAAATACATAAATTTAATGATATGGAAAACACTTAATGGAGAAGGCTTACACGGTTACTGTACATGTAGAGACATATGGTAATTTATGTATGTTTAGGTTTTTCTTTTGACTGTGTTGTATTTTTCCTGTGTTTTAATTAAAAATATTTTTATAAACCCTGCAACAATAGTATGGAGGGATTAGGAACTAACTACTATTTTTTCCCCAAAGTAATTTCCCAAGCTTTAAGCATTTTATTCGTACTGAAATACTGTATACTGAATATGCTTCCCTCCCTCCCCCATTTATTACTTTGTAAGTTCACCTTGTTAGCTTTAAGGCTGGCAAGTTGGCAGTTTGAGACCCGGGTACTGCATGATGGATTGAGCACTCATCTCTGTCCCAGCTCTTGGGGACATGAAAGGTGCCTCATTTGGGTGTTCCCTGAACAGAGTTTCTTCCGCAAAAATCCTTTCAACCCAGAATAATTTCTGACATGAAATTATTATTATTACTTTGTAATTTCATAATTTTAAAAAGTAATGTTTACAATATTTTAACTAAGAGTTATAAAAATATTTTTGAGACAACTAGCTGGCCAGGGCCAAGTGATATATTGTTTATAATTCTTCAAGGACATTAATTTAAAGATAAGTTGGATGCAAATTAAGTATGTACATACATTTGCTATTCATGTTCAACAAAATTATCCTCTCTGGACTAACACTTCTCAATAGATGGACTTGGGTTTGGGCAATGGCAAAGCAAAGAAAGTGGCTTCATTTTGGCAGTCCAGGGTTTGATCAGGACATGAAAGAAGAAGAATGTTGTTTGGTTGGGCCAGCATTTGAAATTCTGAAGCAGGGATAAAGTCTTTTCAACCATATACTTTTCTAGTCTTAATGCAAAATGGGGTGGTTGTTGTGTTCAATTACCTGGACAATGGAGAATCCTGATCTGAGAATTATATCTTCTATTTCTTCTTCTTTGTGGACGATATCTGGCTTAATGATTGCCAAAGTTCTTTCAACATAAATCTGCGGTTCAGGCATTAAGGTCTGCATTTTTGCTGTTAAAATTCTTCCTCTGTCTCTGAAATGACAAAACTTGTTATGACCCTTACATTGACTCTTCTGTTAGAAGAAAATAAAATTGAGCTCTTCAGAGTACAGTTGTACCTCGCTTAAAGAGCATAATGTGTTCCACAGGATTGCTCTTTAAGCGAGTTTGCTCTTTAAGCGAAACACCATTGAAAGTGACCAATTGTGGGGGGATTGCGAACCCCAATTTATTTGTTAAGTGAGTTTTTGGTTGGTTTTATTTGTTAAGCGAAGCGAACATTCAGAGAAAATTCTGCTCTTTAAGCGAGTTACTCTTTAAGTGAGGCACTCTTTATACGAGGTTTGACTGTAATTACATACAGTATTCCAAAGTGACACTATCTGGCCAATCTCTTTGAATGCACAAACTAAAGTAGGTTTAGGATTGTGCTTGCTATATGCCTTTACGGGCTCTTGCCCAGGAAGGAGCTCACTGGACAAGAAATATCATTAAAGGGGGATGTAGCTGAGGAACTGGACCTGCTCTACGTCACTTGGAGGATCCTGAACTGGCTGAGGGTTGTAAGAGCAACATGTTCAAGAGGGGGCTGCTGGCAGACAACAATAAGCTGTGTGATTGTGGAGAGATACAGAATCCAGCTCATTTACTGGTCTGCAGCAAATGTATTGATGAGGACTTAAGTTGGCTTCATTTTGGCAGTCCAAAGTTTTATCTGAACATGAAAGAAGAAGAGTTGCCCAAACAGGCAGAGATCAAGTGGTGCATAATGGAGCTCCAGTGCTTTAAGCGTTTTGCTGGTTGCTTTCCGCCCGGCAGCTGCTGGTCTGTTAAAATAACCATCACTGAGCAGCCTTAGATCCTAGATATGTGATGGCGAACCTTGCCACTCCAGCTGTTCTTGGATTTCAGTTCCCAGAAGCAGTCCCTGTGAATCTATACCAGTGGTGCCCAAACTAAGGCCCGGGGGCTGGATGCGGCCCCCGACACCAATTCACCTGGCCCGCGAAGCCCTTGTTGCTCCTGGAAGTGGAAATAAAACGCGCCCGTACAGGCGCGTTTTACTTCCGCTTCCAAGAGCAACGAGGACTTCGCAGGCCGGGTGAATTGGCGTCAGGGGCCACACCCAGCTCCCGGGCCTTAGTGACTGGCTCCCTGAACCACATGATCGGCCCACGGCCCAAAATGTTTGGGCACCCCTGATCTACACGAATGGTTTTACTGTGCGTACAGTAAATCCATTCGTGTGGATTCACAGGGACTTGGGCTTTGGGAACTGAAGTTCAAGAACACCTGGACTGCAAAGGTTTGCCATCACTGTCCTGACCTAGATAAATCCTTATTCCCAGGTAAATCCAGCTGTACTTGCGGGGACTTTTATTCCTGAGTTAACACATGTGGGATTAAAGACGCATAGCACTATGCCAGGAATGTGCGCTAAATAAATGGTGCAGTGATTAAATGGCTGTACTGCAGCCAAAACGTTGTGAGTTCAGTCCTGGCCATGAATCAAGGTTGACTCAGCCTTCCATCCTTCTGAGGTCAGTAAAATGAGTAACCAGCATGTTGGGAGTAAAAATGCTAATTACTCCACGAACCACCCAGACGCAGGGGTGGCCAACCTTGGCGCTCCAGCTGTTCTTGAACTTCAATTCCCAGAAGCCCTGATCAGCAGGTGTACTGACTTGGGCTTCTGGGAATTGAAGTCCAACAACAGCTGGAGCGCCGAGGTTGGCTACCCCTGGCCCAGAGAGTGCACTAAGTGCTATGGAGCAGCAAAGAAGTGCAATTGCTACAAGACTCCCTTCCCTCCCTTAGGACAGGGATCTTCAAACTTGGCTCTCCAGGTGTTCTTGGACTTCAATTCCCAGAAGCCCAAGTCAGTATGCCTGCTGATCAGGACTTCTGGGAATTGAAGTCCAAGAACATCTGGAGCATCAAGTTTGCTGATCCCTGCCTTAGGAGAATGGGACGTGGTGGAGGTTGGCAAGGTTGAGTAGCAACTCCCCCCCCCCCTTTTCGGCTCGTCTTGCTCCCGAGGGGGCCCCCCAAGACAGGCAGCTTGAGGTCCCTCCCCCCCAGCGCCCCTCACAAAGAAGACGTCGCCGGCTCTCCCTCCCGCCAATCAAAGGGAGCCCCTGCGAAGAGTCCCTTTTCCACCTACCTGCTAACTAGGCCGCTTGGCTTCGGTTGCCCAGGCAACCAGGGAGTTCTGCAAGGCAAACGCGTACGGAAGCCGGGAAGCTCCGTTTGGGAAGGGGCTCCGGATTGTTTTCCTTCGCTTTTGCCCTCATCATGGGAGTAAAAGCAGTGAGCAGACAGCGGAGAGAAAAGCCGGGATCTTTCTTTGCAACTTTCCTTTGGAGTGTACACAGTAGAAGAAAACCGCTAGCTTTAGTTGGTAGCATATGCACCTAACTTTCCACTCCGTTTTTGGTTCAGTTCACTTGGCAAACCGAAGAGGTGACTTTTGCCACCTGCAGTCTCAGTTCATTGCCCTTCATTAACCGAAGGATACGTTAAGAACTCAACTCCACTGTAATCCTTCCATTTAACAGTACTGTATGTGTTTTTATTATTATTATTATTATTATTAAACTTATATGCCGCCCTACTCAGCGAAAACCGACTCAGGGCGGCTCACAACACAATCAAATACAATGCAACAATTCAATAGAACAATAAAATGTCACAGCACAATGAAATATCATACATCAATAATTCAAACAATTTCAACAAGATGTGGCTACTGTTACCCAGCAACTGTATTTATACTGCAGAATCCTATATCTTCTCAAAAGGATACTTCCTGGCAGGTGAGTTTAGGATCACTGGCTCTTTAATTAAATTCTTTTTAAACTGACAATTTCTTCATTGCATACTCTGTTCATAACATGCAAGGACTGAATGTTTAAATCGTTGCTGCTGCTTCCATGTCTAGGTCAGACGTGAAACTATCAAAATGAAGGCAACTTTGGTGAGTTCATTCTACAGTTCCTTTCACCAGACCCAGTGTGAGAAAGATTAGCCGGCACCACAAGGTTGCTGTTACCAGGGTATGTCCGATTGTGGTTCAAAAATGCCACAATCTTAGAGGAGGCTCTTTCTGTGTACCCCTTTAAATCGCTAAACTAAAGGAGTCCATCTCTTTTCCCAAGAAAAAAATGTACAGAATCCAAATGACTAATAGGTACCAAAATTATGCCACAAATATATGAAAAATGCCTCCAACAATTAGTAGTCTGTGAGGAAAAATAAAGGAAGCAGAAGAAAAACAGTTTTCCAATGTCCAGGAAGGTTTCCTTTTTTGTTGCAATACATTCCAAAACATCCCGACCTGAAGCTAGGGATACAGTTAGATAATTATCTGGGGGTGGAGATTTCAGGATTTTATAGGTGGGGTTTTGAAGGTAAGAAAAGTTCATCAATAGTTTACCATTGTCACCTTCTGTGCAGTACAGTACTAGCAAAAATTAGCTTGAGTGCTATTGCCATTGGTTTTTTGCCAGTGTCACCTTCACATACCACTGTTGCCCAATAGCTGTCCTCCAGATGTTTTCCCAGCCCCATCACCATTGAAACTATCTATTCTCTTCTCCTGATTCTGCTGATCCATGAAGAAGGTGGATGCAGCTTAATTTGGTTTCTCAACTGTGACTGTTCTGCTTTGGTTGGATCCTGCTAGTCCAGGCTTGTAATAGAGGATGAACTTCTGATGCCATTGCTCTTAGTCACATTAACATAAGTAAATCTCTTCACCACATTAAGGGGTATATCCAAGAAGGGGTGAAAACTCTATGATGAGACAGTCCAAATGGAACAAGATAGTACTGGTAGATAAGACTTCCAGATTGAAAGGCACTCAATCAGCTGCTGGGGAAGAACAAGTACTGTACAAGTACAAGCAATGCTGTTGCTAATGAGACGAGTAGATTAAAACTGAAAGGATGTCTAGTGGTTGATGTTCTCAGAAGTGAAAGGTCAGTCTGATGTTGCACAACAAATACAATTGGAACATGGCATGTGAGAAGTATGAGTCAAGGCAACCTAGAAATTGAACATATAAACATTGCAGTGCTTGGTGTCAATGAACTAAAGTGGACTAGAATGGTATATTTTTAGTCAGACAATTATAAGGTGTTCTACTCTGGAATTACTGACTCAAAAGGAATAAGTAATTCTGATCCTGAAGCAAGATACTGCACAGGAGGTTCCGGGGTTTACTATGAAGTTCATTGAATAATATCAGTCAGAATCCATGGGAAACCTATCGACATATCCATAAATTATAATCCAGGTTATGCTCCAACCACTGATGCAGAAGGACATTGAAAGCTTTTTCACAAGTATCCAGGAAGAAATTGATCACATGCCAAAACAAAATATGCTTATAATCATAGGTGACTGGAAAGCAACAGTAGGAAACAAAGCAGAATTAAATGTTGTTGGAAAATAAGGTCTAGCTCAGGAGACAGAAAAGCAGGAAAACAAATTGCTGAGTTCTGTGAATCCAATGATCTGTTTATTGCACATACATGCTTCAAGCAACCAACAGATTACTGTACATGTGGATATCACCAGATGGTCAATATAAAAATCAAATAGATTATGCAATTGGCAACAGGAGGAGAAAGAGAAGTTATATTCCTTCTTTCGAAACAGGACTAGGACAAACAAATAAATCCTAGAGCAAATTAAATCTGTATTATCCCTGGAGGTAAAAGTGATGAAATTGAGACTGTCCTACTTCAGACACAATTAACAATTTAAAAAATAAACAGCCGCCTGCCTGATTTTTAAAATTTTATTCCCTTTCTGTCTAGCACTGAATCAAGACTGCAAGTATTAAAAGGTTTTTTAAAAGGGAAACAAAAAGAAAGCAAGATGAAATGAAAGATGATGCCATGAAATCTGTTTATTTGAAACCCAGGCTGCTTTACTATATACCAAAATTTGAGCCAGAGGCAGGAATAGAAAAAGGAAAGAAAGGAGTGGCTGTGGGCTAGAACAAGATTGAACTCGGAAATCAATCTGCAGTCCACGTGAGCATAGAAACGTGATTCAAAATACAGATTGCAAATCAAATCACAGCAGAGCTGAATTGCTCCGATTCATTTTCCTAGTGTATTTGCCCTCTGATACAACTACTGTACTTGAAACTATGAGGAACAGTAAATAGTTGGGGATACAGTGGTACCCCGCATAACAAACGCTTTGCATAATGAAAAATCCGTACAATGAAGCGTTCATGTGCTCTGCGTGATACCTTGCATAACAATTTTTTTCGTTATACAGCGTGTTTGTTAACCAGGATATACCCCACTTAATGTAAAACCCGTATAGTGAACATTTTTTCGTTATGTGGGGTATCGCCCATTTGATCCGCATAATGAAAAAACTGCATAACGAAGAGCTCTATGGAATGGAGCTTTTTCATTATGCGGGGTTCTACTGCATCTCTACTCTGTAAAGATTTCTGAGAAAGCCCATATTTAGACATTTACCTGGCACTTAGACAGCCTATGATTTGTTTATCATGTGGTTTTCCACCTTTGGCTCTCCAGACGCTCAGAACCCCACCTCCCAAAATCCCCCCTAACTGGTCAGGAGACTGGGAGTTAAAATCCAGCATATCCGGAGGGGCAATTTTCAAGAACAATTGCTATGCATATGTGTAAAAGGGAAACCAAATTGTGTTTGTCCCTTCAAGTCATGCTCTTCTTTGATTTAATATCTACTATTGTAATAAATAGTTATGCTATTTGAAGGATCAGTGATATGATGCATAAAAAGAGGAACATAATGAAAATTAGATGGGCAACAAAGAGACTGTGAACTGAAAAAGGAACACTTATTTACTCATTTGTTAAAAGTGAAAATGAGTTGTCAGAAATAATACAGAAAGATCTTTTTCATGGCAGAGCGTGTTGTTGAGCAATACATCATGTATCTGGAAACAGATGTGCAGAAGAAGTTGCTGGTTAGCATCTTGTCAGCACTCTCATGGCAGCTTCTGCTTCAGCTTCTGTCTCTACCTTAATGAAAATTATACTTTGGATGTGCAAATACACAGCAAATCAAATTATATTTTTCCTTCTATAGAGTTGCATCCTAAATTGCTAACTACATAAAAAGTCATGGAAGCTAGCTAGGCTTATTCATTCTGCGTGTATACTGTCCCATAGTGAAAACTATTTATATTAAATAAAATACAAATACAGTACAATAGGCCATAATATCATAAAATGAACAAATCTGTTACTAGCAAACCTAACATTAAACTGAATATATGAATTAAAACATTTGAGTAAGCACTAATAAAAAGTAGATTAAATAATTCTTTTACTAATTTAAAAAAAACTGAGAAGGAAAGCATCTTCTAAAAGGAAGAGGTCACAATTACGAAAACAGTTCCTACTGTTCATTCTTTTGGTCTCTTTAGGTGTCACCATTCTTAAGATCATGGACTGTGAAGAATGGGTGGGACAGGTAGTAAAGGCCTTGCTACTTTTTGTTGAATAGAATGGATTGAATATGGGACATGATCTTTTTAAAAAGCATGGGCTTTACTTACCCATGGGGGCTCAGCCACTCACCTGCATACTCTTGGCTCATCACTATATACATGAAGTATACAAATAGATTTTCAAGCCACTGGATACTTGATGCTTGGAGTATATTGTCCAGCATGGTGAGTTTTTGCTATGGGACTTTTCCCCTGAAGTTTAACCAACCACTGGTTGGAAAGAGCAATTTTATGATGAAAGAGGGAAAATTCATGGGGGAACAACTACAAAATACAAGCAGGAATTTACCCTTTTCATTTCCTGCTCTTAGTTTGTTCATTATCCCTCCCACTGATCTCATTCAGAGATAAAATAAGGACAACCATAATCATGGGAATGTGTAATTGGGATGGTTGTATAAAAATTGAGGTTGATGGAATTGAATGGCTTGTTGAAGGCTGTTAAAAGATTCTTGAAAAATCTTTCCTCTCACCTTGGCAGGGGATTTTGTCAAACCCATGGTTGAAATGGGGAATAATCTAATTGGCTGATGCAGTCTTACCTAAATTTCTTCTCCCGTCAGTTCCTATTTACTTAGGGCCATTCAAATGACTTTTTTTAGGTAGTCAAAGGCCTACCACTACAGGTTCAAACCCTCTTTTGAAACTCAAGATTCAAAAGTCAGTTAGGCAAAAATAGATCAGTATTAAGTTCTCAGAAGAAAATAAGAAACCTATCTCAAGCCCTGAAGCTTTCTAGGAAAAGCATTAACCCATGATTAGGTAGAACTGTCACCAGCAAGCAATCGTAAGCAATTTATTGTTTTCTCCAACTTGATAATCCATCAGGCAGATAGGTAGTCAATCAGACACTAGAACCAATCAGAAACTCATTATGGAAATTAGGGGTTTCCTTTCAGGCTGGCTAATACACCTCCTTTCCCATGCCTGTTTTTGTTATGAAACACACAGCCAAGGTCTCTAGCCCTTGTTTTGGAATGCTTGCACCTGCTGATAAGTGCTGGCAATTTCCTCTAGCTGAATTTCAAAAGGGACATTTTTTCCTTTCCTAGGCCTAGTAATGGCTTCCAGGCATTTTCAAATTCATCTATCTTACAAACAGAACCAAACAGAATCCATATTTCTTCCCAGGAGTCTTACAGATGGAGGCTAGAGGAGATGCCATGGGGAGATACATCTGGTTCATTGACATGCATCTATAGAGTCAAGTGGTTAAGACACTGACTGGAAGGCGGCAGATCAGCAGTTCGATACCCGAGTACTGCACAACAGAATGAGCTCCCGTCTCTGTTCCAGTTCCGGTCAACCTAGCAGTTCGAAAGCAAGAAATTGCAAGTAGATAGGGACCATTTCGGTGGGAAGGTAAACAGCGTTTCATGCACTCTGGTGTCGAGGCATGCCTGCCACATGCCCACAGAAATGTCAGCACACACAGATAGGGGTGGCTCTTTGGCTATAAACAGAGATGAGCACTGAACCCTAGAGTTGGATATGACTGGCTTTCAAGCAAGGGTGATCTTTACCTAAACCTGAATATGAGACTTTGAATATAATTGCCGAAATCTGCTTGTCGAGTAAACTGATTTAACACAAACAGTGTGCCTTTTGGAGACAAGTTGCCTTAAGGTTAAAAATCACCATACTGTATTATGTTATATACTGAGTTGTGAGACTCAGTGTGCAACTAATACCTTCTTCAGTGCTTTCTTAGATGGGTCAATTTGCTACCAAAAGTTATGTCATTTGTGTAGTTATGCAAGAGTTTAGCCAAGGATACCTATTTCCATGGGAATATTTTTCCTTGAAAGCATGATGGTATAGTGAAGCTTAACTGAAATCCATTATTTCTTCAAAGTACAGTACAGTATACATAAAGTTACAACAGTGCAGCTGTATGTTATGTATAATTATTGAGAAATTGAATTTGATGCTTAGTTCATACAATTGCAACTTTCTGAATGAAGCAAAATATTTTAAATGTCTGATTGCATGTGTATTTAATTTTATCCTTTTTAAATAGTTCCAGTGGAAGCTTGGCATACAGGTTGAAAACACATTATCTGTAGTGTTTAGTTTTCCTTTGGAAAAATAACATGGATTAACTCCACAACATATTTATTCGGATTGAGGACTCTGAGCTGTTCAATTATATTATAAGCAGAAACATTCCCTTGCTTGATATAGTTGTCAGAAATTACTAAGATTCAACAGAACTTCTGAAGCATGTATAACAGGGGGTCCCAAACTTTTCGCGCCACAGACCTGACCATGCCCCCCAGACAGCTGAGTAGACTGACTGCATGGTTCCTCCCACCATAAATGCTGCCATAAAACACGTACGTGGTCATAAATGCACTTATGACAGCTGCAGGTGCATTTATGACATTTATGGCATGTGCAAGCATATTCACATATGTGCGGGTGCATTTTATGGCTGTCATAAATGCTTTCACTTCCAGTAGTGGCAAGGGTGGCAGAAAGCCACATGAAATGATTCAGTGGACCGGGTCTGGCCCGCAGGCCATAGCTTAGCCACTCGATATATAGAATTCATCTATTACAGTACAGTAATACCCAGGATAACGTGAGTACCGTATAGCGTGAAAACCGCATAACGTTACAAGATTTTCGGAAAAATCTTGTATCGAATAACGCGATTTTTAACGTTATCCGATACAGTCGTTCTTAGCAGCAGGGTGGCTGGAAAGCTGAACGGGGTTCTCCGTTCAGCTTCCCAGACACCCTGCAGCTACGGAGGCAGGGATGGGGAGGCTGGAAAGCTGATGGGGGGCTCTCCTGTCGGCTTCCCCAGGCCCCCCACAGCTGCGGAGGCAAGGGCGGGTGGCTAGGGAAGCCGACAGGGAGTCCCCATCAGCTTCCCCAGCCACCCTGCAGCTGTAGATCGGGTCCTCTGATCTCTCTGGAGCAGGCAGGGGACACGATCCAAGCTGTTTCTGGGCTTCCCCGATGTCCTCAGCCAGTGCAGCAAGCCAAAACGTCAGGGTTCGAATCCCGACATTCTGGCTTGCTGCACTGGCTGAGGACGTTGGGGAAGCCCAGAAACAGCTTGGATTGGGTCTCCCCACCTCCCTGGACCCAGCCGGGGGGGGGGGGTCAGAGCCCCCAAAATTGGTAAAAAAAACTAGTGTACTTGCCATTACCTCTTGGTGGTCCTGACAATATTGAACTCTGCTGCTTAGGTCACTGAATAGCTGAAAGAAGTGCATTTTTAATACCTTGACTAGTTCTTCATCTGTAACATGAATAACATAGACCAAATTCAGTGACCAAAATGGCCATTGACTTTCACTTCACACTGGTAGTCTAAATTGCATCCTAAAAACGGCAATCAGGAAAGGTACCATGTGTGTGCTATATGCAGTCAAGTTGGTACTGTCTTATAGCAACTGCAATAGGGTTTGGGTGAGTTATTTTAGGAGTACTGTACTGTACAGTAGTTTTTACTGATTCTTGCCCTCCAGCCATGAATTCTGAATAGCTGAACAGGGATTTGAAGCCAGATCTCTTAAGTTCTAGTATAGCACTTTATACACTACAAACATGATACTAAACACCTGTTCACTAAATGAGGCAACGCAGGACAACTCTGGTCCTTTGAGCCTCTTGTTGTTCAGTCGCAGTCGATTCCGACTGTCTGTGACCCCATGGACCACTGTCCGCCAGGCACTTCTGTCCTCCACCATCCTCAACTCGCTCAGCTCTGTGCCCATTGCATCCACAATACCATCTAGCCATCTCATTTTAGGTCGCCCCCTTCTTTTTTTGCCCTCGACCTTTCCAAGCATCAAGGCTTTCTCAAGTGAGTCTTCTCTTCTCATTTGATGTCCAAAGTACTTTAGCTTCATCTTTACTATTTGCCCTTCTAAGGAGCAGTCAGGGTTGATTTCTTCTAAGATTGACCTATTTGTTCTCCTCGCTGTCCAGGGGACTCTCAAAACTCTCCTCCAACACCACATCTCAAAGGCGTCTATTCTTCTGCGCTCAGCTTTCCTAATGGTCCAGCTCTCACAACCATACATTGCCACAGGGAATACCATTGCTTTGACCATGCAAATTTTTGTTTTAAAGGAAAACTTACAACCTGTATGAGACTGAACTGGCCACTGCAATTCATGCCAGCTAGATGAAGACAAGTTGAGGGGCCAATGACCGCTGGTGGTGCAGTGGTTCAACTGTTGTAAAAAGGTAAAGGTTTCCCTTGCTCGAAAGCCAGTTGTATCCGACTCTAGGGGTCAGTGCTCATCTCTGTTTCTAAGCCGAAGAGCCAGTGCTGTCTGCTTCTGCAGACGTTTCCGTGGTCATGTGGCAGGCATGACTAGACACCGGAGCGCACGGAACACTGTTACCTTCCCACCGAAGTGGTCCCTATTTATCTACTTGCAATTTCTTGCTTTCGAACTGCTATGTTGGCAGGAGTACTGCAGCCAAAATGTTGAGTTCGAGCCTGAACAGGAATCAAGGTTGACTCAGCCTTCCATCATTCCCAGGTTGGTAAAATGAGTACCCAGCTTGTTGGGATCAAAATGCTAATTAACTTACGAAACGCCCAGAGTTTACTAAGCGCTATGATGGGACAGTATATAAATGTAGATACTATTGCTAAACTTATTATCTACAGCTGGGCCCATTTTCTGCAAGGGCTGCCCCGAGTGTCCCTTCTGCTGTAGCTTACAAAGAATCGCGCATACGGTGAGCATTTGAGTCTGAACTATGGCCCCTCAGGGAGCCGTGGCGCGGTGGTAACAGCCACAAACTATTCTCCCCCCCCCCCGCCGCCGCCATCTGTAATTAATGCGATAAGACTAATTATCCCCCTCCCTTTCCCGGTAGGAGTCGGTGAAGCGAGGGGGAAACTTTCGCGCTTAGCCTGCCTCTTCATAGGAAACCCTTCCCTTTCTCTTCTTTCCGCGCTCTCGGCAAGGCCGCAAAGCCAGCCGTAAGTTAGAAAACAAGGAAGGCGGGAAGGGAGAGAGCGCCGGCGAACCACGAGCAGCCTTCATTATGAGCGAAAGGGGCAACTCCGGCCAATCAGCGGGGCGCTTGTTCCCGGGGCGCGCGCGCGCGCGAGCCCGCGAAGTCTATAAAAAGGCGGGCCGGGCGGGCGCGTGCTTTCCCCTCTCCGGCTCGCGCTGAGGCAGCTGCGTCCGTTGAGTCTTGTCAGAATCCTGGGCGGGAGGGAGGGAAGGAAGGAGGGAAATTATTAGCAGTAGCGGCTGTTTGTCCGGAGGAGGCCGGTTTACACTAGGGGCGTGCTTTTCCGGAGCAGGATTCCGGTGGGCCTTATTATCGGCAGTTACCGTGAGTCACGGGAGAGGGGGGGGACAGCCCTGGGTCGCGGGGAGGGGAGTCGGGCCGGGTCATTCCCGGTGAGGCCTTGCCGTGTGGGCGGGCGGGCGGGCGGGGGGCGGCGCAGGAAGTGCGCGCTCGGGTCGTCCGTGAGTGTGTGTGCGCGTGTCTGCGGTCGCCTTCCTTCCCTTCGGAGAGGCCCCGCTGACGGGGGGTGACTTCCGCCGCTCTCTCTTCTTACGCAGACACTCGAGGCAGCGACGCACTCTGCGGGCGGGCGGGCGATCGAGCGAAGGAGCCAGGATGGCCGAGGTGGAGCACCAGCTGGGAGCCACTCAGAACGGGCACGAAGCAGCGGCGGCGGCGGCGGCGGCAGCTGCCGAAGAGGCCGAGGGCCCCGCGGGTGGGGGCGGCGAGGAGGAGCAGCAGCTGCCGCCCCAGGAGCGGCAGAGGCCGCTGGAGGAGGAAGAAGAGGATGATGATGAGGAGGAAGTAGTGGCCGCGGCAGTGGTAGCTGACGCGGGCGAGGAAGGGGACGAGGCGGAGGAGCCCGCCACCTCGGCCGAAGCAACCGGGAGCCAGAACGGAGCCGAAGGCGACCAGATCAACGCCAGCAAGAACGAGGAGGACGCCGGGTGAGCATGGCTACTGCCTGCCTTTCTTTTTCTGCTTTTCGCTTCCGCAGTTCCCGGCCCGAGGCCTGGGGGGGGGGGGCTTGCCCTCCAGCCCGGGCCCCCCTCCTGCCCCCCCCCGCGAAGATGGGCGCTGGGGCCGTTGCGCGCGGTGCGCTGCATGCCCGGAGCGGAGAAGTAGCCAAGGCCGGCCTGCGGCAGCCTTTGTTCTCCATTGCTGCCTTTTGTTGGCGCCATGTGGTGCTGGAGGTGGGGCGGGGGAGGAGAGGGGCGGGCGGGCGGGCGGCCTTCGGATTTCCTGAAATGGCAGGAGGGTTTGCCTTCCTGGCTGCCTTGTCGCGACCTGATAGGGTTGCACGGGAAACGCGTGTGGATGGTTAGCACGAGAGAGTTGGAGAGAACCTTTTCTTGCTGTCCCCAATAGAGCGATGGGCTTTATCCAGTTAACCATTTCAGATGATTGCTTCGTCCTTGAAGGTTGTTGGGGGAGGCTCGCTCTTGCCTTATGGAAATTATTAGGTAGCTCCTTGTAGGCTATAACTCCTGATGGATTAATGCTTATGACGTTTTGGCAGATGGACAATTGTTGGATAACTTAAGAATAGTCTTCTTGAAGTTCAGCCAAAAAACAACAACAACAACTTGCCTTCTGTTTTGTGATAGTATTTGCCCTTGACCAATTCTGTCTACCCCCTTTTGCTGATGCTTTCAATCTGTTCATTACAATTTTTTTCATTTGAAACTGACAATACATTTGAAACTGCCCACAAATAGCAGTTGGCCTCTGTTGTCAGTAACTGATACAGTAAAAAATTAACATTTATTTAACATTAGTTAGGAGTATATATATCTTGTTCTTCATAATAATGCTTGGCTCATATATTTAAAAGTCCTGAATAGAAAATGATGTTGGTCATCTGTTCACCTGAAACATATTTTCATTTTTTTAAAACAAAAGTTTGAATATTAGATTTTTATTAGTTTTTTTACATATTTAAAAGTACCATGCAGTGGATTAGTGCCAGTGGTGTTATGTGGATGGAAACATGTCTGCAAAAACTGGGAGCTTCTGGTTCCTGATACAGTATTTGACATGGAGGGCTGGAACTTTCTGGAGATAAATTTTATTGGGCCTGCAAACAAAATGGAGAATGTCCTGTAAAATAGCATGAGAATGAATTTAATCCAGAGTAGTTTAATGTGCTTAAAGTTGAAATGTGAAGTTGAATGATTTGAGGAACCAGTTGAGTTGCTAACAAAATGATAAATATGAGTATGTACTTGCTGATTTCCAGGTACTGAGGTGTAAGTATTCGGGAAGTAAAAGTTTAGGTCACTTAATTCAAAGGAAATTAATGGCAGCAATTATTCATTGTAATTGACATGCTACAATGAGATTAAGCATTATAATTGACATTTTTAGTTGTATCCTAATTTTTCTGCTGCACTAAAATTAATTTTTCAAAATTGTTAACAGGAAAATGTTTGTTGGTGGCCTCAGTTGGGATACAAGCAAAAAAGACTTGAAAGACTACTTCACAAAATTTGGTGAAGTAACTGACTGCACAATAAAGATGGATCCTAATACAGGCAGATCAAGAGGTTTTGGATTCATTCTCTTCAAAGAAGCATCAAGTGTTGACAAAGTGAGTTTGAAAAATTACAACCTGAAGGTTCTTATATTTTTATAAACTTACTGACACTTTCATTCTGGCTTTTTATTCATTTGTAGGTTTTGGAGCAGAAAGAACACAAGTTAGATGGACGTGTTATTGATCCTAAAAAGGCAATGGCAATGAAAAAGGATCCAGTGAAAAAAATATTTGTTGGTGGACTGAACCCAGAAGCAACAGAAGACAAGATCAGGGAATATTTTGGAGACTTTGGAGAGGTGTGTGATCAGGGCATAGTTTAGATATTATAGGAAATAACCTTGATGTGAAATACAGTAAAACCTCGGTTAACATAATTAATGTGTTCCCTGGGAAGTTTCTTAAAGTGAAAATTACTTAAGCCAAATTTCCCATAGGAATGCATTGCGTGCATTGAAAACAAAAATGTGTTAATTAAAATGCGATTTTCCATAGAAATTCATTGAAAACCAATTAATCCGTTCTGGAAAAAAAATCTTTAAACCAAGCCATAATTTTCTATGGATTTCCTTTTGTTATGTGATTTTTATGTTAACAAAGCCGTTTGTTAACAGAGTTTCCACTGTATAAGGCAAAAATGGAGGTAAGATATAATTAACATGGAAGGCATGCAATATCAGGTAGAACATTAAACACTGCACTTTGAACATGCATATTTATATGCATTCAGTTATCTCCTATAGTTCTTCATGTAATGTGGAGTCAGAAACACTGGAAGTTGGGCATACATCTGACATTAGATAGATCTGTTCATTATGGTGAATACAGTGTCTGGATTCTTGATAGTATGAATTAATATGGTCTGTGCTCTGTTAATGCTTTGCCCTATCCTGCAACTCAACAGCCATAGTACTTTTATATCAGATGGTTACTTGTATGGTATACCACACTGTAGTTACAGCAATAGCTATTATTTACATATGTAGTGTAGCTTTCTTCCCCAGAAATATTAGGTTTTATCACAGAAATGTCACTATAAAATGAGGTTGTTGCACATTGAAGTTTCAGAGTTTATCTTCTGAATTATGAAGTAATGTAATACAGTAGATGACTAATGAGGCTTTGAACATCAATTATGTTTCATTAGATCGAGGCAATTGAACTTCCAATGGATCCAAAGACTAATAAAAGAAGAGGGTTTGTTTTCATCACATTTAAAGAGGAAGAACCAGTGAAAAAAATCTTGGAGAAGAAATTCCATAACGTCAGTGGTAGCAAGGTATAAATTTATGATTTGATGATCATACTATTAAGGTTTCAGTTTCTAGGAATTCTGCAAATACCATTTCTATAGTCTTTACTTGAAACTACAGTTGGGGAAATGTCCTCGGTGCTATTTTTATGAACACGTTCAGATGAGAAAACTATACAGTCAAACCTCGCATAAAGAGAGCCTCGCTTAAAGAGTAACTCTCTTAAAGAGCAGAATTTTCTCTGAATGTTCGCTTCGCTTAACAAATAAAACCGACCAAAACTCGCTTAACAAAAAGATCGGGGTTCACAATTCCCCCCACAATTGGTCACTTACAATGGTGTTTCGCTTAAAGAGCAAACTCGCTTATAGAGCAATCCTGTGGAACGCATTATGCTCTTTAAGCGAGGTACAACTGTATACAATACTGTATAAAACGCACAGGTATAAGACCTTCAGCATCATTTGAAACAATTTATTGTATTATTTGTAGCGTTTATCTATAACTTAGTTTGATATAAATTAAGGTAACTGAAATAGTCAACTTAAATAGTAATGCTATTATGATTGATTTAGTCTACTATATGTGATGTTCTCATTGTATAGAATACAGTTTGCCTTTTCCTCCTTTTTCTTTGGCCACATAATGACTAAATTTTGGAGGCACTTCTGTCCCCTGTTGTTTGCAATGGTCTGGGATGATAGCTGTAAAGTAAATGCTTCCAAGTAATTTTAGATGTTGATATTTTCCATAATTCGAGAAATGCACATATTCCAAGATTTGAATAGCTGGAAGACATAAAATAGCACAAGGTCATCCATATAGGCTTAAAAATGATCATAATAGGAGACATGTAATATCAAATTGTGGATCAGTGTTAGTGTGAATGAACATTTTTGTAAATGATCTCTGTAGATTCATCATTTACTTGTACTAATGGAAACAGTTGGCTACTGCATTCTGATTGGACGGTGCTGGGCTTTCAAAACTGGGAACATAAATGGCAATTTGATCCCTACTTTGGGATTTCATGTAAACAAACATTTCCAAGCTTGATTGTAGTAGTTAACTATATTTCTGTAAAATTGGAAATGACTGACCAGAGTTGAATCAGGAATGAGTACGGCACTTATGAACAGATTATGTCGTACCATTTCTTTTTATGCAGGATATTTATTTATTTTATTATTTATTTATTTATTTAGATTTATTACCTTTATCTTTAAAAAAAACACCCAACTCTGGGATTAGTACAAATTTGGCAGAAACTATAATAAATGACTTTGTTTTAATTTTGTGAAGTCAGGCATATTCATATAGAAATTGCTTAAGTAAATGTTCTCAGAGAAGCGTGAGGATGGAACAAGTATTAATGTAAAAGAGATTGCCCAGAATAAGATGTGCAAATTGAGTTTTTGTCTGTGGACAGAACCTTTGCTAAATTTTTAGGCAATGCCTCACCTTTCATTGTTTGGAGGTGGCATAGGATCTCTAAACAGGCTGGGGGGTTAATTTTTTCAAAGATAACAATGGGCAGAATCTTGCTGTTAACTTATGTGTGAAAGTGTAACCTGCAGTGGCATGTTGCCACTAATTAAGAAGTTGCCTCTCATATTCATAGTTGTGTGCCAGGGCTGAGAGCAGCAACCGGTAATGGCAGATAGCCATTCATTAATAATTTGTGCAGTGACATTTTAGCTGGTTGGATAGGTATCTGGCTGCAGAGCCAGAGGTTGAGTGTTTAATTCCCCACTGTGCCTACAGGATGAGCACATCCCATAAGAGTTAGCTTGTGTAGCTCTGGGCAAGCTGCACAGGCCCAGGGTGTCACCAGAAGAGAATAGTAAACAACTTTTTGTGTATTCTCTATCTAGAAAACCCTATAATGGGTCGTCATAAGTCAGAATTAATTTGATGGCACATAATTTATTATTTTGTTTACTGATCTATACAGTTACACAATAACATTCTGGTTATTGTTCTAATCCTAAACAAAGGAGCTTTATAAGTTGTACTAGATTTTGCTATAGCAATGAATTTGAAGGATTTTGGCAAATTTAGTTGTGGCAAAAAACAAATGGCAGGTTAAGACCAAGGATAACACAAACAATCTACGGCTGTTTGCAGAAAATGAGGATTTCTACTCTTAGCTACATTTATTAGCAAAATGTAGTGAAACCTTTTATTATAGTGAAACTTTTAATTTAGCAAAAGTGTACATTAAGAATATTTTTTCTCTTTTCAGTGTGAGATAAAGGTGGCACAGCCAAAAGAAGTATATCAGCAACAACAGTTTGGCTCTGGGGGTGGCAGAGGAAGAGGTGGAAGAAGAGGTACGTATTGTATGTACTAGTTTAGTATGGAGACATTATAAAACAAATGTCTATACTAAAATGGGATTTTGTGGATGGTTTTCCTTTCTATAGCTCAAAATTGGAATCAAAGTTATGACAATTACTGGAACCAGGGTTATGGGAGTCAAGGATACGGCTATCAGCAAGGTTATGATGGCTATGGAGGCTATGATTATTCAGGATATGGGTATTTTGGACCGGGCTATGATTACAGTAAGTAAAGAGAAATGTATTGGGTATGTGCAAGTATAACTAAAAAGCAGTTTAATGCATTTGATCTCTTGTTCATAGGTCAAGGTGGCTCTAATTATGGGAAGGCTCCAAGACGTGGTCATCAGAATAACTACAAGCCATATTGATCAAAGGTATTCAGTTATGCAGTGGCATGCTCCGATGCAGAAAACTACTGCATAAGTTTTGTACTCAATGCTGTAGATGGACATTACAATTATGTACCAAAATTAACTTTACAATACATTTCTATGGCCTGTTATGTGTATCTGAAGAACTCCCTGGAAATGTCTTCGTTTAATATTTACAGATAATAGTTGTCTAGACAGTGTGGTGTGTAAATTTCAGCCTTGCTGAAGATTAATGATTTTATTGATAGGTTAAATTGAAACTGATTTTGAGAGTCTGCTTAAAGATGCAGCTCTGCATTTAGGGATTGCCTCTTGGAGTGAACTATGAATTACAATATTCCAGTTGTACAGAACAAGATACATCTTAGGGAACCAGTGTCACTTTCCACATTTTTATTTTGTATTGGTTTTGTGTCATACATTTCCTGTAATGGAAGTGTTAATTTTACTGTACTTTTTGGTACCTTTTTGGAATCTAATGTATTGTAAGGTATTTTACATGTGTTCTGATTCACCATGACATGGATATTGATGCTATTCTAGCTTTTGAATAAAAAAGCATAATCCAGTATCCTGTGCCATTATTCTAGCTATGTGTTAAAAGCCAGGGGAAAGATGTGTTAACATTTCAGTAGAATGTAGGTGGCTGGAGTGTAATATTCAGAGATTGGATCCTGAACCATTTTCTAACCTTAAAGTTGATGACACACCTATTATTTAGCCAAAAGATTGGGTTTTTAAAATTCCATCAGAAGCACACACACAGGTGCTTTCTGGGTTGAAATAATTTTTTGCTGGAGAAACTCCTTTCAGGATATGCTCGAATGAGGCTCCTTTAAATGTTCAGAGTAAGTTGTCACTGAAAATGGAGGGAAAAAACAGCATGCAAAACAGGTATTTAGGCTTTCACACAAATCTATTTACTGATTGGTTTGTGGACAAATTAAGAATCCAGATTGAAAGTACTTGAAAATTTGGATACAAGTTAGCATAGGGCTCAAGGCTGTATTTACACACACAAGGGAATGTTGGACATATTTACTGCATTCAAGTCTGCTCTTTTTGTATACATGAAGTCCCACTTGCTACTAGAACTCTAGAAACATGCTCAGTACTGTGTATGTAAAACTTAGTTAATACAATACATCCATTATGTCTGAAGCCATCCTTAGGTTTAATATAATTCCACTAACTGTATTTAATACAGTCAACAAAATTGGCTTTGCATTCTTGCTTGTTTCATTAATTGTTTAGAATGTAAGAATTTAAATGCTAATTACAGTACCTTGTGAACAGCTCAGTGAGTGCACTAAGCACTAGGGGGCAGTATAAAGGTATTGCTAATGTTAAAAGTACTAACACAATATTAAAACTTAATAACAATTTAGGTGGGGTTAGTACTTTTTTGTTCTCAGGTTTTTACAGACTGTTTCGTATCTTATTTCTAGTTTAACCATTCTGAGCTGTTTTATAAAGTCATGCTGTTAGCTATTTTTCTCAGTAAAAACAAGTTATTTTGATTCTGAAGAAAAGGAAAAAAATCTTTATTGTATATGGAGCGGCCTCAATATTGTTTAAAATCTGCAGTATTGAATACAAACACGGGATCCTGATGTGGTTATGTAGCCTGTTATAGTTAAGGGAATAGGGACAAGCTTAAGGAGAGGCAGCACAATATCCCTGTCTCTTATCCATCAGGCACAGAAACAGCATGTGATGACCTCTTCCACCATTTTGTTTTCTGTGTAGTAATTCAGGTCTCAGACCCAGGTTAAAGCTATTTAAGTTCATGGCTAGTGAATGCAGTTTGGTGCCAGTAACTTTTCCATCATTCTTACAGATCTGTGGTTTGCTTGTCAAAGCATGTTAAGTCATTGCAATAAATAGGGCTTGAACATTAAGACTGCAATTTAGGTTTTGTGTTTATTTAAAACAGCACTACAGCCCACTTGCATGCAAAAAAAAAAAATTACAGATGCAAATAGTTCATAATGTTTTTTTGGAGACAGGTGGTTTTGACATGTTATAAAGTATCAACAAGCCAACTTATTGCCATGTATTTGTGCTGTGGCATACCTTTGTTACAGTTCAAGTCAATAGCATTTCATATCATTAAGAGGAATTAAATATAATCTCTTTTCAGAAAACACATTCTGGCTTTGTAAGACCATTTGAAAACAGCATTTATGCAACATAAGTGCTGAAGATA
Source organism: Furcifer pardalis (assembly GCA_030440675.1). NCBI lineage: Eukaryota > Metazoa > Chordata > Lepidosauria > Squamata > Chamaeleonidae > Furcifer > Furcifer pardalis. Next base: position 91,014,739 of record CP126893.1, read on the forward strand.
TTATGCCATTTTTACTAGCGTGCTTAGAAAAAACCAGGATTGTAATTGGAAATCTGTTGGCTGGGTAGCTCTGTGGAGCCAAATGTTGGGAGTTTGATTCCCCACTATGTCTCCATGGCAGAAGATCCAGCTTCTTTAGCCCTGGGCAAATTGCACAGTCCCAGGATGCCCCCAGACAAAAGGAATAGTAAACCACCTCTGTATATTATCTACCTGAAAAACCCTAAAAGGGTCACCAGAAGTCAGAATTGACCTGGTAGGACATGACGGTTATTAAATGGAAACCTAAATGTAATGTACAGTGGAAGAGCAAGGTTTGCTTAGTATCGGAGTACTGTACGTTATTACCACATACAGAGACACAACAATACTACTTGTGTTAGTATGTACCAAATGCATTAATGGTACAGATAAGATCAGGAGATTATCTGATGGGTTGGCAGCTTTTAGGCTTAGCTTGCTTCTAAATCTTGAGTATTTTTAGAGTGGCTGCCCCTTTATGAAATGTTCAGTGAAGATCAAAATTGTCAGTTGTATAAATTTAGATGCTAGTTACCGCTGATTCTGAATCTATAGTAGCAGAAGTACAGCTATCTACATTCAGAATAGTTTCAAGATCATGATACCAAGTCATCTGAAACTTGGCATGGATCCTAAGGAAATAATGGCATACATTTTGTGGTATTTTATTTTGTAAAATGGATTGAGGAAATGTATTACTTCATTAAAATTTGTCTGCAGTTCTAGAGCTGTTATCTCACCAAATCCCCACTGATTGAATGGGCCTGCTCTAGTTGTGACTTAATATTGGCCTGTCTGTAAATTCTATGTTAGATATGAGCCTACAGTTAGGCCTGGGTGATTGGTTTCTTCACAGTGCTTCTAGTGAATTCCACAAGCTGCTTCCTTATGCAGGGCAAAAACATTTGAAACAATTCAGAAACAGAATTCTGTATCAATATCTGATACTTGTTGTGGGGAGGACTGTCAGGAGAGGGACAAGCTAAAGGAACACTGGGAGAAGAAGAGAAGGCAAAAGAAGAAAATGAATATGGGGAGCAAGTAAGAAGAAACATAGGGCTAAAGTGTTCCTGATGTATGTTAATCTGGTATTCTATTAATGAAAAATTAGAGATGGACTTTATCCTATGTAAGGTACTTTTTTGTAAAACTTGTTAAAAAGATACCATGAGCTACTGTATAGTTAAGATGCTTATATGTTTAGATACAAGCGTTGTGAATAGATATTTGTTAAATGATTTTAAGGAAGGAAGAAAACTTGTCTGCAAGATTCAGTGGTGCTAATTCTTTTCCTATAGGCAAATTAGTAAAAAATTATGTTTTGGTTTTAATAATTCGTACTAATAAGACAACATATACATTCTGGATAAACTTACTGATTTTACCATACCATATGAAGCACTGGACTAGCAGGGAACAATTGTACAGCAAAATTGTGAACTTCCGTACTGTCAGTTGTACACAAAATATGTACTACTGAAAAATTACACTATGGAAAAAGTAGAGTTTTACAACGAAGTTTAAATAAAATATATTCGACATCTGATAGGATTTATTTCCATGTTTGTCTATACAAATGGAGTAAAATAATTAAACAGCCACATTTTAAAGCAAATGAATTAGAATTTTATTAAGTTTTGTGATATACTGTTGTAAATAATGTGCTGATGAGACATACTTGGATTCATTGCAGCTGTTCAGGGTAATGAATTAAATAGTTAATCTTCACTGAGCATTTGACTCTGTCCAATCATTTTTCCTAAGTAGTTACCTTGGGAGGTATTGGAAATGAACTTCCGTAGGCTTCTGCTTCTTCCAGCTCTGCAGAATATTCAACAGTATTAATTAAAGGATAAACTCATCTGTTCATGTAAGGGGGTTTAATAATCTGCAGTGCAAATCTTACTCCCATTTTCTCAAGGCAAGAAAATTAGTTATTTCATGACATTGCATCACCACATCCCATTTTGGATCATATTCTGTTCTACTGTGCTAAAAAGTGGACAATGCTGAAAGAAGGAAGGTACACATCCTTCACTTAGACTCTTACAGCTTTACTGGCCTCAGAATATTGTATGTTTTCTTCTTTATGCTGTCCAATCATATACAGTAAAACCTCATATAACGCTAAAACCTGGTTCCACAAGTCTTCGTGTTATATGATTTTTCGTGTTATCTGATCCTCTATGGGATCCATAGAGATACATTGTAACCACACAGGCTTTCGCGGTTGTTATCTGAAGCATCCCATAGGATCTTAATGTTATCTGATGCAATTCTTCCCCCCAGATTCCTTGATGTTATGCGATTTTCGTGTTATTCGATACTAATGTTATATGAGGTATTACTGTATTGCTGTTCCTAGGTAACAGTTTCAATTAGTACTAAATCAAATTAACTAACTAATATTCTTCTTTTACAACTGTTCATAATTTTTTTGTGGGATAGGATAAGAAGAAAGGTATAAAAACAATTATATTGCAAAACTGCATCCTGTATGTATTCCCCCCCCCCCCCCCAGAGTTTCTAGTCCAATGTCTTCCTAAAATTTATGGTATACTTCTGTAATAAATAAGGTCGACAGTGTTTTCATATCAGTTAGCTTCCTTGCTTTTTGTAATGAGTAAGAAGGCTCTTTTTTCACAGGAACACCACATTTGAAGTAGTTTTTGGTGGCCCGTTTGGAACCTTAGCTGTACTTATGAGCACAAACTTAGTTGCATTAAAAGAGTTTAAAGATTATCCCATATAAATCCAGCCAGTCAGCTAATTTTTAAATGAGTTATTTGGAGGTACACAGCAGATAATCCCAAGCATGTTTCCCTACTTTTCTTACCTGTTAGTATCTTATCAAGCTTGTTCACAACTAGCTTTGCATCTTCTGCACTGAAACATAGTGGAGGCTTGAACTTCAGTACATTTCTGCCTGGACCATCTGTACTTAGAATAATGAATTCTTCTTTTAATCTAGAATTATTTGAAAACAAATGTAACAAGAACAAACAAATATGATAGCTAGTTGATGTAATAAGTTAATTAGTGGGTCTAAAATAGCTATTCTGTTATTTTCGTCATCTAGAATTGCACATAACACCTCTCTTCAACTTGTAAATGTAGTCATGTATGTTTCTCCCTGCCCTGAGACTATGACCAACCTAATGAGGGCAACAAGTACGTTTAAAAGGTTGTCTGGTATCACCTAACTTGGTTAACTTAACAGTAGCTAGCAGTTCCCTGCATGACCACAAACCCATCTGCTCCAGAACAATCTTGAGCTCATGGCAGAGGAACAATATGGTCTTTCTGAGTTACCTGCTAAAGAGAATGAGGGAAGGAAGATACAAGAGGCCACTGATAGTTTGAGAGTGATGTCCAGTCAATGGAGGCCAGGTCTCAGTCACTGCTGAATTTTTTAAAATTGAGAATTGAGGGTTTATTTTTTGCATATGAAATAAGTTTACGCTCTTCTATCAAGTCCTCTCTACAGTCTCCAGAGATACAAGGGCAGAATGTAAAATTAACACGGGTAAAATACCTTGTTATGATGAATTCTGCTTCTGTGGTAGCAGGTAGTCGATTTTCCTGGTCTTTTACCAAATCAACACCAATGAATAAGCCAACACCCCTTTTGAAAAGTGAAATCAAGAACAAGTCAATAAAGTTCATTAAACAAATTCCCTAAACTGTCTTTTACATCCTCCCCCCTCCTGTTAAGGGAAGGGAGTGTAGCAAGAGATAAGAATGGAAATGTTGTCAAAGAGAAGATATATTACATTGTATGAAAATGTAAGAAATGTATACCTGACATCACCAATTAGAAAATGTTTTTCTTTTTGCTGACTGAGTAGTTCCATGAGGAAGTTGCCCACTTGAAGGGCATTTGCTTGAAGCTGTTCTTTTTCAATGACATCCAAAACTGCTATTCCTACTGCACAGGACACAGGATTTCCTCCAAACTGAAGCCAGTGGGGAAGAATTGTAAGTATAGATAAGCTTTGTATAGGTATTTTTTTTGTCTTTAGAAGTAGGTACATTTGTTCCTCTGAATTTAATGCAACTGTAAATGTACACTAGCAAACGTGTATTATGTAAAGTATATGAAAAAGAAATAACAATTAGCTGTTTCACAGTAAGAAAAACTGAGTGAATACACTTACTGTGTTAAAATATTCTACTCCTGTGGCTGAAAATGCCTCTGCAATTTCCATTGTGGTTGCTACACAAGCAATGGGATGGCCGTTGCCCATTGGTTTTCCCATAGTAACAATATCTGGAATAAAATCCTCTCCTTGAAGTTGAAATGCCCAAAAATGTTTGCCAACCCTTCCGAAGCCAACTTGAATTTCATCAGCAACAAATACACCACCTGCTTTGCGTACATGCCTGTTAAGAAGTTCAAAAGCATACTCTATTTATGTAGAAATGCTGACGAGTCTGTCAGTTCATAAGTGTGAACAATATATTTATTGGTTTATTCTAAAAATAATTATGCAGGAGTGTTTTGACTGTATGATTGCAAATGTTACTGAATGCCAAACTGAAAGGAGAAACAACAAAACCAGACTTTCACTCAAAACAACTGAACTTTGCCTACGCTCAAGAAGTAAAAAAAGACGCAACGTCACCAAAGAACATGAATCCCCATGATTGTAAGTGGTAAATGTTTAGCTCCCTCACAAAAAATGGGATTTTTTTTAAAAAAAATTTTTTTTGTGAGTCCTAGCCTGAGAGTCTTTCTGAGGTGTATGGGGCAGAAAAGCCAAACAACAGTGGAGATGAAATGGGTGACAATGTAAGGAAGATTAAACAGACAAGCTTACGCTGCAGCCTTCTGGAAGAAACCTTCTGGTGGAACGATTTGTCCAGCAACACTTGGTAGAGATTCCATAAAAAATGCTGCAAACTGAAAAAATAGTGAAAAATAAAGAATCTAGCAGTGTTATAGTGAGAAGATGTTTTGCTTTTTTATAAGGAGCCATTTCTGTCTGTACCAAGGAAAACGAGAGTCCTCTGGCATCTCATGGACTACAGCACAATTCAAGTGTGAATCTGTGACTCGCCCTTCTGGAAAAAGTGCTTCTGGTGTTGAATGTTCTAAGATGCAATTGCAGATTATCTACTGCAGGGGTTCTCAATGTTTCCAAGCTGTGGGCCGGACCATGCCCCTTCAGACACTGAGCGGGCCAGACTGGTGGTTCCCTCCCCCCGCTGTAAATGCTGCCGTAAAACGCATCTGTGGCTGTTGTAAACGTGTTTGTGACAGCCACGGGTGCATTTACAGCTGTTGTAAACTTGTCTGCTTCTGGCGGCGGCGGCAATGCTGGCCACATGAAATGGTGCCATGGGCCGTAGGTTGTGAACCCCTGATCCACTGCCTATTGTACAGATGAACCTCTAGTCATTAACTAGAAAACAGGAACTAGACCTAGAAATCATCATAGCACAGTGTGAATTAGTTGTGAAAAGGTTTTCAAGCTAACATGAAACTAGTTGCCTTTATGGTCGTGTTAAAACAATTATCTAGCAGTGTTTCCCAATCTTTGGTTTTGGATTTTAGTTCCCAGAAACCTAAGTCATTTACCCAAAGCACTGATCAGCCAGTGAACTGAATTAGGCTTCTGGGAATTGAAGTCCACCAATGTTCCGTGGAACAGTTTGGGAAACGCTGATAAGATTTCATAAGCCTTTATGATGCTTATGGATCTATACCATGATGGTACATTCTCTAGAAAATTTCCTTTTTTGGAAATTACACAAGGTTTCTTGGCTTGGATGTTAATGGGATAAAGTGCTTCTTAAAAGTGAGTTAGGAAATGCACAGGCTGCACTAGAGGTGTGATTTTCAAACTACAGTAATACCTCGGATAACGCTAAGACTTGGTTCCACAAGTCTTGGTGTTATCCGATTTTTAGTGTTATCCGATGGATGTTAAAATCCTATGGGATGGATCGGATAACGTTAAAGCTCCATAGAGATACATTGTAACCGCACAGGCTTTAGCGGTTGTTATCCGATACATCCCATAGGACCTTAACGTTATTCGATCCAATTCTCCACCCCAGATTACTTAACGTTATGCGATTTTAGCGTTATCCGAGGTAAACGTTATCCGAGTTATTACTGTACATGATAATTCCTGTGAGTTGTGGGCAAATCCAGGTTTAAACATTCAAGTGACAAGGAGAAATGAGATATACAGTGAAGGTAAAGTGTGACATTGACTGGTGTGCTGTATTGGTTGCATGAAACCTTAGAAGAAGGGAATGATCCAAGTATGGGGGGCTGTGGTGGCTCAGTAGTTAAGCTCGCCTTGTTAGCTGAAAGGCGAACAAGTCAGCAGTTTGAGACCCGGGGACAGCATGACAGGTTCTATTCTAAGTGGGTCCTGTAGTTTACCTTTCTGTTTTTTTTAAGTCCTTGCTCAATTATTCTTTCTACTTCGTCGGCATATGCCGCAGCTGGAGCCTCATGGTTTTCTCTATATAATCCTCTGTATGTGTCAGGTAGAGGTACCTGTTCAAAGAAGCACAAGTGCTATTTAGGCCATCTGGGTTTAGGTGAATTAGAAATGAACTGAAAAAGATTAACACAGTCTTTTATGCATACCACATGGACCCATTCCTTTTGGCCTCCCAGATTTCTGAATTTATATGGACTTATGTCAATCAAAGATGTCAGATGTCCATGATAAGCGCTTGAAATAAAAAACAATGATCAAAAGAACTGTAAGATCAAGGCTATCTTGTAATTCACTAGACCTAAATCACTTGTTGCAGCATTCAGATTATCCATGAAGCAGCTGCTCTTCTGGGCAGTCTTTTAACCCACAGTTCTTTGGGAATGCAAAATGTTGCCATGTAGCTACAATGCCTCATCAGAGCTACTGTCATAACAAGTACTGTACTGTATAGTTAAGAGACAATACTCCAGAGCCAGTTTCACTTTCGCAGTGTAGTAGTTTTCTGCAAATGATTGCAGTTGGATGAAGATCAAGACAACAAGAGCCTGTAAGTTAACAATGTAGAAAATGACCTTAGGAAACTGAATGCACCTTTGGCTGTGAAAGAGAGGTCTAGGCTTAGTGAATACTGAGATAAGTAGCTTGGACATCCTTGGTACCCTGTTCCTAGATTCCTGGGAGAAGGGTAGGATTCAAGAGGGGGTGATAACGATCTTGAGCCAATAATAGTCTTCTATTCCACATCCTGTACAAAATGTACAGTTCATAGTGGACATCTCAATTGGCTCTTTATAAGTTTATCAAATATAAATTTATGATTCCACTACAGGGCATTGGGCACTCCCCATAAATGCTGAACATTTATTCTGGAACAAAAATGCAGGTAAAATTCCCTTGTGCTTTCTAACAAGTGGGAGCAATTGTGATATATTTTGAAGGGTCATCAGCAGACCAGGTCCCCTTGTACAATTTTTATCAGTTAGGCACTGGATCACCATGGGTCATTTTCAATTAAAAATTAATACACTATATCCATTTATGAAAGAAATGGAAATTGCTGGTAAACGTCATGGGATGGGCACTCCAGCATCTAACAACGGGTACATGCAGCCCTCACCCATTGGAGATCATCTTCATTAATGTTACTTAAAAGGTTTTTGCTACTTACTGTTCAACAACAATAACATCTTCATGTTTCGTATACTGCCGTGCTAGTCTGAGAGCAAGATCGTTGGCTTCTGATCTAAAATTGAAAGTTTGCAGCTTTCTCACTGCACATTCAACCAAGCAATGATCATTTTAGATTTTATGATTTTGTAGCTATTGACTATAAAACTGAGCTACCAAACTTCAAATGTACCAGCAAAACAAGAGGCACCCACAAAATGGGAAATACATAGTTAGAATTACAATTTTGAACCCATATATCCCTACAGGTGAGGAATAATTTGTATAGTTCAGGGGTACCCAAACTACGACCCGGGGCCTGGATCCAGCCCCCGATGCCAATTGATCCGGCCCACGCCCTAGTCGCTCCTGGAAGCGGAAGTAATCAACGAGGATCAACGAGGGCTCTGTGGGCTGGATGAATTGGTGTCAGGGGCCAGATCTGGCTCCCGGGCCTAGTGACTGGCTCCTTGAACCATGTGACCAGCCTGTTTGGGCACCCCGGTATAGTTCTTTTGATAGAGAAAAAGTACAAATAAATGATAGATTTTGTCTAATAAAAGTAAAGAGTATAATTTCTCCAATAAACTGGTTTTGAGGAAGTGACAAATTGCAGTTTGCTTGTTTTGCAAAGGAGATGCATAAAAATCAGAAGTACATACATAAAATCAGGTGGCCAGATTTGATTTGAACTTCACTTGGGTTAATTATAGTAAGTTTCTTAGTGCCTTGATTTTATATGTGTTTAGTCAGAAGTGAATCCTTTTGTATTTATTTGGTGTTGACTCCAAAGTAATTGAGCACAGGATTGTAACTTTTGCAGTAAACACCATCTGAGCCAAGGGCATGAAATTGCCCAGTAAGTGATATTTCACAAACTTACCCTGAGTTCAAGAAGTAGAAAATACACAATTTCTCAGGCAATGTCTTTGAGAGTCTCTGTGCATAATCCACCAAATTATCATGCAGATACCGAGAGTTTGTATTTAACAACAGGTTTTGTTGATGTGCTGCGCTGACCACCTCAGGGTGGCAGTGTCCCACTGCAAAAGGAAAGAAAAGTATTTCCACAACCATTCATGTATCTTGAAGAAAAAATGTTGTTTAATGCATAAAACAAAAGGGTATGGTTGAAGATACAGCCCTGAAAGTCAGGAAAATTCAGACCACAGATCAACAACACCTTTTCACTCAAAATGATGGACTTTTTTATACTTTAACTTTCACCCCAAGAAAAGACAAGTGACTTCCACGCTGATTTTCTAAAGAGAAAAGATAGGTAGCAGGGAGAGTAGTAGAATTATGCTCTATTGGGCAAAATCCTGTTCACGCAGCTGTAACATCAAGTTATGTCAACATAAATGTGTTAGGTTTTATAAGTAGCAATAGAATTGCACAACTGGTTGCACAATTGCCATTGCATCCAGTGAATATTTCACCAGTGGAAGGAAGTGCTTTGTGGATAGCACTTCCACCTTGGTACTATTGAAGCTATCATAGGTGTAACGCCCAGTTACACCCTTGCATTTATACAAGATTTGACCCAGTGCTTATCTGATGAACAAGAAAAGTGCATCAGTGTGCCCCTGTACTGAGTAAATTTACCTTGTGTATAATTTTATTGCTTTAACTTAACTTTTTTTATCTTTTGGACATTTTCCTGCTTTTTAAAACACAGGCACTCATAGGCATTGTACTGTTAGGAAAAGGAAATCTTTACTGAAAAATGTCAGGTAAATATTTTAACCACTACTGTGGCAATAAAAAAAGCAAACGGTCAACAGGAGGGTAGCAACTTAAGACTCATCAACTTCTCACAAATCATTCAGGCTGCATATGGGAGGAAACTATACACACACACCAAAAAAATCCTGCCATTTCAGCTTTTCTTAATCCTGCATATTACAATATGATATTCACAAATCTTCTCTCAACAGTTGGTGTGCAAGTGCAAAGCTTTCCCTCAGGAAATGCATTCCAGGATGAAAGATGTTTTTCACAAAGCTAGTGCTGCAAAGTGTGCGTAGAAATCCACAATTTCCAGTCCATAATTACCACTCTGAATTGGCTACTTGAGCAAAAAACACAAGTACAAAAGGTGGCATTGTGGAGGTAGAATTACAGCGAAGATTAGCTATAATTTTAAAAATCCTGTCCAAAAGAAAAACCACAACTAGTTTATACAGTCAAACCTCGCATAAAGAGCGTCTCGCTTAAAGAGTAACTCGCTTAAAGAGCAGAATTTTCTCTGAATGTTTGCTTCGCTTAACAAATAAAACCAACCAAAAACTTGCTTAACAAATAAATCGGGGTTCACAATCCCCCCCACAATTGGTCACTTACAATGGTGTTTCGCTTAAAGAGCAAACTCGCTTAAAGAGCAATCCTGTGGAACGCATTATGCTCTTTAAGCGAGGTATAACTGTATGATGATAACATGAAGACAACTCATCAAGTTATGCAATAACTACTTCTATCAGACCATTTTATTATGATAATGTACACTGTCCTAAACCTTTACTTTAAAATACAGTACAGTCCAATTCTGAAAAAACAGAAGAGTATCTTCTGTCAGCTGAAGGTACAAGTGGTCTGGTCTACGTGCTCAGTCATAAATGTCCACAAAAAGCCAGGCCTACCTTTAACTGTCATTTCCCTATTATAAAACTATTGTTCTGAAAGCTGGCTGTGTAACAAGGTCTAGTGGATATACAGTATGCCAGTTCTGTCTGTAATGACAAACATGTGCCTGTTATATGGGGTGAAATGAGAGGTAGTGCAGGATAAAGTATATCGGGGAAACGATTATGTACATACAAGTATATCTTGCAATATCGGCAATCTAAATTGCACTAATCAAAAACAACATTTGCCAATTCGTTAGGTTTGACCTGACATCTTATTAATGAAAATGCAATTTGGGTACTTACCATGAGCAACATTATTGATACAATCAAGGTATTCATTTCCATTTTCATCATAGATATATTGGTTCTTTGCCTGGATAATTTTCACTGGGTTTTCTGGGAAAAACAGTTTGCAGGAAGATCTGGAAAAGTCAGAAACAATAATAAACCCTCCAAAATGTGTACTTTTGAGATCATATTTTGTTCTCCAAAACAATGTGGTTTTTAAACAAGTCTGGAAGTAGCTTGTTTTATCTACTTTGTCTTCCTTTAAATCAGGAGTGCCCAAACTTTTTGCGCTGAGTGCCTGACCACACCCTCAGAACAGTTGAAGGCCTGACCACGCCCCCAGAAGTGGGCACATTTGCACATATGCCTCAGGAACCAATCCCAGAAGTGGTTCTGGACGTCTGCAGGCGCAAATGCATCCCTGCCACTCCCGGAAGTGGTTTCGCTACTTCTAGAAGTGGTTCAGGATGCACATGCACATTGGTGGTTGCATCCCCCATTCATTTCTAGGAGCAGTGTGGGTGTTGGAGGGCCTGATACAGCCCATGGGCTGTAGTTTGGGCACCCCTGCTTTAAATGGATCCTGTGAGAATAACCTGAAATTTAATATCTAGTTGTAAAACAGACATTCTTTCAAATATCTGTTAAGAATATGTGACAGAAGGAATGTTGTTTACAGGGCTAGGTTTGTCTGCAAAATTCCCTCTTGTGTCATGTCCCCATCAGGTTTCCCCTTCTGTTGAGACTGTTTTCCTAAAGGTGCCAATTAGAAGGCAAACCTTGAGATTTTCTCAAATGTTGCTGGCTTCTTCCAGCCATTCCACTGCCTTGGTATGATATTATTTGATCATGTGTAATTTGTAACTGTATCTTGTATCCCTGTAAGCCGCCCAGAGTTGCTTTTGTGAGAGGGTGCGGCATAAAAGTCTAAAAATTAAATTAAATTATCTTGGGGAGAAAGGGCATTAAAATAAAATAACAAAGCCTGTGTAGGACGCTGTCTTGGACAAGTTGCTGGGCTTCTTCACGGTTGAATTTTGTGAGCCATTAGTAAGATTAAAAATCTTTCTCCGGTGATTCTTAGATGCTTGGAACAGGATAACCTCTTGGTTATCAGAAATAAAATGTCAAAATGAGAATTTCCTTCATCTCCCAGAATACTTTGGCTTTCTTATGAGATCCATGTGGAGGTGGATCTCAAGGGCCCTTACACCAGTAAGTATTTAAGGATCTAAGTTTGGCCAACGACAAAACCAAGAAGGTGGCTTTATTCTGGCAGTTTGAAGTCCAACCTGAACATGAAGGAAGAAGATGACAAGTAGGTACTCCATGTTGTCTACATCCATTATATGGCTGTTATGGCCAGGGCCGGATTTTCCTATAGGCTAACTAGGGCCTAGGGCCTCAAGATCAAGAGGGGCCTATATATTGATATATAACACAGTAATGATGTATTTTATTATCCCTCATGTAATTTACAAACTTAAAAATGGGAGGTGAAAGGGCCACATAAGTGGAATAGCCTAGGGCCTCTTTTCATGTAAATCCGACCCTGGCTATGGGGTTACAAGGAGAAACAGCCTAGTTTAGAGGGCTGGCAATGCAGCTCTGCAACCTCTGTGGAGCTGATGAGGCAGTAACATCCTAAAGTTCCATTCCTCACAGATACTTATTGTGATTCACATGGTGGAGGTGGTCAGGATATCTTCTGCTGATGGCATAGAGTGGAAGAGATGATTATCAGGTCTTAAAATGTACCTACAGGGCCCAGTTCTGTTGGTTCCACACTTTTTAAAACTGGTGTGCTCCATCATGCAAATTCCTGCAATCTGCAAATCAAGGAAGTACCCAAAGTCTCTGCTAGAGAGCTGTAGCCCTTCACCTCCACACTGTGTGTGTGTGGGGAAATGCCCGGTTATCTCCCCAAACTACAAATGACTTTTCGGACTTGTGTGTTTCTGTCTGCACGAACGCCACGTTGGCGCATGGACGAAAACGTGGACATTTACGATTATCTTCACACTCTATACCACCAAATGTCTATTCGAGACCGAAGCAACCACCGCGCTCAGCTTGTTCCTTAACGCCACCTGCAAGCTCTCAGACCTGGCGGGGGCAGGGTAGGTCAGGCGTCATCCTTGGCAACTTTCCACGCAAGGGGTCAGAGACCCCCACAGTTCTTAGGCGGCGGCGGGGCGCCACCTGAGAGCTCAGCTGCTCCATGAGCCCCGACGCCCAAGGACTCCACGAGCCAAGGGAAAGTGTGCCCTACCCGGGGTGGAGGTTCCTGAAAAGTCCAAACTTTCCCTGACGTTTTCTTCTGTGTCTAGGCCAGACGTGAAACTGCCAAAATAAAGCCACCTTTTGGTGAATTCATTCCGCAGTTCCTTCCGCCTGACCTAGTATGAGAAAGATTAGCAGGCACGCCAAGGTGGCCGTTGCCCTGTGTACGCCCGATTGTGGTTCAAAACAAGCCGCCATCTTCGAGGATGCCCTTTCTGTGTAAAGGTTGCACTTGCTCGAAAGCCAGTTGTATCCGACTCTAGGGTTCAGTGCTGATCTCTGTTTCTAGCCGAAGAGCCAGTGGTGTCTGCGTCCGCAGACGTTTCTGTGGACATGTGGCAGGCATGCCTCGACACCGAAGTGCACTGAACGGTGTTTACCTTTTCACCGAAGTGGTATCTATGTATCTAATTGCAATTTCTTGCTTTCGAACTGCTAAGTTGGCAGGGACAGGGACGGAAGCTCACTCCGTCCTGCAGTACCTGGGAATCGAACCCCGACCTTCCAGTCAGTGAGTTCAGCGTCTTAACCACTTGAGCCACCGCAGTCCCTGTGTAAAAAGGTTTCCCTTGCTCGAAAAAGCCAATCGTATCCGACTCTAGGGTTCAGTGCTCATCTCTGTTTCAATAAAGCCGAAGAGCCAGCGCTGTGTGTTTCTTCTGCAGACGTTTACGTGGTCATGTGGCAGGCTTGACTAGACACCGGAGTACCTGACATTTAAAAAGGCTAAGTTCCCATTAGCAAGCGAAAAACCCGAACCCCGCAGCCAAGCCTTCGCCTCTGCTCTCCACCCTCCTCCTCCTCCTCCTCCTACCCGATCAGCTGGTTGCGCAAAGCCAGCGTCCCCTGGCGGCTGCGTTCTCTGCCACTCATGGCTGGGCTGCTCCTCCGGAGATTGGACGGAAGCGAGAGCCTTCCTCCGGGGCACCGACGGACTGGACGGCAAATGGGAGTGCAAAGAGGCGTTTTTACGAGGCCAACTCCGTGGCAAGTCAAGACGGGGCAGCCGCCTCCGTTCGGGCCTCTCCGGTCCCCAGCGGGCGGGAGCATAGGCGGGCTTTCCTGCGTCCTCAGCCGACTCGTTCCCTCCCTCGCCAAGGCGGAAGAGAGAGAGAGAAGAAGACCATTTCCTGGCCTGTCAGTCTCGAGGGGGTTACTATCCAGGGGTGGCGAACCTTGGCACTACAGCTGTTCTTGAACTTCGACTCCCAGAAGCCCCAAGTCTCTGTGAATGCACAGGAATGGGTTTACTGCACATAATACACGCTGTTCTTGAACTTCAATTCCCAGAAGCCCAAGTCTCTGAAGCCATTGGTGTGGCTCCACAGAGACTTGGGCTTCTGGGAATTGAAGTCTAAGAACAGTTGGCGTGCCAAAGTTTGCTATCACGACTATAGACCCATGATGGGGAACCTTGGCACTACATATAAATTTGTTGTTTCTCTGTGCTTGTGAACCGCCCTGAGTCGGCCCAAACGAGTAGGGCGGTATAAAAATTGGAATAAATAAATAAATATGTTCTTGGACTTAAATTCTCAGAAACCCAAGCCTCCCTGAATCCACACGAAAGGGTTTACTGTTGTGATTCATCCAGCCTGCACTGCCTCCTTCCTCATTCCCAGACATACCTTTTCCCACACCTTTCACAACATTTCATATGAAAAATAATTGTTTCTTTTGTTTCCCTCCCCTTTGTTAGGTTTTCTTGAAGATTTGAGGTGGAGGATATTACATAATAATTATCAAAATGATCCAATGTCTGCTAATATCTCTGTTGTGAGTGAGCGATATGCTTTTAGATGCATATTTTCCTGACAAAACTTCAAGGATTTGTTATGCGCATTTCAAAGAAGTTAGTCTGAAAATTACAGTTCTGGCTAGTGTAACAGCCTACTATGGGTTGAGAACTGAATACAATTGCTAATCTTCATTAACATCTATTAATTGATTTATAAAGTTTTGGTTGCACATGCTGTTTATAGTAAAACATAGTAAAATAGTTTGTAAAAGAAACTGTTTATTAAAACTATTCAGATATCAACGCTTACTATGAATTAAACCACAAAACAATGGAAACACCGCCAAGGAGTACAGTGTCTGTTAAATTTACAAGACAAAATTGATCAGTACAAATCTGTATTTTTATTCAGTAATACATAATACTGTAGCCTTCATTTTAAAAATAATAGTTGTTTCATCTTACACAATCATAATACTTGTTTTGGCATGTGCATGTTGAAAGTTTTGTAAAAATTGTAACCAATTAACAACTAAATATGTTTATTGCATAAAATATTCCTTCTAACTTTGTTTTAAACAATGCCATATATTTTACTGAAGGTGAGAAGAGTTTTTTCTCCCCAGTATAAAACATGTAAATGCATTCCACAAAATTATTCAAAAGAAGACACAATCTTCAAAGCCTTACCTATTTCTGTTACTCCATTAATGGAATTACCCACATGAAAATAACACTTTCATGGACAGTTTATGCCATCAAACTCCATCATACATCTGTCAGTCTTTTCATTCACATGAACAATTATATATACACCTTTTATATATTGCCTGAATAAGATTTTTTACTGTATATAAAATGCATAATGCAGCATGTTGATCTTTACTGATAATTGCTCTTAAGAGTACAGTCAAACCTCGCATAAAGAGCGCCTCGCTTAAAGAGTAACTCGGTTAAAGAGCAGAATTTTCTCTGAATGTTCGCTTCGCTTAACAAATAAAACCAACCAGAAACTCGCTTAACAAATAAATCGGGGGTTGCAATCCCCCCCACAATTGGTCACTTACAATGGTGTTTCGTTTAAAGAGCAAACTCGCTTAAAGAGCAATCCTGTGGAACCCATTATGCTCTTTAAGCGAGGTACAACTGTATAGTACAGTATATGCAGTCCAACTGCTTTTCTTTTCTGTTTGACCTAGGATTTCACCTGAAATAAAAAGAACTTGGGTTATTGGATTTTATTCTGATGCTTTTCTGTAGCTGTTTGGTATTGTTGTAGAAGAGAGGTTGGCATCTGAAGACCTCCTGATAAGTTGCTGCCTGCTGACCCACCTGATGATATAGAGCTAAGTGGCATCTAGGCTAATAAAACTAGCCCAACAGCCTCCATTCCCACTCAAAGTGATCGCTAGGGCTAGCTATTAATGCTGCAATTGGTTGCAAAGGAGCCAATCAAATAAGCAGCTTTGCTTTACCCCCCCTCCATTCACTAATTGACATTAACTTTAAAGTATTAGTAACTTGGGCATTTCTGGATTCAGTCTATTAGCACTGCACAGATTTAAACAATTCTAAATGCAATTTCCTTACCTAGGTGGAAGACAAATATGCAAAGTGAGATTTATATCTAATTATAAAATTGGAAATGAATTATAAAATTGGAAAAGAGGCAGAGCCAAACTGTAATAGTGGCCACAATATTTAAAATGCAATCCAGCTTGGAACTTGATTGGAAATATTTACAACATTGTCTTGTTTCATTGTTTCCTATAGCATTATACCAAGACAAACTTTTGCAGAGTAAAGCTGAAAGGAAATACCGCACACTGTGTCTCATTTGTTTCAGTAGAAGAGACATAAAGATGAGCATTATGGTTAGTTTTGACCTGTAAGCAGAATTTAATGGGCAATGCTTACTGAGTAAATATTTGAATTCATTTCATTCATTCAAAACTGTAATCTTGACAGCCCACCTTAAAAATACATTACATCAGCTCAGTTGAATATTGGAAATGATTTCCTATCAAACTGCCTGTTTTTCCAAATTAACACGTCCTACGAGGGCAGCTTATTCAGTATGCACAATTACACTGCTTAGAGATAGGAAATACATGTTCAATTACAGTACTTTACTGTATCTTAAATTGGAAAAGGAGAGCTAGAGAACACAACTTGCTCATGTGAAATCAAAATATTGATTAGTATTTCAGCACACAGTCCCAAGTGCTGTAATTAAGGCAAGAAGATAAAAACAAACCTTGAAATGGAGCAGTAAAAAAAGTTAGAATGAATATCTTGAATGCTGGATCAACTTTAAATTCTTCTTAATTTCATAGGAAATGCTGTAGAATAAAATTATCTTCATACAGTTCTTTTAGTGCAAAGAACAGTCCTTTTAAATGTTTATGACTATTCCTACCAAGTTGGAGGTAGCCATGATGATACTGACATCTAGTGGAGAACGCAACTAAGCTGCCATTACGCACATTAACGTTTTAAAGCTAACTGCAGCCAGTATTCGTGCCACAAATAAGTGACACTGGTAAAGATACAGTATGTGAAGGTATCCCAAGAGCACTTTAATATTTGACAATAAATGTATTTACAAATACTGTATAAACTTGAAAGAAACAAATCAGGATGTAGGGCTCTTCCTGAGAGGGTGTTCTTTGTGGCGGTAGGTTATTGTGGGCCTTCCCTTTTGTTGCTGAGGAAGGTGATCCACTGGTGGAAGCCCTTCTTAGGGAGCAGCAGATATCCCATGTGACAAAACCACTGGCGGTGGAATGAAACACAGGTCGTTTGGAGGAGTACTTAGGGGTATCTGAGGAGCCACAAGTTTCCTTGTTCTCCCTGCCAAGACGATTAAAATGACACCAACCCCAATATTGATTTTTTTTTAAAAAAAATAAAGTGGGAGAGAGGGCATAAGATTTTTACAGTGTCAGTATCTGACAAATTTCACATGAACGGGTCCACTACATCCTTCTAATTTGAGCTAAAGTTGCAGGCATTGTCCCTTCACTCAAAACACCCTATTCCCCGCAGCTCTCTTGGTCATCCTCTGTATACAAAATGTACTTACAACCCTACCTCATGTTCCAATTTTTCCTTTCCTTTCACTTACTAAGGATGTTCTTTCAGAAAATGGCAACAGAAGTATAGTATAAAAATACTACAGGCTGGAGTGAAGGATTTTGCTAGAAGTTAAAACTACAGGAAATGATGTGCTGCAGAGAAAGAGAAGGGTTGATTTTGCTTCAGGGGATTATTTGCCATTGATTTTTGTCAGTTGTAAAACAGCTTTAAATACAGAAAAACATATATGCACAGCATTATTTTTATGTTGAAGAAAGCCATAAAAGCTAATATTTGGTATTGTGCTAAGAATGTTCTAAATTGAGAATGCAATCATTTACATTTCCTTTTTAAACTCAGTATGGTTTATCTTCCTTCACACAACAATTTAATATTCTTACAGATCAAAATAATATTGCAGACCTCGGAAGTTACAAAATAAAGCAAACATACCCCATCATGCAGTTAACAAGTGAAGCAATGTTAACTTTATAGTCTCAAAACCTTTGAAGTATAATATGCATCTTCTACCATGAAGACTTGTACACTGTTTTAAAACATCACTGTAGATTGTCTAAAAGGTTTTATAAGAAGTAAATATAGAAATAATACATAAAATTCCTAAAGTTTCATAGGATAGCAGTCCAGAACACTCTTCTGCTTAATGAGAGCCTCATGCCAGCTTTACAAAAATTAACCCCAACCAGTAATACAAACCAGCATTTTGGAATATGCTTATTTCTGTCTCTGAGAATAAGGGCTTATACTCTGAATTAAGATGAAACTAATTAGCACAAACATAAATGGTAGCAGGAAACACAAGCTTCCTGGATTTTGTTCAAACCCTTAAGAATTGGCTCCTGTACAGATGTGAGTGCCAAAGGTAGCTTTAAGATTAGTGGATTTCTTTTGCTACCTGGCGGTATTAAATCAATACTTCAGCAATTAGCAAAGACAAAATTCCCATAAAGCCATCGGTTCAGAGGTCAAAAAAATACAAGTTCTTCCATGAAGCTGAAACCTTCCTTTGAGCCAACACTGGCCTGTCAGTTCTTCTGCTTCCTCCAACTGTGACTACCAACTCTTAACAGATAAAAGACTGCTTTTAACATCTGTGGGACAGGCAGGGAACCTTATAAATAGCTTCTGCTATTAACGATGATAAGTCTAGCAGAGCCAGATAACGTTTTCCATGCCTTACAGCTATTAAAAGCACCATCTTCTCCAATGCAGTTCTACTTCCAATACTGCCCTACTTGGGGACCATTCAAATACCATGTGACCTAAAATAGGCCACTTTTTGACTCCTCTCCCCCCTCTGTGACTTTCCATGACTTTTGGTCAACCCCCTCTCTCCCCCTAAATCACGTGGTTTCTCCGTTTCCCCTGATTTGAAGAGAAACTGCAGAAGCCCAAGAAAGAAAGGCTTCCCTTGCAAAGCCTTTTCATGCAAGCAAGGGAGAGGGAAAATATTTGCTATCTGGATTTCAATGGGGAAGACCCCCCCCTCTCCTCTGATGTCTCCTTTTGGGCTTATTTTTGTTTTGGGGGAACCTCCCCACATCCCCCAATTATAGCCCCCCCCCCATCGGCTCTAAGTCACCCACTTCCTCCTCCCAGGTGTCCTGAATGGCAGTGGAGGAGAAAACTCTCAAGGAGACCCTCTTTCCCCCTCCCTCCCTCTGCCAAAGAAGCACCTCTTTACCCCCTCAGAGACTGACTGAGAGAGTGAATAGTTGGGCAGAGGGGAGGGAGTGTGGTGTGGTCTCAAGCTGGCAGTGGATTCTGGGATTTGTAGTAGCTGCGGGGGAAACACAAAGGGAACCCTTTCGCAAGCACTGTTTTCCCACCCACCCCCACTCCCCTTCATTCCTAATTGGTCTCGGGTTTTTTCTTCTTCCTGCTCAGGGCAAAAGGAAGGGCTGTGACTTCTTCATCCCTGGAAGGAGGGAAGGAAGGAAGGGGGAGACTACTACTTCTTCCTCCTCTCCTGGTAGAGGAATGACATTACTCCCCCACCCCCGCCCCCGGTTATTCTTCCCTGAGAAGATCCAGTAAGCAGCCATTGAAGTCCCCCCACCTATTCATTCATTCATTCATTTATGTGATTCTCTTTATAGATCCTGCCTCTGTCTTGGGTATTTCCTGCCTCAGGAACTTTTAGATAATTTTGGAGTCACGTGGCTTCACGCCAACCCCCCCTCTACCCCATGATTTTTGGTCGACCCCCCTATAATGGTCACATGGTATTTGAATGAGCCCTTACTGGTCTCTCCTCTAAATAGGATGTTTCCATCTTGAATCTAAGAGACAGCAGGGCATATTCACTCTGTCTGTCTGACATTATACCTTAAACCTTCTCTGTACTCAGGATAGACCTCATCAAGCTATTGGTTATCATGGCCTTGAAAATGCATATACAGTATGTGAATACCTTTTAGAAACTGTAACTCTGTGGTATTGTAAAAACAAAAGAATGAAACCCTGGAGTTTGAAGATATTTTTCCTAGCATATGGTTATTAGATTGGATCTACCCAAAACTTCATTTGAATGGCAGACAGGAGAACAGTGTTATTTGTATGTTCTACCTTCTCACTGAAGTTCCCTGTACTCCACTTTTCCAAATTAGGAAGGTTGGGGGACCCTGTTGGACAGGGAGGCATGCGGTGCTGAGGATACAGAGGGAGGGAAGAGTTGGGAAGTCTACTTGGGGACTGATCATACTGGTGAATAAAAACTGGATCAATCTTGTCTGCTAGGAGAGGAAAAAACACAGTCACTTAGTGCTAGGGATACAGAGAATTATCCTGCTGCAGTCTGTTTTATTTGAAACGGGATCACTTTTTGTAACAAAGAGGTTCAACACAGGCTCTAAGTGTCCCTGGAATTAGGAAAATATAACCCAATTATAGCAACGATTAATATCACAGTTGATATGGGGCAAACCCTTATGTCACAAGTGTATTATTTATGTTCATATTTACAATTCATTAGGGCTAGCTGCTACAGCAACTTCACACTTTCTGTAGTGGTCAAATTTAGAGTAGACCAGACTCCCAGGCACTTTTATGAAACAGGGGGTGTTACCCATATATTAAATTTTGCTGCACGAAATTACAAAAGTAAGACGGGTTTAACTGTGAGCATGTTTCCTGTGTAAAACATGGAGCCTTTCTTAGACACTTTGGGAAACTAAAACTAAAAGATTCATTTCTCCAAGTCAGAAATTACCCAAGCTTACAACTCTCTGGGGAAGTGTTTGCACACCAGTAAAAATACTCCAAACCCTAAGGTATGTACTTGCTTGAATACAGAGGAGACAGACCCAAGGCAGAAAAAGAAGATCCAGTTTGTAAGTGCAGACGTAACAAGCCCTGCAGATCCTGGGAATTTAGCACTGTACTTCATTCCAGAATCCCTTGTAAGTCTGCAAACGTGAGTTGGCACACATAGTCTGATGCTATGAGAGACGTTTCCAGTCGAATTTGTGTTAAGTTCTCAATCTATAAGCTGAGATGAATATGATATTTACCGGTACTTCTTTTGTTGGTTAAAAAAAAAAACTATTTGGCAAGTGAGGCGCCCCACATTTTATCAACACTGGAGCAAACAAGTTCTGCAAGAGAATCTTTCAGTTTCTTGTCACAGGTGGCAAAAATGCTAACTGGTGGTTTTTCCAGAAGTAAACTTTCTTTACAAGGAAAAGCACCCAGAGATGGTAAACCTGATTATAACTGTAACCATTTCTTCAAAGTGGAGGCAAGTAGCAGCAGGGCTGATTACCCTTGTGTTCTCTTTTCAGATTGGAAGTTCCTCCTACATTCATCTGTATACAAGAGTTTGTCTCACTTCTAGGGTTGAGCCTTTTTCTTCTTCTTTGTTTTCTCTTCCTTCTGCATCTGGGACTGTGTGCAACAGAACCGCAGAGTTGAAAGCCAAAGTCTAGAAGAAAGACGTTCTTTTCCATGCAAAAAGGCACATTAGACAAATTTTCTCAGTGCTATTAGTCCACTCTGCACAGTAGCATTAGCAGCGAGTACAATATTTATTCCCAACATCTTTTGGATTGTCCAGATACAAAGTCCTGATGTTATGTATGCTTGTCATATTGGGCTTTGGGAATGTTTATATTTTAAAAATCCATACACGACAGCATTCAATATAAAAAGAACAATATATTAGTGTTGAAAAATTAATGTTTTTGTGGCTTTTCCTCTTTTTATATATAAAAATTAGAAAAGATCAAAATATATCACACTATTATTTACACAGTCCATGCTTGCAGAATCACTGAAAAAGAACACAAACATGTTTTAAAACACAGAATTAGCATGCATTTCACTCAGTTTGCTTTGTTAATTCGTTAGTGGCTGGAAGCATCTTTGATGTTTCTACAAAACATTCTCATTGATTTCATGAAAGATATTGCCTTACTGTGCATAATACTGAAAAAAAGATTCAGCGTTTCCATCCCATCCATGTTCTATCTTACCAGCATTTCTAATTGACCTATGTTTGCCAGCATTTGTAACCACATTGTTTTCTGGGCGGAGTTTCAATTGTGCAACTACTCTTCCTCAACCATGAGGAAGAGTAGTTTATGGGCAGTTCAAAGATACTTTCTCATTTTCTTATCACAGAAAAATAAGAAAATAATACAATAAAAAAACTGTTAAGGTTGGAAGGACAAAACAATTGTACCTAGTCTTTTGACTAATAGCATCTAGGTCAGGGGTACCCAAATGTTTTGGACCATGGGCCGATCATGTGGTTCAGGGAGCTGGTCACAAAGGCCCAGGGCCCAGGTGCGCCCCCCGATGCCAATTCATCCAGCCCGTGAACCCCTCGTCGCTCCTGGAAGTGGAAGTACTTCCACTTCCAGGAGCAATGAGGGCTTCACGGGCCGGATGAATTGGTGTCGGGGGCTGCACCCGTGCCTTAGTTTGGGCACCACAGATCCAGGTCCTAGGAGTACCTGCTGATGGTTGACTCTTATCAAGTCACATGCAACCTGCTTGAAACTCAGTACATTACCGTATAAGCTGACCCGAATATAAGGTGAGGTACCTAATTTTGACCTGAGAAACCAGGAAAATAGATTGACCCGAATATAAGCCGAAGGTGGCAAATGCAGCAGCTGCTAGTGAGTTTCAAAAATCAAAATACGGTACATGAAAATAAGATGCAGCATTGAAGTGGGTAGTGAAGGCTATTAGCCGCCACCTTTTCCCATCATTTTTAGGACTGAAAAACTAGGCTTATATTCGAGTATATACAGTAATTGAATTTAGTAATAACACTAGGAGTTTTCACGATGTGTCTTTTTATTCAGAGGCCTTGAGGCTGTTTGTTTGAAACCTGAGCTGTGTGAATAATCCTTCAGATGGTATAGGGCAGTGGTCAGCAAACTTGGCTCTCCAGCTGTTCTTGGACTTCAGTTCCCAGAAGCCTTGATCAGCAGGAGTGCTGACTTTGGCTTCTGGGAATTGAAGTCCAAGAACACCTGGAGAGCCAAGTTTGCAGACCCCTGGTATAGGGTGGATATATGTCCTCCTTACCTATTTAGTAGAAAAGTACATGCTGTCATTCATTACTCTGCACTGTATGTGTAGGCCTAATGCCAAAACATTATGAAGTTCCATAGAACCCATCAGAATGGTAATAGCTCATACATGTAGAACTCAAATAATTTAGGAAAAAAAGAAGGCTCTTTTTTGTCCCTTGGGAATTGTGGAACTGAAATGAGGTTTTGTGAAATCATTCCTTTGAAAATTGTCAAAAACATTTGAAGAGCACTTTTCTGACCAACATTGCTTATTTTTGCTCCAATTTGCCAAAGCTTTTGAAATGCAGCAAAATGAGAAGTGCTGGCAAGGAACCAGATTTCTTCTTCCAGTGCCATATGAGGCCAATGAGAAAATTTCATTTACCCCATCATGACATTATCCCAGTTGTGCCATCTTGCAGTCAAATCTGTACGTAAGTTTGTTTGGGTGGAACCATGTTAAGAGCAGCAAGAATCCTTTCTGTGTTTTCGCCATGAAGAAAATAAGATCAATTTGGTGGGAGTTTGGGGAAGGCATAGTCTGTCCCTAAAGTATGTATGGGGGAAATGTCTAGCTCTAAGTCTCAAAATCTTGCTAAAACAAAAGTGTGTGAAGAATTAAGGTAATGCTGGGAGAAAGTTCAGCAAATCCAACACCTAATGTTTCTCTGCTAAAAACCAGAAAAATTGGATTAACTACCCCCCTGTTGACATTCAAAAATAGGGGTTTCCTACCATTGTGTACTGTTTCCCCCAAAATTACATTCACCTCAAACAAATTTTAAAAAATCATGTTTAAAATACTGTGTGAAATGCTCCTAAAACAAGGCACAGATTTAGCTCTAAAAGTGAAGTTAAGTGAGATATCTGCCACGTTTAGAATAAAACATATGGAACCTTACTGAGCAGGAGTAAATTAAAATGTGTCTTATTTTTAATTATAATTTAAGACATAAAAGATTGGATTTGAAGTCATAGTATTTCATTATACAGTATTATGGAATAAAGTGTGATCAGATACTTAACAGATAAAAATAGAAATGGAAATTGCAAGCAGAGATGAAATATCTATCAGTGTCATTTATCTGACCAAATAAATGGGAAGAAGATTGATTCTTATTTTTGCCTTGATCCTTCTCCAATAGCTGCATTATTATTGGGTACATTTAAGCACAGAAATCAATTTTTGCCTCAACTCATGTTTCATTTTACAAAACACTACCAAAAGATAATGTTTCCACATTACTGCTCTCACAAAGCATCAGATGAAATTCAGGCTAAAAAGGAAATCCAAGATTGGATACAGTACCTTCTGCCAACATCCTTGTACTGGTAATCCATCTGGTCCCTGCAGAAAATAACAAATAATCTCACACAGCTGGACAGTGCTTAAGAATGCAATTTTCTAAAAACCCACATTTAATTAATGGTTAACCCTTTAAGACCTGTAAATAACACTAGCAAGTGTGAATAACCATGCTGTGTTCAAAGAAAGGTAGGTATCCACAAATAGATAATAGTCCACCAATAAATTACACAAATTAAAAGCACAGTTCAGGCATTTGGAGGCAGGGAGGGCTAGACCCTATCCATTCCATTATTGTTTTCTGCATGAAAAGAGCATCATTTTGCTACACAGGGAGTGCTTCCATGTGACTGGGGATCTTGAATAAAATCAGGTTTCCTGATAATGTGGGTACTGTTGTTCTCCATCATTGCTACTTTTCTGCCTGAGGTGTTCAGAATAACCCTTTTCTGAGCACCTGATTAGGGTGCAGAATTGCCAGAGATTACCAATAACCACTTTTTAAAAATCTGGACAACAATTCTTCAGTTTCATGGCTCAGGACACCATGGTGGCCCTTTTAGACAAAAGAAATGGCATTATTTCTGAGCTCAGCTCTGTAAAGTACAAAGGTGAACAGCTCTATGTTCCTTAAAATGGGAAGTGTGTGGTGAATGGCCACAAACGTCTTCCTGATCCATTCTAGTGATCACTTTTATTTGACCAGTAACCTTTTGCGAGTCTTAACTAAAGTAGACCCATTTGTGTAATGGGATTTACATGTGTTGGTTTAACCATCCAGCAGTTGATTTAGTGGGTCTGACAACTGAGTATGGCCAAAGAATGTCATCCATTGCCTGCTCACCACAGCCTTCAAGTTCTATCAAAATGGGACACAAAAGATAGGGGTGAGTGCCATTCTCTATTTTATTTTTGAGAAAGAAAAGGCTTATGAAACATTTGCTGTGTATGAATAGGGTTATCCTATCTTCAGATTTCACAAAACTGTTTATTGAATTATAATGTGAGGAAATTTCAAGGGAGCTAAGAAGTGAGAAACTGCTTTATTAGAAAGCTCCATTATATCACTAGCATTGGAGAACAGCTTCTTATCACACTTCCTAATGCAAAATATAACTGTAATTACTAATAATTCTTCATTTATATTTACTCTCATTACACTTGCAGCATTACACTTCCAGCCACATGTACTCCATGCATTTGAAAAATTGGGCTATCTGTTCTCAGAACTTCACCTTACACACACACCCAACCCGCATTATTGTTAGTCTTAAAGGTGTCAGCTGATACTTTTGTTATTTTGCTGCAACATGCTTGCGTGACTACTTAATTGAATTTTGCTCATGAAGTTGGAATCAGACATATTCCGCTCATTAACATGTGAACAGATGAGTTGGCTAACTTGACCTCTGTCATCTCTTCTCATAGGAAAAGTGATTTGTCTGAAACAGAGAGCCTTCTGTAGGCATAAAGGCTCAAACCTCACCACTGCTCTCTTGGACAGAGTGACAAGGAAACAGTGTGTTCTCCTTCTGTCTGGATTTAACTACAAAAAGAGAAACCTGCATAGGGCCAAGTGTATGGGCTGACTAACAGGACCATGCATGTAAAATTTTAACACACCCAAAAGCTAGAAGGTCAGTGATACTACTTTGATATATTAAAATGAATGTACCATCAAACATACTGGACAAGCTGATCTGCCCCTTGGTTTTGATTTGTGATCTCTGAAACTACTCAACCAATTTGCACGAAGGAGATATGTTTCAAAACGCCACGACACACTGAAGAATGCTGTAGTAGAACTAATTATTTTTGCATTTATATCTCACCTTCCTTTTAAGAAATTCAAGCTACTATAAACAGCTCGCCCTGCCATTCCCAATGACCCTGTGAGATAGACTAAAAAAGTAGTAACTAGCCCAAGATCACCTAGTGAACTTCACATCTGGATGGAGATTTGGACAAAGGTCTACCCTGTCCAAAGTCTGGAGTCAAACTGTTACACTCCAATGATACTTGGTGCTTGGTTCTCATATTCACTACTCATTCGGTCACTAGGCTCCAGGATCTGACTACCTAAGATAACGCTAGCCAGAGTGACCTACTGACACCTTTGACTACAATGCCTGCCTTCAGATCAGATCAGATCACTGTTGCCAAGAAAGGGGAAGGCATGGCAAACATAAGAATGAATAGCCAAACATAACACTGCAGGTAGTGAGATTTGTAGACAGGGACGGAAGCAGTGGTCTACTGGAGCATGGGTTCCACCCACCCCAAATAGTGGACTGTGACATGATGCACTCCTTCCCTCAGAGTTTTCATGTACTTTCTGAGATTAATGGAAATGTGCACAATAGCTAGAGGAGAAACTGGTTTTCTCCAGAAACAGAATACAGGTATTGGTGCAAGCTAGTCATACTGTAATGCAATGTACTGTATTTGACAGTAGTTTGATCTTGAAGAGCTATTAACTTCCCAAAACCATCCGTATTTGTTGACATGGATTGATCCAGCTATAGTACTTGCATTTTGAGTCCTCTTGGAGGGTGGCTTTGGGGACTCTCATAATGAGCATGTTAACTTGTCAAGTTACAATTAACCAAAGCAATCACACTTATATACTGCCCCATAGCATTTATTGCACTCTCTGGGCGGTTCATAAGTTAATTAGTACCCATCACTGATTGGGAGGCCTTTATACCCTTATGGCTTACTGTTGTGATAGGATTTTTGCTGGTTTGTAATAAGACAGCAAATGGCTGAACAGTTGAGACAGGTATCTGGCTGTGGAACCAGAGTTTGTGAGTTCAATTCTCCACTGTGCCTCTTGAGAGAAGAGCCACAGGCAAGCTGCACAATCCCAGGGCACTCACTAGAGGAAGGGAATGGTAAACCATTTCTGTACATTCTCTACTTAGAAAACCCTGCAAAGGGTCCCCATAAGTTAGAATTAACTTGACACACAATTATTAATAACACTACAAGAGAATAAAGGCTCATCATTATTTGTTCTGTAAATGTTAACAGATAATACTTTAATTATTGTGATATAAGACGAATGGTAATTTCACAGAGAGAAGTCCTATATACAGTTGAAAGGGCAAATACAGTGGATCCTTGCTTAACAAATTTAATGCATTCTCCGGGACCTTTTGTACTATGAAAAATTTGTAAAGTGGATTTCCCATAGGAACGCATTGCCCACTTTCACCTCCTTCATCTCCTGCCGATTTTGTTCTCAACTCTGTCATAACCCTGCCCATCAGTTGGCCATGCAAATATAAAAACAAGATGGTCTAGTCCAGTGATGGCGAACCTTTTAGAGACCAAGTGCCCAAACTGCAACCCAAAACCTACTTATTTATCACAAAGTGCCAACACAGCAACAGGGGAGTAAGAAAATGCTCCCATTGGGCTGCTGGGCAGAGGGGTGGGGTGAACTCTGTGCTGGGGGGAGGAAGTGCTTCCATTGGGCTGCTTGACAGAGGGGTGGGGCAAACTCTGTGCTGGGGTGACTGCACAGGTGCCCACAGAGAGGGCTCCGAGTGCCACCTCTGGCATGCGTGCCATAGGTTTGCCACCACTGGTCTAGCCAAGGTCATTTTTTCAGAGCCAAAGCAAAGGTAAGGGGGTGGATGGGTATAAATGAAACATGGCCAAACCACAAAATGATTGCCTAGAGCAGTGATGGTGAACCTTTTAGAGGCTAAGTGCCCAAACAGAGGGGGAGGGCGAACTCTGTGTTGAGGAGAGGGAGGAAGTGCTTCCATTGGGCTGCTGGGCAGAGGGGTGGGGTGAACTCTGTGCTGGGAGAGGGAGGAAGCACTCCCATTGGGCTGCTGGGCAGAGTGAACTCTGTGCTGGGGCAACAGTGCGTGTGGCCACAGAAAGGGTTCTGAGTGCCTCCTCTGGCACGCATGTCATTGGTTCATCACCACAAGCCTAAAGCAAGACACCAGAGAGAGATCTGGCAACAGTCAAGTCATATGACTGGCTTGTAAGAACATATGGAACTGCTTTATATTGGTTAATCCTAATCCAGTACTATGAATTTTGATTGGCTACGGTGCTTCATTGATGAGGTTGTTGTTCACCCTTCTTCAGCATCTCCTATCTGAGATACAAGGGCTGAGATGGGCCCCTCTGAAAGCAGAATGTCTTCTCTGCCCCTGCATAATGAGCCCAGCTGCACCAACAGCACAATATTCTGAACAGGGAGGTGGTCTTACAGGTTATCTCAAACATCAGTATGTAAACATTCCTGTCATTACTTAATAATAATTTGTCTGTAGTGAAATGTATCTTGGTTTATAAATTGTTCCTTAAGACCTACAGCAACTGTCACTTAGACCGCCCACTATAATATTTGATCTTTCATAGGCACCTCACATATTCTAGCAAGCATCTTTTGTCACAAAATATTTTATAATAATCTGTATGTAACTAAGGGCTTGGAAAAGTTACTTTCTTTGACCACATAGCCATGCAGATTGGAATATTCTGAGAAAAGTCATGTCATCCTTCTATCCACTATGGGCCATATCATCTACAGTAGACACTGAGAGCAGGGAGTGACAGCAAGTCTTCAGAGGACACAGTGACTTGGGCAACATTGTGGTAGGGCTGGTCTACCATATACAGAGATATTATGTAAAAGTTGATGTGCTGACTTTTCATTATTATTATTTATCATGATGAAAAGAAAAGGCCATGCTGTTTCCAGAATACAGGGAAAGGACAATCTAGAAAAAGGAAAAGAAGCCATTCAAGAGAGAAAAGAAAGAGGAAGATACTATACCAAAGGGCAGAGCATATCCACACCTTCCAGTTCTGGTAAACCTGCTTCCCCTTTAAAAACGAACTGTTAATTGAAAATATACAGAAAAGTTATAGGAAAGAAGAGGAAAGACAGTTCAGAAAGTACAGAAATAATTCAGAAGACTACAGAATCCTAGCTGATCTGGGGACATTTTGAACAAAGGGGGAAGTAATAGAGGTTCTTATCTAATATCAATCAATCAATTTATTGTTACAGTCAAAGACCAGCATAGCTTATCTAATATTCATAATGGACATCATCATCATCATCAACAACAACAACCGCCTCTCTGTAACCCAAATAGTCTTAAATGGGCATATGACAAGTGAAGTTTCCAGAGTGCCTTGTGTGATGCCTATAAACATTAGAGAACATAAAGTGGCTTGTTGCTACTCTTAGACAGGCATCCGTTCACATAACTACACAGGCCAGGTGCTCTTTGCTGCACCCCTGGCCTCAAATGATTTTGATCACTCTGTTCGGCCAATCAGTAATTGCCTGGTGGCAGGGATGGGTGGCCTTAGCGAGCAGTCTGGCTGGGACACCTCGGGTTAGGCCTTGCCTCCCCCTTCTGGCCATGGTGGGCAGTGCAGGGTGAATGGTCACTGGTGAGTCCAGGGTGGGGATGGTACACTCCCAGCTGAATTAGTCATCCAATTTACACTCGCATTACATTCTGCCCCTGCAAAGCTCATGTTTATCACTGGTTTGTATGTTTTGGAGTTGCACTAGTTCATGTTAATAAAGGTGGCCCTAGTTTCACCTAGTTCTGGGTCTGGTTCCTTCTTTGGTGGATTGGGGTGGTGGTGGTGGATGTCTGATGAAGTGGATTTGATCAAAGAAAACTAACATTAAAACACAGCAGTTAGTCTTTAAGGCAGGTGTGCCCAAACTTTTCAGGCCGCGTGCTGGTCACATGGTTCAGGAAGCTGGTCACTATTGCCCAGGGGCCGGATGCAGCCCTCGATGCCAATTCAGCCGGCCCACGAAGCCCTCATCGCTCCTGGAAACAGAAGTAAAACAAGCCCGTATGGGCACGTTTTACTTCTGCTTCCAGGAGCTACAAGGGCATTGCAGGCCAAATGAATTTGCATCGGGGGCCGCATCTGGCCCCTGGGCAGTAGTTTGGGCACTCCTGCTTTAAGGTGCCACAACATTTTTTTGTCTTTTTATTTTGTTTACTCTCTGATATGCCTGCACAGACTAAGGTGGCTTCCATTTTAAACATTGTTGCTACTTGAGATTCATCAAAACAAAGTAAGTTTCCCAGTTTAATATTGTCAGTGGTAAATATTTATCCCCCATTTCTATTGGCTAAAAGCATAGAAATAGGAGGAAACTTAATCAGTCTTTCATAGGCACTGCTTGTGATGGCAGGTTATGTTTGACTTGCTGTAAAAGCCCGTCTAGACAGGGAAAGCAGGTTAAAAACCAAACAATGGGGATGGGAGGGTGAAGCAGCTGAGCCAGGGGTGAAGACTTCTCCCACCTAGTTGTGAATGTGCATATTCTCAACTTGGATTGATTCTTCTACGGAGTTAATTCGGAAGGCTCTGCAAAGATAATGATATTATACTGGCTATTTGGGGCAGGCATATTAACTTACAAAGTCTAGATGAACACTCTGTTAGTATAAATAAGTCTTCTGGTTCAACAAGAGAACAAAGGTGGGTAGCTGACCCACAGGCAGAGTTCAATTTTCTCATTAAGATGCTGCCTGCATCATTAACTGCATGTTGAGCTTGCATGAGCCACACTACTTTCACAAGAGGAGGTTTCAATGTGTACCTCCTCCTCCTTGCATATATATTATGTTTTTCTATAACCCTAGAAAGAAATGTACTACAATATCAGGCCCATTTCCCTGGAATATTTTCCCCCCAAGAAAGATCCTTGGTTATTTTAATTCTTATTACTGAAGCTGGACATCCTCTATGGTAATGGATTAGACCGTACAGCCAGTGACTCAATGCCGAGTGTTGGGTGGTGGTAAATAACATGACTCCTTAAACGGCCCAACAGCTGCGGGCGGATGAGCCCCTTTAGGTGGGGTGATGGTCCCTTCAGTGGAGGAAATGCCACTGGAAACCATCATATTGGGCCTAATGGCAAAATGAGCAGAAGAGGAACTCTGATTCCCAACAGTCATGGCGGAAGAAGCAATGCCAGATGGACAGGCCGTGAAGGCGCACCTTGATAATATCCTCAAGGCTGCGACAGTCCATTGCAGTCCCGGTTAAATCCTACACATCTCATTTCATATGTGTCACAGGAGATGGCTCTGTGATCACAGTGTGTGGGTCACTTCATGACAAGCTGGGATCCACCTTAAACAAATTCACACCAATGGCATTTTTCCTGCATCTGGGAAAAATGCATTCTTGGATACGAGCTGCAGCTGACGATGATGACTGAAGCATGGGCGACCACAATACAGAGTATGTTGTTGTGGACCCAAACTGGTGAAATCACAACTAACTGAGAAATTTGTTTTTAGCTGGAGAACAAATTAATATGACAATGACAAATTAATATCATGGCTTTAGGAACTGGAAGCAATAATTATTTTATGCATTTTTGCTTTTCTGTTATTTCTGTTCAAAATGAGTAGCAGGTTTTTATGTCTGTAGGCAATTCTGGAAACTCTCAAAATACTACACTGCCATTAGGAAAAATGCTAAAGATCAAATACTAGACTGAATATACATCACAACAAACAAACAAGGTGCAATATGCTTGCCATCTGCTTTGATGACATAGCAATGTATGCATTATGTACAAAATTTACTGTACAGAAAGTCAGGGAATATCAAAATCTCAGTAACTGTGGTCCTGCCATCGGGCTCTAACACTGAATCTTGCAACTAAAAACAAAATGAACACCTCCCCATACACAAATTTTGTTGACACAGAAGGAGATATCGAAAATATGAATAGCATTTTTTAAAAATAAATTTAAAAAATATAAACTGAACTGGAATCTACTGAAATTTTCCCCAAGCTGTAGATAACAACAACAAAACATTCCAACATTATAACCTCCATTATAATTTGGTCTCATTTACGAGAATATTTTCTCATGCAACATAAAGCAAGTGGTCATTGTTTATTTTTTCAGCTTCCCTTCTGTGACTGCAAGCTTACATTTGAGACATTTTTTCTCCTTTTATATTTGTTTCTATCCTTAAAGACAAATGTCAACAATTTTATGCTCTGGTAAGAAAAGACAGGCACATGGAATGAACAGCAGTTAGCCATGAGTCTAGATCCACAACAGCCTCCTCTCAGAAATCTTTTTTTTTTGTACTTGTACAGCAGTTGTTAAAAGCAGATGAAATAATTCAAAGGGAACATATATTCCTAGTAGCATCAAACCATACCACTGGACATGGCTGATCCAATCCAGGGGGTCCTGGTTCCCCTTTTTGCCCTTTTGCTCCTTTTCTTCCTGGGAGTCCTCGTTCTCCCTGAAAATATGAGAGAAAAAATGAGTCTTTTGTGTTCCATAAACTGAGGAACATATCACCTGTTAAGTCACAGATTTCAGCTACTACCCAGCTATGTGTGTTGAAACTTTGATTACATTTAGACAATTTATTTATCTATACATCTGCATCATATTGGTATCACTGGACTAGTATAAGCAATTCATAATGATGAAACAAACTGATGAAAACTAAAATGTTTTTACCTACATAAAGACTTAATTATAACATTTTGTGTACATGAAATGACGAAAGACATGATCTGTAACTTCAGCTATGATCTTTCACTCTCTTGACTTGATCTAACAAATCGTTTCTAAGATTCCCTTACCAGGAGAATATATATATATAATACATCTACAGCTGTATTATTGCTTAATAAATCCTGCAGCCCTATTGCCCAATTATCTGCACATAAGTATTTAGATCCATAAATCAGAAGTGACACTGGCCTTCTCTCCTCTTTCACTTTTTTCTCCTTTTTCTCCTCTTAATCCTGGGAAACCCTACAAAACCAAAATGAAAATACTTAGTGCCAAACAATACCAGTAACAAAGGAAAGGTGAACAGAAGTTGTTAGACTGTCATTAAAAATAATCATTACCTGAATATAGAATATAATATTCTCAGAGCTTAACAGCAGCAGCAATAACAAGAATAAAAAAATTAACATCCTGCTAAGTGGAAAAGTGACAGCGAACATTACTTAGTTTTAATTTATTTCTATCTTATTCCTGTTTTTATAACATTCTTCAATTGCAAATGCAAAAAATACAAAAGTAACATGCCATAAAGTTACAATAGCAGCAGAAAACACCGAGTACAAACAAAACTGCATCTGGGAAACTCTGGTTTTTACTTAGTAGCAAAAGCATAGTAAAGTAAGAGTCCACAATGGAGCACAACTAACAAGAAAGCTCTTTTTCTGAAATGAAAGTTACTAATTGGTAGAATAAAAATAAACAGAAATGCTCTTTCTTTTGAACCAGTAATAATATCTACATTGACAGCAATGGCTTCCTAGAGTTGTGAGTTTAATGGTGTATTTTCTGGTCCTATTTTCTGAGTTCCATAAAGTTGAAATGCCAGGGAGTAAACCCAAAGTCCTCCACTTGGCCATCCTCTTCCACACTTTTGACTTCATATAACAAGAGTGTTTTGTTGTTGTTGAGTCGGCCAGTCGATTCCGACGCTTTGCGACCCCATGGACCACCGTCCGCCAGGCACTCCTGTCCTCCACCATCCACCTCAACTCGCTCAGCTCTGTGCCCATTGTGTCAACAATAACATCTAGGCATCTCATTCTAGGACGCCCCCTTCCTCTTTTGCCCTTGACCTTTCCAAGCACCAAGGCTTTCTCAAGTGAGTCTTCTCTTCTCATTTGATGTCCAAAGTACTTTAGCTTCAACTTTACTATTTGCCCTTGTAAGAAGCAGTCAGGGTTGATTTCTTCTAAGATTGACCTATTTGTTCTCCTCGCTGTCCAGGGGACTCTCAAAACTCTCCTCCAACACCACATCTCATAGGCATCTATTCTTCTGCGCTCAGCTTTCCTAATGGTCCAGCTCTCACAACTATACATTGCCACCGGGAATACCATTGCTTTTGCCTTGACTATATGAATTTTTGTTTGCAATTTGATGTCTCTACTTTTCACTATGTTCCCCAGGTTTCTCATCGCTTGCCTCCCAAGAATCAGTCGCCTTTTTATTTCATGGCTGCAATCACCATCTGCAGTGAGCTTTGATCCTAAGATCACTTCTTCTACTTCTTCCCCATCTATTTTCCAGGGACTGATAGGGCCTGTTGCCATGATCTTGGTTTTCTTTTTACTGAGTCTCAAACCAGCTTTTGCACTTTCTTCTTTCAACCTAATCAGGAGCTTCTTTAGGTCCTCCTCACTTTCTGCCATTAGGATTGTATTATCTGCATATCTCAAATTATTGATGTTTCTCCCAGAAATTTTGATCCCAAATTGTGTTTCCTCCATTCTTGCAATGCACATCATGTGCTCTGTGTATAAGTTGAATAAGCAGGGTGACAAAATGCAGCCTTGTCTTACTCCTTTTCCTATTCCAAACCACTCCATCATTCCATATTCTGTCCTAACTGTTGCTTCTTGATTCATGTACAGATTTCTCATGAGGCATATAAGGTGTTCTGGTATTTCCATCTCTTTAATTACTTGCCACATTTTGTTGTGGTCTACACAGTCAAAGGCCTTAGTGTAACCAATGAAACAGAAGTAGACTTGTTTCTGATAGTCCTTTGTTTTTTCCATGAGCCAACGTATGTTGGCAATGTGGTCGCTAGTCCTCCTGCCTCTTCTGAACCCTGCCTGCACTTCTGGTAATTCTCTCTCCACATG
The DNA here is from genome assembly GCA_030440675.1 of Furcifer pardalis. Classification (NCBI taxonomy): domain Eukaryota; kingdom Metazoa; phylum Chordata; class Lepidosauria; order Squamata; family Chamaeleonidae; genus Furcifer; species Furcifer pardalis. Next base: position 91,049,932 of record CP126893.1, read on the forward strand.
CTGTTGCAGTCTATCCTGTATTATCTTGAGCATCACCTTGCTAGCATGTTTACAAAGTATAAAGTATAAACAAAGTTTACAAAGTATAAACAAGCTCTTGAATAGCTTTCAGTAGGAATGCAGACACATGACACAACAAAGGGATTATACCATTACTTACATCTAATCCTGGCTCTCCTGTTTTTCCCTGTGAGAAGAGGGGAAAAGATAAAAGAAAGAGGCGAGAAAGGGAAACCATGTTATACAGGTGACATTAATATAAGCTCATAAAAGTTTGGTTCGATATAATTAGTTTGAATCCAGACAAACTTAAGTTCATTTTACTCAGCAGGACATTTAAGCACTTACCTTGCTCCCCACCCCATCCCCACTGAATCAATAGTTTAAAAAATAAATTATTTATGTGACTGGGCTGGGACTATTGTATACTCCATTTGGGAAACACTGTTCTTTCTCATTTTTAAACAGACCCTCATGGTCCTCTGTTACTATGCTGGCACAGTACTAGTCAGAAGGAAATGTGATGATTACCTGCTTTGCATTTTCCAGAGCTAGCAGCTCAAGGAGTTGGGCTTCTAGCTGTGGAGCCAGTGGTTGCAAGTTCCATTCCTCATCATGTCTCCTGAGAGAAAAGCAAGACTGTGTAGCCTTTGGTCAAGCTGCACAGTCCCAGAATACCCCCAGAAGAAAGGAACAGTAACCCCCTTTTTAGCACCATCTATCTAGATAACCCTGGAGAGGTTTGTCATAAGCTGGCATCAACTTGACAGCATTTTGCTGTTGTTGTTCTATATAGCAAATAAACACTATATAATTTTATGAGGTGACCAGATATATATAATATAAATAAGCAGAAGTGGTTCATATTAAGTATTATTTTGAACAATCAAAATTGTTGCTGTTGGAACTCTCTGCATCATGGAGCAACTAAGTAACACAGACATATAATGAGAATGTTTTGTTAATTCATACAATATCAGATCTCAATAAATTTGTCTAGTCACATGCAAATTAAAAATAATAACATACAGAGGCCAGAATACTGTTGCTCAGCATAGTATATAACACTAGAGTATGTCTACTAAACCAATGGGGATTTGATAAATCAAATCCTTTGTAAGTTTAATTGGTTCAAATAGGCCTACTGTAGTGTTATTTATTATGCTAAGCAACCATTTCTGGCCTGAATAGTTTATTCTGCTAAGAAATAACTTCTGTATAGCTGAGTTCCTTGTTATCTTATTAAAATGAGGTAACTGCAGACAAACTGTTCTCCTACAACATATTTACTGTCTCTCCTTCATTCGCTGCTCACCTTTTCCCCTTTAGTGCCTGGTAAGCCAATGAGCCCAGGGGCACCAATAGGACCCTAGAAACAAAGCAGAGGATAAGAGAGGTTTGGAAACATGCTGCTAAAGCATTTCCTCCCATGAAGCACATGACCATTCAATACTGCAGGTATTTATTCTCTACTACTTACGTGTGGTCCAGGGACACCTTTTTCGCCTTTATGACCAATTTCACCTTTTGTACCCTTTGCACCCTCCACACCCTATAGGAAAGCAAGTGACTTGTTATACTTTCAATGAATGACATGATTTTTAATTGCCTCCTTTATAAATGATTCATAAACCAAGAAAAGTTAAACAAAGTTGTATGTTACTGAAACTGTGTTTTTCTTTTTAAATTTACTGAAGGAAATCTAAGATAGTGTAATTGGTATAAGATCATTCAACGTGCTCTTCAGTTATTTTTTTCTCAGTGCATGTTATAACAATGCACCAAAACAGAAACAGCAGCAAAAATAATTCACAATAGCATTGAATAAAATTTATCCTGAATGACAAATCAACTATAAATTCTGTAAGACAAGGGAAAGAATTATGAAGATATCTTTTTCTTATAGAAACATTTACCGTATTTACCAGTATATAAGATGCACTTACCCCCTTAAAATACTCTAGAAAAATGGAGTGTGTCCAGTGGTGGGCTTCAAAATTTTTTACTACCACACTGTGGGCGTGGCCAACTCTGTGCGTGTGGCCAGGTGACTGGGTGGGCGTGGTTAAACTGCTGTATTTTAATGTGATGATCGAGTCCATTTCATCAGTACATTAGTTAGCAATTACATGTCGATGCTCTAATTTTCCTTTAAAGAGTAACTGCAGTAGAGTAACTGGTGGCTCAGCCTCACCACGCTCCGGATGCCCAGACCCAGCGGCAAGGATGTTGGAGTCGCGTTCGGAGTGGGGTGAGAGGAGGAGGTGGAGGTGGGTGGGGCAGGATGGGGCAGTGGGCAGGGCCAGCCAGTTTTACTACCAGTTCTCCCAAACCTGTCTGAATACGTTGGAACCCACCACTGGGTGTGTCTTTTGTGTAGGATATATGGTATTCACTGTATATAGTAGCTTCTAGTGGGCCATTTTGGTAATACTGTATGTAGTTCTGGGGCTTGTGAGGAAGGGAGGGGCAGTTCAGGTTGCGCCTTTAAGAGGCTTTCTAGCCTCAAAGTAGGAATTTGGGAGCAATTTGGGTGAGCTCTTCAACAGGATGGGGGATGGATTATGAAGAATGGGTTCAGCTGGCACTGAGTGAAGGGAGCCATTGGGGTGGGAGGCAATGCTTTTCTCAGTGAGCGAGTTAAAATGTCACTCAGCCTTACTCCAGCCCAGTAGTGTAGCATAGGATTCAGCCACCCAGGGCGTAAACCAAATTAGCCACCCCCTGGGAGGGGCCTAGGATGCTGGTGCCCACTCCCACTAGGGCTTCTGGGAACTGTAGTCCAAGAACACCCATACACCCAAAAATTGTCACCTGGGGTGGGCTCCCCCGCTACGCTACTGCTCCAGCCAGAGTTCAGAAAGGGGGTTGTTTCCCCTTTCATGCCAATGTAATGACATCACTAATCAGTGGGAGCAGGGTAGGGAAAGTGAGCCTTTTAAACCAGAATACTGTAAATCATTTCCAAATTCATGGAAAAAATGTAGAAAATTATTTTTTCCTTTAAAATGTATATAAAAATGGGGTGCATCTTATATTCCAATGAATCTTATACACTGAGAAATATGGTAGCTGATTCAGTTGCATATGCAGTTGTAAGATTGGAGAGTCCCCCCCTTTCCCATGGAAGCCCAGGTGGCAGTGGGAGGGGGAAGGAAGGTTAGCAAGGCAAAGGAGCTGTCTGGTCTGTGCAAGTTTATCAAGAAGAGATTCCATCAGGAGGGGGAGGCCAGAGAGAGCGGGAAAGATGGGTGGAGATGCAGCAGGATGAGGGGCCAGGGATTGAGTGACAACTGCGAGAGGCAGGAGGGAGGTGAAGAATGGATTCTGGAGAGATGCAATGATATATATTCAATGTAACACAATGTTTGGGGGCTTTTTGCTGCCTTTCATTTCTTTTCTTTTCTATGGGGAAAGGGGGCTCGTATCCCACCACACCTGGTGGATATGGGTGTTCTTGGGGGTTAGGGAGAAAGTCCTTCTGGCTTTCAAGTTAGGTTTCTTATTTTGGCACTGTTTGCTTATGAATGCTCTGTGTGACTTTACATCAAAAAATAAAACAATCAGAACAGTGGTGAGCATCAAAAAATTTCCTACCACACTGTGGGCATGGCCATCTGACTGAGTGGGCATGGCCTGTTTGCCATGTGACTGCTCTCTCCTATAGAGCTATGAAAATAGAAGCCTTTTCTATTTTCATCACTCTATAGCGAACCTCTGAATCCATTTCCCTCTTGTCCTAGGCTTTTCCAGGGCTGTTTCACCCCAAAGTGCCTCCCCAGCATGGGCTGGGGAGGCGCTTTGGGGTGAAACGGAGCCCAGGAAAAGCCTAGGACAAAGGGGGAAATGGAGCCAGCTCCCTCTGAAACCTCTTCTAGAAGGAGGAGGAGGTGGGCAGGGCAGCCCTTTTACTACGGATATAACAGTCAGCGAACCTGCTGATGCCCACTACTGAATTAGACTACTGAAGATGCTGTCTCCTGCCTGTGTTTGTGTCTGGTGAGATCAAAAGACTGGGGAACTGTCTGCAACACTACCGCCTCACAACTTCAGTCTTAGAGCAGTAAATAACTTTGTCCACTTTTACAGACACGTTAGAGTACTATTATACAACATTGCTTTAAAAGGGGAGATGATATTGAATATCTCACCAACATGCTATTGGAAATGGAAGAGGTACTGTATTCACCTTGCTATTGGAAGATTAAGCATAAAAAAACCTTAGAAATCTAAGGAAAATGTGCATTCTCCCAGAATTTTAGAGAGACGGGTTCAAATATTTTTTTAAAAAATAGTATCAGTAAATTTAAAAATAAAAATAAAAGATTAATTGTATTCACAACAGAGAAGTAAAACAGCTTTACTTCAAGCTTATGTTATTTTTGCCTTGCTGACGACATGCAGATTTAAAAGCCACAGTCTGAATTACTGCATGGTCTACAAACACTGGGAACTCACCTTAGGTCCCTGTGTTCCTTGGGAACCCTGAAGACAGCAATGGATCAATTTAAAAGGAGGTTTCAAGTTTCCTTACCCTAAATCTGATGCATTTATGAATTTGTTCCACTTATTACTATGGGAGTGAACAATCTGCATATGTCTAGGGCAGGAGTCAGCAAACTTGGCTTTCCAAATGCTCTTAGACTTCAATTTCCAGAAGCTAAGTCAGGTGTATTGACTTGGGCTTCTGGTAAATAAGTCCAACAACACCTGGAGAACCAAGTTTGCTCACCCCTTGTCTAGGGTTGCACATACCATCTCTGAATGCTAGAATGGGTGGAAAAATCCAATTCTAGCAATCCCAAATTACAAAGAACAAGCAAGGCAAAATGAAACAAAAGTATTTGATATCAAATGTCTACTGTGTTTGGCAAGAGTTCTAAAATTGTGGAAGACAGTTTATCCTTTTTACACCCTGGCATCAAAAACCCAATAACATACTACAGTACTTCCTTTGTCAATGTGACTTTTCATGAATCTTCTATCATAAATAATGCATATTACTACAAACAAGCTGGTACTGAAACAGCTTAGCAATTTCAATTTAAAAACTCATCTTTGTTATAAAGCTTGTATGTTGTTACTTTTTAATTCAAAATTGATCAGAAAATCCTTCTGCACTAAAATGTGCTGAAATTATCCGTTTCCCACAATCTTTTAAGAACATCCTGGGTTTCTTCGGTACTGTTTATCATTTTGTATAACTTACTTACTACTCCTTTTATCCCCATTGAACCTTTTCTTATCTTATATAACACTTCCTCGAAGTCTGTCAACTGTCTTGTAGGTTGTAGTTTCTCTTTATATTGTTTATTCCACCTATCCAATGTTAGTATTTGAATCCAGTTCAACCTTAATTCCTTATAAATTTCTTTTTTAGTATCTTCATTCTCAATTCGATTCAACCAATCTTTTAGTAAAATTATATCATATTTATACATAATGTTTTTCAATAATTCTGAATTTTTAACCGGAAATGTTTTAAGATCTTGCAACTCTAATACAGTATTGGAGAGGTATTTGGTGCCAATTTTTCTTTTAATTTTACCCATACACTTATCATAGATTTTAGGACATTATTTCTTGGTTTTAAATTAAAAACTGAATTTTCCAAAAATTCTCCCTTTGCACACACATTACTATCTTTCATTTCTATCTCCCTCCATATAAGATATTTTATAGTTAAAAGTTTTACCAGACCTTTAATTTGGAACACCCTATAATATGATTTAATGTTAGGTAACCCTAAATCACCCTCTTTCTGTGACTTATACCATAAACCTTTAGGTATCCTTGCTCTTTTCGCTCCATTGCAGTAATTATTCAATAAATTTGGAAAAATTCTTAATTCTTTTTCAGTTTGTTTAATTGGGAGGACCTCAAATAAAAAATTAACCTTGGGTAATAAACTCATTTTACAAACAGCAATCCTTCCAATTATGCTGAAATTATGCCAGACTGCTCTTACAGTAGGCATGTGATCCTTAAAGCCAATTGTTGCTAGTCTTAGAATCTGATGTAATGGCTAATTTTATCAAATGTTAGTTTATTCAGCTGCATATACAACTCAATAATTGTAAAGCTCAATTATCTTACAGCTATGGTAGAATGGTAGCCAAAAAGAATCAGTAACTGACAGGTCTTTAATAAACTGTTAACAATACTTAATATTCTTTGAGACCATGTCAAAATACATTTACCTCAAAGATGCAAAAACTATATATAGTATAAGTACAGTATGTACTTTCCTACAATATACCTGGGACTGCAAAACATTAGAAAGGGGTTGCCAACCTGTTTAAGTCAGGGACTGGGTCATGTTCCCTCAGACAGTTGAGGGGGACAGACTGTTGACCGGGCCCCAGTTGGCAGGGGTCAGCTGAGGCTTTTGCTAATTATCTGACAGAGAAAATTGCTCGGATTCGGTCAAAGTTGAATCCTGGCGTGGAAAATGTAGAGTTGGGATTGACTGAAGTGCAGTCTTGCCATGTTATCTGGGATCAGTTTGATCCAGTTGTCCTTGAGGAAGTGGACAGGCTCCTGGTAGCTGTCCGTGCCACTGCCTGTGCTTTAGAACCATGCCCCACCTGGTTAATTAAATCTACCAGGACAGTGACAGGCGGTTGGGTCGAGGCAATTATAAACTCTTCACTGTGGGAGGGGATTTTTCCAGCACCTCCAGAACATGTTCTGGTGCACCCCCTCCTGAAGAAATCAGGTTTTGGAGAAGGCAGTGACATGGCGGTTTCAGGAGATCCTAGATGAAATGGATTATCTGGACCCCTTCCAGTCAGGATTCAGGCCCGGATATGGTGCGGAAACTGCATTGGTCATGCTGGTGGATGATCTCTGGAAAGAGTGGGATGGTGGACATCCAACTGTCCTGGCTCTTCATGACCTCTCAGCGGCTTTTGATACCGTCGACCACTGTATCCTTCTGGAAAGGCTCCGAGGATTGGGGATCCAGGTCACTGTGTGGTCCTGGTTTTCCTCATTTCTGAGGAGCCAGACCCAGTCGGTGTGTTTGGAGAGTGAGAAATCCAGCCCTAGGCATCTCCAATGCGGGGTGCCTCAGGGCTCGGTGCTTTCACCTCTCCTATTTAACATCTACATGAAACCACTGGGTGAGATCATCCGCTCCCACGGGGTGAGGTATCATCAATATGCTGATGATACCCAGTTGTATATCTCGGCCTGTGGAGACCCTTTTGATGCAGTTGAAGTCCTTTCCAGGTGCCTGGAGGCTGTTAGGGTCTGGATGGGGGACAAGAGGCTACAACTGAATCCTCGCAAGACTGAGTGGCTGTGGGTCAGGGGTCCTGTGTTATCTCGGGAGCTGCTATCTTTGGTTCTGGATGGGGTAGTTTTGCCCCAAACAGACCCGGTGCGTAACCTGGGCATCCTTCTGGATTCATACCTCCTACTCGAAGAGCAGTTGGCAGTTGTGGCCAGGAGGGCTTTTGCACAACTTTGCATTATACGCCAGTTACGCTTGCTCCTGGACCGGGATTCCATGCTCATGATCACACACGCTTTGGTCACCTCCAGACTTGATTACTGTAATGCGCTCTACATGGGGCTACCCTTGGTGACCTTTGGAGGCTGCAGCTGGTCCAGAATGAGGCTGCTCGGGTTGTGATGGGGTGCAGATGTTATGCTTGTCCCTCACTACTGCTTTGAGAGCTGCACTGGCTCTCAGTATGCCTACAAGTGCAATTCAAGGTGCTGGTTATTACCTTTAAAGCCCTACATGGTAGTTGGCCAGGATACTTAAGAGACCTTGTCACCCCGAGAACATCTGTCCGTCCCATCACAGTGGACTGGAGAGGCTCTCTGGTCATGCCACTAGAAGGAGAGCCTTCTCCATGCCTGCTCTGGCCCTATGGAACCTCCTGCCAATTGAGTTGCGTCTCCAGAAAGAGCTGCTGCCCTTCAGAAAGGGGGTGAAGACCTGGGTGGTAGGGCATGTGTAGGGTGCAGGCCAGATGGTCAGTTCAGCCGGCTGGCTCTTTTGATCCCTACCTCTCTCCCTGTTATATTTTAAACTTTTAATCCTTTTAACTTTTTAATTTTTTTAACATTTTATGTATTCAATGTATTTTAATTGTGTTTTTTAATTTTGTAAGGGGCCCTGAGTCTTTGGATGAGGGCAGGGTATAAATATGATTAATAAAATAAATAAAAAGCTGCTGTAAAATGCGTCCGCAACTGCTGTAAATGTGTTTACAACGGTTGTGAATGCGTTTTACGGCTATTTGAGCTATTTCTGGCTGGGGGGGGGAGAGTGAGGATGAGGATGTGAGGGCTGGATGATTTGGGCCCATGGGCCATAGGTTGCCGATGTCTGCATTAGAAGATAGAAGTCATAAGCATTTCGGGTTATACCCATTAACTGGTTTTCTGAGCAAGTTGCCCATGTCGTATGAGTCTCCCTGCAATTCCAAACCAGACTCTGCTGGTGAAAAAGAAGCCCTCACCCACCCACTTTTCTTCGTCGGACTATGAAGGGCAGGGGGAAAATCAAGTGTTCTCTCCCGTATGCTGAAAGGAATGACAACCCATTCCTTCAATTTTGGAGCCAATACATTTCTGGTGTAAGATAGTAATCACCCTTTTTACTACCATAAACAGAAAGATGCTTTCTGTCTCCTGTAATTTTTAAAAGAAGACAAAACCTTTAGCTCCCTGCTGAAAAGGATACAAACAAAAGTCCAAATAGGTGACCACTCTGTGATTTAATAATCAGAACTAACCACTATACCTACCTGTTAACAAAACATTTTTACTGTATAGTACCTATTTTTCCAACAGATGCTGAGAAATCAAAATTCTCACTCAAATAGACATTTGTCTTCATAGTATCTATCATGGTGTCCACTACCATCAGTATTTTTAAATCATGTTTTTAATTTTAGTGACTTACCTTAGGTCCTTGAATTCCTTGAGGACCCTGCAAGATATCAATAGTGGAAATGAAATGTATGATTTTAGGGCAGGTGGTTAAAACATCATTCATACCTTTATCTCCATACATTTAGGGTTGTATGTCACGATGTTTCTCTCCTCATGGAAGTCTTTTGTCCAGAGGAAGAAGAGCTTGGCTGTTAAGCCAGAACATGCACGTTGGATGGGTATATTTTAAGAAAGGTTCTTTTCCAAAATGACTAACAACTTGTAATATCCTATTTTTGTGCAGTTAGAGACGTCTAATTATTATTTATGAGAATAAGAATGTTTGTTTGCTGAATGGGTTCCCCCAAAGGTAATGAATAATAGAAAAAATAGAACAATAAGTTAGCATTCCAAGATCTGAGGGAAGATTATGTGAATGGAAATCCTGAGATCTGCTAATTCACTGTTGCCATCCCATAACTACATCTGTTTCAGAGGATGAGAGAAGCATTAAAACCAGGGGTTCCCAACCTACAGACCATGGGTTGGACCCGGCCCACAGCGCCATTTCATCCGGCCTGCTACTGCCGCACCCAGAAGTGGAAGCATTTACACCAGCTGTAAACTGCGCCTGCACATGCATAAATGTACCCAGGGCTGTCGTAAACACAGAAGTGGGGGGATCTGGCCCATGGCCCATAGGTTGAGAACCCCTGTGAAACATGATGAAATTGTTTGCATCTTTTGTGCGTTTTGATTCATTTTAGAGTTGCCTCTTTCACTTTCATATTTCTAATGCATCAGCCCTTATGTTTTACACAAAGAGAAAAGCCTCTTTTGGAACATTCATTTTGTGTTTCCCCTATCATATTTTCTGGCATCCCCAAAGCTCTAAAGAACCCTTAAGAACTACTACGAAAAGGCAGAAAAAGAGAGTCCATCTGCTCCAAAAGCAGGCAACAGTACCTGAAAAAGAAAAATCATAATCAAGCCTATATAGGCACCAGCTTATATTATAAAATTAGAAGCCACCATATGAGTTCACTGGGGCTCACATATCACAAAAGAACCTTTAAGTCTTGGCAGCAGAATAGACAAAAAAGGAGCAACTCTGCAGGCCGGTGCAAGCTATGTAGTATACAAAGACACCAACTCCCCAGGACAACTGCCACCACTACAAGATCAAGAAGAACAAGACTGAAATGTCCCAAGCTGTACTGAACAGACCACAACAATCACCTTCACAGTCCAGTGGCACACTGGCATAGTCACAGAGTCAACTCCCTTGGCTCACAAATTCCCACAGAAGCAAACAAAGGTCCTAACCCTCCATTACCAAATTGTACACATGTAACAGAATATAAACATAATAAATTAACCAAATAACAGGTGTCTTAAGAAAAAACCAGACAGGTCAAGAAAGAAAGCCTGAGCCCTGAACACTTTCCTAAAAGCCCTCAAGACCTTTAATGACCTCTAGGAAAACCAGAAGCCTGTATTCCACAGCTCACATTTATCCCTGAAAGGCTCAATTCCAGTGTCGACCAGATAACTATTCCCAATCATATCAATGCTCATCTGGGTATCAAAGTAAAAAATGTGCTCCATTGATGGAACCATTCCAAGCAACATGAGGTTGTCTATTTTTTAAGCTTTATTCATCTACATTGCTTCTATGTTCCATAAGGATAAAAACAACTTAATGAAAATATGTAACATTTTGACAAGTTACAGACACATTTCAGTTAGCCCAAAAATAAAAATAAAAATACCCCAATCAGTCTTAGAGTTATGAAAAACTTAAATGTTTGAGTTCATAGCCTAAAACAAGGTAGAGCCAAAATTAGGGAGTATATCTCTAAAATGCATCATTAAAAAGAAAATGCAATATAGCTTCAAACAATTTTTATACTTTAGCATATCCTGATATGCACGAAAATACTCTAATTCAGGGGTGCCCAAACCATGGCCTACAGGCCAGATCTGGCCCCAATGCCAATTCATCTGGCCCACACCACCCTTGTTGCTCCCAGAAGCGGAAATAAAATGCACCTGGATGAATTGGTGTTGGGAGCCAGATCTGGCCTGTGGGCCATAGTTTAAACATCCCTGGTTTAAGCAGAGAAAATGGAAGCCTAAAATCTATCTCATCCTGTTGCAAAATGTATCTGTTGCAATCCAGATTGCAAGGTGTGTTTTACTTCTGCTTCTGGTGGGAGGAACCACGTGACTGGCCAACCACTCGAAAAGTTTGGGCACCCCTGCTCTAATTGCTCACCCACTCATTTGCCAGCTTGTATCTGTGGAGGAAAATCCATGTTGTGTTTGTTGCTGCTTCTGTGTTGCTATGTGCCCGCTGCTTGCTTCTTGGCATCTCGTGCCTTATAACTCTGTTGCTGATATCTGTTATGTGTCTCTTGCTTCCCTGCATTTATATTTCTCTCAGTTGTTTACATTTCCTTCAACTGCAAGCAATTTTATTTTGCTAAGGTAGTAAATTATGATTTTCTGTAAACAGTCAGAAAAGCTTCAATGGCAATTCCTATTGGTTTTGCTAAGGTAGCAAACTTCTAAGTGAGCAAATCCTTTGTAAAAAAAAAAAAATATCCTTTGGTTCTATAGTAATTTACCTGGGCATGATATTGCTAACTAAACAAAATGCCAGGAGTGTAAAGTGCTGGTGAACAAATTTATTCAGATACCAATTTGCTCCAATTGCATTTTAGAACCCTGGGAGTTCCAGATTCTGGGACTTTTTTCTGCCATTGTTTTTATTTTGCTTATCAGTTGCTTACACATTCAACTGCCAGTTAACTAGAGAAGAGATACTTTTGCAAGGCAATGTTATTTTACATTGACTTTGCTTTCACACTTGGAGAGCTTGGTGATTGTTTCATAGTGACTTTCAGTAAATTGCTATTCAAATTTCATTTTCTTAAGCATAACACATACAGTAATACCTCATATAACATTAGTATCGAATAACACGAAAATCGCATAACATCAAGGAATCTGGGGGGAAGAATTGCATCAGATAACATTAAGATCCTATGGGATGCTTCAGATAACAACCGCGAAAGCCTGTGTGGTTACAATGTATCTCTATGGATCCCATAGAGGATCAGATAACACGAAAAATCATATAACACGAAGACTTGTGGAACCAGGTTTTAGTGTTATATGAGGTTTTACTGTACCTTCAGTATTATTTTTATAGTCTCCTTAGTTATTTTAGCACTCTATACATACAAAATTTCAAACTCTAACATCTCCCACACATGGAGAAAACAGGGAGGGGGGGGGAGCCAAAAATAAATTCTCTACCAAAGCCCAAAAAAGCAAGCAAGCAAATAAAGGCAATATTCCACAATGAAAAATACCTATTAATCCTTGGCGTTTTACAATAAACTTGTCTATGTGTTGCTTTTGTTATACATGCCAAACTTACTTTATTTGAATTCAGCAATCAAGCTGGGTGCAGACAGAGAAAAATTGTTCCAACAAAGGAAACAAGGGCAATGGGGGAATAACATTTTTTTTAAAAACCCCAACCCTTTGCAGGCAGTGGTGGGCATCAGCAGGTTCGCACCAGTTCGCCAGAACCGGTAGCAGAAATTCTGGCTGGCCTTGCCCATACAAATTTTGAAATAAAGTAGTCCTAATTTGGGTGCAGCACAGGGCTTCCCCCTGGCCACACCCACCATACCATGCCCACAGTGTGGTAGTAAAAATTTTGGGAGCCCACCACTGTTTGCAGGCATGCTCCCCTCAAAACTCATTAGAAAAAGAAAAAAAGAGAGAGGAAAGAATCCAAGATGGAGGTGGAGGCAGATGACATAAGCAATCCAAAATGGAATGCACCAGGACCTCAGCACAAAGGAGTTGCACTTAAAAGAACAACTGAAGCCAAAGAGCAATTTTCATTGGTTAAGTAAAGGTAAAGATTTCCCTTGCTCGAAAGCCAGTCGTATCCGACTCTAGGGGTCAGTGCTCATCTCTGTTTCTAAGCTGAAGAGCCAGTGCTGTCTGCTTCTGCAGACATTTCCATGGTCATGTGGCAGGCATGACTAGATACTGGAGCGCATGGAACGCTGTTACCTTCCCACCGAAGTGGTCCCTATTTATCTACTTGCAACTTCTTGCTTTCGAACTGCTAGGTTGGCAGGAGCTGGGACAGAGACGGGAGCTCATTCCGTCCTGCAGTACTCGGGAATCGAACTGCTGACCTTCCGCCTCCCAGTCAGCGTCTTAGTGACTTGAGCCACTGCAGTCCCTTTTTATAGATTCAACATTCCAGTTCTCCCAAACATTCTCATTAGGTGCCAACAGCAGCCCTCACAATATTATTTTGATGAAAGATTTCTCAGACAAAGGGTGGAAGAAAGGAAGATTAAGCCTCAGAAAGATAAGAAAAATGTACAGCCTCCCAGAATTGTAAAGAAATGGGTTCAAGTAGGCTCCCTTAGCCCCTGGTAACAGTATGGGAAGATAAACAAAAAAGAGTTAACTGTAATCACAATAGAAAAGTAAAATGGCTTCACTACAAGCTTATGTTATTTTGCCTTGCTGACGACATGCAGATTTAGTAGCCACAGTCTGAATTACTGCACAGCCTTCAAACACTGGGAACTCACCTTAGGTCCCTGTATTCCTTTGGGACCCTGAAGACAGCAATGGTTCATTGTAAAAAGAAGTTATAAGTTTCCTTACCCATAATGTGACACATTTATGAATTTGTTCCACCTACTGTTATGTGAGTGAACAATTTGCAAAGGTCTAGGGCAGGGGTGGTGAACCTATGGCACATGTGCCAGAGGGGGCACTCAGAGCCCTCTTTGTGGGCACGTGCACTGTCACCCCAGCACAGAGCTTGCCCCTCTGCTCAACAGCCCAATGGCAGCGCTTTCTCCCTCCCCCCAGCACAGAGTTCACCCTGCCCCTCTGCAGCGTGGATGGCAGCCTGTTGAGTTTGGGCACTCGGTCTCTAAAAGGTTAACTACCACTGATCTAAGGGCTATACATGTCCACTCTTGAATGCTGGGATGTGTGGGCACCTCCAGTTCTAGTGATCCCAGATTATAAAGAACAAATTAGGAAGAAATATCAAGGCAAAACAAAATAAAGTCTTTGATAGAAAATATGTACTGTACTGTGTGTTTGGCAAGATTTCTAAAATTGTGGTAGACACCGTCTCCTTTCTTCAAACACCCATTAACATACTTTCTTTGTCTGTGGGACATTTTATGAATCTGCTATTGTTAATATATACATTTTACTTCAAACAAGTTGGTATTGAAAATTATTAAGTTGGCTTAATTTCAATTTTTAAAAAATCATCTTAATTAAGATTTGTATGTTGTTTTCTATTTATTCAAAATTGATCAGATATTCTCTCTGCACTTATATGTGCTGAAATTATGCCAGGTTGCTCTTACAATGGAGTTATGTTCCTTAAAGCATGTGCTGCAGTAAGGGTTTGTCATTTACTGCAAGATTTAGGATCCAATGTACACTACTAGCTAATTATATCACTAGAAATATTTGACTATCTGGATCTCCCCAAACTATATTCAGGATCATCAATCCCACTGCTGAGTAATTAGTCAACAGAAAAATTCTGAACATTTTGAGACCAAAATTTACTGAAGTTCTGTATATCTGTAGTTGTGAACATTCATTTTTCTCAGTGTGTAAGTATGTATTGGGTGTCTCAGCCTTTAGTAATCGTTCCTGGCTGCAATTCGTATCGACAATGAATTTTTTCTGCCTGAAGCAGGAAAAATGCCATTGGTGTGAATTTGTTTAAGGTGGATTGCAGCTTGCCATGAAGTGACCCACACAATATGATCACAGAACCATCTCCTGTGGCACATATGAAATGAGACATGTAGGATTTAACACTGGGACTGCAATTGATTGCTGCAGCATTGAGGATATGGACAAGGCACACCTTCACAGCCAGTCCATCTGGCATGGCCTCTTCTGCCTCCACGACCGTTGGGAAGTACAGTTTCTCCTCCACTCATTTTGCTGTTGGGCCCAATATGATGTTTTCCAGTGGCATTTCCTCCACTGAGGAGACCATCTGCTCTCCTGCCCATAGCCATTGGGAGTCAGGTTATATACTGCTGGCCAACACTCGGCATTGAGTCGCTGGCTGTACAGTCTACTCTATTACCATAGCAGGATGTCTGACCAGTTATTCTCATTACTAAATCATTTTGTAGTACATGCAACAAAATATATTTATTTGACCTCTCCCAAGGAGCTACTATGACAGCTAAATGAGAATCCATGCTTTGTGTTTATGGCTCCCCGAACTTTAGGATGGCATTCCATTTTGATGTAACAGAACAATGGAATTTAAAGCTAGGCAAGGTTATTTCAAAACTGTCAACTTATCTTGATATTGTACTAAATTATCTCATTACTAAATCATTTATAACAACTCAATGATTTCTCTAATTAGGCAATAATCGCTGAAAGTATCACCCTGCGTAGGATCACATGGGTTATAATTCAAGAAACTTCCCAGGCTACTCTGGTTATGAAAATAAATTATTTTAAGACTTACCATAGGGCCTGGTTGACCTGGTAAGCCAGGAGGTCCTGGTTCAGATATGACCTGCATCTATGGATTTTATTAAGACAGTGAAGACACTTGATTTAATACAGGGTTTACTGCAAAACCACATGGACAAAGACAACAATTTTGGAATCCTAAGTGGAGACTAATAATTTTTTTAATAGATATGTTTTTAAGAAAACAGAGAGCATGACAGTTTGATTCAGTAGTAGTTGTAATAGTAGTAGTAAAGCAGCAGGATGGATATTTCCAACTCTAGTGATTCTATGATTCTATACTGGTAGTATTGGGTGCTATTTGTTGAGAGAAAAACAATGGTGCATGCAACCAACAAAGCTACCTGTGGGAAGGGTGCCTTTAGGACCTAAAAAGAATTCTCCTTCTTCTTTAACCAATTAGTAAAATTCTTCTTCATGCCCCTGGCCCCTCCTCTCTTCCTGTTTGTCCTGCTTTCTTTGCCTGTCTTCCCTGATCTTCTGACAATCAATGAGCACATTTCTCTCCTAACTGCTTGACAGATTGTAATCTTTCTTTATCTTTTAGTCTTCTGAATATAACAATATTGTAAGTAAAGATACCTTATTGCTATTTGTGATGCTACAGGAATGATTTTTTTCTATATCTATATGAAGTGTTAGTGGCTGTGAGAAACAAAAGGAGGCTCAGTGGAAGCTCGGAATGTTGCTATTCTCCTTCACATCTCCCTCCATGCAGTAGCTGGTTTTTATACTTCAGGTTTTGCTAAACTAAAGGAATTAACCAAATTCAAAATTCTTTCAATACTATTAGCACAGGTAAAATAAAGGAGGATATGAGTATACTCAATTGTACTGAAAGGCAGAATGTTCCCTGCATATGGAAGGTCTCTATAGGGTTCAGAACACTGGAAAACTGTCATTCTGAACTTCATGGATAAAACAGAAGCGTCTCTGTTCTTGAGAAGGCTAGACTCAATACAAGGGGGACCAAGGAATGACAGGAATAGAGCAAGCTAACTGTGCTCCCTGTCACATTTTTAAAAATTTAGTTTGCTACACTAATAATCTTCAATAGAGTTACTTTTAATCTGTCCATCTTTCCTATTCAAAAAGAGATGAAATAAGATCTTGTCTCCTTCTAAGGACAATTCCTGAGTCAACTGGGGATCGGAAAAACTCAAAGCAACAAAACTTGTTTTGAAACTAAACATTTTTAACAACTGTGCTGTGTTCCAAAATTATGCTTTTGACAGTGTATCTTCTATATAACGATACATCAGGGACATAATTTGACAGTAATTTGACAAGGATTTATTAAGTTATTGGTAACTTACAAGATCCTGCTTGCAGGGTTCACCAGGTTCCCCTTTTGGCCCTTCAATCCCCTATGAAAAAAGAAATGGTGTATCTGAAAATATATTTCAAGTTATTCTAAACATATTCCTTCTCCTTGTTGTGACATTCCACTTCGTTGTGCACATACTTTGGCTTCTAAATCTTTGCTATGCATCATTAACCATGCTGTGACTCTATATTAGTCTACTCTTCCCCTTTTAAAACATTTGCTTACAAGCCCATGTAGTCAAACAATTAGCATGGAGGGTGTGATATTAAAGGGAAACAGACCTGTAATTTGGATGGCATGTGGAGTTGTCTAGTGGGGATACATGGGGAAATGTGTTCCACCTTAAATCTGATCTGTGGGTTTCAACATTTTGGGGCTGGCCTGGAGCTGAGGATTTGCTTTAATGGAGATTGCTCCTGTTTCTGGAGCAATGAGGTGTGCACCTTTGAAGCAGCCAAATTGCACCCTAAGTGCCTTTATCTAGTGTTAATTACTATAAAACAAATTCTTGGAAGCAGCTTCTTAAGATAACTTGGACAAATAAGGTATTAAAAAAATCCCAAAATACACCATATACATGTGAACATTAACAAACAGCAACCATGGCATAATCAACCTTCTAATAACCAACAAGTTCCCAAACAATAAGAATAACGAAATGATACTGAAGACAGACATACCCTTGGACCAGACATGCCCATTTCCCCGGTCTCTCCTTTATGGCCCATTAATCCAGAACTTCCTTGTTCTCCCTTTACTCCTTTAGGTCCCTGTAGTTTAAGGAAGAGAGAAGATGCCCTTTTAATTGCCAGCATGCTTTTATATCTCCAGATGATCCAGAGGGATGATCACAAATATCCAAAGGGATGGAAGCCTCATAAATCTGTGTCTACAAATCTATTAAACTATTCTTCAAAAAGGCAATAGAGTTAGCATAGAAGCTTTTTAAAGAGAAAAGATCAAGGCAATATATGACATACATATACAAAGGCCTGAGGGAGAAGACTCCATGGCCTAGCAGTGGCTGAAAACATCGCCCCCTCCTCTGGGCTCACAACAACAGCCTGAGGGGGAAGACTCCATGGCCTGTCAGGTGGCTGAGGACCTTACCTACTCCTCTGGGCCCACAACAACGGCCTGAGGGGAGTTAGTCTGTGTTCTGGTTTGATTGTATTTTGTGAGGTTATGTTTTATAATTTTTATTGTACTGTTGCTATTTTGACTGTAAGCCGCCCTGAGTTGCCTCGGCGAGTGAGCAGCAATATAAATCTGAATAAATAAATAATAAAATAAATAAATACACACAGGCTGAACTCTTGTTCATGCAGACCCACCATATAAGGGTGACAATATCATAGCTGCAGTGACTTTCCAGAAATAAAACATGTTTAATCTCCCTCCCCACTCACTCCTTCGGTCCCAATGCTCCCATGGAAGCCCTTTCATTTTTAAGTAATCTTGGTGGTGGCAATTTTCAGAAATGAAAGAATCCCTGTCCTACAGTCTCCCAATGGTTTCCCCAGGGCGAAAGCAATTATTTGAGACCCTCAGTTGATGATGTAATTAGCTTTACATGGCAGAACTTATTTCAGTCACTGTATATGGAAATCTTCCTTTAAAAAGTTTTTTAATAAACAAGTGGCAATTAGTCTTCTTCTTTTGTGTCCTGATCAGACCCTGCACTGCCAAAATGAAGCCACTTTCTTCACTTTGTTGTTACCCAAATGCAAATCCTCATTGGTGCATATCTCTGGCAGCAATTGGCAGACCAGTAAATGGGCTGGAATCTGTCTCTCCACATTTACACCATGTGTTGTTGTCACCAGCAGTCCCCACCTTAGCATTTAGGGTCTTGCATGTAGGGACTCCAACCCTCAGCCTATTCAGTGTCCTCCACGTGATGTAGGGGAGATTGAGATTTTCAGCTATATCCACCTTTAATGCTATTCCTTGTCCAGTTAGCTCCATCTTCCATCTTCTAATCTGGTTTTGCTCTTGTGTACCCTCAATAATGTTTGTTCTTGCCATAAATCTCTTCTTGGATCTGAGTTGGTGGACTTGAGATTCATATCCATTCAGAGGTTGTCAAGGGTCATTCTCTTGCTTAGTTCTCTCAACATCTGCTGCTGCTTCTCTCCTGATCTTAGGTGGCAATTAGTAATTTCCTAAGACAACTTCCCATAAAACATTGTATCACTCCACAGAAGGTTTGTACCAATAGGCTGAAAGTACGGAAGTGAAAGGATCTTATACCATTATGAACCAATTCACACAGTGGTGGGCACCAGCAGGTTCGCACCAGTTCGCCAGAAGAGCAACGTGTACCTAACACTTTCCCCTTGACTAGCTAGTTGCACATACTATTCCTGTGTGGCAGCTATACAACACTTTTATAAAAGCCACGTATCTATGAATTTGGTGCCAAAATAAAGATTTAGGGAGATAAATGTTGTTTTACCATTTACTAAAAGTAATAGCTCCATGGTACAGTGCTTGCTTTGAGCCTCAAGATCCCAGGTTCTGTTCTCACATCTCCAGGTTGAGCTGGGGCGAAACATCTTTTCTGAAAACTTTGGAGAACCACTGCTGGTCATTTTTGGCAATATTGAGACAAGTGACTGTCTCAATAAAAACCAGCTTATCGACACTGACCGGAAGTGGAGCAAAAGAGAAGGGGGCTGTAGGAGGATTGGGCATTTCAAGCTCCAGCCAATCCCATTTTTCATTAAGACCCCCTGTTCTGTTTAAACTACATCTGTCGGAGAGCATCAATAAGGAGATACCCTTTAAAGAACTTGACACCCTCTGCCTCTTTCTTTGCCAGCCATCCTAATGAATCCACTTAGGAATTTCCCAACAATTCAGGTTATCATAAAGCAGTGATGGCGAACCTTTTAGAGAACATGTGCCCAAACTGCAACCCAAAACCCACTTATTTATCGCAAAGTGCCAACACAGCAATAGAGGAGGAAGGAAATGCTCTCATTGGGCTGCTGGGCAGACAGAGGAAATGCTCCCATTGGGCTGCTTGACAGAGAGGTGGGGTGAACTCTGTGCTGGGGGAGGGAGGAAGCACTCCCATTGGGCTGCTGGGCAGGGGAGCAGGGCAAACTCTGTGCTGGGGTTACTGCACGAGCTCCCACAGAGAGGGTTCCAAGTGCCACCTCTGGCACACATGGCATAGGTTCACCATCACTGTCACAAAGTGTTGGACAGGATCTAGAACAGGCTTTCTCAACCTTGCACCTCCAGGTGTTCTTGGACTTCAATTACCAGAAGTCCAACTCAGCACACATCTGGGGGCTCAAGGCTGAGAACCCTGATCTAGAAACTGGATGGGCCACCTTTCCAAATACCTTCACACACATAATTCTTCCTGCCTCACATATGCAAACTTCCACACTGTCTGTGGAAAAGAGTTATAACAAAAGTTATCAAAATCATACATACGGGTAGGCCAATCATGCCAATTTCTCCACTCTCTCCTTTCTGTCCTACTAGGCCAGGGCTTCCTTGATCACCTTTTGATCCTTTAGGGCCCTGGAAATTAATCAAATAAGCTTCATAAGAGGCTAATTTCTTAATTACTAGCACTAATGGTTTTTAATGCTGCTATTTGAGAATATATTACATTTTCCATGTACAAAAAAGAGGAACTGCTTAAGACTGAATATTGACTATGAGTGGAACAAACATTAACAAAACAGCTGAATCTAGTAACGTAGCTTTTCAGTTCAGAAAAATAATGCACCTGGTACGTACCCACCTATCCATCACACAACAATCTTAAATGTTTATTTTAAACTAAATTCTTAAGTACAATAATTTTTTCATGTATTTTGTAGAAAAAATTAATAAAAACTCAGATAGGTAGGTTGATTAAACAGTAATATCACTATATTACTGTCACTATGGGCCTCTCCAGACTGGGTAATGTAGAGAGATCTGGGTCAAACTTGGAAGACTCTTATCTTTAGTGCAATCTATTTTATTTCTCACTTGAGTGATCTTTCTGTTCATACTGATTGACATTTTCTCTCATCTGAGAAGGGTCTGGACAGGCCTGTACATTGCTTCAAATTGTCTCTTTTTCGATTAATGACACTCAATATCCCCCTTCCCACCTTTTCTCACAGCCATCATTTAGTAATCCATAGCAACTTTTTTTTTGTTAAATTGACATAGCAGAACAGCAGTGCATCTACCAACTGCCAATGTGTCTTGTTTACCTAGAATAGCACTGCATCAGTAGGAAAATATTAAGAATATTAAAATGGTATATGGAAACAGAGAAGGATTCTCTGTCATCTCTTTCAATCCCATAATCCACAAAATATTTCACTGTCCACAGCTCTATTTTGTTGCAATCTAACCGACCACTAATTAGAAGTGCCCTGAATCATGCAAAAACACCAACATCAACAGCAGCAGCAACAAAACTGTAGTTGTCTAGCACTATGCCAAGAAGGAGTGGAACAGCTTTAAAAAGGGGTGGAATGGAATGCTCTAAATCAAAATATGCATGGACACTCTAATTTGATTCAACTCAAACAGCATCAAAAATGATCCAAACAGTAAACTATAGTCTTGTCTGGATAAACTCTATATTACATCAGTGTATAAAATCATGTTGCATAGTGTAATAAGTGGTACTGGAGTAAGCCCAATGAATTAGTGAGGATTGGGCGAGTCAATTCCTCAGTAAATCCCATCAGTTCAAATGAGGCTTAAATTACTCTTAATTTAACATAAGTCAGAACTAGATTAGCCTCATTTGAATCAATGTAAATTGGTGAGGAGCTGACTCACCAATTTTTCACTTATTCAGTGGGCTTAATCTAAGCCACTCAGCCAGTGAGTTGAAGGATGATGTTTAAAGAATCTTGCCAGCATCAGCTATGGTTGGAGACAACCATCTGTGCATCTTTGCATATTTTCAAATTACAAATAACTATTAACCACATGCAATTAATACCTTTGTCCAAACCAAAGGTAATATACATGACATTATAATTGTAAATTCATTCTCCTTAAGTGGAGTAGTAGTAGTAATTTGCTGCCTTGTGCTCTATTTTGGGTGTTGAGAAGACAATGGATAGGAACAGGGTACGTTTTTTACTTGTAGCGAGCAACTTGTATTTAAATGAGGTTGTTTTTTTTTTTTGGGGGGGGGAGAACCCTAAAAGTATCTCTTCTAATTAATTTTTTGCAGAAAACTTGCCAAACAGTCAGTTGCATATCTTTGGAATGCAGGGAATACTTGGCATTCTGGAATATTTTATCTTCACAGTTTCACATTTGGTACCCTGAGCTTCTTAACTTATGATATCTCAATTTGTTTACTTCAATCTTTCTAATTCTGATTATTTGTGAACCTAAGAGAATATTTACTAAGTTTAAAAATATCTTAAAGGTTGCACTCTCTCTGCTTCTAAATGATGGTCAGAAACCTATTTGTGTTCATATGTAAAGGTAAAGGTTTCCATTGCTTGAAAGCTAGTCATATCCAACTCAAGGATTCAGTGCTTATCTCTGTTTCAAAGCCAAAGAGCTTGCGCTGTCTGCTTCTGCAGACGTTTCCATGGTCATGAGGCAGGCATGACTAGACAACAGAGTGCATAGAACACTATTTACCTTCCCACCGAGTGGTCCCTATTTATCTACTTGCAATTTCTTGCTTTCAAACTGCTAAGTTGGCAGGAGCTAGGACAAAGACGGGAGCTCATTCCATCCTGCAATACTTAGGAATCAAACTGCTGACATCCTTCCTTCCAGTCAGCATCTTAGCCACTTGAGCCACTGCAGTCCCTGGGTTCATATGACATTTATGTAATTTGTTTTGGCTAATTGTCAAGATGCACCTCAGCTGTCCAGCTGGGTGCCTTATCAGACATGTGGACAAGATACACCTTGGTTCTTTTTTAGATACCTGTATAGCTGATATGGCAAAGAAAGTTTAGGATACAGTATTTTCTAGTTATTATAAAGAAGCTCACTTTCCTCTGTGCTTCTTCTAGTACAACATCTCAATCATGGGAGATTTTTGTAGCACTCTCAGAGATGATGGATAGCATGTGTGATTACTATCAGTAAAAGCTGATCGAAAAACAACAGAATCTCATCAGAATATTACTAGAAGTCCAGCGGTAGTGGCAAAATGTCACTATTTACGTATATGCATCAGCAATCTACATGTCTGCTTTACAAGGGCTTGGAGCCCATGTCTTTTTATTGTAAACAGTAAGTTGTGGTTTATACAGTTGTACCTTGCTTAAAGCGCATAATGCGTTCCACAGGATTGCTCTTTAAGCGAAACACGATTGTAAGTGACCAATTGTGACTGCTGGCGGGGGGGGGGGGGACTGCGAACGCCAATTTATTTGTTAAATGAGTTTTTGGTTGGTTTTTATTTATTTATTTATATTTCTTTATCGCCCTCCTCCCCGAAGGGACCCAGGGCGATTTCCAACAATTTTAAAAATACTTAAAAGATTAAAAACTTTAAAAAGCTTAAAAACTTAATTAAAAGCTAGGTATTATAACTTGGATGTACTGGGGGTCAAACCATCCAACTGGCTGGGGAAATTGTACCATCTACTCCCCAGACCAGACCTGCCAGCCAGGTTTTCACTCCTTTTCTAAAGGACAGGAACTCCATCTGCAGGCGTAGCTCTATCGGGAGAAAGTTCCACAGGGCCGGAGCGGACACCAAGAAGGCCCTCCTTCTAGTGCCAGAGAAATGCGCCTCTCTGGCTTATGGCACAACCAGAGAGCCTCTCTGGTCCACTCTGGTGGGCAGGGTAGATGTCCTTGGGACGATGCGGTCTCTCAAGTAACCTGGACCACTACTATAAAGGGCTTTAAAGGTAATAACCAGCACCTTGAATTGCACCCGGAGGCAAACTGTTATTTGTTAAGTGAAATAAACATTCAGAAAAATTCTGCTCTTTTAGCGAGTTAACTTTTTAAGCGAGGCGCTCTTTATGCGAGGTTTGACTGTACAGTTGTACCTCGCTTAAAGAGCATAATGCGTTCCTCAGGATTGCTCTTTAAGCGAGTTTGCTCTTTAAGCGAAACACCATTGTAAGTAACCAATTGTGACTTCTGATGGGGGGGGATTGCGAACCCTGATTTATTTGTTAAGTGAGTTTTTGTTTGGTTTTATTTGTTAAGTGAAGCAAACATTCAGAGAAAATTCTGCTTTTTAAGCGAGTTACTCTATAAGCGAGGCACTCTTTATGCGAGGTTTGACTGTACTGTATTGGATTTTACAGATGCTATCTAGATGGGTATATTTTTCTTTTAATCCACTGTAAATTTGCTACCTGTTAATCTATTGTATTTATTGTAATGTAGTTTGCACTGTGGATTGTTTACCAGAGTAGTACATGCACTAATTGGGTTGGATTTAAATCAAATAATTAAATGAACATGTATCCCTCCCTCTGTTTGACTCTGAAAAGGGTCTTGTAAAGTAAGTTTGGCTGAGAAGTACTTATTGAGCCAAGCAAACTTTGTGACTAAGCAAGGATTTGGACTTGAATCTTCCTGTTCCAAGTCCAATACTCTCTAAACCATTACACTGGTGAGTTGAGGCTGTCAGACCAGTAGTTACTACATAGACGATGATGTTAAAATATATTGTTAAAGAAAGAGTGCAATTATAAATGTGTTAATTTGCATAATATGAAAAATCCACATTATTTAACATTCTGTACAAATTGATGGCTATATATCCTATGCACATTTACTCAGCAACACAGGTAAAAAACTGTCTGTGCAGTTTCTCTCTATGCAAAACTTCACCCATATCATTTAATTTTATCATATTAATTCCTTCACACACTTTCTCTCCATCTTCTCCAGGTGGCCCAGGCAATCCAAGCTCTCCCTAAAACAAAATTAAAAAGAGGTTAATTATGTCATTACTGTTTTCCAAATGCAATAAATTAAATTTGAATTCCATAACATAATTATATATGTGTCTTATCTTACAATGTATCACAATGATAATAAATATTTCAAGGTGCATGAAAAATCTTGGATTTTTTTTAAAGTGAAAGGGCATATTCATCTGAACTGCAGCAGCTCCCCTGGTGGCTTAGTGGTTAAAATGCTGAGCTGGAGACTGGAAGGTCGGGTTTCACTACCCAAGGGCTGCACTTGGGGACCTGAAAGGAGCTTCATTCAGACATCCTTTGAGTGGAGTTTCTCCAGCAAAAATCCTTTCAACCCAGAGTAATCTCTCTGACATGAATAATAATAATAATAATAATAATAATAATAATAATAATAATAATAATAATAATAATAATAATAATAATAATAATAATAATAATAATAATAATAATAATAGTGGTGGTGGTGGTGGTGGTGGTGGTGGTGGTGGTGGTGGTGGTAGTAGTAGTAGTTGTTGTTGTTGTAACCCAGAATGCAGTTATGTGAAAGTAGACACATACATGATGTACTCTCAGAAAAGAAGGCTATACTGTGTTACAGTGCACATACAGTATCGTAATTGAAAATAAATGTCATTATATGAAGTTCTAGATACAATATCTGAACAAGTATAATGGCACTTGTTGTTGTTGTTGTTCAGTCAGATTCTGACCCTTTGCGACCCCATGGACCACTGTCCGCCAGGCACTTCTGTCCTCGACCATCCTCCTCAGCCCGCCCAGCTCTGTGCCCATTGCGTCCACAATACCATCTAGCCATCTCATTTTTGGCCACCCCCTTCTTCTTTTGCCCTCCACCTTTCCCAGCTTTAAGGCCTTCTCAAGTGAATCCTCTCTTTTCATTTGATGTCCAAGGTACTTTAGCTTCATCTTTACTATTTGACCTTCTAATGAACAGTCAGAATTGATTTCTTCTAAGACCAGCCTATTTGTTCTCCTCGCTGTCCAGGAGACTCTCAAAACTCTCCTCCAACACCACATCTCAAAGGCGTCTATTCTTCTGCGCTCAGCTTTCCTAATGGTCCAGCTCTCACAACCATACATTGCTACCAGAAATACCATTGCTTTGACTACACAAATTTTTGTTTTCAATGTGATGTCTCTACTTTTCACTATGTTCCCCAGGTTTCTCATAGCTTGCCTCCCAAGAATCAGTCGCCTTTTTATTACATGGCTGCAATCACCATGTGTGAGTTTTGATCCTAGGAAAGTAAAATCTGTCACTGCTTCTACTTCTTCCCCATCCATTCTCCAGGGACTGATAGGGCCTGTTGCCATTATCTTGGTTTTCTTGATATTGAGTCTCATTTTCAAATGGGATTCCATGCATGTCTTTAGCTTTCTTGTCAAACTTTAAGCTTCTTACTTACTGCTAGTTCCTGACCCCCCCCCCCCCCGATATGCCATAAACAAACATGGAACAACAATAGCCACAGTATATCTTACCAAATGCAATATATATTATGTAAAAGTGAATGAAATCCAACCTTTGGTCCAGGAACTCCTTGAGGTCCTGGTGGGCCCTGAGGACCTGGTGGGCCCTGTAAAAAAAGTCAGCAAGTTGTATATTTACAATTTACTAAATCAGTGTTTGAATTAATGAAGTATCAAATATCTTCTGTAGATCAAGCAATCTTGTTTATATTTTGCAATAACAATGTTACAAATGTGTGTCTTGGGTGTGATTCACCAATAAAAGAATCTTCTTCAATGCAAAAAATAAGTTATAAATGAAATTTCTGATTAAATTGATACCATTAAAATTTGGCAATACGTCCGTTATCTCAGTACAAATGGCTTTTCTCTTTTCTGGTGGGCAGTATCCAGAGTTCTGGGGCTGCACATACCTATTTCTGGATTTGGAGGGTGTTTCCACATCCACAACTCCCATCTCTCAATTCTGTTTCACAAAATGTTTTTTAATTGAAAAAACAACACCTTATGTCAAAATGTAGAGGGTTTTTAAGAAATAACCCTTGGTTAAATGTTTTGAGAATTTAGCTCTCATAAGGAATTTCCTTCCTCAGTGGGAGGAACTGGAGGAAAGAAATCAGTGAATAAAATTCAAACTGTGTAAATTTTTTTGATAGATACTCTTCTCTTTTACAATTAAGTTGTTCACATATTACATTGTGTATCCACCATGATGGTTGTAAGAAATGATTTTCTTTGTGTACTGATGTATTAGAATCCAGCATACAAACTAAGAATGCAATTGTACAGTAAATGCATATAAAACTCATGAAGAGGCTATCACACAGTACTGGGAGTAGTATTGTGCTTACTGGTCCAACTCCCAGACATCAACAAGCTGGGATGCATGATTTACATGGAAACCACCTATGCGTGAACAGATGCAATGCAAAATCTTTCATGGACCTGCAGTTCAGACACAGTAGGAGCCCTATCATGTGAAAGCTTATGTACAAACATTTGCCCAGGCAGAAAAAGATCCAGGTGACTAGCAATAGAGTTAGTAGCCAGGTTCTGCTCTTGGTAACTGTTCTGATCCCTTCACATGTTATGGTTCAAGTAAAACCAGCTATAGCTGTGTGAAATGACAAATGTGCTAGTCAGGTGCATGCTGGTATATCGGACAATTGGGCTTTGTCCCACCCTGCCCTCGCCTCTGGCACCCTGGGGTGCCAATAGCAATGTATGGGATTCTCCCCAACCCCCATAGGTGTCCCACCACTCCCTGTCCAGCGCCTTCCCATGGTGCCCTGCACACTCCTGGTGCTAGTACTTTATGTAACCATAAAAGACAGCCCTCTGCTGAATGCACACCATTTCTGGATCAGAGGAGTTGCTGTAAAAGGCTTTGAGGAGGGGTTGTTGTTTGTTTCTTTTTGGAAAGCAGAAGTCTGGGATGCAAGGCTATTTTACACACAATACCTTCTGGGAGAAAGAACACTGCAAACAAGCCATGCCTATAGCCAGATTCTTGAGTATTAATTGTGTACTTGGTATGATACCTCCATTCTTCTGTTTTTCTATAACAGTGATTCTCAACCTGCAGCCTGCGGCGCCATTTCATGTGCCCCCCTTACCGCCTCCACAACACCAGGAAGTGTCATGTGATGGAGGAAGGGCAAAATGGCCACCTGGTCCCTGAAGCTGTCTGAGGGAGTGTGACCCAACCCCCGGCTTAAAAAGGTTGAGAACTCCTGCTCTATAAGAAAAAAAAAGGAGGCACCTGAGGTAACAGTGCCAGGTTTGACTGTACCTATTTATCTTACATCTCATTCACACTTCAAGGAGACAGTCAAACATAATTTTAAAGAAGCAAAACAATTGCAGCATCCATGATTGGACTTCAACCAGTTAGAGGACTTTTGAGGTCAAAACAAATAACTTAGTCATGATTTGATCATCAGTATGTTGCAAGCACTATGAACGCAATGATTACTAGTCATTATTTTGTTAACAGAAACCAAATGTTTTGGCAGAATCTTTGTAACAATCATGATCCAGAAATCTGAAGCACAAAAACACATGCGGAGACACTCCAATAACCCATTCCAAGCAGGCATCTGGCCCAGAACAATTACCGTCAATTTGGGTTTCCCTGCTGCCTGTTATAAAAAAATTAGTTTTCAAATGTATTCAAAATTAAATATTTCAATTTTTCAAATAATATGACATGTACTAAAATTATAGTTTCAAAGCATGGCCTCTTCTCAGTGGAAAAGTCATAATGTCCATAAACTTGATTTGCTGAAGTTTGTTATTGTAAAGTTTTCCAATTTCTACCTAGTCATTACTAATTCACAGATGAAAAATGCAATCTGTGAGATAATTAACACCCATTAATCATCTGTGCGAATGCTTATCTGCCACCTGAAGGAGCTGTGTGTCCACATGATCTGTGGAATCATAGGCAGCCATCAGTGAAACATAATTTACTCTTCAGGAGTTCTTAATTCACCTAGATGTGACTGACTCTGTCTGCAGCTCTATCTACTAGTTCACAGACAATTGAGAATGTCACCACAATGGAAAAGTTATGAGGACTTTGCTCATCTGCATTTCTCCAATTCAGAAATAACAGAGAGAACAAGTCAAAGAGCACTCCAGGTCAGCCACAAATAGCTGCAGTAGCTTATTGCAAATAACAGAGAAGACTGCAGGTGAAGTTTATTTTGTAAACCCAGAACTCTTTGCTTGTATTTTCTGGTTTTATTGCCACGTCCCCACCACCAAAAGCTCCCTTTTCGTTGATCTTATTTTCTTACGACAATAGAATTGACTGTGCAGCTTAGTAAAAGGACTTGGCAACATAGGAAATTTATTTACATCAGACAACTCAAAGTGGTATAGGTCGGTTTTAACCTCTTTAATGTGATCTGCTGCTGAACTCTAGAAATCTCTACGGACTTTTCTGTGCATCCTAACTAATCAATCATCAGTTGGCTGGTTGGGGGAGAAGACTTTGGTTCCCACACTGGACAGGAACAGGAATCTTTACTGGGATTGCTTGGAAAAGAACCCTTGAGATTAGCCCCATCACAGTGCAGGCAAAACCACACTTTCTATCCTGTTACTCTGCATGGGAGCAGCAATTGGGCTGCACCAAGATCACTGGTGAAGAGTAGCAACTTTGAAGTTTCCCCCTAAAACAAACTCACCTTCATTATGTATATCTGTGAGAAAGTCGGGGAAGGGTGAGATTGTGTTTTGCTAATAGTATGCGAGCATTAGTGGGTGGAAAGTGCCCTTGCCACAATCCTGTGGTGGTGTTCATGTGAAATGAGTGGGTATGTTTAAATGTGAGACAATTGAGGGGACACTGGCCATTGGTCCTTATCAAGGTTTGCTTATTTATTTATTTATTTATTTAGATTTATATCACCTCCCACACGCCATGGCGACTCAGGGCGGTTTACAGGCAGGAAAAAAACAAAACAAAACAAAACACACACACAGCACAAACAGCTAAAATCCATTCCTCCTCCCAACCAGAGGACGTTAGTCTTATCCTTCCCTGGGCAGGTAGGGCCCAGGATTAGGAAGTGGAAGCTTCCATCTAAAAACCTTAAAACTGTTAAAATTTAAAATTAA
This sequence comes from Furcifer pardalis, assembly GCA_030440675.1. NCBI lineage: Eukaryota > Metazoa > Chordata > Lepidosauria > Squamata > Chamaeleonidae > Furcifer > Furcifer pardalis. The sequence continues at coordinate 91,079,752 of CP126893.1, forward strand.
AATCTAAAAAAGATTAAAAACAGATTAAAAACACACCAAATGCTACAACTACTGATTAAAAAGTAGAGAAAGAGAGGGGCTCAGATCATCCAGTGTGCTGGAGTCATTACACCTTCTGCACCCCATATCTGTCCTGCCAGCCATGTTTTTAGATTCTTCCTAAAGGGCAGCAGCTCTGTCTGGAGACGTAGCTCCATTGGCAGGAGATTCCATAGGGCTGGAGCAGACACGGAGAAGGCCCTCATTCTAGTGCCAGAGAGATGTGCCTCCCTGGCCGATGGAACAACTAGGGAGTCTCTACGGTCCGCTCTGGTGGGACGGGCAGATGTTCTTGGGGTGAGGCGGACTCTGTCTTACCTGTGTACTAATTTTTTCTTTGATCTATGGCCTGAATCTTCAAAGTAGACTGTATGTGGGGCTTATTGTATTCTAATGGTCAACCAATTTTGTCCTAATTTTCTACTTGGGGTTTTTCTATCCACAACCATGTGGTTTGCCACTATTCAAAACAAGAGTATTGGATGGATATACTATTAGTTAGATCTGGCAGGATTTTTCCTGTGTTCTTACAAACTACTTAGATCATTTCATTTTGGCAGGAACTCGTACTATCATGTTAAAAAAGTCACCTTGAGCGCTTCCAAAATTCTACCATCATAGTCAATTACTACAGTATCACCCTGTTCTCCTTTCAGTCCTGGAGGGCCCTAAAATTAAAGGAAAAAAAGGAGACAATATTTAACCACTAATTGACAACAGGCATGACATTCAATTTTTCATATATTATTATTATAATAGTTCCATCATCATCATCATCATCATCATCATCATCATCATCATCATCATCATCGAGGCCTGCTGGATGTTGGGGGCCTTGCTCCTTGGCCCATCACTACTTAATAGAGATTGGTAGGTTATCAGAGATGGAAAATAATTTCCATGGATTTTTGTCATCCCACTGAAATCCAGTGAAAGACTCATTGCCTAAAACTATACACAACTTTCAGTGACAGAAAATTCCAGTGTCTTGCAACTTGATACACACATAGAGGGGGAGAAGAAGTTTGTAGGATTCAGGAAAACACAGAAGTTACAATCCATTTTATAGTGTATACCAAAGCATACATTTCCATCTGTTCCTCCATGGTAACCAATGCCCTCTGCCATAATTCAGTGTGATGGTGGTTAATGCTTGCTAAGCGTGTGTAAACCCCTCTCTAGAACTGCAGCAGAGGCACTTTGTTTACCTGGGAGAAACAAATGGAAAGTTATGCTTGGGTTTAAGCCACAAACAGGATTTCAACAAAAAAGAAAGATCTGTTTTTATTTCAACATGCTTAGGTGCACATCTGTTTCAGGGGCACAGTGTGGACTGGGAGATACTGTAATTCAGATTAAGTTTGCTTTCTTTTCCCATTGACCTTTGGAGCAGGAATAGAGAGGATGTTGGACTCCACTCCTCATAATCCCTCACTGTTGGCTGATGTGAGTTAATATCTAATAACACAAGGAGGCTCACAATTTGGCCATCTTTGGTACAAAGAGAGGTAAGGAGGTAAGAAGACTCATAAGTTTGTTTTATGCTTGACTGTAGTTTGCTTTAAAAGGCTTTAGTTTTCTTTAATCTAATCCTTTCTCCTTTTGTCTGAGTCTCTGATTTCCTTCCTTACCTCCAAAACTTAATATTTCTGCTAGAGTATTTCTTGCAGACTGTGTGCCAGCAAATTGTCAGTTAGCTGCTTGTGCTGTTTCTGTCTTAGGTTTTGCTTTCTAGTCATGCTTTCCTTATACCCAGTGAGCAAATCCTTCCCTTCCCTGCAAAATTCATCAGCATTTTGCCTATAATGTAGATTTCTGTTTTGAATAATCACAACTCCCTAGTCCCTCCACCTATCTTTCTAAAACTTTGTGGGCACACAGGGAACCTACGTTGGCTAGGGCATATCTTACTGTGTTTTTCTATCCATAGGAGGTTTTGGATCCAGGGAAGTTTTCCACTTGAAGAAGGACAGAGAGAGAAAATGGATTTTGTGAGTGGAAGTGCAGCAATGGTTCCTCTTCCAGGATGCTGCTATTTGAAAGCACCTCACAGTGACAGCTAGACATTAGTCGTATTTAATGGACCTTGTTTGTGGGGACTTTTGTGTGCATTCTCATTTAAAGATCTAAGTCTAATTTAACAACAACAACAACAACAATAATCTCTACAGAAATGTCAAAGCTCAACCCACAAAGGCAAAGTTCATCACGTAATGTTTTGCTCCAGAATATTTCCATGGATACATCCTTCTACTCGACCTGGCACCATAGATGAAAGAGCCAATGCAAATTTTTCTATAATTGATTGATACTCAATAAATATCACCATGTATGTTTATCTAAGCTTCACCTTTAAAAAGGGGGAAATTATAAATGTGCTTATGGTTTGAGTCTTTATTTCAGGGAGTTAAAGAAAGAAAAATTAATACCCTTGGTCCAATGTGTCCATCTGCTCCTCTTTCACCAGGTTCACCCTGGAAAAAAACACAAGTTATTTTAAAGTATTAATTTAAGAGTAAATCAAATTAATATATAGTGTGTCATAGGGAGCAAAACATAAACAGCAGCAACTTTAAAAGCTTTTGAAAATAATATATTTACAAAATAAACCAGCTGGATCAGATATAAGACACCAAAACCTCCTGCAGGCATTGGAAACCCTCATTATGTAACATTATATAACATTATCCACACCACAAGGCTGCAAAACCAAGCAACATAGTTCAATCACTATGAAATTAAACTGGCAAACAGTAAAGAAACAAAATGACAGCCTGGCATCTTAGTGTTACAAACAAAGGTCACTGCCATATTTGAAAGGAGAGTAGATTAGGGCATTCTGAAGTGCTGCTTCATTTCAAGTTTCAAGTACTGTATAAAGAAAGCCATAAACTATTACAGTTTGATGAACTATAGATGAAAAGAACAACAGATTGACCAAACTGAATTGTATAAATACAATAAATGTCTCCTTTCTTTCACAATTCAGATGTCTGCTTTTTGTTGTAGTTCTCTTAAATGTAGGTAAAGACTAATGGAATATAAAAAGACTCTGTTCCAAATGTCATATCTTGGTATGAAGGCAGAAAGAGAGAGAGAAAGAGAGAGATTTGCCATAATGTTAACTTCCTGCTTGTACAAACAACAGTCAAAAGAGGTGGACCAATGGACACTTCATGGGTTCAAGCAGTCAGTCTACCTTGGCTTGGCTCGCTCGTTCCACCTCTTCCAGCAGGAGAATGTACAGCCCCTCCCCATCAACATTTGAGAAATGATGACTAGAATGGTCATTCATCAGTTTAATCATAAATCTAGGCCAGGCTTTCTCAAGGTTTTGGGGTCATGGGCCTGACCACACCTCCTGGATTGGGTCAGTCACGTGGTTCCTCCCACCCGGAAGCAGAAGTAACATGCACATTGGCATGTGCAGAACACATTTTAATTCCACTTCTGGGATTGGCGAGGACATGGGGGGGGCAGATTAATTAGCATGGGGGGGGGGTTGGCCCACAGCTGTATGTTGAGAATGCCTGATCTAGGTTCACAGTGTGGCTGGTGAATACATAGTGGAGCCTAGTTATATCATAACTAGATTCCCTGACTAAAATCCAGTAGCAGGTCAGATCTAGCATAGACCACTGAATCAGTGGAGATTTGGTAAATCAACTTCCCCAAGAGTTCCACTGATTCAGCCTTAGTTGCAGCTTGCTGCTGGATTTTAGCCAGTATTACCAGAATGAAAAAGGGAATAAAAACCAATCATCTTCTTTCTGTCAATTAAAGCACTAGTCAGAATTAATCTCATCATCTTTGCATTTAACAAGCAGGTTTTGGAAAACATAAGTTGCCTTAGTTGTGTGGGGGTCTTATGCAACTGGATCAAAATAGGCATGGAGAGAGAGGGAGGGAGAGAGAGAGAGAGAGGAAGGGAGGGGGAGAGAGAGAATAGAATTGTCTTCTCCCCTGCTGGGGTTCTGAAGAAAAGCCCTGTTCCAAAGGTGGCTGTTTTTGCTGGGGAGAAGATGAATTCTCACACTGCCACCATTTTAAGATGCATTTTATGTCAGGTCTAGTTTGATCCTCAAGGTTTCTAGTGTTAATAGAGATTAACTGGTTGTGGATCTTTCTCATGAAGGAAATTAATCAAAGAGATAACAATAGGTTGTCAGGACCCATTTGTGCAAATCACAATGACCACATGAAGAACAAAAAGGCTGTCAAGACATATGTGTGGTTTGCTTTAAGTCTAATGTACAGCAGAATCAATTTAGGTAAAGCTCTTTTTCATTATATGGTTCATTCTTGAAACTTTGCAGCAAGTATAAATATGGAAAGCCTGAGGTTTTTTAAAAATAACTCACAATATTGAAACTATTTCAAGTCTCAGTTTTATTTTGGGTACTCTTACATTAAGTTTGATTATGCTAAAGATATCTACAGTGTCTGATATTTGATCCTCCAAATCATGCCATCTGCCATTAAAAAAAATCCCCCAAAATGCAAGCAGAACAGTCACTGGGCTCTGTCGATTCTAGGGAACAAAGAACAAACCTGATGTTTTGTGAAAGCAGAGTCAAACCAGCCAAAGCCCCATGAGTAACATGTGTGTAACATGTGTGTCAAACACAAGGATAAAATATGCTTTCTGGTTTTTTTTTAATTTGATGGCCCGTTTATATAGTAATGCAAGAATTCAACTTTGAACAAACTGTTAAAGCCTAACATTTCATCTTCCAATTTCTTTAGTTTGGTTCCTCTCACCTGAACAAAATGAATATGTCACCTTTCAAATGGTCTAAATAGTTCATAAGGTTCAGTATTTATTTGGCCACCTAATGTCATCTGGTTAAGCAATAATACAATAACTGGCTGTTAGGAACAGTCAACTTTGTACATTGTTATGTTTATCATTGTGCATTTTATTTTATTTTTACTGGTATTTTGTAATGCAGCATTATTGGCAAAAATCCTCTTCCACAGTTACATTGATATAATGCAAAGGGTACAACCTTTAGGGACATAATGGCTCAAATTAAGAAATCAGCATAGGCATTATCTGTTGAGGGCATCACTCAGGACACAACAATGTCTCTAGTGATTTTTTAACTTCAGGGAACTGACCGGTGTTACACTAGTCTTACTATACAAGAAGATTTTGGTCATTACCAGTACTTCTGTCTTGCACTGTGGTGAGTTAGTGCTATGAATAATACAACTTTGAAGTGAGAACCAGTCTCTTCTTGCCAGTGTTTGTGATAAATAATTACAAAAATTATCCCATTTATCCTAATGAGTCGATTTGTGTGTGGAGGATAAAACATTAAAAGAGCTAGGTTGGGAAGTCACTAGGCAGAGCAACATGGATGTGCAATACCAGTAGCAACAGCAAATACAGCTCTATAAATAAAACAGCATTTTCTGGTAGTCATCTGTCAATTCCAGCCAAAACTCATACCATCATCCTCTTTCCAAATGGAATTCCCAGTGCACACAGCTCAGAAAAATCACATTAGCTACCCTCTGCCTTAGGGTCCACCCTCATAAGAACAATGTAGGAAAAGCTGTTGCACTGGTTCAACAAGAAATAGCATGTCATACAAATGTAGAAGTCACCACTGCCCAATAACAATGCAAAGCATCTGACCTGCCCCCCCCCCGTCACCTGTTGCATGTGTGTTTCAAAGCCAAACAGATATCTGAAACTGCTAGGAGGAGGGGGTAATAGCTTACAGGTGGGGACAGTAGTAGAAAAATGGGGATGTTTTCAGCTCCAAAATTATACTACCTAAACTCATTAGACTCCCAGAAAGATAAACAAGGAGGTCCTAGAGCAAATCAAGCCTGAGCTATCTCTAGGGTCAAAATGATAGGATTGATGCTTTCCTATTTTGTATACATCAATGAGAAGGCAAGATTGTCTGGAAAAGACAATAATGCTGGAAAAATTTGAAGACAGCAGGAAAATAGAAAGACTCAATACAAGATGGATTTACTCCCTAAAAGGAACCTCAGGCTTCATCTTACAAGAGCTGAGCAGAGCTGTTGAGGACAGGACATTTTGGAGTTAGTTCATTCACAGGGTTGCAATACACCAAAGGTGACTTGACAGCACTTAATAACAAAGTCATTACATTATTTAATGTGCTGCCCATTACTTTTCCATTACTTTTTATTTTGAGGGGTTTTTTTAGAAACCCACATAATTAATAAAAGAATGGTCCATAATGCCTTCAAAAAGGCTCTTAAAAGAAACAAGAAATTACTCATTGCGCCAGTAAAGCATTTTATACTTTACCTTTTATAACTTTGTTAGATAAAAAGAACAACTAGTTACTAGTTAGCTGCAATTTATTCCTTCCAAGCTCTTGGACCATCATTGCTCCACCATGCATTGCATAGTAGGAACTGAAGAATGTCTGGGTTTGGAGTGCCTGGTCCTTCCTGCTTCTTTCCTCTCTCCGTTTGTTCGTTCTTCTGCCAACACATCTTAACTGGCAGAGCAATTGTGCCAGTAAATCATTCAGTCAATAAATCTCAGAAACAAGCCAGCAGAAGATCCTGCCTGCCAGTAAGACTCAAGTATCTGTTCCTAAATTCCGATAGCTAGTAGAATTATTCTATGATCAAAAGAGATTCTTACTTGGTAGGGATTTTTCAGCTAGAAAGGCTTCCTCTAAACGCCAGCGTACTAAATCGCCTCTTGGAGAAGAGTTCCTTTGGTTCCCCCCACCCCCACATAAAGAGACTGCCATGAGGCAATATCACCCCTTTCTAATGTCTGAACTGAACCATTTTGAATGGAAGCCTGTCTGGGACTCTTATGTTTGATCTGTCACTACTTAACTGCTTTAGAACTGCACTGTAGGCAGTAAAACAGAAACCACTTGTTTCCAAGCAGGGCTCATGTTAATCTTATAGTCTTTCCCCATTCACTGCTTACCTTAGGTCCTGGGGGCCCTTCCATGCCTGTTTTTCCCATTGGGCCAATACTTCCTTGTTCTCTCTGAAATGTTTGAAAGAGGGGCAACAGAAAACTGTGCTCCTAAGCAGAACATGGACTAGCTTTCTATCACTTCCCATGCTCTGCTTACCTGAGGACCTGGGGGCCCTTCCATGCCTTTTTCTCCAATTGGGCCAATGCTTCCTGGTTCTCCCTGAAAGGTTTAAAAAGAAGGGCAATGGAAAATTCTATTTCTTAGCTGGCTGGGTAGCTCAGTGAGTTAGGATTCTACCTGCAGAGCTGGAAGTTAGGAGTTCAGTCTCCCACTCTGCATCCTAAAAGAGTCAGCCTGTGTGACCTTGGGCAAGTTAGAGAGTCCCAGAGCATCACCAGAAGAAGGGAATTCTGAGTTCTCTTTACCTAGATAACCCTGAAAAGGGTTGGCATAAGAATTGACTGGACACTACATGGTGGTGGTTGTTAGCAAGGCATGGGCTTGCTTTCTATCACTTCCCATGCACTTCATACCTTTAGCCCTGAGGGCCCTTCCATGCCTCTTTCTCCCATTGGGCCAATGCTTCCAGGTTCTCCCTGAAAAAATTGAATGAGAGGTAGGGGAAGATTCACATCTTCTAAACAGACCAGGGATCAGTTCTATTATCCTTTCCAATTTCACCTTACCTTAGGCCCTGGTATCCCATCTATGCCTTTCCCCCCTACTGGGCCAACACTTCCTTGTTCTCCCTGAAAAGTTTGAAAGAGATGCAATGGATGGTATTTTCAAGCAGGGCATGGACTATACCTCCCGTCTCTTCCCATGCTCTCCTCACCTTTGGACCTGGTATCCCATCTATGCCTCTTTCTCCTGTTGGGCCAATTTTCCCTTGTTCTCCCTGGAAGGTTTGAAAAAGATGCACGGGAAAGCTCTCAGTCCCTTAGCCAGCCTGTGCCTGTCTTACAATACTTCTTAAAGCACTGCTTACCTTTGTCCCTGCTGGACCTTCCATGCCTCTCTCCCCTACTGGGCCAATGCTTCCTGGTTCCCCCTATAATGTTTGAAAGAGATGCAATGGAAAACTATCAGTGTGGAATTAACAGTTCCCATGCAGATCTATTATGATCTATTCCAGTGTGCTGCTTAACTTTGGCCCTAGTAAGTTATCAAAGCCTTTTATCCCCATTGGATCAATGCATCCTAGTTCTCCCTGTAGAGTTTGAAAGAGATATCATGGGAAATTACCAGCTTCTAAGCACTGAACGGGGCAGTGTTTTCTGTGTTTCCATTTCCTGTTGAACTATTATATTGGCAACTTTTCAAATCATTGTTCATCAAGGTGATTTCAATCTGATGTGCAACATACCCAACTCACAACAAAACAAAGCAAAATAACCATCAAAAGAAATTAAGTAATCCCACAAAGACATTAAGTAATTATAACAATTTTAGATGAATTTGTAAATAACAATATCTTAAGTCTAGAATCTTACAGAAATGGCTGGTGTATCTCCTTAGGGGTTCCAAAGATGGGTGTTGATAATGGAAACATTTTCTTGCTTTCTAACTACATAGGGTAGATTCCAAGAGCAAGGGTCTTGGATCAATGTCCCAGCAGAAGATTTCAAATCATAAGTAATACATTTTATTCTCTTTTCCTAGATATTAATTACTTTTGCCCCTGGTAGCCCACCTATACCTTTTTCTCCCATTGAGCCAATGCTCCCAGGTTCTCCTTAAAATATGTGAAAGAGGTGTAGTGGAAAATTCTCTGTTTCTAAGCAAGTCATGGGCTAACTGAAGGACCCTTTTCCATGCATTTCTCACCTTCACACCAGGTAGCCCATCTTTGCCTCTTTCTCCCATTGGGCCAATACCTCCTGGTTCTCCCTGGAATGGTTGAAAAAGAAGCAATAGAAACTCCCAATATTTAAGCAGGGCATGGGCTAAGATACTTTCTCCCCTCACACACTACTTATCTTTGGCCCGGATAGCTCCCCCATTGGCCTGAGGCTTCCTTGATTACCCTGCAGTATTTGAATAAATTGCAAGGGAAAGCTCTCTGTTCCTCATTAGATATTTGCCAGTTTTACTTTTTTACATAATACATACCTTTGCTCCTGGTAACCCATCTAAACCTTTTTCTCCTGGTGGGCCAATGTTTCCTTGCTCCCCCTGAAATTAATGCAAAATATAATTTGTACAATCACAGTCCATACATATCTAAATGGTTTCAGTTATCTGCACCTTTTTATTGCTTTGGTTAATGGCCAATGGCACACTATAGGCTTTCCAATTTTCTTCCAAGATTGAATATACAGTATACATACAGTATAGTAATTTGATGGCAGTCAATCACAAAAAAAATGAATAAAAATTACATTTAATATATTTTTGCTATTGGATGGAATTGTGGAACTTGATATGTCACTGTCTGATAGATGGCACATTAAAAACATCTAACTTAGAGCTGATTTTTACTTGGGTTTGAAACTATTTTCTACTAATTTATAATTCTGATGACTATTATTATTAACAGGGTTCTTCAGGTCAGTCAGAGTGTTGACTCTTGTCTTAATATAATTATTGCAGCCAGTTATATACAGCAAAACCTCGGATAACGCTAAAACTTGGTTCCACAAGTCTTGGTGTTATCCGATTTTTAGTGTTATCCGATGCATGTTAAAATCCTATGGGATGCATCGGATAACATTAAAGCTCCATAGAGATACATTGTAACTGCAAAGGCTTAGCAGTTGTTATCCGATGCATCCCATAGGATCTTAACATTGTTCGATGTAATCCCCCTCCCGATTGCTTAACGTTATGTGATTTTAGCGTTATCTGATGCAAAAGTTATCCGAGGTATTAGTGTACTTTATTGATGATGCCCATTACTCATTTTAATTTTTTTGACATTTTCATTAGATTTGTAGGGTTCACTCAAACCACTTTCAATGACAAGGAAAAAAAGGTTTGATCAAACCAGGAAAGACTGTGTTAAAATGAGGATGCAAGAAAAGGAAGCAGCAAGCTTTTCATACTCTTCTGGACCATCCTTTGAAGGCAGTGCTGGTGCAAGTTGTTTTGTCACTGGAAGCAAAATATAAGGAGATGACCAGTCTGTTCTGTGTACAGAAGCTGAACAGAGTGGTAGCTGAGACTTTCTTCAACATTGTGAACCAGACACTGTTCTCAACTACACTGCAGAGCATCAGTTCAGTTTACTGGGTGCAGGTTGCCAACAGATCACTCCTACTTGTTTACTGTTTTGCCTGGAATATGTTTGCTACTTACCTAAAAAGTTTCATCATGTATCACAGAAGCACAGTAAATCGCTGCCTTTATGGCCTCTCTGCCTGCTCATTTTGTTAGGTGCCATTCCTAGTAGCACTGATTACAATGCATCAGAAGAGGTAGCCAGGTTACCATGTCCTACTATGGTAATTACTCTATGGTAATAGAGTAGACCATACTGCCAGTGACTCAACACTGAGTGTCAGGCAGCAGTTAACTAACCTGACAACCCTGAGGACTAACAGCCTTGAGTGGCGAAGAGCTAGGGAAAGGTGATGGTCCCAAATAGATTAAATCTCACTTGAAGCTGTCTTGATGGAGGGCAGCATCTTCATCAGAACTGGCCTGGGGCTGAGGAGGATTTTGTGTGTCAAAAGGGCTCAAGACCAGAAAGTGACTCTGGAACTGGATCAGTGGTATGGGTGTCACTCTGTGATGTGGAAAGCAAATGGAAGACTACTGCATTATTATATTGTTCCCAAGATAATCACCATGAGGATAGCCAATATTTAGAATCAAATACAGCACTTGAAGAAGAAGAGGCAGACCATGGGCCCTGGTTCCTAGGCCAGCCCAAGCTATTGTACTAGTGCTACATCATAGGCTTAGTAATAGCTGTAACGTTATTAATCTTATGTATTAATTTTACTATTCCTTAACTTTGATCAGGAATGGTCCCTTTTAAATATATATTTTAAGCACCCTCATTTTAACTTCTGTTCCTTTTACTGTACTATGCTGGTGTTGGGCTGTCACAAAGACTGATTGATCTGAAAAAACAAAACAGCTTTCTCTGTGTGTGTGTGAGAGAGAGAGAGAGAGAGAGAGAGAGAGACACACACAGAGAGACAGACAGACTCATGACCCACACATCTTGCCCCTCTGCCATCCTCCAATCAAGTCCTAATGATTGGACTTGATTTGAGGATTGGGAATATTATTTTCATATTCTGGCACCTTTTGACCAAAAAGAAAAAGTAGTTACTTACCTTTTTCCCTGGAAGACCAAGTTCACCCTTCAAAATAATTAAATGAAGCATATTTTGTGAGTCATGTCAACAGCAATAACAATAGCAATTACACTTATCATAGCCAGTACAAAACATTTTTTAGAATTAATGGAGAGGGAAACATTATTTCTAACTGATCTAAAATGTATCTGTTCAAATGTACAGTATCTGCAACCCAAGATGGTCTTCTCCATTCTAGTGCTTTCTCTAACAACAACTGACACAATTTGCATGTAGACAATCTGCAGTGTTTGTGTAAATCTCACTAATGGCAGTTCTCAAGCATTTATTTAAAAGCAATTTCACTTAAATTAGTATGAGTACTTTAGAATAAAGAGATTAAGGAATAATTTTAGAACAAATAAAGGACTGCTTTTGCTTTTATGCGGCTGAGTGCTTTAATCTCTACCAATTTCAAATGGTTTACTTTATCTGATTTGATCTAATAACAGGGCAAGGCTTAAGCAGCTGCACAGCCTGGCTGCTGAGGGATGGAGTCTGGAAGAAGAACCAGCTAGAGGTGAGTTGTTCAGGTTGTTCTTAGGACACACTTCCTAAAAGTAACCAGTTCTGGTGACTGGGTCCTTCCTAGTACTGAACTTGTCTGCAGTGTACTTGCACAATGGCAACTATCTCTTATTCTCTGCCCACATTCCTGGGATGACTGGAGGCCACTGATTGGTTGACATTCAATCCACTGAGGTTAAGTGATGCATACTGAAATAGTGCTACAATACTGTAAGAGGTTTGGAGTCTCCTATGGGTACGCCAGGTCAGAAATCTGCATGCTAAGATGATTTGCTTCCTTGTCTTTCTGTACTGTAAGATATACTCTCCAAATGAGTGCTATGAAGAGGAGGTGGCAGAGCAAAACAATATTATTACTAATTTGTCAATATAGAGAGAAAATTATAGATATTATATTAATGTGTTACTTTTCTGTTGCACACACAAAGAGTAGAAATGCGCCCAGTGGTGGGAATCAGCAGGTTCGCACCAGTTTGCCAGAACCAATAGCAGAAATTCTGACTGGCCCCACCCATCCAAGTCTTGAAATAAAGTAGTCCTACTTCAGGTGCAACACAGGGCTTTTCCCCTTGCCACACCCACCATACCACGCCCACAGTGTGGTAGTAATTTTTTTGGAGCCCACCACTGAATGCGCCCCTTATCTATTGAAACATTTGCATTGTTAGGAGTTTTGTTTATCTTCAGATAAGCACAACAGTTTCTTTTAAACACCTCATAGGTCAATCCTATTTATGAGATAAACAAAATATATCTCAATGCTTTCTGTACAGAAACAACCAGTCAGTTATAAATTCAGTGTTTTTACTCAGTTAACAAGTTATTCATACATTTTGTTAAACAAAGTAAGATAAAAATAAGACAGTGTGTTGACTGTTCATTCTATAGAACATCTCAAAGCAAATGTTAAAATTCAAGGTGAGATCAGACAATGACAAAGGATTGCATCTGATAACACCAGAAAGGGTTGGTTTTCTGGAAGCAATTTCCCTTAAAGTAATCCTTCTGGCCATGAAGAATTACTTCAGCCTGCTCTCAAAATGTAGCAGTCCTACTGCTGGACCAAAAAGGTCCAGCTTCAGAATGGATCAGGGCCAGGTTGGTTTGTGATCTAACACAAGTCATGTGATCACATGGAAATAGCTTGCACTGAATTGGGCCACAAGTGGTTAAAAGAGGCAAGCTATTTTCTTAGCTTATCACACTCTCATGTTGTTTGCCAAAGGCAAGTATAAAGTAAAACAGCCAAGCAACCAGAAACTAGCAAAACCAAGCAATGCACAATCACACTTGATAGCGGATGAGTTGCCTAGACAAATAAACCAAATAACAAAACACAGAACAAAATAATGCCTTATAGGAAAAAAACTGGTCAAAATAATAGAAATTATAGATGATGATTGCGTAGCAGTAACAAAGAAACCTCAACCAAACTGTTTCTTTGAGTACAAAGCAGAATTTATGTAAAGTATTATCAGTAGGGCATAACCTTGATCCAGTATACATATGTAGCAGGAGATTAGATGTGTTAGATGCCTAGCAGAGAGATTTTCTGGCAAAACTGGCATTTGCGAATCATGGATATGGTCACATACTCCCAAAGGTAGACACAAGACCATTTCATGCATGATTGTGGCATGGAAAATTTGCTTGTATTTAAGAAGCTTATGCATATAGTGCTAAACAGAGTTCACCTTCATAAGCAGAAAGAGTCAGAAAGGAGACAACTATACACAGGACTATGGCCAGCCACGGTCACTTAGGCTGGATTAAGCCAAAGAGACACAATAATGTTATGGTTATGTTAAGAATAATATATAAATGATAAATGAATAATAAATTAATAAGATAATAATAACTAAATGAATAAATAAATCTGAAAAGAGAATCGAAGCTTTTGAAATGTGGATCTACAGATGGCTGCTAAGGATATCATGGGATGATCATGTGACTAATGTAGAGGTATTGCAGCAGGTGGATAAAGAAAAAGAACTCTTTAAGACCATTAAGCAAAGAAAGCTCCAATACCTTGGCCATATCATGAGAAACAACATAAAGAATAGAATACTCCAACTTGCTCTGCAAGGAAAGATGCCTGGGAAGAGAGGCCCTGGATGTGGACAGACTTTCATGGCTGAAGAACCTGAGAGACTGGTGTGGCATGTCCTCAGAAGAACTGTTCCGAGGAGTTAAGAATAGGAAGACTATGGCCATGATGATAGCCAACATCCAAAAATAAGTAAATATTATTATGGTGTGAACTTTCAAGGTTTAGGTAAAGGTAAAGGTTGCCCTTGTTCAAAAGGCAGCCATATCTGACTCTAGGGTTCAGTGCTCATCTCTCTTTATAGCCAAAGAGCCAGCATGGTCTGCATCTGCAGACATTTCTGTGGACATGCAGCAGGCATGTCTCAACACCGGAGTGCACGGAAGGCTGTTTACCTTCCCACCAAAGTGGTCCCTATTTTTCTACTTGCAATTTCTTGCTTTCAAACCGCTAGGTTGGCAGGAGCTGGGACAGAGATGGGAGTCTGTCATCCAGTACCAGGGAATCGAACTCCAACCTTCCAGTCAGCAAGTTCAGTGTCTTAACCACTTGAGCCAACGCAGTCCCCTTTTCATGGCTTAGAACCCATCAATCGAAATTCATGGTATGCCTCCTCAGTTGGCAGGTGGCATTGACACAACTAAGTGAACAGGAGAGTAGGCTGTGGGTGTGGGTTTGGGTAGACTGTAGTTCTCATTCAATGCATGTGAGACTATCATATTGTTTTGAGAAGCACTACTGTAAAAAAAAAGAAATAAAACAAAGTCTTGATAACTGAATACAACACATCAGAAAACAAAATAAAAAACACTGTAGCACTTTAAAGACTAACTGCTATATTTTTATTGTTAGCTTTGGTGGATCAAGTCCACTTGGAAGTGGACTTGATCCACAAAGGCTAACAATAAAGATACAGTAAGTCTTTAAAGTGCTACAGTCTTTTTTATTTTGTTTTCTGATATGCCTGAACCACAGACTAACACAGCTACTATTCCAATGAATAAAACACAAACACCCAAAATGTGGAGTGTGGAAATAAGAGAAAGACAAAGGAGGATGAGACAGCACAAAGCTAGACTTAGGCAAGAATCCATTGCTTGGTATATGAAAATCAATTCATTCTTGCTGTTTTTAATATCACAGATATTCCATACTAACACCACAGATTCCATACTAACCATAATTCCAGCTTCTCCAGTTTCCCCCTTTTCACCCTAGAAAGGAATATATTTTCAAATTAATTAAACAAGACGAGCAACAAATGTTTTAGAAATTTCTTTTCTAACAGCCAACTTTAAAATCCAATAATGAAGGAAACAAACTTAAAGAGATAGATTTTCAAACAATACAATAAGATTTTTTGAACCAAAAAGTCAGTTATGTCATTGACCTGAAGGTGCACACACACATAAGCACACGAGATAGCATGATTATTTAGATTAGTATTATTTATTAGTTTGCTGTAGATGCATGCAGAAACACTATGCGTCTATATATCTTGGATATTTTTTTGCTAAGTATTTCTGTTAAGCATCACCAAGTCTAATGCCTAGTTCTGTCTTTGGTTTCAAGACACACATTCATGGGCTTCATTTGCTTTAACTCTCAATAACAAAAATGCCCATCTCCTCTCACTACTGTATTCTTCCTACAACAAGGACCAAATCAGAGGTCCAGCATGGGAATCTTCTAGCTTACATGCAAGTATGAGGCAGTTACCCTCCTAAAACATGCAACTGAGTTGGGGAGGACTTGGCTATTCACTGTGCCTTACAGGGAAGCCTTGGGGACCCCTTGGACCATCTTTTCCTGTATCTCCAGGGGGGCCTCTTGTACCCGGCTGCCCAGGAGGGCCTGGTGGGCCAGCAGTGCCATCTTTACCAGGATCTCCCTATAAGAAGTTTAAACAAAAATTACATACAACGTGGATCATCATGACAACAACAACTACTACTGGCTGGATTATATCTGTGAATGAGCAGAAAAAAACATCATAAAACACTGCAAGTGAATTGGTTAATAAAATGTAGGTAAAAACTGAATGTTAATGGAGGGACTAAATCTGTAAGTGAGAGAGATGACACACAAAAAAGATAAGAGGTTATTATAATGTGAAAAAAATCACTAATGAAGAGACTGTATCTGCAAGTGAGAAAGACAATAGAAAACAAGGGAGAAAAACTGGTTAGAGTTTGAGTGCAACAATAAAACTGACCAGTCATTTCATAGTAGAAAAATTTCACTGAGACTAAATAGATTTATGCCTTTAAAAATAATAATAATACAACCCACCACTAATTATTTTACATCACAACAGATATTGATAGCTAGCATTTTTAGCAGATACACGGTTTTAACTCTGGTACCCAGAGAGTCATGTACACTACATAATGCTAGTGCTCAACTGGTCCCACCAGTAGACAGTGAAGAGTGCTGCTACCTAATTCTACAAGTAAAGGTAAAGGTAAAGGTTTCCCTTCCTCGAAAGCCAGTTGTATCTGACTTTAAGGGTCAGTGCTCATCTCTGTTTCTAAGCCGAAGAGCCAGCGCTGTCTGCTTCTGCAGACATTTCCATAATCATGTGGCAGGCATGACTAGACACCGGAGCACATGGAACGCTGTTACCTTCCCACCGAAGTGGTCCCTATTTATCTACAAACCAAACATATAATCATGAAACATCTTGCACCTTCAAGTAAAGAGTGTTTTCTAAACACCTGCAATGTTGCCTCTGGTTCTTCAGAAATCAAAGATCAAAACCACTACCAGCGAACTATCGCTTCAGGCCAGATTTTTGAACATTCTACTATGTTGTTTCATAAGAAGCTTCTATTTAACAATTTAATGTCACACATACTCTTCCCCACCTTCTCAAACTGAAAACCTAGAGGTCAGGCCCATCTTTTCCAAAACTGAATGCTTTCAGTAAATACATAGTGAGGCTAATTTAATTTTAAAATTAAAATTAAAATAAAGATAAGTCTCAAGTGGCATCCTAGGTCTGTGATGGCGAACCTTGGCACTCTAGATGCTCCTGGACTTCAATTCCCAGAAGCCCCCGTGAATCCACACGAATGGGTTTTCTGTGATTCATCTGGCCCATACCGCCCTTGTCGCCCCTGGAAGCGAAAGTCAAACACGCCCATACAGGCGCGCTTTACTTCTGCTTCTAGGAGCGACGAGGGTGGTGTGGGCCGGATGAATCACAGTAAACCCATTTGTGTGGATTCACGGGGGCTTCTGGGAATTGAAGTCCAAGAACATCTGGAGTACCAAGGTTCGCCATCGCAGTCCTAGGTATTTTTCACATGGGTTTACATTCATATCTCCCTTTACTTTCATGTTAGACACCAGTATTTCCTAGCAAGATGGTGATCTAAATTTCCTAGCTTCAGCATGGTTTGGGCACTGTGTTCTTTTAGATCAGGACCACTTATGGTCCAATAGAACCTGATGAATCTCAGTTTCTAGGCTTCCTTACCATTACCTATGGTCGCTTGGAATGGGTGGGAGGAACAGTCCAACATCTGAAGGACCCCACACCTGTTCAGTTGTGCCATGGGAAAGCATAACTTTCAGACCTACTAAAAGCATTACAGTTTTTAAAAAGAAAATGTTGTCTGTTGAAAATGCAACAGAACAGAAAGGGTTGGGATGCCACAGCAAGCACACACCTAGAACTGTAACACTGGCATACATCAACACAACATGCTTGTGGTGCAGGCAGTTTTATATTTGTCAAAGTAATCAAAACAAGCATAAGGATAGATGTCTAACATAATGAATTGACAATGTAATAAATAAACTGGTAATGTGGCCACAGTCAAGAGGATTCTACAACTGTGTATGCCGAACAGAGCTTCTAATTTCCTTCTTCAAACAGCAGCCTCTTGTCTTTAAACGGCAAACTGTATTTGAAACTTAAGGTAGTTTCAAGAACACTTTGCTTCATGGAATAGACAACCAGCTCTTTCTGAAAATGGATGCTGCATTTAAATTTATTTGATGCACAGATTAATTGGACGCCTTATTCCAACCACATTCTCACAGCCTTTCTCTGAAGCAGGACAGGTTTTTATTTTATTTCACAGATTAGAAACCTATGAGAATGGGCCTGCTTCAGTGGGTTTCAAGCTAAGCAGAGAATGTAAAAAAGCCTCCAAGATCTGTCATATGGATTACCGTGGTTGTTAACTATCATGACTGCAGGCTCGGCTGTAAACTGGGGGGAGGGGGGGGGACAAAGAGTTGCCATTCCAGATCTGGTCTGTCAGAACATATGGAAATTGCACTGAAATTTCTCCCATCTAAAAGCAACCAATTATACAATTCCTTATAACATCTGTGTGTAGGATGTCTAGAGAGACAGACTAGTATTTATTGTCATCCTGCTATAAATCAGAATGTTAATTGCAAAAGGGGTATGCCATCGTTCCAAAATTCCAACTCAGAAGAACTTCATGACTAATAGGAGTGTAGCATAAAAATAAATAGCTCAAGCTCGTTTATGTTGTGTTGTATACTTTTTTTATTTCACAGGTTTCTCAACCCTGCTTTTCATTAAATGGATATACTAAAGCCACAATCCTAAAACAATGCATTAAATAGATTTCTCATGTTTTGAACACTTAGGGCAAAAATGCCACAAACATTTATTCTTATTTTGTGAAATTGTTAACCATATTGTGTAATGTACATAGCATTGAGAACATGCCATGTAATAATGTTCGCCATGACCTAATAGGTCTCAGATTGCTAAACTAATCCAGTGAGGTCTATATAGAATGTTTGAGCCCTAATGATGCCAAAACCATAGATCAGAAATAAAATTTCAGGTTTTGTCTAATATAATTTTGTTTTAATTTTAAATTTTTATTATATGTGCATGGACTTAGAAGTCTGAGTCAGAAATCTGCTTTTCAACCCTTAAAGATTAAAAAACTTGAGACAAGCAATACTTTTATAAAGGCCAAATACTTCAGGATGCTTAGGAGGAGAAACTAAGGCTCAAAGACATCACTGGTATTTGGGGGCTGATTAACTGTAGACTGCAATTACTCCATATTAGAGTAATCCTCTGTATAAAATTTCACTGCATAGAAAAGACTAAATGTCAGTGAGAAGTGGTAAAACAACCATACCCCTGATATATCAGGACTTAATGTACAGTGCAGTAAAACCCCTCACTTACTGCCTATGAGAACCAATCCTATATTTGTGCGGCTCAAAGGAGAAAGAAACGTCAGGCAACTTCTTTAAAGTTTAGGGAATCTACTTTTATTTCTGACATGCATATTGCAGGCACAATGCTTTGTAACTGTTGGTGGCAGAATGCAGTTCTCGATCACTGTATTTTAGACAAAATACTTTATCTAGGGAATGTCTGCTGGGTGTGACTGGCAAAAAGGTTAAATCTGCTTTCAAGAAAGCAAACACCATTCTGTTAACACGATCAAACAGAATGATTTGTTTAAAATTAACCAGATGCTTGTTTAAAATTGATATCCCTGTACTGATTAACCTGGTAATGTTTTATTGCTACTTTTTTGTTATTTTGGTATTGTTACAATAGAAAATAATTCTGATTTCAGCTGTTATAGCACTTTGCCCATTCTGTTTACGACATGAAACAATGAGACATTCTCAGAATCTGAAAGAACAGAAGAATAAAAGAGCAGGTATGGAGAGGGTACCTTCAGATCTTAAACCAGAAAATTAAATAAACTCACAAGAAAACATAGCAAGCCAGAAGATTAAAAATGATTCTACCTTAAAGATACGACGGCTAAAAATATGCTGGTCAGAGAGAAATCCATGACTGAGGCGAGGAAAAGCCATCTAGTCAATGTGTGGCAGGAAAGACAAACAGGTTGACACAAACGTTATGAAGATAGAGAATGCAGGTTTGTTCAGCATTATACAAGAGAGGGAATCCAGCATGGAAGAAACACTTGGTATCACAAAATAAAATAACAAAAAATAACCTAGAAACCGCAACAACTGCTTTCAAGACAATTACTACTCAATAACTGGTGTCACAAGACAATGTTCTCCAATAGCTTGAAAAAGCCAATTAAAGAAAGAGAATGTTATTCATTCCACATCTTAATGCATCACAGTTTAAGACAATTCACAGCTTTTCACACACACACACACACACACAATTTCAGAAATAACAATTTGTCTCCTAGCAAAGATGTGTCTCCACCAAGGGACAATTAAAATACTTTAACCATTTGTGGAATACATTTTATGTTCTGTATTTTGAGCAACACTGAAATGTTCAGTTCTCAAACTTTTGTGCTAAGTTTAGTAAGTCTACTATCAAATATAAACTTTTTCCTCATGAGAGTATCTAGGGTTAGGTATGCACAAATATCTTCTTTTCAATGTACAGTATCAGATTTTACCTTTCTGTGGCACCTTACTATGTCCCAGGGTCAGACTCAAGCACTTTTCATGTACACTAGGGGACTTTCAAATACCACATGACCATTTTAGGGGGGGAGGGGGTTGACCATAAGATACGGAAAGCCATGGGGGAAGGGGGGGAGTTTCAGTGTGAAATCACAAGACTCCAAAATATCCAGCCCAGGGAGTGTCGGTGGAAATGGTGGCAGTGGTGGCGCTGACTTTAAAGCCAACCAGGGCCGCCCAGCTGTTCCTGCTTCTTTCTCCGGCCGGACCAGACCTGGAAGCATTGGTGGTAATTGCGGTGGCGCTGACTTTAAAGCCGATCAGGGCCGTGCAGCTGTTCCTGTTTCCCTCCCTGGCTGGACTGGACCGGGGAGCGTCGGTGTCAATGGCGGTGGTGGTGGTGCTGACTTTAAAGCCGCCCAGGGCCATGCAGCTGTTCTTGCTTCCCTCTCCAGCCGGACTGGATGCTTTTCACATCCAGCTGGTCATAGATCTTTCTTCAAAGCACGGGGCAGCCATGCTTCTGCTGTTTCTCTTCAAATCAGGGAAAACGGAGAAACCACGTGATTTAAGGGGGGTCAGTCAAAGGTCACAGAAAGTCACGGATGGGGGAGGGGGAGTCAAAAAGTGGCCTATTTTAGGTCACGTATTTGAATGATCCCCTACCATTCAGTATATCTGTATGCTTATCATATAGAGGACAGCTGTAATTCAGGGACACAGTACATACTGCAGGCCTTAGATCTAAAAAACAGTTCTTGCTGTTTCAAGGAAGCAGGAGAAAAGACCCTTCTGGAGAGCTAATGGCAGTCAGTGTAGACAACACTAGGGCAGACTGGCCAATTATCTAACGTGTATAAAGTAAGTATACTGTACATGATAGATGCAGAAATATAAAACAAGTTTTAAAGATAATCCAAAATAATGTTTTAATTGTAATGCTAGTCGTGGTTGAATTACCAAAGCAGTTAAACCAACAATAAACATATCAGATAATCCAAAGTAAGTACACATTAACCTCAAACAGAAACAGCATATTCGAACTTCAAAGGAGATTTAAATGTTTAACTTTATGGAGCTAAATACCTTAAACATATATGCAAGGAACTACTCAATGCTGAACATAGTGGGACTCACATAGGAAGAAAGCAACATTGGATTGTACTTGACCTATGAATCTGAGTTCAAGGTATGTTGTAAAACTATTCAGAAGACTGTTTGCCAACCTGTCACCCTCAATAAATATCTTTTAAGTCTAAGCATGTTAAGTCCCAAAGTAAAGTGTGACCTAAGTTATTGTACATGTTTATGAGTGACTCTGTGTCAAGGATTGTACTTATTGGATTGATATTGTATAATTTTTATAGTGCATAATTTTAAGTTGTTTTTGTAATTTGATTTAGATATATTGCACTAAATTATATCTATTGTATTACTATGCATTTATTGTATTTGGAGTGTTTACCTGTGATCTTTGTATGATGTTATTATGATTGTGTAACTGTATACAGTGATTTGCATTCCTGTAAGCCGCCCAGAGTCGTTGTATGTGAGTGGGGTGGGATATAAGTCTAAACAACAACGACGGCAGTGGTGGTGGTGGCGGCGGCGGCGGCGGCGATAATAATAATAATAATAATAATAATAATAATAATAATAATAATAATAATAATAATAATAATAATAATAATAGTGACTTAAATACAGAAAAACATGAGTTTGGGTTCTCTGCCAGTCAACTCTTTTGGATAAGGATAATATTTGACAGTAAATGAGTCTAATGTATCTGCCTGAAAGGATGCAATGTCTGTATAAGGCCATGGAATCTTTCCAGAGAGCTCCTCTTATAAAAATTAAAGGAAATATACATGTGGCAGAAAACAAACCTGAATTATACATGGTATCATTTTATGACTCAAGCAAAATTTTTAAAGATCCATTGTGATTCATATCTGCATCAGACATACATAAAGTTGCACAGTCTGAAGTAATTTAGCACTCAAGCATAGACAACCGAGGTGGAGAAAGTGGAGCATAAGCACAGAATTCATACCAGAAGCATTGCTGCCATCTTTTGACAGACGAAATAATTTTCTCCTTTGCCAAGGAAGAACTGTGCACAAATATATTAAAATATTAGCTGAAGGGCAGAAGAAATAACTAACACTGTGAAGAAAGGAATAATTCCTCTCCTTCTCTTCCCAGCTGCCATTCTCTCCCCCCTCTGTCTGTAACAGAGAACACCACATATGCCTGGGGGATAGCCACAATAATCTGCAACCCATTTGGAAAACAAATGGTTATGATCTTGACTAGCGACATTTAATGACTTAATAATAAATAGGACCTGGCACTTTACCACATCCTCTTTCTGTCTACTCTGATGAAAGGGGATTATCACAGCATTGCAACACTAAATTCACCTTGTCTTTCATTTGGTTCTTGTTTTCAGCCTCACTAACACAATGTAGTCAGTATCTGCTCTACGTCTAGAATAGCTAGAAAGAGACATCTGCTCAGTAGTCAATGCTCAAGATACGTCTGACTTAGAAGTTTTAACAGTTCCACCTCAAAATAATTTCATATAGTGTCAGTTACTTTCATATCATTTTGATTTAGTACATGGCAAATAATATATGTCATTTGGTTTCATACCAAGAACACTAAAATAATTGTCAAAAACAATGTTGTATGGTATATTTATTATCGTTTACTTACTTTTCCATGTGCTTAGAAACATTAATTTGTATAAAGTCAATTAGAGGTACAGTCAGTAACAAATGCATTTGAGGACTTGACAAGGTACTGTTAGGTAACAGGAACATTCTCCCATAGGGAAAATAAACCTTCTGTTGCATACACAATTTTTTAAAAACCAGAATTCATGCTGATGAAAGTTAATATTAGAGTTTCAAGATATTATACCTCTGCATTCCAGTCACTTCAGATATAAACATGGGAAGGACTTTTGTATTCTAGTCCTGCTTTAACCTGTCCTGAAATAACCCTTGATCAGCAAGGGAAACAGGATCCTTGGTCTAATACAGTCTTCCTCTCACATGCTCTTTATTCTAACAAGAGAGTAGGAAAGTTACTTTCCTGGACTGCAAACTCCCAGAATCCCTCAAGAGGTACATCCAGTGGTGGGATGTCAAAACTTTTACTACCATACCATGGGCGGAGCCTAATTTGTGGGTGGAACCTACAATGTGGGCAGAGCCAATGTTGTGGATGGAGCCAATGTCATGGGCGGGACCATGTGACCTGGTGGGTGGGGCCAAAGTTGGTCATGTACACATGAAAATACAAATTACCTAGACATAAAATACATAAAAATACACGTAAAACACATATAATACACATTACAATAAATACACATTAAATAGACATAAAAACACATAAAAATATAAATTAAATACACATAAAACACATAAAAATACATATTAAAATAAACACATTAAATACACATTAAAATACACCCACCCACCCCACACCCATAGGTGAGTCACTTACCCTGGGGAGCAGGCTATAGGAGCTTCAGGCTAGCAGCTTCTCTTCCTCCTGCCCACTTGGGAAGACAGCAAGGAGGCCGTGCATGCACGCCAAGTTCTGGAGGCACGCATGCACACCAAGTGCTTGGCGTGCATACACAGTGGGGGAATTGGCAAAAAGGTAAGTCCCTGAGGTGATTCCCTCCAAAAGCCGCTACCGGTTCTCCAGGACCCTGGGAAGAGTTACTACCAGTTCTGGCAAACTAGTGCGAACCTGTAACATCCCATCACTGGGCACATCTTAATGGTTGCAGGCATGCACACAAACACAATTTGGAGAATGCAGGACGCGGGGACTTTTTAAGACTGCAAATTAGTGTTTTCCCTTATTCCATAACTGACATAGCTTATACAGAGGAGGAGAGAAGCATCTCCTCGTACATGTAAAAAAAGGGAGAGACACAATATGTAGTGTGCTTTTATGTGTATTTAATGTGTTTTTTAATTTGTATTTTATGTTTTTTTTAATTTGTATTTTTATGTGTACTGTATTTTTAAGTTTTTTTTACTTTGGCTCCACCCAGTGATGGGATGTAACAGGTTCGCACCAGTCCGCCAGAACCAGTATTATCATTTCCCAGCGTCCCGGAGAACCGGTAGTGGCTTTGGGAAGGAATCACCTCGGGAGCTTAACCAGTGATGGGCTGCTCCCGGGGTCAGACTGGTTCGGCCGAACTGGTAGCAACCATCCGGAGGGGATCGCTGGGGGTGGTGTAAACCCCCGGGCGACCAGTTCGGTTGCCTCTCCGGCCACCCTCCGAATCTGTCTTCCGGGCAGCCCAAAATGGCTGCTTGGAAGTGCACATGTGTCAAAACTCCATTTGACCTATCTGCACTGAAAAACAGAAGTGTGCATGCGTCAAATGGAGTTTTGATGCATGCACACTTCCAAGCAGCCATTTTGGACTGCCCGGAAAGGGCGCAGGCAGCGCCTGAAGGAGTGGCAGCAGTAGCAGCAGCGGCCTTTCCCCAGTGCACCGCCGGGCCGGGCCAGGCCGTGCTGCTGGGCTAGGCTGCACTGCGCTGCTGGGCCCAGCCAGGTTGGGCTAGGCCGTGCCACCAGGCCACCACACTGTTAGACCACCACAACTGCTAGGCCACCGCGCCACTACTGTGCCGGCCTGCCTGCTTGTCTGCCTGCTGCTCTCCGACCCCGGGGTAAGGTAAGTGACGGGTTTGTGTTTGGGGTGGGTGGGTGGGTTGAGGTGTGTGTGTTTTATGTAGTTTGTTTTTATGTACATGTTATGTATTATGTGTATATGTATTTATTTTAATTTATATGTATTTATATGCATTTATTTTAATTTGTATTTTAATGTGTATTTTTATTTATTTTATTTTTTACTTTGGCTCCACCCACATCATGACATCATGATGTTGGCTCCGCCCCAATATCAGCTCTGCCCACAGTGTTGTAGTAAAATTTTTGATATCCCACCATTGGCTCCGCCCATGTCATTGGCTCTGCCCATGATGTCATGACATTGGCTCTGCCCATGACATCATGATGCTGGCTCCACCCACAACATCGGCTCCGACCACAGTGTGGTAGTATATATTTTTTTTTGCTGCCTATCACTGTGTAGATTATCCGCCACCAGCTGATTGGTGGAGACAGCCCAGGTAATGGGGAAAAATAAACTGAAAAGCAAGGGATACATATCCCCAAACACTGCATTTTGCATGAATACAAGTAACAATGCAAAATAAATGACCCCTGGCAGGTTGTTCAAAATAATCCATTGCAGCCAGAAGGCAGGCTTGCTTGGACACTGTGTGATTGCTTTAAAGAGAAACTGATTTCCACACATGTGTTATGTGATCTTTAAATTGGTTTCATCTGTGCAAACTTTGATACCAATGTAGGCTTTTTTAAAAAAAATAAATGTAACTGTGCACCAAACTCTGTTTAAAACATCCTGCTCTTCATCACTGCCCATGTGATCATTTTACAAGGCCATATATTCATTTTGATCTGAATGCAGCTGAACAGGCTTTGCCCAGAAGATGATCACAAAAATTGCATGACTGATACTGTATAAACATTTCCACTTCAGAAAGGAAATTTTAAACTGGAAATGGCCAGCTGGAATGTTGCACAGGAAAGCAAAACAAAATAACATAATGCTTTTCTGCAACACAGCTTTGATCAAACAAGACTAGTCTGGCCATTTAGAGCTAATGTTCTATCCAATTTAGGATAGACTCAACTCGTGATGTGCTCAGGCAGAATTATGTAATACTGTATCTGTTTTAATTAAAATATTATCTCTCTCTAAAAACCAATCTCTTTAGAAAACTGATTCTTTCAGAGGCATTAACAGCTGCTATTGGTTGTTTCTTTATTGTCACTGCAGAGCATGTAATCTGAAATAGCACATCCTTCCATGTAAGTCAGAAAATGATGTTAAGAAATAAACTCTACTTTGTTGTTATTCAGTCACATACATATAGTCAATACTCACATTTGCTATCCTGCCCCAATCGGGTATACCCGACTCTGGGGGGCTTACAAGATAAAATGCGATCATAAGCTAAACCCATGGAGTACTAATAATTAAAAACTTTAAAAGTTCATAAAAAACAGGAAATAAAACAGCCCCACAGGATAAAACCGAACAGAAATGGAGGCTGTCCAGCTCTTACAACCATACATTACCACAGGGATTACAATTGCTTTGAGTATGTGAATTTTTGTTTGCAAGGTGATGTCTCTACTTTTCACTATGCTCCCCAGGTTTCTCATAGCTTGCCTCTGTGATTCGTCCAACTCTGCATTGTGCACTATGTGCTCTGTGTATAAGCTGAATAAGCAGGGTGACAAAATGTAGCCTTGTCTTACTCCTTTTCCTATTTGAAACCACTCTGTCATTCCGTATTCTGACTCTTGTACAGATTTCTCATGAGGCATATAAAGTGTTCTTGTATTCCTATCTCTTTAATTACTTGCCACATTTTGTTGTGCTCCACACAGTTAAAGGGTTGGTGTAGTCAGTGAAACAGAAGTAGACTTGTTTCTGATATTCCTTTGCTTTCTCCATGATCCAACATACGTGGACAATGTGATCTCTAATCCCCCTGCCTCTTCGGAACCCAGCCTGCACTTCTGGTAATTCTCTCTCTACATGCTGCTGAAGTCTATCCTATATTATCTTGAGCAAAACCTTGCTAGCGTGTGGGATGAGTGCAATTGTTCGATAATTTGAACATTCTTTGGCATTACCTTTTTTTGGGGATTGGAACATATACTGATCTTTTTCAATCCTGTGGCCATTGTTGTGTTTTATGAATCTGCTGGCATATAGAATGCAATAATTTGATTCCATCATCTTTTAGGGTTTTGAAAAATTCAACTGGGATACCATCGTCTCCACTGGCTTTGTTGTTTGCAGTGCTTTTTAGGGCCTTTCTGACTTCACTCTCTAGGATGTCTGGCTCAAGTTTAATGTTCTCATCATTGCGCGTATCAGGGGTTTTGAGGTCCTTTTTAAAAAGTTCCTCTGTGTACCCTTGTCATCTTTTATTAATCTCTTCTGCATCTGCTAAATCCTTGTCCCTTTTTTTCCTTAATCATGGTCATTTTTGCTTTACACTTTCCTTTGATTTCCCCATTTTTTTGAAAAGATTTCTAGTCCTACCCCTTATGCTGTTTTCATCTATTTCTTTGCATTGTTCATTTAGATAGGTTTCCTTATACACTAGAACACCAGATAACGTTATGACTTGGTTCCACAAGTCATGACGTTAGCCGATTTTTAGCGTTGTCCTATGCATCGGGCACGCGCCTGCTCAACCTGGCACCCAAACCTCCATCGCAAAGTGTGCGATGAGGCTAGAGCAGGCATGCCCAAACTACGGCCCACGGGCTGGATCCGGCCCGCCAGGCCATTTCATCCAGCCCCCTACATGGTATAGGAACTCTTATAATTTTATTTTATTTTTTAAAAAAAAAAATTTGCGGACTTTTTTTTTTTTTTGCGGAGGGATCACAAATCAGTGAAAGACAGTGATTTGCCTAGTTCCTTCCTTCTCCTGCTTAGTACTAGGACTTCTGCCGAATCTACTTTAGAATTGCTGAATCCCTCCGCCTAGGTGTTTTGGCTGTTAAGAGTGGAGAGAGAGAGAGACTGAGCCTGAGGCCATCCGGGAGCTAAAAGTAAGCGTCCACCATTTTGTCTTAGCCTTCCGCTTATTCAGGGCTGGGGGGGGGAAAGAATGGTTTCTTCTGGGAGAGGGAGAAAGAGGTGTGTGTGTGTGTGTGTGTGTGTGTGTGAGAGAGAGAGAGAGAGAGAGAGAGAGAGAGAGAGAGAGAGAGAGAGAGAGAGAGATGTGTGTGTGTGTGTGTCCAGGATTACAAGCAGTTTCTTCTGGGAGAGGGAGAAAGAGGTGTGTGTGGGGGGAGAGAAAGAGGTGTGTGTGGGGGGGGAGAGAAAGAGGTGTGTGTGTGTGTGTGTGTGTGTGTGTGAGAGAGAGAGAGAGAGAGAGAGATGTGTGTGTGTGTGTGTGTCCAGGATTACAAGCAGTTTCTTCTGGGAGAGGGAGAAAGAGGTGTGTGTGTTGGGGAGAGAAAGAGGTGTGTGTGGGTGTGTGGGTGTCTCCCGACCTCCCTAGAGCTGATGCGCGCTAATTTTGAACTTACCCCACCCTCTTTTAGGCTGCAGCAAGCCAGAATGTCGGGATTCGAATCCTGACATTTTGCCTTGCTGCAGCCTCCAGGGAGGTGGGGGAACTTTGGAAACAGCTTGGATTGTGTCTGCCCACCTCCCTGGACCCGGCCGGGGGGGGGGGCATTTTTTTTTACCAATTTTGGGGTCTCTGACCCCCCCGCTGGGTCCAGGGAGGTGTGGGGACCCGATCCAAGCTGTTTCTGGGCTTCCCCGACGTCCTGAGCCAGTGCAGCAAGCCAGAATGTCAGGATTCGAACTCTGACATTCTGGCTTGCTGCACTGACTCAGGACGTCGGGGAAGCCCAGAAAAAGCTTGGATCGTGTCTGCCCACCTCCCTGGACCCAGCGGGGTGGGGTGGGGTCAGAAACCCCAAAATTGGTAAAAAAAAAACGTCCGTTTTTTTTACCAATTTTGGGGTTTCTGACCCCCCCCCCCGCTGGGTCCAGGGAGGTGTGGGGACCCGATCCAAGCTGTTTCTGGGCTTCCCCGACGCCCTGAGCCAGTGCAGCAAGCCAGAATGTCAGGATTCGAACCCTGACATTCTAGCTTGCTACACTGGCTCAGGATGTCGGGGAAGCCCAGAAACAGCTTGGATCGTGTCCCCTGCCTACTCCAGAGAGATCAGAGGACCCGATCTACAGCTGCAGGGTGGCTGGGGAAGCTGACGGGGACTCCCTGTCGGCTTCCCTAGCCACCCGCCCTTGCCTCCGTAGCTGCAGGGTGGCTGGGAAGCTGAACGGAGAACCCCGTTCAGCTTTCTACCCACCCTGCTGCTATGAACGACTGTATCGGATAATGTTAAAAATCGTGTTATTCGATACAAGATTTTTCCAAAAATCTTGTCACGTTATACTGTTTTAGCGCTATATGATACTCACGTTATACGGGGTATTACTGTATTGGTATAAGTTGGACGTCAAAATTGATTTACAGTATTATGGCTGTGCATTGTGTAATTCCTGATTTTAAATTATTGGGAGACCCAATGTGCGCTAATTTTGAAGTTCCCCCACCCTCTGAGGCTGCAGGAAGCCAGGCAGGACATGATGTCAGGAAGCAGATTTTTTATAAGGCTAATGACTTTTCATTGCTAATTAAAATCCAAAGTTTCCGGTAGGTGGGGTTTTAATTGGCAATGAAAAGTCATTAGCCTTATAAAAGATCTGCTTCCTGACATGATGTCAGAAGCAGATCTTTTCTAAGACTAATGACTTTTCATTGCTAATTAAAATCCAAAGTTTCAGGTAGGTGGGGTTTTAATTGGCAATGAAAAGTCATTAGCCTTAGAAAAGATCTGCTTCCTGATGTCAGGAAGCGGATCTTTTATAAGGCTAATGACTTTTCATTGCTAATTAAAATCCAAAGTTCCAGGTATGTGGGGTTTTAATTGGCAATGAAAAGTCATTAGCCTTAGAAAAGATCTGCTTCCTGACATCATGTGAGGAAGTGGATCTTTTCTAAGGCTAATGACTTTTCATTGATAATTAAAATCCAAAGTTTCAGGTAGGTGGGGTTTTAATTGGCAATGAAAAGTCATTAGCCTTAGAAAAGATCCGCTTCCTGACATTATGTCAGGAAGCGGATCTTTTCTAAGGCTAATGACTTTTCATTGCTAATTAAAATCCAAAGTTCCAGGTATGTGGGGTTTTAATTGGCAATGAAAAGTCATTAGCCTTATAAAAGATCTGCTTCCTGACATGATGTCAGAAGCAGATCTTTTCTAAGGCTAATGACTTTTCATTGCTAATTAAAATCCAAAGTTTCAGGTAGGTGGGGTTTTAATTGGCAATGAAAAGTCATTAGCCTTAGAAAAGATCTGCTTCCTGACATGATGTCAGAAGCAGATCTTTTCTAAGGCTAATGACTTTTCATTGCTAATTAAAATCCAAAGTTTCAGGTAGGTGGGGTTTTAATTGGCAATTAAAAGTCATTAGCCTTAGAAAAGATCTGCTTCCTGACATCATGCCAGGAAGCGGATCTTTTCTAAGGCTAATGATTTTTCATTGCTAATTAAAATCCAAAGTTCCAGGTATGTGGGGTTTTAATTGGCAATGAAAAGTCACTAGCCTTAGAAAAGATCTGCTTCCTGACATGATGTCAGGAAGCAGATCTTTTCTAAGGCTAATGACTTTTCATTGCTAATTAAAATCCCACATACCTGAAACTTTGGAACACAACAACAGCTCCTTGGATGCCACAATGACCAAGCTGGATGTGAGTTTCTAGGATCTGTCATATTTTTTTAAAAGGACACTTTTAAAGGACACTGCGAAGGTGGCAAAGGAGGAGCCGGTGAAAGAGGAGCCGGCGGCAAAGGCGTTAGTGGTGGTGGCGGCGGCGGCGGCGGCAAGGCTAGGTGGATGTATGTACCATGGAGAGATAGTTCGGCCCTCGGAGCCTCTAATAAAATGTTATCCGGCCCCCGGGCCGAAAAGTTTGGGCACCCTTGGGCTAGAGTGCCGGGTTGGACAGGCACGCGCCTGTTCAACCCACCACCCAAGTCCTCATCGCACACTTTGCGATGGGGGTTTGGGTGCCGGGTTGATCGGGCCCATGCCTGCTCAACCCGGCATCCAAACCTCCATCTCAAAGTGTGCGATGAGGCTATGGGGCCAGTAGGGTGGGGAGAAGAGGCACCCGCTCTGTGTCCGAAGCCCAGCCGCTTTGGACACAGCCTGCAAGGGCTTTGGAAGGCTAGCCCAGCCGAGCAGCTTCGGACAGAGCCCGGACGGGCTGTTGACAAAGCCTAGCAGTGCTTGGGCTAGCTAGCCCATGCGCCGCTAGGCTCCATCCAGCAATTGCTGCTATTGAACTAGGGTCGGGGGAAAGGCAGGCACCCATGTGCCTTTCGCCCAACCCTAGTTCAGTAGCAGTGATCCATTGTGGTGGTGGTGGTGGATTGGGTAGATGGTCTACCCAATCCAACACACACACACACCGATTGGCTCGGATAACGCTAAAAATCGTGTTATCTGATGCAAGGTTTTTCCAAAAATCTTGCATCGTTATCCAATTCTAGCGCTATCCGGTCCAATCATTATCTGGTGTATTACTGTATCTCCTTGCTTTTCTTTGAAATTCTGTATTCAATTGGTTGAATTTTTTTCTTTCTTCTTTGGCTTTTGCATTCCTTCTTTCCACTGCTATTTTAAGAGCCTCATCAAGCAATCACTTTGCTTTCTTACACTTCTTTTCTTTTGGCATGGTTTTCCTTGCTGTCTCCTGTATAA
The DNA here is from genome assembly GCA_030440675.1 of Furcifer pardalis. Taxonomy (NCBI): domain Eukaryota; kingdom Metazoa; phylum Chordata; class Lepidosauria; order Squamata; family Chamaeleonidae; genus Furcifer; species Furcifer pardalis. Next base: position 91,111,474 of record CP126893.1, read on the forward strand.
TGTCCCACGCATCTGTCCATAATTCTGCTGGCAACTCTGTCTATCCAGTCTAAGCCATTAAATCTGTTCCACACCTCCACTGTATATTCCTTAGGGATGGCTTCCCACAGCCATCAGCAACAATAGATTATTCAGATTAGTTCTAAATGTCCCCCTTTCAATCTCAAAGGGTCTGAGAAAGCCTATTCTGGTCTCTGATCAACCTTTGACCTGCAAACAAAAACACTTTACCTGGTTACTTCCTGTTTTGCTAAAGAGAATTGACAGGAAAGTTGTAATATAATATATTAAATGTCTAGCAGCATATAGCAATCTGTTTATCAAATTTGATAATGCCCCAGAAATCCTTCGCTAATATTTATTTCCCTGAAATGGGTGTCTAACAGATGGATGTATTTGATTTCTGCTGTCTCCCTTTCAATCCTAGTTTTGTAATTACAATCCTATTTTTGTAGTTTTGTACAAGAAGTAACCAGGTACAGTGTTTTTGTTTGGAGGTCAAAGGTTGACCAGAAACCAGAATGGGCTTTCTCAGACCATTTAAGATTGAAAGGGAGGCATTTAAAGCTAATCTGAATAATCTATTGTTGCTGATGGCTTTGGGAAGCTGTATTGTTGTGCTTGCTTCTTGTCTGTCATTTTGCTTGAACACACCCTGCTCCCTTTGACACCTGGATTTGGTGTATAAAAACCATGCCTGTAAGTTTCACTCTTTGTCTGAAGAAGTGGACTTGATCCACGAAAGCTAACAATAAAAATATAGCAGTTAGTCTTTAAAGTGCTACAGTGTTTTTTATCTTGTTTTGTTTATTTTGTTTTGTTTTCTGATATGCCTGAATCACAGACTAACATGGCTACTATTCCAAAAAATTACAGTAATTTAATTACTTATGAAATGCATGCCGCTATGAGTCTTTGGTGCGAACATCCTTTGTGCTGACTCCTTCCCTCCTCCTAGCTCTGGCCGCTGGTTAGGTCTGGAGGCCTGCGTTGGTGTTCTCTGTTGCCCACCCACCTGCAGTGACTCCACCTGGACGTCTGCAATGGTGACTGGGCAGTTGAGGCCTTGGTCTCTGCCTTCTTTCCTCTCTGGCCCCAGGTTTTTGGCTGGGGGGGAGGGTGCAAGATGGGCCACTCACCTCCCCCTGGACCTCTGATGACGACTAGGCAGTTGAGGCCTTGGTCGCTGCCTACTTTCCTCTCTGCCCAAATTTTAAAAAGTAAAAATAATACAGGCCAGATGGTGTCACAGGAAAGAACCTTCCCAAGATCAGGAGAGAAAACAGGTAGAACAAGGAGCCAAAGACACATCCTAAAAACCCAGAAGCATTTTTCGGTTTGTGTGTATGTGTATGTTACTGTTGTTGTTGTGAATGAGAGAGTATGTCAGTGTAAAAGGGGGGGGGGGGATGAGAGAATCATATAGTTAATCTAATTAATTAATAGTCTTGTTCAGAGGCCAGAGCTGTTTTCTCGAAAGGTACAGCCAATTTAAGAAACTGGGGCACAAACATATTACGTAATATCAAGGCTTCTAAACATAGATGGATTTTATATGTTACTGATAACCTCTGGGAACTGCTTGCAGTTCATAAAGGCATTTGGTCACAATCTCCATTCTATCCTATTTTATTCAAAGATATCACAACTCTCCTTTGAAAATGGATTGGGCACTACTAGTCACTAGTCACTTCGTTACTCTTCCTTCAGGTATGAACTTGCAATTTTCTGCATTAACTAGCACAACATTTCATAGAAGGATGGTTTGTAGATCAGGGGTTTGCAATGATTTCGTGCCATGGGCCAGACATGCCCCATCACACAGGTGGGCCCCTTGGATGTTTAGTTGCTCCCTGGACTTACATTTTTGTCATCAGTGGCAGCGGCGCCGGCGTCCATCACATCATATTTCCAGCTTCTTGTACAGCCTCTGCTGCTCCCCACAGCAATAGGAGACTTTTCGGAGCATGGTCGCTCTGTTTGAATAATTGTCTGACACTTTCCCACCCCACTTTGTTTTGGCTCTTCAAACTTGTTGCTGGTCAACTTCCTGTTTCCATGCTAGGAGTCAAGCCAATGACGCAAGCTCCACCCAGCACCGGAAGTTGCTCAGCAGCGTGTTTGAAGAGCCAAAACAAAGTGGGAAAGCATCAGACAATTATCCAAAGGGAGTGAAATTGCCCCAAAAAGCCTCCTGCTGCCATGGGGAGTGATGGAGGCTGTCCCAAACCCCAGAAGAACCATTGATTCCCACCATTGCTGTAAGTGACGTATCATGACTTCTGGTGGTGTGCGTGTCTAGAGGTGCCTGGGTCCCCACTGAAAGCCAGATTAATGATATGTACTGACCCGATTAGACCCATGGGCCAGGGGTTGTGAATGCCTGCTGTATATCGTTACATAAGGTGGAGAGGATGCTTTAAAACCTCTCTTATGAAGTGGTTCCAAATATAACATGGGCATTAAAATGTTGCAAAACCATTATGTAAAGTGAGCTACTCTTCTGATAAGGTATGGGAAACATTTCTTTTCCTGCAGAAGATATTTCACTGTAAATTGCACCATATTGGCCACTTCTGGTGGGGATTCCCCAGTTTCTATAAAATTTGGGTCATCTCTTGCCTAAGTTCATTGCATAGAAGATGGAATTCAATTAACAGATGGCCTGGGGCAGCATTTTACATTACAAAATGGCAAGACTCTAGAATCTAATCAGGACACTCCTATGCAACTCTTAAATGTTCTCTTCATGACCGATGATCTGGGGCCAATTACTCCTTAATCATCTTCTGTGAGGGCACTTGCACAGTGGAAAAACCCAAGAACCTCCCAAATACATATACAGTATAGTAATACCTTGGATAACGTTTGCATAGGATAACACTAAAACCGCATAACATTAAGCAATCTGGAAAAAAATGCATCACATAATGTTAAAATCCTATGGGATGCATCAGATAACATTCGCTAAAGCCTGTTCTGGTTACAATGTATCTCTATGGAGTTTTAACGTTATGCATCAGATAATGTTAAACATCAGATAACACTAAGACTTGTGGAACCAAGTTTTAGCATTATCCGAGGTTTTACTGTATTACGCTCAAGAGGCAGCATTCTACTGATGAGCCCTTGTGGTGCAGTGGTTAAACTGCTGTTGACATTGTGAGTTCGATCCTGTGGAGCTGAGCCCTGGATCAAGGTTGACTTGGTCTTCCAGCCTTTCAAGGTCAGTAAAATGAGTACCAAGCATGTTGAGGGCAAGCTGCTAATTACCTTGTGAACCACCCAGAGAGTGCACAAGCACTATGGGACTGTATTTATGTGTAATTGCTATTGCTCCTGTATCCCAAATGTCAAAGGAGGTAGAAGACCTCAGGTATCTGGTGACAAGGGGAAAAAACACACTTAGAGATACTTTGATTTCCCTTCCTAGGACAGACCCTCAATACTGAGAAGAGCCCTGGCTGAACCTTGGTCAGGTCTTGGTACAAATTAAGTCCAAAGGACAACAAGTGAGCAGAACTGGTCTTTACTGATGGTGTGAAGGAAACACCACATGCACTCTGGTTACACTTTTATTACAATAGAAGGGCTTTAAGTCTGCAGAGAAATACTGAGGCTTTATAGCAGGCATGCCCAAACTACGGCCCGCGGGCCGCATCCGGCCCGCCAGGCCATTTCATCCGGCCCCCGGCATGGTATAAGAACTCTTATAATTTTATTTTATTTTTTTTAAAAAAATTTTGGGCGAACTTTTTTTTTGGGCGGAGGGATCACAAGTCAGTGAAAGAGTGATTTGCCTAGTTCCTTCCTCCTCCTGCTTAGTACTAGGAGTTCTGCCGAATCTACTTTAGAATGGCTGAATCAATACGCCAGAGTTGAGAGAGGGACTTCTCAGTCTGAGCTAAAAGTAAGTAGTTTGGGCATGCCTGATTTAAAGCAATTAAAAAAGAAAGCCAGGAGCAGGGGGGAGGGGGAGGGAAGCGAGGTTTAGAGTTCTTCAGATCTCTTTGTCAGGCTGCTTATATTGCAAACTTAAGATATCAGAAGAGAAGCAAAAAAAGTTCACAACTTATCAGGTGCCACAATGCATAATAATGCATCCACCCATCCATTGGCTGGGCAAAAGAAGTTTGTTTTGCAGCCCTTTGTAGGAGGTTTGAATAAGACTCCCGGGATGTTCCCTTACTGTCAGAAGCAACAAATGTTGCTTTTCAGCTCGCTTGTGCAAAGAAGTTTGCTCTGCAACCTTTTGCAATTGCAAAGGTTTAAATAACCCGGGATTTTTCGTCAGTTGCAAAAAGAGACGTTACTTTACCTTTAGGCTTGCCTCGTCATTGTGTGCCTGTGGAGTTGATGTGCTCTTACAAATTCAACCCATGAAGCTTTGGTCTTCTGCCTGATGTGGTGGATTTGATCTTAAATCCACCTCAAATTTAAATACAGCTCAAATTTAAATACAGGAGTTAGTCTACAAAAGGCCCTGGAGAATGCATTAAATTTGGTAAAGGTTTCTCTTGCTTGAAAGCCAGTCGTATCTGACTCTAGGGGTCAGTGCTCATCTCTGTTTCAAATCCAAAGAGCTAGCGCTGTCTGCTTCTGCAGGCATTTCTGTGGTCTTATGGCAGGCATGACTAGACTGCAGCCCACAGAACACTTGTTACCTTCCCACCGAACTGGTCCCTATTTATCTACTTGCAATCGTAAAGGTAAAGGTTTCCCTTGCTCGAAAGCCAGTCGTATCTGACTCTAGGGGTCAGTGCTCATCTCTGTTTCAAATCCAAAGAGCTAGCGCTGTCTGCTTCTGCAGGCATTTCTGTGGTCTTATGGCAGGCATGACTAGACTGCAGCCCACAGAACACTTGTTACCTTCCCACTGAACTGGTCCCTATTTATCTACTTGCAATCGTAAAGGTAAAGGTTTCCTTTGCTCGAAAGCCAGTCTTATCCGACTCTAGGGGTCAGTGCTCATCTCTGTTTCTAAGCCGAAGAGCAAGTGCTGTCTGCTTCTGCAGGCATTTCCGTGGTCTTATGGCAGGCATGACTAGACACTGCAGCCCACAGAACACTTGTTACCTTCCCACCGAACTGGTCCCTATTTATCTACTTGCAATTTCTTGGTTTTGAACTGTTAGGTTGGCAGGAGCTGGGACAGAGATGAGAGCTCATTCCGTCCTGCAGTACTCGGGAATCGAACTGCTGACCTTCCGCCTCCCAGTCAGCATCTTAGTGACTTGAGCCACTGCAGTCTCATATGTATATATGCAGTACTGTAAAGCTATTTAGATACACTGTATGTCTATAGTGGCTGCACTCTACTCTGGCAGCAGAGGTAGCTCCAGTTGACGGGGCAAACTGTCCCCAGCTAATCAGTGGCATCTCCGCTGCCGCCATGAGATTTCCCATTGATCAGCTGACTGGCGGTATAGAGATGTCCCAGGTAAGCCGATTGGCAGTCACGATGGCATCAGAGATGCTGTGGACCAAATGGTTATGTTCTCCTTCATCAGCTGGAAATCTGTCTGCACTACCAGGGCAGATCAAACCCACTGATCAGTGAAAACAGACTCCAGCTGATCAAGGGAAACCATTCCTAGCTATCTCAGAAAACAAAACAAATAAAATAAAATACACAGTAGCACTTTAAAGACTAACTGCTATTCCCACCAGTAATCCTTTTTTTAAAAAAATGTTTATTTGAAGAGTCCTAGTGCTATGACACTTTGAATAAATATTTTTTAAAAAAAACAATGCACCATAGCAACAGAGGGGCTCCCACTGATTGGTAGTAACTGGTGTCAGCTGATCTGCAGCTGCAGAGAGATGCAGCAGATCTGTTAATGCTGCCTCTGCCAATCAGCTGTAATCTATGTCACCTCCTGCTGCAAGTTTATCTGGGCTTTCCCAGGTAAACATTAACAGGAGTGGGCACAAAGTCTAAACAAGTGATGGCAAACCTTGGTAGTTCAGGTGTTATGGAACTTCAATTCTCAGATGTCCTGATCACCAGAAGTGCTGATTTAGGCTTCTGGTAATTGAAGTCCAAGAACACCTGGAGTGCCAAGGTTCACCATCACTGGTCTGAAGTGATTTATTTTACACTGATTCAAGTATTAGTATAAGTTGGAAGTCGAAATTGATTTACAGTATTATGGCTGTGCATTGTGTAATTCCTGATTTTAAATTGATTGGGAGACCCAATGTGCGCTAATTTTGAAGTTCCCCCACCCTCTGAGGCTGCAGCAAGCCAGGCAGGACATGATGTCAGGAAGCAGATCTTTTCTAAGGCTAATGACTTTTCATTGCTAATTAAAATCCAAAGTTCCAGGTACGTGGGGTTTTAATTGGCAATGAAAAGTCATTAGCCTTATAAAAGATCTGCTTCCTGACATGTCAGGAAGCGGATCTTTTATAAGGCTAATGACTTTTCATTGCTAATTAAAATCCAAAGTTCCAGGTACGTGGGGTTTTAATTGGCAATGAAAAGTCACTAGCCTTATAAAAGATCTACTTCCTGACATCATGTCAGGAAGCGGATCTTTTCTAAGGCTAATGACTTTTCATTGCTAATTAAAATCCAAAGTTCCAGGTAGGTGGGGTTTTAATTAGCAATGAAAAGTCACTAGCCTTATAAAAGATCTGCTTCCTGACACCATGTCAGGAAGCAGATCTTTTCTAAGGCTAATGACTTTTCATTGCTAATTAAAATCCAAAGTTCCAGGTACGTGGGGTTTTAATTGGCAATGAAAAGTCACTAGCCTTAGAAAAGATCTGCTTCCTGACATGATGTCAGGAAGCAGATCTTTTCTAAGGCTAATGACTTTTCATTGCTAATTAAAATCCAAAGTTTCAGGTAGGTGGGGTTTTAATTAGCAATGAAAAGTCACTAGCCTTAGAAAAGATCTGCTTCCTGACATGATGTCAGGAAGCAGATCTTTTCTAAGGCTAATGACTTTTCATTGCTAATTAAAATCCAAAGTTTCAGGTAGGTGGGGTTTTAATTAGCAATGAAAAGTCACTAGCCTTAGAAAAGATCTGCTTCCTGACATGATGTCAGGAAGCAGATCTTTTCTAAGGCTAATGACTTTTCATTGCTAATTAAAATCCCACCTACCTGAAGCTTTGGAACACAACAACAGCTCCTTGGATGCCACAATGACCAAGCTGGATGTGAGTTTCTAGGATCTGTCATATTTTTTTAAAAGGACACTTTTAAAGGACACCGCGAAGGCGGCGAAGGAGGAGCCGGTGAAAGAGGAGCCGGCGGCAAAGGCGTTAGTGGTGGCGGCGGCGGCGGCGGGGGCGGGGGCAAGGCTGGGTGGATGTATGTACCATGGAGAAATAGTTCGGCCCTCGGAGCATCTGATAAAATGTTATCCGGCCCCCGGGCCGAAAAGTTTGGGCACCCTTGCTTTATAGCATATATTTCATCTCATAAGAATTATTTCCAAACTCAAAGCAGGTGGGAAAGGGGACAGTAGCTATTCCTCAGTACACTAAGGGGAAAGCACATTGCACGTGCACAAAGGTTGTTTAGGACTGTTTAATCATTATTTTATGCTCAAGAATCCTATGCCATGAATTTACTGACTCAGGGATGAATATATGATGATTAACAGGAGAAATGTTTGCGATTGGGAGGGTCAGATTTATATTATTTTCCATTGACTACACTACATACAGGTAAATGTAAATCATTGTGCCATTTCCCTCAATCCACAATTTCTTCTTTTGCTGCTGATACTTTCATTCATTCATTCATTCATTCATTGCAAGTGAATGTTTTGACATTGGTTCAGGTGGTATAATTGTTTGAGCTGATGTAGGAAAGCATGTGCAAGGAAAGGAGGAATTTCTAGCCAGCTCTCTAACAGTGGTAGTACACACACACAAACAGGGGTGCCCAAATTTTCCGGGCCACGGGCCGGTCACATGGTTCAAGGAACTGGTCACTGTGGCCCAGAGGTTGGGGGCCACACCTGGCCCCCAGGCCATAATTTGGCCACCCCTGGACATCCGAAGAGATGCTGGAGCATAGGAATCTCTTTCAGGTTACATTCTAAGCCCTCACTCCACATCTTGACTCAGTTTTACTGAGAGTTTAGGAGCATGTTAATTCCCAAAAGTACATTCTCCAGAGTCCCACTGCTCCCAAATGTCAGTTCTTCTGAACTGCACTTGCTAATAATATTGTTTCTTTAATTTAAAAATGGCTTGGAGCCACATTGTTGTGCTAAGGCATCTAGGTGAAAAAAGAGGACATTGGTAATTAGCACTTCATTGGAGTCTGCTAAAACAGCTGCATTGTAGCTGTGCCCCCTGAAAATCTGGATGGCTGCAGCAGAAGTTCCATCTGAAGTCTACACATTCAAGGGCTAATTGACAAGTTCCTTCTTTATCTCTGCTGATTCCTGTATGATTTTCTTCAGAGAATTCATCTGAGGAAATCTGCAGATATCCCCCGAACTGTGAAGTGATACTTTGACACTGGATTACAAGCTCCTTCTGATAATTCTAGAAGACAGGACACTTCTTCTATTTAACTGTGAAGAATGTTCTTTAAATGGTATAAATCGGACATGTTATATAATATATAGGCAGTTTCAGCATTTTTATTGCTTGGACCACTTGCATGTTGCTTATTATTTCTAGTGCAGTATCCGAAAACATCTAGCCTAGGTTTCACACTTCGTTGCATCCAATTATTAGGTATAACCGAAGCTTTTAACTGTGAAATACTGGGCAATAGAGAAATACAAATTAATATGAATATTACTCCCTTGCCCTTGTAATAATCAAAAATAAAAACAATAGCTTTTGAAAAGCAACTGCTTTAGACTGCTGTTTGTTCCTACTTATGATATCTTTCCCTCTTCCTTTTTTCCATAAAAATGTCTTTGTTCATATAGGACAGCGATGGCGAACCTTGGCACTCCAGGTGTTCTTGGACCTCAATTCCTAGAAGCCCAAGTCAGCACTCCTTCTGATCTGGGCTTCTGGGAATTGAAGTCTAAAAACAGCTGGAGTGCCAAGGTTCACCATCACTGATATAGGATAAGAAATTGAATGGGTTTTTAAAATAAAGTCAAGTTATTCAGAATTCTTCTAGGAACCTACAAACCACAGACTGAACCTGGCCAGTCCATTTTACGTTTTCCCATAAGGTCTTTCTTTCTAATCCATGCTATTAAAATTAATGTTTTTAATCATAAAGTTTTGGACCTATTTATAAACTGACATCTGATCTAGTTCTTCATTGCTTTCAGGATTAAAAACAATATTCTTTAAGGTCATTTCCAGAGCACCTTATTAATTTAATTTCTTTTTTTTTAACCACTTGGCCATTTTGTCTTTCGATGCTCTTTGCCTCATATAAATGCATAAAGAGACACATAATAACTTTTATTCCAAATCCCAAAGTGGAGTGGTGGTGGTGGGGAAAGAACAATATATTGCTGAGAAATAATAATAATATATTTCTATTTGGTTTACTGAAGGCAGAAACACATATATCTTTCTGTTAAACTCAGTCCCACTCCAGTAAAATAGTCCTTAATGAAAATGAGTTTTTAAAAAAGCATGTTAGCTAATACTACTTCAAGAAAACTTTATTGAATTATTTTATAGTTATATGCAGTAATTCTCCATCTGGATAAGAACCAAGGAAAGGAAAGAGAAAATGGAATGAGATCACAAATTGGTTTTCTTACTGGCACATGTTGCTTCTCTACCTTTTAAAACAGTTTATCTAGCTGAGGCCCATGTTTGTTTAGGTCTGGAGTTTCAAATATACACACAAGTTTTAAGCTACTAAAGTTCCATGCCATTTCTCATCCTCTTTACCGCCGCCACCACCATCACATTGTTGAGTTTGGGGCATACCAAACAAAAAACTTATAACTTTTGACTTGGGCTTCAGATCAGCACCAAATCTGTTCTTGCTCTGGGATATGTCTGAGGAAGAGTGGGCAACAAATGTTCAAGTTATGAATTTTAAAGAGTAAAAATGCTTAACCCCCGTTCAGAAATAGGAAAGCTCAAATGTCCCCAGATTTAAAATAGCTCATACACATTCTTTTAAAAAACACACCACAATTTTGTTTATCTTGAAAGAGAATGATTGGCCCTGCCTACTTTCTTTATTTTAAATTAGGAAAGAATCCAGGCTACAGGGGCTGAAATACTGGTCCTCAAAAAAAAAAAAAGGCCTTTCAAATGCAAGAAACAGTGATTTCTTATCATACTGAGCCTATGGGAAACAGGCTCACCAGAGAGCACTTTCCAAAGTAGATACATGGCTGCAGTTTCATGAACAAGGAAAAGAGATGATTGCAGAACAGTAGGACAAAGAAATGCCACAGATACACAGGCAAATTTTCTTTAAAGAGTAAAACAAAATAAAACAGAATTTCCCTAAATAAAGTAATGGAGTAACAGCTCTCCAAAAGGGGAACATTCTGCCATCGATCTTCAGAGTTTTAGGATACAGTTTTGTAAGCTATGTGGAAAGTATTTCTGCATTACAAAAGCATAGAGTAGTTGTGTTTGTCTAAATTCTCATGGCTTTCCATAAATATTCTCAGGATTTGTGTGACCAGGCTCCTGACATAAGTTTTCAAAGGGGAAATCAGCTCCAGGTTAGGGGCAAGCTGAACTTTGACCTTGTCAGTCAGGAGCCATTTAAAGGTCTCTTAGTCAACATTTTAAATCCTTCTTGACCAAAGGGATTTGTGCTTGCAAAGGGATTCAGTGTCAGGTTGTAAAAATATTTTAATAGAGGTTAAAAAAGAAGAGAGAAAAATATTCATACAGTATATTCATTAATTTAAGATGCAAAATTACTGTGCTGTTGTTTTTTCCTCTGTGGCTGGGGATGGTCTTACTCCATGTTAGCAGCACTTTGGTAACTCTGTCTTGTCACAGTCTCAACTATTCCATCCATCTTTTTACTATACAGTTTGGTAATTGCTTTTTAAAAATCCAAAAATATTACTGTCCCATCAAGTCATTTTTTATGTGTGGTGACTATATGAGTTAATGACTTCCAAAATGTCTTTCATTAACAGCTCTCTTCTGATCTTGCAAACCAACAAGCATGTCATGTTAGTTCATCCTCTCTTCCTACTGCCTTCCTCTTCCTAAAAATATCGCTTTTTCCAGTAAATTCTGCTCAGATCTTCCTTTGTTAAGACAATCTGTTTCATGTTAGGTCCAATTGTCTTTGTACTGCCTTAATTTCCCCAGCAATACTGTATTTTCCAGTCAGTTCCAGTCACATATGTAAGCTAGGATAATTTCAGTTTATTCATTATTATTTTTTGCTCTACTGAGAGTTTAGGCTAAACTTGATTGAGCACCCACTTAACACTCTTCCTCATGGTCTGTGGTATCGGTAAGGCTCTCCTCCAATACCACATTTCAAATGAATTGATTTTTCTTCTGTCTTCCATCACTTTAACATAGTATGGATGATTTTCCCCTTGGTTTCCAGTAACAATCTTTGCTAACTTCAATGCCTTCTTTTTTTAATTTCAAAAGCTGAGGGGACATCTTCAGGAAAAAATGCTGATATGTCCAATACAACTTTAATACTCTTCTCCATGCCAAGACACAGCTAGTATGTGAACATAAAATTAGGCCAAAGTGAGGGAAGTTATAATTAATTCCCCAGATTACTAAACTGGGAGGGATTTAGAATCAACACAACTGGTCAGTTGACTCTTGTATCTGATGAAATTTAAGGAGCTGATTTATTTTTGTCTAGAAAATTTTCCTTAAAATTCAAGTTATGGCAAGATAGGTCAAGTTACAATTCACAGTTCCCTTTTAAAATTATTTTCTGTTATTTGTTTGCAAATACACAGATTCAGCACTACCAAACTCTAATTTAATTTTCAATAGGTTCATAATTAATAATGGGGCTTACCCTTGGGCCAACGTCCCCTTGGTCACCCTACAAAACACAAGAATCATTAGATTTGTTTCCCTTTCCATTCACTTACTCTTTCTATACAGTATTGAGTAAATTAATCCTTCTCTTCCACAAGTAATAAAAAAGGCATGCAATTACATAAAGAATGTTCATGCCTTAAATCCTTGATCTTACTTCTATAATGTATTGGAGGTTTTCACTCATTTAATGCCTGTTAAGAGGTTGTTAGATTCAAGAGTGGCAAATGGGTTTGAAACTCAAGAGACACATGGGATTTCATATCAGGACAGGTAAAAATGATGTAGTAGTGGTATTTCTAGATACAGAAAGTATCAACATTAGGTTGTAAGGATTACTCTAATAGACAGCAAACAAAATATATTCTAGCAGTAAACTGCAAAGCAGTAATATCACCTGCAATTCTAGAACAACTTTGATAGATGAAGTTTTGTACATGAATTGTCAAACACTACATGCAGTAGGCAATAGAGCAGAAAAAACCAATGAGATGATTATTTTGAGTGTGTTTGGAGTTTAAAGTGTATTTTAAAGAGGGCACAAGTACAGCAGCATCAGAGAGTGATAGAGGATAAGCTTGTGGGGGGGGGGGGAAACTAAAAGGAAAGAAAGGAAATAAGATGAACACAAATTAGGAAGACTAGCCAACAAGATTCTGAATTCTTGAAATAAACAAATGTGATTTTTGAGTGTCATTATTAAAAGGTTATGCAGTAATACCTTGGATAACGCTAAGACTTGGTTCCACAAGTCTTGGTGTTAGCCAATTTTTAGTGTTATCCGATGCATGTTAAAATCCTATGGGATGGATCGGATAACGTTAAAGCTCCACAGAGATACATTGTAACAGCACAAGCTTTAGCGGTTGTTATCTGATCCATCCTATAGGACCTTAACGTTATTCGATGCAATTCTCCTCCCTAGATTACTTAACGTTATGTGATTTTAGCGTTATCCAAGGTAAACGTTATCCGAGGTATTACTGTACATGTTAGATTAGGTTTTTCTCATATAAAAAAATTCACAGATGGTAGTTGACTTGAACACTAATTATTGCCTATTCTAAGCTATGAACAGGGCATATAGACTGCTAATTGGAGCTCTTTGGGGTTGCTCAAGTGCCCACATGCTTCTAGCCCATTTCCAGTGAGTATGGATGCTGAGAAAGGTATAAAAGTGAGCCTCGTAGCTGTCAATCAGCTGCTTCCAGAGTAAATGTCCTGTATGATGAAGTGGCTTACGTTGAAATAAGATAATTCTTTTTCAGAGGAAGATTTTTAAAATATATTCGAGAGATCATCGCTGAAGCAATGCATCTGGTCATTTAATTTAAGAAAAATTCACTTTCCTTGACACTCACAGACAATCATGCAAAGTGTTCAATTATTCAAAGCAGTGGTTCCCATATGGACAGGAGGAGCATGCCAAATCACAAATTATTCCTTCCCCTGAATGAATACCAAAAGGCAGCACTGCAGTCTGGAAATGTTCTATATTTACAACTTTTCATAGTGTTTATTCTGTCTCGACAATCTTAATAATTTACCTTGAATTTTTTTATTAACTGATTGTGCTAATAACTTCTAAAGAGTGAGCTATCACAAACTTCAGATTTAGGATTGGCTATCTGACCAAAGGTAGTATTGGAGGGTTTGTTAAAGTAGTGTGGACACACACCTATGGTTAATGTGATGACTGACACTTTCATAAACAATTACACTACTTTAAATTATATGGCTTAAAAGTCCTTCTGTGGATATTTAGAATAATTAAATGAGAAATTCAAAGCATGTGTTTCTTGCATGTCAGAAGTTCACTTTGACTCCTCGAATATATATATAATGAATGAGAAAACTTAAACTGAAAGTTTAACAGTGTGACTTCTTTTACTAGACATCATGAACTTTTTAAAAAATGGTCTGAAAACAATAATCTTACCTTATCCCCTTTTGGTCCTGGAAGCCCCTGCAGAGATCAACAAGAGAATATTAAGTACATAGCTTATTAATCTACACAAGTTTGCTTCAGTTGAAATAATGAGAAGCACCCTTTTTCTTCCTTCTTTTTCTATGGACATTTAAGCTGTAAAGCTGAGTAGGCATTTTAATCCTTCACCATCCTTCTAAATTTCTTTATGAAGTGGTTTTCTCCACAACATGGAAGATAATTTAGTTATGTGACCTGCATTTGCTGAAGTGGTAAACATAGAAAGACACATTGATTGTTAATACAGTGGCCAGCCAGATGCTACAGGAAGCCTGCAAACAGTACCTCTCTGCTCATGCTTCCCCCCCCCCCAGCAACTGGTATTCAGAAGTGCCTGATATGCCTGGAGATAATAATATACAGCCTTGTGACTAATTACAGCCTTATCTTCTCCAAATTCATCCTACCTAGTTTCAAAGCCAAAGAAATGAACAGACACCACAAGCTCTTGTGGTACCAAATTCTACAATTTAACCACAACGTGCACAGAGTATACTGTATATGCATGGAAGATGCCATTTTTGTGTAAGACTGGCACTGTGAGGACTGTGACAATATATGCTATGATTTTGTACTAATTAAATGTTTTTGCTCTGTCTCATGTATGAGCAGAGCTTCAAATGAATTTAAGTGCTATACTATCAAGATCAAGAGTGACCCAACAGACAAGTCTCATTATAGTACAACTAATTGTATACTCAGTGATACATATGACCTATCTAACCATAGCTGAATACTAACACTTTCAGTTTATCTATGTTCTGTGAAGCAACAGGACTTAGCCTGAGAGCATGAATTGTTATGTGGACCACTACTTACTGGCTTGCCATCCAGTCCAAGAGGGCCCTAAATCAAAAGAAGAAAACTATGCATTACAAGAGGAGATTCATTTATAGTTTAGAAAATTCTGTGTCTCCTGCCTCAACAAAGTGTTCTCTGATACTGAGTGAAAAGGTGTCTGAAGGTACTCCAGTCTTGATAATACAAGGTTAGCACATAGCAGATAGACAGAAAAATAGCCTTGCTGTTAGGGATGTGCAGTTCCTCACAAATCTTTCTTAAATAAGTCAACATAGGATAGAACTACCACAGTCTGGTTCTCCAAAGCCAGATAGCCAACATTTGCATAGTCTGCAAATAATAATAGTTTTGTGTCAGAAATTATTTTGGGTTGAAAGGATTTTTTTTTTCAAAAGAAATTCTGCTCAGGGAACGTCCAAGTGAGTCTCCTTTTATGTCCCCAAGAGCTCAGACAGAGGCAGGTGCTCAGTCTGTCATGCAGTACCCGGGTCTTGAAGTGCCAACTTGCCAGCTTTCCAGCTAACAAGGTGAGCTTTTTAACCACTGAGCCACTGCAGCCCCATTCTACATGTACATGTAAGACAGCAAATGTACATGTAAGACAATTTTTACAAATGTTTTTATATTATACATATCTGTATACAGTGGTACCTCGCTTAAAGAGCACAATGCGTTCCACAGGATTGCTCTTTAAGTGAGTTTGCTCTTTAAGCGAAACACCTTTGTAAGTGACCAATTGTGTGTGTGGGGGGGGATTGTGAACCCGGATTTATTTGTTAAGTGAGTTTTTGGTTGGTTTTATTTGTTAAGTGAAGTGAACATTCAGAGAAAATTCTGCTCTTTAAGCGAGTTACTCTTTAAGCGAGGCACTCTTTATGCGAGGTTTGACTATACAGTATTATACAAATCTGTACGTTAACTACTGTACTGACTTCTCCTCTACATTTCAGCTTTGGCACTACTGATTACTAAACACTGACCTTAGAGAGCCACTAAGCCAGTACTGTAATGCCTAATAGCTAGAGTGTTGGATTTGAAGGGAGGAGGGAGATAAACAGTAGCAATAGCAATTTCACTTCTATACTGCCTCATAGTGCTTAGTGCACTCTCTGGGCAGTTCAAAAGGTAATTGGCATTTTGCCCCCAACTCAAGGTCCTGCTGAGTCACAAGTCTCACTGAATGTCACTACCTCTCAGCCAAACCTAATTTACAGGGTTACTGTGAATACATGGTAAATGGGGGCCCATGTAAATTGACCACTTAAATTTCTCATAGACTTACTAAATAATGACTGTATGACTAAGGTCATAGAGAGTAAATAATGACATAAGCAACATTTAATAGTAAGACATACACAGGATGGGTAGTTGGGTTCAAATTGTATTCACATTTGAAATGTTGTAGGGTTTTGTTGTAGGGCTTTGACTAATGCAAAAAAGGGCTACAGATCCTCTAGAAAAGCACAGGAGGCTTGCACAAGGGACACACTGCTACACGATTTACAGGGGGAAATGCAGGGGAAAGTGAGGGCAAGTAGAAAAGGCAAGGGGTGGGAAGGGTGGGTGGAAAGGGGGTTGGGCCCCCATGAAGGCATACAGATTATGTAGCCTATTATAACCAGAAAACATTTTTTTGCTCTACTTTGTTTTTCATCACAACACACGTATTTACCAGGTTATCTAATGACTACAATTACGGTAATGATTAATGTTTTTGTTTTCTACATTTCATTTCCCTCTCACCACACTGACTACACCTTCCCACCTAATCACACGTATTGTGCAATAATAATGAAGCACACCTTCTCATTCAGACATGTGAATGAAAATAACACTTCAAGTATGTGATGAAGTGAGTTACAGTTCACCAACACCTATGGACAAATAAAATATGCTGGGCTTTATGTTGTCACAGGATGTTTGTTGTTTTTGCTGCAACGGATCAACATGGCTATTTTCCTAAAAAACATGAAAGGCATTTTTTGATATTCCATGTACTGTACAGTATTTCAAAGCATATGTTAACCCAACATTGCTTCATATTACCATCTCATATTCTTCTTCTGCTTCTCTTCAATATAAATTCGGTGGCTCAAGTGGTTAAGATGCTGAGCTTGCTGACTGGAAGGTTGGAGTTCGATTCCTGGGTACTGCATGATGGAGTGAGCTCCCATCTCTGTCCCAGGTCCTGCTAACCTAGCAGTTCGAAAGCAAGAAATTACAAGTAGATAAATAGGTACCACTTTGGTGGGAAGGTAAATAGTGTTCCATGTTAAGGCATGCCTGCCAAGCGTCCACAGAAACATCTGCAGATGCAGACAGTGCTGGCTCTTTGACTATAAACAGAGATGAGCACTGAACCCTAGAGTTGCAAGGGGCAACCTTTACCTAAACTACCTGCTGGGACTTCTTTTCATGGCTACAGAATTTATTGCAGTAAGGAATTGGATTCTTGACAAAATTTGGATATGTTACTATTTTGGACCAACATCTGGAATTTTTCCAAACAGCTTGCTTGGCCACAAACTAGCTTAGCTGAGGAATTTTGAAGGAATTCCAGGAAAGTGACTTTTCCATGTTTTGATACCTATAAAACATAAATCTGTAAATCCCCTCTGCACCTTTATCAATGTTGAAGAACAATTTAACATGGTAAGACATATACCACTGTTGAAAGTATTGTAATATACTGGGCCAAGACAAATAAATACAGAGTTAATCCTTCAAAAAGGATTGTAATTTCACTGTAATTTTTTCATCGTTTTTGGAAACCACTTTAAAAAAAAATTAAGATTCATAGTAGTCATAACCTCTATGAGCTTTTACTCTCCTCTTGCCTTCTTCCTGCTCCTGCTTTACAATGAAGGGTTATAACCAACTAACGTCCCAGAAGCTAGTAGAAGACATGATGGAACTTGATTTTATTTTTTCTGTTTTCTTTTGATTCAAAACCCAGTAGGACTCATAAAACAAAGCTTGGAAAGATTCATATTTTGGACTACAACTCACAGTCAATATGGTTAATTTGATGAGAAATTCTCGGAATTATAATCTACAAAACATGGCTTTGTACTTCTGCATAATATTGCCATGTTATGTCTGTTGCATCCAAAACAGCAGGATCTGTGATACTTCAAAATTTGAAATTGTATAACAGCGCCTGCAATTTTTCTCCTGATTTTGTAAAGATAGTCAATGGTGTTGTACAGAGAGATATACATTTATGCCTGTAGCCCTGTTAACTTTCTACACACTGTTAGCAGGCAACTTGATCAAATACACTTTAGCTATCTGCAAACAAGTGAGGCTTTCCAGAACTGCAATATTTACATAGGAATTGAGAGATAATAGATCACTCTAATGCATATATTTATATGCTCTGACCAGAGGAAAGTTCATCACCTCTCCTGCTCCTTCCACTCCTTGCCTGGAGTGTGCCTTCCAAAAGGGACGGACCTTTGCAGTAGATGTTTCATGCACCTGCCCTTCTCTTTTAATACCTGACCTGAGCAACAACTGCTCTCTGTCTGCTCACAAACCTCCAAACCAGGAACTAGACTTAGCAGGCCAGAATGCTCAAGAATTTTAGGTAACAGTCATCCTTGTTCAAAAGCCAGTCATATCTGACTCTAGGCTCAGTGCCCATCTCTGATTATAGCCAGAGCCATGTTTCTGTGTGGCAGGCATGACTAAACTCTGTTTACCTTCCCACCGAAGTGGTCCCTATTTTTCTACTTGCAATTTCTTGCTTTCGAACTGCTAGATTGGCAGGAGCTGGGACAGAGACGGGAGCCCACTCCATTGTGCAGCACTGGGGACTTGAACGGCTGACCTGCTGACCTTCAAGTCATGAAGTTCAGTGTCTTAACCACTAAGCCTCTGCAGTTCTTTTTTACCGCTCTCCTAATTAGCTTTAAAAGAAACTTTATTTGTAAAAACAAAAGAAATCCAAAACGATGGAACAATTAGGGAAAACAAGAATAGGGACCCAGATCTCCACATGAACTCTGGGGGTAAGAAATAAAACAAGCTGAATTAAGCCAAATAAAAGTATGAAACAAACCTTTCAATCTACAAAACTCTGCACAACTCAAAAGGGAGCGAAAGAGTGGAACCATCCATTGGTGGCTAATTATGAGCAAGACCAGCACATCAGCCTTTCCCCTTGTTAAATTTTCCTAAACCTATCCTGAGATCCACAGGGGCAACACTTGCACGAAACACTCCAGGGTTTGGTCCATTTGGCCAAAATGACTCTTCAGCCAAATCGTTTGGGACAGCAAAACCCTAATCACCAACATGTTGTTCCTAGCCTACCCTTATACCCATCCTCCTTTCACCTGCTCTTACTCTGGCCAATGGGGATTAGATTGCTAGGGTTGTGGGGTGATTTCTCTCTGAGACAACCCTCCCAGAGGCCAGTTCATCCCAGGTTTGATGATGAAAGGTTTGTTTCATACTTTTATTTGGCTTAATTCAGCCCAGGGGTCCCTCCTTAATCCCTGCTAAGAGTCCCCAAAGCTAACCTTGGGACAGAAGAGATACGGAAGCTCTGACTCCCATAAATTTGCCATTTCCACACCTCCAAGGCTGCCTGGCTTTCACTCCTTTGACTCATCAATTCAGCTATTCAGCCTTGAGGAGTAGTTTCTTCACAATAAATATGGCACCGTATCCCTAGTTTGGTCACCATGGTTAGTTGTTTCCTCTTCTGGAGTGAGCACTAAAATAACAAGCAGCTCGCAAAGCACTCTCCATGCTCCAACTACAGTCAGCAGCAGTTAGATGACTGGAAAAATTGAAACATCTGGAACCATCAGCTAATGCTCTTGCAAAATACATCCATGTCTGGAACTCATGTACAGAAGACAAACGTATGGCCTTTAAACAAGACAGTGTGAATTCTATTGTTTGCCAAAAGATAGCTGAAAAAGTCTGCAGGTTATACATGTTTTTAGTATCTCACAAGCTATTTGATGAATTGATTAGCATGTTGTATTCAATTCTCTTCATACCAAAATGCCTGCTTCTCTCTCAAAGTGCTGACATTTCTTATGCTAAACAGGGGCAAAGTCTGAAGAACATATGAGCATTTAAAGGGCAGAAAAGTTTAATTTCAAGTACCGTATCTTGCATGTTATATACTCCTATTCAGGTTTCCTGGAAACTATGCCCATGAGTTCAGCGGGATTTACTCCTAAGTAAACTTGCATATGTATGGTTGTGAGAGCTGGACCATTAGGAAAGCTGAGCGCAGAAGAATAGATGCCTTTGAGATGTGGTGTTGGAGGAGAGTTTTGAGAGTCCCCTGGACAGCGAGGAGAACAAATAGGTCAATCTTAGAAGAAATCAACCCTGACTGCTCATTAGAAGGTCAAATAGTAAAGATGAAGCTAAAGTACTTTGGACATCAAATGAGAAGGCCTTGAGAAAGCCTTGATGCTGGGAAAGGTGGAGGGCAAAAGAAGAAGGGGGCGACCTAAAATGAGATGGCTAGATGGTATTGTAGACACAATGGGCACAGAGCTGAGCGAGTTGAGGAGGATGGTGGAGGACATAAGTGCCTGGCGGACAGTGGTCCATGGGGTCGCAAAGGGTCGGAATCGACTGTGCGACTGAACAACAACAACAACAACAACAACAACAACAACAACAACAACAACAACAACAACAACAACAACAACAACAACAACAACAACAAAACTTGCATATACATTTGATATAAAATCTACTCATTTAACATCTTGAAATATGCTCTCAAGCTGCTTCTGACTTACGATAGCCCTATGTATTAGTGATCAACAATAGGTTCTACCCTTAATAACTCTGTACAGATCTTGCAAACTCAAGTTCATGGATGTATTTTACTATAATTGCCAAATAGAACTATATAAATATTGAATTCTGTTGTTCTAATATTGATTCAAGCCTGCTAACAGCTTAACCTATGCGATCCCTGGCTGGCTTCTGCACACAGTGTGCAGCAACTTTTCAACCATAAATATTGATTTATGTTGCACGTGCAGTGTTTATGTTCGTCTCTTGGAGTTTCGTATCCAAGTAACAAAAGCACAAACCATGCCTAAGTATAGCCACCCTTGCCCTGAGCCAAGACTATCCTAAAACATCAAAATAAAGCTTCAGCCTATTGTTGCTGCCAGCCCACATCTGTAGCCTGAGTGACTGCATATGGGAAGCATTAAGAAGAACAAAAGGAAAGTTGGTAGAAACCATTCCACCCTTACATGTCGTTTAAAAAGCACTTGATAATTATATCACACTGCTATTTCAAATGGTGAAGGTGAATTGGGAAGAAAATATTCAGTAGATAAATGGTGAGATGCATATTTGCTAGATGCAAACTGCTTCTGCTGTATTAGTTCCACAACATCCATCTGCAATACAGATGGAATCTGAGTCCTTTCTGAGTGTTACCGTAATACGGACAGGAAGGACCTTGCAGTTGATCTAGTGAGGATCCTATTTCAGAAGATGAGTCCTTTTGAGTGAATTCATATCTAAGAGAATCACATGGTGCTCACTTAGACGCTTTAGAGTGTAGTACATATTCTACTACACTCTTGTTTGTAACCTTTGATCATGCACACAAGCCTAGAGTGATGCCTCTTTGCAGCTTCTAGAATATCTAGTGGACAAAGTGACAATGCTGTATTTAGCTGCATCTTCAGAGGCTATAAATAGCTACCATCTTATGTAGTGTAAGCACATGTACCATGCTTTAAACAATGATCCTGTTGTTAGGTAAAGGTTGCCCTTGCTCAAAAGCCAGTCGTATCTCATTCTAGGGTTCAGTGCTCATCTCTGTTTATAGCCAAAGAGCCAGTGCTGTCTGTGTCAGCAAATGTTTCTGTGAACATGTGCCAGGCATGACTAGTGCACAGAACACTGTTGTTACATTGAAGTAATCGGAGTGATCCCAGATCAAAAACAGATCTGGCTATCCTTCCATGCCATCCTTTGTTGTTTTTTGTGCCAACAAGTTGCTTCCAGCTTACCCTATGGATGAGTCATCTTCCAAACAAATTGTCTTCACCTCTTGCAAACCCAAACCAGTGGCTTCTTTTAGGATACAATTTATCCCTTCATGATCCATCTCATATTTGGTCTTCCCCCTTTCTTGCTACCTTAAAACTTTCCCAACAGAGAATCTTGCCTTGTCATGATATGTCGCCTCCAGAGATTTGAAAACTCACTTGTTTGTCTTTCGGGCATCTGCAAGGTATCTGCAAGCTCTCCTCCAGCACCATGTTGTTGTTTTTTAAATTAAAATTTTCCTCATGTCAGCTGTATTTTCTGTCCAGCTTTCACATATATATTGGTGATCAGGAGCACAATAGCTTGGATGATCTTGGTATTGGTCACCATTGACATATCCTGCTCTTGATGAACATTTCTAATTACTTCCTTGCTACTCTTCCAAGTCTCAGCCTTCTGGGGTTTTGATGTGAATTCTATGAACGTCTTACGTTTCGGTTAGCTGGTCTGGCAGCTCTTGCAATGTAACGAAAATCATGTACTTTTGCCAAGCTGCAACACAAAAACTAAGGCACCCACGAAAATAAGGGTTATGTCATTTGAAAGATCGGCTCGGCAACTTTAAGAATTGGTAGAAACCAAAAGCCGAAAATGCAAAGCGATGATTTCATTGCTTTCAGAAGTAGCATTGGAAAAGTGACAGTTTTGCAAGGGGGTGTTGGTTGTTGGGGGGCCAGCAAAAAAACTGCCCAACCAATTCAGATGATCCAAAGTGTGTTTGAAAGAGGAAAGATTATCCTTTGTGGGGACACTTTAAGATTTGGAATTGGACTTCGGAAACATAATTTATGAAGCATTTTACAAAAATCCCACTAAAATGAGGTCACAACCCCCCCCCCCCCAAAGGAGGGGAAAGCAATTTTAAAAAAGAATATGACAACTTCCCAAGGTGGATACAGTTCGCATACAACATGTGGAGAAAAATGACACCAAAACAGGAATCCACAAAAAGGATATTGAGGAAAAACGTGACTCTTTGAAATGACATTTCCGCATGAGTGTGTGTGTGTTTGGTGGTGATCCAACAAAAAAACTGATCGACTGATCGAAGTGATCTAACATGCACTTGAAAGAGGACAGAATAACCTTTCTTTTGACACTTATACAATTTGGATTGGACTTCAGAAACATTTTCTACGAAGGTTTAACAAAAACACACACACCTTCTTCCTAACCTTCTTTCCTTCAAAAAACAATTAAAAAAACACCTCTCCACACTGTAATACATACATTGGTATGAGAATGGATACACCGTAGCAAGTTTCTCATTTGAAGTCATAACCACTTTTCCTTTTGGCTTTCCCTTTTATTGAATAACTGCTTTCAAGGAATCATGAAGGAAAAACTCTTTTTCTTCGTGGTTTGACTATTGAAATATTATAGGTCCTTTGTAGTTATTCACCTGTGGTGAATTGTTGTGTGTACAGTGGGCTGCTTATGGACATGTGTGCATAGTGGGTAGAGTTGGGGAGATTGGTAAATAAAGGTTAAAACCATTTTATTGAAAAAATATATATATAAAAACAATAAACACAAATGAAATTGGGATTTCTGGTTTTGGGTTAAAACAATGTAGCAGTTCAAAAAGAAGAAATTGCAAGAAGATAAATAGGGACCACTTTGGTGGGCAGGTAAACAGTGTTCCATGCCTGCCACATGTCCACAAAAATGTCTTCAGTCACAGACAGCGCTGACTCTTTGGCTATAAACAGAGATGAGCACTGAAATCTAGAGTCAGATATGACTGGCTTTCGATCAAGAATGACCTTTACCTTAGCTCAGAAAACCTTAGATTTTATGAACATTTTATGAAAACCTTAATTTTATGAACATAATGTCTTTATTTTCCCCATTTGAAACATCACCCTTAACTAATGAATGAAATAAAAGCAATAAATGAACTAATGAGCATAATTCAACACATCGAATTCATGCACTAAATCCCTGATGGTAGTGTCCTTAGACTCTACCTGCCACTTTTTTTACATTTGAATTGATGACTGAATCAAGATATGATGTCAATATTAAAGCTGTTTTTTCTGTACTCTGGGTTTTTGGCAATTTAATTTTCAACTAGAGTCTTGCTTAGGCACTTTCATCTTTAAATTTCAATAAAAGTTGTTTCAAGTTATTTCTGCTCTTTGCCAATTAGATGGTGCCATTAGCATATCTTAATTTATTAACGTTTCTTCCACCAGTTACACTCCTTTATCAGAATCTAGTCCAGCTTTCTATATGATACATTCTGTGTACATTTAATGGATAAGGGGATAAAATACACCCTTGACTGACTCCTTTGCCTTTAGGAAACCATTCTGTTTCTCTATATTCTGTCCTAAGAATAGTTTATTGCCCATAACACAAGCTATTGGGGTAATCAAGTGCTAAGGCACAGTCATTTTTTCCAGAACAACACCTTGTTTCTCACGATCCATACAGTCAAAAGCTTTGCTCAGGTCTAGAAAGCATAGGCTGTTCTTCTTCCAAAATTCTTTTGTGTGCTCCAGTAGTCAACGATATGTTCTCAAGTACCTCTTTTTTTCCAGGCATACCAGAAAACAAAACAAAATAAACAAAATAAAATAAAAAACACTGTAGCACTTTAAAGACGAACTGCTATATTTTTATTGTTAGCTTTCATGGATCAAGTCCACTTCTTGTTTATTTTGTTTTGTTTTCTGGTATGCCTGAACCACAGACTAACGCGTCTACTATTCCAAAATCTTCTTTTACAGAATCCAGCTTGAACATCAAGCCTTTCTCACTCCATCTAAGATAAAAGTTTTATTGCAACACTTTGAACATCATTTTGCTTGGATTGGAAATTAAAGCAATTGTCCTATAATTACTGAACTCCTTAGCATATTTTTATTGGAGACTGGAATGTATATTGAATATTGCCAGTCTGTGGCTCACTGTTTTGTTGTCTAGATTTGTTGACATATTCTTGTTAGGATTTTGACAGAGTCAGTCTACAGCTTTAAATGGTTCTATTGGTATTCCATCTACCCTAGTGATTTCTTTTTTCCTAGTGATTTCAAAACAGCTTCCACTTTCCTTTCCTTTGAACTTCTTGTAGTACTTTGTGTGGACCACATCCTCCAACCCTAAAGGCACCCCACTTGTGTAGAGAGTGAAATCAGAGGGAAATTACTGCATAGACAAATACATTATTAATACTGGGTATTCACTAAACTGTTGCTGAAAAAAAAACCAGCACTGGGTATAGCAATTAACAGATGAAAGTTTATTAGGAATCCATTATTCTGATTGATTTTTCAGGGGATGGATTGGAACTTCCTACTGCATTGCCATTCAGTGATCTCTCTCAAATAGCTAAGATATTTTTCTGCCATAGAGGAAGAAAAATGTGCACTCTCTCTATTCCACATAGAGAATTTGGACAGGATGGCATTTTAGTCTTCAATCTGTTCTCCAGTGAACTAGGACATCAAGTTGGTTGAGACAATCTAAGTTAAGATGCCCAGGAGAAAGGAACAGCCATAAAGTCTCAGAGGCTGGGCAGTTCACAAGGTAATTAGCATTTTGCTCCCAATAAGCATATGCACTGAATGAGCTTTAAAGGGCTGTTTCAAAGCATTGCTGGCAGGTTAGCAACAATGTAAAAGAAATGGAAAACTTTCTCTCTCTTCCCCTCCACAGGTGAGTTAACTGGCTTAAGCAAAGGGACTACTTAAGTCATCTCCTTTGGTTTGATCACAGCGACCGCACACACTGGAGTAAAAACAAAGCAGAATGATCTACCAGCACCAAAAAACAGTAGCGCTGACAGGGACCCAAAGAGATGTTGACATCCATCAATTAGGGATAGGCTGGTTTCTTGAGGGCACATACATTGTGTGGTTGCTGGGAAAAGGCACAAGGCAGCCTAACCTCAATCTAGACCAAATCACAGGATGAAAGCGCATCTGATTGCACCGTGAAATCCATCACTATACAACATAACTCAGAAAAAAATAGCCACATTGTACAGTTGTACCTCCCTTAAAGAGCATAATGCAGTCCACAGGATAGCTCTTTAAGTGAGTTTGCTCTTTAAGGGAAACACCATAAGTGACCAACTGTGACTTCTGGTGGGGGAGATTGCGAACCCCGATTTATTTGTTAAGTGAGTTTTTGGTTGGTTTTAGTTGTTAAGTGAAGTGACAATTCAGAGAAAAATTTTGCTCTTTGAGTTAGTCTCTAAGCAAGGCACTCTTTATGTGAGGTTTTGCTGTAATAGAAAGAGAGAGGGAGAGCATGTATATTTTTTTTTAAACTTGTTTTTGTGCAGTAAGGCTGATGTGCAAAAGTGACCATGAACAAAAACTTAAATGCTGAAATTACTTTTGAAACCGTTTCCCACACCTCTTTTCTTTAAAACAGTCTTTCTTTTTTGGCAGCTCAAAATATCTATGTACTGTATTTGCCGGCATATAAGATGCATCGATAAGATGCATCCCATATTACCAAAATAGCCCACTATAGGTCACTGTATACAGTTTAAGACACAATCCATTTTCCCAGTGTATTTTAAAGGGGGAAAAGTGAGTCTTTTATGCTAGCAAATGTAACTGTGTTACATTTTTTTTTTTAAAAAGAGACATGTTTACTTATCTGACTATTGCTGAGATACTGAAGAAATACAAAAAACAAAAACCTCCAAACAAACACATTCTTTACTTTTTTTGGGGAGAACATGGTGGTTTTTTGATGCTAGAGGGTATCAATATTTGAATTCCCCTTTCTTCCCTGCAGACAAAATTGGTAGGATGACCAACCCAACAGAATAATAAAGCTGCAGAACCTAAGGAATTATATTTGATTTTTATTTGCTCCCATAAACAAGCCATGCCTCACCCTTCTTACCCCCTCAGCTACAGAGAGAACCTTCTTTCCCACAGCAGTTTATTTTAAGCACAAGTTCCATTTCCAGGGTTTCTTTCCTAGTCTCCATGCGGCTTACCAGCCACAGCAGCAGCAGACGAGGATGACGACAACGACGACGACGACAACAACAACAACAATTTCTTGTAAAAAATTATTCTGGGTTGAAAAGATTTTTGCAGAAGAAACTCCACTCAAAGAACACCCAAATGAGTCTCCTTTCATGCCCCCAAGAACTGGGACAGAGATGGGTGTTCCATCCACCATGCAGTACCCAGGTCTCGAACTGCAGATTTGCCAGCCTTCCAGCTAACAAGGTGAGTTTCTTAACCACTGAGCCACTGCAGCAGATACAGAAAAAAATTAATCTCTAGATGTGCCATCATAAACCTTTAAACAGCTGGGAAGAAAATATGTTGTTTAGTTAAACCCTGTGGCAGGCCTGGCTGCCACATGGTGTTCAGAGACCACGCCTGGGTATTATTCTTCTGGAATATTGTGACTTGTCAAAGACAGCAAACTACTGGAGGGCACATATGCTGCATCAAAGCACTAATAATTACCAGCATTCATTTAAAGACAAATTTACAAAAATTGAGTACAAAAAATCAGCAAGAGCTGGTGTCGGGGCAGAGACAGACTTTGAGTTGTTTCTTTTTAAAAGGAGCCATAATGATAGTTCTGTGTTGTGATTGACAACGGAGTTTATACATACAGAAATATTCAAATATTGTAAAATTCAGGTAGGATATGGAACAAATTATTATACAAATAATCAAGATATCCACCCTCCTCTTTCTTCCTGGCAGACACTGAGCATTCTGCTTTTATGATGAACCATATTCTTAGCCCTTGCAAATCTCAGACTGATGTAGTTTCCTCCACAAATCCTCACATTTACTGTAATGTGCTCTACATGGGGCTGCCCTTGACGACCATTCGGAGGCTTCAACTGGTCCAGAATGCGGCTGCCCAGGTGGTGGTGGGGTGTGGGCGGTATGCACATGCCTCACCGCTGCTTCGGGAGTTGCACTAGTTGCCAGTATGTCTCCGGGTGCAATTCAAGGTGCTGGTTATTACCTTTAAAGCCCTACATGGTAGTGGGCCAGGATACTTAAGAGACCGCCTCACCCCAAGAACATCTGTCCATCCCACCAGAGCAGACCGGAGAGGCTCTCTAGTTGTTCCATAGGCCAGAGAAGTGCATCTCTCTGGCACTAGAAGGAGGGCCTTTTCTGTGTCTGTTTCTGCCCTATGGAACCTCCTGCCAATGGAGCTACGTCTCCAGACAGAACTGCTGCCCTTTAGGAAGAATCTAAAAACATGGCTGGCGGGGCAGGTATGGGGTGCAGGAGGTATAATGACCCCAGCTCGCTGGATGATCTGAGCCCCGCTCTCCCTCTACTGTTTTAATTAGTAGCATTTGGTGTGCTTTTAATCTTTTTTAGATTTTAATTTTAAATTTAAATTTTAATAGTTTTAAGGTTTTTAGGTAGTGTTTGTGTTTTATTGTCATTTTTTTTATTACTTGAAAACCACCCTGAGTCACTTTGGTGAGAAAGGCAGTGGAGAAATACGAATAAAATAAAATAAATAAATAAATTTTAAGCCAGACTTCAGCATCACAAAAGCCTTTTCATTTTATAATCTAAGTTAAGTTGCCCAGGATAAAGAAACAGCAATAAAGTCTCAGAGGCTGCCAGCCAGCATTAGCCACATCAGCTGGCATGCTGTGGTTGATGGAGTCGCAAAAGGTCAGTCTCTACTGTGCAACTGAACAACAACAATGGAACAAAATACTAGAGCTACCTTTACTTTCCTCAGATTACAAAGAAATTGCCAGGCTTTAACTACAGTCAAACCTTGCATAAAGAGCGCCTCGCTTAAAGAGTAACTCGCTTAAAGGGCAGAATTTTCTCTGAATGTTCGCTTCACTTAACAAATAAAACCAACCAAAAACTCACTTAACAAAAAAATTGGGGTTTTCAATCCCCCCCCCCCCCCAGAAGTTACAATTGGTCACTTACAATGGTGTTTCGCTTAAAGAGAAAACTCGCTTAAAGAGCAATCCTATGGAACACATTATGCTCTTTAAGCAAGGTACAACTGTATGTATATATGCTGATGAATGCTATTTTGTCAGAACAAGGAGTGGTATGATTCTCTTCTCAACACAGGTCCTCTACATCTACACTCTGAATAGTTGCTCTTGAGGACTGTGAACCCTTCCAGGGTTTCAGGTGGAAAAGGGGGGGGGGGTAGCCAAAGAAAGTAGAGAAGAAAATTCTGTAGGAAACATATAAAGGCAGCATGGGAAGGAGGAATCACTTTATATTGATTCTGCAGGTGAAATATCCATTATTTGTTGACAGACACTTCTGGATCATAGCTGGCAAACCAACCCCACTCCTATTTATTGCACGCATACATCTGATTTTCAACTTGCTACAAATAGAAGTAAAATGCTCCTTTAGCGCAAAATAAAAATAAAAATTTTGTATCAGAAATTATTCTGGGTTGAAAGGATTTTTGCTGGAGAAACACCATTCAGGGGATGCCTGGATGAAGCTCCTTTCATGTCCCCAAGATCTTGTCCCACTGAAGTGGTCCCTATTTATCTACTTGCAATTTCTTGCTTTTGAACTGCTAGGTTGGCAGGACAGAGACAGACGTTCAAACCATCATGCAGTACCCAGGTCTCAAACTGCCGACTTGCTGGCCTTCCAGCTAACAAGGCAAGCTTCTTAACCACTGAGCCATCACAGCCCCCTAGCACAAAATGACATTATAAAAACAAGATTTATTTGGTGGGAAAAGCATGATACTTACACCAAGTAAACAGTGCTGGTCCAGAGCACAATTATCATGTGTATGGGTTACCCTCAGCATACCAGTCTCTCATTCCACAACACAGTTTTTGTTAATCATCTCCTTTGATATGTGATTTTCTTAATACCATGCTGACCAAAACTGTGAAATAGTGAAACAATAACAACCCCAAAATTCATTTGCTCCCTTTGGTTGGATTCTGGTTTTTGCTCTTGTGGTTTGTGGTGGCAATTGTGAAATGTGCTTACAGGAAAAGGTTAGTTAATTGGATCTCAACCAACAAAGCAGAATATCCCAGCAATATATTACTGAAAACAGCTGTTGAAGTGTAACGCATCAAAGGCATGCAATACCAATGGTTGCTAACCATACAAAAATGGAACCTCCATGGTTAGACACAGGCATCATTACCAGAAGCTGGATACAAACAAAATGATTCATCTTCCTATCACCTTGGAGATCAGGCTAAACCTGCCTGGAAAACAGAGAAGTGGAGCTAGTTGTAATATTACAAGAACACCAAATAACACCGGTGGAGGCCGCTAGAAGTGCCAGAACAAGAACCCTCAACACCCAATGGAGTAAAAGAGGAAGCAAAGAAGAAAAAGAAGGAGCTAGTTGTCAGAATGCCTCGTTTTAGAAGTTATGTGAAGTTCTTTCAATTGTTTGTGTCACTCAGAATTTAGAAGGAGGAAGGAAATAATGGTCCTATGTTTCTTCAAAGGTCTCTACACTGCTCATCAATCACTACAGGGATTCCTAAACACAAGGCTGTCTTCTTGATGTCTGGGGAGACAGAAGCTCACCACTACATTAATTAGGACATATCTTCCTATGAAGAGACTTTTCAAGCTCTTCTCAGGTCACCTGATTTCCCCAGGAAGGGAATTAAACATCTCTACACGTCAAGAACAAGAAGCAGATTCCTCTCAGTTATTTTCTTATTCCTTCAACATGCTAGCTATCAAATAGAACTGTTACAAAGAAACACTGTACTTTTATCTTTGTTTCTAATTTATAGAAGCAATCAGTAAGGCAGTCAAACCTCGTATTGCTCATGCTTTGCAAAAATTCCAGCACACTCAAAAGTGCAAAGCATTTTTAGTAATTTCATAAATAAAAATATTATGGCCAAAATAAATAGAAGCCAAGGCTAGAATAAATAGATGTCAAGATCAGAATAAAGGCAAGTAAACAATAAAATGAAGATTTTTATAAAGTAGGAAGATTGTGACACGAGCATTCAACATGTCAATTAAAACCTCTAATAAAACTTTCTTACAGATCCATGAAGCAGGCATTACAAAAAAGGAAGACTCCCTCCTCGTTGATGTCTAAAACAGATAGTATCTTTCCTGGGAAAGTTTAAAAATGTCTTTCAAACAGAATATTAACATTCTAACAGAATACTATCTCAAAATGTAAAACATAGTTTCGAACATTGATGGCAAAATAAAATGCAATAGGGAAGATTCCAGTTCAAAGATTTCAGAAAGGCATCTTCATTAACAAAGACACTTATACACCTCAAGTCTGAGCTATCTGAAGCACCAC
Organism: Furcifer pardalis; assembly: GCA_030440675.1. NCBI lineage: Eukaryota > Metazoa > Chordata > Lepidosauria > Squamata > Chamaeleonidae > Furcifer > Furcifer pardalis. The sequence continues at coordinate 91,142,537 of CP126893.1, forward strand.
AGTCTCCCTTTTAAGACCTGCTGGGTTCTGAAATTTCAAGGGAGAATTCTTCTCTTGGTCTCACCACCTTCACTGGCACATTTGACGGAGAAGTGACAGAGAGCCTTCACAATGGCTGTTAAGCCACAGCAATCCTTGCTTTCCATTAGGAAGACTTCTTCACAATAGCTTCATTGCATAAGACTCCATGGCCTAGATAGAACAACAGCCTGAGGGAAGTTAGTCTGTGTTCTGGTTTGGTTGTACAGTATTTTGTGAGGTTATATTTTATAATTTTTATTGTACTGTTGCTGTTTTGACAGTAAGCCGCCCTGAGTCGCCTTGGTGAGTGGGTGGCAATATAAATCTGAATAAATAAATAAATAACGAGAATATATTTTTAATTTGTTTTTCACAGAGCTCATCTCTTCCTGTTATCACTGCACTTCAGATGCTAGGATATTTCATTGTCAAAGAGCTCAAAGTTGACCTTTTTTCACCTGAAAGAATACTGTATCTACCCCGGTTAGCACACGTATGATGACTGTGGTGCGAAATATGATTTACTTCCCAATCTAACAGATGCCTTCTCCCTTATTTCAATTAATGGAATGCTGCTCACTTCTGACAACAGTTTGCTATAGAATTTTCCTCCCTTCCTCTTCCCCCTGGGAAGAGCCCAAAGAGATGGCCTACCCCACTCCTCCACAATTCTTGTTATCTATTTAGCCCAAGTGCAGCACTAGTGGGAACAAGGCACTGGTTGCTGTGAGGGTCAGTGGGAGAAAAATCTGTGGCTGCTACCACTTTGAGGATTCTGTATGTTTGCTTGACACCTTGTGTTGAATTGCTTCCTGAAGCTAAGTAGGAATAGCAGCAAGAGCTGTCACTTGTTTAGTGTGTGTGCGTGCGTGCGTGTGTGTGTGTGTGCGCGCGTGTGTGTGCGTGTGTGTGCATGTATGTATGTGCGTGCGTGCGTGCATGTATGTACAGGCAGTAAGCCATAGACAAATTTAAACCCTGCTTAAATTCACTCTAATTTACAACAAATAGGCTGGAATACTCTTGCTCAATTGAGTATGTGATGACAGAAGCAGCAGCACCAAATCACTGATTAAAGGCGTCATTTGGGGCTTTCAGAATATATGTGACTTTGTCACACTATGTAAGAGTCATTCATAACCCAAAAATGCCTTCAACGACCCAGTAATGATGATGACCTAATCATCGCTATGTACACTGAGTTGTGGAACAAGATTTCAGCCAATGCGTTGAACTGGGAGAAGGAAGGAGAGGGACCTTCCCCCTACCTGGAGGACTTCTCAATCACATCATCTCACCTTCCCAGTTTCTGTGGGGCTGTGTGGAATACTCAAGGAAGGATATTATTATTGACCAAGGTAATGTCCCAGAGATCAAGTTCTTTGAAGGGTTTACAATTCTTTGGTTGTATATACAGTAATACCTCGGTTAACGTTTACTGCAGATAATGCTAAAACTGCATAATGTTAAGTAATCTGGGGGGAGAATTGCATTGAATAATGTTAAAGTCCTATGGGATGCATTGGATAACAACCGCTAAAGCCTGTGCGGTTACAATGTATCTCTATGGAGCTTTAATGTTATCCGATGCATCCCATAGGATTTTAACATGCATCGGATAACACTAAAAATCGGATAACACCAACATTTGTGGAACCAAGTTTTAGTGTTATCCAAGGTTTTACTGTACTGTAGATGCATGTTGTGCAACTACCAGTTGTACATATTGTTTGAAGTCTATTAGAGCTACATAGTGTTGTGGTCCCACATATGTCTGGCAGCTGTTTGCCTTTTTCTCCATGTTAGGTCCAACTTCTTAAGGGTTCCAGTTATCAGGAAGAAGCCACAACATCAAAAGAAGGAATGGTGAGTTGAGGGACACAAGAGGCATACAGTATAAGCAAGCAATACAAAAATAAATAAATAAATAGAACGGGAAGCAAGGAGAGGATAACGTGTTTTTGTTTAGATAAATTACATATTTTGAATCATATACTGGGCAGGTACTTACAGAACTCATAGGGAAAAAGTAGGTTTTTAAAAAACTGTTCCTCAAGTTACAGTATGATTTTGAGCTCACCTGCACCCACCATTTTTTGGGTCTATTTGCAAAAAGAAGTATGAAAATCAATCAAAACACCTAATTGCTGCATGATCCTTTTTGACTATTTCCCCTCTTCTGGAGCTATTATCATCTATTGTTCACTCATATTATTTACATCCTTGTAAATAATGGGACATTACAGATATACAAAACAGATGATCTGTTCCTTGAAAGGATTCCAAACATTCACATTTGTTACAAAAGAATATTTGATCACATATATTAAAAAAAAAAAAACAGATAAATGAATTCTAGAGTTTCTGTCAAGCACTTCACATTCTCTTGTGAAAGCAATAAATCTACTGGCAATTCTGCCAGTAGAAGCTGTTTCATATGTTAGCCAACCTCACCACAGAGTCACTCAACACCACTATACATTTACAGGAAACAACAATTATTATGGACCTCTCTTTTGAGCTGTCAAACCGAGCATATGTTTTTCACTGCAACAAGTTGCATTTTTAGCATACATGGTGCAGTCACTATAAAGCAGGGTTAAGACTGGGAGGTTATGCCTTCCTACGTGAGGACTCACAGAGCCTCTGGATGTACAGCTTTGAAAGGGGGTGGGGGGGGCTGGAGGAAAAGTAGAGAGGGCTGAAGAGATAAAGAGGCACCTGGTGCCTAAAGACAATAACAAGATAGGAGGTTAAGTCCACACAGGGCTCTAAATTAAGAGGTGTGCAGTAAAGGATGAAGGCAGGAGGAAGATAGCAGTGCTAGAAGGCATGGGGAAGAAACAGAGAGGTGGAAGAGACAGAATATTTGGCTTGCTGCTTGTAGCACTGCTGGGATGGGCTCAGGCACTCATAAAGAAGATGAGGTGACACTTTTGCTGGAGTGGACCAGCCCCCCCTTCCGCATATTCCTACCTGCACATTTTTGGCCCCTGTCAAGGGGCTTCGACTCTTCTGGTGCAGTTAGGATCACTCTGATTTGGATTGGTTCCAGGGCATGTGACAACTTGAACTTATCCAAAGAAAGTCCTCTTGTTTGCATTTGCCAATACTATGATGTGGCTTAATAAATGAGCCATTTTAAGATACTGGCAAATTAATCACTTCTTCTGATAGAAAAACAGCCTTCAGTGAAATCCACAGTAGGGTTTTTGGCTGAAGTCAAATTATTGACTGGCCCTTTTAGAGAAGGCAAAGAAATCTCTCTCTCTCTCTAACTGAAGCAGTGCATCACCCATTGTCAGAATACAAGCAAAAATATGTTTTCACTTCCCCTAGCCACTGCTGGGCAAGAGAATTTATTAATTTGCCAATATCCTGAAATGATTTACTCAGAAAGCCTCTTCACAATATTGGCAGGAGCCATTTCCATGTGAACTGTTGGATTTCATTACATCATTCTAATCAAGCTGGACTGTATAAAAGTGACCCACACTAACTAACTCCTGCTGCCAGTGTAACCGCATCCAGAATGACTGAAGGAAATGCTTGCTAAGTCTCAAGAGCCTTGACTCTGACAAATTCTGCTGTTACCATAATATAATGATCCAGCATCTCAAAGAAACAGTAGAGCCAAGAAGATTGAGGTCAACTTGGCTAACACTTAGATTTACTGATCCGTAATTATTTTGGCTACAAACAAATCATTGGCTAATTATAAGGAACCTCATGCACTACTTTGTTTAGTGTTTCAGTTGACCAAATTAATCACCTTCTGTTCATAATATGCCCCCTTAGTTTTACATCCCCTTATATCAGCATCTTATTAAAGCTACTTCCACGAAAAAAGGAGCAAGCACTGAGACTGAAATTGAAAGAATATTGTAAAACATGGTGAAACTCTCTAGGCTAGTGATGGTGAACCTTGGCACTCCCAGTATTCTAGAACTTCAATTCCCAGATGCACTGATCAGCAGGAATGCTGACTTGGGCTTCTGGAAATTGAAGCCCAAGAACACCTGAAGTGCCAAGGTTCGCCATCACTGTTCTAGGCAATCAAAGAAGTTAACAGAATGTCTTAGCCAGAGACTATGTGAATCAGTAAAATATACTCCTGTCTGAAACGTTTTTTTAACTCTTGAATAGTAAAGCAGAAATTCTGTTCTATTGCATTCTTGAATTATCCATGGCACGATTAGAAAATCAGCTCATTTGGGTGCTTTATGCTATCTAAAACTTTTATCTTGCATTTAGATGGCATGATTATTCAAATATAGTGACAATTCTTCAACTGACCCAAGCTATGAAGCTTTCACTGTTTTTTTAAGAATTCCCTTAAAACAGTTTAGTCTGCTTATCACTGCTATTTGTGTGGTAATGCTTCAGATGATATTAAGTACCAAATGTACTCCAATATTGCAGTACTTTTCTTTTATTGTACTGCAAATATTGGATGGACACGGGAGTGCACAAAAGAATTTATGAAGAAAATCAGTCTATGCTTTATAGATAGATATTGTTGAATAGGAACTCCTATCAGCTTTACCAAATATAGCTGATGGTGAGGGATAATGGTACCTCCAATCTGACTAATCTGGAGGACCAAAAGTTATCCTCCTCTGATTTAAATGCAAGGGTTTTATGAAGATTTATTTTTGGCACAATTCATTTTTTCCCCAGAGCAGACCACTTGCACTGCTAGTAGGTCGAAATCCAAAATGATTTTTCCTTTGTATTCTTATGGCCACACAGAATTAAAGGCTTAAAGCCTTACCTTAAATGTAACAACAGAAAAAATAAGATTTTTGTGCTCCAAAAACAGCTATCAATTCTGTTAATTAAAAAAAACATCAATTTTTCTTTGAGTGACCTGGATTAATTGGTCTTTCTTGTCTTTTGCTATTTTCCCCTCTTGTTCCAAAATAACAGTCAGAGGAAGAGTTACTACTTCTTTGGGTATATATATTGATATACAGTAATACCTCGTATAACGTTTACCTCGGATAACACTAAAATCGCATAACGTCAAGTAATCTGGGGAGGAGAATTGGATCGAATAACGTTAAGGTCCTATGGGATGGATCGGATAACAACCGCTAAAGCCTGTGCGGTTACAATGTATCTCTATGGAGCTTTAACATTATCCGATCCACCCCATAGGATTTTAACATGCATCGGATGACACTAAAAATAGGATAACACCAAGACTTGTGGAACCAAGTCTTAGCGTTATCCGAGGTATTACTGTACTGTACATCTTTGGGGTGGAAGAAAGGGACTTGGCAAGGGGGAACTAGAGAATATGAATGGGGACAGTGAAAGACCATTTGTTTTAAAAATAAACCTGAAATTCCACAGGATTCTGCTTGTACATGGATATTTTTTCCACCTTCATAAATACAAATCTTACTTAGTCAATACAAATTATTGATCAGCCATATCTCAATTTTTTTTGAAAAATAGTGCAGTCTTATTAATATGAATTATATTCAACATGTTTTCCAATTCTGTTCCTGATCACAACCTTAGGAAACATGTTCCTTTGTAATTAATAGTTTGTAATTAATATTAATTTTTCAAACATGTATTAAAAGAACCAATGAAACTGGCCAATATAATAAAGAACCAGTAAATATGGGGAGCGAGCAATAATTCAATGGCTTAAATCCTGTCACACAACTCCACATGTGCAATGGAGATGATGTCATATTAGCAACAAATTGCCACTGATTAAACCCAAATTGCCACTGATTAAAGGCAATTTCTGGACATATGCAACTAATACACAACACAATGAAGTTATGTATGCCCTTAAATCCCCAAAGGAAACTTTTAATCAACAGTGATTAGGTGCTGCTGTACAGAAAGAGGTAGGGTGACCTAAATATTTTAACAGAAGCTATCCCATGTTAGGATAGTTGGCTCACATTACCTCTGTGTGTGCAAGGGCACCAAATCATTGCTGGTTAAAGATTTCCTTTGGGGATTTCAGAGTGCAAACAACTTTGTTGCATTGTGTATGAGTTGCATATGTACAGAAATTGCCTTTAATCAGTGGTAGGGTGGATAAGGTGTCAGCTTAGTACTCAGGAGACTTGGACATAAATTCCTACGCTTGCTGTCACAGATGTTCATTGGAGAGAGAGAGAGAGAGAGAGAGAGAGAGAGAGAGAGAGAGAGAGAGAGAGAGAGAGAGAGAGAGAGAGAGAGAGAGAGCATAAACTACTGCTTCTCTCTCTCTGTCTAATACAAACAGTAAATTGTTCCTTAACATTTCACATCCCTTGAAAATCTTACTAGGGTTGCTGTAAGTTAAAAGTGATTTAATGACACATATTGTTTATTTATTTATTTATTTAAATAAATAAATAAATAAATAAATAAATAAATAAATAAATAAATAGACATAGAACAAAAATGGAATGAGTTCTTCATCACTGGTTATTTTCTGGACACTGTCTAATCATGTCCTTGTGGTAGAAAGCAAACCATGTACTGAACATCTAAGAGTCTCATGGCAATTTAAGAGATACTGTAGTTTAAGGATAATTTCCAAGACTCTTGAAGCAAGTACAATAAAACCCCATTTTACAGAAGCCACATTTAATAGAAGCCCTGTTTTACAGAAGGTTTTGTTGTTGTTGCTGAAAATGTGTCCTGTTTTACAGAAAGACCCTGTTTTACAGAACACAATTTCCCAGAGCGCATTGTACCTGGTGAGCTATTAAAAAAACTCACCAACAGCCATTCTGGGCCCTGTGGGTGGCAGTAGAATGGTCTGGAGAGGAGTTAGAGTGTTGTTGTTTGGGGGTAGGAAACTTTTTTCAATGCGTTGTTATTGGAATGCATCATTTTACAGAAAAAAATCAATTTAAGGAAAAAGCTACCGAATGGACTTTTCCCATAAAATGGGATTTTATTGTACAGGTACTAACAAAATAGCAAGAGTGGAACAAGACAGGAAAAAACATATGAGAGAAGACAGTTATGGAGATGTTCTCATTCCTCTCAAGGGGAATTGCATCCCTGTGGCTTGACTTGTTTTCTTTTTTTCCCCTCAAGTATATACTGTGGCTTTTTCTTGTAGGATGTATGATGAGAACAATTGATGTAACTTACTCAAAACCAAAATTACAAAGTAGGGTGATCCAGAGCTTGCCATGCATGTGGAACAATAAAAGGTTGTCTCTCATGGGTGGTAGAATTCAGATTACAACAACAAAAAATTATCAAAAAAGGAAACAGCCACCCGTTCTACCCATAAACCCCTTCTGCCTTGGGCATATCATTCCCATAACTTTAAAGCAGTGTTTCCCAACCTTTGGTTTTTGGACTTCAATTCCCAGAAGCCTAAGTCAATTCCCCAAAGTACTGATCAGCCAGTGTACTGATTTAGGCTTCTAGGAATTGAAGTCCCCCTGTGGGGCATGGGCCCCATGTTGGAAACCACATCTTTAAAGCAATGTTTCTTGTTAACAGAGAAGTTGACAACCCAGCCACTTGAATACATCTATTCATTGTGATTCTGATTTATAAACAATAGTTAACTTAAACATTAAAAAATATGCTTAGAATTACACAAATGTCAAATAACCCTTTTCTTTTCCTTGCCCACTACAGAAATAGTTGTATAACAGATGTGTGGTTCATCATTTGCTCAAAGCAACCTTAGAAAAATAGGCTGACACTAACTAGCTTCTAATGAATGAGGGTGAAGGTAATCTGCAAAATTCCAATTTAGTAACCATAGCCAGTGGCAGTTCAGAAGAGATGGATCCATAATAGCAAAGTAGCAAATGATGATTACAAATCATTTTTCTAGGAGCTGTATCTTGGTTATTTGTTTAAAAAGGCAGGAGATCTATGAAGAAAACAATTTTGTCTAAAGCAGGATTACTCACAAATATAGGAAAATTCCTTATACTAAGTCAGGCTGTTCATCTCATTCAATATCACTGTAATTGGCTGCAGTTTACCAGAGTTCAAAAGTGATGTTTTTTTCTATACCAGCTGGAAGAGTGAAGTTCAGTCCCTTGAGATGCTATGACTACCCCCTTGAAGGCATACATTGACATTAACATTCTTTCAGTTCTTTATTTTCCCCATCATTCTTTGGGATACTCCACAAATTTCATATTTGTCCAAATGTACCTCCCTAACATTCTATGAAGTACAAGATCAAAAGGTCACATACAGTATTTTTGGCTCTGCTAAATCAATCAAGCCATCACTGCTCATTTTCCCCCTAAAACAAATATGAACCATTAAATGAGATCATAATGGGAAGATCTGACTATATTTATGAGTTAACAAGAAAGTTCTACTTCTAGTATTTGCTCTTGCATCTGTTTTCCATTTTCTTTTTCTACTCTCTTCCAGATACAGCTGTCTACAATATTCATCTATGCATCAGAAACTCACCCTGTTTTAGCTTTTTTTAAATCTTAATCTTCCTCTTTATAATCTACTGCTGGTGATGTTGTATAAAGATAAATGATGACCAACAAACTTACTAAACATATAAAATCAAAACGAACAAGCCAATGTCTTAGGAACTTTTAATAATCCATGAAATCAAAGACAACTAAAGTATGCAGGTCATGAAAAAATGCACAGAATCTGCTTTACTGTAAGTCTCAGTAATTTATTATTCCTTTACTACCCCATTAACTTCAACAGAACTGCTTGCAAAGTAAATACGGCACACCACTTATTCTACGAGAATACTGTACTAACTGGATCTACATATGCTAACATTTTGGTGAACATGAAAGAGGATCCTGATGTATTGTGTTCTCATCCCTATTGTTTTCAATTTTATGGCATGACTGCTTATTCATACAAACACTGGTGGGGAAAAAAACCCCAAATGTTAGCACTGAAGCTAATTAAAAAGACAACTTAACAGTATATAACTCAACAGAAGAAAGTGCACTAGATTTTTATATTAACTGGGAATCAAAGAGGGCTATAACTTGTATGTCACAGACAACATATCAAGCTGCAGTCAAAAAGCCATGGGGGTAACTTGCCTTCTTGCTTAGTACATCTAACCCCTTCCCACAACTGCTCCCCCTCTTAAATTATCTGTCACAATGTGCAACAAAAAAAACTTTTAAGACTAAATAATGGATAATTAGAACAGTACACCAAGAGCTCTGCAGAAGTGCTCTTGAGATCTATCATTGTAATGATATTCTGGTCAAGTGAAATGACCTGTATATGCACTTTCTGGAGACCCTTGAAGAAAAAATAGAAAACAAAGGAAAAATGTAGAGAAATAAACATCTTCAGTAACAACACATTTACAGTAATACCTCGGATAACGCTAAGACTTGATTCCACAAGTCTTTGGTGTTATCCGATTTTTAGTGTTATCCGATGCATGTTAAAATCCTATGGGATGGATCGGATAATGTTAAAGCTCCATAGAGATACATTGTAACCGCACAGCCTTTAGTGGTTGTTATCCGATCCATCTCATAGGACCTTAACGTTATTCGATCCAATTCTCCTCCCCAGATTACTTGTTATGCGATTTTAGCGTTATCCGAGGTAAATGTTATCCAAAGTATTACTGTACATGATATACTGTGGAGGAGCATGCTCCTTAAAGCTGGGAATCTAAATTTTTAAAATATTTACAATCATGATGTACTGAACCAACTATACATGCCTGAACTTTAGAACATCTGAAAACAAGAACCATTTTCTCCAGGCCTGCATTCATGGCCTAGACAATGGACTCAAATATGACAGCAACAGCAACAGGCCATCTGAAAGAAGAACTATAAACAAGTGCCAAAAAGATTTCCTGTTGTGACCAGGCTCTGAAAACCAATATGACATATCATCTGATGGAACAGCTGGAGTTCTCTGCCAATCAGACAATTTCCTGAGAAACCAAAGCCCGGCAGACAGACTCCATTACAGTCAGAATGAGGATCCAACACACTGTTTGGCCTTTTTAAACAGAGTCTGTGATAGTCTTTAGTAACATGATCCCAACCTTTGCAGCTTATAGTCATTACCTCTTTGGAACTTACAACTATCCATGGTCTAATTATAAGTGAATTCTGTTTTCAACTCTCCTGTTTTACTTCTCCATCATGTCTCCCCTTGCAGACATCATGTATGCCAGTACTTAAAGCTGATACATGTTGTTGAAATTAGACCAGTCCTTTATGGGCCCTTCTCCTGAGTAAGAAGAAAGATTCTGTTGCTTGTTGTCCTCCTAATTCAGAATATCTTGGTTCATTCAGACAGCATTATATATCACAGTGTGTGATATTCAACTAGTGTCCCTCTGATGTGGGAAGATTTTGGGTGATGCCCTAGGACCAAAGGACACTGAGTTCAAATCTCCATTTGGCCATGGAAACTTAGTAGGCAGATAGCAATGGTAAGACACTCATTGAAAATATTAGGTTGTAGTAAGACAGAAGTGACTTTACAGCAAGTAACAACAATGACAACATTTCCGCTCTTCTGTGTCTCATATTTTGGGACAGCATGAAGCATGGAGCAGGAAGGAGAGGGACTGGTAAAGAAATTGTCCTGTACCCATAGCACTGACAGATGTCAACTAGAAACCTCATGTTGAAAGTCTGTGAAAAGGAACAGAAACAATTCTGGCTCACAGATGAAGGCTGAACATTAGAACATACTGTGTCTTACGTGGCAGAGTGAACTAACCATAGAATTTCTCTGTAAGTTCTCAAAGATCTTAAGTTTTTCATTAGAATAAATGATATTTTTATCCCAGCTCAGCAGGAGGCATAGGAGATCCTTACACATTCCCCACTTCTTCTGCAACCACCAACACCTCTTCTCATGCTGTCCAGCCCCTCCCCCCCCAATTCTATGAAGGAGCTTACAGGAGCTTACAAAACTGTAGTAAAGGTAAAGGTCAACTTTATTCGAAAGTCAGTCATATCTGACTCTAGGGTTCAGTGCTCATCTCTGTTTCATAACCGAAAAGTGAGCACTGTCTGCTTCTCCAGATGTTTTCCATGGGCATGTGGCATGCATGACTAGAGCACACAGAACACTGTTTACCTCCCAACTGAAGTGGTCCCTATTTATCTACTTGCAATTTCTTGCTTTTGAACTGCTAGGTTGGCAGGAGCTGGGACAAAGATGGGAGCTCATTCCATCCTGCAGTATTTTGGTATCGAATTTCTGACCGGCTGCCTTCTAGTCAGCGTATTAGCCACTTGAGCCACTGCTTGGGAGGAACAAATGGGTAAGAATAGCTTGATCTGCAAAAGGCAAAGGAGAAAGGAAAGAATACAATCACTTGAATACAGAATTTCAAAGAAAAGCAAGGAGAGATAAGGAAACCTACCTAAACGAACAGTGCAAAGAAATAGAGGTATACAACATAAGCAGGACTAGATATTTTTTTAAAAATAAAATAAAAATGGGGGAATCAAGGGAATGTTTAAAGCAAAAATGACCATGATAAAGGACAAAGAAGTCAAGGATTTATCTGATGCAGAAGAGATTAAGAAAAGATGGCAAGAGTACACAGAGGAACTTTACAAAAAGGACCTCAACACCCCTGATAATCAGAATGATGAGAACATTGAACATGAGCCAGACATCCTAGAGAGTGAAGTCAGAAAGGCACTAAAAAGCACTGCAAACAACAAAGCCAGTGGAAATTATGGTACTGTATTCTAGTTGAATTTTCCAAAGCCCTAAAAGATGATGGAATCAAATTATTGCATTCTATATGCCAGCAGATTTGGAAAACACAACAATGGCCACAGGATTGGAAAAGATCACTATAGGTTCCAATCCCAAAAAAAAGGGTAATGCCAAAGAATGTTTGAATTATTGAACAATTGTGCTCAACCCACACGCTAGCAAGGTGATGCTCAAGATAATACAGGATAGACTGCAGCAGCACATGGAGAGAGAATTACCAGAAGTGCAGGCAGGCTTCAGAAGAGGCAGGAGGACTAGAGACCACATTGCCAACATACATTGGATCATGGAGAAAACAAAGAAATATAAGAAACAAGTCTACTTCTGTTTCATTGACTACACCAAGGCCTTTGACTGTGTGGACCACAACAAAATGTGGCAAGTAATTAAAGAGATGGGAATACCAGAACACCTTATATGTCTCATGAGAAATCTGTACAAGAGTCAAGAAGCAACAGTTAGGACAGAATACAGAATGACAGAGTGGTTTGGAATAGGAAAAGGAGTAAGACAAGGCTGCATTTTATCATCCTGCTTATTCAACTTATGCACAGATCACATAATGCACAATGCAGGGATGGAAGAATCAGAATTCGGGATCAAAATTGCTGGTAGAAACATCAACAACTTGAGATACACAGATGACACTACCTTAATGGCAGAAAGTGAGGAAGACCTAAAGAAGCTGCTGCTTAGGTTGAAAGAAGAGAGTGAAAAAGCTGGCTTGCTACTCAATATCAAGAAAATGAAGATAATGGCAGCAGGCCCTATCAGTCCGTGGATAATAGATGGGGAAGAAGTAAAAGCAGTGACAAATTTTTCTTTCCTAAGATCCAAGATCACTGCAGATGGTGATTGCAGCCATGAAATAAAAAGGCGACTGATTCTTGGGAGGTCAGGCAAGCGATGAGAAACCTGGGGAACATAGAGAAAAGTAGAGACATCGCATTGAAAACAAAAATTCGTATAGTCAAAGAAAAGGTATTTCCAGTGACAATGTATGGTTGTGAGAGTTGTACCATTAGGAAAACTGAGCGCAGAAGCATAGATGCCTTTGAGATGTGGTGTTGGAGGAGAGTTTTGAGAGTCCTCTGGACAGCGAAGAGAACAAATAGGTTGGTCTTAGAAGAAATCAACCCTGACTGCTCCCTAGAAGGTCAAATAGTAAAGATGAAGCTGAAATACTTTGGACATCAAATAAGAAGAGAGGATTCACTTGAGAAGGCCTTGATGCTAGGAAAGGTGGAGGGCAAAAGAAGAAGGGGTGGCCAAAAATGAGATGACTAGATGGTATTGTGGATGCAGTGGCCACAGAGCTGGCTGGGCTGAGGAGGATGGTGGAGGACCGAGGGGCCTGGAGGAAAATAGTCCATAGGGTCCCAAAGGGTCAGAATCGACTGTGCGACTGAACAACAAAATATATTTTTTAGACAACAAAAGGAGGTCTTTTTACTCAATTTATGAATGCTAAATATAAGTTGAACATTAATTGTTTAATGTCTTCCATATGAAATGACAAAATCTCAGCGTGAAAAGCTGTTTATGCATTTCTACATGTGTACTTCATATGTACTTCCAGCACTTTATGCTATTGAAGCCTTGAGTATTGGAGTAGCTTAAAGAAATGTACAGAATCTATGGCATTTGAGCCCTAAGTCCCATCAGTTCTAGCTGACATGTCCAATGTCTGGGAATGATGTAAGCTGACATTTACTTATATCTAAAAAGCCAAAGGTCTCTGGCTCCTTCTTAAGTAAAAAAGAAATGAAAAGCACTCCATTCAATTCTACCTAATAGATACATCTATATTACTGTTAATTATCATCCATTTAGTGCACTGTTTCCATGCTCTTAAAATGATGATTTAAACACGATCTGCCAATTATATTGACATTAGCATGCTCATTGCCAGTGGAGCTCTGCATTTTCTGACTGGCCCATGCTCTTCAACTTCTACTTGCTGTATGTCCTGTCTCTTAGTACGCTGGCCCATCTCCCAATTAAACGACTCTTTATGAACTTGGATTAAATGTAAAGTTGACATCTATATGCAAGGGGCTGCCATGGCTCAGTGGTTAAGAAGCTCACCTTGTTAGCTGGAAGGCCAGCAAGTCAGCAGTTCAAAACCCAGGTACTGCATGACAGATTGAGCACATGTCTCTGTCCCAGCTCCTGCCAACCTAGCAGTCCAAAAGCAAGAATTTGCAAGTAGATAAATAGAGACCACTTTGGTGGGAAAAGATCTTGGGGACATGAAAGGGACCCATTCAGGAGTCTCCTGAGCAGAGTTCCTCCAGCAAAAAACCTTTTAAGCGAGAATAATTTATGACATGAAATTATTATCATTTATACGCAACAGAGTTTTAAAAATATATTTCTGTCTAAAGGTCTTTAAATGGTATATCATTTTAAAATGCTAGTTTATATTGTTTAAAATTAATAGGGCACTATTCAAAAAGACCATAGCAGAAAAGTAGTAAACAACACCAGCTGTTTAGACTTTCTAAAAAAAAATCTATTCTTTTCTGTATCTGCACTTTTTACAGACTACTAGCAGAACATAACCAGAGTGCTGTTTGTGGGCATGGATAATACCAATCTTTCAAACAGCTTATTCAAGTCTGCATCTGCTTCATATCTCCACTGTGGTCGGATAATAGCAAATCTAGGTACAGATCAGTACACAAACAAGTTGCGAATCATTATATTTTTAAGCAAAAAATTGCCTGAAATAACAGAACACAAGAAAAATGGTCTTTCTGTAGCCTGTTTAGAGCGCTAGAGGGCGTCATTAAGCTTCCATTAAAAATCTGTAAGAAACCCCCCAAAAAAGATGTACGCATTGACTCAAAACAGAACAATTGAGGTTTTTACAACACTATCATTAACAACCCAGTGTGAACAGTCTTCTTTCTAGCTAGTTAGATTATAAAAAATGCATACTGACATCTACTTGTGCCACTGGAATTTAAGCCACGTATTTGAATTTGTCATTAAACTGGAGTCAAGTTATGCCTAAACATCGGTTAGGTGCTAGGCCCTAAAGAAGTCTTCCAAATAAAGAGTTAGAATCCAGTGTTTCCCAACCTTTGGTTTTTGGACTTCAGTTCCCAGAAGCCTAAATCAATTCCCCAAAGCAATAATCAGCCAATGTACTGACTTAGGCTTCTGGGAATTGAAGTCCCCCTGTGGGGCATGTGTCCCACATTGGGAACAACTGAGTTAGACTCTGCTACTTTTATTCATGCTTTATTACTTCATTACTTAAATACAGTATTTCAATACAGACCGACAGATAGGGCATCTTCAATATATTAAAAGGTTAACCAAGGAAAACCTGAGTATCAAAATCTGTTCTTTAAAAAGAATGATCTATCCTCTTCTGTCCATACAAGCAACTCAAGGCAAACACATTAAATTTCAATGCTACTGTTTTGAGACAAAGATATAACAGACCATGTTCTTTCTCTTACCGTCCTTGCTTGTTATACCAAAGGAGATTGTTAACAAAGAAGATTTCTGGAATGTATTTTTCCAGTGTTGTCTTTCAAATTACCCTAAATGCTACATGATGATGGTGAAAAACTGCATAAGAATTCATTGTGAAGAGCAATGGGCTAGTTCCATCATCTTTCTTTTTTCCATGCAACCTCTCATTCAATCACTTGGCAAATGGGTACCTTTATTTTTCCACCCTATCACAAAATATTTGCTATAAGAACATCTTGTTCCATGTAGTATGCCTTTCCATTTGCTTGGCTGTAACTGTCACCATAAGCTGCTTCTCTGAGGAACTGGGCTACTTACTTGAGCTGCACACTCTATTTCTAGCAAGCTTGTTTATTACATACTCCTCAATTTTATAATGCTAAACATCTTTGCATCACTGAATATTAGAAACATACGCATCAAGCTGGTACTATAAATACCTCCTTCTACTAGCTGCCATAGACCCAAATGAAAGCATGATCCACTGTACCACCCTGAACTCACAAAGCTGGTTTGAATTTGGAAGTCATGAAGGGTTAGGCTTGACTAGCATTTGGGTGGAAGACTAGCAAGAAATACTGGAATCTCCAAGTAGACTAGAACAGAATCCTGCTCAGAAAACCATGGCAATCAATCAAAACCAACAACAGGAAGCTATGGGAACCAAGCACATGTCTCAATTAAAACCAACTTCCTATATTCCTCTATTGCTGAAGGCATCTGTCTGCGGACAACAAGGGGACTTCTGCTCATACTTAACAGAATGGTAGTGGTATAGAATGGAATGCTCACTACAACTTGGTATGTGAAAAAAACTAATGAAAATCTATATTTATATAATTATTCATTACAGTTGTTTTCCAGACATTATGTACAGTTAATGGTGACTTCTTTCATTAGGTTCCAAAGAGGTTGTGATTTAAATCCTTTGGGATCGTTAGGGTGGTGTAAGTGTGATGGTGTAAACCACAGCAATAAATCACTGCTAATTAACAAGTTGCCACTTGCAGCTCTCCTTATGGACCAGCTGTGTGAATGGATGCACAATGAGAGATACCAACAGCAACTCATTTGTCAGTGGCAATTTGTCGTTGCAATTAACCTTACTCCATTTATGCTAACATAGCTGACCAAAGGGATTTTGGCCTGTGAATCCCAATATTTCTCAACCACACATCATCTCACTGTGATTCTTGAAGGACTATCCTGACAGACTCTTAGACACAGAGACATTGTCTAGAGGTCACCAGTGTGTGCAGGGATGCCAGAAAGAAGTAAATTACACTCAAATGGTTTTCATTCTCAAAGGCACAGAAAGGGGCAAGCAAGGTCGCTAACCTTTTAACCCATTCTCTGTAATTAAAATCCAATCAGACCATTAGATTGATTCAAAATGTTTCTCAGTGAGCCTCAGGAGGATTCAGGGACACAAGGAAAACACTCCTACCCTCAGCAGCTACAAAAATATTCTAAGAGTTTAATTTATTATTGGGATTATTGTGTTTTAATATGTTGTGATGTTGTGATTTTCTGCAATATTATCTTAGCCACCCTGAGTCGCTCTGCGAGTAGGGTGGCATACAAGTTTGAACAAATAAATAAAGATAAAAACAGGTATTTGGCAGTGTAGGGGAGAGAAGGCAGAGCTAAAAGAACCAGACAGCTCAGTTCTTCAGAGAAGATGGAGTGGCTAAAGAATTGCATTTCAGGCAGCTGGAGCTTAAACAGGGGGAAATGGTGAAGCTGCTCAACATAAGCCTTTGAGAGACTGGTGAGAAAATTGAGGGTGGCCTGGAGAGGGTTATATAAAGCAGAATGGGAGGGAACTCAGTGAGGAGAAGGTGGGCAACAACTTTGCAGAGAGTTGGGGAAGATGGATTTGTTTGATAGGGGGGTGGATTTGTCTGATGGGGGGTGTAATGAGTAGAAAAGTCTCTGTAAGTATGTGTTAGGAACAATTGCAAGTTTTGACAGAAATGTACTGTATGTGTGAAATCTTTGTTCACTGTAATAATGTGTTTTACTGTAATCTGTTTACATCAGGCGTTCTCAGCCTTTTAAAGTTGGGGCCCGGGTCATATACCCTCAAACAGTTGAGGGGGCTGGATTGGTGGTTTTCCCTTCCATAAATGCTACTGTAAAATGTGTCTGTGGCTATTGTAAACGTGTTTACAATAGCTGTGGATGTGTTTACGGCTGTTGTAAATGCGCCCATGGCTGCCAGATGATTTATCCAGATGATTTTGGGCTGTGGGACACATCTGGCCCATGGGCCGTATGTTGAGAACCCCTGGTTTACATATCTCTGGTGCAGGATTTGTGGTTTATCTCTTCATCTGTTAAGGGAGGGATAATCTGAAGGTCATCTTCCTGCTTGAGGAAAATACTTTAGGAGCATGAAATTTATTTTAAAGAATTTATTTGCAAATGATAAATCATTTGACTTTCTATGAACCAGGTATGTTGATACTTTCTGTGCTAGACAGTCTTGCAATATATTTACTAATAATATTGGTAACTGGTTTATATGATGAATGGCTGTCATGCCGAATTAATACATATGCACAGGCTTCATGCTAATTGGATTTGCAGAATGGTGGGTGCAGAACTGATTGCTGATTTGTTGGTGAAACTGGAATGTATTGTGAAGCTGTAGTTGAGAGGGAGTCAGTCTGTTTTAGGTAGTCTGAGAATCCAGTGGACAGCAACAAATAGGAAGAGAGTTAATGGAGATTCCGTTTTATGATAAGGACTGGAAAATAATTTTATAGAGAGAGAGGGCTGTGTATTGAGTGTGTGAAAACAATTACAGTATTTTGATTCTGAGTACAAAATAAAATATTTACATTTTACAAAGCCCCATAGATTGGCAATGTTCAATATACAGTGGAACCTCATACAACAATCACCCTGTATAGTAACGAAAACGCATAACAGTTAGGTTTTTTGGGGGGAAATGGCATACCCCATAACAATTTTCCCTATTGTACAGTAATTTTTCAATGGGAAAAACCACTCAGGAAAAAAAATCATTGTATGATTCATCCCATAGGGAAAATCACTATACAATGAATGCATCGTATAGCAATTGTTTCACACAACAATGAGCCCCGTGGAATGGATTAAAATCATTGAATGAGGTATCACTGTACATTCTAATCTCCAAGAAAGCAGAAGTTGCTTCACTTGTTCAGTCGCCCAGTCGATTCCAACCCTTTGTGACCCTATGGACAATTGTCCTTCAGGCACCTCTGTCCTCCACCATTCTCCTCAGCCTGCCCAGCTCTGTGCCCATTGCATCTAGGGGTGCCTGGTGCGCAGTGGTCCATGGGGTCGCAAGGGGTCAGATTTGACTATGACTGAACAACAACAACAACAACAACAACAGCCTACACTGCCACTAGAAGCTTTCTTCTCCCTCACTCCTCCAACACTCTAAACTTTCATGAATACTTTTTGGTTGCCTGTAGGTCTCCATGACCGAATCAAGATGTTAGCGCTAATCTACAAACCCCTCAGTACCTTGCACTGTGTATCTCCCAACTTAATTCAGCTGTTAGTGCTTTGGTTTCCCAGCCCAAGAGAGACCCGTAAGGCTCCCAAAAGCAGCTGTGCCTTCTCAGTGGTGGTTCCAACAACCTGAAATGCCATATATGCTTGGCCTCCACTCTACACATTTTTTGTAAACTTGTGAAAGCCCAGGGATACAGAGAGGCATTTACTAATATCTTGTCCCTCTCTTAGTTTGAAGTATGTAGTGTTTGATTTTGGGTTTTTTCTATTTTCCATTATTTGCCTGTCTGAAAACAGTTTGCTTGTGATCAATTTAATGATTCTATTTTAACTTTTTTTTACTGTAAATTTACAATGTTTTATATCCTATGTATACCACTGTAAGTGGTTCTGGCCATTAGGGCAGCAAGCAGATGAAGGGATGGATGGATAAATCTGTTTGCAATTCTAGTGGAAAGTAATTAAATAGGAGGAACAGCTAGAAGTACATCATTATTGATTGTTTAAACTGCTATAAGAAAGCAGTTGTGTACATCAGTGCTTGGATAGGAGGAGCAAGAAATCTTTGAAATTTAAACTTTCCAAGCTACTGTATATGCTAAAAGTTTGAACAACATGAAGAAATTTGTATTGAGGAACAGAATGTAGCCTTACCAGCCTTCATTTTGTTCTCACCTCTTAAAAAACTATTACATAATACTAGCTCATTGAGTCAATAAAAGGATGCACCTATCAACCTTTTAACAGTGTAATTTACATGTCCCATAATGAAATGAGTGAGAAGTTCTCTGAACTTGGAAACTCTACATATATCTTTAAGTGTGAACCGAGTGTTGAGTCACATGCAAGATGCAAACTACAATCTACTTGATAATGTATTGAGTCAATTATTTCACACCATGTCCATGTTCATGATTAAGCACCACTGATTTTCCATCTAACTATATAAAGAAATGTAACCCATACAGAAATGTAACCTAGCAAACACAAAAAAAGTTATTCACAGTGAACAAAAAGTCACAATTCATATAACCAACATTAAATAGGTACTCATGATATCCTGGCCAGCGACTTTAAAGGCTGCCATGGCGACGGGTGCTGGGATTTTTGCCATAGCCGCCCCTGGACTAATTTATGGCTGGGGTAGATAGGCTGCTGAATTAGTATTGTTGAACTAGTATTGTAACATGGTACTTTTTTGTACTGAATATTGTATTTTGTTGTATATACACCGTGACTGTGAGCCGCCCTGAGTCGGGTTTCCCTGATTGGGCAGGATATAAATCGAAAAATTAAATTAAATTAAAATCATTCAACTGTATTTCACATTCCCCATACTCTGCCCTGCAATAATCTAAGAAAAAAAGATTTCAAATGAAGGTTCAAGCATGAACTTAGACAAATAATCCTAAAGGGAAGAATTACTGAATATTTTCTATAGCCACAGAAATTATAGTTCATTTATATATCTTGTAACAATCAAAAGATCATGCAATTTCTTTTACAAATATATGCTAATACATAGTTTCTTAGTCTCTTTTATACAAGCAATCCAGAGAGATCTCAACAGAATTCCTAAAATGGAAAATAAAAATAGATTTCAGTTTCAAACATATATTTTCTTGGATGCACAGACCTGTCCCAATACTGAAATGAATTAGGACATTTGTGCACTTAGGATCTCTGCATATATTGTACCATGAAGTGTGAACAGAGTATTGAGTCACATCAAAGATACAAACTACATTCAACTTGATCATGCATTGATTCAATTATGTCAAATGATGTTAAGATAAAATGAATTTATAACTTTAATGGCTGAAGAAGTGAGAAAGAGATAGAAAGAAAAATAGCTTATGAGGTTGAACATGATGTGTAGTTTGGAGGAAAAAATGGCAAAATAATGGGAAACACAAAGTTACCGGGTAACCATCTCGTCCTGATTGCCCCTGTGATATTAAATAAGGAAAACAATTAGATCAGTCAAGTGAACTTACTAGCAGCAAAACATCACAGTCAACAAGACCTAAAAGGGGACATAAACTGTTTCTGCTTCCCCCTTTCTAAAAAGTGAGCAGAGAACACAAAAACTAATGACAAGGTTGATCAGTTGGTCTCACATAATCTTCACAATAACATTGTGTAGTAGGCTAAACTGAAATATTGTGATTTGCCTAAGGCCACCCTCTGTGCAGTATGCCCCCAAGCTTTAAAAACTCTGATCTCCTTGACTTCAAGCCAACAAGGTCCACTGATGATTAATAGACAGTTGTTACAACAACAACAACAAAGATGAGGAGGAAACAACTATTTGGGAAACTTTACAAATTTAAAATCTCAAGAGATTGCACCTCCCAGCTACATATTTTATCTTGAGTTTCAACTATATTTGTTAACTAACACATACTTTACTTTCCCATATTCCTTTTGATTCTCAATATGTCATACATCTTCATGTATCACTATATGTGAGACTCTCCAAATGTCTCCAACTGTAGTATCAAAACATACAGAAATGTATTTTACTGTATAATCCTTTGTCAATTCGCTCCTGGACTTGGTACTGCAGATGTTGTAGGACTTCAACTCTCAGGAGTCCCAGACAACATGGACAATGGCCAGTGAATTGGGCAATTTGAGTTCAGCATCATGTATAAACCATTCCTGGAAACTATTGTTATAGATGTACAACAATGTTATTCAAGTACAATTAGAATTCTTTCATTTCCTATCCTCCATCTTATTCATTTGATCACCATATCACCCTTCTTCTTACTGGAACTCTACTTGTGGAACTCAACATTTGAAATTCATGTCTTAAGACATGGAATAGACTTAAGAGCAATTTGTTTGAGTGGAAGATAAACTTAACTGAATGAGTAATTGCATTACATCCAATTTATGTCTTCAAATTTACTAGATTTTTGTCTAGTTGCCAAACTATAATCCTTAACAGTTGTGCCCATTTTACATATTAGAACCCTACATAAGAGATCCATCATAATAATTGTGATTAGCAACTTAAAATATATCCCAGGTATCATTTCCCCTCTGCTTTACTCAAACAACCTTACATGCCTGTGACTGAGGACAAAGGTCTACCAACACATGTCAGTTGTATGGGTACTGCTCCTGCTACTACCAATACAGGGTTACATGAATACTGTGTAATTCATAAACCTGCATGAGCTCCTATTGCAGGGGTGCCCAAACTACAGCCTGGGGCCCAGATTTGGCCCCCGACACCAATTTATCTGGCCCCAGGCCACCCTCGTCGCTCCCAGAAACAGGCGCGTTTTACTTCCACTTCTGGGAGCAATGAGAGTGGTGTGGCTGGATGAATTGGTGTTAGGGGCCAGATCTGGACCCTAGGCCATAGTTTGGGCATCCCTGAACTATGTGACCGGCCCATGGCTCAAAAAGTTTGGACACCCTGTCCTATAGTGTCTGTTTTGCCATGTGTTTTATAATATCTGAGAGGTTTAGTGCTAAATTATATGTGTATGGCAAATATATCCTTCAGTTTGATAAAATTATCTGCTCAGTATGTGATTTTAATATCCTCTCTAACCAAATTTTCTGAAGCAATTTTGTACAAGACTTTCATTCCGTGGACAGGATGGTGAGTCATCTAGCAGCCATCAATATTGTACGACAAAGTGTAAAGCTTAATATGTGAACCCAACGAATGATGGCTAAAAAGTAGCAAGAAGCTCCAGTTGCACAAGGAGTCAAGAATTAAGTTTCAGCATACCCTGATATTATGCAGAAATCAATTTCTTGTGGCTAAGAGAAGAAAAGAGAGGGCTGGTGAGGGATCTGCAGTCTAAAATGCAATGCTGCTCCCTTTTAAAAAAAAGTCAGTTATTGGTTTTGTCACAATATTTATAGCTTTGTTGTTGTTGTTGTTGTTGTTGTTGTTGTTGTTGTTGTTGTTGTTGTTGTTGTTGTTGTTGTTGTTCAGTCGCACAGTCGATTCCGACCCTGTGCGACCCTATGGACCATTCTCCGCCAGGCACTTCTGTCCTCCACCATCTTCCGCAGCCCGCCCAGCTCTGTGCCCATTGTGTCTACAATACCATCTAGCTATCTCATTTTTTGCTACCCCCTTCTTCTTTTGCCCTCCACCTTTTCCAGCATCAAGGCTTTCTCAAGTGAATCCTCTCTTCTCATTTTATGTCCAAAGTACTTTAGCTTCATCTTCACTATCTGACCTTCTAAGGAGCAGTCAGGGTTGATTTCTTCTAAGATTGACCTATTTGTTCTCCTCACTGTCCAGGGGACTCTCAAAACTCTCCTCCAACACCACATCTCAAAGGCATCTATTCTTCTGCGCTTAGCTTTCCTTATGTTCCAGCTCTCACAACCATACATTGCCACCGGGAATACCATTGCTTTGACTATACAAAATTTTGTTTGCAAGGTGATGTCTCTACTTTTCACTATGTTCCCTGGGTTTCTCATAGCTTGTCTCCAAACATCAGTCGCCTTGTAATTTAATGGCTGCAATCACCATCTGTAGTAAGCTTTGATCCTAAGAAAGTGAAATCTGTCACTGCTTCTACTTCTTCCCCATCTATTTTCCAGGGACTGATAGGGCCTGTTGCCATTATCTTGGTTTTCTTGATGTTGAGTCTCAAGCCAGCTTTTGGACTCTCTTCTTTCAACCTAAGCAGCAGCTTCTTTAGGTTTTCCTCACTTTCTGCCATTAGTGTGGTATCATCTGTGTATGTCAAGTTGTTGATGTTTCTCCCAGCAATTTTGATCCCAAATTGTGATTCATCCAACCCTGCATTGTGCATTATGTGCTCTGTGTATAAGTTGAATAAGTAGGGCGACAAAATGCAGCCTTGTCTTACTCTTTTCCTATTCCAAACCACTCTGTCATTCCGTATTCTGTCCTAACTGTTGCTTCTTGACTCTTGGACGGATTTCTCATGAGACATATAAGGTGTTCTGGTATTCCCATCTCTTTAATTACTTGCCACATTTTGTTGTGTTCCACACAGTCAAAGGCCTTAGTGTAGTCAATGAAACAGAAGTAGACTTGTTTCTGATATTCCTTTGTTTTCTCCATGATCCATCATATGTTGGCAATGTGGTCTCTAGTCCTCCTGCCTCTTCTGAACTCTGCCTGCACTTCTGGTAATTCTCTCTCTATGTGCTGCTGAAGCCTATCCTATATAGTATTATCTTGAGCACAACCTTGCTAGCGTGTGGGATGAGCGCAATTGTTCAATAATTTGAACATTCTTTGGCATTACCCTTTTATGGGATTGGAACATATACTGATCTTTTCCAAGTCTGTGGCCATTGTTGTATTTTCCAAATCTGCTGGCATATAGAATGCAATAATTTGATTCCATTATCTTTTAGGTCTTTGAAAAATTCACCTGTGATACCATCATCCCCACTGGCTTTGTTGTTTGCAGTACTTTAAGTGCCTTTCTGAATTCACTCTCTAGGATGTCTGGCTCATGTTCAATGTTCTCATCATTGTGATTATCAGGGGTGTTGAGGTCCTTTCTGTAGAGTTCCTCTGTGTACTCTTGCCATCTTTTCTTAATCTCTTCTGCATCAGATAAATCCTTGCCGTTTTTGTCCCTTATCATGGTCATTTGTGCATTAAATGTTCCCTTGATTTCCCCAATTTTTTTAAAACTATCTCTAGTCCTACTCCTTATGTTGTTTCCCTCTATTTCTTTGCATTGTTCATATAGGTATGTTTCCTTATCTGTCCTTGCTTTTCTTTGAAATTCTGTATTCAATTGCTTGCCTTTTTTCCTTTCTCCTTTGCCTTTTACATTCCTTCTTTCCTCTCCTATTTTAAGCTTAAAGGGAGTTTATCCATGCTAAGGGGATCACACATTTAAAACTTACAAAGAAAACATGCTTTGAAAATAAAGAATTATAAACATATAGAGGTGAATGAAATGGGTGGAACACCCTCCTTTAAAATTCAGTCACCATGCAGGAAATCCCAATGGAAATAGATTTAGAACACTGAATCTTTCCTGATCAGAAAACATATATAAAAGTGTACATAATGGCATTGGGCTGCATGCCTGTAATCTACTGCAATCAAACACTACTCTTTCAATATCTTTGCAGCTCCAGGTGAAATCAGTATGTGCTACATCAGAGATTCTCAACCTGAAGGCTGTGGGCTGAATGTGACCCACAGCACCATTTCATGTGCCCCTCCATCTCCACCAAACCAGGAAGTGCCATGTGGTGGAGGAAGGGCAAAATAGCCACCTGTCCACCGAAGCTGCCTGAGGGAGCGTGACCTGGCCCCCAGCTTAAAAAGGTTGAGAAGTCCTGTGCTACAGTGTCAACCTACTGCCACATAGGCCAGTATAAGTCTTAAGTAGATTCACTTTGAAGGGACTTTGAAGGAGCTGGCAATATCTAGCAATATGTGTCTGCTGACAGGGATTCTTTCACCACTGAATAAAGGGCTGAGGTGGCTCAGTAGTTAAGAAACTCGTCTTGTTAGCTGGAAGGCAGGCATGTCAGCAGTTTGAGACCTGGGTACTGCATGATGGATTGAGCGCCCGTCTGTCTTGGGGACATGAAAGGAACCTCATTTGGGTGTTCCCTGAGCAGAGTTTCTTCCACAAAAATCCTTTCAACCCAGAATAATTTCTGACACAAAATTATTATTATTATTACCACTGAATAAAGTTATACTAATTATTACCTGTGATTTACAAATCCCATGAAGGCAGTAGATCAGTGGAATTCAGATTTTTGTATATACTGTATTATAGCCTAAACTTAACAGCATTTACAGAATTTCTCTATTCTACATAAACCAAAAGGATATAAACCACCAGAAAAATTATATTTCACGTTGTCTTTTAAGCTCTTTCCACTATATTATGGCTCATTTTGCAAAGTACATGACAAATGAAGCTGTTGTATTACTTATTCAGTTTTTTTCTGATCCACAAACTCCAGAGAAACTAACTTTTGCTCTGATTGCTTGACATCATACTCTTCAAGATTAGTAAGCAAACCACCTTTTAAAATTGAGTCCTGTAATAACTAAATGAAAGCCCAATCAGATCTCAAAATAGTTTCAAGTCCTCATAGAAACAGATCCCCAAACAAGAAGGATGTTCATACACAATATGATGTAATTGTTTTTTACAAGTCACGTTTCAGAGATTAAATGCAGGCCCTTGTTTTCCACTGTAGAGTCTTTAGAATAACAAGCTACATTTCGGTTTTTAACAAGTGTTCACAAGTGCTAGGAGAGAGGAGAAAGGGGCACAACATCTTAATGCATCATTCTAAAATTAAAAACACTTTTGCTATCACTTTTGGGAAAAGTGACGCATATTCAGTGAGTCATTAATATATATTTTCTTTCAAGATGAAATTTTGTTTAATGTCTTACTAACAGACACCATTTCAAATCTGGATTTACTCTGACGTTTTTAATTCATTTTTCCCCTCTGATATTTGAGAATGAGTTTATTAATTTGAAAGAACTTGCCTACAGGTTAGGTGTGCAAAAAGGTTCAGCAGATGAAAACACAGAGAGAAACACTTTCAAAAGCTGCAACAACAAGTTGAAAATATAATTTTAGTTAATTTCCCCAAAAGTCTGTGAATCTGACACACAACGTCCACTGGACCAACTAACAATTAACAAAAACAAAATGTTAAATTGTCTGTTGGGATAAGAGTCAGGTCAACGTGATTATTTGTTGTTTTGTTTGTTTGTTTGTTGTGGACAGCTGGAAAAGGCTTATAACTAGATACAGTAGTTGTTTGGTTTTCTGTGGAAAGCACAAATTACCTATTGGTAGCCACACACTTTCTCCTCTTCTACATTGTCAAAGTCTCTAAGCCACAAGTGAGGGAGACCTTAACCAGCAGATCTGATTAAATGTTTTCCTTCCTACCTGGCTATATGATATTTAGGGGTTTCTTTAGAAAAACACAGTTTTAGTAGTTTTAATATTAAGTTAAAAAAAGTGAGGCCAAGGAGCTACTAATGTGCTGGTTTGTTTTCTTTTCTCAAATGTAATTAAGACAGCCCAGAGTAAGATTCTGCAGTAGCAGAGCAGAACTAGGGCTGTTTAGGATGAACTGACTCAACAAATGTCTCTAGGGTACAGGGGAAGGGTCAGATGTCATTATTCATCTGCCCTTCACAGGGTGAAGCATTTTGCCTTGGGCAGTTTTGTGTGTTTGAAAATGAGAGACTGACAGACTGGTTGTCATATGGCAGTAAGAATCCCGTAGCACTGCCATTACAAGGAAATTGGGCGAGGATATCATTTATCATAAATTTAATGGGATGAGGGATCATTATATGAATTACTGAACTAAACTGGTGTAAATAATTGAAGGAAAATTCATTGATCTGCACCATATGAGGGAAAATGAATTGAAAATGAGAATACTAATTTAGATGACATGGGGTAGGATGATTTGATTGATTATGCTTTTGTGAAGTGTAAATTGTGCTATTATTTTCAAAACAAATTAGCAAATTCATATTAATAAACAAGAAACTCCACTACGTAACTGCATCATTTCTGCTCTTATTGGCATATACTCTTTCCTATGGATATACCTAGCTGGTTAGTCTAGGCCCCTCCCATTCATTTGTTGCTACTATTATTGACTGCATATGCAAGGCCTGAAACCATGACAACTTTCAAAACAACCTCAATAATAATGTGAAATGTGCACATTCATGCGAACAATCACAACTTTATGTGGTCAGCATCGCTAGTAATTGCACCTCAGAAGGTGGAAGTGAGTGAAGCAATTTAACATCTACAGTAATAATAAAACCAAGAGGACATAAACATTCTTCTTCTTTAGTTAAGAAGATGAACAAAACACACTTCTGAAAAAAGTATTTTTCATATGTTTAAAATAGCCACAAACTCTGTAAAGCTGAGAAATAAACATTTTCAAACAACTTTTTCTCGTTAACTGTTTGCCTACAACTGTGAGGAAAGCAGCATCTGGTAACAATTTTTGACCCTGACACACCTCTCCTGAAAAAAACTGTTCCCGTGAAATGACACAAAAAAGAAAATAAAGGCCTTAGCTTTGACGATTCAAAACCCAAGAGTAATGTTCGTGGTACTTACTGGAGGACCTGAAAAACAAAACAAAAAAATAGAGAACTGTTAGTATTAATTCCAGAAAATGGGGGAGGGGGAATAAAAAATTTCTCTACTATACATGACACTATCCATTCTTAGGATGATTACAAGGTATGTAAAAATGTAAGCCCCATTGTCTTCTAAATTATAAGAGGTACAACATACAAGTATCTTGAAAAAAGGAAGAGTGATGGAAAACACATAATGCTCCTATTTCTTAATGCATTATCATGAATTCCTTTCCGACCTAGCCGACGATTTAGAGGAAAGATGCTTAAACGTAAATTTAAAGTGTATGGCAGTATATTAGCTGGACCAACATAAAGAACAATGAAACACATGGGTATAGCAAGATGTTTTATATTACAATACTGTTCATGCTTTTCTTATGGTAGACAAAACCAAATGTTGAGCTAAAACCTGTTCCCTATTTGAAGATGCACTGAAAGTAACCAGCATGAGAAATAAAATAAATGTTCACTATTCGTCTCTTATCTTTAAAGTCACTTTACAAATGATACTGTACTTACAACAAAGTACACACTTGTATATCTTGCCACTTACAATGATGCGCTTATCTATTTCATCCCATTAACTTTGTTTGGAAGACAGCGTTTGACGGTGAGTCCCACTTACATATACTGTACATTCAAAAGGAACATAGAAATGTACACATTTGCACTCTGCATGGTTTCCAACACAGAACACATACCCCATGGGGGACTTCAATCACCAGAAGCCTAAGTCTGTTCAGTGCTTTGGGGAACTGATTTAGGCTTCTGGGAATTGTAGTCCAAAAACCAAAGGTTGGGAAACACTGGTGTAGAACCTTAGAATACGTGAATCAGGTTTTAGGGCTTCTGTCCAACAAACTAAGGTATCATGCAGGCCTCTCCCTGATCACCTGAACTTGAACAGCGACCCCAGGGTCAAATAATAAACTGCTGCCCATGTAAGGAAGTTCACCTCAGATAAACCCAAGGGTAACAACAGTTAAAGATTCAAAATTATTTTTTACATTTTTAATACCTGTACTGTGATTTAATAAAAGGCAACTGTATTCCTACACAGCTAATTATTTTTTCATCTGCTAAGTTTTGACTAGAAATTAATGTATTAATGCAATAGAAATAGATTTATTATTAGTTATATTTTTATCATGCTTCTGACCCTAATCTTTGTTTTCATTTATAGAATGTTCAACTGTTTATAAAAGAGTAGATTTTTCATAGCTCTTGGTTATCTCAAATTAAGGTCTGGGGAAAGCCACACTTATTTAACCTCTCAATAACCATGTTGAGTGATGTCATATCAATTTATGTAGGGTGCTATTTAAGCATAACTACTTATGCTTAGCTGCCATATAGACCAATGTAGTGAATCATTGCTTGCTCCAATATTTGTTTCCCTACTGAAGAAAACAAGTTCCTTCGTTCCCTCGTATGTCCTTTCCCCCATAAAGGCCCCTGTCTGCAACAGAGATGAACATTAAGTTTAAACAAATTAATGCAGCCCATGTTTCGCTTTTATTTTCTAAAAGCTTTTTACGCTTTCTTTTTTTTTTTAAAGAAAAGTTTCTCCATGATCCATTTTCTACATGATCAAAACCAGAAGAATTAAATGGAGGAGAAATGTGGGAAAAATTAAAGACAAACGGAGCTCCCTCGGAAACAATATAAAATAAGAAAACATGCCTTTGTTTGCTTATCCAATAATCTTCAGAAAGTAAACCTATTTTAAAGACCATTCCAATGTTTCAAAAGCAACGGAGACATCGCATCATTAACCTACAAAATGGTACTATAACAACAGTCAGATATAGAATCCTTTGATTTAACTGCATCTTACTGTCTGATCCTCATATCCAACACAAAGGAGCTGCAGCTCAGGTGGCATTTCAAGACTTGTACAGGACACAATCCCAAACTGAAAGCCTCTTTTAATGGTTTTGGTATGCATGAAACAATGGTGCCATGATGTTTTTTTTCTGGCAAAGATTTATCTGATGATAGCTATAAAAAATGTTCTGGCATGAGCTTTTGCAGTTGTTTTATACTAATTTCAGCCTGCTGATTACAAATATGATCTCAGATTTGCTCTATCACATCACATTTTTATGCTATTGGCCAACCCAACTGTCATTCCTGACTGCATGTTGGTGCAAGTCAGTTATAGAACAATAGTGATAAAATTAGTGATTATAATGTGATGTTATGTAGATAATCTTATTTATGTATATATTTTTAGTGCAGTTTGTGATATAACAATGGGCACAACATCAGAAAGAAGGAAATGCAGTAATGATGCAGATATCTTCTGTTTCATCTATGGCAGCTTCAACTTGTGGGATCAAAGGCGCAACATCACTACCTTTGTCAAGAGGGTGTATCTTGCCTACTTTAAAGTACCACTGGGAGACCAAGACAAACGTTGGGCTCCTCATAAAGTGTGCAAAACCTGTGTCGAAACATTGCAGTCATGGTCTACAGGAATGAATTCTAAGCTGAAGTTTGGTGTGCCGATGGTTTGGAGAGAACCAAAGAACCATATGGATGACTGCTACGTTTCCCTTGTCAATGTCAAAGGTTTCAATAAAAAGAACAGACACCACATATGATACCCCGATATCCCATCTGCCAAACGACCAGTTGGACACTGTGAGGAAATACCTGTGCCTGTATATACAGAGCTCCCAGAGATTGATGTTGAATCCCACAGTTCATCCGGTTCTACTATACATAAGGATAATGATGCTCCAACCTATACGCCATCTGATGCAGATTCTGTTAGTCTGTTTAGTCAACCAGAATTGAATGATCTGGTAAGAGATTTGTATTTGCCAAAGCAGTCTGCAGAATTGTTGGCTTCCAGAAAGGACTACTCAGACCTGGCACTAGTGTCTCCTTTTATTGTAACAGAGAAGCAGCACTGCGAAAGTACTTCCAATCTGATGGTCCACTTGTTTATTGTAATGATGTTAAAGGGCTTCTTCTCCATATAGGACTGCCCACATATGATTCCAGTGAATGAAGACTTTTTATCGACAGTAGTAAAAGGAGTTTAAAATGTGTGTTATTGCACAATGGAAATATATTTGGTTCAATCCCAATAGGACACTCCGTACAAATGAAAGAAGAGTATGGCAATATAAAGACAATTCTGGATAGATTGGATTACACACATCATGAATGGGTGATCTGTGTTGATTTGAAAATGGTAAATGTTTTGCTGGGCCAGCAAGAAGGCTACACCAAATACCCTTTCTTCCTTTGCTTTTGGGACAGTAGGGCTACAGTAAAACACTGGGTGGAAAAGACCTGGCCACCAAGAATCAGTTTGACACCTGGTGACAAGAACATTACAAATGAGCCTCTGGTTGACAGGAATAAAATTGTATTACCTCCACTGCACATAAAACTTGGGTTAATGAAGCAATTCGTCAAAGCCCTGAATCACACTGGAAACTGCTTCAGCTATATATGTACAACCTTTCCAGGTCTCAGCATGGAGAAGAAAAAGGCAGGAATATTGGAAGGCCCTCAAATTAGAACTCTCATCAGGGATCCACACTTTCTTCCAACAATGACGGTGGCAGAGGCTAGAGCTTGGAATGCATTCACCGATGTTGTTCGGAATTTCCTTAGCAACAAGAAAGTGGACAACTATCGAGAGATTGTAGAGGAGCTGCTCTTGAGTTTCCAAGCACTTGGATGAGCATCAAGATTCACTATTTACATAGTCACTTGGCCAACTTTGCAGAGAACTTGGGTGACGTGAACGAAGAGTACGGTGAACGTTTTCATCAAGACATTAAAGTAATGGAAGAACGTTACCAAGGCCGATGGAACACCAACATGATGGCAGATTACTGTTGGTCCTTGATGAGAGACATTACACACGTTGAACGTCGCAGAGCGTCCAAGAAAAGGTCATTCATGGTGATGTAAGGTCGATATTGTCAATTTACCTTTTTGTACATATTTTCATACCTTAACATTTCAATTCTTACATGTTAATATGCTTTCACTCTCAACTTTGTGCTTCAGTTCATAATTATTTATGTTTGTTCAATAAAGTATTGCATATTGGATGTTATTTTATTAGGTCCGCATGTCTGTTTAGCTCAACGAATATGATGATAAATTTGCTGTTCGTAGGTATATTGCAATATTTGAGATCTCAAAAACCTGATGTGCTAGAAAAAAAATGGATGCCAGATTTGGAATCAGCACCTCAAAATGACCTTAGAATCGTTAGAGTACCTCATGCCAGAAAAATTGTGCTGACCAGTAATAGTTTCCACTCCCTCACACACACAGAAGCTTAGAAGGCAGACACCATTAGTGGTTAAGACACTGAGCTTGGAGGCTGAAGATTGGGTTTCCATACCCAAAAGCTGCACTTGGGGACATGAAAAGAACCTCATTCAGGTGTCTCCTGAATTGAGTTTCTCCAGCAACAGGGCTACACAACAGCTAGGTTAACAAGACCGCTGAGTTTGGAAAACAGCAATTGCAGGGTATGGATGTTTGGACTTACACAAAGGTTTTTTTTGGGCAGTGGCTCTTAAATTCCTTCTTGCTGAAAAGGCAGGACTTCTATCAATTTCTGATATAACATAGAGGGAAACCCCTTTCAGTCTCCAGCAGCAGTGAAGCCAGCAACAGTCCTCATACACAGCTAAGAACAAGAACATTCAATCATGAAAAGCTGAGAAGAAATAAAACTGTGGACAGGGTTAAGCTGAGGAAGTGCTACTTGAAGTAACTGCACAAATATGAATAATGGGAAACTGCCAATAACTCTGTCACTGAAAAAGAAGCTACACCATAAATCCAACTTTCTGTTTTTGGTCCCTGGACCTAATATGGAAGGGATGGATGATAGCACTATCCTTCCTCGGGTGACTCAGTAGTCCACCATTTTATCTAGTCTGTTTTTTATGGCAGAATATTCTTGTTCTCAGTTCCAAGTGCTGTTATAGAACTCCACTGCTGAAGCAGTATTCCTCCCTCTCCTGGTCTATGTCAGAGTCTGTCTTAGCTCTGATTTCTTAGAAGAGAGGAATTAACTCATCTGTGTTGGGTCTACTCCAGCACTGCTGGAGAAGGTGTGACTCTAGAAATATTCTTATTGCAACTCTTTATTACAGTCTAAGACCAGCATAGTACAGCAAAGAGAACAGAAATTAAAATGAGGGAACTTAAAATATATCAGGAGACAGAAGTTAAAATGAGGGTACAGTACTTAAAATATATTTTAGAAAAGAGCATTTCTGCTTAGAGTTAAAAAGTAGTAAAACTAGTATTTAATAATTACAACTATTAAAATTTAATTTAATAGTTACAACTATTACTAAGCCTATGATGTAGTACAAAAATGTAGTACAGGACTCAATTTTAAAAGGTGGTTTGCTTACTAATCTTGAAGAGTATGATGTCAAGCAATCAGAGCAAAAGTTAGTTTCTCTGGAGTTTGTGGATCAGAAAAAACTGAATAAGTAATACAACAGCTTCATTTGTCATGTACTTTGCAAAATGAGCCATAATATAGTGGAAAGAGCTTAAAAGACAACGTGAAATATAATTTTTCTGGTGGTTTATATCCTTTTGGTTTATGTAGAATAGAGAAATTCTGTAAATGCTGTTAAGTTTAGGCTATAATACAGTATATACAAAAATCTGAATTCCACTGATCTACTGCCTTCATGGGATTTGTAAATCACAGGTAATAATTAGTATAACTTTATTCAGTGGTAATAATAATAATAATTTTGTGTCAGAAATTATTCTGGGTTGAAAGGATTTTTGTGGAAGAAACTCTGCTCAGGGAACACCCAAATGAGGTTCCTTTCATGTCCCCAAGACAGATGGGCGCTCAATCCATCATGCAGTACCCAGGTCTCAAACTGCTGACATGCCTGCCTTCCAGCTAACAAGACGAGTTTCTTAACTACTGAGCCACCTCAGCCCTTTATTCAGTGGTGAAAGAATCCCTGTCAGCAGACACATATTGCTAGATATTGCCAGCTCCTTCAAAGTCCCTTCAAAGTGAATCTACTTAAGACTTATACTGGCCTATGTGGCAGTAGGTTGACACTAGCACAGGACTTCTCAACCTTTTTAAGCTGGGGGCCAGGTCACGCTCCCTCAGGCAGCTTCGGTGGACAGGTGGCTATTTTGCCCTTCCTCCACCACATGGCACTTCCTGGTTTGGTGGGGATGGAGGGGCACATGAAATGGTGCTGTGGGTCACATTCAGCCCACAGCCTTCAGGTTGAGAATCTCTGATGTAGCACATACTGATTTCACCTGGAGCTGCAAAGATATTGAAAGAGTAGTGTTTGATTGCAGTAGATTACAGGCATGCAGCCCAATGCCATTATGTACACTTTTATATATGTTTTCTGATCAGGAAAGATTCAGTGTTCTAAATCTATTTCCATTGGGATTTCCTGCATGGTGACTGAATTTTAAAGGAGGGTGTTCCACCCATTTCATTCACCTCTATATGTTTATAATTCTTTATTTTCAAAGCATGTTTTCTTTGTAAGTTTTAAATGTGTGATCCCCTTAGCATGGATAAACTCCCTTTAAGCTTAAAATAGAAGAGGAAAGAAGGAATGTAAAAGGCAAAGGAGAAAGGAAAAAGGCAAGCAATTGAATACAGAATTTCAAAGAAAAGCAAGGACAGATAAGGAAACATACCTATATGAACAATGCAAAGAAATAGAGGGAAACAACATAAGGAGTAGGACTAGAGATAGTTTTAAAAAAATTGGGGAAATCAAGGGAACATTTAATGCACAAATGACCATGATAAGGGACAAAAACGGCAAGGATTTATCTGATGCAGAAGAGATTAAGAAAAGATGGCAAGAGTACACAGAGGAACTCTACAGAAAGGACCTCAACACCCCTGATAATCACAATGATGAGAACATTGAACATGAGCCAGACATCCTAGAGAGTGAATTCAGAAAGGCACTTAAAGTACTGCAAACAACAAAGCCAGTGGGGATGATGGTATCACAGGTGAATTTTTCAAAGACCTAAAAGATAATGGAATCAAATTATTGCATTCTATATGCCAGCAGATTTGGAAAATACAACAATGGCCACAGACTTGGAAAAGATCAGTATATGTTCCAATCCCATAAAAGGGTAATGCCAAAGAATGTTCAAATTATTGAACAATTGCGCTCATCCCACACGCTAGCAAGGTTGTGCTCAAGATAATACTATATAGGATAGGCTTCAGCAGCACATAGAGAGAGAATTACCAGAAGTGCAGGCAGAGTTCAGAAGAGGCAGGAGGACTAGAGACCACATTGCCAACATATGATGGATCATGGAGAAAACAAAGGAATATCAGAAACAAGTCTACTTCTGTTTCATTGACTACACTAAG
Organism: Furcifer pardalis; assembly: GCA_030440675.1. Lineage (NCBI taxonomy): Eukaryota > Metazoa > Chordata > Lepidosauria > Squamata > Chamaeleonidae > Furcifer > Furcifer pardalis. The sequence goes on from CP126893.1 coordinate 91,177,819, forward strand.
GCCTTTGACTGTGTGGAACACAACAAAATGTGGCAAGTAATTAAAGAGATGGGAATACCAGAACACCTTATATGTCTCATGAGAAATCCGTCCAAGAGTCAAGAAGCAACAGTTAGGACAGAATACGGAATGACAGAGTGGTTTGGAATAGGAAAAGAGTAAGACAAGGCTGCATTTTGTCGCCCTACTTATTCAACTTATACACAGAGCACATAATGCACAATGCAGGGTTGGATGAATCACAATTTGGGATCAAAATTGCTGGGAGAAACATCAACAACTTGACATACACAGATGATACCACCCTAATGGCAGAAAGTGAGGAGGACCAGTGTAACAGGTTCTCACCAGTGCGCCAGAACCGGTAGTAACTTTTCCCAGTGTCCCGGAGAACCGGTAGCAGCTTTTGGAGGGAACCACGTTTGGAGCTTACCTTTTCACTGTGCATGTGTGCCAAGTACTTGGTGTGCATGCATGCCTACAGTGCTTGGTGCGTATGCATGGCCTCCTTGCTGTCCTTGTGTTGTGGGTGGGTGGGTTGAGGGGTGTGTGTGTGTGCTTATTTTTATTTTTAAATTATTTTTAAATTTTTTATTTGGCTCTGCCCACAATGCCATGATGTCATGATGTCAGCTCCGCCCACACTGTGATGACGTCACGGTGGGGTAGTACAAAATTTGACATCCCACCACTGAGGAGGACTTTAAAAAGCTCCTGATTAGGTTGAAAGAAGAAAGTGCAAAAGCTGACTTGAGACTCAATATAAAGAAAACCAAGATAATGGCAACAGGTCCTATCAGTCCCTGGAAAATAGATGGGGAAGAAGTAGAAGCAGTGACAAATTTTACTTTCCTAGGGACTGTGGTGGCTCAAGTCACTAAGATGCTGACTGGGAGGCGGAAGGTCAGCAGTTCGATTCCCGAGTACCGCAGGATGGAATGAGCTCCCGTCTCTGTCCCAGCTCCTGCCAACCTAGCAGTTCAAAAGCAAGAAATTGCAAGTAGATAAATAGGGACCACTTCGGTGGGAAGGTAACAGCGTTCCATGCACTCCAGTGTCTAGTCATGGCTGCCACATGACCATGGAAACGTCTGCAGAAGCAGACAACGCTGTCTCTTCGGCTTAGAAACAGAGATGAGCACTGACCCCTAGAGTTGGATATGACTGGCTTTCGAGCAAGGGAAACCTTTACCTTTACTTTAGGATCCAAGATCACTGCAGATGGTGATTGCAGCCATGAAATAAAAAGCCGACTGATTCTTGGGAGGCAAGCGATGAGAAACCTGGGGAACATAGTGAAAAGTAGAGACATCACATTGCAAACAAAAATTTGTATAGTCAAAGCAATGGTATTCCCGGTGGCAATGTATGGTTGTGAGAGTTGGACCATAAGGAAAGCTGAGCGCAGAAGAATAGATGCCTTTGAGATGTGGTGTTGGAGGAGAGTTTTGAGAGTACCCTGGACAGCGAGAAGAACAAATAAGTGAATCCTAGAAGAAATCAACCCTGACTGCTTCTTAGAAGATCAAATAGTAAAGATGAAGCTAAAATACTTTTGGACAATAAATGAGAAGAGAGGATTCCCTTGAAAAAGCCTTGATTCTGGAAAAGGTGGAGGGCAAAAGAAGAAGGGGGCAGCCAAAAATGAGATGGCTAGATGGTATTGTAGACACAATGAGCACAGAGCTGAGCAAGTTGAGGAGGATGGTGGAGGACAGAAGTGCCTGGCAGACAATGGTCCATGGGGTCGCAAAGTGTCGGAATCGACTGTGCGACTGAACAACAACAAAATGATGTAGTACTAGTAGTTTATTTACCTGAAGGACCTTCCAGGATTGTTCTTCTGATCTTAGATGCTGCAGTGCAGAACCTGGCAGTATTGTGGGTGAAGGTGTGGCTTTCATCAGATAGCAACCAGTGGGTGTATGTGCTGGATACTTGCAGAACAATGGAGATATGAGTTTGTTCTGGATGTCTCTATAAAAAGGCTAGATGTAGAGCAGGGATCCTCAACCTACAGCTCGCAGGCCAAACCCGGCCCTCAATGTCAATTCATCAGCCCCCCGACACCCTTGCTGATCCCAGAAGCGGAATTAAAACATATTCTGCACATGTGCGGTGCACATTTTACTTCTGCTTCTGGGTGGGAGGAACCACGTGACTGGCTCTATCAGCAGTCCAGGAGACATGGTCAGGCCCACGACCCGAAAATCTTGAGAAAGCCTAATGTAGAGAATGTGTTCTATGGTTTCTATGAAGTAGTCCACTGTGCTAGTTTTAGAGCCTGAGAGGAAGGTGAATTCACCTGGAGGTCTGTGGTAAGGGTGCAGTTTAGTACCTAGAGGTGGAGTCTGGTTGCCATTTTTGCTAAACAAAATCTTGTGTAATTTGACTTCAAGTCTTTAGAGATGCAGTTGAAGTGAGGGAGTTCAGCTTCTAGGATGGGTGGGGGAAGGGGGTAATGTGCAAATAGAGCACTGTCATATCACCCCATTTTGGCACTGAAGTCCCCTTCCAGTATCATAAATGCTTTTAGATGCCCCACCATTAGCTCAATGATATAGTTTTCAAGTTTGGTCCAGATGCTATTGCTTTCAGATTTCTTGTGCTGTGTAGGTAGGTATGTGTTTATTACCAGTAGTGTGATGGCTCCCAATTGGATCTTGGCAGCCATCGTCAGTTGGTTGAAAGGACTAAGTGGTATGGTGGTTGCACACAGAGAGGTGGAGACTATAGTAGTCCGCCCACCTTTGAGATGTCCATGTCCCAATCTTGCGGATGGCTCTATTGCATTTGAGTGATATCCATTTAGAGAGACATCTGCCCTTGCCCAGGTTTCTTGCACTAGTATCATGTCAAAAATGAAAGTCTTCTTACTTACAAGAGGAATTTTCCCCTCATGCTTGTCAAGAGAAGTTTGATTTTATTGTACGTATTGTACTCTTAATATTCTATGAATTCTGAATAATATTTAGGATTGTTTTTAATTCATAGGGCGCAAGTTGCCCTGAAATCCTAATGGAGAACTGGATAACAAGTTTAAAAATTCATAAAATGTATATTTTAGAAAATGAATAAAACATTAATTCTTACTAATAAATTGTATTATTCGGCAATTCAGTAAATATGGTGGAGCATGATCTTATCTCCATTGCCCAAACACATTTGCACTGGCTAATTTTGGGCACCTCGTCAGTCCTAATTAGTTAGGAAGCAGAGTTTCCATGGTATATAATTTATCCACTTTTATTTTCTGATGAAAATAATATTTACAAAAAACAAAATTAGTTGTAAGAAATAATTAGCTCTCCTTCTAATCACCACCCTCACTAACATCAATAAATGCTACATAACATTTTTGTTTACTGAAGTGTTTGTGCTTATGATAGCAAATAAAATCTGAATTATTTTTTTAAAGGTACACTGAAAGAGCCTCCTTGAAGATTGTGGTATTTTTGAACCACAATGGGGCATACCCTGGTAATCATTTACATATTTATTCATTGTTCAGATTTCTATTGCCACCCAACTCTGAAGGCTCTGGGCGGTTCACAGAAAATAAAACCAGTCACATTTTAAAACCAATAAAACCCCCATTAAAACTGCCACCAAAAATTACCTTGTGTAGCAGGCTAATATTTCTCACACTGGGTCAGGCAGAGGGAACTGCAGAATGAACTCACCAGGAGGTGCCTTCATTTTGATAGTTTCATGCCTGGCCAGGACACGGAAGGTGTAGTAGTCCTGGTAGCACTCAAAAAAAGGCTTAACCATTTGCTGGGGGAGGGGGGAATAAATATTCTAGAGCATGGGATTGCAACCTACAGCCCGTGGGCTAGCCCTGGCCCATGATGGCAAATCATCTGGTCTGCAGTGATGACCCCAGAAGTGGATGTGTTTACGACAGCCATAAATGTACCCACGCATGTGCAAATGCACCTGCACATGCGCAAACACACCTGCCATGGGGGAAACCACATCTCTGGCCCACTCAGCTGAGGGGAAGCGGTCCAGCCCATTGCATGGAAAGGTTGAGAATCTCTATTCTAGAGAAATACGGAACAAGATTGAAGAAGTACATTGAGGAAAACAGATGTATACATGGATTATTTGGCTTTATGTCATTTAAATACAGTTGATTTAAAAGAACTAACAAGCAAATAAACATTTACAGTTCCTTTCCTATCTTTCAGGCTTCAAGATCAAAGGGGGAAAAACAGTTTAGGGATATGCCTTTTACTATACTGAAACATGTTAGTGGAAATTGTTGCTTAACCATCTGCTTTTAAACATATACATAGATACTTGATCATGTCAACGATGCTGAACCCATTTTTAGTGAAACAGTATGAAGGCAATCCAAAGGATGCACCTCCCATCTTCCATAATAAAACTCAACGTATACAATATGAAAGCCATCGTCCTACTGCATATTTATACATGTGTAAGGGAAATCGATCACAGAAATCTTGGTGACAAACTGCTGCTCATGAACGAGGTGTCGATTACATCTCTGCAACACAAATTCTCTCACACAAGCAGAAATTAGCAATCAGACTAAGGCTAGATAGTTCCTACAAATCTACCATTTTGACATAAGACTTCTGCTTTAGCCACTATGTATGGAATAAGGTTTATAACAAGAAGAATGAAACATATTTGATTTTAGACACTGTTAATTCACAACATTGCTTGTTCCAGCTCATCCTTTATGTTGATAATTGGTATGGGCAGCTTAATTAATTTATGAAGAAATTTTTCCTTGTGCTGTTCTACTAGTATCTCCCCCTTTTCCTCAGACGCAGGTATGATATGGACTTGATTGGCTTTTTAAATAGGATTGTCTGTGAAATACAGATGTGACGTCCAGGAGTGGTGCATATCGGGTGGTGGGTGGAGTTCCCTCTTATGTCTTCCTTAAATTTTTCCAATCCTATCCCTTGGGCCTTCACATCTTTAGTCCCAGATGTTTCTTGTACTTCATGGTGACTGGGAATGCTTGATTCAGAAAGAAGGTGCAGAGTATTTTAAAATTATTAAATATTTATGTAGTTCTGATTTATAGCAACCCTCTTCAGGGTTTTCTAGCTGTAGAGTACTCAGAAGTGGTTTACCATTCCCTTCTTCTGAGGACACCCTGGGACTGGGCAGCTTGCCCAAAGTTATATAGATTGGCTCTTCTTTCAGAAAGTACAGAGGGGACACAGACTCCTAATCCCTGGCTCCGAGCCAGATACCTAAAACACTGAGCTATTCAGCCACTTGAGTAAACATTTGATAAGATATAATGTGCTTCTCTGATATGAACATCTATTGCACACCTGCATTTATGTTAACTCAGCTGGAAATAGTCAAGGGGTAGATAATACTTCTATCCACGTGAAAATACTATCTGTCAAGGAGTTGTCCATATACAGATTGGTGGTTGTGACCGGTTGTACAGAAAGACTGCTAATTTCTTGTAAGTACTACATCTGATTTCCTTTCATAGATTTGTACTTCTTTCTTTTTATTGAATGCAATTTGAGACTCTTTAGATAAGGATAGGGGTGCCTGGCGTGCAATAGTCCTTGGGACTTGCAGGGGGTTGGAACTGGCTGTGCAACTGAACAAAAAAACCCACCCAAGATAATATTGTACTGGGAACATTTTCTGAAAATGGATTAAATTAACAGCAGTGCTAGAAGGTTTTAATATTTCTGGGAAAGTACTGTTAATCTTTTTTGAGTTTCGGTATGCTAAATATAGTTATACTAATAAACAGAATGATTTATCTGTGGTACTATGCGTAAGCTTACTACAGGACACACTTGAACACATGAGAAACTAATGGGTTCTATCCAATCATACAATGTAACCAATTTTCCTATTTCTGAAAGTAGAAGTAAACCTTAATGAAGCAATTTTGAAGATTTTGCTTCCTTTTTGTAAAGAGCTTACTAAGTGGATTTTTAGTGGTCCCTATTCCTTGGAATGTTAAAAGTTGTATTGAAGCTGCTTGTGCTCAGCATATAAGGATGAATGCTAATACCTTGTTACTACCATGTCTGAAGGCTTAATAACTTTTAATATGTGAAATGGCATTTCATTTCAATTTTTAATTAATTCTTGCAAACCACTGAGGTTAGAAAATTCTTTCAAGCAACAAAGTATTAGGTTAATCAAGTAGCTGATTTGGCAAAATTGATATAGCTTGACATATTATACAACAAAATCTATATTGGCATCACTTATATTTACACTTTCTACACTGAGTTTACAGATCAGCTTCATTAATACAAAATCCCAATGTTGTAAAAGATTTTGAGTTAGGACTGCTGGGCCTCAGAGTTACTTGTACAACCACAAATACACTAATACCCCGGATAACATTATGACTTGGTTCCACAAGTCATGATGTTATCTGGTTTTTAGCGTTGTCCGATACATTGATCGAACAACGCTAAGAAAAAAAGCCCTGACTTCAGGGACAAACCACTTTAAAGGCAGGCAGGCAAAGAAAGAGACCTCCCTGCCTTTAAAGTCACCCCCACCCTCAGCTCTGCCACGAGAGAATCCAGCCTCCCCTGTTTACCTTGCAATAAGTGCCGACAGTCAGCTGGAGCCTTTTTTCTGTTCCACTTCCTGTAAACAGGGAAGGGGGAAAATACAGAGATGTGATTGGTTCTCTATCTTTTTTCTTCTTATTGCCATGTGACACTAGAGAACCAATCACATCTCTGTATTTTCCCCCTTCCCTGTTTACAGGAATAGGAACAGAAAAAAAAGGCTCCAGCTGACTGTCGGCACTTATTGCAAGGTAAACAGGGGAGGCTGGATTCTCTTGTGGCAGAGCTGAGGGTTGGGGTGACTTTAAAGGCAGAGAGGTCTCTTTCTTTGCCTGCCTGCCTTTAAAGTGGTTTGTCCCTGAAGTCAGGGCTTTTTTTTCTTAGCGTTTTTTTCTTAGCATGCCCTTTCAAAACATCGGGCGGCGCGTGGGATGGGGTTAGGGGAGGATAGGGGAAGACCTCCGTATATTCCCCTAACCCCATCTGACGCGTGCACGTGTGCCCGATGTTCTACCCAATCCAACTCCCCCCGCGTTATCCGATGCAAGATTTTTCTGAAAATCTTGTAACGTTATGCGGTTTTAGTGCTATCCGGTACAAACGTTATCCGGGGTATTACTGTATGTTCTAAAACTGGGCAGGGCAAACTAGAAACTGAGGAAAGCCTTGAAGCCTGCTGCTGGATTAGAACAGTGTGCAAAATAGTGTGTTTTATTTATTTATTTATTAAATTTGTATAGCTGCCTCAATTGACGTGCGACTCTGAGCAGCATACATAAAACCCCCAGTGTTTAAACTATAGAAACCCTTAAAATTCCTAAATACACTGAAAAACTACCTCCCACCCACACCAATTAAAAATCTAGTTAAAAACGTTTAAAAGCATGAGTGGTCCTGCTCTAAATGAGCCAGTGGGGGTAGTAGTTGCTCCCTCTCCACCTCCCCACACCTGCGCTTCCAGCCAGGTTTTTAGCTCTTTCCTAAAGGGCAACAGCTCTGTCTGGAGATGCAGTTCAACTGGCAAGAGGTTCCATAGGGCCGGAGCGGATACTGAAAAGGCTCTTGTCTTCTTCTAGTGCTAGAGAGGCGAGCCTTTCTAGCAGTTGGTATTTTTAAAGAGCCCCTCTGGTCTGCTCTTGTGGGATGGGCAGATGTCCTCACTAGCAACCAATGCAGCTCCCGTAGCAGGGGTGAGGCACGGGCATAACGCCTGCACCTCATCACTACTCAGGCAGCTGCATTCTGAACCAGCTGTAGCCTCCAAATAGTCATCAAGGGCTGTCCCATGTAGAGCGCATTACAATAATCCAGCCTGAAGGTGACCAGAGTGTGTGTGATTGTAAGCAAGGAGTCCCGGTCCAGGAGCGGGTGTAATTGGCAAATGACAATTTCATGAAATAAGGAACATGTGGCTTTTGAATACATGCTCAGTCCAGTAATTATTTTTCATTAACAGAACTAATGCCTTACATATTTCCACGATGATCCACGAAAGCTAACAATAAAAATAAAGCAGTTAGTCTTTAAAGTGCTACAGTGTTTTTTATTTTATTTTGTTTATTTTGGTTTTTTTTCCTGATATGCCTGAACCACAGACAAACACGGCTACTATTCCCAAAAATTCATGACTGAGACAGTCTTTCATATTCAGAGGGATCTGTGCCTAAATCCTGAATAGCTGTCACAGAAAAAGGAAGCAAATTTGGAAATTCTAAGTTTTTTGTTGTTCAGTCGCACAGTCGATTCCGACCCTTTGCAACCCTATGGACCATTGCCCACCAGGCACCTCTGTCTTCCACCATCCTCCTCAGCCCACCCAGTTCTGTGCCCATTCCACCTACAATACCATCTAGCCATCTCATTTTTGGCTGCTCCCTTCTTCTTTTGCCCTTCACCTTTCCCAGCATCAAGGCTTTCTCAAGTGAATCCTCTCTTCTCACTTGATGTCCAAAGTACTTTAGCTTCATCTTTACCATTCAACCTTCTAAGGAGCAGTGCAAACTCCAAGAGGTAAGAGAACCTCTCACAGGGACACTTACACACAATAGATATCAGGTGTGTAAGATCTTCCTCTTCTAATTATGGATTATTTGCAATATCTGTTTCTGCCCACAACCTTGCAGGACAGAATTCATTGTTCCAAAAAAGTTACATTTTTTGTAAATCGGTGTCAAATTATTCAGGACAGTTAGATCGCAAGTGAACTGTGAAGAGTTCTTCTCCAAACCTCTGAGAACATACAAGTTAGATATAGGATGTCATATGTGAAGAACGAAGGTGTTCTGTTTTTCCATTGTTTTATTTTTTGCTACTGTTTCAAGATTTTAATAGTTGTAATCTGCCCAGAGTGGTGTTTACCAGTGGGGGTGGGGGAATGGGGATAAATAAATAAATAAATAAGTGCGTAAGGGAAGTGTGCATTATGGAATCACATAATAGAGTATGAATTATAAAAGCATGTTGAATAGTTACACATTCTTTAGAAACAAGAAAATACTTATTGCAAGTTCAAGGGCAACCATAATTACAACAGGAACATTGATCTAATTTCAGAATATATTATTGCCTAAATGTGTTTCAGCCTGATTCATTCAGCTGAGGGCTGTGATTACAGTATGGTTTCTGTTAAATACTATACCTCACCTCTGAAAGCAGGGCAAAAATCACACCAATGTGATTTTTTGATCATTTCAGAGATCTTTCATGTTCTTAGCTAACTTTGGAAAGTCCACGAATCTAGACTATCTGGAAAAATGCTCCAGTCCTGGACAATTAATTAGTGATTTGCTGCAAAAAAAGGCCAAATTTCCCTTCAAATTAGGTATCTTCTTCTCTTCCCCCTTTTGTTTATCATCTCTTTTTATTGATAGCCATTGGCACCTCTCTATAATCAATAACATCACTATCCCAACATTATACTTCCTCTCTACCTGAACTGATGCCAAATGCACCTGTTCACTGGTGTAGCTGTAGCATCAAGGTAGGCCTCAAATTGTTGATGTCAGAGTTTAACACTTCTCTGAAAGTACACATCTTCTGTGCAGACTCTTATAATGAGCATGTTCTTAGTTGATCAAACACTTCTGAGACTGGGAGTATGTCTAGACTGCCCCTTCTGAGTCTTGGCTGACTCATTTTCAGATTGCTTTTGGAAGGAATAACATTTAGTCTGCTCCCCCAACCCAAGGCCTCAAAATGACCTTTGCCCATATAGTGAAGTAGTTGATTAGCCACTTCACTATGCAGGCAAATTAGACACTTTTCTTGCTCCTCTGCAAAGGGACGGGGAAAATGTAACTGTAACTTGCTAATCACTGTAGTCAGTGGTGGGATTCAAAAGAAGAAAATATTCATCACTTATTAGATGATAACTGCTTCATACCAAAAAATGTACTGTACAGTAAAATCCTGGATAACGTTAGCACCGCATAACATTAAATCTGGGTAACATTAGCAAATTAGAGGAAAACGTTTGCATTGCACAATGTTAAATTAATGTTGAGCGGTGCAAATGTTTTCCTCTAATTTGCCCCAAAGCCTGCAGTGTTGGAGACCAGGGGCTTTGGAGTAGAAACCTCCGGAGGCCCCCTTGTTGTTCCGAGTCTTGTTCCCTTCCCCAAAAGGAAGCGAGCGTTTGGACCCTCCAAATGCCGGCTGCCTTTGGGGGAAGGTGGACTCCCAGGCGGAGACCAACCCTGAGGGTTTGAGGCAGAGATCTCTGGAGATAATGTAACCTTGCTTTTGTGAGGCTTGTCTCGCAAAAGCAAGGGTACATTACCTGCGGAGATCTCTGCCTCAAACCCTCAGGGTTGGTCTCCGTCTAGGAAGGTGCTTCCCAGGCAGAGAGCAGCCCTCCAGGTTTGGGGCATAGATTTCCACAGGTAATGTACCATTGCTTTTGTGAGGCTTCTCTAGCAAAATGCATAGTTTGAAAGCTGTACCGACAGTTTTTTTTAAAAGCATCAGCATTACCCAAGCAAAGCTCCTTACAGCCAAACCAAATAACTGTTGAACCTCTGGCTCTATGTTTGCATTTGTCTGGAAGCTGTGAAGCTGCAACCACATGAAAGCCTTAGGAAAGGATGCTATAATAAAATAGCAAATAAAACATTACTTCCATTTATCAGTTGTGGTAAAGGAGCAAAGGCTTGGTTTCTGTGCAGCAAACTTCTTAAACAAACATATAATAATATAATAAAGCCATCTATAATAACAAGCATTTAGCAGCTCGGCCAAAACTAAAATATAAAGAGCAATCTGCACTTTGGAAAGGCTGCAGTTTAGATAAAGTCAGTCATTCCCTGTAATTACATTACAGAGGATTCCCCCCCCCCCCCGCCAACTGAAGAGCTGCATTTAAATATTCTACTAAACACTCCTTTGTATTTGTATATTTTTACCTGTGCTTTTCCTCTCCTGGAAAAGCGCATCAGTGTAACCATCTGTTAAAAGATAGATCATGTAAGCCTCTTTTCCAAAGTAAACTTCTTTTTCCATGTCTAGGCCAGATGTGATAATGCCAAAATGAACCCACCTTTTGGTGAGTTCATTTTGCAGCTCCTTTTGCCTGACCTAGTGTGAGAAAGATCAGCCAGCACAAGGTTGCTGTGCCCAGAGTATGCCCAATTGTAGTTTGAAACTATCACAGTTTTCAAGGAGGTTCTTTCTGTGTACCAAAGCAAACTACAGTCAAACCTCGCATAAAGAGCGCCTTGCTTAAATAAAAACTCGCTTAAAGAGCAGAATTTTATCGGAATGTTTGCTTCGCTTAACAAATAAAACCAACCAAAAACTCACTTAACAAATAAATTGGGGTTCGCAATCCCCCCCAATTGGTCATTTACAATGGTGTTTCGCTTAAAGAGCAAACTTGCTTAAAGAGCAATACTGTGGAACGCATTATGCTCTTTAAGCGAGGTACAACTGTATAATCAATTCATTGTTTTCTTTCCCCCCTTAAAAAAAAAAGCTAAATATATGCAGTTGAATCCTATTCAGTTGTTATCCTTCTTCTGTTGCTATGATTGTTTGTGACTTGATGCCAGGGACCTTTTCTACTGCTACAGATGGGCACCAATTCTGTGTTGAGTGTAAAGAATTAAAACAAAAGAAACATATATTTAAGTGTCTGTCTTGCTTTGTACTTCCTTATGCAATTTCTCTCCTCAGGGCAGAGCGAAGTCTGGAGCAGGAAGAAATAAAGCTGTACAAAATAATAATAGGATACTGATATAGACTACACCACAAACCATATAAGCAAGTACAGTTGTACCTCGCTTAAAGAGCATAATGTGTTCCACAGGATTGCTCTTTAAGCGAGTTTGCTCTTTAAGCGAAACACCATTGTAAATGACCAGGTTTTGGGGGGGGGGGGATTGTGAACCCTGATTTATTTGTTAAGAGAGTTTTTGGTTGGTTTTATTTGTTAAGCAAAGCGAACATTCAGAGAAAATTCTGCTCTTTAAGCGAGTTACTCTTTAAGTGAAACGCTCTTTATGCGAGGTTTGACTGTAATTCAGTCAACTTTAATTAGATTTATAATTTCTGGATTTGACATTAGCATGGGAATATAACTGATCAAGCTAACCATAAATAAAATAAAGTAAGTAAGATTAAAGAAGAATAAAGAATTATCTTGGAATTGTAGTATTATGAAGCTTTCAATTATACCAAGCAATAGTTTCTATGTTTTTAGAATGGTTTGTCAATGGATACAACTCCCATCATTCTTCACTGTTTTTATGCTGGCAAGAGTTGATGGGGGCTTTAGTCTAACAAAATAGAGGGCAATTTATTCCTGGCTCCTACTTTACATAATGATTTGTAAGGATGAAACATAATGTTTTCATCATTTATAATTAAATCAGTTTGAAGTAAACAAGGAGCTCATCCTTCAGAGCAGGCACAGAAGGTTCACGAATGAAATCAAAGAGAATAATAATCAGGGATTAATTTTTTTTATTTAAAACATCAGGCTTCTTAAATTGAAATCAGATTTTTAAATTGGATTTATTTTTAAAAGACCACACACAAAATACTACACTTCTCCCAATCTTTGGAAAAACAACTGCTAAGTCTAGATCTCATCAAACATTGTTGGCTAGACCTATACTTAAAAGGTAAAGGTCACCCTTGCTTGAAAGTCAGTCGTATCTGACTCTAGGGTTCAGTGCTCATCTCTGTTTCATAGCCGAAGAGCCAGCGCTGTCTGCGTCTGCAGATGTTTCTACGGTCACCAGAGTGCACAGAACACTGTTTACTTTCCCACCTAAGTGGTCCCTATTTATCTACTTGCAATTTCTTGCTCTTGAACTGCTAGGTTGGCAGGAGATGGGACTAAGACAGGAGCTTATTCCATCGTGCAGTACCCAGGTATTGAACTGCTGCTGACCTGCCACCTTCCAGTCAGCGTCTTAACCACTTGAGCCACTGCAAACCCGTAGACCTATACTTACAGTCTCATAAGATCCAACTGACATTGTCACAATCACATGCATTCAGTTGCCTATAATCAGACATGGACATTCATTTACGTTTTTCATTTAATGAAAATGGCTCTAATCTGCCTAACATTAAACAATGATTACCTAATCTTTCTTCAAGTTCTGGGCTTTCAGTTTTTGTTTCCAAGTTGTGTAATAGATAAAGACATCGGCCAGCGATGGCAAACCTTTTAGAGACTGAGTGCCCAAACTCAGCAGGCTGCTGTCCATGCTGCAGAGGGACTGGGCAAACTCTGTTCTGGGGGGAGGGAGGAAGTGCTCCCATTGGGTTGCTGGGCAGAGGAGGAAGGCAAACTCTGTGCTGGGGCAACAGTGCACATACCCACCAAGAGGACTCCGAGTTCCTCCCCTGGTACACGAGCCATAGGTTTGCCACCACTGACATAGTCTAAGAACTGTGCTCCTGTGAGCAGAAATGGCCCAAGCAAGGCAGAGGAGTTAGGTAAGGCAGAGAAAAAATATAGGAAAAAATACGACTACCACTTTTTTTTAAAAGATAAGAATTTGGAGGTATAAGGCAAAACATGCAGTCACTATTTTGGCCAATTGTTTTACAGGAAACAAACTTCTTGATAAGCTTAGTCAATGAGTGTGGGGTCTCATAAATATATAAAGCAAAGGTGTTGGCTAAAGGTTGCAACTGTGGGGACCATTGTTTGCAAACAACCCAAACCTCTTTCCCAAAGCTACCTTCAACCAGTGCATGGAAAACAATGAAGCAACAAATACTGGCTGGTGGGTAATGAGACCTGTCATCTCAAAAAATTCCTTGATGCTAGCTTTACTGCCTTTCTGCCTTGATGGGTAGGGATTGGGCTCAAAGTCCTATGGGGTCCTTTCCAGCTCCATATATCAGTGACTATGAACCTATGAGTCTGTTGTCTTGTTGTTGTTTATTGTTGTTGTTGAGCTTATGCCTATAGGTTTCAGACAACCACAAGTAAATTATGTCTTTTTCAAACAACTACCTGTACTTCTCTTGGCATAGCTCTCTTAACAACATACATAACCTACAGAATTAAGTGAGTCTTTCACTTTAGTAACTTCTTCTTCAAGTGTCATATTTGATTCCTAATAGTGGCTATCATCATGATGATCAGCCATGAAGATTATCCTGGGAACAATATAATGCAGTGGCTTTTTATTTGCCTTCCACATCACAGCATGACACCCATATCATTGATCCAGCTCCGCAAGTCACTTTGTGGTCCTGAGCCCTTTTGACACGCAAAGTCCTCATTGACCCAACGCCAGTATTGATGAATTTGCTGCCCTCCATCAAGATGGTTTCAAGTGGGATTTAATCCACTTGGGAACTATCACCCTTCCCTGTCAACTTCACCACCCAAGGCCATTCGTTCTCAGGATTGTTAGGTTTGTTAACTGCTGCTTGATGATCACCTTTGAGTTACTGGCAGTATGGTCTACTCTACTACCATAGCGGAATAACCTGACCAGACATATAACTATGCACAGGAAAGCAATATAGCCATATTTACTGAGAAACAAAACACTGGCAAAGTTACAGCTCCCAAAAATCACAGCCAAACTGGTCAGTGGCTACAGCCACCATTCTGAATGGCATAGTCTAAAAGAGCTCCGCTATGAATCTCACTCTGTACAATAATACAGCTCATAGTGGTGAAAAGCAGCAAACCAGCAAAGAAACAGTAGCTAACAGTGCAAGGATTTGGAAGTGGTTGCTGTTTGAGTGGCACACATGTAGGCAGAAAAGGTGCATGATGCTGCACCTTCTCTCTCAAAGGCCCCAACTAATCCTACAATTTGATCCTTGCTTCTCACACCCCTCTGCTCCTCCAGTTCTGCCTCCATATTTCCTGTTCTCAATCACCAAGGCACAAATATTAGTTTTTGCTCTTCCACCTTGTAACACCACCTATCTTATTCATGCCAGACCCAAGGATTAGGCTTTATTGCTCCTGTAATGTGTTTTTTTTGGTTGCTTGGTTATTCCTATATAGCTATTGGATTATGTTTCCTTTAATTTTAGGAATCAATAATTAGAAAGTAAGTAGGAGAGGCAAATGTTGTTCAGTCGCACAGTTGATTCCGATCCTTTGGGACCCTATGGATCACTGTCCTCCAGGCACTTCTGTCCTTCACCATCCTCCTCAACCTGCCCAGCTCTGTGCTCATTGTGTCTACAATACCATCTAGCCATCTCATTTTTGGCTGCCCCCTTCTTCTTTTGCCCTCCACCTTTTCCAGAATCAAGGCTTTTTCAAGGGAATCCTCTCTTCTCATTTATTGTCCAAAAGTATTTTAGCTTCATCTTTACTATTTGATCTTCTAAGAAGCAGTCAGGGTTGATTTCTTCTAGGATTCACTTATTTGTTCTTCTCGCTGTCCAGGGTACTCTCAAAACTCTCCTCCAACACCACATTTCAAAGGCATCTATTCTTCTGCGCTCAGCTTTCCTAATGGTCCAGCTCTCACAACCATACATTACCACCGGGAATACCATTGCTTTGACTATGCATATTTTTGTTTGCAATGTGATGTCTCTGCTGTTAACTATGTTCCCCAGGTTTCTCATCGTTTGTCTCCCAAGAATCAGTTGCTTTTTTATTTCATGGCTGCAGTCTCAATCTGCAGTGATCTTGGATCCTAAGAAAGTAAAATCTGTCACTGCTTCTACTTCTTCTCCATCTATTTTCCAGAGACTGATAGGGCCTGTTGCCATTATCTTGGTTTTCTTGATATTGAGTCTCAAGCCACCTTTTGCACTCTCTTCTTTCAACCTAAGCAACAGCTTATTTAGGTCTTCCTCACTTTCTGCCATTAAGGCAGTATCATATGTATATCTCAAGTTGTTGATGTTTCTCCCAGCAATTTTGATTCTATATTGTGATTCCTCCATCCCTGCATTGCACATTATGTGCTCTGTGTATAAGTAGAATAAGCATCCTTGTCTTACTCCTGTTCCAATTCCAAACCACACCATCATTCCGCATTGTGTCCTGACTGCTGCTTCTCGACTTTTTGTACAGATTTCTCATGAGGCATATAAGATGTTCTGGTATTCCCATCTCTTTAATTATTTGCCACATTTTGTTGTGGTCCACACAGTCAATGACATTGGTGTAGTCAATGCAACAGAAGTAGACTTGTTTTTGATATTCCTTCATTTTTTCCATGATCCAACGTATGTTGGCAATGTGGTCTCTAGTTCCCCTGCCTATTCTGAACCCTGCCTGCACTTCTGGCAATTCTCTCTCTACGTGCTGCTGAAGTCTATCCTGTATTCTCTTGAGCATCACCTTGCTAGCATATGGGATGAGCGCAATTGTTTGATAATTTGAACATTATTTGGCATTACCCTTTTTTGGGATTGGCACATATACTGATCTTTTCCAATCCTGTGGCCACTGTTTTGTTTTCCAAATCTGTTGACACATAGAATGCAATAATTTGTTTCCATCATCTTTTAGGGCTTTGAAAAATTCAACTGGGATACCATCATCTCCACTAGCTTTATTGTTTGCAGTGCTTTTTAGGGCCTTTCTGACTTCACTCTCTAGGATGTCTGGCTCAAGTTCGATTTCCTCGTCATTGTAATTATCAGGAGTGTTGAGATCCTTTTTGTAGAGTTCCTCTGTGTACTCTTGACATCTTTTCTTAATCTCTTCTGCATCAGCTAACTCCTTGCCATTTTCGTCCCTTATCATGATCATTTTTGCTTTATATGGTCCCACTTTTTAAAAAAATATCTCTAGTCGTACCCCTTATGTTATTTTCCTCTATTTCTTTGCATTGTTAATTTATGTTTCCTTATCTTTCCTTGCTTTTCTTTGAACTTCTGTATTCAACTGATTGAATTTTTCCTTTCTCCTTTGCTTTTGCATTCCTTCTTTCCTCTGCTATTCTAAGAGCCTCATCAGAAAACCACTTTGCTTTCTTACAGTTCTTTTCTTTTAGTATGATTTTCCTTGCTGTCTCCTGTATAATGTCCTCTGCCTCTGTCCATAATTCTTCTGGCACTCTGTCTATCCAGTCTAAGCCATTAAATCTGTTCCACACTTCCACTGTATATTCCTTAGGGATGTTGTCTAGGTCATACCTGTCTGGCCTAATTGTTTTTCCTATTTTCTTTAGCCTAAGCCTGAATTTTGCAATCAGTAGATTATGATCTGAGCTACAGTCTGCTCCAGGTCTCATTTTTGCTGATTGTATGGAGGTTTTCCATTTTTGGCTGCAGAGTACATAATCAATCTGGTTTCGATGTTGTCCATCTGGTGATGTCCATGTGTAAAGTCGCCTCTTGTGTTGCTGGAAGAGGGTGTTTGCTATGGCTGGTGCATTATCTTGACAGAACTCTATCAATCTTTGTCCTGCTTCATTCTGTCTTCCAAGACCAAACTTGCTTGTTATTCCATTTACTTTTTGATTTCCTACTCTGGCATTCCAGTCTCCTATGATAATGTGTACAAGGCAAATGTAGATTCTGATAATTAAAGTTCCAAAAGAATGAAGACTTAAAATATCATCGTTGTGAAGAAAGCTGAACCCTCATAAAGAATTGTGTAAGGTATAAGAAAAACACAACTAAATACACAACATCACCAGATAAAGAAGGCAAATAATAATTTGGGGAGTCTTATGTAGATAAAATGGATTACAAACCATGAGGAACATCATTCAAAACAAAAATGAAGCTCATACAGTCACCTCCCTGTGTAAATTTGTATTTACACACAATTGCTTCACCTTCAACAATGAAACCTACCTCCAGATCAACGGAACTGCCATAGGTACTTGCATGGCACCACAGTATGCTAATATATACATGGCTGATCTAGAACGTTTTCTTAACTGCTGTGCCTATAAACCACTTGTCTATTTGAGATACGTTGATGACATATTTTTGATCTGGATGGACAGAAAAGAAACCCTGGAGAAATTCCACCAAGTCTTCAATAATTTTCATCCAAATATCAAACTCAGTTTGGACCAGTCTACAAAACAAGTAAATTTCCTGGACACCACTGTGAAACTACAAAATGGACATCTTAGTATCACACTATATCGCAAACCCATGGACAGATGTATCTATCTGCATGCCTCCAGCTTCCAGCCAGAACACACAACAAAATCCATTGTCTTCAGCCAAGCCCTCAGGTACAATCGCATCTGCTCAGTCCCACACGACAGGGATGCTAAGCTCAAGGACTTACAAAATGCATTTCTCAAACTACAATACCCATCCAATATGGTTAAAGAACAAATAAACTGGGCTAGACGAAAACCCAGGAGTGATCTACTACAAGATAGGCCCAGAAGGGAAAGCAATCGCACACCACTGGTTGTCACCTTCAGCCCTCAATTTAAACCCCTCACACACATAATGAGGGATCTCCAACCCATCTTGGACAAGAGTGCTTCACTTTCCAAAGCCCTTGGTGACAGACCCCTACTTGCTTATAGACAACCTTCCACTCTCAAACAACTATTGACAAAGGGAGACAGCAGAAATCAAATGCATCCAACTGTTAGATACCCATCGCAGGGGATCAAATATTAGTGAAGGGTTTCTGGGACATTATCAAATTTGATACACAGATTGCTATATGCTGCTAGATATTTTATATATTATATTACAACCTTCCTGCCAATTCTCTTTAGCAAAACAGGAAGTAACCAGGTACAGTGTTTTTGTTTGTTTTCTGACATGCAGGTAAGAGGTTGATCTACACCTTTGAAAGGGAAACATGTAGAACTAATCTGAATAATCTGTTACTGATGGCTGTGGGAAGCTGTATTGTTGTGCTTGCTTGTCAGTTATTCTGCCTTCTCCCTTTGACCCCTGAGTTTGGTGTATATAATCCATGCCTGTAAATTTCACTCCTTGTCTGAAGAAGTGGACTTAATCCACGAAAGCTAACAATAAAAATAAAGCAGTTAGTCTTTAAAGTGCTACAGTGTTTTTTATTTTGTTTTCTGATAAGATATTATGACCCACTCATTATGTATGAGAAAAAGAAGGTGCATTATAAAGGCAATATTTCTTTCGTAGCTCAACTATATAAGTTTATGTTGCTCCAGAGTAAAAAGGGCCTTACCTGGCTCTCCTCGCCGCCCAGGCTTTCCTCGTCTTCCTGGTGGACCTATAGTAAGGAGAGAAAAAGATCTATTTACATCTGCCCCATTCAAAAAGTAATATCTCCATCCAGGTACTGCCTACTATGACATCACCACAGAAAAAACTATAGATAAAAAAGTACTATTTAGATAGCTGCAGTTGTATGTACCACACTCAAAAAGGGATCCCACATATCAGGGTCAATCTGGGTATACACTGTAACCAATCTAGTAAAGTAAAGGTAAAGGATTCCCTTGCTTGAAAGCCAGTCATATCCGACTCTAGGGATCAGTGCTCATCTAGTACTTTCTGCTTAATTACAATGTCAAGTGCTGTACTGTATCCTGTTTGCAATCACAGACCGTAACACTCTGAGGACTGTGTGGTTTAGGAGATTCTAGTTTATATTGCAGCTAATAGGGCTTGCACTTTCACAAAGAGATCTTGGATTCATCCTTACACAACTTCAGAAAAAGATTGCCTAATATCTCTTCAAACAAAATGTTCTTTCTGCAAACCTGTATGCCAGCTTTTATAATAGTGCCTGTTTCCTTGTCTATACTGTATTCAGGTTACATTATTAGAAATGATATAACATAATCCTGGCTATTTCTAGTCTACAAAATATTTGTCGAATTGCCAAAACATTTTTTTTTGTTTCTTTGTATATGAAAAATATTTATTAGCCCAGGTCTGGAGATCCCACTTGAAGTACAAGCAATGCTTGTTCACAGGCTGCCTATACTGTACTACAATATTTCACATTCATTTTTGCAGACTTCAAAGAAGAATAAATTTTGCAGAGCTTGGAACTCTTACTCCTTTGGACTGCTATTCCCAGAATCCTCCCATCAGCACCCAACACTGCCTGGGCAACTTTGAGAACTGCAGTCAAAAACAAGAAACCTTACAAAACTCTATCCTTAACTTATCCTTGTTGGAAACTCCACATATCAATAAGGATGATGAAGTGTCCTTACAGTGCAACAGTATAAACCTGCTTAAGGAGGGTACATAGACAAGGTCTCTGTACCCATAATAGTTTCCTTCTCTCCTCTTCTAAACCAGAGCCATGCTAGAAGATTACGTAACTATTACAGAGGTTAATTGTTTTTTTAAAACTGATTTAGCTTGCCCTGCCTAGTACTGTCCAACATTGCTGGACTGCCACTATGAACTAAGATCAAGTCACACCATTAAGATGATGATTCATAGAATTAATTAATTTATAATCTGCCGTTATCAGGATAGCAGTTCATAGATTGGTGGGAAGGCCATGTGGGGCTTCTCCAGAGCCTGGAAGGGCTTTCTGGCAGCAGGGCTTTTTCTGAAGCTCAGGAGGCTTTTCAGCAGGAGGCTGCACAGCACTTGTCAAGAGCAGCAGTGGCAGGGCCTGGAGCAGTGACGGGGGCTTGCTGTGGGGAGCGGCGGCATGAAGTTGAGTGATGCTGGGATGATGCAAATGCGCATGCACATGTACAGCTTGAAGCATGCTGGTGACATCACATGTGGACACACATCCATGTGATGTCACCAGCACACATGATACCTGCTGCCCATCTCCCTCACCTCCTTGGGCACTCAGCCTCTAAAAGGTTTGCCATCACTGGTATATTGACATATTATGCAAATAGGTATCAACCTCCCGTACCCGTCAATCAGTGAGAATAACCTATTTTGACTAAAAGTGCAAACATTATTTTTATACCGAGAATGAACCAAACAGCTGTCAAAAGCTGATTCGATGCTGTAACACAGCACTAAATAGCTCTAGAGTAGACATATTTTAACAAAAAAGTATCAATTCACTAAATAAACAGAGTGTCTAAAACTAATTCTCATTCACAAGCAATCAGGAAAAGAAGTGTATTCATGAACCATTTTGTTCTAAAGTCATCTGCCAAGAGGTCAAAACATATCAATTATCTGATGGGCTCCTCTGAGCTACAAAACAGGAGTCAGATTAGTTCTAATTGCACAGCCAACAGGGCTAGTTTCACATCAAAGCCATGAAAACTGCTAGTGTTTAGTGCTGAATATTTGCAGTGGTCTACTGATTACTACCAGAAACACATACCGATGAAGATTTGATTTTGGTGACAAAGTCAAGAAAGTAGCTTTATTTTGTCAGTCCAAAGTTTGATCTGGACACAAAAGAAGAAGTGATCAGAGAGAGAATGCCAAGCATTCAGGGTACGAGTCTGAAGGAGATTAAAACAGAAAGAAATCACTTCACCCATTACTCTCTGCTGAGTTTCCCAAGTCACCTGGTACTGTGTGGCAAACTCGTACCAGATATTTCAATGGGTAGTTGCCTTCTAGCCCTTCTTTTGTTCCATACTACATAAATCTAGTATGGGCAATAATATTTTGACTTTATTGAAGAGCCACACAATGAGATCAGAATGTGCCCAGGTTTGACTGAAGGCTTCAAACAAAAGCAAGAACTAAACAATCTTTATAGGAGATGGTCTGACAATTCAAATAGCTTTTGCTTCTCTAAATTTTGCTTATAACAATGGAAGAGCCTGTGAAAAGGAAAAACATTAGTATCTGCCTGCATTTCCTTGTAGCAAATGTTTACTTCTACATAAAGAAGAATACTAAAACATTGCACTTCTGGATGCATCTTCCTTATGCTTGGTTTGGTAAGTAGGGAATGGGGAATGTAAACAGTGAGCCCAAATAGGTATGAAATGCAGCAAATAGGGTTTGTGACAATTCTGAGTTTATATACAGCATAAGCCTTATAAAACCGTACCATAGATTGACCTTTTTTTTTAATAGGCAAGGAATATTCTAGGATCTTATTGCTGACATTCTGGAAGGAGATAAGCAGACTATCAGCCACCCACCCACCCACCTTTCTTCCCATAAGGGTCTTAAGACAACTTACAAAACTTAAAACTATACAATGCTCACAGGTTTAAATGCTTGATAGTATTCACAGCATTCACAAGTGCCATGACTAATTTCCCATCCATTGGGTGAAGACTAACCAGGACAAAGGAAGGAATGAGAGGGAAAGGCAGCATGCTCTTCAGAGGACAAGCAGCTTGCTAACCACAGCTGCTTACTTAGTGGGTCACTTCATGGCAAACTGGAGATGACCTTAAACAAATCAACACCAATGGTATTTTTCATGTTTGTCATTCTTCTTTCACATCCATCAACTATGAAAATGATTTCGGGGTGGGGGGGATGTATATTCGGATCCGATTAGCAGCCAACGACAATACGGGGGAGGGGGGCATTTGAGTAGACTAAATCAAGCCCTCAGCTTTCACTTCCCTGTCATTGCCCGCAGGAATGACAGAGATTACAGCGCAACAGTGTGCTTCAAATGCAAAGCAGTATTTTACCCTCAGCAGCAGAGTGAGCAAGGAAGGACAAACCAACCAAGGAGTTGTTCTGGGCAAACCTTTGTTCTGGGCAGGCCTTGTATACTGACTGATGGACAGACAGACTGAGAATCTCCAGTTGGGAAAAGGCAAGCAGGTATGAAAACATAAAACTCAGAAACTGGGTTTTGTTCTCCAAGAACAGAGTCTACTTCTTTTCTCTGCCTCCAAAACAAACACTAGATATCTTAACTTGCTTTACCACCTCATTATAAGTCAGGGGTGCCCAAATTTTTTGGGCCACAGGCTGGTCAAGTGGTTCAATAGGCCAGTCATGTGGTTCAGCAGGACAGTCACGTGGTTCCTCCCACTGGAAGTGGAGGTAAAACATGCCTTGCAATCTGTTTTGCAACAGAACAGAAAAGTTTTGCAAAAAGATCAGATAGATTTTAGGCTGCCATTTTCTCTGCTTAAACCAGGTGTGCCCAAACTACAGCTCATAGGTCATAGTTTGGTCACCCCATTATAAGTAAATCATGTGAATTGGATGTTAGTTCTTTAAAAATGTAAACTAGATAGTGTAACAGGACATAACCAAAACCACTTTGGCTATTATTTTACTTGGTTTCTTCTGGCTGCTTTTATTCTTGTTGTTTCTGATAACACTCTGTTATTGCTGCCACTACATTGGCAGAGTGGTGGTTAGGACAAAAATTTATGAAGTGAGCTAACACTTCTCCGTATTTCAATATATTTGCTTTCCCCACAAAAGAATGTTTATTTTTGTTGGCAATGTTTTATGCTTCCATATGTTTAAAGGAGGGGGAAATGTTGCAAGACAAAGATTTCTACTTCTAAAATATGTTCCTAGGAAGTGATTAAGCTAAACTTTCAAGAAAAAGAGAAAGAAAGAAAGAAAAATTAAAGAGAAGCTAATCTATTTCTAAAAGAACAGGAAATATCTTCCAACCCAAAAACTCATGTAAATGTGTTTGGGCTCTTCAACACATTGAAACACTGACCATTATGACTATCTTATTCTCCAACTAATTACCCTTCAGACTACAATTCTCTTCAACTGAGCCAACACTGCCACCAGTTGCACTACATGAACAAGTGGAGTTGTAGTTCAACACATCTGAGAAGCTGAAGATTAGGCTATGCTACTGTATGGCCACAAAAACTTAAGGAAAATAACATAAGGTTAATTTATATCCTATTATCTTCAATCTGCTTAAATTTGGTCCAAATTGCTTTTGCTTTCTGAATCAATTTTGAATCTGAAACACATTCTAAATTATTCACAAAGCACATACACAAACACAACACCACTACCATTTTCTACGTCTGTTTACATTATCATCTATATCTACCTTGCCTGTGCCTCTTTCAGGAGTATGCAAAAAGAGCCTACTCGAAGAGTGTGGTGTTTTTGAACCACAGTCAGGCATACCCTAGTAAGGGCAACCTTGCGTTACCAGCTGATCTTTCTCACACTGGGGTAGACATAGAAGTTTTTCCATGGATCACAAGATAGTACAAAAGATAGTACAGACCTATAATATAAAATGGCACATTAGTTTCATATTTTCCCAGCTTCGCGTGAATGACTCAGTGGGGTATTCTAGGTATAATCACCATTGTTAGTATCTGATGACATCCAGCTCCTTCTCTGCAACAACTTTCCTACATTTTTCTTGTAAGAGCACGTAGACAAGAAGGACTTATGACCCATTCTTCTTTCTCAAATGCTGTTTGCTTTTCACATCTCAACTGTTTTCTCAAATGTTTGCACAGTTGTTTGCGCTTTTGAACCCTTTTTGCAGCCTTTTTAGTTCACCTAAAAAGTTATCATCTTAGTATACATCTTATGTTTTCAATACAGTAAAACCTCATATAACACTAAAACCTGGTTCCACAAGTCTTGGTGTTATATGATTTTTAGTGTTATCTGATCCTCTATGGGATCCATAGAGATACATTGTAACCACACAGGCTTTAGCGGTTGTTATCTGAAGCGGTTGTTATCTGAATAGGATCTTAATGTTATCTGATGCAATTCTTCCCCCCAGATTCCTTAATGTTATGCGATTTTAGTGTTATTCGATACTAATGTTATATGAGGTATTACTGTATCTTCATTTAAGCTTTTCATAGTGAAACAACATTAACAAAATGTGGGAAATGCTATAGGATTTGGATAGGCTGATTTGTACTTTTCCATTGACCACATGGCATACAAGAAAATGGGATATCAGAGTAAACAAAATGAAACAAAAAAAAGACAAAAAATGTGTGGTACCTTAAAGACTAACTGCTGTATTTTAATGTTAGCTTTTGTGGATCAAGTCCAGTTTGTCAGACATAAGAGTGAGACTTCATGGCATCAATTTATACACATCAGATACAGATAGGGCTGACGGGGAAACCCTTATTTAAAAATACTCCCCCCCCCTCTCTCTCTCTCACACACACTCACTCACTCACACACACACACACACACACACACACACACACACACACACACACACACACACACACACACACACACACACACACACACACACACACACACACAGGTAAATAAAAGGAGCCTTCCTACCTTGCCTGCCTCAGCAAGGTATTTTTTAGCTCTTTAAAATAGATGAAATTGGTTTTCAGTGCATTCCTATGAGAAACCATCTTTGCACCCTCTAGTGGCCATCTCTGGTATTGACCCCAAAGTCATCTGTTCTCCCCTACCCAGGAAATGCCGTACACTGCTGAAAAAATGGCAAATCACACATGGAGGGCTTATGGAATGGCATCAGGGTCTGGGTCTGGCTTGTGGGCTGTATGTTATGAATGCCTGCATTAGAAATGGCCCCTTTCAAATGTGTTCCTTATTGTCCCCAGATAAGGCTAGTAAAAGTAAAGGTTTCCCTTGCTCGAAAGCTAGTCATATCCAACTCTAGGGTTCATTGCTCATCTCTGTTTCAAAGCCAAACTGCCAGCACTGTCTACTTCTGTAGACATTTCTGTGGTCATGTGGCAGGCATGACTAGACACCGGAGCGAATGGAATGTTGTTTACTTTCCCACCAAAGTGGTCCCTATTTATCTACCTGCAATTTCTTGCTTTTGAACTGCTAGGATGGCAAAAACTAGGACAAAGATGTGAGTTCATTCCATCCTGCAGTACTTGGGAATCGAACAGCTGACCTTCCGCCTTTCAGTCAGTGTCTTAGCCACTTGAGCCACTGCAGAATGTTTATTAATTTTTAAGGGGCTTTGACCTGTATAACACCTGTAACTACACTTTCCATTTCTACATTTGCAATTCTTTTAGACATGCACAGTCTAAGTAACCTATCTTAGGTTAAATCTGATAAAAATAGTTGAGACATTACCCTTTAATATCTCGAAGAACAAATGGGATAAAATATTCTTCACAGAAAAAGCAAATATTATCAGTGATGTCTCATAAAATACTTAGGGTAATTCCGTGTCAGTTCAACCAGGCTATCTCACCCAGCATCTCGGATTTTGGTGAAACTTGGCTTATTTGTTCTACCCACAAAGATAAGTACCCATGCCAAATTTTAACACTCTAGCTCACTTCGTTTCCATTTTATAGGCTTTTGAAGTTTTGTATTTTTGGCAATTGTAACCAACGGATGTCGCGAAATGAAGGTCGCTGACATTTTGAAAATAATTTATAACTTTTTTATTTACCATCCAATCTTGATGAAAGTTTGTAGTCTTTTTCTTCAGAAAATGAGGATTCTAGAAAAAAATACATAATACCTCTAAGAAAACCTACTAAGTCTGAAAAAATATTTTCGTTTACATCTTTGTATTTTTTAAAAACCAAAACATAGGTCAGCGTAAAATTCCATATCACAGAAAGGGTATGTGATAATCACAAAATCTTTTTTTTCAAAATGATCCTTACTAAATGGGCTATCAAATGCAGAAAAAAAATTGATGGGGTTTTGATACCTTTGTTGTGTTTCATTATGTTATATATTAGTTTTTCAAATTGTTTTATTCACCGATTTTACTGAGTAATAAGGATTTTAAGGGATTAAAATTCTCTAGGTTTAGACTATTATGAAGATTGGACAACTACCTATTTTATCATCAGTTGATAACATAATATTTTGTTGTTGAGTTAGTCTAAAATTAAGTTATTGAAGAAGACAATTCTGGTTAAAATATTATGTTATAATATATAACATAATGAAACACAACAAAGGTATCAAAACCCCATCAATTTTTTTTCTGCATTTGATAGCCCATTTAGTAAGGATCATTTTGGAAAAAAAAAGATTTTGTGATTATCACATACCCTTTCTGTGATATGGAATTTTACGCTGACCTATGTTTTGGTTTTTAAAAAATACAAAGATGTAAACGAAAATATTTTTTCAGACTTAGTAAGTTTTCTTAGAGGTATTATGTATTTTTTTCTAGAATCCTCATTTTCTGAAGAAAAAGACTACAAACTTTCATCAAGATTGGATGGTAAATAAAAAAGTTATAAATTATTTTCAAAATGTCAGCGATCTTCAGTTTGCGACATCCGTTGGTTACAATTGCCAAAAATACAAAACTTCAAAAGCCTATAAAATGGAAACGAAGTGAGCTAGAGTGTTAAAATTTGGCATGGGTACTTATCTTTGTGGGTAGAACAAATAAGCCAAGTTTCACCAAAATCTGAGATGCTGGGTGAGAAAGTTATTTTTTTTTGGTTGAATTGATATGGAATGACCCCTTAACCAATTCATGTACCCTCAGCTGTAAACTTTAACTTCTCCAAATATCGCAGCTTCTGGGAATGGAAGTTAAAAAAATATCAAAGGTTGGGAAACATTGAATTAGAGGGTTTAGTACGGTTTAAAGATACACACTGAATAAATGGGGTAGCAAATGCAAAATGCTTTTTGGTTTACATAATGACATTGATTTTATATAGAAATAAAAATGTCAATTCACTGACAGAAATGAAATAATGCTGCAGTATTCCTTTTTCACACAAATGGGGTCCAGGTAAACTGGCATAGTCTTTGGCAAAGCAGTCATTCATTTCTAATTAAACAGCACTGCATTAGCTTACTCAGTCAAAACTGAATAAGCTGTTTGGCTTTTGTTTCATATAAGAGCTTATGCAGTAAAAGGAATTCTGGCCTAAAATCAAGAGTTGCATTTGTGTGTAAGTGGCATGCTCATTTTCTACTTGGTAATAAAATGAAAACACAATTGGGGAGAAAATAAACCAAGATACAAAAGCTCACCACAAAGTTTCATTCTCAGTTCTGGCGTTCAAAACCAGTTCTTAAATTTTCAGTATACTGTACTGTATGTAACAGACTTCTAATCATATAATAAACAGAATTTTTTAAAATGATTTTCATACAAGTTTTATTTCATTCTAAGCATCCAATTAATTGTAGGTTTATAGTGAAGACATAAATGAATACAGGATACAAAGTATGAAATTGTATAAGCCTGATTATCAGGTACTGTACCTCTCATGTCCACCCCCCTGAAAAAGATAACTACAGCATTTTGTAACAAAACTTTTTTGCAGTTTACTTAGTACTATTTGATCTCACCATTCCATACAGCAACCTGTAAAACAGTCAAGTGTTATTTTCCATACCAACAATTGAGACAAATGGCTTACCCAAAGTAGCAAGTTATAAGCAGTAGCCATGAAACAAAGATCTAAGGATCTTATTACTTCATTACACCATCTGCATGTATTTGGATCTGATTTTTTTTAATGCAGCACACTAGGGACTTGGAAGTGATTGCAATGGTATGGTAACTGTCCAAGAGCTCTCAAACTTTAGTTGAAACTCTGCCACTTTTCTACTAATCCAGAAGGCAAATAGCACAACATCCAGCCAGTACTAGCTAGCAATTAACAAATCATTACTGGGATTATCAGGCTTCATGTGCTCAGTGGTTTAGCATCCCCTACAGCAGTGTTTCCCAAATGCTGGTTTTTGGACTTCAATTCCCAGAAGCCTAAGTCATTTCCCCAAAGCACTGATCAGCCAATGTACTGACTTAGGCTTCTGGGAATTGAAATCCACTAGTGGGCTGTGTACCCCTTGTTGGGAACCACTGCCGTACAGAATCCCACTGGGAACTCATTAACTGACAGGCAAAATCTATTAATGCTTTACACATGTGTAACAAGCCAACCAAAGTCAGATTTATTATCTTTCCATTTTCTCTGAGGAATCCAGTAGTTGTTTTGGAGGATGTTGTAAGAGCCCCAAACCAGTGTATCCCAACATGAGGCCCACAACCCGCAGGGGACTTCAATTCCCAGACGCCTCAGTCAGCACATCGGCTGATCAGTGCTTTGGAGAACTGATTTAGGCTTTTGGAATTTGAAGTCCAAAATCTAAAGGTTGGAAAACACTGCACTAAACCCTCGCAACTTTTTTGCTGTTAATTCCCAATTTCTTCCAATGTCTTTTCAATTCACACACAGATTTCTTTCCCCCATTCTTAGTCTAGTTTGGCATACATGGTTTCAGGCCATATTATTTGACGAAACATTTTAGGAATTATACCAATTCATCCCAAATACTCAGACTTTATACAGCCACCCAAAAGAAATGAGAAAGTTGGTGACCAGCTCTAGAGCATACTTAACTAATGCTCCCGATCTGCGAAGTTAATTTCTAATAAAAATTAGATCAGCATCAATATTACTGGCATTTCAGAAATTAGTAAAATCATTTCTGCTCCACCTATTAATCAGTTTTTTATTTTAAATGTCTTTGTGGCTGGCTGGCAGGCAACAAGAACACCAGGACCCAAGACAACTAGGTAACAAACAGTAACCAGATCTCAATCCAGAGTCAAAGTGAAGCCAGAGATACAGGATTAATCCAGGAAACAAAGGTATAGTCCAAATGAGCCAGAAGTCAAGCAACCAGGAGAACAGACATGGCAGAGAATCCTCAGGAGCTGGAGAGAGAGGAAAGGATGGAATTGCAAGAGCAAGGATCTAGGAAAGGAACAATAACTGTCCTCAGAAACCAGGAAGTGGACAGATGCTTTCAGAAGTAGGAATCAGAAAAAATGAGGAAAACCAGAAAAAAGGCAGGGGATTCAAGAGCCAAGCAACTGCAAATCTGCTGAGCTCTGTTGCTGAGGCTGACTTTCTTCAAGAGCTAGAACAGGGTCAGCAAACTTTGCTCTCCAGGTGTTCTTGGACTTCAATTACCACTCCTGCTGATCAGGGCTTCTGGGAATAAGTTCAAGAACGTCTGGAGAGCCAAGTTTAAGAACGCTGCTCTAGTCTATCAG
Organism: Furcifer pardalis; assembly: GCA_030440675.1. Taxonomy (NCBI): domain Eukaryota; kingdom Metazoa; phylum Chordata; class Lepidosauria; order Squamata; family Chamaeleonidae; genus Furcifer; species Furcifer pardalis. The sequence goes on from CP126893.1 coordinate 91,207,624, forward strand.
AGCTAGAAGGCTGGGCTAGAACAAGATGTAGTTCAAGAAAAGAGGACCCTGGCACAAATTTTCTTCTGCTAGTCCAGTTTCACTTAAAAAAAATTCAAACATGAAAAGTAAACTGTGTGCCTCTACGTTGAAATCAAAAACATATAATGTTCTAACGGCAGAAGATTGTAAAAAGAAATGAAGTTCAAGATGGGTGAGACTTTGTAATAAGGAAATTCTAAAGGTACAACTACAAACTAGTCCAACAAGAAAGAAAGATGAAAGACAACAAAGACCAATGGGCTTTAAAAACTTTAATCCCCACTGCCCTTTCCAAAGAGGCAGGCAGATCACAGTGTGGGATCAGCTGCTTGAGTTGGGGATTGATTCAGGTGCGTGCCCATTCAATCCCCCAACCCAAGTGCCGATCGCATGCTGTGATTGCAGCACCCGGGTAGGTTGGATCCCCCAACCTCCCCGTAGCCGGCAGGGGCATCAAGGAGCCCAAAATGGGCAAAAAAATTAAGTTTTTTCGCTCATTTCAGGCCTCCCCACCACCCCTGCCACCTCCGGAGAGGTCGGGGGACCCGATCTGCGCTGTTTCTGAAGTTCCCTGACCTCCCCGGCCACCGCAGTAAGCCAAAATGTTGGGATTTGAATCCCAATGTTTTGGCTTACTGCAGTGGCTGGGGAGGCGGGGGAACTCCAGAAACATCATGGATTGGGTCCCCTGACCTCCTCTTAGGTGGCAGGGGCAGTGGGGAGCCTGAAATGGGTGAAAACATGGAAGTTTTTTCCGCCCATTCCAGGCTCTCCGGCACCCCTGCTGTCTCTGGGAGGTTGGAGGACCTGATCCGCAGCTGCGGGGTGGCTGGGGAAGCTGACGGGGGAGCCCCCCATCAGCTTTCCACCCACCCCACCCCTGCCTCCGCAGCTGCAAGGTGGCTGGGGAAGCAGACAGGAGAGCCCCCCATCAGCTTTCCACCCACCCCACCCCTGCCTCTGCAGCTGGAGGGTGGCTGGGAAGCCAAACGGGGAACCATCATTCAGCTTTCCAGCCACCCTGCTGCTACAAATGATTGCATTGCTATAATGCTAACAGATCGTTATCTGATGCAAGTTTTTTTAGAAATTTTGCATCGTTATCCGATTCTAGCATTATCCGATGTATTACTGTAACACAGACTTATCAAGAACAAACTAATCTCATTTTTTTGATTGGGCAGGTTTCCTTCTAGATGTAATGGAAATGCTGTGGTCATAATATATTTTATTAATATATCTTTTGACAAAGTACACTATGATATACTGATTAGCAAGGTAACTTTGTTTGGGATCTTTCTTTCTTTATTTGTGTCAGAGGCACCACCAGCATATAATAACATACAAAGCTAAAATTAACATATCTAAAGCAAACAAAAAGGAGTTAAAGGACTAGATGACATCTGTCCAATATTGGGCTACCTCAACAGCATTTTCTCTTGCCAACATAAGGTCCTCCTAAGTGCACGTTGAAAGGAATTGTGTGCATTGTATCATATTGTCGGAGAAAAATTATTTCTATTTTCCCCAGCTGCTATACGTAAAAGGACTCTAGCAACAATATATTAAAATATTATTAAGTAGTTTATTGCATGCATAAGCCAAATAAAATCAGAACACATTATATAAAGCCGCCCAGAGTCGCTCTGCGAGTGGGGCGGCATATAAGTCGAAAATACAAATACAAATACAAAATATAAAGTACAATACCTTAATAATAAAGAGATGCAAGTAATATTAAGATTGGCCAAGAATATAGAAATTTGGAGCAAATCAAAAACAGGTTTCCCAAGGACCCTGTGTTTGCATCCCCCTTTGTCTGTCTTTTCTCCTCTCTTATATACCTTCTGAAACTGCCTTTTTTTAGTACATTCGGTCATGTCACATTTTGCGGTCAGCATTGGTCGCATTTTGTGGCCAGTGTCAGACATGTATGACCCTGTCTTGAGCCACCTGCTGAAGTTCCTCTTTTCTGTTAGGTCACAATGACCTAACCACAAAGAACATTCTTACCCACATGATGACTCCCTTTATATCATTTTGATTCTACTTTTAATTAATATGGCCGCACTTATGTCAAATAATGTGAATCAAAATTTCTCTCCCACAATATGGAAGATGGTTTGCACTTCTCCACATTCACACAGGCTGTTATCTACAGGGAAACCCCACTTTCTTAGATTAGCCCTTGATCTTCCTACCCTGGCACACAGTCTGTTTCGGATGAACAGCATTCTCAAATGGATATTCAGTTGGTTACAGAATCGTACTCAGAGAGTGCTTATCAATGACTTCTTTTCAAACTAGTATAAAGGTAAAGGTCACCCTTGCTTGAAAACCAGTCATATCCAACTCAAGGGTTCAGTGCTCATCTCTCATAACCGAAGAGCGAGTGCTGTCTGCTTCCGCAGATGTTTCTGTGGTCATGTGGCAGACATGACTAGACACTGGAGCACACAGAACTCTGTTTACCTTCCCACCAAAATAGTCCCTATTTATCTTCTTGCAATTTCTTGCTTTCAAACTGCTAGGTTTGCAGGAGCTGGGACAAAGATGGGAGCTTATTCCATCCTTCAGTATTTGGGTACCAAACTGCTGACTTGCTGCCTTCCAGTCAGCATCTTAGCCATTTGAGCCACTGCAGTCCCTTTCAAACTAGGAGGTATTAAAAGGTGGGGTAGAACAAGGAAAAGTCTTAGGTTTGGTGCTCTTCAACATTTTTAATAATGACTTGCATGATGGAATACAGAGAATGGCCATCAAGTTTGTGGATGACATCAAATTTAGATGGAATAGCTAATATTCTGGAAGACAGAAACAAAATTCAAAAAGATCTTGATTGGCTTGAGAACTGGGCTGAAAAACAACAACAATATTTAACAAAGTTAACTAAAAGTTTTAAATTTTGGGGGAAATAAAACACACAGTTACAAGATAGAGGATACTTGGCTTAACAAAACTACCAGTGAAAAGGACTTTGGAATTGTTGTAAACGAGAAGCTGAATATGAGCCAACAGTGTTATATGTCTGCCAAAAAGAGAGAGAGAGAGAGGCAAAAACTCTTTTAAACTGCATTAATAGATTATAGTGCTATATCCAATTATGAATATTGGCTATCATCACGGAGATCAGTTGGGAACAATATAATGCAGTGGCCTTCGATTTGCCTTTTACATTGCAGTGTGAGACCCCTACCACTGATCTAGTTCTATGAGTCATTTTCTGGTCCTGGGCTCTTTTGGCATGCAAAGCCCTCATCAGCCCCAGGCTAGTATGGATGAAGCTGCTGACCTCCATCAAAATGGATTCAAGTGGGATTTAATCCAATTGGGGACCTATCATCCTTCCTCTTGGGCTTTGCCACCCAAGGCCATTAGTTCTCAGGGCTGTTAGGTTAATTAGATTTGCATTGAGTTGCTGGCAGTATAGCATACTCTATTACCACAGCAGGATGGTACCTGGCCAGACAGCACTGTAAGGCTGCAAGCATTCTAGAGAAAATTAGACAACCATATGGCAAATATACTTTAATTTGGGTTCCTGCATTGAGCAGGTTAAACTGACTGGCCTTACAGACCCTTTCCAACTCAATTATTCTGCAATTCCATAGTCTAAATCAGAGCCATTCGTACCTTTAATGTTTCCTAAAAATAGAATAGCCAAGTTTTTTACTATGGGTTTTAATTTGGAAAAAGCTGGGCATTCTGCATTCTGAGGCATTCAGAGACTTTGATTCGATAAAATGGCTTCTTGTCATGGACTTTCTATTACCATGTTAAGACACCACCTACTTGCACATTGCGTTAGCTACAGCAAATATCAGAAGCTAAGGTCAATACTGTACTTTTTATGGCACTATTTCTTCACTGTAATACCATTTCTTCACTGTAAAACTGTTCTTTGTAACAAAGAACATATCTCTGCCATTAAATGTTAACTTCTTTGAAAAGTAAATTAGTGTATTTGAATTGGGGATAATTCTTTTTTAGTATTATGGTCTTCTCAGTCTGGTTACTAGAATAATATACAGCCAAAGCTCACATAAAGAGCGCCTTGCTTAAAGAGTAACTCGCTTAAAGAGCAGAATTTTCTCTGAATGTTTGCTTCGCTTAACAAATTGAACCAACCAACAACTCGCTTAACAAATAGATCAGGGTTTGCAATTCCCACTACCAGAAGTCACAATTGGTCACTTACAATGGTGTTTCGCTAAAAGAGCAAACTCACTTAAAGAGCAATCCTGTGGAATGCATTATGCTTTTTAAGCAAGGTACAACTGTACCTTACCCCTCCAGCAGACTTGATTAGAGATGCTAGAAGCTCATATATACAGCTGCCAAACCTCAAATGTAGGTATTTATCTTTATGTATTTGTATTGTTTTTAAAATTTGGCAAAAATTTATAAGCTGCCTAGAGTAGGAACTTATATATCTAGGTAAGTGGGGTGTAAAAAAGTAGGTAAGTGGGGTGTTAGCAAGCAAGCTATAATATTTCATCGATCTTTCTCTGTTAGATGCAAGAGGGCTGCTGCTGCTTTTTAATTGATTCATCAAGTAGCCCCTGAGATAAAGGGCTATTCAAGGGAGCAGAGGGATGTTATAAATATTACAAAACTTGTCATTTATACTTCACATTTGCTACATTTGCCTCTCAAAGTCCAAAGTAATACTGCTCAGGAAATAGGCTCCATTATCATATTGGTCTTACATTCATTTCCATGGGAAGAAACCATGGAATATTGCACAATATTCCAATTAGTCTCTAAGGAAAAGTAACTGGAGATACATGCCCTCATGAAGACAATGACTGGTGTGACATATCAGTGTCATAAATCATTATGTTTCAGTGCTGTGTGTTAATGTGTCCCTGTTATACCCCACAGATGAATCCCAAATATTTTGTTGTTGTTCTGCTCAATGACTGAACATATATAGTACATCTCCTCTAAACCATGAGAATTGTCTTCATTTGATACCAGTTCTGTTGTTGTTGTTGTTGTTGTTGTTGTTGTTGTTGTTGTTGTTGTTGTTGTTGTTGTTGTTGTTGTTGTTGTTGTTGAGTCACACAGTTGATTCTGATCCTTTGCAACTTATATCTTCACCACCCTCCTCAACCTACCCAGCTCTGTGCCCACTGTGTCTACAATACCATCTAGCCATCTCATCTTTGGCTGCAAGATATTAAAACAAATGCAATAGAAAATTAGACATAAATAATAAATGAACTAAATAAATTTTAAATAGCAACAAAAAGTTCTATGGTTTATTTTCTTGAATAAATAAACATAGGATACATTACAGAAAATACTACGTTGGAAAAGCTATTGCCTTCAACAGGAAATTGCAAAAAATAAAATAAAATAGTAATTGGATGCAATACAAAACAATGAGAACGTTCTTAGAGTAAAATAACTCCAAGTACCCAAAGCAAACAGTCAGTTGACAGAAATGTAGCCTAAAAATGCTGAAACCGCAAAATTACAGGTAATAGTATATGGACTTTTAACAATATTCTTCACATTTGTACAATTGATAAAGCTCTCCTAATCCATCAATACTGTAAATGATGACTGGATGAAGGAATGCTCTCTTGGAATGCAACTGCTTCTTTTGTGGCTTGTAAGCAAGAATACAAGCATTGTGCAATATTTTAGCTTTTGTAAAGCAGCCTCAATTTTTATTAACTGAATTTATCCAAATGCATTATCTACAACCTGCAATTAAGTCAACTACCAGCAGAAAATGTTCCTGCTCTTAAAAACTACAGATCACTCACTAACATATTAAATTGGACATACAGCGTGAAATTATGTTTCAATTTGTCAGCTTTTCAAAACACCACTTCTCAATCACTTTATAATGCCACACAACCTGTATCTGACTTATCAAAATTGAATACCAGTGTTTACTATGTGTCTATCATTTTCTCTATTCTATTTGCTCAAAAGATCATCTGAAAATTTACCAGGGGATTCTAGTGGTATTTGATCTCACACATGCTGTACGACACACTCTGGACATAGTATTTTGTGATGGGCAACATAATACTAATCAGTGGTGTGCTTTCATCAGGTTTGCCCCAGTTCACTAGAGATTTTCTGGCCTGCCCATCCAAGGTTTGAAATAAAGTAGTCCTAATTTGGGTGCAACACAGGACTTTCCCTTGGCCACGCCCACCAAACCACACCCACAGAGTAGGTAGCAACATTTTTTGAATCCCACCACTGATACACCTGGTAGGCATTCCATACAGCAATATGTCACCATATACCAAAGATTGCTGAGTGGTAAGGTCAGTCACTTAAGACACCTGTGAGTAAGATCACACTTGCGTAACAAAGGGTGATTTCCCCAAGGTTACAATAGGTCAAATTCCCATAATCTCTGAGAAAGGGAAAAAGTGACATTTACACAGTGGACCATGGGACATCCACACCTGTTCACACATCTGGGAACAGGATAACAGATAGATAAACAACATGCACCTGATAATTTCAGATGATGTCAATTCATGTCTGAGAATGTAGTTACATAAAAGAAACAACTGTTTGAGTAAACAACTCATAGTCAAAACAATTACAGTAAAACACTGGATAACGATTGGATTAGATAACGCTAAAATCACATAACGTTAACTAATCTGGGGAGGAGAATTGGATCGAATAACGTTAAGGTCCTATGGGATGGATCGGATAACAACCGCTAAAGCCTGTGTGGTTACAATGTATCTCTATGGAGCTTTAACATTATCCGATCCATCCCATAGGATTTTAACATGGATCGGATAACACTAAAAATCAGATAACACCAAGACTTGTGGAACCAAGTTTTAGTGTTATCCGGTGTTTTACTGTATTTGGAATAGTAGCCATGTTAGTCTGTGGTTCAGGCACATCAGAAAACAAAATAAAAATACTGTAGCACTTTAAAGACTAACTGCTATATTTTATTGTTAGCTTTCATTGATCAAGTCCACTTCTTCAGACAATGAGTGAAACTTACAGGCATGGTTTAAATACACCATATTCAGGGGTCAAAGGGAGAAGGACCTGCTCAAGCAGAATAACAGACAAGCAAGCACAATAATACAGCTTCCCACAGCCATCAGCAACAATAGATTATTCAGATTAGCTCTAAATGTCTCCCTTTCAATCTCAAAGGTGCAGATCAACCTCTTACCTGCATGTCAGAAAACAAACTAAAACACTGTACCTGATTACTTCCTGTTTTGCTAAAGAGAATTGGCAGGAAGGTTGCAATATAATATATAAAATATCTAGCAGCATATAACAATCTGTATATCAAATTTGATAATGTCCCAGAAACCCTTCGCTAATATTTAATCCCCTGCAATGGGTATCTAACAGATGGATGTATTTGATTTCTGTTGTCTCCCTTTCAATCCTAGTTTTTTAATTTCTCTGTTCCAGAATTGAAACTTTCAGATCTTTGATAGAGTGTCCAGTTAGATTGAAGTGGTTTGAGACAGGTTTCTCTGTGTTGCCATTCCAGATGTCTGATTTGTGTCCATTAATTCTTTTGCGTAAAGATTGTCCTGTTTGTCCTACATAAAGCACAGTGGGACATTTTTGGCAAGAGATGGCATAAATCACATTAGCAGAAGCACAAGTAAAACTGCCTTTAATGTTGTGTGTGGTGCCATTGGGTCCAGTAATACTGTTTCCAGAGCGAATGTGGGGGCATAGTTGACATCTGGATTTTCAGCAGGGTCTAGTTCCCATCTCTGTTCCACTTCTGTGTAGTCTGTTGTGTATCAATAGTTGTTTGAGACTGTAGGGTTGTCTATAAGCGACTAGATAATTTAACAATTAGATCATTTAACATATTTAACATCTGGAGGTAGGTGTCAGAGCTCAACAAGCATATAAAAGAAACACCTTTTTAGGGGTCCAGAAGCAATCTTTTGGACATAGGTGGGAGACTGTGGTACTTCAACTCAAGACATGGTGATCTAAGGATATCCTGATGGGGGCTAACTAGCCCACATTGAAAGGAAAAGCTCTCATAGATGAGGATAACTATTGTCTTATTTTATTGTTTTATTAGCTTGTTAAGTGTAGAGTAGATTAGTTTATTTCTTCATTATGCATCATACATATGTATGGATTATCATTATTCTTCAATAAAAGCCAGAAAGACAATCCAGAATTTTTTTTCCTACCAAGCAAAAAGGGTAATTCTGCAGAATGGAGCAGGCCTGAGACAAGGCCAAACTAAGGACTATACTGATAAGGTATAGTGGAGATCCGAAGGGAGGACACCAGCATCCCTTGCCAGGCCTGGGGAAGCAAATCTTCCAGTTGTCACTGCCTTTGGAGGTAAATCTATTGAGGGCCGCTTCCCAGGGTCAACTCTGCTCTGTGTGTGTGAATGTGCATGTGGGAAGGTGGCAAAGTGTAAACACACTGTCTCTCAGACTGTTATTCAGCCTTGTTGCCATATAAGCTTCCACGCCCCTGCCTAAGAGCAGAAGGCCACCTTTCCCCCAACCAAGAAGCATCAGGAAGGGGGGACTGAGAGGGAGAGTGTTCTCAGGGCAGTCAGACAGGCAGTTTAGCTTAAAGGACATCCCTGTGAGAGGGAGCCCCAAGCAGTGGTCTCTCCCTGGTAAAATCCTTGGAGAGCCTCCCCTGTTGTCAGCCACCACTCTATTCCTGCCAATCATATGCTGGTGGTGCATCTGACATGAATAAAGAAAGAAAGCAGAAACTAAGCATTAATCTGATTAAACATAGGATAGAGCTCATTTAAAGATCTTCTGTGGCAGCGGCTGCAGTAGAGAAAGAATTATTCCCTGCCTTTCAACCAAAGGAAAGACTCAAGAGGCTCACAATGTTAAAGAAACAATTAAAATACAATAAATTAAAACTAATTAGACTATAGTATATCAGAGAGTAAACAAAACAAAACCAAAATTTTGTAGCACTTTAAAGACTAACTGTTCTATTTTAATGTTAGCTTTCGAGGATCATGTCCACTTCATCAGACATAGGAGTGAGGCTTCATGGCATCAATTTATATACATCAGATGCAGAGGTACAGAGTGATTGGTTAGCATAATAGATAAGTATATAAATCAATATGGTTTTTTTACAACTGGTAATAGCAGATGATCTGGTTGTTACTCATATTAGTTGTGAATTTTCGCCCTTTTAAACAAGTTAGGTAAATACATCAGGGTTTATAATTTGTTTGTTTAGCAATTAACTGGTATCCATTAAACCACAGTTCCAAGCTTGTATGAAAGGAAAAGGTAAGGTATCAGTCAGAGGGAAATTGAATCTCCCCCCCCCCTCCCCTTAACCTTTGGGCACATGGGAGGAAAGAAGAAGCAGGTGAGATTCTAAGAATTCACTCAAATTCCTTTCTTCTCAGGCACATTGCCCTAAACTATGGATTAAATTTGACACAAGTGGTTTATATCTGAATCTGCCATCAATTTTTTTTATTTTTTACCTGCATACCATGCTGCAGTTTTAAAAATAATTTATCTGATATGGGTATTATTGTCCTGAATATTTTTTTTACCCTCACTAGGCAATCTAAGAGTATCATCTTGGATCCTACAATAATCCTTTATTTCTGAGAACACCTACCCTTGGTTTTCCTAATTAGCCCAATGATGACCCATAAAGCAGTAAGATTTAATCCTCCTTTTGAAACATTAAAAAAGGTCCCTTTTATTGCCAAGAGAAAGTCTGCATTCCTATATTTTTAACACCCTCTGCCATAGAACTGCCTGCCAGAGTCCATTATCCAACTGTAAATGTAACTGTTTTAGAAATAAAATCTCCCAAGACAAGCTTGCAATGTTTCACAGAACAAATCCTAATGATCACAAAACCTACATCTTAAAATAATGTATGCATGATATATTAGTACTACAATTTCATGTATATTTGTTTTACGAAATTAAGGGACCTCTCCAGCCAAACATGATGCTCTGGGGATTAATTCTGTCTCAATAACAGGAGACATCAACATTAAACCAAGATGATTTTCAACAAAAATATACTTCAACCTCTTCTGGCAGTGGGAAGAATCACGTTATTCATAGAAGACAGTTTATAACCTAGGATAGACCAAAGCTTGCTTCAAATGTCCAAATAGATACTGCAGGAAAGGGGTGTGCTGGCAAATTCCATCCTTGATCTAAACACATCCATCTGAAGGTATGAGGACCACCCTGCTGAAGGTATACAACTTCATCTGGAAAAAAGTGACTACACAGAAATATTACAAGAACCATACTTATAGTGTAGCATAATTGCACCAGACTGGGGCTCCAGCAATCTCAGTTCTAATCCCCATTCATCACAAAGCTTGCAGGGCGTCCTTGAGTAAACCACTTTTCCAGGCTGACCAATGTCAAAGGATAGCTCCTTTGTATACACTGGGGAAAAGAAGAGCCATGTTTGGTATCCTAAATTTACTGGAAGGCAGACAGGATGCAAATGCAGCCTACTTTTCATCATTGTTCATGTGCTTTTTCTTGCTCTTCTAAGTGGGGAAGAATATACATCTTTAACGTGAAATAAATATGTATTTGAGCACTGTGGTTTGGGTCATGTTTTTTTTAATAGTGAGGACATCATGATACCACCTCCTCCCATTATTTTCTCTATGGGCCACACAGGGACCTGAGCCAGTCTGACATACTTTGCGTCCATCAAATTCTCACAGACAAATTTTCACAGTCTCTCTTCACTGATGTCACTTCTGGAATTATTGGAGCAAAAAACAAAACACCTGATGGGATTCCCAGCAGTTCCAAGACCACGGTAGCATCTGGTGATCCCTCACTTTTTAGGTGCCAACAGGTACCATTCCCATGATTTCCACCATCTATGCTTTGTCCATTATTCATAACAAAGTAAAGCACAATTTAAAAATAATGACTACATATGAAATCTGGATAAAATTCAAAACAAATGAAAATGTTAAAATGATTAAACAATTTTTAGCAGAAGCAGGATACTTCTACAGTGTTATCTCAGCCATTTACTAGATCTTCTTTTGTATATGTGGTAGGGCATAAATAGCATGCATATAAATGTTATCCTGTATCCAAGTAGCCCCATTTTACTTAATTTTTTAAATCTTCCTACTTTACTTCAAAGTTCTGATGAAAGACGCTCTTTGGCATTCATCTATTTGGCAACCTGTGTTGATTTTTGCTCTCTAGAGGTGTAGCTTTCCTCCTTCTCCTTTGCAAACCAAATAAATCTTTTGGTCCAGGTAGGTTTCAGGCAGCCAGTAATAATCCTACATTACTCATTAAGAGCTACATCCACTTGTTTAGAATATGCTGATTTATGCCATACAGTGTTTGGGAAATGTTGATTTGCTGGCCTTCCTGCCCACCAGGATGCACAGCCACATGAAGTAAGAGGATTTGTGGAGAAACCTCCCTTTCCTATTTTACTGAAGAAATACTTAAACAAACTGGAAAATTTATTTCAGAAGCTTGGCACTGTTCTAAAAAAACTATACAAATGCATAAATCAAATCTGAATCATACAGATTTACTATCAGTCAGGGCATTCTATCAACTCAGTTTTTATGGAAGCTGACAAAGCTTACTTTGTGAAATCCTCAAAGAAATATGACATTATATCCGTTTAAGCAAAGCCAGAATTTGTTCATCATACCAAACAACCATATGAAAAAATTATTCTCAGAGAAATAAAATGTAATCCCAGCAAAACTCAGGAAGAATCCAAACAAGAGAAACAAAGGTAGCATGATGTTTATTTACAGGAAAACACTGCTGTTAAATTATATTGATCACTTAAATTCCTTAACCACTTTGGCTACTATTGACTTGAGGACTTAATCCAGAATGCCATTAAATCTAACTATCACATTCCAGGGGCACAGATCTCTAGCAAAATCAAATTCTTAGCCTTCAGTTTTGCTCATGATCGTTACCAGAAAGTTGGATTAGAACTGGGGTTTCCAACCTTTTCACACCGTGGGCCAGACCAGCCCTGCCATAAACGCTGCTGTAAAACATGTTTGTGGTTGTCGCAAACATGTTTACGACAGCCACAGGTGCATTTATGGCAGCGTTTATGGAAAGGGTGGGCATGTTTATGCATGTGCAGGCGCGTTTTAGGACTGTTGTAAATGCATCTACTTCCGCTTTTGCTTTCACTAGTGATGAGGGTAGCAGTGGGTCACATGAAATGGTGCTCTGGGCTGGGGCTGGCCTGTGGGCGATTGGTTGGCCACCACTGGATTAGAGACTCTTTCAATAGAGCTTCTTTAAACTGTCTTATTAGAATACATATTTAGAGACAGGATACTGAAGTGTAAACAACAAGCAGTTGTGTTGTTTACACAGAGGGGGAGAGAGAGAGAGAGAGAGAGAGAGAAAGCCACCCAGAGTGGTGCTTGCGCCAAAAGGCTGGGGTATAAATGTGAATAAATTACAGAAAATCCGGATCAATTCTGGAACCTCCTCCTTGCTACGTGACCATGTGACCTACTTCCATCACATTCTTCTGCAGTATAAGAACACCCTCTACAGTGATAGAACTCCCACACAATGTTCTGCACGTACTGTATACCACTATAATAATAATAATAATAATAATAATTTATTATTATTATTATTTATTTTTATTTTTCCAATTTTTATACCGCCCTACTCGGATTGGGCCGACTCAGGGCGGTTCACAAGCACAGAGAAACAACAAATTTATAAACACAACATGTAAATATAGGAAAAAATAATAATCAGCACTGTATCAACACCACAAAACATCTCAACATCATTACATAATCAAAATTCAACAGGTATCAATTTCAACAACAATAAGAAATTACAGAAATCATCAAATTTACACAAAAATTAGAACAATACCAACAGTCCAGCCGCCGCTGCGGCTTTTAAGCCCCCTGTCCCAGCGCAGCCTCAGGACGCAGGTGGAGAGTGTCCCGGGCTGGGCGCGGCAGCCTCCTCTTCCCCCGGCCGCAGGTGTCTCGGCGGCGGCTGGGAGCAAAATGTCCCGCTGGGCTTTTAAGCCCCCTGCCCCAGCGCGCAGGTGGAGAGTGTCCCGGGCTGGGCACGGCAGCCTCCTCTTCCCCCGGCCGCAGGTGTCTTGGCGGCGGCGGCGGGGAGCGAAATGTCCTGCTGGGCCTTCAAGCCCCCTGCCCCAGCGCGCAGGTGGAGAGTGTCCCGGGCTGGGCGCGGCAGCCTCCTCTTCCCCCGGCCGCAGGTGTCTCGGCGGCGGCGGCGGGGAGCGAAATGTCCCGCTGGGCTTTTAAGCCCCCTGCCCCAGCGCGCAGGTGGGGCTTAAAATAATAATAATAATAATAATAATAATAATAATAATAATAATAATAATAATAATAATAATAATAATAATAATAATAATAATAATAATAATAATAATAATAATAATAATAATTTCATGTCAGAAATTATTCTGGGTTGAAAAGATTTTGCTGGAGAAACTCTGCTCAGGGGATGCCCAAATAAGGCTCCTTTCATGTCCCCAAGATCTTTTCCCATCTAAGTGGTCCCTATTTATCTACTTGCAATTTCTTGCTTTCGAACTGCTAGGTTGGCAAGAGCTGGGACGGAGACAAGTACTCAAGCCGTCATGCAGTACCCGGGTCTAGAACTGCTGACTTACCAGCCTTCCAGCTAACCACTGAGCCACCGCAATTCCATTTATACCACTGCACAGATTTAATATACACACTTTTCTGTTTTCATATGACAGTGGCATCTTATACAGATCAGAAAAGCAGATGTATAGGCATTAATTAAAAGCGATGATGTACAGGTACACATATATTCTGCCAGCATTTTGAGATTCATGTGCTGCACGACGGAATGAGCTCCTGTCTCTGTCCCAGCTCCTGCCAACCTACCAGTTTGAAAGCAAGAAATCATGCCTGCCACATGTCCACGGAAATATCTGCAGATGCAGACAGCACTGATTCTTTGGATATACTGTAAATTGAGAAGAGCACCAAACCCTAGAGTTGGATATGACTGGCTTTCAAGCAAAGGAGACCTTACCTTAAACATATATTCATACGTGTAAATTACACAATTTTGGAATTCTGTCATTTATGAAGCATTCCTAAGCCAGTGTACTAGCCAAAATTCTGGTTTTTGTATTTTTAATTTTCAGTTGGATGTATATCCAGACTGATGTTCTATTTCCCTTAGCTTAGAGATTTGTTTGTCTTGCTTTGGCATATTACAGAAGCAATGAGATCAGCAAAATGTTTCAATCACTTAAAAACTCTGGTGTGCCTTTGTAAGCAAAAAGGATGGTCTAAAGTGGTACTCTTCACCCATGGGATAAAAAATTGGTATTTACTATGGAAGATGAAGAAGAACATGCAGCACATTATCTGAGTGCCTTACCGTATTATTATGGAATAAGGCAGCCACATGAGCCTTACTTGAGCCACAAGTCACCCCAGGTTAAGAGTCTCTTTGGCTTTTCTAAAGTTAAATTCAAATCTCTTTCAAGTACAGTACTAACATAAAGATTATTTGTACTTTTTCTGTTATCTTTCTCATTACGATACATGCTACAGAACTGGTGCTGGGTAGAGGGGAGAAGTTAAACTAACATCTTCCATTGTTTTCTACATTTAATTCCCTTCTCTCCATAAATGTAATATATATCTAATTGTTTTGTGAAGCTTTAACAAAACAGTAGAATAACTCTGGCTGAAACTCAGCTACTAAACTTCTTATAGAGCAACTCTTTATTTGAGGATTGCCAGAAACAATTTAATATGGTTTGAACAGCCTTTCTTAAAGATCTCAGACCAGATGTGCCATTGTAATGATTGCCAGCCATACAGAAATTACTGAGCCGAGCATTTAAAATTCTCAGCACTTTAATTCATTTGATTTTCATGAAAAAAATTTTTGAAGACTCTTTACTGAAAGAAGGCACCTTGAAGTCTTTTTAAAAGACTCACTCGCTATCAAATTCAAATAACCTTTATTGGCATTAGAACCAACACTACAGTGCCAAGAGCATCATAGGCAGTTGATACAACATGGTGTGGTGCAAATAAAATCATGGGGAACCTGGAATCAACTCCTCCTATCTCTAGGGTGGAGTTTAGAAGCCATTGTTGTTGTCGTCATCAGCTACTACTTATATCTGAGCATACATTTTTCCTGGAAGTCATTTTCTCTGTTGATGGATGTGTCTTTGGTGAATCAATAAACCGATCCTGGCATGAAACATGTGACCGCACACATTACACTGAATAGATGGTAGAGGGTGTAGTTGAGTTTGATTAAGCTTTCGTGCTTGTTGCTTAACCTCTTCGTGTCTGTAGTGTTTCCCTTTGAAGTGATTGGTAGCAGCAGAGATGGTTTGGTGCTAAAGTGGGTGATCTACGGCCACTGTCTCACAGATTTGGGGGTTTATACCTGACACCTTCATGGATTTTTTCACCTGGTCCTTATAACGCTTCAAAGGAGCTCTGTGAGGTCTTGTACCAGAGCTATGTTCCCCATAAAGAATTTGATGACAAAGCCTGGAACCATTCATACAGTGGACATGCCCTATCCATCAAAGACGATGGCCTATGATGGAAGCTTCAATGCTGTTTATGTGTGTCTTCTCGAGAACTATGATGCTGGTGACATAGTCATCCCACTTGATGTTCAAGATGGATCTTAGCTGGTTTAGAAGCACACATTTTTAAAAAAAAGCCACTCTGTCAGTAAGATCAATAGAATCATTGTTTAAAAGGAGCACCACAAGTACAAGTGGCATAAAAGGTAGTTTAAAATGATGAGGAGCAGTATAACCAAAACATGTAAAATCAAGAATCATCAATTCTTGCTGAATGATTGAGACTGTATGGCACCTGACAGAAAGGAAGCTACTCAGTGCAAGTAATCAGTGGAGCCATTGCTCAAGAGAAGCAGCAATCTAGAGGAGTCTGAGAGTCTCACTATCAATGGACTCTGCCATGAATCAGTTGTGATTTTAAAACAGGATCAGAAGATTTTAACAATACATGTAGCCCAAGATAATAGTTAAGCCTAAATAAGCAGTTTTGTTTTCAGTCAAATATTAAATATCCATCATGCAAATAAAAATATGCATTAATTCAAAACATCACCATCATTATTTACATTTTTACCTGCATTCTCACTACTGAGTAGCAAACAAGGCAGCTTGCAATTATCATAAATTAACAAACAGAAATAAATTCAGCCATCAAAACTATTAAGTTCAAATAAAAAGCAAATGCAATCATTAAATATTTTGAGTTTTGCAGGTGTTCCTTTTCTCAGTATCTTAGTCAGATCTTAACATCCAAACACATTCATAAATAGACAGACAACATGTTAGACAACAGGAACCAAGCTCTTTGGTGCTTTGAAGGTTATAACCAACAACTTGAACTGAATCCGGGAAGGAAGTGACAACCAGAATAGGTCTTTCCATATTGAAGTCACATGATCTCAATATCATATGCTAATTAGCAGCCTAGCTGGCAAACACTGCACCAACTCAATATACAGTACTGTATTGTATTCAAGGGTTCTCCATATACTCAGTGGTGGGCAGCAAAAATTTTCACTACCAAACTGTGGGTGGAGCCTACATCGTAGGCAGAGCCTACGTCATGGGCGGAGCCTACATCGTGGGCAATCTAGTCATGCCTGCGATATGACCATATATACATCTGCAAACACAGGCAGCACTGGCTCTTTGGCTGTAAATGGAGATGAGCACTGCACCCTAGAGTCGGATATGACTGGTTTTTGAGCAAGGAAGACCTTGAACCACTTGCGGGGACAAAACTGATGGGGCAGGGCAAGGAGGTGGGTGTGGCCACCCAATTTTGCTAAGCCCCCTGCCTGAAAGCCACCCAATTTTGCCACCCCCCTGTCCAGAGGCTACCCAATTTTGCTACCCCCCCCCGGTGTGTGTGTGTGAACCTGTTGCTGCCCACCACTGCATACACTTCAGAAACAGGTCAAGCTCACTTAGGGAAAGTCATAACCAGTGCTATGCAGCTGTGCAAAGGCATTCTTTTCAACTGGTACATCTGCAAATCTAGGGACAGTGCAAAATCAGGGAATATTATGAATCCAAATGTACTTCTTTACATGACACTCATGTAATCTCACATTATATATCCTTGATGCAGATTATTTGAAATGGTATTGAGAGTTTTTTAATGGATATTAGTGCTGTGTTAAATTGTACCAATTCTGTGTGTGCCCAGGTAACTTGGTGTATAGTTCCCACAGTATATTTAGATATTCATTTACAGAGGAACAAGTCCATGTTTCAAAAGGGCACACGCAAATATGTCAGTGTACTCTTAAAACTGTGCTTCTCAGCTCAAGAGAAAGACTAAAAGCACAATGCATTCAAAAATAGTTTTAAAAGATATAATTTGCAAAGCACTGTATTGTGAGAATCAGGTATACAGGTATTCTTGTAATGAGGCTATCCCTCTTTTTCTTGTAAATATTAGTATTGCATTTTATTTTCATGACACCAGGTTTTAGTAATTATTGAGGGATTTTAGTAATATTGTTTTTAGTAATATTGTTTTTAGATAGGCACCCTGCTGTTTTATGTCGATTCCCAGTAGGTTTTTAGTATTATAGTATTATAGTATCATAGTTTCCTTTTATTACCCGTGCCCAGACTAGTTAGGATGTGGTATTATGTTTTTGTGTGTTATGCTGGTCATGGACTGTAAATATATTGAATTGAATTGAAATAAATTGAATTGAATATACAGCTTCAAAAATAAAGTGATCTGAAAAAAAATACAGGTGTAGAAATCAGTTGTTTTAGTTGTCTAACCACAGACTAAATAGATTTTAGATTTTGATTTTGTGTTTCTAAGTGAATTGAAGAAGCCTGAAGATACTAAGAGAGGTTTGTTGAGGAGCTAACATTACTAGACATTGTTTTATAGCTCTTCATAGCTTCTTCATTACTGGACATTGCCATTTCCCAGAGATACAGGGCTCCCTTAGGAGCTTGCTCATGCCTCATGGATTGTTTATTTGCTTACAAAAGGATTCCTTCTCCTTAAATTGTATCATGGTTTGCTTCTGAAAGTGTTCTCAGGTTTAATTTTTTTTTTAAAAAAAAAAAGAGCAGGAGGAAGGTGATGCCTTTTATGGTGACACTTAAAAAAATTGCACATTGTTGTCAGCTTTTGTAATTCAAAGATTACTTCATCAGGAAAAAATAAACTATTGTGGCCTGCTGTATAAAAGTGACTCCTTAGCCAGACCCTGCTGTTTAAGAAAACCAAAGCTGAAACTCTCTGGAACAAACAAAAGCAGCAGTGTTTTGGACATCAACTTCTGTTAGGTATAATAGGTCTCTGTTTACAACAGGAGGGAGAAGTAGATCCTAATATTACGCCTAGCACTCTGTAGACAGACCTTCTCCCTCAGGGTCCTTTAGGTTCATAATTAACTGCAATAATAGCCTGTTATAAGACAGATGGCACGGAAACAGGCCAACTTTTGTTAGGAAAATACGATCAAAAGAAATCACATTAAAAATAGAACATGCCCAATGATGCCACCACTTGGGTGGCATACTACCTTCAGCCCAACCCAACCATTAAGAATTTAGCTGACATACAAGGCCACTTTCTTAATGTAACACTTTTCCCCCTCTTATGGTCTTCAAAACAGGAAATTAACATTTGAGAGGCACACCCATTTCTTTGGTTGCACTTCTTTGTAATTCACAGCAGAAAGCAACACAGAAAATTGAAACATATAACACAATAAACTATGTGTTGAACTTATTCTTGTACAAGCTGCTGAACTCATATTCTCATACTGGCAACAACATTAAATTTATGGGCAAAATTTTAACTTGCAAATAAAATTACAAGCCTCTTTGGGGACAGAAAAGCAATACTGTGGGTTTCATTGTTGTCTTGCCTATGCTCCCGACAAGAGGATTCTGGTGGGATAGAACAGAAATGAAATGGTATCTAGATCGGGACGCCTTGCTCATGGTCACACATGCTTTGGTCACCTCCAGACTTGATTATTGTAATGCGCTCTACATGGGGCTGCCCTTGATGACCATTCGGAGGCTGCAGCTGGTCCAGAATGCGGCGGCTCAGGTAGTGATGGGGTGCGGGCGTTATGTTCATGCCTCACCACTGCTTCGGCAGCTGCACTGGTTGCCAGTATGTCTCCAGGTGCAATTCAAGGTGCTGGTTATTACCTTTAAAGCCCTATATGGTAGTGGGCCAGGATACCTTAGAGACCGCATCGTCCCAAGAACTTCTGCCCGTCCCACCAGGGCGGATCAGAGAGGCTCTCTTATCATACCATCGGCTAGAGAGGCGCATCTCTCTGGCACTAGGAGGAGGGCCTTCTCTGTGTCCGCCCCGGCCCTTTGGAACCTCCTGCCAATGGAACTACGCTTACAGACAGAGCTCCTGCCCTTCCGGAAGGGCCTAAAAACCTGGCTGGCAGGGCAAGTTTGAGGATCCAGGAATGTGGGATCCCATGTTGGGTGGCTGTTCTGATGAGACAGCCACCCTTCTTGCTTCTCGTTGTTTTAATCTTTGTAACTTTTAAAGTTTTAAAGTTTTAAATTCTTTTTAGTATTCTGTAGATTACCTGAATGTTTAAGTTAATTTTAAACTAAATTGTAATATGCCTGGGGTATGATGGGATTGTTCAGTCTGTTTTACACTTATAGGATTCTGTATTGTTGATTTATGTTTTTTAACACTTATGTTGTAAGCCTCCCAGAGTCGGGTTCGCCTGATTAGGGCGGGATATTAAATTTAAATAAATAAAAATAAATAAATAAATATCTGATAGGCAAAGGGGTGCATATTATGGATGTTAAAGATTTTCTATAGCTCTGTTCAGACATTAACTCAAATGAAGATTGCAGCCAATAAATAAAAATAAAACTTAGGATGCAATCAGGCAGATATTTAGATCATTTTCTGGACCCTTTCTACTGCAGTCCAATGCAGTATTTATGTCATTGTCCGACAGCCCTCTAAGACTCAGAAGAGCTATAAAAGATCCTGAGATGTAAGGATGTATTCTTGGAAACCAAGGCCCATATCATCTATACCAGGGGTTCCCAACCTTTATATGCTATGGGCCAGACCACGCTCCCTGGCCAGCTGGGTGGGCCGGACTGGTGGTTTCCCCTGGTGTTTACAACAGCCACGGGTACATTGTCCTTAACGTAAGAAATAACTTGACAAATCAGGGCATAGGTCTCAAATTACAAAGATGCACAAATATAGCCTACAGAGATGGACTAGTCTTAGGAGGTTACAAACAAACAAGAGAAACAGTGATGGGATGTAACAGGTTATCACCAGTTCGCCAGAACCGGTAGTAGCTTTTCCCAGTGTCCCGGAGAACCGGTAGCAACTTTTGGGGGAAACCACCTTCAGGGCTTACCTTTTCACTGGTTCCCCCACTGCGCATGTGCGCCAAGCACTTGGTGTGCATGCACGCCTACAGTGCTTGGCATGCATGCACGGCCTCCTTGCTGTCCTCCCAAGCGGGGAGGAGGAAGAGAAGCTGCTAGCCTGAAGCTCCCTATAGCCTGCTCCCCAGGATAAGTGACTCACCTTTGGATGTGGTGTGTCTGTGTGTATTTTAATGTGTATTTAATGCCTTTACCTATATTGACGTACTACCACAGTTCCTAAAAAGGCCTGGTGGGCTGGCTTGGAGTTTTTAAGCAAAGTCTTGGAGTTACCTCATCAATAAGCTACACCTGTGGTGTTCCAATTGCTGTTCCAATTGGAGAACCCTTAAGGAGGTACAGCTGTTTTACATTTACATTAAGGCATATTATCCTAGAGATGACGGTACGATGACCATATCCATCTTGCAAAATGGTGCTGCCCAGGCACTTATACTAACAGGTAAGTGATGGGTTTATGTTTGGGGTGGGTGGGTTGATTAATGTTTGGGGTGTGTGTGTTGGGGGGGGTGTATTTTAATGTAATTTTTTATTTTATTTATTTACGGGTTTTTGTTGTGGGTGGGTGGGTTGAAGGGTGTGTGTGTGTGTGTGTGTGTGTGTGTGTGTGTGTGTGAGTGTGTGTGCTTATTTTGGTTTTATTTTATTTTTTAATTATATATATTTTCTTTGGCCCCACCCATGACATCATGATGTTAGCTCTGCCCACTGTGATGACATCACGGTGGGGTAGTAAAATTTTTGACATCCCACCACTGAAGAGAAACAACATTTCTATTAAGTTGGAACAGTTGTTTAGTTTAGACCAAAGGATAAGAACTTACTGCAGCAGTAAACATTTTTGTATAATCTACTCTAAGCATAAAATAAAGTCTTGACTTTTAAATCAAGAAACCTCCTACATATGCTTGGCAATTAAATAGCCAAAGAATCTTGAAGATTTAAGTGCTCAAGACTTTTCTATTTGGCAGGCTTTGATGGGAGAATCCAAATACAAGCAGCTAAGTTAGCAGTCAAGCCAAGGTGCAGTCTAAGTAGCTTAGTCTGTGCTGGAGCTGCAAACTGCTCAGAGCAAAAAGCCAAGCCAGCAAGTCAGTGGTTTTTAAGGGGCCAAGGGGAGTTCCACTGGCCTCTAAGTCACCTGAACATGGCTGACCAGAAAGGTATAAAACCTGCATCCAACTACCCATAATCATGCTTTCAAAGCACAGTAGTGAAACTTTTCTTTGGCAAACTGCCATCATGGAAAAGAGTGCAAACCACAAGATTCTCCCATAGTCTTTAGTTTGAGACACACACAGCGCCTTATAGGCTTCAGAGAAGAACTGGGTATATCCCAAAATATTTTTATATTTTCAGAGAAGACATTACCTTTTTACCTACAAAATGAAAACATCTAAGATCTAGTCCTAATTATTGTATAGGGCAGAGGAAAGGAATGCTACATAGCTAGGAAGCTATTGTTGTTAAGGATAAGGCATCTCAAAGACAATATAAATGTACAAGGTTAATACTGTATATCTATGATTAACCCATAGAACGAAATAGAGATAGTTATGGCACACACACACACACACACTTTCTTAAATACAGGACTTGGTCTTTACGGTGCCACAACAGTTTTTGTCTTTTTGTGCTGTTTTATTTGCTTTCAGATATGTTTGCACAGACAAACACAGCTACCACTTCAAACATTCCACAACTACTAGTTCTTATTTCTATGAGCTAATCATGTCAGAAGCCTACATGTACATTTTTGAAGGGACAGCATGACTGAACTGAGGGCATGTATCCCAAGAAGGTAATTCATCACTACTTGGTCTAGACTCAATAGCAAAATAATTTGTGAGGCGTGATATTAAAGGTGCCTAGTCAACATAGCATTCTATAAACTATTACTGACAAGAAGACTGATACACTGCTGCCTGCCTTTTCCTTCTCCATGGTTATGTATGTAGGAAGCGTATGGAGCTGTTTCTGAATGCAAACTGGGGAGGCTTTCTTCTATACAATGAGGAAGTACAGTGGTCAGTGGTGATGGCAACTAGTGGCACATCACTTTCTGCCTAAAATAGCATTCCTCTGTACCACATAATCCAGTTTTGGAATAGATCCTCAGTTCAATCCTATGAAATTTCAGAAGCAAGTCTTCTTTTGTGCCATCAACACAGGAATGTGCTTCAGAACTCCTCCTTGCTTTGCCTTTTCACTCTCTTTATCTTCTCCTCAATGTCTGACAGGTGTAGCAATCCAAAGCAACTCTCCTCCCCCCCCCTCCTTCATTTATTTCTTCCTCCTGAGGTATCTGAAGAGAGCAAGCCACTGTCTGTTTACTTCATGACGAGTTCCATTCATTTCAGCAGGGCTTCATCTCAAGAGGTGTTGAGCCTGCACTTCTGTATTCAAGAACTCAACAGTAAATCTCATTGGATTATATGGTACTTGAATTATGTGGCTGACTTCTAGGTAACAGATTATTATTAGACTTTAACCTTGCCGCAAGAAGAATCTTCTTCTGGTGTGCAGGTAGGGAGGATCACTTTTACAGTGGGCACAGACAGTATTCAGAAGCATTCTGCTCTCAGGCTGACTATGTATAAGTGCCAAAACTTTGTGGTATTTTTGAACCACAATTAGGCATACCCTGGCAATGGTAACAGGTTAGGTGAAAAGAACTGCAGAATGAACTCACCAAAATGTGCCTTCATTTTGGCAGTTTCACATCTGGCCTAGACACAGAAGATGAAGAAGTGCCAAAACCACAATTCCGTGTGAGCCTATTCACACACAAGTCCTATTGAACTAAGCAGAATTTATTAATTCAATGCCTGTCTATGAACCACATGTTTGTGATACTTTAGATTAGACCTCCAAATGATTTCTTCTGCTTGCAATTCAGATTTTGTCTGTGTTTTTAATTTTTTGTTTCAAAAAGTCTAGAAAAATCCAATCTTAAAAAAATAACAACCTCTAGTTCAGATTTTCTCAATCTTCGGCTCCCTGATGTTCTTGGACTTTAATTTCCAGATGGTATGATCAGCAGATGTGAAATCCAAGAACACCTGGAGGCCCTAGGTTGAGAAATATTGCTAGCTCATGGATGTGGCATACTGCTTCTGTGTCTGCTATTCAAAACACCAGGAAATGGCCCCATGTTGACTTGGAATACCATTCTCATGTCACTAGCAAAAGAAAAGAAAAAGGATGCCATGTTTTATGTAGCAAAGCCCATCTGATGGTCAACAGCAATGTCAGCATTAAGATAGTCTAGGACAGTGATGGTGAATGTTGGCACTCCAGGTGTTCTTGGACTGCAATTACCAGAAGCCCAAGTCAATAATCCTGCTCATCAGGATTTCTGGGAATTGAAGTTGCAGGATACTTGGAGTGCCAAGGTTTGCCATCACTGGTCTAGGATCTCCTTTTGTTCTCAGTACCATTCATAGATAGCACATTAGGGAAAATCCCAGGTCATCCCTTGTTTCATCCCTTCATCAAAGCAACTATCATCAGTTGATATCATAGAAAAGCTGACTTCAAGAAAAGCAAGAATGTCTCTTTCACAGTGCACTCCATAGATATAGATCTTATTTGTTTAATTATTTAACTGTTTAGTGTGTGAACATGTTCTGGCAGGAAGAACAAACTGAATTGATGTCTGAGGTCAAGACCTCAAGCTGTTCGGAGACACTGAACCTTCAAATCTTTGCCCACATTAAATAGGATGGACAATGACAAACAGCCACTTTAAAGATGTTTTTCTGCAAGTAATGAACTCTTATTATCAAGCCACTGCAGTATGACACACATATTACAAACATTTTCCTTCAGCCTTGGTTAAGTGGTATCCTTTCTCCTTTTAAGTGAAATCATTCAGTTACTGGCATCTCCACCCAACCAATTAGTTGTTGCCTTTAATTTTTACTAGTTAAAACAATACCTAGATTTTACAGAAGGAAAATAAATCTCTACATATTACTGTGTAGCTGAGGCTTCTTCTTATACATAGTAATAAGACATCTATACAATTTCTTTTTCCATTGCCCAAGTCTTCAGAGAATTTGGCTGAAATAATTTGGAAATAAATTGGTAATCTTGTCATTTTTCATCAAGAAGTACATGAACTTACTGGTGAAATATATTTTGTCTAAAAAAGCAGAGATATTTCTGAATTTGCATTTCATGGCTCCAATCTAGCAAATACAAGTTCATGAGAAAATGAAAACTGCGCATTAACTGGCAGAAGTGTACACTCTGTACAAATCAGCACTGGGTCGATTTCATAACCAAACTGTCACTACTTGGACTTAGACAACAAACCAAACATTTTATTTGTTTAGCCAGACTTAATTTGTTTGGCCTGAGTGACATAAACATTGCCAAGTGGTTTTTGCATTCAGCAAAATATTCTTTGCAGATACTCACAATTTTGGAACCAGACATTCTTTTTATAACTAAGCAAACATATTGCATTTGGGTGCAGTTGTATTTCATATTCAAGATATTGCTGGTACTTTCTAGCAGATTGAGCCAGTGGTCTAAGCAGAAGCATCATTTACCCTGAAGTAGCAAGATAAGATGACCTCCAGGTTGGACCACAGGCTGCCAGTTCTTTCTAGAATCTGAATAATTTTTTCAATCACCAAAGCAGGAAAAGAGAGCCATACATGAAAAGTAGAGGAAAGCTTGTTTTCTTTCTTGTTCTCTGATACAGAAAAACAAATCTTCCTCAGTTTGGAAGCATAAGGAATTGGGTTATGAAGATTCCCTGGAGAAAACAAACACATGGTGTTGTATTTAGCTGGACTTCGAAGGGCCCATCTGCATCAAAAGACCAAAATTAAGATGGAAATAAAATACTCTCTCTCTTCTTGCAAATTGCAATCATGTGTAGATTTGCTCTACTCTCCATTTTGTAGATTGACAATTATAGCTATGTGTGCTTTATTTTTAGAAATGTCACTCCCAGTGCCGTCATTATACATTCTACTTCAGATCCTAGTATTTTCTGTGTTTGTAATTGTGCTTGTCCTTTCTACCTGGAAAGTGTCAATTTCTACAACCCTTAATTAAACCCGAACAACGGTTTAACAGTGATTGTAGGAGAGTTAGGATCAACCTTCCTTCCCAAAGTAGATGGATCACTCAGTAGTCAATGGCAGAAGAGAGAAGAAGTTGTTATTTCGCTATTTCTTCTGAAGAGACATTTAAAGGTGTTTCACAGCAATTTAGTTGTGTACAATACTGGTCCTGAACAAGTTTTCTACATTTGCAGACTCCATACAGCTGTATTATCTGTTACCAGAAATTCTTAATTTTCATCTCCTCTGTGGATATTCTACATGTGGGTCTTGGGTAAAAACATGCTTATATCTCCAAGCAGTTGATATTTAGCAGGAACTGCTTTTTGAGAGTGACAGCCATGTTGGACTCTTTCCATGTAATTGTCCATGGACACCAGCAGTCTAGACTCTGAACTTTTACCTGTCAGATTTCAAATGTTGTCTGAGCACCTGCATAATTTCTAATCCTATGTACTAATCTCTAGTCCGAAACATGGTAGCCCCACATGCTTCCCCCTCCTATAGTCTTGTATTGTTTCCATTTGGGCATTCTAATAATAGAACACCTGTAGAACAGCAGTCTTCTCAGCTGGTGGCGAATGACTTTATAAAGTGAAGTTTTCTTTTTCTATCTTTTATTTAAGAAGAAAAAGAGAACATTATCAGGGAACAAATATCAAACATGAGTTGCAGTATTGTAGGGAATGAAAAATCTCTAAGTAATCTAATACCCCATATCAATGTAGAATCCAACGTTCTTGAAGAATAAGCTCATATAATAAAAAAAAACAACATATCTAATCATGCAGCTTGTATTGAGCAATAAATAAAAAGCAAGACAAAGGTGCATTCCATTAGACAGACACCTGTCATGAGGGCTCAATAAGCAAATCATACTACTTGTTAATTAATTAATAAGTAATTGCTTCATGATAATTGAGCCCTGTGGGTCAAGGTCAACACCCAGAGAAAATATACTTAATTCTCTTGTATTGCCTTGTCTCTATGTAAAATGCTCACACGACACTTGAGTCCACCTCCAATTCCTCAGGAGGGGGGGGGGGAATAACCACAAAAACTTGTTATTCAGGCCCTATCCTAAAGACATCTTGATGTCAGGAACCGAGAGCTCAAAAGGGGAACAAACCAGAAAAAGAGACAAGAAGATGGTTGCAGGTCTGGCTCCCATAAAGGGCAGAAAAACATAGCTGTCAAAAAAATGGGAAGCTGAGAACAACTTCATGGTGCTGACTCAGCTCTGTTGAGGCTGAAACAATGGGCCAGTATGAAGATGGCTACATAAGGCATAAGACCCCGGAAAAATTGTTAGCCCATGAGCCTGTGATGTTCCTTACACAGAGATATGGTGCCTAGGGTGATGTCAACCCCTGAAAATAATAGACTATTTTCCACAGGTTATGGTCCCACCATGTTATTTGCCAATGAAGAACCATCTTGTGGTTAGCAACTGAGAAAGGAGGTAGGAGAGCCAATCAGAAAGAAGGAAAAATTGAGAGTGTCAATAGAATGAAAAGCTACTGTACCTACCCCTCCTCTTTTGGTCCCAAAATCCTTTCTCCCCTTCCCTTCTTCCTGACCCATCCTCCTCTCTATCCAAATTCTCCTGAGGAGCCTCTCCAGGATCCCTCATCTGGCATCTAGGAGAAGCCCTGCTGAACCTGCCCATCCAGACCTATGGGACCAAGTCTTTTGCATCTCTGCATTGGATATAATATTTTAGTTTCTGTGTAAATCATCTTTTGATTTGTCAGCTCTGCTGCTAGGAAATTGAGAACTTTTTATAATTATAAGGCTGGAGGGAGTTTAGGTGGTAGATAATATTTTAAGTATCTACTCATTACGTAGGTTTTGATTTTGTATACCACAGATCTAGTTAGAGGGCTCTAGTGAACAACAGAATCACAGTCTGCTTTGCTTGAAAAATTCCTGAATGTAACTATTGATTTGATTTCTTTTGAATGTTATCACTTTCTTTATGGAATGCTGTTGTTCTGATTTCTACCTGAATGTGTTTTCACCCTTTTTGATCTAATAAAATACATTTATAATTTATCTTTATCCCATATAATAACTTTAAATAAACTTTTCTATTAATTGTAACTGAAATAGCCTAGTGTTATTTCTGGTTAAGATCTCATTCCCACATGGGATAAAAAAGACCTCATTTTCAAAACCTGGCACAAAAAATATACTAGTATTGAAACATCTGATACATCTCAATAACATTAATATTTGTCACCCATGTAGCCAGGTGATGTTCAAAATTAATGAGAATTTCCATTCCAAAACCACTTCAGTAGTGACCCAACTTAAATACTGTACCTGGCTTATGTACGCTGAACAAAAATCTGCACCAACTTAAGTACTTAACACAAAATTAGGTAGGCAGCAACTGCAGCAATAAGAAAATGTGGCAATCTAGCTCAAAATTCATAAGGAAAACTCAAAACAAGCTGGTTAATAACATACTGTATCCAACTTCATGCAGAAGTGGAATTCAGGCATCGGACCCAACTCTGCAATAATGTAGCAGCAGTGTCTGATTCTAGGCTTCATTTAAAACAGGGATTGTCAACCTGCGGCCTGTGGGCCAGATGTGGCTTACGGCACCATTTCATGAGCCCCCTGCCTCCACCACACCAGGGAGTGCCATGCTGTGGAGGAAGGGTAAAATGGCCATCTGCCCCCCGAAACTATCTGAGGGAGTGTGACCCGGGCCCGAGCTTTAAAAGGTTGAGAACTCTTAAAGCAAAGAGAAAAAGTAAAGCTCACATGCAGCCCTGGAAGGGTATAAATATGCCTTCCAGCACACCGGGCAGCACAACATGCCTTTGATTTGTAATGTTTCCAAATAATGTTTAATATCAATAAGTATTCTTATGCCCTCCAGTGGACATGGGAGGCAATTATGACATATGGGGTAGGGAGCAGTACCTCAGTCCACTTAAATTTTTTTTTTTTGGGGGGGGTGGTAAACTAACAAAAAGAATTTGATAGTAGGATACAAAAATGGGTTTTATCACTTAGAAAAACACACACACCTTTTAAAAAAAAATATTTCTGGAAAGGCAAGGAGTACACGGTACCTTACAAAGTCCAGAGGTGGGTTTGTGAGGGTGTCACACCTTCAGACATTGCCTACTCTGATGAAACCTGGTCAACCAATATGATAGGAAGCACATACTGTATATGAGTGTGTGTCTCAGTTCAGAGGTGTGCTGTACATCTCTCTCTGTCCTATTCTGACAATTCATGAGTTAAGATAGCATTCAGCCAAACAGTCTTGGGTTAGTGGGCAGGTTTCACTCTTTTGTTCCCTTTACAAATTGCAGGTGTACATAGACATGAGTTACTGGAAAGAGGAACAACTGCATCATAAACACACCCAGTATACTTTATTTTATCTGTATGCTTTCCCCAAGCTAGAACCCAAGGTGGTTTATGATACCCTTCATAACAATAGAAAATTTCAATATAATACATTTAGAAATAGCAAAACTGAATTAACGATATAGTGTGAAATTCAGTAGCACAATTTATACTGTGCACACATAATGTCTTTATTTATTTACATTTATAACTCACCCTTTTGACACAAGCATGGGTCATTATCAGCAGTTTTTCAGATATTAAAAGTTTCTAATCCCCTAAGAATCAGGATCCAAGGCATAAATCCAAAACAATGTTTTGACCACTGATTTTGGTTGGACATATGATATAAGAATTTTACATTGGTGGACAGCTAAGAGAGCAGCATTACTATGCCAGAAAAAGTTCAAAAGCTAGTTGAGTTGACATTGCTTAGGAAACATCTCAAATCCCACTCAATGTATTTTTTTCCCTATAAAATGTGATACAAAGAATTTACGCAATGCTTTTCAATAAGCTTAAAACTATATGGGTCCCAATTTGTCTCAATATTTTTATTAATCACACCACCATTTTTGAATATTTCAGAATACTGTGGTTTACTTATGGGAACTTTCCAAGATTTTCTAGGTTGAGAGTAGTCAGAAGTGATTTACTACTCTGTTCTTCCATGGAACATAGCAGCTTGCTTGGCCAAGTCTGCATAGGCTTGCTGTTCTCTTGGGAGACACATTGGGGATTCAAACTGCAGTCAGATACCTAAATAAATAAATAATGTACCTCTCATATTTTTATTAACAGCCATTTCCCAGCTGAAACCATTTCCCTGCTTAGGAAAAGCTGTATGTTTGTTCAGTGCCTAACATTTTGATAGCCAGAGGAATGTGCAACTGAAATCTCTGCAAATATACAAATAATATTTTAAAAAGGTCAAAACTACAGAGTGATATTTTTTCATACAGTATTTCCTTTTTCTCCTCCCCTTAAAAAAGCATTTTTTCTACTAGGTGTGTGGAAAGGTGTGTGACACTCACGATACAGATACAGTTTGGATTGGCAATGTTTGGTGGTGTCCATTTGTGCAACTGTTCTTCTAAATCCTGCAAGACTGGAGCCCTCAATGTGCTACAGCTGCTGAGCCCCACCTGAAAGCCCTGGGTTGGTTAACTATATAAGAACTGGCCCTTCCTACCAAAGCTGCCTCAGCAAGATTTGCAGTTGCTGGGCACCTGAATAACTTGCCTTGTTCTTGGTTTCTAAAAGATCTCCTTATTCCTACTTCCACCCAGTTCTTGTAGACTGTTGTTGTCGCTTGCCTGGGCCCTTGCTGCTTGAACTCACACTGTTCAAGATCTTGAAGATATTCAGCTCCTGGATTGCTTTCCTTGTTCCTGATTCTGAAGACCTTGCCTTGTTCTTGGTTTCTAGAAAATCTCTTCCTTGTTCATGCCTCCCACTTCTGAAGACTTCTGTCCAGTTCCTGGTTCCTGTGGAATGTTGTTATGCCTTTCCTGGATCCTCCCTCCATTAATTCTGTCCTCACCTTGAAGATTCCCTGCCTTAGCAAGGAAGGTCAGCAGACTTGCAGTTCCTTGGCTCATGGATTGCTTGCTTTGTACCTGGTTTTTGCTGTTCAAAAGATTTTGTCCTGGTTCCTGCTCTAGAAGATCTCCTGCCTTGTTTTTACTCCTGAGGACTCCCTGCCCCCTGTTCCTGGGTACTGTTTTTCCTTGCCTGGATTCTTGCTCTTGAAATTCTGTCCTCACATGGCTAAAGTCTCTGAGGGTTCTTTGTCATGTCTCTTCTCCTGGTCACCCGACTTCTGACTTGTTTCGACTAAGTATTCATCACCTGGACTAATCCTGAATCTCTGGTTTCACTTGGACTCTGGACTGGGACTCAGTTACTATTCCTGTTTCCTGACAGGAGACATATGAATGCAACAGATATCTAGGAGTCACTAATCACCATGGATTTGATAACAAGAAAATAAAAAACTGGACAGCTCCTGGTAAAGATGAAATTCATGGGTTTTGGATCAAAGGTTTAACCACACTGCACCCTAAATCAGAAAAACAATATAATATCATACTGTTGAAAAGTGATGTGAATGACAGGTGGTTGAACCTTTTCAATTATGAAAGATAAAGGACTTGTACTAAGCAATTATAGACGGATAATTTGCTTACTGGAATATTCAAAGTATTCACTGGTGTATTAACAGACTCTGTTCACAGAAGAACAAAAAGGGAATTGTTCAAATTTATGTTGAACAAAGGACCCATTACTTATTGATAAGATGATATTGAGGAACTGTAAAAGAAGGAAAACCACATTATTTTGATTAATTACAAAAATGTTTGATAGCCTACTGCTACTTGAAGTTGCTGTTCTGTATCATTTTGTTCTGTTCTGGCTGGTTTGGAGGGCACTAAAGAATTAATATAAGATTACTTTTTGGAAGAAATATCAATAATTTAAAATCACAGATGACACCATCTTGCTGGCACAAATGAACAATGATTTGGACCAACTTTTACTGAAAGTGAAAATAAAGTGCCAAAGCAGGGCTACAATTGAACATCAAGAAGAAAAAACATCAATACAGAAGAACTGTTGAACTTTAATGTTGACAATGAAGAAAGTAAAATAGTAAATGATTTTGTACACTTTGGCTCAATCATAAATCCAAATGGATACTTCAGACAAGAAATCAAAAGAAGATTGAGACTTAGAGGACCAGCAGTGAAGGAACGAGAAAGGATCATCAAGTGAAATGATGTTTCACTAGAGACCAAGTCCAAGATCATCCACAGTATTGTGTTCTCAGTCACTATGTATGGCTGTGAAAGTGGGACAGTAAAGATAGCTGAAGGGGAGGAGTAATTGATTAATTTGAAAAGTGGTGCTGGAGGAGAGCTTTCTCGACTGGCAAAAAGACAAACAAGTGGATGCTAGAACACTCCAAGCCTGAATGCATAATCAATGGAATATGTATAAACATTGTAGTGCTTGGTGTCAGTGAATTAAAATGGACTGGAACAGGATATTTTCAGTCTGACAATTAAGTAAGTTAGGAAAAAAAATATAATGGTTCCTTTTCTTTGGCTGGCTACACCATACTACAGTTGGAACTGACTGTACAGAATGATTGCCTCACCAAGAGCTTGTTATGGGATTTGGAAAAATCTACAAAGAAAATTTTACCCTTTGACTTGGTGCTATATGTGGTGTGATGCGATAGGGATGCTATCTCACAAATACTACTGCTTTAGAAACAGCAAAGGGAATAATGTGCCTGCTGTTGCAGCTTTGCAACTTTAAACTAACATTCCAAATCTTTGTAGTCTCTGACACCAACCACCCATTTCACAACATGGCCTTATTTCCTTCTGCTTCTTTGCTTGCTTCACTTGCCAAAATTTCCAAACGTCCAGACTGGGAGTTTGAAAGTTCCAACAAATGATAAGGAACAGATTTCCCCATAAACAGGCTCAATAAAGTGGATGAGTGGAAATTCTTTTGCTTGAGAAGCAGGTTCCAACAATTCCACTCCAGCAGCAGGGAGCAAATGACAACAAAACATAAAATGAGGTCAAAAAGTTGTTTTGTTTTGAGTGACAATCAAAACAAAGCAGAGAGAAAGCAGAAGGTTTCTGAACAGCTGCTCCAAGTATCAACAAGAATCTTTCACCTGTAAATGAATGTGTATGTGGAGGGGTGGGTGGTGCATAAAGTAAAATGCTCCTCTTCATCAATTTGCTTCTTCCTAAACTTTTGTCTTGGCAACCAGCAGTGTTGTAAAATTTAATTGCCATCCACAACTGTAAATGTATTGTTATTTATATAAATCCACCAAAAGGCAGACTATTCCCACACAATAAGAAGGCTGTGTTTACTACATATCATTTGCATGTGCGAGTCATAACTCATCCTTTCTATAAACATTACTCCTTTCTATGTAGTTTGTAAAAACTGATTTGTATATGTAAAATACCATTTCTATGGTACAATAAACTCAAAACCTTTATAGAACTTTGATGTATATACCTAGAGCGCAAGCACTAGTACAATTTCATTCAACTCAACATCAAGAAAACCAAGATAATGGCAACAATCCCTATCAGTCCCTGGAAAATAGATGGGGAAGAAGTAGAAGCAGTGACAGATTTTACTTTCTTAGGATCAAAGATCTCTGCAGATGGGGCAATGAAATAAAAAGGCAACTGATGCTTGGGAGACAAGCTATGAGAGGCCTGGAGAACATACCGGTAGTTAAAAGTAGAGACATCATCTTGCAAAAAATTTGCATAGTCAAAGCAATGGTATTCCCGGTGGTAATGTATGGCTGTGAGAGCTGGACCATTAGGAAAGCTGAGCGCAGAAGAATAGATGCCTTTGAAATGTGGTGTTGGAGGAGAATTTTGAGAGTCCTCTGGACAGCGAGGAGAATGAATAGGTCAAACCTAGAAGAAATCAACCCTGACTGCTCCTTAGAAGGTCTAATAGTAAAGATGAAGCTAAAGTACTTTGGACATCAAATGAGAAGAGAGGATTCACTTGAGAAAGCCTTGATGCTGGGAAAGGTGGAGGGCAAAGAAGAAGCGGATGGCAGAAAATGAGATGGCTAGATAGTATTGTAGATGCAATGGGTACAAAGCTGGGCGGGCTGAGGAGGATGGTGGAAGACAGAGGTGTCTGGTGGGCAACGGTCCATAGGGCCACAAAGGGTCGAAATCGACTGTGTGACTGAACAACAACAAAATTTTAGTGCATTTTCTTTTATGCATACCTTCTAGTCCCAGACTAATTTATCCAGCTACAGGTATTTCTATGTTCTGCAGTGAAAATGTGTTTTGATTTATTTTACTATATTAGCCTGCATATCAGCTGAAGAAGAAGGAGACTTGGCACATAGAAGAACAGGCAGAAACAGAGAGGAATACATTCCTAGGCATGTCTGGGAACAAAACTTTGGATAAAATCAATGCATCTCGGTAGCAAGAGTCATAGGGCAATCCTTATCCTTGTCTTAAAGAACTCTGTAAGAGAGATCCAAAGTGTCCAAAGTCTTTGCAGATTCACAGTGACAAGATGGGAGTGATGGAAGGACAGCATTTTATGCTTCGGGACTAGGGTCTTAACCAATCCCCTTCCACTTGAAGTGAAAGGTGAAAAAGCTCAGATGAACAGCAGTTGTGACAGTGTCCTAGTTGGGCCAGAGTGGGATACTTTATAGAGCAGGGGATTTCAACCTTTTTAAGTCAGGGGCTGGGTCACAATCCCACAGACAGTTGAAGGGGGCTGGACTGGTGGCCCCTCCATTTACGACAGCCATAAATGAATCCACGACAGATACTGGCAGCGGTGGCAGCAGTTGGAGAGAGGATAGGGGCCAGATTATTTGGCGCCATGGGCCCTTCGTTGAGAACTCCTGTTATACAGACTACTTGCCACTTTTCTACCCCCAAAACTCACTGGAACCACTCCAACCCTCACAATAGCAAAAAACAAAACCAACTATCACTATAAATTTACAGTACTTCCAATGTCATTGTTGTAGGAAAAAACTGTTGTGGAAAAATTGACACTCCCGGAAAAAATTACTCTTTTGTATAATATCTTTCCAATTGAAATCTGGCATTGGAAAAACAGCATGGGTGAACTTTGCCCATCACTAAAGTAAGGCCATATCTTACAATATGTATTTTTGTAAAACAATATGTCAGTGAGTAAACAACAATTACCTGTCATGTGAACATGATCTGTTGGTTTTCTTCCACTATACATCTGGAGTATTATACCTTATCCCTGTAGTATCTAGCAAGGTCAATTTTTCTCTGAGTGACCTGGCTACAGCTTTCTAGATGACAATTCTCTTGACTGCTTCATACGTTCCTGTTATTTGCTTTGAATCCCTTCTGTGAATGTAATTAATCTTATGATTCCTCTCCCCTTTCTCCTTTGTCTAGCTTTGCTATAAAATCTTTGGGGCCATGGATTAAAAAAAATCTGTGACACTGAAATTCAAATAAAAACACTCTTGAAAATGCAATTTCTGTGTACTTGTACCTACCTTCTAATTTAGAAACTTGCTTGATATTTTTCAAGTGCTTAACATACTATTGTTCTAATTAGTTTTAAAGTAAAGGTAGCAGTTCTAAGTTCAAACTTTCTGGAAATTTATCAGGCTGGATCTAATTAACCTGGAAATTCTTTCTTCCTCTAATGACATCTTTGGGAAAACATATATTCTCTTCTTATATATCATTTTCATGCTTGTTAAGCTTCTATACAGCTGACAAAACAAATGAGAACATTGGGAAAGTCACCTTGAAGAGACAAAAAAAATTCATGGGGGAGATAGAGAAGTGAACAAATATTTCATGAGGTTAAGGTGTCACATCACTAATTCTACATGATACTTGTCAGCTCTCTTTCAAAGGGATTCCATTTCTGTTATGGCATTCCAACTACACTTAACAGTGAAATGGGCATACTGTGAGATGTAACACTGGATTTAAGCCAATTACAGCAGTTATAATTAGATTATACAATAGTGACTTCAAAGATCAGAAGCATGTTTACAATCCAGCACAAACCAGATCGGCCTTATGTTACAATGATAGATACTGTATGTCTCCAATAGAAGTAGAATCAAATAGGAATTTATTTTTAAAGGATGTGTAGACAGTACTTTTTCCCCATTGCCGACACATATTTTTCATTGTTTCAGATTTATGGATTTATTATATACCATCTTGCATGATGTCCAATAAGAAGAGAATTAAGTTTTAGAAATAAAATAATACCTTGAGTTCAATCCATTCCACTGTAGCCATGGAATGTGTCCATGTGGGACATTGCATGGGGATAAAGGAGGTGCAAACAGACCTTCTGTTACCTGTAATGGCCTGGCATTCCTGAGTATAATATACATTCCTATGTATATTATTCTGGAGCAGGGGGAACAGGGGAGGGACAGGGACAAGAGTATCTTACATTCCCATGGATGCATCTTTGCAAATGGTTACTGTAACCATCACAAGGTAGAAGATAACTTTTGAAATTATCCTGATTAATTCAATAGTTATATTAATGTAAATTATTTTTAAATGGGAGACGATCTGCTTCAAGATAAAACTTTTTGAATCAGCTAATGTAGTAGTGCCAAACATTTGTTATCATTTCCCACTTGAATACAATGTTACTCTACGCTTTGATCAAACTTATATTAAGGGGGGGGGGGAACTGAACAGAACAGAATTGCATAGTGATTTTATCCCTGTGGCTGGCTGTCCATATGGGTTTTGACTAATCATAGGAAGAAAAACTATCTGGAAAGGGGAAAACACTTGTTTAACCTTACCATGGTTGTTTAGGTAAACAGGCATATGCCCTGTATAAAAACAACAATATATAAATAAGAAACGATTTCCCCATAATTTTTTTTAAATAAGATGCACAATTAAATTCAAGGTTCTGGACTGTTCACTGAATCTGTACCTTCTCAAGGGCATAGCACCCAGCTAGGAAGTGGTGAAGAAGGCATCCTTGAAGGTGTATAAATACCTTAGTACGATATATTCAAGTCAATCTAGGTAATGAAGTGAAGTTTGCCCTCTACTCATATGGATGTTGCAGTGTGGTGGACTGGAGTTTGGCTTCTAATAAGACATTTGCTTTCAACAAGATGAGTGAACATCCAGTTTATCCAGTTTAAGCATAGAGGAGCCACCAGGACCTTCTTCCTTCTCTTGGTGAATCTGGTTCATTTATGTTTGACAACAGAAATGAAGTAGTCACAGGCTTAAAAAGATGAAATTTGAAGGCTGATGTTAATATTCTTAACAAAAAAATATCAAGAAGAATGGTATATAGCAAAAAGTCCATTTTCCTATGTCCAGAATTGCACATAGTCTCTTGGATTAATTTAGCTACTAAAAATATCTTCAGCTATAACAGTGTGTGTTCAATTTACGTTTAATTCAAAACACAGTGCTTTAAAAACAACATGTTTTGGAAGGCTTCTATGACGACGGTTTGCAGATTAATAAGGTGCAATGTTTATGATGTTTATGAGGATTTTGTTCAAACTATTTCAGATGTTCTTGCCTTGTCAACAGCCCTCACTTTCTTTGTTTAGAACAGAATGAAAAATTTAGGATGCTATGAAACAGAAGAGGGAGAGCAAAAAACCCTAAAGATGGGGAGGAAAGAAGCACAACTCTGTTCTATCTCCCCTCCCCTCCTCTGCATGCTTACTGTAAACTGGGACATTCAACTTTTCAGCCCCAAAATCATATCAGAGGGGGAATAATACGAACTGCAGCTCACCATAATTTGCACAGCTACATGTTTTCCACCTCTAATAGAAGGGCTTGGGCAAGAATCTCCTCTCTTGTTTTCTGTTCCTCCTCTCCTCCTCTCCTCCTTGACCTCTTTTCTTTTTTAATCTGTCTCAGCAATATTTCATGTCTTCAAATTCTCTCAGGCACATACTTCACAGGCAGACTGTAAGAGTCAACCAAACTACACCTTTTGGGATGAACTACAATAAATATCTTATGATCTCATAAATCCCGATCAAGCCTTTGACTTTGAGTTAGCTATATGAGAGTTTGTAATTTCTACCATACTCTAGTCACAAGGAATTCTCACTGGACTGCCTGGAGTGTGTTTTCCTCTTGTATACTTTGTACACCAAGTATAAACTTTAAGGATCCCCGTACATGCAGATAACTTCCTCCTCTTGATTCTCAGCTTGTAACTCACAGCCATGTAGTAATAATACAAGGGGGGAGTGGCATATTGCTTGAAAGTCTACTTCCAGCCTCACTAGGCTCAAAAATTTAGGATTTCAATAGAATGAACTAAAGTTGCATACTTTTCTATTCCAAAATTCATCACAATATCAATGCTGAATATCCAGACTGTAGATAGAAGCAATTCAATTCTCTGTCTTGTTTTCCCCTAGAGTTTAAGGTCATCTATGTACAGCAGGTGCAAAATCCTTCCAGATCTCCTTGATGCCTGATATCCATGACCCATATTATACACCATCACCATTATATTCCATCCACTCCCTAATAATGAAATGCTACTTGCAAGATAGAATGTTTACATTTGTTACTGTCTCACCGACGCAATATGCATCTCAGCAGCTGCTCTGTTTTTTCATCTTCTTGCACCAACATATTTTATTATCAAGCAACCAAACATGAATCTATGCAATTCATAAAGTACTTAAGATGAAAGGCACTACATAAATGCTGTATAGTTGTGACATTTCCAAGACCCTCTCAATTTAACTCGACCAGCTGTGAGTGAGCTATTATCATGTGAATTTTTGGCTTGCATGGAAATTTGATGACAGGAACTTATTTCTCCATTAAAGCACTGTTGAATCTTCTGGTTAATGACACAGATTGTTAACTTCATGGTATCTCCTTTCCACTTCTAAAATCTATATCTGCATGAATAAAAGCAAATTCCTAGAAGCACAGTTGCAAATGGTATATGGTTCTACTTTGCTTTCATCCAGACAGTTTTATACCATAGGAGATATCACCACAAAAGTACAACAGACAGATGCAGTAAAAACCCTACTTCAGTGGGGGGCTCCAAAAAATTTTACTACCACACTGTGGGCGTGATATGATGGGCGCGGTCAGGGGGAAAGCCCTGTGTTGCACCCGAATTAGGACTACTTTATTTCAAAACTTGGGTGGGTGGGGCAGTGATGGGATGTCACCGGTTCCAGACGGATCTCTGGAACCGGTAAGACCAATCCCGGAGGGTTCTCCGTGAGGGGAAGTCCACTTTTGGGGCGTCCGGTTCCGGACGCCTGACCGAAAGAAAAAAAAAATTAAAATCGGAGCGAAAATGGCTCTAATTGACTGCGCATGCGCAGAAACTCAATCTGACGCATTGCACATGCGTCAGATTGAGTTTCTGCGCATGCGCAGTCAATTAGAGCCATTTTCGCTCCGATTTTCAAAACATTTAGAACTTTCAGGGCAGCGGCGGCGGCAGCAGCCCTCTGAGGGGGCGCCTCCCCGCGGCACGTTGAGGGCTGCCTCGGCCGTCCGCTGCTGACAAGCCCCATGCCCTGGGGACGCCCGGCGGGGTACACCGCTGCCGCCGCCTCCGCCGGGCGCCTGTGGGCCGGGTGCCTGCACCCGCCGTCCACAGCCGCCGCCCGCCGCCGCCGGAGCTGCCGCTGCCTGAATCCCTGTGGACTCCTTCTTGGGTCGGTCCCTTTTGAGCTCGGCTGCCGCGCGCTGCGGAGGAGGAAGCTGTAGGCGGCGGCGGTGCGGCATGGGGACGGCCCAGGGAGGCGCGGCAGCCGCGGCTGCCCGTCGCCCCTCGCCATGGCCGGAGCCGGGCTAAAAAGGTACCGGCCCAAGGAGGACGCCACAGGGGTGCAGGCAGCTCCGGCGGCGGCGGCGGCTGTGGACAGCAATCGGGGTGCCGGGTCCCAAGAAAGGTAAGCGAGGGGTTTTTATTTGGGGTGGGTGGGTAATTTATTTGTGTTTTGGGTGGGTGGTCGTTTTTATTTTATTTATTTATTTGTGTCTGGGTGGGTGGGCTGAGAGGGAGGGGTGTGTGTGTATGTTTATTTTTATTTTTTATTTATTTTTATTTTGGCCCCGCCCACAACGTCATGACGTCATGACGTCGGCCGTGACGTCATGACGTCATGCCATTGGCCACGCCCATGACGTCCGTGACGTCATGGCGTGGTAGTAGATTTTTTGTCATCCCATCACTGGGGTGGGGCCACTGCTACTGGTTCTGGTGAACTGGTGCGAACCTGCTGATGCCCACCACTACCCTACTTACATATGCCCCAAGTTACATAAAATTTGACTTACATAATGATTTTGTGCTAAAACCATGTCCCGAGATACATAAATGTCCTGATTTACATAAATTTACATAACACAATTTCTTATGAGTTTCTTTCTAGTTACATAAAAAACCAATTTAAGAAAAAGCCTACAGAA
Source organism: Furcifer pardalis (assembly GCA_030440675.1). Lineage (NCBI taxonomy): Eukaryota > Metazoa > Chordata > Lepidosauria > Squamata > Chamaeleonidae > Furcifer > Furcifer pardalis. The sequence goes on from CP126893.1 coordinate 91,247,600, forward strand.
CAGACTTTTTACGTAAGTAGGGTTTTACTGTACTCCAAAATAAAATTTCAAAAAGACCTACTGCAATAGTGGTGGTGGTTGGGTGGGTGGGTGAGTACACTGAATTAAACTAGATTTTTCTGCAACACTGTCTATAAGTAATTGGAGGGGGAGTGGGAGAAAAGGAAAGAAATCAAATGAGGTGGACCATTGGTAGTTCAGAGACATAACAGCCAGAATCTTGTAAGGGAATGCAGAGGACAAGAGCATTCAGGCAAGTAGCTTTCTTACTGTGTGTGTGTGTGTGTGTGTGTGTGTGTGTGTGTGTGTGTGTGTGTGTGTGTGTGTGTGTGTGTGTGTGTGTGTGTGTGTGTGTGTGTGTGTGTGTGTGTGTGTGTGTGTGCGTGCGTGCACCAATGGCTCTTTACGTTTCTGAAAGTCACTGAGATGAGCTTTCAGTCGATGTAACCATTATTTTCGTGGGTGCTTTAGTTTTGTGCTGGCAGCTCATCAAAAGTATATGATTTTCGTTACATCACAAAAGCTGCCATACCATCCAACTGAAAAATAAGACGTTCATAGAATTCACGTCAAAAGTGCTAACAACTCCATCAAACTGACAAAAAAATTGTGGCACCTTAAAGACTAACTACTGTATTTTAACTTTAGCTTTTGTGGATCAAGTCCACTTCATCAGAGATAGGAGAGAGACTTCATGCCATCAATTTATACACATCAGGTACTTAGATACACAATGGTTGGATAACATAATGGCTACCATTTCAAAAATTTCATCAAACTGGACACTGCAGATATTACAAGGAGGAAAGGGGGGAGGAACTCACAATAATTTTGGGCATATGTTAAGGTCAGGCTTTCAGAGCCTAAAGTGATGTTCCAAAAGGAAATATATAAGCCATTCAGGATCAGTTTTCATTCAAGGGATGTAGATGTCATTGTCTTTCTACATCAGGAGTTCTCAGACTTTTAAAGCTGGGGGCCGGGTCAATCTCCCTCAGACAATTTTCCTCTTCCTCGACCACATGACACTTCTTGGTGCAGTGGAGACCACATGACATGGTGTCGTGGGCTGCATTCAGCCTGTAGACACAGGTTCAGAATCCCTGTTCTATATGATTAATATACAAAGGGTTGACAACCACTCAGCAACTTTCCCCATTTTTAAAATGGATATATATAAATTCTGTTTGGCCAGGCAGAGGGGCACCCATTAAAAAAAAGGAAACCTCCAAAAAATTCAAATCTGAGCAAAATTAAGAACATTACATTATGAATAGGGGAAGATGTTATTCTTACCATTGTACAGTCCTTCTAGAGCATTGGAATATCTCTTTGTCCTGGTTGTCAAACAGTGGCTATTTAGAGGACTGCAGTGGCTCAAGTGGCTAAGACGCTGACTGGAAGATGGCAGGTCAGCAGTTCAATTCCTAAGTACTGCAGGACGGAATGAGCTCCCGTCTGTGTCCCAGCTCCTGCCAACCTAGCAGTTCGAAAGCAAGAAATTGCAAGTAGATAAATAGGGATCACTTCGGTGGGAAGGTAAACAGTGTTCTGTGCACTCCAGTGTCTAGTCATGTCTGCCACATGACCATGTAAAAGTCTGCAGAAGCAGACAGCACTGGCTTTTTGGCTTTGAAACAGAGATGAGCACTGAACCCTAGAGTTGGATACAACTGGCTTTCGAGCAAAGGAAACCTTTAGAGTACTTTCCATCCTTCAGGTTTCCTTCATTAGTCAATATTTTTTATACATTCAGTTTGTAAAATTTATAACATAACAGCTGCTTTATAAAGTTTTTCTCAATACAGTACAGTGCTTGGTCTTTTTGTGCAACTTGAAAATCCATATTTTAAAAAAGAGAAAGAGTAGCAGGATGACATTTGCTGATTTGTATTAACAAACATTAATTAATAAGCTGAGCAAATTAATTAAATATAGATAGGTTAAATTAATTAAATTGGAATGCAAACCAGGCTGTAGATAACTTAGAAAACAAACGTTAGCATCCTTTTGCTCAAGTGCCAAACAACTAGACACAATCTAGACAGGAGTATACAAATTATATTTATGTTTCTTTCATACTTAGTCACAATTCAGCCCAAAACTCCACATTTGATCTTGCTGTTATTAACATGGAACAATCCTCTGTCACGAAATAGCTTCATATGTAAAAACAATCATGATGTGGTCATTAACTTAGTAAAATTCATTTAGAACATGATTCAGCAGGATGAACAGCTGGCTCTTGATAGCTCCTCCTAAAGCTAGATTATGGTGACTATCACACTGTTAGCATCTGAAATACAGCTACTGAGGTTGCCAGGATGTGTTGCTTTCCCAGAACTACTAACCATAAAAAATGTGTGGTTCTAAATGCTACTGTTAGGAAAGTACTGTTTTTATGCTAACTAAATTGTGCATTTTTTCTAATGATAAAGAATATAAAAAAACACACCTCATTATCGTTATATCTTGTTTGCACCATATTTTCTGCTCTGCTTCTCTCTCCCATATACAGGATTGCTTTTTTGACCTACGTATCTGTGCAGCAGCAAAAATATGTAAGTTGTTTAAAGATCTGATCCAATGGCAACTTAATTTAACTCCTATTACAACTGTAATATCCATTAATGACAATTAATTTACCTTCTACAACGACATATTGTATTTAAATGTAATTTGTCTATTTTGTTATGGTTTTTGTTATGATTCTGTGTTATGTTTGGAAACCACTGAAAGTGAGAACGTCTCCTCAATAGGTGGCATAGGAATACAGTACATTTAATAAATAAATAAATAAATAAAAATAAAACCCAGGGATTTTCCATTATTGTCAGTTGTAAAAAGCTACAATGTTATTTTTCTGTTAGGCTGGCCAACCATTGTGCACCTCTGTATCTGATGTGTAAAAATTGATGCCATGAATTCTCACTCTTATGTCTGACAAAGTAGACTTGATCCATGAAAGCTCATATTTAAATATAGGAGTTAGTCTTTAAGATGCCACAACCTTTTTTGTCTTTTTGTTGTTGTTTTGTTTACTCTCTGAAATAAATTCAACACACCTTTGCTGATATGTACAGTAAATAATTTTCTCTAATGCTGCACCAGGGTGGCAATGTTTGTTACCCAAAATTAAACTTAGTGACTGTTTGATCTATCCGAACTTTCACCTTCCTATGTAGAACAAACCAGCCAATTTTCCCTTCCTCATGCTAGTATATCTAACAACACGCTTTGCATTAACTATGCTTCCTTATAAACCAGAGTTTCACTATGGTCTGAAATTGGTTTACAAACTGTGGTTACAAACAACCTGGTTTACATTATCCATTCTACCAGTGGTGCACATCCGATGCAAAACACAACTAATGGCAGAAATAAAGATGGAAAACAATATCAGTGAAGGAAGGTGGAAGCAGCTCCAGAAAGGCTGGGGCCCAGTTTGCAAAGCATTGCCTACAGAAGATAGCATTACATTTGCACTGAGCCGTTAAAGGCCATAAACACAGCTGCCAGATCTCATTTTTATCAGCATTCAATCCCTAGAAGTGAAATATGGAAACAGAAGCAGTGGCAGCTAAAAGGCAGCAACAAAACAATGCAGAAACATTAAAAATCTTTATTAATTTACAGTATATCTGCTAAGTCCCATCCCAATTTCATTCATCAATGTAACTGCCCGGTGCTAAATTCTAACAATTCAGGAGACTAATATTAAAGATGCACATTAACACATTTTAGAAAAGAAACATAGATTTTAAAAAGGCAGATCAGAGCAAAGAAGGCGGAAGCACCAGAAAATCTTCTACATGGTATAGTTTGTGGTGTAAAAACTTAATATAACATGCCTGTGAATTCTACATTTTTTATCATATCCTTACCTCCCTCTCCTTTATGCTGCTTTGGCATCTCAATAATGGGCGCTTAATGCTTTAATTCTACTCCTACTTATCTGGTAATCAGTTAAAAAATAAACCATCTGCTACTAACTTCTACAAAACTCAATGGTTGAAATCCTGTTGCACACAAACACAAACATAGTAACTTTGAACATGAACTGTAGAAGTTTTTTTTTTACGAAGGTTCAAAATGTTGATGCGCTGAAATCTTAATCGGTGCAGTTATGAAAACTAAGATATCTGGAATTTTTCAGATTTTTTGGACCAGCGGAAGGGGTCCCGCAATGCACTTGTAGTTACACCTTTTGGGACCTGATGGTACTCAATTAATAACGCAGTAACTATCCACTTTAGAGACTTTTTGCATAGAACAAAAGTTGTCGGGAATGGTCCATTTAGTCTAAAAGAAATTTGGAGCAGTCAAAATCTGAAATTTTGAAAAATGTTGCCTACCTTTCAGGGGCTAAAACATGAGAATGGTAAGTACAGTACTTTTTGTCAATGTATGATTACATTTATTTTGTTAAAATAATCTGTTTTATTAAAATTACAGGTTTTTCTTTTAAAATTACAGGTTTTTCTTTGAAATTACAGGTTTTTCTTTAAAATTACAGGTTTTTCTTTAAAATTTCAGTGACATTTCTGCTGCAGGGACTGTGAGAAAGCTACAGTGTTACAGGTATTACAAGGATTTGATCTTGTAGAGAGCTTTTCCATCTAGCATAACTTATTTTTCTTTCTGTCCTCAGCTACAACTAACATAAGCAACTGCTGCTGTTCCTCATCTTGAGTTAACTTATTCCCTTTCAGGAATTTGGTGATCAATGCTACGCCGTGTTTGGCACAGTCGTTGACAATTTTAAAATGAGTCACAATGTTCAGACCTTGCAGATAGTCAACATCTGCACTCCATAGCTCCGGGTCCTTGTCAAGAAATTTAGAGGATATTCCAGTGGCACTGAAAAAACGCAAGGACTGCTTCGAGCAGAAGTCACTGAGTTTTAAGTCAAGCACACTGTCATCAAGGAGAACTGTGGCACGAGTTGGCGGAGTTCCCTCATCATCCTCTTCTCCATCGCAGAGAGCCGCAACCATCAGCCTCTTCTCCTCCACTGAGATGCGATCGTCGAATAACGCCAACTGGACCGACATAGGAGAGAGAAACCACAGATGGTGGCTAAACTTCTCCAGAGCCACTTGGAAATGAACGCCCTCGTCCTTGTTTCTGTTCAGAAGCTGCAGGTAGGTGAGGTCATTCCGAGGTGCCTGAGTTGAAACTGGTGCCAGGAACCATGCTTGTACGTAAGCCCGACAAAGGAAGACGTACATCTTTAAAATATTTCGGTCATCATTGGATGTTAGCTTCAATTGTTTGCCGAACATCCACGACTTGAGACAATAAATGTTTATTGCCATCCAACGACATTTGGATCTGCAACCCGGCTTCTTGCAGACATAATCTGCCTCGAAGGTAGGCAACATTTTTCAAAATTTCAGATTTTGACTGCTCCAAATTTCTTTTAGACTAAATGGACCATTCCCGACAACTTTTGTTCTATGCAAAAAGTCTCTAAAGTGGATAGTTACTGCGTTATTAATTGAGTACCATCAGGTCCCAAAGGGCGTAACTACAAGTGCATTGCGGGACCCCTTCCAGTGGTCCAAAAAATCTGAAAAAATTCCAGATATCTTAGTTTTCATAACTGAACCGATTAAGATTTCAGCGCATCAACATTTCGAACCTTCATTTAAAAAAAACACGTCTAATGAACTGTCATGTTAAGAAGCCTCTAAAGGCCTTATTTGTTGCACACTGAGTTTTGTGATTAAATATACAATAGATAATGACTATGGAGATTTATTAACTTAAATTAGTTTGCTTCCAAAACTTATGCCATTTGCACAGCTAATAACTGAGCAGACACTAATTAGGTAAAGGTAAAAGTCACCCTTGCTTGAAAGACAATGGTATCCGACTCTAGGGTTCAGTGCTCATCTCTTTTTATACCCAAAGAGCCAGCACTCTCTTTGTCTGCAGATGTTTATGTGGACATGTGTCAGGCATGACTAAACACCTGAGTGCACAGAACACTGTTTACCTTTCCACCAAAGTGACCCCTATTTATCTACTTGCAATTTCTTGCTTTCAGACTGCTAGGCTGGCAGGAGCTAGGACAGAGACTCCATCATGAAGTACTTGGGTCTCGAACTGCTGACCTGCTGACCTTCCAGTTGTCAAGTTCAGCATCTTAACCACTGAGCCACAGCAAGCAGTCCCAGCCACTAATTAAGATTGTACTAATGAGCCAGTAATGCTCCACTTTTGTAAGCAGCACATGTGCCTTCCGTGGGCAGGTAAATGATTCAAGAAATAAGTTCAGGCAGAAACAGCTTATAAAAATAATAGTTTATTATAGATTAGTTTATTTATATACTCCCTCCCCCACCCAGGGGACACAAGGTGGCTCACAGGGATTACACCTATATAGTGATAACAAAATTTTAAATGTTATTAAAACTATGTTAGGAAACAATTAAACATATGTCAACATTAACATCTACATTAGAACAACTTGTCTAAATTATGACAGTGTGACCAGGGATGAAAGCAGCCAGGTGGACAGAGGGATATGGCAACACACATTTTGCCACATCCTGTATCACTAACAAATCCTTAGAATTCTGGTGTATACATACAGGTCATCCCCCATTTCTGCAGATTCAATTATCTGCAGATGTAAAAATATTGAATAAAAATTCCTGAAATACTTATCAGAAAAAAAACCAAAATAAAATAGAAAAAACACTGTAGCACTTTAAAGACTAACTGCTATATTTTTATAGCAGGTCTGATGAAGTGGACTTGATCCACGAAAGCTAACAATAAAAATATAGCAGTTAGTCTTTAAAGTTAGTCTTTTATTTTGTTTATTTTGTCTTGTTTTCTGATATGCCTGAACCACAGACTAACACGGCTACTATTCTGAAATACATATGTATTTTATGGTGCATTACCAGAGGTGGCCACTAGAGGACATTATCAGTATTGAAAATTTAGGGCAGGGGTTCCCAACCTATGGCCAACGGACTGGCCCAGGGATCCGACCCCATCCCATCTAGACCGTTGCTGGCTCTGCCACACCTGGAAGTAGAAGCGGGCATGTTTACGTCATCCGAAAAATGCACCCCTGTGGCTGCCATAAATGTGAAAGTGGGAAGATTTATGTTAGCAGTAAAGGCACTTCCTTATGCTTCTGGGGGCGTGGTCCGGCCCACGACACTGTTGGGGGGCCTGACCATGCCCACAACATAAAAAGGTTGGCTGCCCCTGACTTGCAGCTTGTGGTTATCTGTGGTTTCAGTTATCTACCATAGTATGTATCTACCACAGATAAGGCGGACAACCTGTATTTGTGAAACTCACAAAATTAGAAATGGGATTCCCCAACTAACCAAAAACAGCTAATTTGTACACACAGAAATATTTCTACTTATTAATTCTACCCTGCTATTCTTAAATGAGACACAAGAAGGGAATGAAGTGAAGTAAATAAAAGAAGTAGGAGATGGTACTGTTTATTTCCTTGTTCCTCTTGTCCTGTATTATACTACAAATTCCCATTTTTAGGGTAGTAAACTTTATTTTTACTTGTTTCTGTTGTTTGACAAAGATTGTACACCACCTTCAGTGCTACTCTATTTTTGAGCTGACAAGTATTTACTTATATGTAGCACAAGTTTGTCCTTTCTGTGTGTTATGATTTCTGCTATCATCAGGACAGAACAAGAACACTTTGGAACTCAACATTAATTTAGCTGTATGAAACATTGATCTCATTACTACAATGTGGCTTAAAGTTGATGTAACTGGCATATCTCCTGCTCTACAGCTGGAACAGCAGAGGCACACGTACAGATATTCATTTTTAGCACACAGATGAATCAAACTGTGTTTGAAAGCTGGCTGCTCAGAAAAAACTAAGCAGGAGCAGGGGGAAGGCTCTGAGTACATTGGGGCAGTGTAAAAATACCTCCCAGATGTTCTATAGGAGATGACAGAGAGACCATTCCCCCCTGTGTGAAAAAATGCAGTTTGTCAACAGAGACTATATATGGGGCTATATTATCAGAGGTGCATATTTCATGCTGCAGCTGCCAAAGGAAGATTTCCCACAGTGGAACTAAGTACTGTTGAACAGCAGGGAGAGAAACTGACTTCCTGCCCAAACTACAGGACACCACGTCAGACTACACAAAGCAGGTTAGCATACCAGCACAACACTCCTATTAGCACTAACAAGGATAACTTTCAAATGTAATGCCTCTTTGGGTGGTTGCAGATCTGCTTATTATCACACCAACCTGAATGGTACCATAAAATCACCCACACTGTACTACTTTCTGACAAATTATTTTAATAGTGAAAATCCACAGACGTTGGTTTTTGCAGCTCATCTTTCTGAAGAGAAAATGGTTTGTATCAATCAATTCTTATTAATGGCTCACTTTGGCCAGCCTCTTCCAACTATTTCAAATTTGTTTTGACTAATATAAACTGATATGAATGCATAATGTAGTACTAACAGCACGACTACGTATTACTGATTTCAGAATGTTATAAAACAAAAGAAAACATTTATTGCAATGAGACCTTTCAGAACAAAAGTTGATGAAGGAAGCCCTTATTTACAAAAGACTTTGCGACAAAGTATATGTTAGGGCTTTTCAAGTGTGGAAAGATTCTTTGTTGCTTTTGCTGCAACTTAATGCCATTCTTACTTTTCTATAATTTATCTTTATGAATGTCAAATAAATAAGCTAATAAAATAGCAATGAGGAAGAAACTACTGCCATGACAGATAAAAGGCATGTTGCCACTCAAATAAGAACCCAATGTGCAAAGTAATGAACTCTAAAGAATCCATTCCATAAACAACCATAATCTTGTAGTATGTTATTATAAGAAGTTAGATAAACACAAGCAATAATTCAGTGATACTAGGATAAGTAACAGATCTATCTTAAAAAACATTTATTTGTCTAATGCATATTTAAAGGAAAAATGAGCCTGCATATACTGTAATGCTTTGAGGATGCAATTAATCTTCAAATACTGGATTTCTCTGAACACTTTCCCAACAAACCAATAGGAAGTGAACTGGTGCTTTCAACTCCTCAGTTTTTTGAAATAAAGCCTGAACAACACCCTTTCTAATATATTTTCTCTGAACTTCAGATTGTGACTTTTCCTCCCTTTGAGGAGAATTTAGAGATTTTTGCCACATCTCACAAGAGGAAACAACCTTTCTTTTAAAAGAATTAGATAGTTAAAGCAGCATTGATCTAGACTTTTACCAGCCTTACAAGAGTTATTTCTCATCACAGTCCAACAAGGTCATCTGGTACATCACCTGGAAGCTCATGGTGCAATGATTCACTAAGAATGTCCACCTCCCTTTCTGATTGAAACTGGTTGTTCTGAAGAAATAACAACTAAGGTATTTCATTTCTCTAATATAAGACATCGACAATTTGAGATATGCAGATGATACCACCCTAATGGCAGAAAGTGAGGAGGACCTAAAGAAGCTCCTGATTAGGTTGAAAGAAGAAAGTGAAAAAGCTGGCTTGAGACTCAATATCAAGAAAACAAAGATCATGACAACAGGCCCTATCAGTCCCAGGAAAATAGATGGGGAAGAAGTAGAAGCAGTGACAGATTTTACTTTCTTAGGATCAAAGCTCACTGCAGATGGTGATTGCAGCCATGAAATAAAAAGGCGACTGATTCTTGAGAGACAAGTGATGAGAAACCTGGGGAACATAGTGAAAAGTAGAAACATCACATTGCAAACAAAAATTCGTATAGTCAAAGCAATGGTATTTCCGGTGGCAATGTATGGTTGTGAGAGCTGGACCATTAGGAAAGCTGAGCGCAGACGAATAGATGCCTTTGAGATGTGGTGTTGGAGGAGAGTTTTGAGAGTCCCCTAGACAGCGAGGAGAACAAATAGGTCAATATTAGAAGAAATTAACCCTGACTGCTCCTTAGAAGGTCAAACAGTAAAGATGAAGCTAAAGTACTTTGGACATCAAATGAGAAGAGAGGATTTGCTTGAAAAAGCCTTGATGCTGGGAAGGGTGGAGGGCAAAAGAAGAAGGGGTGGCCAAAAATGAGATGGCTAGATGTATTGTAGACACAATGGGCACAAAGCTGAATGAGCTGAGGAGGATGGTGGAGGACAGAATTGCCTGGCGGACAGTGGTCCATGGGGTCGCAAAAGGTCGGAATCGACTGTGCGAATGAACAACAAAATGTAAGACAGACATTTAGTCCATATATACTGGTACTTCAGAACAGGATAGAACATCTTTAAGCCTATAGTGGTTTCATGGGCAAATGGTAATTATATAAAGTACAATTTATTTCATGCAATAAACATCTGCATTAAAAAAGCATATCAGGAAGAAAGATTATCATACAGAGCACAGTATTATTTGTGCATTCCTGAGTTTAGCATAATTGATATGCCAAGGAGTAAGGCACTAACTAGCTGATTCCAGCTATCTGTGGAAGTTTTCCACGTGGTCTGAACCCTACAGAATCAATGATTGAATTGGATGGGGAATTCTGATGGATAAAGGAGACTTCCCTCTTCAGGAAACCACTCTTCCAACAGGGACAGCAGCATATCTAGCATACCTCTCTTCCACAGCATAGCAAACAGAAAGAAAGGAAAGAAAGTCCAAACTTGCATCACAAACGTTTGCATGGTACAGTAATACCCCGGATAACGCGAGTATTGGATAGCACTAAAACCGCATAACGTTACAAGATTTTCAGAAAAATCTTATATCGAATAACGCGATTTTAACGTTAGCCGATACAGTCGTTTTTAGCAGCAGGGTGGCTGGAAAGCTGAACGGGGTTCTCCGTTCAGCCTCCCAGCCACCCTGCAGCTACGGAGGCAGGAGTGGGGAGGCTGGAAAGCTGACGGGGGGTTCCCCCATCGGCTTCCCCAGCCACCCCACAGCTGCGGAGGCAAGGGCGGGTGGCTAGGGAAGCTGACAGGGAGTCCCCGTCAGCTTCCTCAGCCACCCTGCAGCTGTAGATCGGGTCCTCTGATCTCTCTGGAGCAGGCAGGGGACACGATCCAAGCTGTTTCTGGGCTTCCCCGACGTCCTGAGCCAGTGCAGCAAGACAGAATGTCAGGGTTCGAATCCCGACATTCTGGACCCGGCCGGGGGGGGGTCAGAGACCCCAAAATTGGTAAAAAAAATTGACTTTTAAAAACCAATTTTGGGGTCTCTGACCCCCCCGCCGGGTCCAGGGAGGTGGGCAGACCCGATCCAAGCTGTTTCCAAAGTTCCCCACCTCCCTGGAGGCTGCAGCAAGCCAAAATGTCAGGATTCAAATCCCGACGTTCTGGCTTCCTGCAGCCTCCAGGGAAACAGGGCTTTTTTTAACATTGTGTGATCAATGTATCGTACAACGTTAAAAACCGGATAACGACGGGGCTTGTGGAACCAAGTCATAACGTTATCCGGGGTTCTATTGTATTTGTATTTTGTCTTTGCATTTAGACTTATATGCCGCTCTACTTGCCAAAGCAACTCAGAGCGGCTAACATAACACGGGCAACATATATTACAATATCAAATATAAATACAACATAAGCATATACAGTCAGTAAATCTAACATAAAAATAAAAATGCAATACAATCAGGAGAGTCAATCTCTGTAGCAATTTATCCATATAAAAATCAACTCCCGCCTGCTGAGAAGCACTATTACCAAATACTAGCAAAGATATGCAATACAAAAAAGCAAAAATATTCAATACAATAGTACAGAAAATACAGAGCAGTTCCTTGTTAGAACAACACATGTTGGAACAAGTCTCACCCTAACCAGTTCACATTTCAAAACATGTTCTCTTAGGCTCTAGCACTCTGCTGTTAAATTAAACAGATCTCTGTTAAGGTGTAGCCCTTTGAAAGAGTTGTATTTGTGAATGAAACATGAAAAAAATATCAAGACATTACTATATAAAGATGGTTTTTGGGTTTTATTAAAAGCAGAGAAACACCAGCAACCCACCCACCCCTGCTCAATACTTTATGTGCTCATTTGTTTTCAAAAAAGAATATTTGCAAATTGTGAATTAAAACACCAGTACTGAGAGATGAATTCAATCCTGAGATGGAAGACTGTTATTTTCTTCACCAACAATATTGTCAAAATTATATAAACATTTTAAGAGATGGCATCTATGATTTATTTTTCAAAGTTGAATTGAATTACAATACCAATACATAGTACCACGTTCACTCAAAATAACTGATGCTAGCATCGCCTTGCAACAGGCAAGACAGTAAAAGAAAATGGCAGACGTATGGTGGCCAGTCAAGGAGCACAAGACCATTTTGAAGAGGTGCCATTGAGTCCCCCCACCCATGTTCTTCTGACATAACACTCCTTGTACAGTGATACAAGTTGGCCATTGCTCAAGCAGTAGTTCACCATAATCAGAAGTGTCTAAATGCAGACGGTAACCACTTTGCATTCCTGTTGAAATTGCAGAGTATTACAATTTTAATATGGTTTTTTCTTTCTTAAATTGTGTAAACATGTTTTGGCACCCTCTGTATATCTGTATCGGAAGGCAGAACATGTAAAAGACCACCAAGCAGAAGGGGCAATAATGACAGGAAAAAATATTTTAATTGGGTAAGGTATTATGAAATGAGAAAACTCAATGGACAAATTAAGGGGCTTTAATTTCTTGCTACTAAACAATAAGAGCAACAACAAGTACAGTCAAACCTCGAATAACAAACGTTTCGCTTAGCGAAAAACTCACATAACGAGCAAGTTTTTCGCTAAGCAGTCTGACTCGCATGACGAATTTTTCGCTATGCGAGTCGGACTTTTCCCTATGAAGAAACTTGCATAACAAGCATTTCTAGGGGGAAAACTCGCATAATGAATTTTTTCGCTATGCGAGTTTTTCCCATAGAAACACTCGTTATATGAGTTTTTCCATAGGGAAAAGTCCGACTCGCATAGCGAAAAATTCGTTATGCGAGTCAGACTTGCATAGCGAATTTTTCGCATAGCGAGCAACCTCACAGAACGAATTAAATTCGTTATGCGAGGTATGACTGTATATCAAACAAAACTCTCAGAGGGCTCAAAAGAAGGCTAACAGTACTCAAACAAATCTCCAGGAATCAGCCTTTCAGCCAAACCAACCAGTAATCTTTAGTCATCTAGCTCAGCTGTTACCTCCCAAGTGTTTCACTGATACTCTTAAGTATATCAGTACGCATGTAGCTGATTTGCAAAACATTAAACATATATTAACACCACATACATTTGTCTGAACAATCATGAGAATACTTCAGTGTAAAATAAACAAAGGCCTTCAAAGGTCTGGCAGAACCATTATTTGGTTACATCACTGAAATGATTTCTACAAAGAGGATGTTTGGGGAATCAAAATGATAGTGCAAGTCTTATTTAAAATACCCAGGAAAATTTCAGTTTGACAGAGTTTGTGTTTTTCTGCTATTCATCGGCTAAAAAATGCAGTTTTTTCAAAACACAATCAATTAGAACTAAAACAATATTTCTGAATTCAACTGTGGTAGGTTCATTTTGGTTCTCTTGCCATTCTCCTGTCTCCAATAACAACCATCTACTTGAAGGAGTTCTCAACCTTTTTAAACCAGGCGCCGGGTCATGCTCCCTCAGACAGCTTTGGGGCCTGATGGCCATTTTGCCCTTCCTCCACCACACGGCACTTCCTGGTGTGGTGGAGGCAGTGGGGGCCCACATGAAATGGTGCCATGAGCCGCATTCGGCCATGGACCGCAGGTTGATAATCCCAAAATTGGTAAAAAAAAAAAAAAGGACGTTTTTTTTACCAATTTTGGGGGCTCTGACCCCCCCGCCGGGTCCAGGGAGGTGTGGGGACCCGATCCAAGGTGTTTCTGGGCTTCCCCGACGTCCTGAGCCAGTGCAGGAAGCCAGAACATCGGGATTCGAAATCTGACATTCTGGCTTGCTGCACTGGCTCAGGACGTCGGGGAAGCCCAGAAACACCTCCAGAGAGATCAGAGGACCCGATCTACAGCTGCAGGGTGTCTGGGGAAGCTGACGGGGACTCCCTGTCGGCTTCCCTAGCCACCCGCCCATGCCTCCGCAGCTGTGGGGTGGCTGGGTAAGCCGATGGGGGAGTCCCCCGTCAGCTTTCCAGCCTCCCCACCCCTGCCTCCGTAGCTGCAGGGTGGCTGGGAAGCTGAACGGAGAACCCCGTTCAGCTTTCCACCCACCCTGCTGCTAAGAACGACTGTATCGTGTAACGTTAAAATCGCGTTACTCGATACAAGATGTTTCTGAAAATCTTGTAACGTTATGCGGTTTTAACGATATACGGTACTCGCGTTATACGGGGTATTACTGTACTTTCAATTTCTTCCCCCAGTACTTTGGTGACTAGAAAACCTGTTCCAACTAAAGCAGCACCTTCTTCTCCGCAACATGCTGAGCCAATCACCCTCTTTGCAAAAACCATGGCAGGTCAATACTACAAGTTTTTCGGTGGAGAATATTTGCTGAAATATGCACAGCAGCTCTGAGTGGTTGGACTTTCTACAAAAAGGGTTGCTGACCAGCAATGCTAACAAGGATTAGGATCTAAAGAGAGCAGCAGCAGGCAATGGAGGAGATGTGAAAATGGTGGTGAGATATGCACAGAGGAGGAGGTGGGGCACAGAGAGCTTCTTCAGGCTGTTTGTTTGCAGGCAGAGGGCCACAACTGGGAGAAGAGATCCCTCAGTGTGAGATGAAGACAGGGAAACCTTCTTAGTCAAAGGGAAAGAAAACCACCTCACTCCACCACCTCACTCCACCGTCACCACACTGCCACACTTAACCTTATCAAGTCTGGACTGCCCCATCACCAGACCAATAAAGTCCATGTAAGAGGGATGTCTGATGCAGCTCTGAACGAATGGTCAGAGGTGTAACACGGTCTCAGAAACACTTACCAATGCTCATCTTTAAGACACTGATCAATGAATTACACCAAAAAAATTTGATCAAGAAGATATTCCCAGCTACTTAAAAAAAAGAGAGAACCGGGGGTGGGGGAGAGAGAAAGGATTTTGGAATATTAAACAATAACAATTTCTAGTGTCCTGAATGTTTAACCTCCACAAGCAACAGTAGTATCTCCACGAAGTGTAATGTGAATAAAAATTAACATACCCAGATCCCCAAACAGGTTTTTAAAAAGATTTCTCAAGCAAGAAAGAAAATATATTTTATGTGCTATGGACTCCTCATTGTAAATTCTAAAACTGGTACCAAAAGTATAATGCTTTCATGAAGAAGAAAAACCAGGCCCAAGTGGTGGTTCTGGATGAAACCTTTGGAGGAAAGTACTGTTTCTTTCCTAAGAGTAGCTCTTAGGAAATTGTTTATTGGTTCAGAAATGTTCCTTCCCTGAAGCTCAAAAAGGCAACTTGAGTTATTATTCCACTGAGAATAAACAATATTCATAACACAGTCATTTGTATTTACATTTAAATTTGATGTGGAAGAGACAAAATAAATAAGCAAAGACTAGTGCAATACAGTGCTGTTGGAATGCAGAAAACTGGACATGGGAAATCACGCAACAGCATGAACTTGCTATGGAAACAAGGAAAGAAATCACATATACAAGCAACATGCAGAAAAGAACTTTAAAAAAAAAAAGAAAGGAAATATCTCCCAGTTTTATTATTTTTCAGTGAAGAAACCATATTCACATTGCTTATTTTGCACATTGTACCTAGACATTTCCTAAAATCCAGATGAATAACTCCTGTCAAGGGCTTCTGAATTTTGTCTGCCTTTGTTAGTGTGCATCCTTGCATCCATGCAAGCGATAAAACCAGACCCATCCTGGGTGGTACTGAGACAGAACATACTCATCAAGCATTACAGAAAACACTCTTTTATTTGATGCCAAGCAGGAGGGGGAGGAGCAAGATTTACTTTACATTCATTTCTTTCCTTCTCCTTCTCCACTACATACAATACAACCACCTCCTCTTATGTCCATTGTATGTTCCTTACAAATGTAGATGTACTTATCATCCTCCATGTGTGTTCCAGGTCTGTGCAACCCCTGCAATATCCAATTTGAAATTTAAAACAGTGATCTGTTTTATTTTTGTTTTCCAGTTATAAGTGAAGTATCATTAAATGATACTTGTAATTAGACTTGTAATTAGAGATTTCATGGAATATTCTCT
Organism: Furcifer pardalis; assembly: GCA_030440675.1. Taxonomy (NCBI): domain Eukaryota; kingdom Metazoa; phylum Chordata; class Lepidosauria; order Squamata; family Chamaeleonidae; genus Furcifer; species Furcifer pardalis. Next base: position 91,263,812 of record CP126893.1, read on the forward strand.
CGCACTTTAAAGCAGGGAGCACTCCAAACCACAGAAAAACAACAAAAAGGACAGAAATTAGAAAGGTGTTATTTCTGTTCAGGTTCTAAATTAATCAGTAAAAGCACATAGATTTTTGTTTCTTCCATCACTCCAGTCTGAAATTCCATTTTAATTCCATTAACTTTTGTCAGTCTAAGACCCTTTCTCCTTAAAGTCCAGTTAAATATTATTGAACATTATTAATCAATATTAAGATTTAAGTACTGCATAGTGGAATGCTTCTAAAGATCATTCACCAACAGCTGCAAAACTGTATTGTAGCACTTTCTGTTTTATTTTCATTATATAGTAATAACTTGGATAACGATTGCATTGGATAATGCTAGAATCGGATAACGATGTAAAAATTTTGAAAATTTTTTTTGCATCAGATAATGATCTCTTGGCGTTATCCGATGCAATTGTTCATAGCACTGGGATGGCTGGAAAGCTGAACGGGGAGTCCCCTGTCGGCTTCCCCAGCCACTGCGCAGCTGCTGATAGGGGACTCCTGACCTCCCCGGAGGTTGCAGGGGTGTCGAAAAGCCCAAAATGGGTGGAAAAATGGGAGTTTTTTCACCCATTTCAGGCTCTCTGGGACCCCTGCCGGCTCTGGGGAGGTCAGGGAACCCGATCCACACTGTTTCCTACGATCCTCGACCTCCCCAGCGGGTACAGTCAGTCAAAATGTCGGGATTAGAAATGTAGACTTTGATTTTGAACTTGATGGCTGGTTTAAAGAGATATGAAATTCAGCTATCAAAAATAAATTAACATGTGAAATTATGGTAAAAAGAGAAAGGAAATTATTTAAGAATAAGATGCATTATCCTTTTGGAGGTGAAGAGACAAAATACAGCAATGTAAGAATATGGAAAATAATCATTTGTTTATAAGTCACACAAATGGAGGGAGAAGTTAGATATTAATGTAATATTTTTTATTTTATTTAAAGAGTTTTACAAGGAGTATACATTTTCTATTACCCCCCCACAGCCCCTCCCTCCCCCATCCTCCCCCCGTTACCCCTCCCCCTCCCCCCGACTTCCCAGAACTGGACACAAGGTATAATCCATACCAAATCCCATTAACATCTAAGAAACATCAAAATAAACAAACATTATACCAATCACATCATTCAAATATTCTTAATACTCAAAAGCTAACTGGATCTTATCTGTTTTATATCTATCCTGTATAAAATCAATCCAGCATCTCCAATCTAACAAATATTTATCAATTGTCTGATCTTTCAAATATGCAGAGACTTTTGCCATCTCTGCCAGATTTGATACTTTAAGTACCCATTCCTCCACTGTACACAATTCTTCCTTTTTCCAATACTGTACGATCAGTAGTCTCGCTGCAGTTATTAAGTTCAATAACAATTTTGTTTCCACAACTGTACATTCAGAAGTAATCCCCAATAGAAATAACTGTGGTGTAAATTTAATTCGCCTCTTAAAAATCTTTTTCTGCATTATCCACCATATTTTTATCCAAAATACTTGAACCTTCTTACACATCCACCAAATATTAATGTAATATTGTGTGTACAGTACATTGTTTATGTCTTTTGTTTGTATTTGTAATTTTAATATTATAAAATACAAATTTAAAAAAGAAAACAACAACCCTTTACTGCAAACATTCTGAACATGAACATTGATCGAGTTGTGACTAATTTGGGCCCAGTTTATTCCACCCCTCCTTCTCTATGCTGTAGCTTTAACAAAAACCTGCTCTTACGGTTAATGAAAGCAACACGTGAATTTAATGAACTGACTGAAAAGTGGCCTAAATAAATATCCACATTTAACCAATACCTGTGTTATATAAAGCTTGCTGAGATTTTACAATACAGTTCTGCTGTAGCTCTAGGATAGCAGAGTCACAAAGGCAGTGACACTAGAGTTTGACCACAAGCACACCTGGAAATCTTGAGGAATTAAATTAGGCTGGACATGTAGGAGACACTCATGATTAAATTTTCTACAGTAGTACCAGTGTATATGGCTTTATTTGTTAATATTCAAGATTTAGCACGAATTAAGGCTTTGACATTTACCCCTCTATTCATATTTCAGTAGCAGACTTCTGACACTTTCTGCGTGGAGGCCAATTCTTCTTGTTTTAATTCTGTGTAGAAGGGAGACAATTTATGTCTGTACCACAGCCTCCTCAGGAAAACATGGTGCAGGCATCAACTATGATGTGAATCAGAAACAGCATCACTACTAACAGCTGCAGCTGGGAGTGATAATTATCTAGATCCCCCTTCCCACCATTTCCATGCAATGCTAGTAACGTGTAGTAGACTTTTGATCAAAACTATGAAAGCAGAAAGTGTTAATTCTCAAGAATGCATCTGACAGTAAAGGACAGCACAATTTGCAATGAAACAGTTTAACAATTAGCATGTTATTTAGTACTTGTGATTTTTATGAAGGAATTAGAAGAGGCTGGCGTTTATCCCCACCCCACCCCCACCCCCCCTTGGTCACAAGTTTTGTAGAAACAGGAATCTAGAGAAAACTTGGCATTCAGAATATGAGCTCAAGTATTCCATTTTAAGAACAGGGAAACTATGGCTTTACAATCACTCATGGGCACTGCTGACTGGGTGAAAAGGATTTAGGAGTCCCATACAGATTCCCGAAATCAAATGGCATTATCATTCTGAAATGGTGATAGCGAACAAAGTGGTAAATACAGTCAAACCTCGCATAAAGAGCGCCTCGCTTAAAGAGTAACTTTCTTTAAGAGCAGAATTTTCTCTGAATGGGTCGCTTCGCTTAACAAATGAAACCAACCAAAAACTCACTTAACAAATAAACCAGGGGTCGCAATCCCCCCATCAGAAGTCACAATTGGTCACTTACAATGATGTTTCACTTAAAGAGCAAACTTGCTTAAAGAACAATCCTGTGGAACACATTATGCTCTTTAAGCGAAGTAAACTGTACTAACTACCAAGGTTTTAAAGACAATTTATTTTTTAAAAATGTTTATACTACTCAATTAATGAATCCAGACTACTCTGGATGGTATAACAAACTGGTAAAAAAGTCCACATAAACCGCTGCCACTATAATTGACTTAAGTGTGGTGAACTACAGAAAACCTAGAATTCAAACATCAAAATTAACACCATTTGAGGATATGTTCTTAAAGTCTGCCCTATACAATCCAGATTTATTTATTTATTTATTTATTGTATTTCTATACTCCCCATTTGGGTGATATCCCACACTGGGTGGTGAACAAACAGATAACAAATAACAACAACACACAACAGATCAAACAAACAGCTGACAAATATGTCACAAACTGAACTAAAATAAAATAAAATAAAGTAAATGGCATCTGAAGGCATAGGACCTAACTGACAGTTTATCGGTAAAGGGACAACACCCTGAAAAGCCTCCTTGAAGAAGAGAGTTTTCAATTGCTTTCTAAAGATCCCCAGTGATGGAGCCTGGTGCAGCTCCACTGGTAGAATGTTCCACACACAGTGTTGGTGCCACCACTGAGAAGGCTCTATTTCTAGTTAAAGACTTTTGAGCCATCCTCGGGGACGGCATCTGGAACTGCGCTGACTGTGATGACTGGGTGATATAGGGAGTTGTTCAAAGGGAAAGACGCTCAGACAGATAGCAAGGTCCCAAACCATATAGGGCCTTGTATGATAACATTAACACCTTGTGTCTGACATGGTAGGCAACAGATAACTAGTGCAGACCTGCCAAGGCTGGAGAAATATGATCAAATTTCTTTATGCCAGTCACCAGCCTGGCTGCTGATTTCTGGACCCGCTGCAATCTCTGTATCAGACATAAGGGCAGCCCCATGTAGAGAGCTTTACAGTAATCAATCCGTAAGATTACCAATGAGTGGGTCAGGGTTATGAGAGATTATCTGTTCAAGTAGGAGCGTAGCTACGCAATCTGCTGAAGCTGGAAAAAAGCAGCTTTAGACATCATCTCTATTTGTTGTTCAAGTGACAGCAGTGGGTCCATACATCTTATGCAGTTTCTTGAATGATAGGGATAGAGCCCTGTATATTTCAACTGGCAGTTTATTCTACAAAATGGGGGCATTACCTTTCAAGCCTCCCTTGATATGGCCACCCTTAATATTGTGCACTGAGAGGACTGTATGATATGGAGAACTGTTTTGGGAGAGAGATATTCCAACAGATAACAAGGTCTCAAGCCATTAAGGTCATAACCAGTAGATTGAATTGAGCATGGAAACTAACAGGAAGCCAAGACTGGAGATACATGATCCCATCTACTAGTCCCAGAAATCATTCTGGCTGTTGCATTTTGGAAGTTTACATATTGTTTTCAAGGGCAGTCTCATTTAGACTGCATTACAGTAGTCTATTTTTGAGGTTACCAAAATGTGAAATTACTACTAGGCCCATGTTACTCAGGTAAGGGTGCAACTGGAAATTAAGCAAAGTTGATTTCTAATGGCCCAAGACTACATATACAGGTCACCTCCTTCATCTACAAAGGATACATTCCAAGAACTTCTGTACATGTCTAAAACTGTGGAAAGGAGCAAACCCTACATTACAGCACAATATCTAAGTCATACAACTGGACGATGGTGCAAATGCCTCTGTTGAGCTTTCATGTGTGCTCAGAAATGATTTCCCTGGAAACACAATCAATTTCTTCTCTTCATTACATTTTAGATGATGGCCTCCAGTGGTAATGTGGCTTGGAAATTCATATCTATTATGTATTTCATTTTTTTTCACTGAATATTTTGGGCCCATGGACAAGTAAAACTGAACCTGCAGATATGGAGGTGGTGACCTGAGCTATAATTTTACTGACTTACTTCATCTCCAGTTTTATGTACTTGGCAGAATAAAATCCACAGTTTTTACAATGGAAGTGAAAACAGCTTTTACCTACAGTAATTGAACATTACAAGCTCTCTGTGGTTATCAAAGCCAAGGCCAAAACTCAAACAGTTTGTATAGGAATGGGGTGAGGGCAAAAAAGAAAAAGAAAGCAGAAGTTAAACAGAAAATATTTCCAGTAAAGAGAAGTGTGAGTATTTTTTGTTATATGCTTCAGAACTATTAATATAAAGCTAGAATTCCCAGAATTTTGACGACGATGACTTGTTAGTCTGGAGCACACAGTTGCCTTAGCATGAGAAGATATATTGGAAGTGGAACCAGTTTAATAAACAAAAACAGTCATGCTTGTTTCATTAGTCTGTCTTGTCTTCAAACCTCATGGAAACAAATGACAGTTACAAAGGCTCAAACTAATTTTATTTTCCCAACAAAGAATTTTATACTAACACATCCATACACACACAGTTGAAATCTTGGCAACAAAAATACAAGAATAGTATCTTAAAAGTTGTTATACTTGTTGTTTCCCTCCCTTTCCCTCCAACTACAACTTGAACCTGGGATGATTTATGCTAATGGTAAACGGGCATAAACCAGCACTTGTATGTTTTGATATAATGCAATACTGTAACATATACAAGAAAGAATCTTCTAGTATATGTTGTGTTTGGCACAAGCATTTGCTGATTCTCTCCATTTCTTCAGATGCACCATATACCTGGCATGCAAGTCTAAGATAACATACCATTTCTTACTCACAGTAGATTCCTTAGATACCAAATGTTGCAACAGAAGGATACTAGCAATAAGATCTTGACCAGGCATTCTCAACCTAAGGCCCACGGGCTGGACCAAGCCTGAGGCACTATTTCATATGGCCCACCACTGCCACTGGAAGTGGAAGCGGGCACATTTATGACAGTTATAAAACACGACCACGCATGTGTAAACACAGTTACATCAGCTGTAAATGCACCTGCAGCTGTCATAAACATGAAAGTGGGTATATATACTTCCGCTTCTGAGGGGCATGGTCTAGCCTGCTCAGCTGTCTGGGGTGGTGGGATCAGGCCTGCGGCATAAAAAGTTGGGAACCCCTGATCTTTACTAAGGATCTGATTTGGAACTGACAATATTTAAATATCTGAATCACCTAATTTTAAAAATAAGCAAAATGATAATCAAGTTTACAATCAACATCCTATTAAAGATGCTGAAAGGTCCAGAAAACTCTCTTATAAAGAGCTCCAAAGGATTTGTTCCAATTATCCAAAAGAAATAAGGATTAAGATAAATGTGAAATAATACATTAGAGAAAAATCTTATTTTTTTCCATAGAGAATAACCAGTGAAAGGATTTTAATATTATACTTGATTGTTCAGTGAAAACATTTATTCAGTGTACAATTACATTTTTTTAAAAAGGAGAGGGAAATTCTATGCTAGAAAATATTGAAAATATAAACACTATCACTATATGCAGGTGTATGAAATACACACCATGTTCTGGTCACTCATATCTCAAAAATTATATTGCTGAGAAAGTTGGGGGAGGAAAAAAGAGTATTAAAAGAGATACGCAAAAGATGTAGAAGTTACAGTATATTTCTCATGATAAAAAGGTTTGGCATCTTGAATGTTCTTAGGGGGGGCAGAGAAACCGTGGGACTCTCATAAAAATTATGTGGAGTAAGTGAAGGATGTGGAGTAAGTGAAGAATAGATTTCTCTCCTTCTCTTAGAACTTTGGACCATCTAATGAAATTGATTGGCAGAGAATATTCCACAATATAGAATTAATTGATGGAATTCACTGTTTTAAGATGTGATGATAGCTTTTGGATCAGACAAAACAAAATTTTGGATTATATAATCAAATGCAGTTCGATAGACTTTAGTGTGGCCCCAAGCACATAACTGTGTGACCGTGTGTAATGAATGTCTTAAATTAAACAAAAGCTGGATTTCTCAGAAAGCTAAGATGAATACACTTGACATCACAGTGTTATACAGTATTGTTCAGTCTGCTACCATGTAGCTAAGTAGTATCCCTGATTTTAATTTATCAGGCTTGATGATCACTTATAAGTGTGGAAGAATTATTGTCAAGTTGCAAACCAAATTTCATAGCAATAGACTTTGTGTTATTAATTATTTATCTAGAGAGAATGCCAAGTGCCTTCCCTGGAATTCTTCCTTGGCAGCCGACACAAACTGTTGTCCTTGAAGGGTCACATGCATGGACATAATTACAACCATTGCAATCACCCCTCCTCAAAATAGAACAAGATTAATGACATGTAATGGTAATAGTTTAATATTACATTTCATGTTTGTCTTTAGCTTTGGAAACAAAGCCTTCAAAGCAATTGTTAGATATTCAATGATCAACTTGATATAGGATAGCCAACTGGGGTGAGAGGTACTGTAACATTTAACATCACGTTGTAGTTTAACTCATTGGTCTTTAAGATATTATTTGCCTAAACAACTCTTTAAAAATCCCAGCAATGCAAATATTATACATCCCCATGTATAATAGAGGAGTCCAGAGCAGAAGCCCTAGACCAGGGGTACTCAACCCTTTTAAGCTGGAGGCCGGGTCAAGTTCCCACAGACTGTTTGGGGAACCTGATTTTTTTAAATATAATTTTTAAATTATTTTTGATAAATAATAATAATAATAATTTATTATTATTTTTATTTATAAATGACACACTCTGGGTGGTGTACACACAGTATCAGATAATAAATTTAAAAAACAACCAACACACACACATAACAAATCAAAAACAGAACAACCAAACAAATATATCCCTTGTGGAAGAAGAACAAGAGAGGCTTTTAAGAAAGCACTTTTGCAAAAATCCATACCTGCTGAACTCCCTCAGGACAATGCAGAAGGCAATACTTCCCAGGAGGCCCAAGAAGCACACATTCCAGATTTTGTAATGCCTCCCCTTAAAGGCCAGTAGTATGCTAGAATGGAGAATAAGACAGAGAGGGCTGACGGGGAAACCCTTATTTAAAAAATACTCTCTTCCCCACACACAGAGGTAAACAAAAGGAGCCTTCCTACCTGTCTGCCTCAGCTTGCAAGGTTTTTGGGCTTGAAATTGGTTTTCAGTGCATTCCTACGGGAAATTGCACCCTCTGGTAATGACAGGCAATTTTTCTCCCCCACCCGGAAATGCCATAGGCTGCTTTTAAGGTGCCAAAAAATGTGGCAAATCACATGGAGGGCCGGATGGAATGGTGTCGGTGGCCGGGACTGGCCCATGGGCCGTAAGTTGCAAATGCCTGCTCTAGACTCAGTCCTTTCTTGCATGAGTCTGCTCTCTTCACTTTCCCAAGTGAAATGAGGCAACCTTTTATTTATGTGGAATAAATTTCCATATGGAATGAGTTGGCAAGCTTAAAACCCTTCACCCAGCTTGAAATGGTTTTATCTTTGACAAAACACATAGAAACAAAGACTTGAAGTACAGTCGTACATAAAGGATTTTCACAGTCACAGTTAAAATTACAACGACTTTATCATAGGATATCATCTAAAGTTCTAAACCTTCCATCTACTGTATTGACAATCTAATAAAATCTGCAAAACAAATACAAATAGTGAAGTAATACTTCACCTCAAGAAGATATCATCATTGGAAATTGGCAGCAAACCATTCAAGTATTGCAGCAAACAAGAGACTGTTGCTTGTGTAAAAAGAACATCATATAGTTTCAAACTGTGAGTATGCAAAAATTGTTAACAAACACTTGCTCTTCCACAGTCTTGAGGATTTCTTTTTTTAATCCAAAAGTTTAAGACTTTTGCAATTATAGGCTATAAGTGAAAAGTAATGCAAATATATAGAATTCAGATTATTCAATTTTAAGAATAAGAATTCTTTTAAAAAGTAATAAAAAAGTAATAGAAAAAAGTAATAAAACAAAAACAAAGACACTGTAGCACTTTAAAGACTAACTGGTATATTTTTATTGTTAGCAGTTAGTCTTTAAAGTGCTATAGCATTTTTTTGTTTTATTACTTTTTTTGTTTTTGTTTTCTGATATGCCTGAACCACAGACTAACACAGGTACTATTCCAAAAATTCAGACTACTATGCATGTATTAATGATACTGGTTTATTTCTAAACACAAAATATTTAGTTATGCGGAAATACCTTTACTTTTTTTAAAAAAAATTTTTTTTAACAAACTGTATTTCACTTTACTGCAAAGCAATTAATGATAGAGACTATAATGACACAAATTTTAAATCAGATGCTTTATTTAAATTGAATGTTTAAATAAAATGCTATTTGGAAAAATCTATCTAAATCTATTTTATTATTTAAAACACATTATAGACCAAATGTTATTTCACGAGTCTTTATTTATGAATCTTTATGTAGAAAACCATGATTTAAATCTAATTTTACTGACTAGTGATGTAGATTGCAATTTTAATCAATTTGATTTAAATAAAAATCCAAGCACACATTTTTCCTGGATGTCATTTTCTCTGCTGATGGATGTCTCTCTGGTGCTTCAATAGTTGAAACATGCAGCCACACACAATACACTGAATAGATGGTGGAGGGGTGGTTGAGTTTGACAAAGCTTCTGTGCTTGTTGCTTAGCCTCTTCATGCCTGCGGGGACACTGTCAAAGTGATCAGTAGCAGCAGAGGTGGTCTGTTGCCAAAGTGGACAATCTCTGGCTGCTGCCTCCCAAGTTTGTGAGTTTATACCTGACACCTTCATAGTTTGTTTTAGCTGGTCCTTATATTGCTTCAAATGAGCTTATTGGACTATTACTGAATAAATACAAATAAATTGTCAGCATCAGAATGGTGGTTGCTGTGAACAAGTGTACAGTGGAACCTCATACAACAATCGGCCATATAGCAACGAAACCGCATAACAATTAGGTTTTTTTGGGGGGGATGGCGTCCCGCACAACAATTTTCCCTATGGAAAAAAAATTCTACAACAATTTTTCAATGGGAAAAACCACTTAGTGAAAAAAAATGTTGTAAGATGCATCCCATAGGGAAAATAAGTATACGACATCGTATAGCAGTTTTTTTGTACACAATAAAATGGATTAAAATTATTGTATGAGGTACCACTGTACAAGGAAGAAGCTTATGTCCTTGTAAGACCTTTCAAGTAGCTAAACAAAACATTGGGGCACACATGGAACAGAAAATGTCATCTGCCTGCTTTTCTAATTCTCAAACATTTCTATGAAGTGCAGTGATTAAAACTGAATAATTATGAGATATTTTTGGGTGTGTCGTCACTTTCAGTACTTCTCTGATGAAGAAGAAATAGACAAAGTGCTTATGACAATATAGTTACTTAGTACTGAAATGATATTTACAGAATAGCTTAGTACTGTATTGTGAAACATCCCTCTTTATCATTTAAAGCCACACAATATACAGAGGAACCAAAGCAAGAGAACTGGGCAAAGTCATGAACAAATTTAGTAAAACAACCTACTGATAAATGAACCTCTACTTTAAAAGTCAGAAAGAGAAAAAAGCTTGGTGAGACACAATTTCCACCTTGGAGGTCTTAATATTTTTATATAACTGACTTCCCTTTCAAAAGCCCAACAACACATATTATTTTATACTCCACATATTCTTTCTTTTCTCCTGCCGCATCCTAGAAGCCCTTTAGTCCCGTTTTTCCTTTTGCTCTAGACATCACAAAAGGGTTTTACAAAATGTTTCATACAGGAACACCCAACTCTTATGGATTCCAATGTTTTGCCAATGTTCTGGGGCAACTAAAGGCTGGTTTGCACATGCATGTTTATCTGCTTCCAGAAATTCAATGGAAAATCTTGAGTTACAATGAATTGCACATGTGTTTTCAAAGAGTCATCATTATGGCAAAACAAATTTGCAATGTTCAGCTTGTTCCATGACCAAATTTCATGAATTTTGGTTAATTCTAATAAAAATGAAACTAAATCCTCCTTGTTCCATACAGTAATTAACAAAGGTAAACCTAGGTCTGTGACAGTGAACCTTGGCACTCAAGCTGTTCTTGGACTTTAGTTACCAGAAGCCCAAGTCAGCACTCCTGCTGATCAGGGCTTCTGGGAATTGAAGTTCACAAACAGCTGGAGTACCAAGGTTCACCATCACTGGGCCTAGGGCTAACTCTGAGGACCTTCACCAGTGGTGCAACTGTGATAGGGTGAGAAAATTTATACTATACAGTAATACCTCATATAACATTAGTATCGAATAACACTAAAATCGCATAACGTTAAGGAATCTGGGGGGGAGAATTGCATCAGATAACATTAAGAATAGATCCTATGGGATGCTTCAGATAACAACCGCTAAAGCCTGTGTGGTTACAATGTATCTCTATGGATCCCATAGGATTTTAACATGCATCAGATAACACTAAAAATCAGATAACACCAAGACTTGTGGAACCAGGTTTTAGTGTTATATGAGGTTTTACTGTACTGCAATTTGCTGTTGGAAGAATGTAAAGTCACTCATCACTGATATTTACTGCTGGACAGATGCAAATTTCCTCACTCTGAGCATAGATGGATATCTATTCCAGCTTTCCCTCCCCAGTCTCTAAAGCAAAAACAAAACAGGTAGGTTCGTGGCACAACCAATCTGGCTATTATGCAGTTAGACCTAGGAGGGTTCCTGTCCTTTCCTCCATCCCTACTGCTGTATGTCAACATAATAGAAGCCAAGCTTATCTGGTAAGGCAGTGAAGACCCAGTGATCAAGACTGTTATACAGCTCTATTTCACCACTCCACTCCACCGTGAGCAGGTACACAGTTTTATACCTATCCACAGCAAAGAGTTAAAACTATGGATACATCTCTTGCCCTGATTCAGTCTGCAGCCGTATAGCTCCTTGACAAACAGGATATCAGACTGGCAACAGTTCCAGTTCCAGTTCCAGGCATAGGAAAGAGTGAAAGCCTGGTTGCAAAAAAGGGCATCAAGGCTGTACATGTGTGAGGGGTAGTTTAACTGGTGAACAATACATGGCTTCGTTTTGTATGCTTGGTAAGTTAAACAGAACCCTGCCCTCCTTTCTTCACATTAGAAATACTGTATCTTCAGAACTCTTCCTTTCTCCAGACTTTTTGCACAAGTTTTCATTTTGTATCCCCCGCCCCCAGACTCAAGGAACATCTGAAAATAAAGAACAGAAAATATCTGGCACAGCACTATGCGAAATGGTTTCCCAACAGTCTCTCTTAACAAAAGGCAGCTGTATAAGAGAACCAGTCCACTTCTAACAAGTTATGCCAACACTGAGACCTCTGCAGGGAGTCCAACAAGTTCATATGAAGTCCAAAAGTGGAGACAGAATGGAGATATACATGAGCTCAACTCCATGTCCAGTGTCTGGTCACTCATTCCTTAACCCTCTGCCATGAGCATTTCAACATTATTTTAAATATTTTTCAGAAGGAAGATGCTGGGTGGGAAAGTGAAATCAATGGAGAATCAAAGAAAAAATAAAAATCATAAGTAAAAACACAAAATATAAGATGTGAGAATGTGAAACATGCTATAAGTGCCAAAGGAAAGAGATTGCTCTTAGAACATCAACCAGGTTTCTCACAAGGAAAAAGTCACAGTATATAAGTATAACAACAGAGATTGGAACAACTTCAGGAAACAATCCTTGATGATGCCACATGTGGTTATCATGACATGTTGACACAAAGCCCTTAAGAAAAAACTGGTTCATCGGAAATAAATGACAAGTTGGCTGGAGAATCACTTTTGTGGTTGTTTATAATGCTTCAGTTACACAACAACAATAACCTACTTTCCTATTTGCTATATTTCAAAGTGCTACATTGCTAAATGGAGAATGTCTCAATTGTTCATATTAAATCACCACTTAGTAGTATGTCATCCAAAAACAAGCTTCATGAAGTCAGCTTTCAGAGTGTATTTGATTTAAATCACTGTTCAGAAAAATTCAGTTGACTTATCTGATTCTCTTATCACTTTAAAATAATAGGTTTTATTTTTAAAATATCCACAGTATACTATTTTTAAAATGGCCACAATCCTATTGGAGATTTATGCCAATGTAAGTGTAATCATGCAATTTCAATGGTGAACCGGTGATATTTAGCACGATGTCACTAGCATTTCTGTTCATGAACCAATCACATGATTTGGCACACAACCAGAAAAGGAACTGTCAACTTAATCTGCAGCAGTTTGCCGTTGAAATTTAGATAACTATACTTCCATTGGCGCAAATCCTCTTACAAGACTAAATACTCATACCAGATCATTGAGATAGTTTATTGCAATATTTATAATTTTTTAATTAATATAATTACTTAGCCACATGTGTACACAACCCATTTTAGAGGAAGATTAGAGAAGAATAGCTTTAACTATAGATGGAAAGAATACTCACTGAACTCCTTCATCTCATTTAAACTGTCTCAGCAGAATGAGAGACCTCAATAGGAATGTCTAAAGTCCTGTGAAATTCTTATCCTCTAGCCAAAAGTGATCTAAAGACCTCTTTCCTCCCCAAGGTTTTCATTTGGGAAGCTAAGCACACACACTTGCAGTAAGCGCAGAAGGACTAAATTACTGTTGAGAAAACTTCCAACAACCCACTTATAGTTTCAAATTCTTTAATAATGTAGCATTTATTCAACAATTCATATAATTTATGAAATCCACAATGGGGGGGGGGGGAGACCCGGACAACTACATAAAAAACATTGTTCTCCCAATGTGAGAAATCCCCAGGAAATTCCTTGCTACCCTTGATGATGAAGAAAAGAATGTTGCAGTCCCTTATCTCAGTCAGTTGAGGATGAGAGAAGCAAGGCATTGAATCCCTAATATTTTCTTTCTGGGAAAAGGAGTAAGAAGAAAACCAGGGTTATGCAAACCAGGGTTATGGTTCAAATAGGGAATAATAATAATAATTTCATGTCAGAAATTATTCTGGGTTGAAAGGATTTTTGTTGGAGAAACTCCACTCAGAGGATGCCTGAATGGGGCTCCTTTCATGTCCCCAAGATCTTTTCCCACTGAAAGTAGACCCTATTTATCTACTTGCAATTTCTTGCTTTTGAACTGCTAGGTTGGCAGGAGCTGGGATAGAGACGAGTGCTCAAACTGTCATGCAGTACCTGGGTCCCGAACTGCTGACTTGCCGGAATTCTAGCTAACAAGGTGAGCTTCATAACCACTGAGCCACAACAGCCCCTGTTCAAATAGGTACAGTACTTGAGAAATATCACATTTCCTACAACATATCCCTGATCAAGTTATGCTGTTCCTTTAGTAAATAAAGAATAAATAAAAAAGCATTTGTTGTCTCTCAACACCTCTCAGTCTTATTTATTACTGTATCAAGCTGCCAACAAGTATTTTAGCAAAATAAACAGCTCAAATTAGATTTCGAAAGCATTTTTGCTGAGAATTTAAGCAAAGACCTTTGAAAAGTGGCTGAACTTTTCTTTCAACATTTGCATAATTGTATTTCAATGAAAACACATTGATCTATAACAGTATTTGCAAACTACATCTCACAGAATATTTAACAAGAGAAGTGCTTATACGTTGTGAGAAATTAATTCTTTAATTCATTAGCCAACCCATAAAAACCAAACATAAAAAGGGGGCAGCTGAATAATACCAGTGTGACTGATTTCTAATAAATTAAAATACAGAGGATCAACGACATTACATGGTTTGCAACTAGTCCACCTGAACAGTCTCCATAAACTGAAATCATCTTTGAAGGTTTTGCCTCCTTGATCCTGGAACAAAGACTCAGACACTTTATTTGAGGTTACTTAAGGCCCATTTATTAACTTTTAACTTTAACTAAGATTAGACTCTCAAGGGACTGTGATAGCTTAGTAGTTAAGACACTGAACTTGACAACTGGAAAGTTGACAGGTCAGTAGTTTGAGACCCGAGTGCTGCCCGACCGAATGAGCTCCTGTCTTTGTCCTAGCTCTTGCCAACCTGGCAGTTCGAAAGAAGTTGCAAGTAGATGAATTGGTACCACTTTGGCAGGGAAAGTAACAGTGTTCTGTGCACTCTGGTGTCTAGTCATCCCTGCCACATGACCATGGAAGTGACTGCAAATGCAGACAGTGCTGCCTCTTTAGCTATAAACGGAGATGAGAACCAAACCCTAGAGTTGGATATGACTGGCTTTTGAGCAAAAACACCCTTAACCTTTAGACTAGTGGTTCCCAACCTTTTTTTGGCTGTGCCTCAACTAAGCATTTTTAAAATCCTGTGGGTGGAAGGAGAGATAAGAAGACACCCAGGAATGTTTTAGTTAAATTTGCAAATTGGGCAGATAAGTTGAAGGTGATGTCTTTTATTAGACAAGCTGGGTCTGGTGTCCTAAAAATAGATGGGGTGGATGTGGAGGTCTATAACGATATAGCGCCCCAAGAGAGGAAGTGGAAGTATACTATGAAACCTGTTACGAAGATATTGATTGCAAAAGGTGTTAAGTATGTATGGCGATTTCCACAGCAGTTGAGATTCTTCTATGACAAAAAATGGCATGTTTTGGATGTAAATACGGATGCATTGTGGTATTTAACACAAATTGGTTTGATCAAAGAAGCTGATTCAGATTGGATAGTAATGAGAACAGAATTGGCCAGGGTGGGTGTGATGGGACCGTTAGTGGGTCGGGAGGAGGAGGGAGCAGTGGGTGGAGCGGACGTTCCAGGTACAAGTGGGGAACAAGTGGGGTGAATACAAATACAAATCTAATTAATGTCAGAGGGAAAAGGTCAACAGAAGATTGATATGCCTTTTTTCGCCGGTCCCCCCCTCCCCTCTTTGGAGATCAAAGGTGGCATTAGAAGGAAAGATGCGGGGAGGGTAGAAGAAGAGAATAAGATAGGTAAGTTTTTTTTCTTTTGTCGATGTTGTTATTTTCAATTTTTTCTTAGCTTGAATAGTATTCGTGGTTTATTGTATTTTGTCTTGTTTAATCTTTTTAGTTGTGGGGAAGTTAGGGGTTTGTTAGGGAACACGTCCGGGGAGGGGAAAGAAAGATGGGAAGTGGATTTAAATATAAATGGTTAAGTCATTAAAGGTTGTAACGTGGAATGTGAAGGGGGCAGGGAATGCCCTGAAAAGAAAGAGGTTGCGGATATCGCTTAACAAAGATAGGGCTGATGTAATTTTTTTGCAAGAGACCCATCAAAAATCTGCAGAAGTTAATAATTTGGCAGTGAGGGGAATCGATATATATGAAAAGGCATATGGGACATCCAAAGCCAGGGGAGTCGCAACCCTGATTTCGGAAAAATTGGGGTTTACGATGAATAAGATTATAGCGGATCCAGAAGGGAGATACTTAATAGTTAAAGGGAAAATCGAAGAAGAGGAGATAATGTTGGCCAACGTCTATGCTCCAAATGATAGACAGCAGGACTTTTTAGATAAAGTGGGGAAAATATTGAAAGAGGAGGGGACTAAGAACATGGTCGTAGGTGGAGATTTCAATATGATGTGTACGGATATTGATAGTACAAGTGCAAAAAAGAGAAGTAAAAAGTACATATTAGAGGACTGGAGAAAACTAATGGGGTTAAAGGATGCGTGGAGAGAGTTAAAAGCCCAGGAAAGAGAATACACGTATTATTCACATGTGCACGATATGTACTCAAGAATAGATTATGTTTTTGTAACAGAAGAGTTAGTAAAAAAAATTGAGGATATTAAGATTGGAACATTTAGAGAATCCGACCATGCAAAAATGACAGTAGATATAAATTTCAAAGAGGATGAAAACAGTGGATATATTTGGAGATACGATGGGAAGCTATATGGGCAGGAATCAACAAGGAAACAAATAATGGAGAAAGGGGAGGAAAGTTGGAAATTTAATGAAAATAACGAGATCAGCGGGGGAGGAGTTTGGGACACAATGAAGGCAATTTTTAGAGGGGAATCGATAAAATTGAAAAGTTACAGGAATAGGCAAATTAGAATTAGGAACCAGGAACTGGAAGGGCAGCTAAAACATCTTCATACTGTATATGCTAAAAAGAAGGACCAGAGAATATTTCAAGAGATTAAAAAAATTAAGAAAGAATTGGATGGGAAAGATATCGAAATAGTAAAGAAAGATTTGATTTTTCTTAAAAGGGAATATTTTGAATATGGCAATAAAAATTCTAAGCTATTGGCAAAAGCTGCAAGAGATAAAAAAAACAAAGGGCAAGTAGGTGTGTTGGTAGATAAAAACGGGAAAAGATGTAATAAAAAGAGAGAGAAGGCAGAATTGATTGAAACCTTTTATAAAAAGCTGTATTCAAAAAAGGAGGTAAATTTAAGTAAATTGCGAGAATATTTTGACCAGCAACAAATTAAGAAGGTCATAGAGGAACATAGGAATAAAATGGAGGAAGTAATTTCGACTGGGGAAATAGAAGAAGTAATAAAAAAATTGAAAAAGGAGAAAGCACCTGGGGAAGATGGGTTACCTGCGGAATTTTACAAAGATTTTATGCCGTGGATTGTCCCGAGACTACACAAGTTATATAATGGGATCCTAGAGGGAGATGCGACTCCAAATTCCTGGAATAGATCGATAATTGCACTGATTCCCAAGCCGGGCAAAAATTTAGAAAAAATTGAGTCTTACAGACCTATATCTCTGATTAATCAGGATGCAAAAATCTTCACTACGATTTTAGTAAACAGACTGAATGGTTTCATAGCCAATTATATCAACGAGGATCAAGCTGGGTTTGTTAAAAATAGACACATGGCAGATCTTATAAGAAGAGCAGTGGATATTCTAGATATAATGGAAAAAAGAAAGGAAAAGGTAGGGTTCCTAGCATTAGATATATTTAAGGCATTTGACTCATTACAATGGGCAACAATTCATGAGATGATTAAACTATACGGATTTGGGGAAAAATTCCAAAGGGTTATTGGAGAATTGTATAAAACAGGTACGGCAAGAGTCAAATTTAATGATAGTTACACAAGTGATATAAGGCTAGAGGCAGGTACGAGGCAGGGTTGCCCCTTGTCGCCATCGTTGTTTACATTGGCTATGGAATTCTTAGCTAACGTAATTCGGCAAGATAAAGGAATAGTAGGGATAGAAGGTACCAAAGTAAGTCTCTATGCAGATGATACCCTGTTGACAGTGAAGCATCCAGTGGAAAGTCTAGTTAAGATTAATAAACATTTGAAAGATTTTGAGGAAGTTACGGGTTTGAAAGTTAACTGGGATAAAACAGAAATGATTTTAATCAATGGGAAGAAAGAAGATGAAGAGTTAATAAAGAGAAATTATAATATACAAATTACACAGAAAATGAGATATTTGGGGGTATTGCTTTTGTGTAAAATTGGGGAACTTAAAAGCATGAACTATGACAGACAAAAGAAGGAAATAAAGGAGAAAATAGTAAAATATAGTAAATTAAATTTGTCATGGTTCGGAAGAATAGCTATATGCAAGATGATGTTATTACCTAAGCTGAACTTTCTATTCGATGCTTTGCCACTAAAACATACTGATAAGGAGCTGAATGAGTATCAAAACATGATTAATCGGTATTGTAATGGGAATAAAGGAGCCAGAATAACTAAATCATTATGGTATGCTCCACAAAAAGAGGGAGGATTGGGAATTCCAAATGTTACAAAATATTACAGAGCCTTTCAAATATGAAATGTCATAAAAATTTTAAATAGGGAAGAAATGGTCTGGGAAAAATTTGAAAGGAAAGATTTATCGAAGGTGGGTAAGGCACAATTTTTATGTGAGGGAAAAGAAAAAGGAAAAAAAGCGGCTCAAGTTATGATGTTAAAATCAACAACGGAAACATGGAATAAAGTGAGGAAAGAGCTTACTTTGGGAACCTCGCCTATCTTAGAAGTGGAAGACTTTCAGGATTTTCCGATAAAAATAGACACAAAAATCAGAGATATATTGGTGGAAAACAAAGTACTATTATTAAAAGATTGGGTTAACGCTTGCAAAGATCAAGAGAAAAGACATAAGCTGTATTCGCAACTTCAATTGGACTAGTTCAGGATCCTCCAGACAAATAATTGGAATAAGAAATTTTCACGGGAAAATGGTTTAGATAGAGAATGTACGGAGTTTGAGACACTTTTGGCTAAAGTTAGAAATAGAGAAATGGGAATTAAAGGGATAGTTAGTAAGGTCTATAAAATTTTGAATAAAAGTCAAAATATACAAGAGGTGCTGAGAGAAAGTTGGGAACAAGAATTAGATATAAGGATAACGGCAACAAACTGGCAGAAGATGTGGAAAAGAAGGATAATGAGAACTATGTCTGTGAGAATTAAAGAGCATAATTATAAGTTGATATGGAGATGGTATAGGACCCCAGTAGGTCTGCATAAAATGTACAGTAACATGAGTGATACATGCTGGAGGTGTAGGAAAACAAAAGGAACATATGAACATATGTGGTGTAGTTGTGAGGTACTTAAAAATTTCTGGGAAGAAATAAAAAAGGAAATAGAGAATATAATGGGTACACAGATCGGATTGGGGTCAAAAACAATTCTGTTAACAGACATAGAAGACCAGGATATGAATAAAGATAATAAAGAGTTATTAGCTATAATGTTGACGGTTGCAAGATTAGGTATTGCCAAAAAGTGGAAAAGTGATGAACAAATTAGATTACAGGATTGGTATATACAAATGTGGAATTTAGCTCTAAATGAAAAACTCACTTGGGAAATTAATTGTAGAAAAGGAAAAGTTAATAATAACAAATTCTGGAGGATCTGGGAACCTTTTATAAATTATACTTTAAAAGAAAAACGGGGCATACCCCCTGCAAAAGATCACAACGACTTTTGGAAATTGTGAAAGGTATAGAACCCCCTGGACCTTGTATATAGCACAAGGGTGATTTTTAATGGTGTAATAGAGATGAATGAGAAGATCATGTATTAAGAAAAGAGGAGAAGTCAATAATTATGTGTAT
This sequence comes from Furcifer pardalis, assembly GCA_030440675.1. NCBI lineage: Eukaryota > Metazoa > Chordata > Lepidosauria > Squamata > Chamaeleonidae > Furcifer > Furcifer pardalis. The sequence continues at coordinate 91,283,735 of CP126893.1, forward strand.
AAATTATGTTACATGATCTTTACAAAGCTTTTATATTTGTATAATGTCTTTATTTGTATTTCTGTATTTTTTGTATTTTCTTTTTAAATACCTAATAAAATTAAAAAAAAGAAAAGAAAAAATCCTGATGCTCCCCACTCTGTGACATATAATTTTCATTATTCAAAAAGTGAATTTCTATTCATGTGGTGGAAGCCTAAAAGGCCACTCACTTGGCCTAACTCATTCTCGAATTGCCCCCCTTAAAATCAAATTGCCCCAGGGTGGAGGGTGTGCCCCACACTGGGAACCACGGCTTTAGACTCTCTTCCTGCAGTGTTGCCTTTGTAGTTTGGGCTTCTAAGATAGAGCCTTATCCCTGCTCCCTCCTTGGATGAGTCCCAAGCCCCAAGAGTGTGCTATCTAATGACAGCCCACTTCCATTTCAGTTAAAGATGACTCATCACCACCACCACCCTCCAAGCTTCAGGACTGTCATCGGTCACCAGTGCAACTGCAACTGGTAGAGAGATCATTTAACAGTTGTGAGAAGCTATCCCTCTTTTGGAAAAATCCTTGATCTGGGGTACATAGAAAGAGCCTCCTTGATGATTGTGGTATTTTTGAACCACAATCAGGTGTACCACAGGCAACAGCAACCTTGTGCTAATCTTTCTCACGCTAGGTCAGGTGAAAGGAACTACAGAATGAATTCACCAAAAGGTGGCTTTATTTTGGCAGTTTAAAGTCCTATCTACCTAGACACAAAAGAAGAAGAATAAGATACCCATGCTTTGAAAAGATAACATTGATTTACTCTTATGATTTACAGTTGTCTTTGTCGTCGACTGCAACTCATATCCAAGAATGCATTTTTTTTCCTGAGGAAGGAAAAATGTCACTGGTGTGAATTTGTTTAAGATGGATCCCAGCTTGCCATTAAGTGACCCACACACTATGGTCTCGAAGCCATCACCCATGACACACATGAAACACGACATACAGGATTTAACACCAGGACTGCAGTGGACCGCCACAGCCTTGAGGATATGGACAAGGTGCACCTTCGCAGCCAGTCCATCTGGCATGGCCTCTTCTGCCTCCATGGCCGTTGGGAATCAGAGTTGCTCCTCCACTCATTTTGCTGTTGGGCGCAATAATGATTTACAATAAGCAATGTATTAAAATGTTATGTTGAGTTTCACAATAAGAGATATTTACCTGTATTTGGAACAAGCAGGCTTTTCAAACAGCAGAAACTAATTTTCTCTTTGAAAGCTGCCCTCTGACTGGGACCTTCAGATTAGTCTCAGAGAGTTAGGTATTATTTCAATTTAACAAGATTAACAATTGTTGAAAACAGAAACCCATAAAGATGTTATTTTATATCTCTGAGAATTCTCAGCAAATTCTGAAGCCATTATTGGCTATTTTCAAAATGGAACTAAAACTCAGACAGTAATCTAACCAAGTATTTTTGGGATCTTGTACTCTTGAGAGCAGATATCTTTTCTGTGTTATATGCCATCAAGTCAGAACCAACTTGTTGTGTCCTTAGCAGAGCTTTCAGGGTAAGAGAGCAATTTAATGAGTGGGTTTACCTGCACTACCCTCTCTTCCAGTGAGTTTTCTATGGCTGAGCTGGGATTTCAACCTAAATCCCTGGAATTCACCACTTTACCCAGGGTATCATGTATTTTTCACGTAATTACTAAGTAGTATCATTATCAACACACTGTGGTACCGCCTTTGGAAGAAAAGGAGTTGTTCCTTTGGCTTGCTTAGTTAACTACTGGATGTATCAACACACTGGATGTATCAACACACTGTGGTACCTCCTTTGGAAGAAAAGGAGTTGTTCCTTTGGCTTGCTTAGTTAACTACTGGGTGTCATCTTATTACAGTCAAACCTCACATAAAGAGTGCCTCACTTAAAGAGTAACTCGTTTAAAGAGCAGCATTTTCTCTGAATGTTTGCATTGCGTAACAAATAAAACCAACAAAAAACTCACTTAACAAATAAATCTAGGTTCGCAATCCCCCCCCCCCAACCAGACATAATAATTGATCACTTACAATGGTGTTTCGCTTAAAGAGCAAACTCACTTAAAGAGCAATCCTGTGGAACACATTATGCTCTTTAAGCGAGGTACAACTGTACTTATAAACCGTAGTATGTAAAAGTAATGATATCACCAGAAATGCTGCTGCTGCTGCAGAACTGTCACATATGAAATAAAAGTATATATATAATTAGACACACACATATGCATACACATACAATCTAGTTTTTCAGATAATTAAAATTTGTGTCTTTTTAAAAATATATAAAAGGAATTTAATTTCCTCCAAATTCCTATAAGTAAGGGAATCAAGTAGCCAATTATTAGGTGCAATAGTTTGTTTGTTTTTCAATTTCTAGATGTCATAGAATGGGTTCCTCTTGCCTGGATAAACTCAAGCTGATTCAAGTAGCTTCCCTGCTCTTCAAAATTAGTTTTTAACTTCTCCTTGCTTATTTGTACAGCTTTCTCAGTGTTGTTCCTTCCCATATAATTTATATTTTAGGAGTCAGTTTGCTTATTGATTGAGCTAATCTCTATAGTCTTGCATAACCACATAGCTCTGCTTTCTTTTTTAAAAAGGCAGAAGGTAAATTAGGGGCAGATACAGCTATCTCATAATTATTTTATGCCCTCTTCAGCAATATTTCCACACACTAAGACTGACTAATTTATTTATTTGACTTCCAGAACAATGGTTATTCTGGGTGATTGAAATGGATTAAAAACATAAACCTTAAAAAAATCAAATAAATTCAATCAGGACAAAATAAACTGAACAAAATTTAAAAAAATCTTTGAACTGTACACCTTTCTTGCTGACCTATTGTGTTGATGTATGAACCAGTGCACTTTTTTTTTTTACCACTGCTGGATTAACATCTCTGGGAGCTTTTCTCCACTTGCTCTCTAGCACCCTCCCAGAGTTCATCAGTGAATCTGAATTGGAGTTGGCATTTAGGAGTGATCAAGTTGATAGCTCAAGTTCATGCTATATACTGTACTACTTGTCAACTAGGGGCTCAACATAGTTGCCAATCCATTCAGCCAAAAACCCTCCAAAGGCTGTCTGGAAACCAAAAGGATACATAAACCAGTGAGAGTGGACAATCCTAATTGGCCCTCTTCCCCCACAAAGGGGGACGGGATTACCAGTTTCAGGGTACACTTTAGCAGAAAATGGCCCAACCATGACTGGGGAGTGTTAGCCAGATCCACTATTCTTGGATCATCTCTCTGCCCCGAAGAGAACAGCAGGCCCAGGGAGCTAATGGACTCCATGAATTCTGCAGCTGTAATTGATAAATTTGTCTTAGCACGTACACTGAAGTCTCCCAGAAGCAATTATCTGGGAGACATCAGTGCTGCCACTGAGATGAAGTCAGATAGCTATGGGAGGGAACATGCTGGGTCACAGGGAGAGTGGTACACCATCACTATCTCACATCTGTCCCTGAGTCCCACTGCTATGTTGAAATACTCCAGACATGGACTTGACAAGGCAGAGACTGCTTACTTCAATAGCATTCCTGAGAATAGCAGTGGCCCTTTCCCTTTACACCCTTCATCCAAGTGGGCATAAGAAGGAAAAATATACTACTACCTCTGCACCCACCCAGGTCTCTGTTCTACATTCCAGATCAATCCTTTCATCCAGGATAAGATCCTGGATCATCTGATCCTTGATGAGTTGTGTTCATTTTGTATTGGTCTGGCATTCAACAAGGAAAGGGAAAGATCTGAAGCTCGAATAGATTACCTTATACATGGCAAGTAGTGGAAAAACTGGAATGGCCAGTTTACCAGTGACATACCTCCTGCTACCCATTATAACCAGTGGTGGGCTCAAAAAATTTTTACTACCATGCTGTGGGCGTGGTATGGTGGGTGTGGCCAGGGGGAAAGCCCTGTGTTACACCTGAATTAGGACTACTTTATTTCAAAACTTGGATGGATGGGGCCAGCCAGAATGTCTGGCTGGTTATGGAGAACTGGTGTGAACCTGCTGATGCCCACCACTGATTATAACTGAGATTCTTTGATGTTGGCATCTCCTATTATTAACAGCCCCTTCAAGAAGACCCTCAATCAACCTCACAATCTAGAAACAACCTAGACAGTTCCTGAGCCAAACCAAAATCATAAGAAAATAGAGGTGAAACAATCTTTCCCCTAACAAATCTCAAATGCAATGACTGTAAGAGAAAAAAAGACTACACAATTACCTGTATATTAATTATAAGATGACAAATAATAATATAATAAGCTAGCTAGTAAACTAATAATCAACTAAAATTAAATTTTAAATTAAGGTTAAAAAAATCTCAACAAAATCAATCAACTTAATAGAATAGTCAAAAACAAAACAGAGGACCAATACATCATAAGAATTAACCTGCAGTGCATAGGTGATTCTGAATAAGAAAAGAGAGCCAAAATAAACGATATCAAAAGGACTTAAATAGGAAGGCCAATTAATTTCTAAATTAATTAATTTCAAGATACTGTACAATTAAAAATGATATTAAACACTCCTGATAATAGCAATGATAAAGAAATTGAACTTGAGCCAGACATCCTAGAGAGTGAAGTCAGAAAGGCACTAAAAAGCACTGCAAACAACAAAGCCAGTGGAGATGATGGAATTCCAGTTGAATTTTTCAAAGCCCTAAAAGATGATGGAATCAAATTATTGCATTCTATATGCCAGCAGATTTGGAAAACAACAATGGCCACAGGATTGAAAAAGATCAGTATACGTTCCAATCCCCAAAAAGGGTAATGCCAAAGAATGTTCATATTATCGAACAATTGGGCTCCTCCCACACGCTAGCAAGGTGATGCTCAAGATAATACAGGATAGACTGCAGCAGCACGTGGAGAGATAATCACCAGAAGTGCAGGCGGGGTTCAGAAGAGGCAGGGGGACTAGAGACCACATCACCAACATAAGATGTATCATGGAAAAAACAAAGGAATATCAGAAACAAGTCTACTTCTGTTTCATTGATTACACTAAGGCCTTTGACTGTGTGGACCACAACAAAATGTGACAAGTAATTAAAGAGATGGGAATACCAGAACACCTTATATGCCTCATGAGAAATCTGTACATGAATCAAGAAGCAACAGTTAGGACAGAATACGGAAGGACAGAGTGGTTTGGAATAGGAAAAGGAGTAAGACAAGGCTGCATTTTGTCACCCTGCTTATTCAACTTATACACAGAGCACATAATGCGCAATGCAGGGATGGAGGAATCACAATTTGGGATCAAAATTGCTGGGAGAAACATCAACAACTTCAGATATGCAGATGATACCACCCTAATGGCAGAAAGTGAGGAGGACTTAAAATATATCCTGATTAGGTTGAAAGAAGAAAGTGAAAAAGCTGGCTTGAGACTCAATATAAAGAAAACCAAGATATTGGCAAAAGGCCCTGTCAGTCCCTGGAAAATAGATGGGGAAGAAGTAGAAGCAGTGATAGATTTTACTTTCTTAGGATCAAAGCTCACTGCAGATGGTGATTGCAGCCATGAAATAAAAAGGCGACTGATTCTTGGGAGGCAAGCGATGAGAAACCTGGGGAGCATAGTGAAAAGTAGAGACATCACATTGCAAACAAAAATTCGTATAGTCAAAGCAATGGTATTCCCTGTGGCAATGTTTGGTTGTGAGAGCTGGACCATTAGGAAAGCTGAGCGCAGAAGAATAGATGCCTTTGTGATGTGGTGTTGGAGGAGAGTTTTGAGAGTCCCCTGGACAGCAAGGAGAACAAATAGGTCAATCTTAGAAGAAATCAACCCTGACTGCTCGTTAGAAGGTCAAATTGTAAGGGTGAAGCTAAAGTACTTTGGACATCAAATGAGAAGAGAAGATTCACTTGAGAAAGCCTTGATGCTGGGAAAGGTGGAGGGCAAAAGAAAAAGGGGGTGGCCAAAAATGAGATGGCTAGATGGTATTGTGGATGCAATGGGCACAGAGCTGAGCGAGTTGAGGAGGATGGTGGAGGGCAGAAGTTCCTGGCAGACAGTGGTCCATGGGGTCGCAGAGGGTCGGAATCGACTGTGCGACTGAACAACAAGAACAAATCTATATCTATATCTATATCTATATCTATATCTATATCTATATCTATATCTATATCTATATCTATATCTATATCTATATAAAGGTCCAATAAATCAATAAATTTATTTGTTTGTTTGTTGGACATATACCCCACCCCTCTGGGATGGACTCCCACTCTGGGCAGCTTACACTATTTTAAAAAAGAAAAACAAACACCACTAAGACAATAAAAAAATTGATGAAAACTATAAGTATTTGGGAAATTTACAAGCAAATGACACAAACCATGTGATAATAATAATAATAAAAAAGACTAGTGCAGAGAATTTAAGGAGAATAAGAAAAATCCTAATCAAGATTGAATGGTGTAAATATCATAAAAGCAGTAAGTACCTGGGTGGCACCAAGCAAGAAGGAAGCTAAGGACTGCAAATCATGCTCTCCACCCATGAAGTGATGTGGTTAGATTGTATCTGCTGCCGGAGAATGGAGGATGAGGACTGCTGCCAAATTAAGCAAACAGTGGAAGAGGAAAATGAAAGGATGCGGAGTAAAGTTTCTAGGGAAGGTATCATCAAGGCTGCTGATATTGAAAGATGCATAAAGGGAAGGTGTGTTAAGGAATAGAATAAGTGCTTGGAGTAATAAACCATTACAAACTCAATATATTAAAAATGTCAAAGTTAAAATGGACATAATTGAGTATGGCTAAAATCCTAGACTTTCATCTTCCACATCTTTTTATCTTATTAGTTCTTCAGACTAGCCTGCAGGCAGGAAAAACTCTACTAGGCACTGTGGGGAGGCTGGTTTCTGAGTAAATAAATTTAGGATCTGAGTGTATTCTTTAATTGAAAAACTGCTGCTTAACTTAGGAAAGTTCAGGAACTGGATGTATGCAACATCTTGACAGACCTCTGGGACAAAGGTCTAAAATTCTCAAGTGATACCCCCAATTTAAACATTTGCTTATACTAAATTAAGTTTTTTTGGAATAGTAGCCATGTTAGTCTGTGGTTCAGGCATATCACAAAACAAAACAAAATAAAAATAAAATAAAAAACACTGTAGCACTTTAAAGACTAACTGCTATATTTTTATTATTAGCGTTCGTGGATCAAGTCCACTTCTTCAGACAAAGAGTGAAACTTACAGGAATGGTTTTTATACACCAAATTCAGGGGGTCAAAGGGAGAAGGGGTGTGGTCAAGCAAGATGACAGACAAGCAAGCATAACAATACAGCTTCACACAGCCATTAGCAACAATAGATTTTTCAGATTAGCTCTAAATGACTCCCTTTCCCTTTCAATCTCCCTTGAGGTTTTCTCCGTATCCTCCCCAAGCTGCGCTTGACAGGCGCACGCTTGCCCAATGTTTGGAAAGGTTATGGGGGACCATACCGTTTCCAAACATCGGGCGCGTTGGCGCGGGCGCGCCAAACACGGTTTGGGGAGGATACGGAGGTTTTCTCCGTATCCTCCCCAAGCCGTCCTTGACAGGCACGCGCTTGCCCGATGTTTGGAAAGGATATGGGGGACCATACCCTTTCCAAACATCGGGCGCGTTGGCGCGCACGCACCAAACACGGTTTGGGGAGGATACGGAGATTTTCTCCGTATGCTCCCCAAGCCGCGTTTGACAGGCGCGCGCCTGCACGATGTTTGGAAAGGGTATGGGGGACCATACCCTTTCCAAACATTAGGCAGGCGGGCCCTAGGGGGTGGTGGATTGGGTAGATGTTCTACCCAATCCAACCTCCCCCCCCACACACACGATTGTTCCGGATAACGCTAAAAATTGCGTTATTCGATACAAGATTTTTCCAAAAATCTTGTAACGTTATGCGGTTTTAGCGCTATACGGTACAATCGTTATCCGGGGTATTACTGTATCTTGGTTTTCTTTACATTGAGTCTCAAGCCAGCTTTTGCACTCTCTTCTTTCAACCTAATCAGGAGCTTCTTTCGGTCCTCCTCACTTTCTGCCATTAGGGTGGTATCATCTGCATATCTCCCTATCACCCACAGATTGGGGAGGGGGCACCACCTGTACAAATTTACTGAGAAAAATCCTCAAAACAAACTAACACTCCTATTGATTAGAAAGTGAAAGCTATGTTATTTTTAACGTATTTGTCTATTTATTTCTAACTCCATCTCCTATGCCCAAAAACAGATTACAAGTAAAGCTATATCTGAAAAAAAAAATGTATGCAGACCCATATATACAGGAATATGTTAGAAAACATACCACAGACATATCTGGGCACTATGTATTAGTCACTTATCAGTTAAGGTCATTATTAAACAAGGGACTAAGAAAGCTGTTGGTATGCAACTTCCATCAGCCCCAGATAGCATAGCACAAACCTAACATTTCAACCCAAGCTTACGGGATCAAAATCCTTTGTGAAGACTGAAAGGAGTTGTAGTTAAGCAACATCTGTGGCCACATTTTCTGCTTCCTACTTGAGACATTAAACACAAATTGTTGCACAGAAGAATGGAAGAAGAGACTCAGCTACCACATCCACATTAGCAAACTAAATTGTAAGGATCCACTGGATTCTAGGACATTAAAATTAATCGTAATGTGATGACAAAGATCACCAGGACTTTTCTAGTCACTCACTGCTTTCCAGGAATCATGTTAATCAATAATATGTCAGAGATATCTCTCAAGTAAATAGGAGTTTTGACGGCATACAGCAGGAGTTATCAACCTTTTAAAGTTAGGGGCCAGGTCACTCTCCCTCAGACAGCTTCGGGGGCCAGGCAGCCATTTTGTCCTTCCTCCACCACATGGCACTTCCACGTGTGGTGAAGGTGATGGTGGTCCACATAAAATGGCACCACAGGCCACATTCGGTCCATAGGCCTCAGGTTGAGAATCCCTGGCATACAGCCTGACAATTGAGTCCATACACATGGATATATTTGCTGATATGCAGTTATGCAAAAAAAAAAAAAAAAAAAAACCAACCCTCTTATTCCTGAATGTGACATAAGACTTTGGTGTTTCTAACTATATTACCATGTAAGGCAAACAGATGAAGGCGAATGCTCCTTTTATTACCTCAGAAAGATATCACTGAACACTGCTTCCAGGAAAGCACACCTACTCTCTACCTGAATTTACAAGCCCTTTTACCAATCCGTGACAGATTTCACATGTGCTGTTGCCATCCTAACCTGTAGTTGTTTGTCAAAAATAAAAGCAGAGGCCATATGATCCTATTTCATATCTGTGTTATGTTTTCATCAGTTCACCAGTACTGTACATTTTTTTTAAAATTGTCAGGCCTCAAAACCTGTCACAAGGAAAATCAGATAAATTAATTCTTGGTGTGTTCTCAATTTGGGCAGAGTTTTTAATCTGGTAGAAATGCAGCACATTGTACATTAATAGATGGCAGTCAAAAAGGCTGTGGGAGATTGTTTCTTAGGGAAATCAGGGAAAGAATGAGGCTGATGAGCCTGCCTTTGTTCCCCCCCTTTTTTGGGGGGAAAGGGAGGAAAAGATTTAACAGCTTCACCCCTAACCTTCACCTCTCATAGCACACCCATGACTTTCCTGTTCAGAGAGAAAACAAAGTCAAGATCCCAAAGGATCAAAAGACAAGAGCTGAGTAAGATGTGAGTCAGATTTGCCTGGTTCCTCTTCATTTCATGACTGACAAACTAAAATAAATTAAAACCAACTGTCTAGAACAAGCAAAAAAATTATCATGGATAAACCTGAAGAATCAAAAGCTTACAACAACATTAGCAGGAAAGCCTGCTTCTGCAAGCAAACAGTCTTCACTGTGTAAATGGCCAATTAATTTATGAGAGACAGATGTTCTTGTATACTGGAACTGTTTACCTTTCTGTTAAGCTCTTTGATGGACTGATAGATGTCAGTTACAGCAACAGGGAGGCAGTGCTTCACAAATAAAACAAACCAACTCATTTCAAAAAATTTATATTTCAGTAACAGTCTCCTGCCTTTCCCCCATGTATCTGCAGATTACTGGCTCTGTAGGGGAGAAGTACTCACAATGCAAACAAAGATGTGCTTCATTTAAACAAATTCCACCACTCCAACATAGGTTTCAAATGAATCATATACTGTAGTAAAGGTAAAGGTTTCCCTTGTTCGAAAGCCAGTCGTATCCGACTCTAGGGGTCAGTGTTCATCTCTGTTTCTAAGCCGAAGAGCCAGCACTGTCTGCTTCTGCAGACGTTTCCATGGTCATGTGGCAGGCATGACTAGACACCGGAGTGCATGGAACGCTGTTACCTTCCCACCAAAGTGGTCCCTATTTATCTACTTGCACATTAAAGACTAACTGCTGTATTTTAATGTTAGCTTTCTAAAATACTCTTCTGTGTGAAGACTTCATTAGGTAAAGAACCAGTAATATACAAGATCAAAAGATAAAAACATACGTAAATTACCGATTGTGACTTCTGGTGGGGGATTGTGAACCACAATTTATTTGTTAAGCGAGTTTTTGGTTGGTTTTATTTGTTAACTCTTTAAGCAAGGTGCTCTTTATGCAAGGTTTGACTGTACTAGAAAAATATCCTGTTGTAAGCAATAGAATTTTTAAACTAATCCCTCATCTTCCCATATTACTATTTCTTCATGGAAGTGTCCAATGCCTTTGTGGTTAATGTTAAGAACATCATATACTGTACTGTACTTACAAGATACAGTGCTGCAGCCTAATATTTGTCTACACTGAAATTGATGGAACAATTATTATATCAAAACTGAATATGTACTTGGGATTCTCAGGAAAAAATCTGCAATCATAAACTCATCAAGAAACCTTACAGTTTGTCAATGGATTTCTCCCAAAAAATGCACTGCTTTACAGAAATCTACATTTGCTAAGTCATTCTTCAAAAGTTCTAGCTCAACCAAATCTACAACACATATAAATAGGAATGATAACATTAAGGAAACAGCAATATGATTAAAAAAATATTTTTATTCTTCTGAATTTTTAAAAATAGTTCTCAAAATTAAAATTGTGTGTGTAGTAGATAAACATACTTGCTAAAACACATGTAGGAAATAAACATCAAAATAAAAGACACTATCAACTAAAAATGTACATAAGACACAAACACTGGGGTACACAGAAAGCGCCTCCTTGAAGATTGTGATTACAGTTGGGCATACCCTGGGTTGCAGCTTTGCCAGCTAATCTTTCTAACACACCACATCAAACCAAAGGAACTGAAGAATGAATCCACCAGAAAGGTATTTTTCAAGACCAATGATAACAATGATCTCAATAAATATTGAGAGACTTTTGAGCAATAAGAGTGTCCTCTTAACAGACATGTGCAGGAAATTGAAATGTAACATACTTTTGCTCCAGGAAAGACATTAGCCTGAAAATAGCTAGTCAGTTGCTAAAGAATGGAAAAGCACAAGGCAAAAAGGTGCCTGGGGGAGGGGGGTGTCCTCTGACCAGAGGAACATGAGGGATGTTTACTTAATAGCCCCTTTGTGTCATCTGAATTGGAGGAAGCTATAAACAGCATGAAACTGCAAAAGCGGCAGGTAATGATGACATAAAACAGAACAGATAAAAGAGTTTGGTCCTGCACTTTGGAATGGCTCCTGCAATAAATGAACAACTGTATAGATGAAGTTAATATTCTTAAATTGTGGAGACAGGCTAAAGTCATTGCTTTATTGAATTCCAACCAAGACCCAGATGATCCAAAAAGCTACTGACCAGTATCACTCCTTTACCACCTTCATAAGGAACTCAAACAGATGATTCACAATTGTATTTCTGAATTTATTGATGGGAAGATCATGAAGGAGCAAGCAGGCGTTAGGCCAAGCTGGTCATGTTGTGGTAAAATCCTTAACCTTAAGCTACATTAAGGATGGCCTTGAATGGAAGCTAATTACAGGGGTAAACTGAAGGAACTCCAGTCAAGGGATGCCTGAATAAAGCTCCTTTCATGTCCCCAAGAGCTGGGACAGAGACGGGCACTCAAACTGTCATGCAGTGTCTGAGTCTCAAACTGTTGACTTGCTGGCCTTCTAGCTAACAACGTGAGCTTCTTAACCACTGAGCCACTGAAGCCCCTCTATGCTTAACAATAATAATGGAATTTCTTCTCTTACATTCTAAGATAACAAAACCCATTTTTCATCTTTCATGAGAGATAATAAAATACATCATTACTGTGATATATATCAATATGTTAAATGAAACATGTTGTGATTGGTACTAACCTTTATAAAAAATGTGGCACGGATAATAAATAAAAAAAGTCGATAACACTTATTTGAATATAGGCCCCTCTTGATCTTGAGGCCCTAGGCTGAAGCTTAGTTAGCCTATAGGAAAATCCGGCCCTGGGCACAGCACTATCCTGCACATTTGCCTATAAAGCCCACCATGCATCAAAAAAGAATATCAAATGACAGCACATAACAAGGCTCTAGTTAGTTTATCCTTTTTCATGCCGAAAACAGGTAAAGAACTGGCAATTTAATATTTCTGCATATTTTTAGCAAGCAACTACTTTTTCAAACAACCAATCAAAGAAATGGGTCAAAAATTGAGGGGTTAAAGCTAACTATGATATTCATGTTGCCTACTACCAATTTTGGTGTGAATCACTCCAAAAATGCAAGTAGATAAATTGGGACCACTTCGGTGGGAGGGTAAACTGCATTCTTTGCACTCCGGTGTCTAGGCATGCCTGCCACATGTCCACAGAGACGTCTGCAGAGACGTCTGCAGAGACGTCTCTTTGGCTTATAAACAGAGATGAGCACTGAATCCTAGAGACGGATACAACTGACTTTTGAGCAAGGGAGACCTTTACCTTTAGAATAAAAAATGCAGCACTCGAAATTATCCTGCCATAAACATTTTGCACAAACACAAAAAAATTATAAATATAAAGTTATTCAATGTCAATATCTGATCCATTTACACACTTCACAACACAATGTTTAATTTTATTCCAATATTTTAAATTCGTTTTGTCCCTTTTCTGGGCAACAAGCTGACTGCATCTACAGAAAGCTGTGATAATTCCATTTCCAAATATCACTCAATGCTGCATGGTGCACCCAGCAAAACCATGTAATATGCTAAGGCAAAACATCTTCTCAGCTCTGATAGGGGAAGCCTTTATCCAAGTCAGAGAGTAAAAAGCAAAAACAAGGTTAACCTATACTTTGGTGTTGCACTAGCAAACTATCTGTCTGTCAAGCCTCTTCTGGTGTGGTTACTGTCAACATCCTTCAAGCCTGGTTTAGGTTGCTGTGATACTGCATAACTAAAAGCTTGTAAAGGTCTCACAAGTAGCAAGGACTAGTCAGCTTTTTCTCCTAACATAAAAAGTAAGTCAGCTACTGTAACTAGTCATTCTTGAAAGCTATGCAGATGAGAATATTGTTGCCATCATGAATCTACAGAATGAGATCATCACAGGATTATTACAAATCACAATACTGAGTCAAATCTCATATTTGACATTAGAACAACATTACGTGATGTATCTAACCTACAGAGATGTTTAATAAAATGACTAAGTCACAACTACCTATGTGACATTCTAGAACTCAATAAACAAACAAACAAAGCAATTTGCCATCACAAGAAATACATGTTATAAATATGTACTTTGATATGAAGCAGCTATGTGCTACTTCATCAGTTCTGTTTCTTAACACTACCTGTCCATAAAGCCACAGTTCTAGGAAAAAAGGAAGAGGCACAAACTGGTACTAGGATTGATTTTAACATTTGACATGCACTACAAGTTTTGTAAAATATTTGACATACCTGTGTGAAGGTACATTTGATTGATATCGTGGAACAAGAGAAGCCCATGTCATCAGAGAGGGAAATAAGAAACATGGAGGAGGGGGAAAGAAGAAAAGTCAATGTTATTGAGAAAGCAATTCAGTGAAAACTTATTTATGTCAGCTTTAATATCTAGACTTAAAAGCTTCAAAGTGGGCTGTCCAGCAATAGTCACACATACATGGAAATGTTATTTCGGGTGGACTTGGGATTACACTGAACATTATGATTAAATGAAAGCATAGCTTTGTATGCTTAGATGTTGCAAATACAGTACCCTGATCTTTCTAATCTCAGAATGTAGTCCCATCTGGAAAAATACACACCAACACCAACACACATGCACTTTTAGAACCAACTGAAATGAAAATAAGGACAGATCATGATGTTATAAGATTCATACACTTTATTATGTCCAGTTTGTAATTCAGTTAACATTATTAAAAAAGGAATAATAAACAATATTCCATCTCATACACAGTCATATATTTTTTAAAACTGTCATCTATTTCTTTATCATCTTTGAAGTACATTACTTGGAAATACACTTGCATTCTGTTATGCTGTACAAACCATGGAAAAACTTGGCTGTTTCAATTTACTGCTTTGTTTTTATGAAACATTCGGCACAGTTGTTTGGTATGCATGTCAAGGCAAAGTAGCCCCTTCCATGAGAAGACAGGCAAAATATATTTAATTAACCTCAATTCTTTTCTGCAATCAACTCTCTAGCATAGTCCAACAAGACAACCAACAGGTGAGAATCAATGTTTAAACATACATTAATGGACTACATACAGGATTCTGCCCTCCCAAATACTACGTGACCAACTCTTTTCCAGACAAGCAGTTCTTGTGAAGCTGGCATGCCACATCACTTGCACTGAGCTACAATTACAGCACCATTCACAGAGTGCCATTAAACATGACTAAAATATACAAGAGGGTAAATCATTTCTAAACCTTGTGACTGCCTGTACATCCATGGATTGTGATGTAAAGGAGATCTGTCAAAGGCCCACAAAAGAAGCATGCCACATTTTCATATGTCTCTGCAACATCATACATCACATAGAATAAAGTCACATGGAAAAAGAATCTGCATCTGTAAACCTATATACTGTCCCCAATACTAGGAAGAAGGAAAAACTAAAAGAAGAAAACATGGTCAGTGACCTTGACCATAAATGTAAATATTATTTTGCAAATTGGTTTATATTGACCAATGACCAACCAGACTTATAATTAACTACAAAATTAACAATAGAAAAAGCAAGTAAGCAACAGCTTATCAAAATAATCTCAAAGGAAAAACTAAATGTACAAGGGTATCTCTATCCTTTATTCTCATTTCTATCCTCCAAGAGAGGTACTATTGTCACTACCCAAAGAGAGACTCTAAGTAGATGGAGTAAAAAGTGACTTTAAGGAGCAAAGTAGGTGGAATAAAAAGATACTGAATGGTTAAATGTGCCTGTCACAACCAGATTTCGATGAGATTGATATACAGTAAAACCTCATATAACACTAAAACCTGGTTCCACAAGTCTTGGTGTTATATGATTTTTAGTGTTATCTGATCCTCTATGGGATCCATAGAGATACATTGTAACCACACAGGCTTTAGCGGTTGTTATCTGAAGCATCCCATAGGATCTTAATGTTATCTGATGCAATTCTTCCCCCCCAGATTCCTTAATGTTATGCGATTTTAGTGTTATTCGATACTAATGTTATATGAGGTATTACTGTACTGTATTTAATCAGAGACCTCTCATACTTTGACTAGGAATTCCAATGTCATAAAGGAGAAACTAATATTTATAAATCTGTGCTAAAACCGTAAATCTAGTACAGAAACTTTAATACAGCACTGACCAAGACTATTCTATTATTACAACTATTCCTTCTCTGTCAAACAATAATCTTGCAGTTACACTTACTGTAAGAAATAAATTTTCATTTCCTTTGAAGTCTGATAGGTCTCCCCCCCCCCCCAATTATGAAGAGGGATTAAATGGAATATCAATAAAGAAACTGTATGCAAAGACTTGGGATAAACAGAAATTCACAGAAATTAAGTAAAGATAAAGGTCACCCTTGCTCGAAAGCAAGTCGTATCCGACTCTAGGGTTCAGTGTTCATCTCTGTTTCAAAGCCAAAGAGCCAGCACTGTCTGCTTCTGCAGACGTTTCCGTAGTCATGTGGCAGGCATGACTAGACACCTACTAATCAAATATTTGCTCTGAGCAACAGTGGATCATCTAACAAAAAAGAAAGAGAAAGGACATTTTCTCAACACTGAAATTAACAATTTAGATAATGGACATTTATCCCTCTGTTCTTTTGGTGTTTAGTTACTGCAGTGATAATAGCTGCCATTTAAAAGAAGAAATGGAAAGGAGTCAAGTTTCTTTCTGCATACATTCCTATCTCCATCTCCTCTTCAATACCCTCCAGCAACATAGCATGCACTATTTTTAGAGGATGTTATACTAATGAGTCAAGCAGGTGCTGATATCCAAAATACAGAGATTCCAATGCACAAATTTGTCCCTGTGTAAGAACACTTGGCATCACATGAATACATGCAGATAATACCGACTCACCCCCTCAATTTCTAGAGAGAATTTCCATTCATAATTTTGGCAAGTAAATGAGAAAGCGCTGGAAAATAATCAAATCTGACAAGAAAATCACAGAATATAAACTAAAAATACCAAAACTGCTTAACAAATGGAAGCCTCTAATCTCTAGTCCAGAATAGTAATGACACAAAGTTCCCACTGTTTGATGCACCGTCATAGCAATATTTTTAAATCAGATCACAGATCAAACTGCTGCTAATTATGGAGATTATGGAGACCAACGCCGGACGCCGGACGTTCTCCCCTGCCGGCCGGGCGGGGAGAACGAGGAACACCTGGGCTCCGGGCAGGCGGCTACAAAGGGACTCCTGTCTCGCCGCCGCCACCGATTAAGGACACCAGTCCCGCTACCACCGCCTCAGCTGAGCCACGGCCAGCCACTCCTCTAGTTAAATGTTTATTTACTAATTGAAATATTTATAAGGGATGAGGACTTTCCCTATTGCTTTGTACTGTTTATCCATGATTGTTTTTTGTAATTTTTTTTGATTGTACTGCATTTATATTTTTTATTATTTTTTATGAAGGTCTTGTCGACCACATCCATTTTATTATACTTGTTATATTGTATACTTGTTATATTGTATATATATTATGTTCTATTTTGTAACATTGTTAGCCGCTCTGGGTTGCTTCGGCAAGGAGAGCGGCATATAAATTTGAATTTAATAATAATAATAATTAATAATAATAATAATTATGCCATGGATTACCACTTAAATCCACTTTTGTGAAATTTACATTTTTTGAGAGCTTGACAGTCTTTCTCTTTTCCAGTTGCCTTCACTTTTTCCTAGCATTGTCTTTACTAGCAGGTCTTACTTTCTCATGATGTGTCCAAAGTATGATAGGTTCGATTTCATTATTTTTATTTCTGAAGACCCATTTGTTCATCTTTCTAGTGGTCCAGAGTATTTTTTGTTTTTCAGGGAGGAAATAACATCTTCCTTCTCACTTAAGGTATATACATAAGGTATTTACCAAGCTTATAATGGTTGTAGATACACACATAAGTATAATGGGGTTACATGGCCTATCAGATGTGTGGCTTTAAGCAAACTGTATAATTTCAAAGGAACAGCAGAAGAAAGGACTGATAAACTACTGAGAAGTATGTGTTTAGAAAATAATGGGAGGGCCATCAAAAACTGAAATTAAACTGATTACACATTATTATCGCCATTTCTTCCAGTGTCTTCTCTGGAGATTAAAGAAGTATTGGATTTTATGTCCAACTAGCAGACTTTGGAAACCAGACTGATTGCTAACTGGCTAGCAAGTATCACACCCTACATATGTTTTGTTAATCTAGCTTTTCCCTGGATTCCTCTATCAGGTAAACTACAGCAGGCTACTGGGCAAAGAGCTGATTCAGTGTGTGCCATTGCTGTGTTATATTCTATTGTTATATTTTGAAATTGTTATGATTTGCGATGATACAGTTGTACCCTGCTTAAAGACATAATGTGTTAAATTCAGCATAATATCTCCAGTATTGTTTTCATGCTGCTTGTGAAGATTTTACTGTGATTTTGCTTATTTCTTCTATTTCTTAAGTTTTAAAGTTTATCTCCCCAGCCTCAAATGCTGTAAATCATTCTGAGAATGTTATTAATGGTGGGATACAAATTCCATAAACAAGCAGGAAGTTATATCAGTTTCATGTCAGGGATGGGGAGACAAAAACTGTTACTGTTGCTCTTTTGGGTGTCCCACAAAAAGAGATTATGATCTTATTGAGTCCCCTCCATCTCTTGAGCAGGGGTTTATTTTTTTATTTTTCATTTTATTTTTAGATTTGTATCCCGCTCTCCTTGGTAGCAACCAACTCAGAGTGGCTCACAGAGTCCCTTAATATCACTATTAAAGTGCAAACAAACATACAATAGCATACAATATAACAAAACAGTAAAGTACAGTAAATATCATATAGTAGGTCAGTACACATTACACATCAATAAACTTATTACACATCCCAAACTTATCACACCGTGGGCCAGTCACATAGCTGAGCAGACAGGTCACATGGATGAGTGGGCTGGTCGTGTGGTTCCTCCTGCCATAAAACACATTGGTGCATTTACGGCAGTATTTACGCCTGCACAGGCACTTTTTACTTCTGCTTCCAGCAGAGTTTACACATGCATGGGCGTGTTTTACTTCCACTTCCAGTAGCAACAAGGGCAGCACAGGTCAGATGATTTGGCACCATGGGCTGGATGATTTGGCCACCCCTGTCTTAAGAGTAATGGGTCTCAATATTTGACCCTCCAAACACAGCCCACACTGTATGAAGCTTCTTGAGGATGAAGTGCAAAATATTCTATACTTATAAAAATGTTTCTTCAATTATCCCCCAGGCTTGAGCAGGAGTGTTCTCTCAGGCTTAGTTTCAGGGAAAGTGTTCATAGGTACAAACAAACCAAATCACATTTACTCAGAAATAAATTCTCTGTTTAAAATTACTTGTTTCATATATAGTCTTCTCTGTAGAAACTCACAAGATTGCACAATTATATCTTTTTTAAAACCACAAAACTGATACTATGATGTAAACTGTGGTGTTTGGCTGCACTATGACTCACTTCAACCCTGGTTAAGTACTCATAATTGATTAAAGCTGTAATACTATCTCCATATACCTGGAAGCAAGCCCCATCAATCTCAATGAAATTTACTTCTCAGTGAACATATAAGAGACTGTGCTCTAATTGAACTTAATCTTGACTTCCTCCATAAGGATGCAATTTGAAACTGTAGGACCATCCCCCCTCCCAATTTTAATCTCCTAGATATGAGTGCAATTGCTAAACCTAAATCTGCACTGGTCCTGTTCTCAAACAGAGTTGAGGCAACAT
This sequence comes from Furcifer pardalis, assembly GCA_030440675.1. Classification (NCBI taxonomy): domain Eukaryota; kingdom Metazoa; phylum Chordata; class Lepidosauria; order Squamata; family Chamaeleonidae; genus Furcifer; species Furcifer pardalis. The sequence goes on from CP126893.1 coordinate 91,303,195, forward strand.
CTCTGGAGAAAAGCAAAAACCTCCCAAATCCCACACGCTATGCAATCAGGCATGCAAGATCAGAAAGGCTGATCACAAAAAGTGATTTGCTGTCGAGGGAGATGGCAGAAGCTACTGCACAGAAGGAGATGGCTGATGCCTGACACAAGCACAAAGTGCAGCCCTTGCACAGGTCTCAGGGAACTCATCCAAGATCTTAGGGATCTAAAGGCTTCATCCCTAAACAAAGCTTCCACTGATCTAGCCTTGATCGAGTGCCAAATTCTAATTCATTTGTGCCTTATTGAAAGAAAGATTTCTTGTCAATACCAAAGCCAGGTCCAAGACTGGAATGTTTGCAACTTTCTCCTCATCTGTCCTACCATGGGAAGTAAAATTCCTTAGATGAGAGAGTTGAGGGGAAACGTTGCCTGCAACCATTTTGTCCCACACTTGGGAAGAGAGATAGGGTGAGCTGAGGAAAGAGCAGTGGTGGGCGTCAGCAGGTTCGCAACAGTTTGCCAGAACCAGTAGCAAAAATTCTAGGTGGACCCACCCATCCAAGTTTTGAAATAAAGTAGTCCTAATTTGGATGCAATGCAGGGCTTCCCCCCATGGCCATGCCCACCATACCACGCCCACAGAGTAAGTAGTAAAAAAATTTGAATTCCACCCCTGGGAAAGAGGCAGTAGAAATTGCAGTAGAGTCAACTTTGTGGCCAACAGGTCTACTTCTCAAACTCCTCAGTGTGAAATAGTAATGTAAGTAGAATATGTTTAATAAATAAGTTTAATTTCCAAGTCACTACTAACAATTAATGCATAATTAAAAACAAATCTAAATGCATTTTAAATACAAATGTAAATACAATTTAAATGGAGTTATCCTTTCATTATAAAAAAATAAATAACTCAGCTATTACCATTGATTTCTGCACCCAATAAGCTTTGTGATTTAGCCAGGTTTTGAGTCTGGATCATCCTTTTGTAGGTCCAGGACTTTATTTATCAAATTTATATAGCCACCTATTCGGCAAGCAACTCTGGGCGGTGTACAACACTAACAACATAAAATACATAAATCCAACATTGAAAACTATAAAAACCCTTAAAAATGTTTTAAAAAACTACTACTCCCCGTCCCCAATAAGAATTATATTAAAAGCTAGCAATCCTCCCTATATTAGCCAGCTGGGGGGGGGGGCGTTACCCCAACAAAGCTTCCCCACACCTGCTTTGTCAGGCAGGTTTGGAGCTCTTTCCTGAAGGGCAGCAACTCTGTCTGGAGATGCAGCTCAGTTGGCAGGAGGTTCCACAGTGCTGGAGCAGATGCTGAAATGGCTCTTCTTCTGGTGCTAGAGAGACGGGCCTCTCTAGCAGATGGTATTTTCAAAGAGCCCCTCTGGTCTGCTCTGGTGGGTGGAGCTAACGTCATGATGTCATGACATCATGGGCAGGGCCAAAGACAAATAATAAATAATAAATAAATAATAAAATAAAAACAAGCACACACACCCCTCAACCCACCCATCCCAAACACAAACCTATCACTTACCTGTTAGTACAAGTGTCAGGGCAGCACCATGTTGCAAGATGGATATGGTCATCGTGCCAGTTCTCTAGAATAATATGCCTTAACTTAAATGTAAAACAGCTGTACCTCCTTAAGGGTTCTCCAATTGGAATAGCAATTGGAACAGCACAGGTATAGCTTAAGGTAACTCCAAGACTTTGTTTAAAAAACCCAAGCCAGGCCACCAGGGCTGCCGGCCGCCAGGCCTTTTTAGGTACTGTAGTAGTACATCAATATAGGTATAGATATTAAATACACATTAAAATACACACAGACACACCACATCCAAAGGTGAGTCACTTACCCTGGGGAGCAGGCTATAGGGAGCTTCAGGCTAGCAGCTTCTCTTCCTCCCCCCCCCCCCGCTTGGGAGGACAGCAAGGAGGCCATGCATATGCACCAAGCACTGTAGGCATGCATGTACATCAAGTGCTTGGTGCGCATGCACAGTGGGGGAACCAGTAAAAAGGTAAGGCCTGAAGATGTTTCCCTCCAAAAGCTGCTACTGGTTCTCCGGGACACTGGGAAAAGTTACACCGTTTTTGGCGAACTGGTGAGAACCTGTTGCATCCTATCACCTTGGGGTGATGCGGTCTCTTAAGTAACCTGGAGCACTACCATATAGGGCTTTAAAAGTCATCACCAGCACCTTGAATTACACCCGGAGGCACACTGGCAGCCAGTGCAGCTCCCGTAGTAGAGGAGAGGCATGGGCATAACGTCCACATCCCATCACCATCCGGGCAGCAGCATTTAAGCATGTTGTTGCACAGCAATGCTTAATCTGTGAAATCAGTGTTTACCATATAAATGGTGGCAAAAATGAGAAACAGTGGTGGAAAGAAAATGCAAAAATAAAGGTGAATGACATGACAATTAGGCTGTACAGGTTTTGAGAACTGGAATGTAGAAACCCAAAATACCACTCAGATTCTATTGATTCCATTTTGTGAAGCTGATCTCTTATTCACATTCTACTTCCTCTCCATCATTCATGTTCTATTGATTCCATTTCATAGAGTTGATCTCTTGTTCACATTCTACTTCCTCTCCATTGTTCATGTTTACATTCTGACCTAGAAAATAAACTTGGACCAAAAATGAAAAATCCTCCTCACACTGAAACCAAACCTAGGCAAGAGGTACATTTCAATACATTTCAATAAGCCTAGATTCAAATTCTCACCTGAAGTTTCATGAAACATATGAGAGAAAAAAGAGAATTGAATATAAGTGTTATGTACCCCATAGTGGTTTGGCAGAAACAGTTCTTGGGAAATGTATTGCTAACAGATTACTACAAAAGATACAACAGAAAACACAATCCTTTTCAAAATTTAAAGAAATTCTAATCTGGTAATTTTCTTTCATTCTTCCCAAAACAACAATTTATGGTGCAGAACAGAAACAGCTAACTACAGGGAGGGGGGAGTATATGTGCTGTAACGCTTTATTTCCTCGTGCACCCATTTTCTCATGTTTTGCCAGCAACGAAGCTATAATTTTTCAGTCAGGCACTGATAAAAAAAATCATACATACCACCCAAGGCTGACCTCCATAGCCTTGGGTGGTTTGTCACCATCAAGTCAGAGATAACTAACCAGAAAGGTGAGAAGGGGAAATTAAAAGTTTTTTTACAGCTAGGAAAGTAAAAGAAAAGAAAAAGAAAAATGTCTTGATCATTGCCAGTCATTTCAAAATGTAGTTAAAATGTTATTCTGCTATACATGACATATTTTCAAATTACTGTACAGTAAAACCTCATATAACGCTAAAACCTGGTTCCACAAGTCTTGGTGTTATATGATTTTTAGTGTTATCTGATCCTCTATGGGATCCATAGAGATACATTGTAACCACACAGGCTTTAGCGGTTGTTATCTGAAGCATCCCATAGGATCTTAATGTTATCTGATGTAATTCTTCCCCCCAGATTCCTTAATGTTATGCGATTTTAGTGTTATTCGATACTAATGTTATATGAGGTATTACTGTACTTCTAAATTATAAATGTAAAACACAGCATACCAGACTATTCAGAAACCAATCCAACATTGAAGCCGTATCAGTGACCTAAGAAAATCTTTCTAATTGAATCTCAGAGGACATTTTGTAATAGACTAGAAAACATGTCAGACAACATTTTCATCTTAAACTATTTCAGTTAAAAACCAACAACATGACCAGCACAAACAAGAGTAATCTTTGATAGGGTGTCTCACATAGGCTTCCAAGCTACAAGACTCTAACACACTGCATTTGGCTAAATGAAAACTTGCCATTTAAAAAAAAATTCTTGTGGCCCACCTTCCACCATATTGGAACTAACGGCAGAAATGTTCTTTTAAATTAAAATAACAACTTTAATAAAAACTGATAAATAATGTTCTTAATAATATTAATTATTTACAGTTCAAGTGCAACAGTTATCTCACTGTCCCTGGTCTTTCAGTCACTCACCATTCCCATTTAATACTAAACAATATGGTGTTGGAAATGTGCTTTTCCCTTTGCAATCCAAGCTGTACCACTCCTTTTTCCACAGCTGTAAACTCTCCCCTTTCCTCTTCCTCCACTACTATCTCTATTGTATCTTTCTTTTCCCGTGCTGGCTTGGGTTTCTGGTAATTGCAGTCCAAGAACACCTGGAGTGCCAAGGTTCACCATCACTGCCCTAGTTCATTCTGAGTCATCCCAATCCACTAGGAAGGTAGAAGTCTTGAACTTCTGGACTCTTGACTGCAGAGGGCAATGGGCCATCTTGTCCCTCAGGGTTTCCTATACAGTTACTCACCAAAGACTCTTACAGTGTTTCCCAAATGCTGGTGTTTGGACTTCAGTTCCCTGAAGCCTAAGCCAGTACAGTAATACCTCATATAACATTAGTATCGAATAACACTAAAATCACATAACATTAAACAATCTGGGGGGAAGAATTGCATCAGATAACATTAAGATCCTATGGGATGCTTCAGATAACAACCGCTAAAGCCTATGTGGTTACAATGTATCTCTATGGATCCCATAGGATTTTAACATGCATCAGATAACACTAAAAATCATATGACATCAAGACTTGTGGAACCAGGTTTTAGTGTTATATGAGGTTTTACTTGTATATTGACTGATCAGTGCTTTGGGGAATTGACTTAAGCTTCTGGGAATTGAAGTCCAAACACCAGCATTTGGGAAACACTGGTCTAGGATATATCAACCACAGCCCTTTTAGACCAGTGGTTTCCAACAACCAACATGGGAATTTCAATTCCCAGGAGCCTAAGTCAGTACATTGGCTGATCAGTGCTTTGGGGAATGATGACTTAGGCTTCTGGGAATTGAAGTCCAAAACCAAAGGTTGGGAAACACTGTTTTAGACAGATACAGGCAACCACACATGCCAGAAATTGAGAAAAACAATTGCCATGTCAGCTGAACAAAAAGCAATAAACACCATGAAAAGAGTCTCAACTTACCCGCAACTACTTTTATGTTGTATATTGGACAGAAAATGCATCACATTTAACTGTGTCACCTCTGGCACAGACCATGGGATAAATTGCAATATAGCTGCAACCTCAGTCTTTCACTGAGATATAAATATTACTTTCCATTTAATCCAATTCAAACAATAAGAATATTCTGCCAGGTGGGGACCAGACCCTCAAACACAGAGAAATCTGGCAGTCTTTACAAACTAGCATCTGAAAGCACTAAACTCGCTGTCAAGAAATTCCTCTGGTTCTTGTCATTACAGTATTTAGCTCTGCTACAAAACCCTGAGCTCTGATAGTACAACATGCAATTTTTTTAAATTTGTTAAATGATACAGAAAATATGAGAACTTTGAATAATAACAGTAAATAAAAGAAGACGGCTACTCAAGTAAGACTATAGCAAATTAAGCAGATGATAATAAAGCATACAGCAGTTACAGAGAGAAAGTAATCAGGAATAATATGCACATTCCTTGGCCAGAAACCAATACTGCCCCCTCTTTTAATGTTTCTGCAGAACTTGAGAATATGGTGCTACAGCCAAGTTGGCATATTATTCAGGAAGGACAACAAATAACACATAAAGAGACAACATTTTAGATGTTCTGAAGTTAAAAAGTTCAAGATGACATTAAACTTTATGAACTTTTCTCATTTATTTTAATGTGAATGTTGTCTCTTTTTTAAAATTAGATTACAGAGAATATTAGTTTATACGTACTTTAACTTTACAACAACACAGCGACAGTCTCAAATATTTAGCCAGGAACTTCTTGTCCCAACTTCTGAAAACAAATCTACTGCAACTCCAAAAAAAAAAAAAAACCCTCAGCATAAAATAACCTCTCCGCAAATTTGTAAATTCACGAAGCTGTCAGGCAATGAGTAGCTTCTAGATAATCTTGCAAGATATAGCAACACATACTAACATTTTATACCAACAACACAAAAACAAAAGGGAAAATATTTCACTTTTGTTTTAATTTTCTACTTATCAAAATAAAGTCTGTTCATTCTCTAAGACAATGAGAACATTTTGATTTATACCAATGCAGACAATCATTTTGGCTGCCTCTGAGAAAGGCCAGAGCTCACTAGGCATTAGCTGGGAAAGATCTCTGTTAAAAAAAGAAATCCATTAAGCCTGTTAAGACAGCACTGCACTAGAAGATGAACCAAGGATTGAGTTCTGCATAAGGCAAGTTACATTTTTCTGGTTATAATATCAATGTCCTCCCCCACATGATATCACCTAAACTTTATTCAAGTGTTGGTCCTAATACTGAAACCCAAATCCTGCACTACCTACCCAGATTTGTAGCAGGTCACCCTAACATAATATGAATATACATGGCATGTACATTTTCTGGATGATATGTTTTATAGAAAAATGCTGAACTGACCAAAAGACAAAACCAGCCATGATCGAGGATGAAACTGTCTTGTGTTAATAAATCTAAGATAAAATAAGACCACCTCATCAGAATAAAATAACTAACATTAAAATACATCAGTTTAAAGTGCCACAATGTTTTTTGTCTTTTTATCTTGCTTTGTTTACACTCTGATATGCTTGAAACTTGTCTGTCTGGCCAGACATCCCACTACGGTAATGGAATAGACTGCACAGCCAGCAACTCAATGCCAAGTGTTGGGCGGCAGTAAATAATCTGACTCCCTAAAGGAGTCAATGGTTACAGGTGGATGAGCCCCTTTAGGTGGGGCTCCTCAGTGGAGGAAATGCCACTGGAAGCCATCATATTGGGCCCGGTGACAAAATGAATGGAGGAGGAACTCTGATTCCCAATGGTCATGGAGGAGGAAGAGGCCATGCTAGATGGACCTGCTGTGAAGGTGCACCTTCTCAATATCATCAAGGCTGCAACAGTCCATTGCAGTCCCAGTGTTAAATCCTGCATGTCTCATTTCATATGTGCTGCAGGAGACGGCTCCGTGATCATAGTGTGTGGGTCACTTCGTGGCAACCTGGGATCCACCTTAAACAAATTCACACCAATGGCATTTTTCCTGTTTCAGGGGGAAATGCATTCTCAGATACGCATCGCAGGTGACGATGTTTGAAACAAGACTAACATGGCAACTACAGTATTTCAAAAATTTCAAAAAGATAAAATAAGTTACCAAGGTGTAAATAACAGATCTAATTTAATCAGAAAATGAATTTTCCTTCCCAGCATGCAAACATGCTGTTTTAACTATTATTGCTGAAGAGATTTTACTCCAGCAATCTGCTCCACCAGTTTATTGGTATGAATGAGTTGTAACAGCTGCTCTCAGTTTCAGTCACTTTATTCTTCTTTATCTACCATAATCTACTTTCTAATGAGGTATTTGTTTTAACTTGTAATTGATTTCTTGATTGACCAGTAACAAAAAGCACTAATGAACTGTTGACAAAGACAGACAGTACTGATAAGCTTATCAAGGTGTGTGATAACCATTTGGTTTGTAGTTTTAGAGCAAGGAGATGTCAACAAGAATGCAAATGGTGAATCCAAAGATAGGGGCTTGAAGATTTTCAGTTGTAGTTAAAATATAGCAGTTAGACTTTAAGGTAGCACAAAATGTTTCTCTCTCTTTGGGGGAGGTGGTGTTGTCTAATATGTATCTTTTAAATTAATTTTAGGTAGTAACACGATAACCTCCCAAAGCTGTTTATGCACCCATTATCTATTTTAATTAATCTTATAAAGTATATCTGTAGAGACAGAGTACCTCAGTGTATTTTTTTTTTGTTATTGTGTACCATCAATTTTGTTTGATTAAATGTCTGCCAATGAGAACAGAGGCTGGGTCTCCTGAACTTATAGGATGAACCCACACCCCATTTTGATCTATGAGCCATCCTTGCTAACCTCAGTTTTCAGACAGCTGGATGCAATGGTGTGCTTCTTCCAGGTTGCTACAGGACTTTCAGGGACAGAGCATGTGGAATTGTATGTACAATAACATGTGGAAAAATGGGGTGTGTGTCTGCAAAGTACTGAACTCTGAAGAATGGCAACAGGGTCTCAGAAGATAGTTTTGTGAGGAACATATTGTGACTTTTATTTTTCTTCCTCCAACAGATATAAGCACATTTTCCACCACCATGAAATTTTTGCACAATCATGGGGCTGGCTACCTCCAACATAATGACCAGCTTCTAAGGTCACTAGATGGAAAGTACTCTGGAGGAAGCAAAATGGTGACCAGGCTGCCAAACTGCAATAGTACACAAAATTGAAATCCCTGGAGAAGAAATCCTACAGATGCTGCTAATAGTGAGCCTCACCTTTCAGAGGCTGTTAAAGAATTCTCTGGCCCTTGGAGAAATTCAATGATTTGGTCTCTCCCCACCTTTTCTCCATCTGTATGCCCTTGAGTAGGGTGGAGAATTTCCAAGTGACATTTGTGTACAAGCACAGTGAATGCAAAGGGCATGGAGGGCCAGTTCTTTAACTTCAACCCCTCTGTTGCATGACATCTCCCAACTTTCCACATGGTTGGGGCAAGGCTCTGTATTAGGGAGATGATTTTACCCTTTCATGTGATTTCAACTTCCATTCTTACAGACTATTTCCAGCAGAAATAATAATCAAACCCAAATCAAAGACATGGGGCTCCCCTTCAAGTGCAGCTATGTAAGAATAAAAATGGAGTCACCAGATATTTTAAAAATAAATATTAACATTTTTGAATATCCTTTTTCATGCAACTAATATGGCAGATATCTGTGGGTTTTCCAGTCTTTTGAAAAGTAAATCCATTTGTGGGGGAGAACACTGAATCCAAAAGCAGTTAATAATTTCAGTTAATAATGTGCACAAGTTACCTGTTCTTTTTCATTTGCAACCTTCAGAAGAAACAGAACAATTTTGTCTGTTAGCTATTAGCATTTCATACGCTAGCATTTTTGATATTGCTGTTGATTTGATACTCCAAGTTTAAAACAAAACACTCAGAATCCATGTCATTCTTCAAGATTAGAGGGTGTTTCTTGTTTGACATGTGGTGCTTGGGTCTCAAAGGCAATGAGAACCTTTCTAGAAGATACTATTGAAATAAATTCATAACAAAGCATTAAGCAGGATTAGACCATATCTGATTCAAAGAAGACCTGCTTTAATTCAGACCTCCTGAATCTCTCTGAATCAGCCAAATTCAGTGCTAAACATGGCTCACTATAATGTACTCACTTTAATACAATGCATGTGCCTAATGCTTAGCATTATATGAACTTAAAAGTTTCAGTACACCTCACATACATCTTTGTACTCCTTATACCAGCATTGTAAGGTAAGCCAGTGAAATACTTTTACTCCCCATGGAGCTGAACTGAGGAGGAGAAAAAGTGACTTATCTAAAATTACCACATAGTTTAATGTGGGATCTCAACCCAGGCCTTCCAGGTCACAGATTTAGCTCCCATACACCAATCAGATTGCTATCAGCATCTAGTGCAGGGGTACCCAAACTTTTCAGGCCATGGGCCAGTCATGTGGTTCAGGAAGCTGGTCACTATTGCCTGGGGGCCTGATGTGGCCCCCTGATGCCAATTCATACAGCCCATGAAGTCCTCGTCACTCCTGGAAGCTGAAGTAAAATGTACCCATATGGGCGAGTTTAACTTCCAATTCCAGGAGCGATGAGGGCTTCACGGGCCAGATGAATTGGCATCGGGGGGTGCATCCAGCCCCTGGGCCATAGTTGGGGCACTCCTGATCTACTTACTCCACTGTGTTTGCCCAGAAATCTTTTATAAAATTGTAAGGGTGATTCTTAAGTCTTTGACACAGCACCTCAATAGCATTCAACTTCATCCCTGTACTCTACAAATTCAGACAGGAGTTTAGTGAGGAATAAGTTCAGGAACAGAAAGACATCCAGAGGGAAATGTTAGTAATGAATAAAGTTACAAGAAACAAAGGACTAACTGCAGTGCAGTCTTTATAGCATGAGCTATAAAGGGCACTGTTTACCCGGAAGCAATCTGTGCATAGAGCCATGTCATATTTGGTCTTCCTCTTTTACTGCTGCCGTCAACCTTTTCTAACATCATTGTCTTTTCAAGACACTTTTGCTTTCACATGATGCTCCCAAAGTAATACAACTTTAGCTTCATCATTTTGCCCCTAGAGACAGTTCAGTCTTGATTTGCTCTAGGATCCACATGTTTTTATTTCTGGAAGTCTAGGGTTAACTTTCTTCCAGCATTGTATTTAAAATAAATATTTTTTCTTATCAGCTTCTTTATTGTCTAGCTTTCACATCCATACATGATGATCAGGAACACAATAGTCTAAATCAGTGTTTACCAAACTTTGGTTTTTGGACTTCCAATTCCCAAAAGCCTAAGTCAATTCCCAAAAGCACTGATCAGCCAATAACTGACTTAGGCTTCTGGGAATTGAAGTCCTCCATTGTTCCATGGAACATACTTTGGGAAATGCTGGTCTAAATGATCTTGGTCTTGGTCTCCAGTGAAACATCTTTACACTTGATGTTTTCTTATTCCTTCATTGCTGCTCTTCCAAGCTATAGCTCGTTACCAGAGAAGGCTCCCAGCTGATACCCATTAGCTGGGAGGCTCTTAAGCAAGCTTGTTCCAGCATTCAAGCATCGGTACAAGTCTTCTGTGCAAAGACCGATGCCCTGCTTGACTTTGGATACCTTTTGAGATTTTCTGCCTAGACCCTGACCTGCCTGCCATGACTCTGACTTCTCTGCCAACCCTGATGACACCACACCCCTGGACATCCTTTGGACTAGATGCTCACTTGAACTACCGGTAACCAGACCTTAGCTTGCTCTTCGGACTTTGCTATTTGGACTCTCCTTTGAATAGACTCTCTGTGTAGTGCTGTTGTGCAGTGACTATACTTGCTGGGGTGGGTCAGCAAACTTTTTGATGTTCAACTGCAGTCCTGCTTTGGCATTTTATTATTTCACTTTCACTAAGTTATTTCAAGTCATTGATATTTCCTGCCAGGAAGATGGTGTCATTTGCTTATCTTAAATTGATGTTTCTTACATCAATTTATACTCCTCCTTCATCTGAATCTAGTCTGTTTTTTTTGAATGTTATATTTTGTGTACAGATTGAACAAAAAAGGGGATAAAATTCACCCTTAATCGACTCCTTTGCCTGTGGGAAACCACTCCGTCTCCTCATATTCTGTTCTAACAGTAGTTTCTTGTCCATAATAAAGATTACTAATTAGGACAACCTGTAGTTTCTCATGATGCATACAATCAAAAGCTTTGCTGCACAGTAAAACCTTGCATAAAGAGTGCCTCACTTAGAGAGTGCCTCGTTTAAAGAGCAGAATGGTTGGCTCGCTTAACAATTAAAACCAAACAAAAACTCGCATAACAAATCGGGTTTCACAATCTCCCCCACCAGAAGTCACAACTGGTCACTTAAAGAGCAAACTCGCTTAAAAGCAATCCCGTGGAACACATTATGCTCTTTAAAGCGAGGTACCACTGTATTTTTATAAAGCACAGATTGATCTCCTGAAATTATTTGGTACATCTCAGTATCTATAGGATATTTGCAATGTGATCTCCAGGGTATCTTCCCTTTCAGAATCCATCTTGAACATCACAAATTTCTAGTTCAATATAAGGTAAACACCTTTCTTGCAATACATTGAACATCACTTGGCTTGCATAGGAAATTAAAGCAATGGTCCTATAGTTACTGCACTCCTTGGCATTTCCTTTTTTAGGGGGTTGGAATGTATATTGAGTGTTGATTACAGGGATTGTCTTTTTGCATTCTTCCCTAATAATATCTCTGGTTTCAATCCACAGATCTTCTGTTTCCTGGTCAATGGAATTTAGTAAAGCAAATTTGATCCTTCTTTGGACATTAAATTAATCAAGAATGCTGTTTAAATTATATTTTAGCACTACACTTCTTTTAGGGTTCAGTTTAAATAAATAAATAAATGAAATTTTCAGTTTAACTCTCTAACATTTGATATAAATAGTTCATAATCAGTGCCACAATTTCCTATTTTCACTTGCATAGCCTATTTGATTTTAGTATGCCATTATATGATTATTATTTTAAAAAAGATGATAGGATGATAATAAAGGAAAAGTAGGATTGGATGAAGCTTTGCCAAAAATTATGAAAAGAGAGTGTTATGCCAAAACGTTTGGGTACCACCAGCCCGGGGGTGGGGACAGATTTTACCGGGACAGACGGGTGTGCACTGCTGCTCAAAGCCCATACCTTAAAGGAAAACAGCACCTCGGCATTTTCCAGTTTAGTTCCTTTTGCCAGTCTCTGCTCTACTCCGTGGGAGAAAGTCTGAAGATCTTCAGGCAGCTTCGTAAAATGCTGCCAAAGCTGTTTGAAGTGCTTCGTACTTTCTCCCATGAAGCAGAGCGGAGACTGGCAAGAGGAACCGAAGTGGAAAATATCAAGGTGCTGTTTTCCTTTAAAGTATGGGCTTTGAGCAGCAGTGTGTGCCTGTCCATCCTGGTAAAATCTCTCCCCACCCCGGGCCTGGGTATCACTAAATAATATGAAAATATGAAAAAATATGTGGAAAAGGGAAGCGGAGAACCAGAAGAATATATATAACACACTTATTGAAAATAGATTTCTATTCTGTTGCAATAAAATCTATTTAGAACACTACTTACTGTCCATATATAAGCAGCAGAATGAATAAAAGGTAACCACTAAACTAAATCAATTATTTCCTTGCTAGCCACTTTCACACCCACCTGTAAAGAATAGAGCACTGGTTCATCAATCATGTTTAAAGTTTGTCATCCATGCCCTGCAAATGAATCAATGAGGACTGTATTTATATGACTCTAGGACTCTGAAGTCTAGAGAGGATTCCAAAAGGCCCACCAAACCTAAGCAGCTTAGCAAAACAAGTCAACTGTGATTCCCAGCAGGATAACAGAATGGAATGAACAACTTGACTTGCTTCACACTCCAGCTTTTATTTGCTCAGGTGTCCAAACCATTACAGAAGAAGTGTCTACCCAGTACTTAACAGCATTAGCAGATGCTTTAATGGAAAATGCTCACCACCCCATCCATTAATTCAGCAGGAAGATACAACTACTCAGTGACTTTGGAAGACATTCCAAAGGTAAGAAATGATTTTTTTCACCTTAAACAAACAGGGTACTCCACATAGTAGTATAACTATGGGATACACAGACAGAGCTTTCTCAAAGTTTGTGGTATTTTTAACCACAATCAGGTGTACCCTGGGCAATGGCCATCTTGTGCCAGCTAATCTTTTTCATGCTAGGTTGAATGAAAGGAACTGCACTGATGCCTGGAGAAGGATAAAAGGACCACTGGCCACAGGTGGTTCAAGGACGCACCTGTCTCCCCTCCAGGCCCTGCCACTGATGTCCGTAGGAAAAGCGCTGTCAGCTGTGGACGGTAAGATCAATGAAGAACTGTGTTGCCACTGCTATGTGGTATCTGTCTGCATTGTTTACATTGTATTGCTCGCTTGTATTGTTTGATTGTGTTGCTATATTTTATTGTCTTTTTTTTTTTTTTGCTGTATGATGTTCTATCCCATTGCTTTGTTATATTCTATTGTTATCTTCTGAAACTGTTATGATCTGTGATAATGATATGATTGTGGAACCTGTACAGGTATTTGATATGTTTATTATGACAGTGTGGAACTTATAATTGTATATTTTGTATCTCTGTATGCGAGTGAGGCAGCATACAAGTCTAAAAATAAAATAAAATGAACACAATCTAATCAAGCTTTCCTCTTCACCACAAACTCCCTATTATAACAGAATAAGTTTTTGAAGAAACATGATTCTTCAAACTGAGTCTTTTACCTATATCCCAGTTACTTATTAAGCCTATCCACAGTACCCTCGAAGAATAGTAAGAGTGTACAATGTGGCAGAAAGGAGATACAGTATTACTAAATTCAGAGAATCAAATAGAAGGGACCATCTGTATCCTATCCAAAACAACATGTACCAGATAGTGCTAAAAATCACAGCACACCTTATTATAGATGAAGTAAGCTTCTTCCTAAAGAAAAAACAGTATTGCCTTCCTGAATATTTCAGCACAAATTATCAGTGATTGAAACTGGATCTGAAGACAAAACAGACATTCACTGTTTACAACTCATTTTAATTACTTTTACTGCTCATGCCTCCCCAAGCCAACCTGATCTTCCCCCTGTTCCCTTTCCTCTTTGGAAAGGGAACAGGGCTTTTTTTAAATGTTGTTCGATCAATGTGTCAGACAACGCTAACAATCAGATAACATCATGACTTGTGGAACCAAGTCATAACATTACCTGATGTTTTAGTGTGTATGTGTGTACACACACACACACACACACACACACACACACACACACACACACACACACACACACACACACACACACACATATATATATATATATATATATATATATATATATATACAGTAAAACCTCATATAACACTAAAACCTGGTTCCACAAGTCTTCGTGTTATATGATTTTTAGTGTTATCTGATCCTCTATGGGATCCATAGAGATACATTGTAACCACACAGGCTTTCGCGGTTGTTATCTGAAGCATCCCATAGGATCTTAATGTTATCTGATGCAATTCTTCCCCTCAGATTCCTTGATGTTATGCGATTTTCGTGTTATTCGATACTAATGTTATATGAGGTATGACTGTATATATATATGATACTGTGATGATTGTAATTATGATAATATATATATCAATAACACAGTAACAATCAGAAAGTATTAATATCACCATAAAATGTTACAAAAATATTACAAAAACAGCAGCAAAAACAAAAACCACATTTACTGAATCCTACAATGATTATAAGCAAAATCCTACAAAAAGTAACTGGGAGGAGTCCAAGAGAAGTCCAAAAAAGAAGGAATCCAATCCCAGTGAGAGCCATTCCGAGCCCCACAGCTGTGAGGGAGCATGTACAAAAATAACATGTACAAAAATATTGATTGTAAATGATGATTCTAATTCATCCTACAGATTCATAGAAATGAACAAATCTCTTTCCATCACATAGATAAAGTGATACCCTAGATATGGAGTGGGAAATCCTTGTCCTTCCAAACACTTTGGACTTCAGCTCTCAGAAGCCCTAACCAGCATGTCCAATGGAACAATATTATGCAGCTGTAAACCAAAACAGCTGGAATGCCAGACTCCTTATTCATGGCCTAGACAGAGGAAAAACTGGTTCCACAGGAGAGCTTTACAATGGAAAGAAAAGCCAGTTCAAGGAGCCATTTACTTTCTCTATGGCAACTTGTGAAGTACAGTACTGTACTTAAAGAGGTATGATCTTAATCTTCAAATACTTGAAAGATTATCATACAGAAGAGGTACAGGACCTGTTTTCAGCCATTTCAGAGTGCAGGATATATATTGAAAATATATAAATAAAATATTAAAAAAAAAGAGTGCAGGACATAGAAAAATGGGCCAGATTTTGGTTGATTATCAGGAAAAGCTTCCTAAATGTTAGAGCAACAATTTCCACAAATATTACAAATGCGCTAATGTAAACTATCTGATTTTGTGTCAAATAATACAGAAATGCTACAGTATAATGCAATAAAAATAAATCAATGTACTGTATATACATAATTAACATAATAATTAATTAACATAATCAATGCGTTCTCTAGGACGTTTCTTACAGTGAAAATTACTTTAACTGAATTTCCCATAGGAATGCATTGAAAACCAAAATACATTAAGTGAAACATGGTTTCCCA
Source organism: Furcifer pardalis (assembly GCA_030440675.1). NCBI lineage: Eukaryota > Metazoa > Chordata > Lepidosauria > Squamata > Chamaeleonidae > Furcifer > Furcifer pardalis. Next base: position 91,319,026 of record CP126893.1, read on the forward strand.
TAGAAATGCATTGAAAACCAATTAATCCATTCTGGGGGGAAAATCTGTAAGCTGAGCCACTATTTTCTATGGCTGCGTGATGCTCCCTCAGACAGCTTCAGGGGCTGGATGGCCATTTTGCCCTTCCTCCACCACATGACACTTCCTGTTGTGGTGGAGGCAGTGGGGGGCACATGAAATGGTGCCGTGGGCTGCATTCAGCCCATGAGCCACAGGATGAGAATCCCTGTTCTATGGATTTATTTTTGTTACACGATTTTTATCTTAACTGAGCCGTTTGTTAATCGAGGTTCCATTGTACAGTCATACCTCGCTTAAAGAGCATAATGCATTCCACGGATTTGCTCTTTCAGCGAGTTTGCTGTTTAAGTGAAACACCATTGTAAGTGACCAATTGTCACTTCTGGCAGGGGAGGATTGTGAACCCAATTTAGTTGTTAAGCGAGTTTTTTGTTGGTTTCATTTATTAAGTGAGGCGACCATACAGAGAAAATTCTGCTCTTTAAGTGAGTTACTCTCTAAGCGAGGTACAGTAATACCTCATATAACATTAGTATCGAATAACACGAAAATCGCATAACATTAAGGAATCTGGGGGGAAGAATTGCATCAGATAACATTAAGATCCTATGGGATGCTTCAGATAACAACCGCGAAAGCCTGTGTGGTTACAATGTATCTCTATGGATCCCATAGAGGATCAGATAACACTAAAAATCATATACAGTAAAACCTCATATAACACTAAAACCTGGTTCCACAAGTCTTCGTGTTATATGATTTTTCGTGTTATCTGATCCTCTATGGGATCCATAGAGATACATTGTAACCACACAGGCTTTCGCGGTTGTTATCTGAAGCATCCCATAGGATCTTAATGTTATCTGATGCAATTCTTCCCCCCAGATTCCTTAATGTTATGCGATTTTCGTGTTATTCGATACTAATGTTATATGAGGTATTACTGTAACACCAAGACTTGTGGAACCAGGTTTTAGTGTTATATGAGGTTTTACTGTACTCTTTATGCAAGGTTTTATTGTATATGATAACAGAAACAGAGAAGGAAATTAAGAAGTGGTACAATTATGAAAAAGTAGGTCTGTACACCCACCCATATTCAGGGCTGCCAATGGTGTATGAGTTGCATCCTTATGATACTACCAATCCAGAATCATTTTGTCAAGTATTGACAGAACAGAGAGGTATTTTTCTTGGTGTTTAATTGTGTGTATTTCTTATGCTATTTACTGTTTGATTTATATTTTGGCTGCAAATTGTCCAGAGTGGTACATTTACCAGGTAGGCAATAAATAAATGAAAAATTTTCTTTCTTGCTCACCAAACACCAGGAATTAACCAACATACTGTTCTAGCACAGTGTTCTGAATGCAACAAAAACCCATTATTCTTTTCTTTGTTCCAATTACATTACATATCACACATACACAATCCACTTCTGAGCAGAGAACTAATGGAGATATGACTAACTTATCATAGCGTTCTGTCTAATCTTAGCAAATGTGAACAAATTTTGGCATGACCTCTGTGAAGCCAGGCATGCAAGAAAATTCCTAAGTTACAAATAATGTTGATATTGAGTGGATTAAACTAACAACCAGACAATTCACATAAATAACTGAAGTACATCATTTTTTAGACAATTATGCTCTTTGATTTAAAGTAAACATAATAGTAGATGGGGAAGCTTCATTTTCTCCTTTTATGGATTTGGTCAGTTTCTCATAACTTCCACTGGAATTGTTAGAGTTAACAATCTTCTTTTATAGATTTTAATTCCTGAAGGTGAAAAATGGGAAATGTTGGGGTGCTTGTTTGCTTTTTGGTCAACTCTTCCATCTCCAAAGACTGTTGACAGTTCTCAAGCTGTGAAATACTATATGACAGTAATGGTGAACCTTTTAGACACCAAGTGCCCAAAATGCAACCCCAAGCCCACTTATTTATCGCAAAGTGCCAACAGACTAACAGGGGAGGAAGGAAACACTCCCATTGGGCTGCTGGGCAGAGGGGAGGTGTGAACTCTGTGCTGAGGAGAGGGAGGAAATGCTCCCATTGGGCTGCTGGGAAGAGGGGTGGGGTGAAAACTGTGCTGGGGGAGGGAGGAAGCACCCCCATTGGGCTGCTGGGCAAATTCTGTGCTGGGGTGACTGCACAGGTGTCCAGAGAGGGCTCTGAGTGCCACGTCTGGCACACGTGCCATAGGTTTGCCACCCCTGCTATATGATAATATAGAATGTACTTAGGCTTCGGATTAGAATTCCTATTTTGTAGCTACTCTACAGATCTGTGGATATATATATATAACAATAACACTCATAACTCGCAAATGCAGAGAATTCTGAGAGAGGTTTTAAAAAACTTTGCAATGCTGCTATTTTATATGAAGATGACTCAAGGGCAGTCTCACCCTTTAAATAATGCATTGAATCTCATTTCAATAGAATGATATGCAAATATACAAAAGCAGCTGCTATATTCAACCAACACACATACAGTACTTCACAATTCATCAACACTGTTGAAATGATTTACACTAGTAACTCGGATAATGTTAAGACTTGGTTCCACAAGTCTAAACGTTATCCTGTTTTTAACGTTGTGCGATGCATTGATCCCACAATGTTAAAAAAAGCCAGTTCAACCCCCAACCCAAAAGTAAAAGGCAAAAGAGATTCACCCTGCCTCCCCTGCTGAAACAACAGGGTGGGCAGGGTGAATTCCTCGCTGTTAGCCTTTGCCTTTTGCCTTTGGGTTGGGGGTAGAACATGGGTGCCGGTTCAACTGCCAACCCAAAGGCATAGGCAGAGAGATTCGCCCTGCCTCCCCTGCTGAAACAACAAAGCCTTTGCCTTTGGCTGGAAAAATGCAAACCTAACAGCAAGCGTTCTCAACGTTGGGGAATTTGAGACAAACATTTGCATCGCAGAATGTTAAGATAACGTGCCATGCAAATGTTTGCTTCAAATTCCCCAACATTATCCAAATTTACCGTTATCCAATGCACCACTGTATCTTTTTTTAATGGTCTAAATCAGTGGTTCCCAACATGGGGACACGTCCCACAGGGGAGCTTCAATTCCCAGAACCCAAGCCAGCACACTGGCTGACCAGTGCTTTGGGGAATTGACTTAGGCTTCTGGGAATTGAAGTCCAAAAACCAAAGGTTGCGAAACACTGGTTTAAATGAATATTTTGTAGTCACTGTCTATAAAAAAGTAAAGGTAAAGGTCATCCTTGCTCGAAAGCCAATTGTATCTGACTCTAAGATTCAGTGCTCATATCTGTTTCATAGCCAAAGAGCCAGTGTTGTCTGCTTCTGCAGTCGTTTCTGTGGTCATGTGGCAGGCATGACTAAACACAGGGAATGCTGTTTACCTTCGCACCAAAGTGGTCCATATTTTTCTATTTGCAATTTCTTGCTTTTGAACTGCTAGGTTGACAGGAGCTGGGACAAAGACGGGAGTTCATTTGGTCCTTCAGTATCCGAGTATCAAACTGCTGACCTCCCACCTTCCAGTCAGCATCTTAGCCATTTGAGCCACTGTCTTCCTGTTTCATAAAAATCTAAACTTATATAACATGGCTTTGGAGAAAATAGGTACAGATCAGCAGAAAGAGCCTCCTTGAAGATTGTGATATTTTTGAACCACAATTGGGCATACCCTGGTAATGGCAATCTTGTGTTTCTGACTAATCTTTTTCACACTAGGTCAAGCAAAAGGAGCTGCAAAATTAACTCACCAAATGATGCCTTCATTTTGGCAGTTTGACCTAGACACAGAAGAAGAGGAAGAGGAAGAAGAAGCACTTCTGTAATAAATACTGGGTGGGTAAATCCAAATGGAGGCTAAAAGTAGCATGGGACTTTGTTATAGCCCTCCTTGGTGCCACGAATCTGCTCCCCAGAACTCCCCAGCAGAAGCTTTGCCTTTGGATTACGGCAGAATGTTCTACAGGGTTATCTAATGCTTTGCACTAAATTATCTTCAAATTATAAGATTCTCTTACAGGCTGTGTGGGGCATGAAACTCTTATAATTGAAAGATAATTTAGTAGCTGAAAACCTCCCAGTTAAGTCATTGAACCCATTTTAGATCATTAAACAAATTTTCCAGTATTTTTGAGCACTGTGCAAATTCTGTCTGTGTGCTAGATTGCAAGATGAAAAACAGGTCTTAGTTTTTCTCTGTAATATATGCAACCCAAAACCTAGTGGGTTCTCCATGTGTTTTGCATGTATGTCTTGACTTCAAAAACATTTATGTAATAATATATGTAGGTGAGTCACACCCAGAAAAAAATATGGGAACTGTAGATGGCATGGGCAATGGGATGGTTTTCAAAACAGTCAGCTGGTGACCAAATGGCACAAATAGCAGTTTGTGATGTAAACTCTTTAAAAGAAAGAATTTTCATTTATTTAAAATAGGGGCTTTTTGGGCAACTGGCTCAATGTCTGTTCTTCTGCCAAATGTAAATAATGTGGAGATGTTATTAACAATTGGACCATTTAATAAACACTAGATGTCACTGGCATAATATGCAACAGGAGATGTTTCAAAGAGCATCTGTGACATCTTATGTGAGCAAAAAGAGAAATAAAGGAGAGAGAAGCAAGTTAACTCATTTGGGTAAAACAAAGAACTTTACCTTTCAATTAGCAAGAGATGCACATCAAGACCATCTCCAGGCACCCTGCACAAATTCCAGAAATGATACAATCCTAACTGTTAGATCAGAAGTTTTCACATTCATAGTAAGAATGCCCAAAAACACAAACTTGTGGGAGACACATTGGCCATGTGCTGTAACATATGGCTACACACAGTAACAGATTCTGAGATTCTCATAAAATACTGTACTTTGATTAACTATACCTCAAATATTTTCCCCTTTTTGTCTTTGTGTTTCTGTCAGATTGCTTTCTTCTGTCAAATTGCTTTGCTAAGCTGAATATTGCTGGCTAATAAATTAGCTTTGTGACACCTCTTCTCCCCCCCTAATATGTATAGTAGTCTGGATAGCTCAGGGCATTGATTCTCAACCTGCAGCCCATGGGACCATTTCATGTGCCCCAGTTCCAAGTGGTGGAAGAAGGGCAAAATGGCTGTTTGGCCCCCAAAGCTGTCTCAGGGAGAATGACCCGGCACCTGGCTTTAAAAAGCTGAGACCTCCTGGCTCAGGGGCTTAGGTACCTGACTGCAGAGCCAGAGGATGAGAATTTCATTCTTGCTGCTGTGTGAATAGGCTAGGCTACTCACACAGGGGAAGCTGGGGGAAGCTGCACAGTCCCAGATGGTCCCCAGAAGAAGAGAATGATAAACCAATTCTGAGTATTCTCTACCTAGATAACCCTGGAAGGGGTCACAATAAATCAGAATTGACTTAGAGGCAGAGGATTACAGGTGGATACTTCAAAATACTGTAGTTAGTTTTTTTTAAAGGAGGAAATGCAGTTGGCTCTACTGCAACTAAAACTCCTGTGAGATACCATACATTCGATTTACACACAATGTTGAATTCTCACCCACCTCACTATTCTGTGCCACAGAACAGTTTGGCATAATTCTGGAAATGGTTAATGTTACCAGTGTAGAGGCAGTAATCCATTCTGCTGTTAGTACAGCAAGGTTGGAATGCAATGTTATTCTTCTTCCTTGTCTAGGCCATACCAGACATGAAACTGCCAAAATGAAGGCAGCTTTGGGTGAGTTTATTCTGCAGTTCCTTTTGCCTAACCTAGTGTGAGAAAGGTTAGCCGGTAACACAAGGTTGCCGTTACCAGGGTACACCCAATTGTGGTTCAAAAATATCATAATCTTCGAGGAGGCTGTTATGAGATCTTACGAGGTTACAAAAGCAAGGTCCTTAATGTTCATATCAATATTATATAGGTAAATCTTCACACACAGTTAATTTTGACAAGGACATCTTCCTGGTTGCAAAATATTTCAGAAAGCACTAAGTAGAGGAAAATATTTTTGCTCTCAATTGTGAGAAAAACAGATTCCTTTGTTGCTAACTTCATCCTACTGAAAAGAAAACAACCCATAAAAAGAAAATCAAAAGAAAAGAAAGGAGGGAGTACTGCGCAAGGATACCAGGTGAAAAAACACGCCATCTAAAGATAGTCCAATGCTCATGTCCTTGTTTTTACGCTTCCAAGAGAGTCTTAAATACATAACGGAAAGATGATCCTTCCATATTTACAAAAAAGAAATAGCTCAGAGGTGGTCTCAACATCCAAACTGCTCTTCTGACCTCAGAATTAGAAACTGAGAGGAAGAATACATATAGAATTCGGAAATGTGAGGATACAGCAAATTTTTAAAATCCCACATCTCTGTGCTGGTGGTATGAACATGTTTGATAAATAATGAACTGATCTCACACATTTGGTGTGATGCTTTAGTTATTAGCTCATCTACAGTACTTTCCAAACTAGAATTTAACATATTTCCATCTGCTTACTATAATTTCTTCTTTCTAAACACCATTTTAGCTGCATTTTATTTTTTGTTAAAACCTAAGGACAACAGTCAGTCCTGGACTTTCACTAGCAGAACGCAGTACAATCACCTTATATATAACACTCTATATAACATTATACAGTGGAACCCCGACATACAACTGGTTCAACTTACAAAAAATTTGACATACAAATAGAAATCCTGGCAAAAAAATTTTTTGACATACAACTTTTTAATAGGAAAAATTCGACATAAAAATATGGTGACATCTAGTGGCCCCTTCTGGTAATGCAACGTGTTTTTGACATACAGTAGTACCTTGGATAACGATGAAACTTGGTTCCACAAGTCTTGTCGTTATCCGGTTTTTAACGTTGTTCAATGCATTGATCACACAATGTTAAAAAAAGCCCTGTTTCCCTGGAGGCTGCAGCAAGACAGAACATCGGGATCTGAATCCTGACATTTTGGCTTGCTGCAGCCTCCAGGGAGGTGGGGGAACTTTGGAAACAGCTTGGATTGGGTCTTCCAACTTCCCTAGAGCTGGCAGGGGGATCAGGGAGCCTGAAATTGGTAAAAAAAAAAAAAAACCTCCAGGGAGATCAGAGGACCGATCTACAGCTGCAGGTTGGCTGGGGAAGCCGACGGGGACTCCCCGTCGGCTTCCCTAGCCACCCGCCCATGCCTCCACAGCTGTGGGGTGGCTGGGGAAGCCGACAGGGGAGCCCCCCGTCAGCTTTCCAGCCACCCCACCCCTGCCTCAGCAGCTTTCCAGCCACCCTGCTGCTACGAAACGACTGCATTGGATGACGGTAACAGATCGTTATCCGATGCAAAATTTCTTTGGAAATTTTGCATCGTTATCCGATTTTAGCGTTATCCGATGCAGTCGTTATCCGAGGTATTACTGTACTGTACTGTACAAATTTTTCGACATACAGTAAAACACCGGATAACGATTGGATCAGACAACGCTAAAATCACATAACGTTAAGTAATCTGGGGAGGAGAATTGGATCGAATAACGTTAAGGTCCTATGGGATGGACTGGATAACAACCACTAAAGCCTGTGCGGTTACAATGTATCTCTATGGAGCTTTAACGCTATCCGATCCATCCCATAGGATTTTAACATGGATCGGATAAGACTAAAAATCGGATAACACCAAGACTTGTGGAACCAAGTTTTAGCATTATCTGGTGTTTTAATGTACAAATAACTTCATAAAATGGAAAAAAATCGTATGTAGAGGTTTTACTGTATATTCCCACTGCAGGGCCCTATGTACCCAAAAACCTATTTCAGATGCAGATTTTACTTGGCTTTGAGAAATAATACAGATATAGTATCCTCAAAGATTGTCATATTTTTGAACCCAAATCAGGCATACTCTGGGCTACTTGTGTTGCTGGCTAATCTTTCTCACACTAGGTGAGGCAAAAGGAACTACAGAATGAACTCACCAAAGGATGCCTTCATTTTGACAGTATCACGTCTGACCTAGACACTAAAGAAGAATTACTGTACACTTATATACTGTCCCATAGCGCTTGTGCACACTCTGGCTGGTTCACAAGGTAAATAGCACAGGGAATAAAAATCCATTTCGCTGGCCCTGCAGTATCCAGACAATGCTGGATTTAAATTTTCTGAAATGTTGTGTCACCATTAGGAGAATGCTGGCTCAAACTAAGTTTTATCTTATGCTCTTCTTTATGGCTTGCAGAAAATCTGAACCTAAGGACTCTATAGTTATTCTGACATGGGGCACAATGAAGTGTATTAAAGTACAGTACTACTAGTTTCAGTAAGATCACTTACTTCTCCTACTGATGTTTCTAGGTAGGGGCTTTTATTTTATAATTACATTGCCTCATTCTCTGGATCCAGATAACGAGGAATCTATACAACGAGGCTTTCAATTTATAACCACACATGGGGTTTTTTCCCATTGCCTTTTCCCTTCCTCTCAGCCAGCAAAATTGTTGCTACAGGGACAGGATCAGTATCTGCACAATGCTAGGAGCCCCCATTTTGAAATACAGTACCAAGGATGTAACGGGTTAAAAGCAATGGTTCCCTTAGATTGCAATCTTAATTATTACACAGCAAGCCACACTAAATTCAGTGGGGTTCGATTAGATTACATACAACAGTTTATGCTATTTGGATAGCTCATTCCCTCCCTTCTCCCCAAGACAACCATAGACCAGATTTCCTAAATGCATTAAGGGCTGGTTTCTTTATAGTTACTAATCTCAAACTTCTAATCATTTCCAGGTTAAGTTAAATCAGAAGGTAGTGATAAAGCAATAGGCATTTAAAAGTAATTTAAGCCTTCAAAATAGAAACAAATGTTTGAAGGAACATGGCAGGGAAAGATGAGGAAAACTCAGAAATAATGAATGCTACATTTAAAAGGAGCATACAAGCAAAAGACAGATGTACATAGTAGCTAAAGTGGCATTTTTTTAAAAACAACAACGTATTCTTAGGAATATGTATTCTTAGAAATACTTCAGGCTGTCATGGGAGATCACAAAAATACAAAATCTTTTATGTTAAGTTAAATAAAACTGACTCATTTCCCCAATTAAAATATCATTTAACAAACAAGATTCTTCTTGGAAACAAAAATCTCTTAATTAATAACAGCACTTACTAAACAACTTAAAATTTGAATATACAGTAGTAACAAATGGTAATGACAAAAGCTGCCCAGAGGAAGCACAGAGATGGTGCCATCTACTCACTGTACATGTAAAGAGTAAATTTTTCAAGCAAGGACCAGATACAACTATACAGTGGTACCTCGCATAACGAACACATTGTATAGCGAAACATTCTCACAACAAAGTGTTCAATATGCAATGGCGATACCCCGTATAACGAAAAAGTTTTTCATTATGTGGGGTTTTTGGTAACCGGGCTATACCTGCTTAATGGGCTGTGCACCTAAGACCCTGACGGCACGGGTGAGGCCCAGGGTCAAGGGGTGGGTTGGGGTGGCCCCAGTAGGGAGCCCATTGTCACGGTCCCAGGTGCAGGCATGTGTCCACCCCACCTCTCAGACAGGTTGTGGCAGCTCATTTGTCTTTGACGGCAGCGATGCCCAGGAAGGTGGGAAGTGAGGCCGGCAGTTGCCGTGGCCCAATGCCTGTGGCCAGAACAGCACCAGCCAGGCTGAGAACCCCACACAAAGCCTAGCTGGCACTGCTCCAGCTGTGGGCACTGGGTCACAACGATGACCAGCCCTTCCCCTTTGGGGGCTGCTGCCACCAAAGGCGGATGAGCTGCCGCCACCGGGCTTGGAGGCAAGACGGCCGCACGCCATAGACGCCAATGGTGAGCTCACTGCTGGGTTTGCGCTGCCCTGCCCCAGCCCCTGGGCCTCACCCATGCCATAGGGGTCCCAGGTGCGCTGCCGCCCCACTTCCTAGCCTGGCAGCGGCACCCAGGAAGGCGGGAAGCAAGGACAGTGGTAGTTGTGGCCCAGCACCCACAGCCAGAGCAGTGCTGGCCTGGTGTTGCAGGGGGATCCTCAGCTTGGCCAGCGCTGTTCTGGCCATGGCAACTGCTAGCCTCACTTCCTACCTTCTGGGCGCCACTGCCACTGAAGGCAGACAAGCTGCTGCAGTTGGGCTTCAAAGCGGGGTGGCCGCACACCTATGACCCCCCGATGGGCCATGCCATGCCACTCCAGCCCAGCAGGCCATGAGGAGGGGCACCTGGGGAGGAGGGGACAGAGGCGGTGGAGGTGGAGGGGTGCCCCCTGGTCCCCAATGCGCCATTGGGCCCATGCCCTCCAACCTGGGGTGGGGCCCAGGGTGCTGGCGGAGGGTCCCATTGCCCACCAGGAAGTCTGGAGCAGCAGCAGCCCCCACAAAGTGCTACCTGGGACAGCCCACCCCCTCACCCCCTCGCTATGCCAGTGACTCAGTGGTCTGAAAAGCTATCTAGTTCTTTTGAGTGGAATAAAATTTGGCTGCACATAACAACAGTGAAGTCTGGTTTGACAACAGAAAACATCTTCCTGAAGAAATGTATGTATGTCTTCAAATTTAACTGACAAGCCATATAAACACATCATAACAAAACCAGGGATTGTAAAGCATTTTCAGACACAACTAATGGATCTTCTTCTTCATACTTTTTTGGAACACATGCAGGGTCCTTCCATATAAAGCACTCTGAATGACAAAAAAGCAAATGTACGGATACTGCTTTCAAACATTTACTTAACATTCTGTCTAGTACTTAAACTAGTGACAGCAACCCATGAAAGAAAGGTTGTTCAAAAGTCCACAGCAGCAGAAAGGAATAAAAAGGATGAAATTATGGGAGGATGTAGATCTGGGTATTGATGTAGATCAATACCCTGTTTCCCCCAAAATAAGGGATAACCATAAAATAAGCTGTAGCAGAATTTCTCACCAGTTGTGCAATAAAAAACATGCCCCAAAAATAAGACATAATGATAATAACTGTACATACATTTATGTATCAAGGCCCTTCAATGATAATAACTATGTGCACACACTAAGTAGGTTTTTTTTAACCTTTATTCTAAGATCACTAGATTTAATCTTAATCAGAATATACATGGTGGTCAGCTGGTGACACTGGAGAAGTCTACACAGAAAAGGCTATCTAAACAGAAAATACACTGGGCACATTGAGAGGGAGTAGTGCTCCGGGAGCGCTCAGTCAACAGTTGTGGAATCTCCCCCTGAATGCGTCCATTCCATAGCTGCTCAGTTAGAGCAGTTGCCATTTTTTGGAGTGGAGTTTTGGGCCACTACCTGCTCTGAGTATGGAGCACTGGTGATCAGTGGGAATTCAGATACCTTGGGAAATTTGTTATTTATCAACAGTTTTTCATACAAAAATATCAACGTACCTATGAAAGTAACAATTATGCTTTGGATCTTTTCACAGATGTCTTTTTGCATTCATATGCAGATCAAAAAGACATTTTTATAAATTTTATATAGCTTGTAATGTTAAAAGAACACTGAGAGGAGTGGAGATGTTTGGAATGAAAGTTGCCTCACTTTTCTGTGCTCATGCGCTCTCTAGTTAACTCTATTTTCTCACTACTCCTTTCTATTAGCAGGCTTTCCCCCCTCTCCATTGTCACCAGTTGACAATCATGTATTTTAATTTTTAAAATGTGAATGTCATAATATATACTGTACATGAAGCCCCTAGAACCATGAGAAATGCAAAGAATTCACTGTTAATAATTCATTTATTTATGTAAGTGTGTATGTGAAACTGACATAACATTTTAAACCTCAATACAGGTACTGTACCTGTATAGTGTATAACTATCATCACAACCATCAGAGTGCATTTTACTTCACAGGTTTTTCTCATATGTATTTCTTTCAGTCACTAACCCTATGCATAAAATGAGTAGTGTAAGCAAGAAAAAAGTTTTGTCAGTATTCAGAGGAATATTTAAAATTGGGTTTTATATCTGCTATCCATGATGAAGGGTCTTCTTTCTGCCTCTTATGGCAACAATGCTTGACCAACAAATCAATAAAATGAGGTCATCTTGAGGCACATTTGAAGGTGAAACAGTGCATCTGTAAATTCAGATTTAAATTGTTTCAAGTCTTTAAAGGAAATGTTTGAAAAAAGAGCAACAATAAAGTATCTCTTCACTGCACAAACTGTTACTGTCAGTCATACTCTTGAGGCAAGTTATGGCATTTCTTTACTCATTGCTAAATCTGGAAAAAAAATCATACTATGGGGAGGATTTAATTAAACCATTAATATCAGCATTTCTTAAAACAGTTTTGAAAAAAGATGGCAAATATGTGAAAGCCATGCCACTCAGTAACAATACTGTTAGCAGAAGAATAGATGAAATGAGTGAAGATATTGAAACAGAACTTGTTGAAAAGCTGAAATCAAGAAAATTCTCAGTACAAATAGATGAAACAACTCTGAGAGACAGTGAAGCTGTATTGCTAACCTATGGAAGATTTATTGATAAAGGTGAATTTGCTGAAGAAATGTTATTCTGCAAATCATTAGAGGGCACCACTACTACCACTGATATATATAATAAGCTAAAAATTACTTGAATGTCAATAATGTATTGATTGAAAACATAACATCTTATGCTGCAAATGATGCTTCTGTTAGAATGGGCAAGAAAAATGGCTGGTTAAAATAGATGAAAGGTGAGAAAACAATTTGGGCATGAAATCAAAACAACCATAGGTTCAAAGTCAAGACTATCTCCTTTTCCCATTATCTATCAAAGCCTGAATAGACCGAATAAATTCTAAAAATAGTCTAACATAAGCCAGAACTAAAACCAAAGTTATTTAACAAAACTAAATCTATTTAAATCTATGAGCTTAACAGTTTCCAAAACTAATTTATTACCTAAAATAGCCATTTGTGACATGTGCATATAAACATTTAAAAACATTTTGTGTTGTCAAAGTCCAAAACCAAATTCTTGGTTAAAACCAAACAATAAATGGATTTTTAAAAAATAGAAAATGAAAATAGCTAATCATCATAATTTTTAAGCATATAAAAAAAATCTTTAAATATTGTCAGTACAAAAAACTTGCTACTTTTAAAGAAGAATTTCCTATGGCTTTAGAAAACCAAGATGGTACCTCAGTAGAAATATGTCTGGATATGGTCTTAGCTGAAATTTCAACTCATCTTGTTTTTATTTATTTTGAATGTACAGCTTACAATTGTTATCATGAAGTTGATACAACATGCAACTTTAAAAGTGGAATTCTATTAATACCAAAATTATTCTGCTCACAAATTATTCTACCACAGGCTTGCTGTGTTAAATGTTTTTGACAATGTTATATCCCCAGGTGCAAAAATATTTTTCTATTTTTCTACATGCAAAACTTCATGTTGACATGCAGGATGGCCCGAAAGTCCCTACCTATCCATATATCCAGTGGTGGGATTCAGCAGGTTCGCCTCAGTTCTCCAGAACTGGTAGCAGAAATTCTGGCTGGCCCCACCCATCCAAGTTTTGAAATAAAATAGTCCTAATTCGGGTGCAACGCAGGGCTCCCCCTGGCCACACCCACCATACCATGCCCACAGAGTAGGTAGTAATTTTTTTTTGAATCCCACCACTCCATATATCTTATGTATCCAGTGTATCTGTGTACTGTCACTTATTTTCACTGCATAATAATATGACACCGTGTTCTGTGAGACATTTCCCTCAACATAGCAGGGATTTGCTGTGGTAACAGCTGCCTTCATCAGAATTATAACATGGTTTGGACACAAAGAGAGTAGGGCTCTGTTAGGAGATGGGAGGAAGTGCTGACACTGGGCTGCCAGGCAGAGGGGCGGGGTGAACTCTGTGCTGGGAAGAGGGAGGAAGCACTCCCATTGGACTGCTGGACACAGGGGTGGGGCGAATCCTGGAGAGACAGCGCATGTGCCCACAGAGAGGACGGGTAGGGACTTATGGGCCACCCTTGTACTGTGCATATATCAAGGCCTAGGGAAGGGCTGACTGATCTAATATATTACAGGGAGTATTCTATATTCATGAAACACCACAGAAGCTTGATATACAGTATTGTATAAATGACCTAAGAGACAATTCACATTATAACAGGGCAGCATCCTTTTGATGCAAAGTGCATAGTGCTGTATATTAAAATTTGTAAGTGTTTAGCCTGGTCATATTGATCTAAAAATCCTAATTTACAATGGGTCATGATTTAATAAACATTTAAAAAGCACACAAGGGCTAGGGAAATAGGGTGACCAACTCCATAATACAGTATGCTCTTTTCATAGCAACCGACCTGCTATAATTAGGTCCAAATGTGTCTTTATCTGACTTTTCTAGTCCTTCAGGCCAAAACATAATACCAGCATGAGGCACAGTCTTTCCCTGACCTTTCTGTCTGTTGTTGATTCATGTTAAGTTGTAAACAACTGCAACTAATTGTACACACAGATACATTTGTTCTTTCTTGCCTGAGCTCTTCAACTGTTTCCTGTATATTCAACTGCAGCTCTTTCAATCAATTTAGCCACCTAACTATACATTTATTTCCTAGTACAACATCCCACATCATTAGGGAGTCATATTGTCACGTTGTTCTCTTGATGCTCATCAAAGTAATCACATCAAGATGCTAGAAGAAAGACCAAGAAAATAACAACTGCACCTTTCTTCATTACGTTACTCAGTTTTATTCCTTGGTAATACTGGATTATAATCAAGTTCTGAATTTTTTACACATTATATATGCTGATTATGCCAAAAGAGTATATCAGATTTGTACAATTTCCAGCACATTCTTCAAACCCAGTTCCTGCTAGTTTCTACATAGTCATTGAATGGACTACTGATGATATTATCAAATATATTTTTGCACTGGTGGAAGTGGTACTTAAATCTCTTTCCCTTCACATTTTCCTCTGAGAATACAAAAAGAAAAAAGCATAATAACTGTAGCATAGGATTGGCAGGCTACAATACTCAATTTTTTAAAAATGCTTAAAGCTGCATAGTAATGAAAACAGTATTGTTGAAGAAGGCATACAGTACTTTGATTTTAGATTATACTCTCTGGTTTCACAACAGCTTTTAACAAGGAGATAAAGAAAGTAGGATGGCTGTGTTTCTCCTACATGTGTTTTATAAATATTTATCCTAAAATGTTTTTTAATCTTCTACCCATTTGATCAAATAAACTTTTTAAAAACAAAAAGCATTTTAATTGATTAGACAAACTGATTAGAAAACTACATACTTAGCACAAAAATACCTCTCTGTATATTATTACAGACATTCTAAAACTTTTGCTTAATCTATGGATTGCAAAAAGCTACTAAAGATGCTCGTGACTTTGCAGTCTTATCTGAAGGACTGTCCTCCCCTGTAAGAGCCTCTCCAGCCTTTGAAATCTTCAGAAGATGCTTTTATTTCACTCCTTCTGCCTTGTGATTCACGTCTGATGCAGATGAGTGAAAAGAACTTTGTTGGCAACCACTCCTATGCTCTAAAACTTATTATACAGGAAAGAGAGCTACCAGAGGGCATTTCTTCTTCTAAATGTGCCTCTATTTGGGGCTGTCCAGTCCAAATCAGATTTTAAAAGCAGGAAACAAAACAAGAGAGGATCATTGACTATGAAATTTACTATCCGGTCAGCATATGGGGAGCAGATTCAGCAGTCAGGGTTGATTTCCTTTAGGATTGACTGATTTGATCTCCTTGTATTCCAGAGGACTCTCAAAAGTCTTCTCTAGCACCACAGTTCAAAGGCGTCTATTCTTCTGTGCTCAGCCTTCCTATGGCTCAGCTCTCACAGCCATACATTACTACTGGGAAGACCATCACTTTAACTATGCAGACTTTTGTCAGCAGGGTAATGTCTCTTCTTTTTATTATGCTGCCTAGGTTTGCCATTGCTTGCCTCCCAAGAAGTAAGTGTCTTTTTATTTCACCATCTGCAGTGATCTTGGATCCCAAGAAAGTAAATTTGTCACTGTTTCCATTTCTTTCCCTTCTGTTTGCCAGGATTAAAAGGGCCAGATACCATGATCTTGGGGTTTTTTTTATGTTGAGTTTAAAGCCAGCTTTTGCACTCTCTTCTTTCATCCTCATCAAGAGGCTCTTTAGGTCTTCTTCACTTTCTGCCATTAAGGTAGTAGTCATCTGCATATCTCAGGTTGTTGATATTTTCCCCAGCAATTTTAATTTTGGTTTAAGCTTCATCCAGCTCTGCATTATACATGATGTACTATGCATATAAGTTAAATAAGCAGGGTGACAATATACAGCCTTGTTGTACTCCTTTTCCTATTTTAAACCAATCAGTTGTTCCATATCTGATCCTACCTTTCACTTCTTGACCCACATACAGATTTCTCAGAAGACAAGTGAGGTGGTCTGATACTCTCATCTCTTTAAGGACTTGCCACAGTTTATTATGATCTACACAATCAAAGGCTTTGGTGTAGTCAATCAAACAGAAGTATATGTTTTTCTGGTACTCCCTTGCTTTCTCCATAATCCAGCAATTGTTGGCAATTTGACAGAGGAACCTGGCATGCCATGGTCCATAAGGTTGTGAAGGGTCAGATTTGACTGTAAAACTTAACAAAAAAATGAAAATAAATTGATCTCATGGTAGTGAAACTGAATCAATTTGATTATTGTACATGAAGTGAGTTGTACACTATGGTTCTTATGACGAGAACAATCCAGTTTACAATGATACAAATAAGTATATTGCTTCAGCTGGTACTGTTTCAGCTCATAAGTAATTTAACTATTTCTAACAAAAGATTGCTAGGACAAAGGGATTGTTTTGTAAAACATGCTACTTTGCTTTTTTGTTATCAATCTGTTTACTGACTCTTACATTATACAGAACAGTTTAATGATGAGTGACGCTAAACATTGTATTGCTGGCATACCTGGACACAATTAGCATTCACTGAAGCAGAAGTGGGATGAGCAACAGACACAACAGAAGGAGCAATAAATCAAACTCCTGCAGCCTCTGTTTATAGCATTGTTCCACTGAGACATGAATAGATTTCTTTCAGATGTGTGATGCACGGAAATACACTTTGGATACTTCAAGGTCACTATATGAAATGATGGGTTTCATATGACCAAAGTTATCATTTGCATGCAAAATTAAAATCTGAACCCATAACATGCAATCTGCAATGTGTTATAGTATCTTAATTTAAAGAGACAATTGTATATTCATTTCTAAGCTGAGAAGCATAAAAAATGTAACATGAACATACTGCTTACAAAGATTTTTCTTTTTAAATTTCATGATAGATTTTCTTCCCTTTTACAATTCTGACAATCAAATAAATATGCTCTATGTAAGGAATCGGGATAAAATCTACAAGCCACAAAGGAAACACATTAAATAGCAGGGGAAAATAAGGGGCAACATTTTCTTCTAAGATCCATATGGCGGATCTGGATTTGGATATTTAGTGTTCCCCACAGATGAAGAACTCCCAAGGAGAATGGAATATCTGAGTCAAGATCAGCTATGCTTGTTTGAAAAACTTACTGTCAGTTCTTTCTTTCAGTTTTTACAGAGAAAGATGGCTCTCTGGTTACTGCTTCTCCTTGCTGACTGAAAAGCTCTACCCCAAGAATAACTATTCACATTTTGTCATATTAGACAAGCTATCTCCTGAAAACAGAAATGTTTGGTCAACTTAAACAGATGTAAAATATTCTAATATAGTAGAGGCTGGTCTAGCATTTCTGGGATGACTGAGTTGCATCATTGGCAGAAGCGTAGCTTACCTTGCCGGGGCCCCGTATAAAAATTGTTTGGGGGCCCTTTAGATGTGGGGTGGAGCTAACGTCATGACATCATGACGTCATGGGGGGAGCCAACGTCATGACGTCATGACGTCGTGGGCGGGGCCAAAAATAAAAATAAAATAAATAAAAATAAAATAAATAAAATAGAATTAAAATGTAAAAAAAAAAAAAAAACCACACACACCTCAACCAACCCACCCACCCACCCGAAACACAAAACCTCACTTACCTTAATCCTGGGGCCTCTTCTTCCTCCGCCTCTGCTGTCACCGCCGCCGCGCCGCCGCTGCTGCCGATCGCTCCCTCGCCGCGCACGGCGAAGGCAAGGGGCAGTTGTGGAAGGCGAGCGGGCGAAGCGAGGCAGCCCCGAGGCCCTCCCCCCGGTTGCCGCGGGGGCTCCCTGGCAGGCTGCGCCAGCCCGGGCGGGGCTCTCCACCTCGACGCTGAGGTGGGAGTCCACCAGCTGCAGGACCAGCTCGCGCGCCCCATCCCGCACGCAGGCGGCAGGTGAGCTCCAGGCGCGCGCGGCAGGTGAGCTCCAGGCGCGCGCGGCAGGGGAGCTCCAGGCGCGCGCGGCAGGGGAGCTCCAGGCGCGCGCGGCAGGGGAGCTCCAGGCGCGCGCGGCAGGGGAGCTCCAGGCGCGCGCGGTAGGTCAGCTCCAGGCGCGCTCCAGGTGACCTGCCGCCCGCGAGCTGGTCCTGCAGCTGGTGGACTCCCACACCAGCAGCGACCGTGGAGAGCGCCGCCCGGGCTGGCGCAGGCAGGGAGCCCCCGCGGCGACCGGGGGGAGGGCCTCGGAGTCGGGGCTGCCTCGCTGCTTAAAAGCTGCAGCTCCGACTCCGACTCTCCGACTCCGGCTTGTTTTTAAAAATTGGAGCGAAAAATGGCTCCAATAAAGTGCGCATGCTCAGAAACTCAATCTGACACATGCGCAATGCATCAGATTGAGTTTCTGCGCATGCGCAGTAAATTTTTGGTCTTTTTTATTTTTAATTTTATTTTTTGCCGTTGGGGGCCCCCGTAGCCCGGGGGCCCCGTATAATTGATACGGCTGATACGGCGGTAGCTACGCCTCTGATCATTGGAAACTGAAGTAGAGAGTTTTCTTATTAATTTAAAATATTTATACTCTCTTTTCCCCTTGTGCAATGAGTAACTGCAGTAGCAATTTTAAACACAGTAGCTGTAGTTGTAACAATAGTTTTACAGTTAATGTACAAGTCTGAATAAGAAAACTCAAATTTAAAATCCACACCCAAGCTATAAAAATTCACTGCATAACACATCTAATGTTATCTTAACTTAACTCACTTGACAGGCTAGTACTGAGACTAATATTTTAGAGTCTAAAATATTATGCTCCTTAGAGTCAACATAGATTACTAATATGAAATAAATAGCAGAAGTATATTTTTTTCTAATTATTCTTTAGAACTGTATGTATCTTAGATTCCTGGAACCCCTGAAGGCTGTGTACAGGCTTACATGTGTATAAGAAATTTTACACATAAGATATTTCCTCAGGCCTACCTCCATGTCCCACTGCATATTCCTTAATTCTTAAAAAAACTACTTCTAAAGGCCAAGGGACCCATTGGAGCAAGATTCAAGATGCTTAAGGGTGTATCTGGACAGAAAAACATCAAGCTTAGCCTCCAGGTGATATTTCTGTGGATCCTGGTTTGTAATTGACATAATCAGTGGACTGAAAAAGCCTAACAATAAGATTACTAGAGCATTGACTAATATTTCCAGGGTAATCCTACCAAAGGAGAATTGGGACATCTGGAATTAGGTTAACTGAACTTCCAGGTGACAAAACAAAGAAGGCCTCCAGACTGCATTCATTACTTTTATCTGAAGGAGGACTCCAACTCCATTAAGATGAAGCTTCCAGACACCAAAACCACATACCCACAGAACTTTTTGAAAGTTAGCCTACATCATTTCATGTCTGCTTTATTCACCCATTACTTAAGTCCAGCTACTGGTTGAGTCACAGGCTCAAGACTTCTGACACTTGACCTGATTTAGGGTTTGTGATAATTTTAAAAGGAGCTTTTGCTTTAGATGAGTAAAGTAGTTTCTTTGAGTTCTTAATTCCCTTGGCAGAGCTAGAGAAGCCTGGGAAACAACCTTCAAGGCAGATGTTAGTTTACTTTTGGATGTAGTCATAACAGGCTGAAAACTGTGTGAACAGAACTAAGATGATGGACATTGTATGAGTTCTTTAATTGATTAAAATCCAGGAAGAGGCGGGATGAGTGAAAAAAAGATGGGTTTTGCTATATTGTGATGTGGGGAAGAAATGCCATGATTGGCATTGCTATGACTCTGATTGCCAAGATGCTGAGCAAGAAATAGCATGCTTGTGAGTAAACAATAGCAATATGTAGTTCTAGGCGAGGCCAGAGAAATAAAGCTCGATATACTTCTCTTGTTTTATTCTGGGAAAGGGGGCATGTAAAAATGTTCCTTTTTTCTATTTTGTACCTGATCCTAAACTTTTCTATTTTTTCATCTAAATAAACTAATTGGAACTAGAAGACATGCAAAGTAATTATTCACAGAACTTAAGCTGGTGGGAGAAATCCAGCTCCTTTATTTCATCATCGGCAATGCTACAATTAAGCAAATTCACACTGCATGTCCTACCTGATCTGGCTGGTTTGTAAGCATAAACAGTCAGTGATTGAAACCTCTCATAGATTTATATAACCTGGAGCAGTACCACAGGTACTCTGAAGTAGCACAAACATTTATGTGGGCTTTCTGAATAGGTACAGGTCAGTGGAAGGTGGAACAAGTCCTATGATAGTGGGATAACGTGGGTGTGTTATCCTTACAGGGTTAAACTTTAGGAAAAAATGTAACCTGAATTTTGATGAATGGTACCTTCTTGCACCTAATATGGTGGGACCTGCATTTTTAAGTCCTTGAAACTTCTCTCTAAAGGGTCAGTAGAAATATCAAAGCAATATAAAGTCTGTGGCTGAAGTTAAACCTCTCACCAGTCTATCTAGCAGCAAAATGGTTATTGGTGTGTTTCAAAACCTTGATTTGAATAGTACATACTTTGGCTGAGAGATCCTATGTTATAACAGTCTTATTCAAAATTTAAAAAATTATCCTTCCAGATCTTTTAAAAAAACTTGTAGAAAATGCTATGGAAAACATATATTCTATGAGAAATACACTAAGACTTTTTCATGCTATCCTTTGATATTCTCTTTGTCTTAACATTACACTGTAATTTCCTCTCAAAGGTACTCTTTATCACTGGAGATTAAAGACCCATTTTGCTGCTGTTTGATTTGGCTTTTCCTCAGATAAACAAGTAAACTGCAGGACTGCAGAAGTCAACAATCAAGCTCATGGAAACTGACAGTTTCCCAAGATAAAAATAAGCAGATCACAGTCTGCTTTACATCATCTTACAAATCCTGAGAGATGGCTACAAGAACTTATTTGTGTACTAAAACCATGCAGAATAGGAGTACATCAAGCACTGCCACGAAGGGAACAAAGTTACACACATGAAAGCACCGTATTATCTCTAACTTCCCTATCTAAAGACTCACTGAAAAAGAATAAGAAATGAAGGCTGCCACAGATGCAATGAGCAGCTTATGGATGGTGAAAATGAATTTCTTGTTGATGATTCATATTTTGGGATGACGCAAAAGAGATTGGTTAGCCTCTGACCTCCCAACAATCAGCTTCTTACAGGTGTCTGCTGAATGAGTTTTTACTCTTCTAGAGACCCTCAAAGTCTGGCCAGGTTATCCTGAAATGGTAATAGAGTAGACCATACTGCCAGCGACTCAATGCCAAGTGTCAGGTGGTGGTCAACTAACGTGACAACCCTGAAGACTAATTACCTTGTGACAGTCCCCAAGTGGATTAAATCCCACTTGAATCCATCTTGATGTAGGGCAGCAGTTCCATTAATACTGGCCTGGAGCTGATGAGGACTTTGTGTGCCAAAAGGACTCAGGACCAGAAAGTGACTCATGGGACTGGAGCAGTGCTGGTGGTGGGGGTTATGCTGCAATGCAAAAGGCAGATCAAAGGCCACTGCATTATATTCTCAGGACAATCTTCATGGCGGATTGCTGAGAAGATTACCAATATTCGGATATGGCAGAAAAAGAAGAGTCCCTCTGAAGCACTTGAGAGAATGATCTCCTCTCTCTTAGGTGAGGGGCAACCCATTTCATTCTTGTGACACTAGTCTCACAAGTAACAAGGACCTCTCTCAACACTTTCGGTTGTGTTCCAGGCAAAGAAAGTTGGCTAAATGATCCCACCTTCTTACAAATAAGAAGGGATAAGATTTCATCTTAAGTTATCTTACATATCTGACCAGGTTTCAGGTTTACGTTTAGTATTTCAATAGTGGGCAAGAGTTGGTTCGCTCCGGTTCACGCAAACTGGTAGTAACAATTCTGGGTGGTCTCCTGGGGGAGGTAGTAACTTTTCTGGGCGACCACCCAGGGTTGTTACTTTTTTTTGAGGCAGCCGATTCGGCCCACCTGACACTGTAGTGCAAAATGGCTTCTTGGTCAGTGTGCATGCATGTTAAAATACCAGTTGACCCATGCACGCCTCCAGTGCTCAGTGCGCATGTGTCAATTGATATCTTAAAACGCATGTGTGCTGACCAAGCAGCCATTTTGTGCTGCAGTGTCGGGCAGCCGAAAGGCGGAGGAACCAACAGTGGCTGTTGAAGCCCTCAGGGGCCTCCTCAGAGGGGTGGCGGCCCTCGCTTGAGTCACCATGCACCACCATGCCGTACCACACCACTGCACTGCGCCACGCCACCAAGCTGGGAGGAGGAGGAGAAAATGCAGCTGGGCCCAGCATGATCGTGCCACCACTCTCCAGCATCAGCCCGAGTGCCCTGCTTCCTGCTCCCAAGGGTAAGTGGGTGGGTGTATTTTATGTGTATTTTATATGTATTTTAATGTGTATTTTATATGTATTTTAATGTGTATTTTAATATGTATTTAATTTGCATTTAATGTGTATTTTAATGTGAGCTTTTGTGGATCAAGTCCACTGTTTCTTCGGCTATAAACAGAGATGAGCACTGAACCCTAGAGTTGATAATGACTGGCTTATGATTAAGGGCAACCTTTACCTAGTAACAGAAAATCCCTGATTGGTATTCAAATTTGACATCAGAGTTTGTCCCTGCAAGTGGTTCAAGGTCTTCCTTGCTCAAAAGCCAGTCATAGCTGGCTCTAGGGTTCAGTGCTCATTTCCATTTACAGGCAAAGAGCCATTGCTGCCTGTGTTTGCAGATGTATACATGGCCATATGGCAGACATGACTAGATCACCCACAGCATTGGCTCTGCCCACGAAGTTGACTCCACCCATAGTGTTGGCTCTGCCCATGATGTTGGCTCTGCCCACAGTGTGGTAGTAAAAATCTTGGCTGCCCATCACTGGTCTATTTCCTCTGTGTGTCCCAAATGTCTGATTGGAAAGAAAGTGGAAGATTAGACAACAACATACAATAAAATGCCACAAAGTTTTTGTTTTTTGTTTTATTTACTCTGTTATGCTTTGAACATACAATTAGTTCACTACTAATGGTTAGTCAAAATTCACAAACCCGTGGAAAACACAGGACCCCGAAACTTATTTTATTTCTTTTTTAAAAATATTCAACATGATGAAATGGGGTTCACAAAAATAGCCTCCTCAAAGATTGTGGCATTTTGAACTACAACTGGGTGTACCCTGGTAATGGCAATCTTGTGTTGCTGGCTAATATTTCTCACACTAAGTCAGGCGATCAGAACTGCAGAATGTCAATTTCATGTGTGGCCTAGACACAGAAGAAAAAGAAGAAACATGATGCAAGTAATCAAAAATTCAAAACCCACAGGTAGAACAATGTCTTTATTTGACTTAATGGCCAATGTACAAAATATACAACAACTGAGCTGTCTAAAATTCTCCATGAGACTAGAAGGCAAACAAATTTGTAGGAGGTAAAGGGGCAAAAA
The DNA here is from genome assembly GCA_030440675.1 of Furcifer pardalis. Classification (NCBI taxonomy): domain Eukaryota; kingdom Metazoa; phylum Chordata; class Lepidosauria; order Squamata; family Chamaeleonidae; genus Furcifer; species Furcifer pardalis. The sequence continues at coordinate 91,342,885 of CP126893.1, forward strand.
GAAGAAAAGCTACAGAACTTCAAATATTTGGCTAGTTGTTTCAAGCCATAGAGGACTGCAATCAAAATCAATTACAGGTTGGGAAGTAGGGGTGATGAATTAAAAAAAATCATGGAGATATCAAATGTCTCTAGGGAAGCTCACTGGGAAGGGACAATGAGGAAATTCCATTATTTAACAACAAGACGACAAAACAACAACATGCATCAGCATCTAGTCACACATCTCATGTATGATACATGAGATACATGTATATACATGTATGTAAATACAGAGGCATTTTTTGTAGGTCTAGTCGAAGAGACAAAAGATGGAAAGTTTGTGTCTATTGGCTTGAGGGTGGTTGTATGACTTGTTTCTTTATTTTGGGCTCTTTTTTGCAGCCATGTGCTCTACTTCAAGTATATGGTGGTACTGGGAGGAGGTACTGCTGAAAGGAAATGGGTGCTGGGTGGAAATGAATATTGAGAATAATAAAAATTTCATGTTAGAAATTATTCTGTGTTGAAAGGATTTTTGCTGAAGAAACTCCACTCTTGGGCGCCTGAATGAGGCTCCTCTCATGTTCCCAATATGTTTCCCCACCAATATGGTCCCTATTTATCTACTTGCAATTTCTTGTTTTCAATCTGCTAGGTTGGCAGGAGCTGTGACAGATGATAGGCGCTCACTCTGTCATGCAGTACCCGGTTCTCGAACTGCCAACTTGTCAGCCTTCCAGCTAACAAGGTGAGCTTCTTAACCACTGAGCCAGAAGACGTGAGTTACTTCCTAATTAGAGACAGAGCTAGTAGCTACCAAAAATGTAGCTGCATTTACTGCCCTGTGGACTCATGTGCTCAACAGAAGCAGGCTGAGAAAAGAGAGGCCAGGACTGATATGTCAACACCTGCATAGGAAGAAACAACCACTGCAGTAATCTGAAACATCTGGATCATGGACCAGGAATAGAGACAAAAAAATCTAAATCAAAAACTAGCTTCAGAGATGTTGTTTGGAAGGGTTTGGCTCCTTGGACCATGATTCACATTTACATGAGGGAGTACTCTTGGCCATGGGTTGTACCACAGACAGGTTAGGAACAACATATTTATTAGAAGTCTTGCAATTATGATGGGGAGGGTTTAAACTGAAGTCTACTGGAGAGGAAGATAGGGTTCCACAGGTGTCCAGGGGAGATACCACCTACTAGAAACAAGAGTGTCAGTGATACACAAGAAACTATGAGTGTTACAGGAACTCTCGAATGGATGGGAGAAATTAAGAAGGAAGTGGCTAAAGGGAACAATCATGATTTCAAATGTCTCTGTACCAACAAACAGAGCATGGGAAACAAATGGCAAAAGCTTGAACTTTTACTAAAGGGAAGACAAATATGGTTTAATAGACATTATGTAATCTTGGTGGGACAAGACTGTAATGGAATGTAGTAACTGAAGGATTTTAATAAAAAGGAACATACTGTACAGGAAGGCAGGATGAACAACATTACATGTAAAGGATGTATGCACCTGCAACAAGATCCATGGCTTGAAACATCGTAATCTGATGAAATGCCTTTGGGTAAACTGTGTGACATCACTGTGGAGGTCTAATGCAGGCCTCTAAGTGTACATCAAGTTACCAAACATTCAGTGAGGGGAAAAATAAAAGTAACAGGAGATTTCAGCTATGCTGATCTCTGTTAAGAAACCCAATCCTGCCAAGTCTGCAACAGACAAAAAATTCCTCCCAAGCCTTACTTGGTGCTCTCACCTCTCCTATTTAACATCTACATGAAACCGCTGGGTGAGATCATCCGATTCCATGGGGTAAGGTATCAGCAATATGCAGATGATACCCAGTTATATATCTCGGCCCATGGGGACCCTAGTGATGCAGTGGAAATCTTTTCCAGGTGCCTGGAGGCTATGAGGGTCTGGATGGGGGACAACGGGCTACAGCTGAATCCCAGCAAGACTAAGTAGCTGTGGGTGGGGGGTCTGCGTCATCTCGGAAGCTACCATCTTTGGTTCTGGATGGGGCGTTTTTGCCCCAAACAGACCTGGTGTGCAACTTGAGGGTCCTCCTGGACTTGCAACTCCTGCTCAAAGAGCAGGTGGCAGTCGTGGCTAGGAGGGCTTTTGCACAACTTCGTGTGATTCACCAGTTATACCTGCTCCTAGATCAGGACTCCTTGCTCATGTTCACACATGCTCTGGTCACCTCCAGACTTGATTACTGTAATGTGCTCTACATGGGGCTGCCCTTGACGACCATTCGGAGGCTTCAACTGGTCCGGAATACGTCTGCCCGGGTTGTGATGGGGTGTGGGCGGTATGCACATGCCTCACCGCTGCTTCGGGAGTTGCACTGGTTGCCAGTATGTATCCGGGTGCAATTCAAGGTGCTGGTTATTACCTTTAAAGCCCTGCATGGTAGTGGGCCAGGATACTTAAGAGACTGCCTCACCCCAAGAACATCTGCCTGTCCCACCAGAGCAGACCGTAGAGGCTCTCTAGCTGTTCCATCATGCCATCTCTCTGGCACTAGAAGGAGGGCCTTCTCTGTGTCTGCTCCAGCCCTATGGAACCTCCTGCCAATGGAGCTATGCCTCCAGACAGAGCTGCTGCCGTTTAGGAAGAATCTAAAAACATGGCTGGCAGGACAGATATGGGGTGCAGAAGGTATAATGACTCCAGCACACTGGATGATCTGAGCCCCTCTCTTTCTCTACTTTTTAATCAGTAGTTGTAGCATTTGGTGTGTTTTTAATCTGTTTTTAATCTTTTTTAGATTTTAATTTTAAATTTTAACAGTTTTAAGGTTTTTAGATGGAAGCTTCCACTTCCAAATTCTGGGCTCTACCTGCCCAGAGAAGGATGAGACTAACATCCTCTAGCCAGGAGGAGGAACGGACTTCAGCTGCTTGTGCTGTGTTGTTTTTCTGACTGTAAGCCACCCTGAGTGGGCAGTGATATAAATGTAAATAAATAAATAAATCTTCCAAAAAGTGGAGAAAGTGACAAGCCATCCCAGATTTGGTACTCACAAAGAAAGAAGAACTAGTCAATAAGGGTGAAGCAGTGGCATTCCTATGCGGAAATGACTATGCCCTCTAGCAGTTCTTTATACTGAGATGGTTGTTGTTATGTGCCATCAAGCTGCCTCTGACTTATAGAAACTCTATGAATAATCAATCTTCAAACTGATGTGTCCTCTATATCCCTGTTCAACTCTTGTAAAGGCAAGCCTGTAGCTTCCTTTCAACAACTATTTTGCCTATAAATAAATATTTCCTTAAAGAAGTTGAACAATATCATATTAAAATATTAATAATTCCCCTCTGAAGTACAGCTCAGTCCCAATGATTTTAAAAAGTTGTTTATTCTTCACCAACGATTGCTATATGAACTCTGTAGCAATCTTGCTATACATAATAGACTATAAAAACCTTCTGATACAAAATCATAAATGTCTGAAATGCTTATCTACACTCTTTTAAAACAAATTCTAAGTCACTCTCTTAAAAAGGGCAAAGCTACAATTTGCCCTCACATTATGAGAAATAAACGTATTTTTCAAAGACTTCAGCATATCAACATGTCATAAAGATAACTGCCACTTAAAAGCAGCCTGCAAATTTTTCTGACAACTACTTAACAGGAAGCTCTGTATTATTCCTTATCCATTATAAATTAGTCTAAAATAACCTACCTTTCTTTGTGTTCCCGGCTAAACAGAGATAGATGTATGATATAAAAAAACCCTTTGAAAATGATTAAGCAGGTGTATGGATCCAATATTTGCTCACATAACACCAGCCTGTTTTGCTGTTATATGTGAGCCAAGTGACTAAAAGTAAGCCAGAACAGAATAACTGGCTCAGTGGTTAAGAAGCTTGCCTCGTTACCTGGAAGGCAGGCAAGTCAACAGCTTGAAACCTGGGTACTGCATGACAGATTGAGCACCTGTCTCTGTCCCAGCTCTTGGGGACATGAAAAGAGCTTCATTTTGGCGTTCCCTGAGCAGAGATTCTCCCGCAAAAAACCTTTCAGCCCAGAATAATTTCGGACATGAAATTGGTGTTGTTGTTGTTGTTGTTGTTGTTGTTGTTGTTGTTGTTGTTGTTGTTGTTGTTGTTGTTGTTGTTGTTGTTGTTGTTGTTGTTGTTGTTAGTAGCAGCAGCAGCAGCAGTACTGCAATGCTACAGAGTGATGCACATGTAGGTTCCCTCAGTTTTGCTTTGCATTTAGCATTGCAATAATGGATAGTTATTCTTGTCTGACTAGCATTTACTCTCTCTTTCTCTCACTCACACACACACACACACACACACACCATAGAGTAGTATTTAAATGTTATTTTATTTTAATGCCATAATTATGAGCAGAAGTTTGCAATTTAAGTGGTCACAAAGCAGTTTACAATAGGGAGAAAAATACATTAATGAAGGAACATACAGGGGACAGATCAAGTAAAAAAAACCTCAAAACATCAAGGCCAGCCAGTAAACTGGGACAAAACATCACAATATAGTAAAACATAAATAAAAGTATAATTAAGGGATGCTATTAAAAACCACTGAAGGCACAGACTAGACTTTGCTTGGTGCTAAGAAGACAAATAGGGCCAAGTAAACATGTCTGGGGAAACAGCTGTAGATAGGGTCAGTTAGGCACTCACAGGGAGGAGTCCCTGTCTCTGATTACTATCCACTGAACTTCCAAAGGCAGAAACCCACAGATCTCAGGTTAGGATCTCCAATGGTGGTGGTGTGGTAGAAAGAGGCCCTTTAGTTACAAAGGCCCAGGGTCATTTAGGAGCTTAAAAACCAAGAGAAGTAATTTGACACATGTAAGTAAACAAACAGCAGATGATTTTGTGTATGTCTGTGCTTTATATTCTTCTTGGGAATCAGTTCCAGGAAAACTAGACACTACATCATAATCTTTGTGTTCCCGGCTAAACAGAGATAGATGTATGATATAAAAAAACCCTTTGAAAATGATTAAACAGGTGTATGGATCCAATATTTGCTCACATAACACCAGCCTGTTTTGCTGTTACAAAGTGATTTTCAGAAACTTTTTTTCCTTTTGTGTCCTGATCTAACCCTGGACTGCCAAAACAAAGCCACCTTCTTCACCCTGTGGTTGGCCAAACTTAAGTCCTCATCAGTACATGTTTCTGGCAGCAATTTGTAGAGATAATCCAACATGTAACATGCAACTCCATTTTAAAATACCAACCATACAAAAAATTATGTCTGCCTTATCAACAAGGATTACAATTTGGGGAGGACTGAGAATGTGGCTACCAAAGAATGCTAATTACCCTGTAGAAGGTATCACGGACTTGACCCTTGCCAGGGTTTGAGAGGCTGGTTATGATCAGCTAGGCTGTTAGATTTTCCTTTACTCCTCACACTCCCTCAACAGCCTTTTCCGTCACCTCTCTTTCCAGAACCCGGGTCACTATGCTCCCACCTGTCTGACACAAGGAGTATGTGGTTTTTTAGTTTGGGTAACGTGTGAAGCAGAGAGCAATAGTACCTGGATATGCCTGATAAGTAGACTCAAACTCAGTAGATAGTAAAACTCAAAGAGCTTTATTTTCCAATATGAAATTTCATAGAAGCAAAGCCTAATATAATACCTGTGAAAAGAAAAGAGATCATAGAGACAGAAGTCTAAGTATTTCCAAGAGATAGTTGGACAGGGCATCTTCAAGATAGAATCCAATCCAGTTCATTTCCTTCCATGCCCCGAGGGACTCCTGCCTCCTGCCATGGGTAGTTGTTCCCCCGTAGGGATTTTAGTTCAGCTAACAAGAGCATGATAGCCCTGGGTTAGAGAACCAATTTTGGGTCTGAAAAGGCACTCCTTTTAAAGAGAAATGAGTGACTTCTGCCCAACCTAGGAATTCAATGATTTCATCCTAGTTACATCATGGGACATTCCTGACTCTGCAGGTGTATACCCTTCACCATGGAATCAATGAGGTCATGGGAACACACCTGACTTCCCAATGCATGTTAGGAATGCATGAAGTCATGGGAACCCACCTGGTTTCCCAATGTATGTCAGGAATGTACCAGCTATTGCTGATGTCATGTCTGGCTGTCTAACACCTGGGTGTCTAATACCTTTGGCTGACTTATTCTGAGTGGAATCTGAGATATGAGTAAACAAAAGAAAGAATGTAGCTGCTTAGTAACGAGCTGTCAACCTAAGTTCATGACAGAAGGTAGCACTTAAGAGAAAAAAGTATTGACACATTCATGTCTTAAACAGAGTATACAGTCTTGTTATAGCCAATAGAAAAGGGCTTACTCATTCTCCCTCTGAGGATCAGTAATGTCAGAAAATGTATGCCCACCTCAACCAAGCTTTTACCTGCTTTTTATGGATTGCTTCAAGGGCCTCACTCTAATTTTGTTTTCCCTCAATAGTTTTTCATGACTACATCATTCCATTCCTTATGTTAATCTCCTATCTGACAATATCTGCAAAGAAATCGATTAAAAAGAAGCATATTTGGGAAGAAAGACATTAGTTAAACAGCACTAGCAAAAACATACAGTGGAGCCCCACTTTTTGGACAGTCCACCTACCAGAAAATTTGCTTCAAGGAAAGAAAACCATAGGAAATGATGATCTGCTTCAAGGACAAAGATCACAATAAAATCACTTTATGGACCAGGTTTCCCCCAGGGTTTTCAATGCATTCAATGCATTCCATGAGCAGTGCTGCAAGGCAAAACACAGCACCGCCCGGGTAAGTTGGGGGACGTTGAAAACCACATTCCCTTCACAAGCAAAGGGCTAGCCAACGCTGTGGGGTGACTGGGAAGCTGATGGGGGAGTCCCCTGTCAGCTTCCCAGCCACCCCGCCCCTGCAGCAGCAGTGTGCCTAGGAAGCCAAATGGAGAGCCCCCGTTCAGCTTCCCAGCTATGCTGCCACTACAAAATATTACCTTGGATAACGCTAACAGATTGTTATCCAATTTTGGCATTATCCGATGTAATCGTTATCTGAGGTATTACTGTACTACATTGCCGCCTCTGAGAGGGTTGTTTTTACTTTTACTGTTCTGATATATGTTCATTTTGATTTATTGTAGTAAATCACTCAGAATGAGGAATTCTTTTTTCCAGACTGACGGTATATAAATGCACTAAATAAATAAAGTAAAACAATCATACCATACAAGGCACATGTGAAAAAAGGAGAAGTACAAAGAACATAAGGCAGACCCAGAAGAAGTTGGAGAGATAACATCAAAGAAACATTACAAGAACACCAAATAACACCGGTGGAGGCCTCTAGAAGTACCAGATCAAGAAGAAGAAGTATCTGGGATTGGTTTGATCCAGTTGTCCCTGAGGAAGTGGATAAGCTCCTTGGATCTGTTCATGTCACTGCTTGTCAGACCCATGTCCCTCCTGGTTGGTCAAAGTGTCCAAGGCGGTGACAGGTAGCTGGGTCGGAGCAATAGTCAACACATCCTTGTAGGAGGGGGTGTTTCCTTCACCATTAAAACATGCTTTGGTGCGCCCCCTATAGAAAAATTCAGGGCTCGACCCAACAATCATGGCCAACTATCTGCCTGTATCCAACCTCCCCTTTTTAGGGAAGGTTTTAGAAAAGGTAGTGGTATGGCAGTTACAGGAGGTTCTGGATGAAGCAGATTATCTGGACCCCTTTCAGTCAGGATTCGGCCCGGATATGGTACTGAGACTGTGTTGGTCGCACTGTTGGATGATCTCTGGCAGGAGCAGGATGGAGGTCATCCCTCCATCCTTGCTCTTCTTGACCTCTCAGCGTCTCTGAGGAGTGGGGATCCAGGGCACTGTGTGATCCTGGTTTGCCGCATTTCTGAGGTGCCAGACACAGTTGGTGTGGTTGGAGGATGGGATGTCCAGCCGTAGGCCTCTCCAGTATGGGGTGCCTAGGGGCTTGGTCCTCTCACCTCTCCTATTTAACATCTACATGAATCCGCTGGGGAAAATCATCCGTTCCCACGGGGTGAGGTATCATCAGTATGCTGTAAGCTCAGCTATACATCTCAGCCCATGTTGATCCAAGCGATACAGTTTGAGTCCTATCCAGGTGTCTGGAGGTTGTTGGGTTCTAGATGGGGGACAATGGGCTACAACTGAATCCTAACAAGACTGAGTGGCTATGGGTTGGGGGGGCGTGTTATCTTGGGAGTTAACATCTTTGGTTCTGGATGGGACTATTTTGCCCCAAACAGACCCAGTGCATAATCTGGGGGTCCTCCTGAACTCACGACTCCTGCTTGATGAGCAGGTGGCAGTCGTGGCCAGGAAGGCTTTTGCACAACTTCAAGTTACACATGCTCATGGTCACACATGCTCTGGTCACCTCCAGACTTGACTATTGCAATGCGTTCTACATGGGGCTTCCCTTGATGACCATTTGGAGGCTGCAACTGGTCCAGAATGCAGCTGCCCAGGTGGTGATGGGGTGCAGGTGGTATACCTGTGCCTTGCCACTGCTTCGGGAACTGTACTGGTTGCCAGTGTGCCTCCGGGTGCAATTCAAGGTGCTGGTAATTACCTTAAAACCCCTACATGGTAGTGGGCCAGGATAATTAAAGAGACCGTGTCACCCTGAGAACATCTGTCCGTCCCACCACAGCAGACTGGAGAGGCTCTCTCATTGTGTCATCTACTAGGGAGGCTCATCTCTTTAGCACCAGGAGGGCCTTCTCTGTGTCTGCTCCGGCTCTTTGCAACCTCCTGCCAATTGAGCTGCATCTCCAGACAGAGTTACTATCCTTCAGGAAAGGGGTAAAAACCTGGCTGGCAAAGCAGGTGAGGGGAACCAGCACTGTGGTGACCCCTGCCTGCTGGCTGATTTAGTAAGAACACTCTCTCCCTTTTTTAATCTGTAGGGGTCAGAGTAATTTTTGGTGGCAGTTTTAAAGGGGTTTTATTGGTTTTTAAAATGTAATTGGTTTTATTTTCTGTGAGCTGCCCAGAGTCTTCAGAGTTGGGCAGCAATATAAATAAATAAATAAATTGGTGGTGGAGAAGGAGGAGGAAATCAATGTTGGCCAGATGAGAGGCAGCTCTGGCCATAGGCTGAGGATGCTGTTCAGCATCCATTCTTCATAATCCTAAAAATTTAACAGCAAAGTTATACAGTATATATATATATATGGTCAAACAATTTCCCATTAGTTGCATAAAAAATCCAATTGAATACGTATCTTGAAACAGGATTCTAAAATTAAAGCACGACAGATAAGCTTGCACTTGTCTTCCCTGCCCAAGCAATTTCCCACAGAATTTGACAAAATGACTGCAGCCTGTGAGCAGACACAATGGAGTCACACTTCCTCCCTGAACCAATTGACCTTGCAGGGGGGTACAACTAACTCATTACTGTGATAATTCAGCCAAATTTGTTCCAGTTTTTAAAACTGCACCAAAAAAACAATTCTAGCAGGCAGCTCTTACAAAAGCCTCATAAAATAGAGGGATAGAAAGATGATCCTATGACATAATTACATAATAAACTTTAATTTATTGTGCTATGGAAACAAAGTGGATTGTGAAATGCAATTTGTGCTTTATCAAAAAATCTAAACAGCTCACAGAACAGTTACCTATTTTAAAAGTCGTGTTTCTGCAACAATCCATGCTCACGCACTTTACCTGAAGATAGCATAAAGTGGAAATAAATGCTCACAGATCACTATATGTCACCTACATATAACTATTAAGAAATAGAACCCAAAAGGATTAAAAATTCCAACTGAACATAAAACAAATTTGAAAAGTAGCTGGGAAAAGGAGGCTTAAACTGATTCTAAAACTAAAGAGAATACCAAAATAGATGCACATTTTAAGAGATGCTATGTCTTACTTTTTGAAGCTGAATTGAATTATGGTAGCAATGTATAGTATGAAGTTCATTCAAAAGACTGAATTCGAATGTCACCATGTGAGAAGCAGGACAGTCAAAGAAAATGGTGGGGACACGGTTGTTGTTTGAAGAGCGCAAGACCAGTCTGAAGTGTTATTTGAAATTCTTTAATATTGTGTAAGTACAATGATAATGGTGGTGTGAGTATGCAACAGAACCTCCAAAACGCGTAACAACTGCATGCATTCATAATAATTCTGAGATGTGTGGTACTATGTGCGATATGCACAAGGGATGATCCAGGCAGGAGGCCTCGCAAAGCAACAAGTCCTGCTTTTTCTGGTACTGTGTTAGAACAGTTTACATGCTTGCCACAGAAGTCTACCAAACAATGTGCATGTGAGACAGGAGTTAGCAGAACTTCCAACAAGATGGTGTCCTGTGCATTCTCAATGAGAATTGCCAGGACAATGGATAGGATGAAGCAGTGTGGTTGAGTTTCCCTCATGTTCTGCTGACTTAATAACTCTTGGCTTCTACCTATAGGAGACCTTAAAGGATGTAGTGTACCACAGAAAACTGACTACACTGACAGTACTTTGGGAAGGAATTGAAACAGCATACACAGCAAAACAAGCAGACACTTTGGTCAATACTGGTCAAGCAGAAGTTCACCTTAATAAGAAGTGTCTGGATGCTGATGGTAACCATTTTGAGCACTTCTTGTAATTGCCTAAGTCAGATGTTACTTGTATACATCTTTTGTTATCAGTATATATTGAGTATTACAATTTTAATAGTTTTTCCTTTCTTAAAATGTATATACTTTTAGATCTTAGCTTCAGACATCTAAGTGCAAACATACCTTACTTCCATTAAGATAGGAAAACATTTTTATGTGCCACATAAAAATGTGATTTCAAGAAGCTCTATCTGGAAGTCATATCAGAAAAACAGTAATCATGAACTTTTATAGAAATAGGGTCCTCTAGAAAGTTAAACCAGGAAATCAAATGGACGGACAAATACAAATGCTCTATCATTTTTCTTCAAAAAAATCCTTTGTCTAGTGTATTGTGACAACACCCTGGGCTTCAGTGTCAAAAGCACGCAGATGGTGTCCAAATCTCACTCTTTTACATCTAATTCCAAGGAAGCATTGTTGTTTCTAAATTAATGTCTGGTATCAGTAACAGACTGTATGGATGTGTACAAACCAAACCTTAACTTAGACAAGACAGAGATATTCCTGGTCAGTCACAAGGCAGATCAGGAAATAGGGTTTCAGTGTTTTCTGAATGTGGTTACATCGTCCCAGAAAACACAGGCAAAACCTGTGTGTGCTCCTTTATTTATCCTGGGTCTGGATGCCCAGATCTCATCAATGGGCAGGAGTATATCTGCACAGTTAAAACTAGTGTACCAGTTGTGCCTGTGCCTGGAGATGTCTGATCTGGCCACAGTGACACAATCTTCAGTTACATTTCACTTGGAGTACTCTATATGAGGTTCCTTTGGAAAGCATCTGGAAGCCTCTTTCAGACCTTATTTTCTGGAAAGTCATATGCTATCCTTCTCAGTGTTTATAGTCCAACCATGACCAACATGATGACATCAAAGACAAATTTTACACTGATCTTCCTTCTGTCATTGATAGAATGCCAAGATCAGACAAGCTGTTTCTCCTTGGCAACTTTAATGGTCAAGTTGGCTCAGATCATCAAATATGGAATGGGGTCATTGAAGACTGCAACAGTAATGCCTTGCTTCCTCTGATAATTTGCAGAAAAAAACAATCACAAATGCATTATTTCAACTCCAAAACCAGAACAAAACAACCTGGATGTCTAAAAATGATGTTGTCTAATGGATACTGGTATTGGGACTATGGATACATCCAAGTTTTTTGTTCCAAATTTAAAGTTGATATATGGAGCAGAATGTTAGATGAACCATGGACATTGGCTGCTCACATCCAAAAGGAACATAAAGACAAAACTGTCATGATACCCATAAGAAAACAAGCATCAAAAAAGCTTAATGTTTCCAACCTTAATCACAAGGTTCCAGAAAAAGTTCTGAGGGTATTTGAACAGCCCTTCACTGCAGTGGACAAATTCATGTACCTTAGCAGCATTGTCTCCCACTGTGTTATAACTGACCATGAAACAATCTCAAAAATCTCTAAAGCCAGCACTGCCTTTGGAAGATTTTAATCCTGTGTGGAACTGACACGGAATCAATCTTTCTGTTAAGATGCAGATGTACAAAACGGTACCTCTCTGCTTCATGAAGTAGCGATGTGGACTAGATGTAAGAAAATGAAATACAGTAATTTTCATTTTACCTTTCTTCAGGCCATTCTCAACAACCAAATATATCAGACTAGCTGACTCCACAAAGGAAGCTACATAGGACCTCCAATGTCACTCATTCACAGGGTCACCGGGGTTCAGGGGCAACTCAATGAAAGATAAGAAAAACAGATCAAACCAAACCTGAACTCTCTTTAGATACAAATAGGACTAACCTGAGGTTATTGTTCTTTGAGCAAATTGTGAGAAGATAAGACTCACTGGGAAAGCTAATAGGGAAAGCCGAAGGCACCAAGAAAAGAAGAATATTGAATAATGAGATGGATTGTCTCAAATTAGGAAACAGGCTTTTTATGTCAAGCCCTCACCAGGGAGATTAACAGTAACACTTTTTAAAGATAAAGGTCACCCTTGCTCAAAATCCAGTCATATCCGACTCTAGGGTTCAGTGCTCATTTCTGTTTATAGCCAAAAAGCCAGCGCTGTCTGAATCTGCAGATATTTCTGTGGACATGTGGCAGGCATGACTAGACACTGGAGTGCACAGAATGCTGTTTACCTTCCAAAGTCGTCCCTATTTATCTACTTGCAATTTCTTGCTTTCCAAATGCTAGGTTGGCAGGGGCTGGGACAGAGACAGGAGTTCACTGAGGTTACTAATTTGTGGAGTTGCCACGAGTCAAAAGCAGAGTGACACCATATTGCAACAAACATATTTCACAATTATTCCAAACGTGACCTGATGTACTGCAATACAACACATAGCAGCTTAGGAAAGTCAATATCCACACTTTGATTCAAATAGTCATGTTGCTCAATACTGCAGTAACAAAACACATCTGGATTTCATAGTGGGCTTTAAGATCTTAGTTCTGATTATTGTTTTGGGCAAGTGGGTCCAAGAGCCAAATTGTGATATGCCAAAAGGGTTGATGAGTGAAATTAAAAAGGATGAGTAACCTCGTTAATGTAGTATTATTATCAACCTGGGACAAAGTATACGGTAACAAGGTCACCTTGACATCTTTTCCTTCTGACATTCAAGAACATTTAAATGTAGATAATGGATTTTGGAACAGACAAAATACTGTACTTACAAATTCCATGCTACAGGGTAGCAGAACAGATGGAAAAAGAGAAGATATTAAGCCCCTGGCTTTTCATCATTTATTCATGTGAATTTTCCAATGAGAAAGTTTTTCTCGAGCCTTTCCTCACCTTATTAAGTAACCACTATTAATTCTTTTTTGTTTGTTCAGCACTTTAAAATTATGGAAGTATTGTATAGTGTAGCGAAAAGGACTAAAGCTTCCCAGTTCGTTAAGAATTACATAGGTACTTTTATTTTAAAAATCCGAAAGAGGAAAGAGGATAAAATATTGTCTGAGTGAGAAGAAAGAAAGGAAATAAAGGGAGAGGGTTGGCTTGTTAATACAGGCAACACTAGAAGACACCACTACACTACATGCCACTCCACCTTCATTTTGGGTTGGGATAATACTGTTCTTCTTCATCCTTTTTTGCAGAATGCACAGGCAGTAAAAGTTGTTCAACAATGGAATAGAGCAGGGATTCCCAACCTAAGGCCTGTGGGCCAGATTTGGCCCACAGTGTCATTTCATGTGGCCCCCACCTCTCCAAGGGCATTGAAGAAACAAAATGGCCACCCCTTTGAAGCTGTTGGGATAAAATGGCCACCCCCATCATCCAAGCAAGGCAAAATGGCCATATGGCCTTCGAAGCTGACTGAGAGAGCGTGACCTAGCCCCCAGCTTGAAAAAGTTGGGAACCCCTGGAATAGAGCATGTAGGAAGATATCCTCCTTTGGTGACTTCTGTGGTCTCTTCCACCTGTACAGTTCTACAATTGTTGCTTCTTCCAATTTCCTTTGAACAGCAGGAGGAATCAGTGTACTGTATCTTCTATTATAGGAGACATTCAACCCTACAGAGTTTAGCTAAGCTCCAACCAGTAACGAATAAAGAAGCCACCCACCACCAGCCACTTATTAATATCTAAGAGAAGTGAAGAGTGATACATCCAGAACATAATCCCAACAAAGATATTATGGCTTGCATCACAAGTTGAATTATAGTCATTAAAGCACTACACTTGATTGAATGTTCAGTATGACTGAGATAGGATATATATATTTAAAATTAAAGAAATAAAATGTCAACCAAGGATATATTAATTAACAGAAGAGGTGTATAACTTTTCAGCTAAATAAACTACTAGTGCTACAGTATAGGCTTAGTAATAGCTGTAACATTATTGCTCTTACGTATTAATTTTACTTCTCCCTAACTCTGAGCAGAAAAGCTCCTTTTTAAGCACCCTCATTTTAACTTCTGTCTCTTGATATTTTTAAAGTACCCTCATTTTAGCTCCTGTTGCTTTTATGTACTATGCTGGTCTTGGACCGTAATAAAGATTGAACTATTTAACTACCCTTCTCATCAGGGTTTCTTTTAATAATGTACTGAAACATTCTGTCCAGTAAATTAAAGTCCATGTCTATCATAACAATGGAGGAGCCAGTTTTAATTTCTAAGTCTTTTGCTGATCACCTTTAAAGTACTATACAGTCAAACCTCGCATAAAGAGTGTTTCGCTTAAAGAGTAACTCGCTTAAAGAGCAGAATTTTCTCTGAATGTTCGCTTCGCTTAACAAATAAAACCAACCAAAAACTCGCTTAACAAATAAATCAGGATTCGCAATCCCTCCCACAATTGGTCACTTCTAATGGTGTTTCGCTTAAAGAGCAAACTCACTTAAAGAGCAATCCTGTGGAACGCATTATGCTCTTTAAGCGAGGTACAACTGTATATGAAAAAATGTTACCATTTTAATTTCTTCACCAAACCAAAAAAAAAAAATAGAATTTGAATAATTAATAGCAAGCTTCAACATTTCAGTGTTTGTGTTCAAGTTAGGCATTTCACACATTCTGTTCATTTCCCCTTTGTTTGCTTAAATTTGTTCAATATTTAAAAAACATTAAGAGCAGAAAAATGCCTGAGTCTGTATTAAATCATTTTAAATAGCTGACATCCAATATTTCTGTAAGTAAATATTATGCTAAGAGCTTAAGATTCCAATTTATCATGGAAACTATACTTGAAATCTGCTGAGCTGTAATACTTGGTCCTAATGTGGCATTAGAATCCCCTCTCTGCCATTACCAGTCATAGCAGATGAAATCAATAGCAGAACCAAACACGAACATATACTGTATAACCGTCCCACGTGGTATTCAGAATTGATGGTAAATTATCTCATAGTTTATTATTTCAAAATTTAACACTGCCATAAAACACCCTAAATTTATAAACTGATGTAAGTAAATACTATACCATCCACAAGTCAAATAGAAAAACTGTATTTACAGAAACATACCGTATATACTCCAACATAAATCAACCCGAATATAAGCCGAGGTATCTAATTTTGACCTGGAAACCCAGGCAAATAGATTGATCTGAGTATAAGCCAAGAGTGGAAAATGCAGCAGCTGCTACTGCATTTCAGTAATTAAAATACCTACATGAAAATACAGTATAATTAAGTATATTAGTGATTTTTTAAAAACTGTATTTGCACGACCCACCAGTGGTGGCGCTGCAGGTGAGGTGGGTGGGCAGGTCAATTGCACTGAGGCAGGAAGTATTGCTCTAGCCTAGCCTTTTTCTTCCCCTGCAAGGAAGAAGCATGGCTTTCTCCTCCATCTTGGACAGAACAGAGACAAGGGCAGAAGGTAGCAGTAATTGAAATCCTTTCTTTTTCCACACCAGTTTGGAAGGGAGACACAATAGTAATGTAGAGCTTCTTTCATCTGCAGTTTTCCATAGGAATTAATTGAAAACAAACTTCAGAATAGGAGAACTTGATTTTCAATGTATTCTAATGGAAAATGGCAATTTGCATCCTCTTGTGGCCAGTTGTGTAATTGCGCCTCAGATTCTTTCACGGTAGAAGTCCCGAAACTTACTTTTAAAGTGCCAAATAACTAAAAAAAAAACCTCATATTTTTATACCCTCGTGGTTGTTGAACTGTGTATAAGCCAAGTCCCCTTTTTGGACCTCATTTTTGGGGCTAAAAAACTCAGTTTATACTCAAGTATATAAGGTACCTCTATCTAAAAACATGCTCTTCCAATTCCAGTGGTTTGCAAACATCTCTTTATACTTGAACACCCCACACGCACGCACACACGCACACACAATTATGCTTCAATTGTGTGAGCCATCACATTGCCAAAATTGCATCCTATCCCTGATATGAGTAGCAGTCATTATCCTCAATAGTTGAGAAACCTTTGCCTTCAAAGAAGATTCTCATGAAGAACTGTAAGAAGGAGAAATTCTAACAATGAGCTCATCAAGGGAATCTAAGCTACAAGCCAGGGCAGGCTTTCTTGATACCTAATTTTAAAAAAACCCAAAACCCATTGGGCAACCATAACAAAGTTGAAGCGTGGCACAAGGAGACTTTCCAATCAAATGAAGGAGAAATGCTGGCAGATCATTTAGCTGGGCAGCTTAAAGCCGATAATAACCAGTGCATTCAAACTGATCGATCCCATCCTCAGGGCAATTACATGAGTTTTCACTTGTTCTTTATAGATGATGCTTAATTATCTCATTACATAAGGCATGAAAACATACAAACCAGTTAAAAGATGGTGACTGTGCATGCTCACAAGTCCTTTGTGAAGAGAGGCATCAAACAGACCCATGGGTCCTGACACAGATTCTTGCAGCTGACAAGTTCAGCATGAAGAACAAACTTTCTTTAGAAACAATCGTAACAACTGTCAACTGCCACTACACTTGGTTCATGGATGAGTGACCATATTGTTCCCTTTTTTCAATCCTCTCATTGTGTTTCCTGGACAAGGTGTGGTTCAGCTCCCCCCCCCCCAAGTTTGGCAGTTTGTCTGGCTGCTTAATAGCAGTGGGGTTTCAAGGGGGTGAATTTTCATCCTTTGACTTCCTGAACTAGCTGGTGGCCTAGCTACCTTTTCCACAGCCACCAACATCTCTTGGTTACCGGGGGGGGGGGGGCTGCTGGATTTGATGTCACTTGGATGAACATGTCCTGGGGCTAATTTACCAAAGCTTGCAGACTGTCCATCATCAGCTCCATATGGAGCCACTCTACTGCCTCTGCTCACTCTTTGACCTCCTTCTTGTCCTTTTCTCTGATCAATTGATCCTATGCAAGTCTTCTTCCTCCTCCTTGGCCACTACCTTTGTTATACAGTAAAACCTCATATAACACTAAAACCTGGTTCCACAAGTCTTCGTGTTATATGATTTTTCGTGTTATCTGATCCTCTATGGGATCCATAGAGATACATTGTAACCACACAGGCTTTCGCGGTTGTTATCTGAAGCATCCCATAGGATCTTAATGTTATCTGATGCAATTCTTCCCCTCAGATTCCTTGATGTTATGCGATTTTCGTGTTATTCGATACTAATGTTATATGAGGTATTACTGTAGTTATATCCTTCCTCCCCATCCCCCATCTCTGTTTCCCCATCAGGTGGTTTATAGGTGGGGTTCATGTCTGTCTACCTTATGATGCACATGATTCCCCTCACCTGTTGTGGACAGTCTCTATTCCAGAACACTTGGTGGGGACACTGGGGGCTGTGGAGCCACTGCAACCTGACATGATATGACTGGGGCAGCTCTTTTCCCCTGGGGCAAAAGCTCTGTGTTCCCATGCTCCCCGGCCGGAGAGAAGATTCACCCCAGCTGTGCAGTCCCTGCGTGCTACAAACGCCGCCAACTTGGTCCACGAAAGTTCACGGTTAAATACAGGAGTTAGTCGTTAAGGTGACACAACATTTTTTGTGTCTTTTTATTTGTTCTGTTTTATTTACTTTCAGAAATGCTTGCACAGATTAACACAGCTACCACTTCAAACATTTCAATTAAGTGGAAAGGAAGAGATGAATGTGAACTTCCTTGAGCTTACTGGCAAAAATCCCAGCTATAAACCAACCAACCAACTGATCAAACATACAAACAAAGATTTGCAAGGGAATGCTGCTGCCCAAAAGAAGAAGCCTCCCCACAATAAATTACTGGAATATTAATTTACCTTTACAAGCACAAACCTATACAAATTACAGATTTGGCCATATATGCTTATGATGTGCATATAACCACCTCTTCCTCCAAAAAGCAGCAGTGAGGAAGGAGGATTTGTCAAATGTTGTTGTACGGTATGTATATTTTACGGACTGTGTACACTTGTCTACTTATTTGACTGAGGTTGAAAACAGCCCTGGAATGGACAGACTTGATTTGTTCTTCTATGAGGATGGAAGAAACAAACACTGCAATAAAGCAGGAGTTCTCAACCTTTTTAAACTGGGGGGCGGGGCAGATCACGCTCTCTCAGACAACTTCAGGGGCACTTCCTGGTGTGGTAGAGGCAGGGGGCAGATAAAATGGCACCCTGGGCCACATCTGGCCCATGGGCCACAGGCTGAGATTCTATGCACTAAAGCTTGCAGAAGATCTTAAGGGAAGAGAAAATATACACACAGAGACGTAAGAGAGAGAAACTGACATAGTTCTAGGCACCCCTACCCCTTCTAACATTTCAGCAGCTAAGACTGTACATGCATTCCTTTTTATGTGAAACAATGTACATATGCACAGTTCCAGCTGTAAATCACTAGTGAACAGATTTAAGAATTGATTAGATTAAGATAAAGTTTAGGATGTTTCCTGAGCTGCCTCCTGTTGTTCCCATCAGCACTTGTTTCATCTTTTGAAAGAAAACCAACGTGTTATAGCAGAGATTGGCCTTTTAGCAATGTAGGAGGCTCTCCTCTCAACCAAAGGCCCAAGGCATAATTGCATAACAAGATAATAAATACTACTTAAAAGTGGGGTGCATTGGTTGTGTGACATGGGAAAAGACTTAATCAACATTTGTAGCTTTGTCTGTTTACATTCACTCCTGCCTCATTTGTTTACAAGAAAAGTTGACATTAGCAGTGAATTTTCTTCTGTCAACAAATTTTCTTTTTAAAAGTGTTCTCTGGAAACTTCCTCAATATTGCCAATTTAGTCAAAGTCAGAACAATAACAGGGAAGGTAATTCAGAGGAGAAGACATTTATGGTAACTATAGGCATCAGGGGTAATCTCTCTAAAGCATAATTAATTTACAGTTAGCTATTCAATAAACATTTAGATATCCTCCCACACACAAAAATTCAGATACATTAAAAACCACACACATTTATGTTAGAAGAAAGTCCAGAGATTGTAATAAACATTGAGAATGTCATAAACAAATCTAAGTTAGTTTGGTAAATAAACAGGTCATTGATACATGCATCCAGATGATGTTTAGCCTTAAGTATCAGGTCTGAGTCATGCCTCCAAGACTGAACCAATACTTTTTGCACGTAAAGGTACATATTTAATAATTTATTTTTATTATTATATAGAATTTTTAAATTGATTTATCCATATAGCAAGCAAAAACCAAAAAACCAGTCTTCCAAACACCACTTGTGATTCTCTGTGGAGAGATTGGACGAACTAAGTTGGTCTGTCCTCAGAGGCTACTGGATCCAATTGGTTTCCACGATGCCTTGGGAGGGTTTTTGGCAGACCTGGTTCATGCTCCTGACAAATCCCAGGTCAGTCAAATAATATATAGACATGTCCAGGGCAACTGACACAATCACTTCTAAACATCATATCCACCATAGAACTCATCTGTCTATGTGGTTCATTGTGGAACTTTGACTGATGAAACTTCTAAGTGTAAGGCTAGAGAACAAAAGTTCTCTTGGGTGACTAGCAGTTATTCTAATTCCATCAAAAGAGTGGAAAAAACATTGCAATATGAAATCAAACCAATGAGCCTCAAACCATCAAGCAGAACTTTTCCACAGACTCCAAGGTCACACTAGCACTCATCTGACAAGTGGGCCCTGACTTGATATACAAACTTGTGAGCCTCTCACCACACATTTTAGAGCTAACAGGACCATGACTCCTTAGTTAATATAGTAGTCCAAGCTGAGACGTCCAATGCACTGACTTCCCTTGCTTTGTGGGATCAATTTCCACTGGTAACATCTGTTAAGTTGTACATGTTGCAGAATCACTACCTGTTCTCTGGACCCTTGACCTTCTTGGCTAGTAAAATCTGCCAAAATGGTGATGGCAGAATGAGCCATCCAAATTTTAAATTCATCATTGCAAGAGGGTTATGTGCCCTCTTGCTTAAAATATACCTGTACAACTATCTGGCCTACCCTGAAAAAGTTTAATGTAGTCGCCAGTGATGTAATTTTAGACTGGTCATAATCAAGATGATTGAGAAGTTGGTGGCTGAAACCAATTGTCTTTATCCATTCCATTCAGGGTTCAGGTCCAACCATTGTACTGAGACTGCATTGGTCATGCTTCATGATGACTTTATCCAAATAACAGACCAGGATCCTTCATTCTTCCTGTTGCTCCTAGATCTTTCAGTGGAGACACTGTGTTCTTCCTTATTTGATAGCTATCAAAGCCTTTCGGAGGCAGCAGGGGTGGCGGACATGCTGGACTCAGCTGCACAAACAGCCACGAGGATGTTGTAAAAAATGTCCTTGTGGAAGTTCATGCAGCTGAGTCCAGCATGTCCGCCACCCCTGCTGCCAATGCTCAGATCGCCAGTTTGGCTGGGAGGAGAACGGGTGTGCACACTCTCACCCCAGCCAAACCAGCGCTTGGCTCACTCCACCTGCCTCTTTGGAAAGGGCAGATCGACCCCCTGTTCCCTTTCCTCTTCAGAAAGGGAATAGGGCTTTTTTTTTATGTTGTGCGATCAATGCATCACACAATGTTAAAAACCAGATAACATTAAGACTTGTGGAACCAAGTCTTAACGTTATCCGAGGTACCACTGTATTAGGGTATGGAGAAATGTTTGCTTCTCTTAAACCATTATACCAATCCAGATTGACCCCCAGTATCAATCTAGGAGGTTGCTTTAACGAGACAGGTCATTGGTCTATCTAGCCCTGTGCTGTTAATTGACAGCAGTTCTCCAGAGTTATGGGCAGACTTGGCAATGTCAGTTATTTAACCTGTGATCTTCTTCATGGAAAGTATATACTGTATCCTTCTCTCTTTAAAGAAGTGACATCTAGTGATTCAAATTCCAGAGCTGCTGTGAATCCACTGTAAATTCACACTTTACACAGTATGGAGACTGAAACTTTAAATACCTGAAGTCACCAGCTGCCCCTGTCCTGAAAAACCCTAGCACTACTGGGGATTTAAACTCATAGCCTTCAAATTTATTGTCAATTGCTCTTACTTGCTGAACCACTGAAGCCATAGTATAAACAGGTGCAATCCCTGGCCACACATTCATGGTGCAAAGAGACAGGGCTGTGGAAAACTCCTGTCTGAAATGCTGTAGAGATACCTTTTCAGAGAAAGAAACGTCACCCTTTAAAATCTCTTCTTCAAAGCTCCCTTTTGCCTCATAAAGATCTCCTCTGCTTGAAAGCCAGTCATGTCCTACTCTAGCAGGCGGTGCTCATCTCCATTTACAGGCAAAGAGCTAGTGCTGTCTGCATTTGCAGACATTTCTGTTGCTATTATTCATTATAGAATAACCTTCTTTGTGGAGACCACAAGGCTCCTTCCCTCTTTTCCATTAAGAAACAAATGAAAACTGCTTTTTAGGGATGGCTTTGAAGAAACTCTTCCCAAATACAATTTATTGTACTAACACCTGACTATCGTTCTTTATTTAGTTTGTTTGTATTGTCTATATGTCTCTATGTCTATATTCTTTTAATTATGTACACCACCCAGAGTAGCTTTTAAGCTAGATAGGTGGTAGAAAAAGTGAACCAACCAATTAATTCATATTTTTCATTGTTCCGTCTTCCCTTGAGGGTTAAGTTAAAATATCAGAAACCCATTCATTTGAGAAAAAGAAAGAGAATAAGTATAATAATGTACATTGCACCTAATGTTGGTAATGCACATAATTTATCAAATAACTTTATCATAGGTATGTATGTGAACGAAAAATATATAACCCTAAACAGGACACCTATAGGGGGAAGCACCATGAGAAAAGTCTTTCCAATCGAAACATTTCCTAAGTGTACATGAAATATTTTTGCCTGCTAGGAAAGAGATTATCTACTCTAGCTTCTTGCTGCTTGTGTGAGACATGCAAAGGCCTTTGTCCCATCCCCTTTAAATATGTCATATTTAAATACAGTCAAACCTCGCATAAAGAGCACCTCGCTTAAAGAGCAGAATTGTCTTTGATTGTTTGCTTCGCTTAACAAATAAAACCAACCAAAAACTTGCTTAACAACTACATCGGGGTTTTCAATCCCCCCCCCTCCAATTGGTCACTTACAATGGTGTTTTGCTTAAAGAGCAAACTTGCTTAAAGAGCAATCCTGTGGAACACATTGTGCTCTTTAAGCAAGGTACAACTGTATATATAACCTATACACTGTATAGGTTTTGTTATTATCTGTGGCTTCAGGTGACCACACTAGGTCTTGAAATGATCCACCCACAGACATGGGGGAGGACTCGTGCACTCATTACTGTATGTGATTTGTCCATTTTACAGCACATGCAAATCCTATACCTAAATAACCAAAACATGGCTTTGATTTGTCTTATCAACTATCATATTCCCATGTACTAAGGATCCATACCACTGGCACTAAGCCTTCACATATTTTTTGAAATAATAAATTATGTAAAATTATTTTTGGGAAATGCAAAACTGCAACAGTAATATCTCTCTTACCATATTTTTTCCAGTAGCAGAAAAATACTACTTCCCAGCATTTGATGAAGACATGTGTACACAATGGTTCAATACATGAAACCACCAAACTGAGTATCTTTTTGCACAAGTTCTAACTCTTGGTCATGGAAACCAAATATTTAATTAGAGATAAGAATGCATTATTCCGTCAACAGGCCAAAGCAATTTTATACAAAAGAATCATAATATTTTGCTCTTACTCATCTTCTTAGAATAGTCCATGAACACATCTGTTTCCACAGTCAAAACTGCGAGCCAAAACGATTTGACAGACTCCTTACAGGGAATTGATGAAATCAAATCACAGCGAGGAGACCAAAGTAAACATTCTCACAAAGTCACATGGCAATGCCAATTATACAAGTGATGTGTTCCAGAAAGTCCCAGGATACAAGTCTCTTTGGTACAAACTGCCAGCCTAAAATATAGACAGGTTTTAGAAAACAGAACTATAGTCCCTTTACTCAGCAAGTGGAGTGCTTAGTATTTTCTTTGGCATTCAGGTGTGCTTCCAATACACCCGTAAGGAAAACCACAACAGTGAGAAAGTGAAAAATATGATTAAGTATAGATATAGTTTAGCATATCCACAAAGTTGTCAAGGTAGTTACAGACCTGGAGATATCCCTAAGCATCATACTGTGCCTTTAGAAATTAAATGTGATGTTCAGAAACTTGTATTTCTATTACTTTCCCAAAACTCATGTGATCTTTCCTCCTCTAAAAGATTTCTCCTTAAGATTTAACTATATATAAACACAAGTAGAAACTTCCCTATAGGATTCAAAAACAGAGAGACATTACATTTTCTTGAATGAAAAAGAATTTAAAAATTATGCAAGAAAGAGTTGAAGATGAAATATACAGTAAAACCCCGAGTTACGATTGCCCTGGTTTACGTTTGCCACAGTTAATGACGGCAATTTAATAAAATTAATGCCCCAGTTATTGTTATTTCCAGTTTATTTTAAACTCTAAAACAGCAGCCGGCACAATTTTAGAATTTAAAATAGCTCCCGTACCCTCCACCAGAAGTTGCAGTTCATTGCTTACCACTGAGGAGGTGCTGTCATCGGCGGTGGCATTTTTGCTGCTATTTCTGCATTGTCCGCTGTCTCTACTGGCACCAGGAGAGTCTGGTGACTTTATCCATTCAGATCCGACCTTCGTCTGAGCTCTCTGAGCAGCACTACAGCTGGGAATGCATGCCTCACCTAGGCATGCGCAGGGGGGAAGCATGAGTTTTTGACTGTAGCACTGCCCAGGGAGCTCGGACGAAAGTCAGATCTGAGTGGATAAGGTCTCCAATGTCTTCCAGTGCCGGTAGGTGTGGAAAATGGGCTCCCCCAGCAGCTGGACAAACCACTCAGGAAGAAGCAGTGGCGTGGAAAAGGGAGGGAGATCACTTCATCACTTTTGTGGGGAAGGGGAACGATCACATCTGACATTTTTTGACTTTTTCGGGTGGTTTTTTTGGGGGGGAATTTGGTCCAGTAGGGACTGTTTCCTCTTTGTGGGGGCTGGGGATGATCATGTCTTGCTTTTGGGGGTGGGGTATTTTTGTGGTTTTATTGTATTTTTTTATTACTTTTGGTCCAGTCGGGACCTTTTTTTATTTTCAATGCATTCCTATGGGAAAACATGCTTCGGATTACATTTGTTTTGGTTTACGACTGTTGGAACGGACCTCCGTCGTAACCCAAGGTTTTACTATAGTAGCTTGAAAAATAAATCCTCCCCTGAGATGGAATTTGAACTCCAAGAAAATGCTTAGTATCATAGCAGGAACTATTTAAATCAAACTCTGAAGCAATTCTCTTCCACAATTGAGATTATTCTAATTACAGCAGTTTTCCTGCAGCCAACACAGTAGTCATGAGACGTACTGCCAATAACAGTGTTAACTCAAGCATTGTTTTTTGCTGGGAGTTCACAAAAAATTGAATAGCAGAACATCATTTATGAACAGCAAAAGAAGCTAGGAGAAGTGAGTTTATTCTGGGATTATACTCTAATATAATAGAATTTGGGTTTACAATGTATGCATCATTTTTTCCACAGAAAAGGAATGAGAAATAAGATTTCCAAAAATAAAATAGGAACTAACTTTGTTAGACACTTAGATGGTATACATAAAAAGAGTCTCCTCAAAGACTGTGGTATTTTTGAGCCACAACCAAGCGTATTCCAGGCAATGGCAACTTTGTGCTGGCTAATCTTTCTCACACCAAGTCATGCAAAATGTACTATGGAATGAATTCATCAAAAGGTGGCTTCATTTTAGCAGTTTCACATTTGGCCTAGACACAGAGAAGGAGGAAGAGGAAACTTAGATATAAGTTAAACACCGACTCCTGTCTTGAACTATAGATGGATTTATTAAAATGAATGAAGTTTTTCCTTGGTTTTGAGTAGTCAGTAAGGGCATCTTTATCTTTTGGAGACAAAATGTGAGCACAGCATAACAAAACTCTATTTAATTTGATGGTGATAATTTACACAATCTCTTGCGATTTCCTTCATTATATCCTGTTCTTCAGCACACACAAGTTATAGTTCACTCCAGTTAAAAAACTTCCAAAAAGCCTAAGCCACTCCACAGGTTACATCTTCCTTCAGTACAAAACTGCCCAAATGCAATTGTCTTGTATCAGTTAGTGCTGAATTACCATACAGTATAAGAAGGCTCTAATGAAGTGCAGGAATGAATGTTCTTAGATAAACAAATGCACCTTAATATTTGTATAGCTTGATACTGGTGCTGTCATAGTGCTTGAAGGTATCCATATATTTAATGATAAAAACTGATGACTCAATGCACAAATGAAGCTCCTACACTAGGTGTGGTCCTACACAAATGAAGCTCCTACACCAGGTGTGGTCAACTTTTCTGTTTTGGACTTCAATTCCAAGAAGCCCAAGTAAATACATTGGCTAATCAATGTTTTGGGGAATTCACTAAGGCTTCTGGGTATTGTCCAAAAATGAAGGTTGGCCAGGGCTGCTCTTCTCTTCATCTACAGCACGGTTGATTACATACTGCTTTGGACTTTTTTGCTAACCTTTGATCCAGTGATGCTACACACAATCATTTGATTATCAATCTATGTCATTAATTGGTTTTACAATATGCCCATGTCCAACATAATCATTAAAATATATTTCTAAGGGACTTGAATTTCCACCTGTTAGTAGATCTTTCATTGGTACTGTGCTATATCTTCCAAAGATAAATTTGTCACATAATATTCAAAAGCACTTCTAGTGATAAGAGAAGAAAATGATCATTATTTTATTGCTAGTTCAACATAAGCAGCCAAATGACTCAGTGGGATTTACCTAAGCAATGACTTATCATACAGCAATTGTTTCAACAGCTCTGTTCTCTAATTGGGATACCCAGTGTGGTACAGTAGAGTAAAAGACTGCAACTCAGAAAGACTGGGTTCAAATTCCCACTAAGCCATGGAAATTCACTGGGAATGTGAGAATTGGTAAACCACTCTTCACGTACCTCACTTACCTTGAAAGCCCTATTATTAGGGTCATTATAAGTCAGTTTTGACTTGACAGTACATAACAACAATGACAATTCTCTAGTTCAGACTAGCAAGAGGATGCTATGTGATATGATTGAGTTATTATCTGTTTTCTAAACAAGCCAAATCACAGCAGTTTCATCTTTTAACAGAACATGGAAAAGTTACTTGGTGTGACAGAACACCAAAATATTCCAGACTGGAGAATTCTAGGAAATGTAGAATAACAAAGAATGTGATTTTTAAAAAAGTACCCTATGAACTGCCCTTTGATTTAACAAAGTCTGTCCAGAAAACAGTGGGAAATGATGTTCTCTTCTACAAATCATTATATAAACATCCTGTGTGGCTGAACATGTTAACAGCCTGATTGTTAAGAGAAGCTACACCAGCACTAAAGTGCTTTGAATGGAAATGTTATCATAGGATCTGTTATAAGGGATGGAGCCTATGTGAACAAGGCAGAATTTCATTCAGCCCCTTATATATTCAGCCCTCAATCATCTTGGCTTATTATATCTAGCCAAACGGAAATGACTGCTGTGGATACAGGAGGAGCTTAATTATCCTCTGAGAGAAGTAGTGGTTTCAAATGTTTTGAAATAACAAGTTATGTGACCACTCCTTAATAAATCCTTAGTGCTGCTTTTATTTTATTTCCATGCTACCTTTCTTCCCATAGGAGACCCAGAAGCCCTCATACTCAATTAAAATAAACATAATAAATACAATAAAAAACACAGTTAAAATATACTTCTAAAACCAATTAAGCAAATTACCATATTAAAAACAATAATTAAAAAGCACCTAAAACATATCCACCTTGACATCCCATGAAAGCCCTTACTTGTCCAAGTAAATCACAAGACTGCTGGCAGGAGGCTAAGAAAGAGGTGCCAACCTGGTTACTAGGGAAGAGAACAATATCAAGGGGTTCCTGACTGATTCCACAGTTGAGGGAGATTCCATCTTACCCTGCCTGTTCTTTAAAATTCTTACATGGTTGACACAGACATCTGACATTTTAGACATTAGAAGAGCCACTATGGTAGTTCCTGATTAGCAATATCTTCTGTATGGGGCTGTACTCTCCCTGAAAGAACAAGTGCACAATTTTAAGGGTATTATTTAATGCAACAACTCTTTATTTGAGACTCAAAGAACTTTCACCAGCTTCAGCCCTTCCTAAACAGGAATAATTTTCAGGCTGGATTAGTACAATACGTTATACAGTACATGTTATACCATGACAACAATATGCAAGTTTCAACCAATGCTTAGCAACTAGAATTTTAACTCATTATAAGCAGCTAGAGGGACACTACATAAATTCTGAAAGTATCACATTGGCTATCAATTCAAGATAGTGGTACTTAACTTTTAAGCCCTAAAGATCTTAGGCATTAATGCCAATGCATTAAAATACTTAGGTAAGTCACTTTACTAACTTATTTCAGTAAGTTAATTGTATTAAGAAAGCACAGAGGGGGGATTATCTGTTTTGGCACCTGAATCCAACATTGACGTGAGGAAGATT
The DNA here is from genome assembly GCA_030440675.1 of Furcifer pardalis. Classification (NCBI taxonomy): domain Eukaryota; kingdom Metazoa; phylum Chordata; class Lepidosauria; order Squamata; family Chamaeleonidae; genus Furcifer; species Furcifer pardalis. The sequence continues at coordinate 91,371,002 of CP126893.1, forward strand.
CAACTGGCACCAACAGTTCTTTTATTTTATTTATAACCTACAGTTCTTGCAATTGCAATGAAAAATTAATAATGTTATTATTTGCCAGGGATATTAAACTGCTCTGAAAAGCCAAATTAAGGGAGTTTGGTTCCCTATTGTTCCTCTCAATAGAGGTAGAACTTGATGATCCAAAGGATTCCTCCAGCACTGCAGTTTGGTGTTGGTGATCATGATTTGGCCGTGAAGATGTTTTATCATTCTCACAACTACAGCTTAATAGCTGTATCAAGCTGTATCAAAATTACTCACTTCTGTGGAAGAAGGGCAGTCTAGAATTTTTAAAGAATGTACAAAAATAAAAAAATTGCACCAGTACACCAGCATCACAGGTTAAGACACTGCAATAAAATATAAACTCATTTAAAATGATCATAATTTCAGAAAACAATTAGGAAACATTTAGTTGCAATCAAAGAATTTTAAACACAAAAATGTTTAAAGAAAGACACTAATCTCATACATCTACAACAATCTTTTAGATAACATTTGCTTGAAACTGAACTGCCTAACAACCTAACAACTGCCTAACAACAAGCTGTACTACTTGAATTAAGATATAATAATTAATGTTTAAAATGAATCTGCCACGACTAGTGTGAATTCTCTGTTTACATGAAACATTACATTTCAATTCCTTTGTTTAACAACCAGGGTTGATCTTTTTGTCCTTCTACACTCCTACAATTTTATAAGTTTACTTCTGCCCATTTTACATATACAGTACCTACACAGCATTGGTATAAGAAGAACAAAAACAGTTAAAATACTAATACACAGTATTTTAAAAAACACATTTCTTTAAACAGAGAATTGACAAGTACATTAGTCAAGTGTTTTAAAGCTTCATCTTCCCTGACATGATGGTTTGGATTTCTGCCAAATATGAGCGGAAAATTTTCACATCTGTGCTAAGCCATAAAAATATCAGTGTTGGAGCTCATATATTGTACTGTATTAGGAATAAACCTACAAATGAAACAGAGATCTTTGGTTTGAAGGAAAAGATATGCAAAGTATACCTCCCATTTCAAAAGATCCAATTTGCTTTTGGCTGCTGACTTTCCCAAGTTACTCCATGATTCACAGAGTGCAATGGAGAACATGAAAAGATAACATTTCTCTCATCCCACAGGTGACTGACTACTGTACTTCCCTTCTACAAATTCCGCTCTCCCACCAGCATTTCCTTCTCAGATCTGGCTAATTATTTACATATAAGTTATCTACAATGTATATAAAGCAATTTTATAAATATGTTTTTAGGATTCATTGTGCTATGTTTACAAGAGGCTTGTGCTTGGTGAATGTGAGCCAGAGACAGATCCAGAGTTTGCTCCCTCTCCTCGCACCTGCAGTCCCTGAACAAATGATAATTCAGTATGTTCTTGCTGGCCAGAAGAGGAGGTGATGACTATTTTAATTTATTTCCCTTCCTCCTGCAGGCACTTCTCACATTAGTTGAAACCCAGTTGCTCAATGTAACAAATCATACTAGAGTACCCTCCCCACCTCCAAACTAATGGTGTATTGGTAAGTCAACTTTTCTTTAAATTCAGTTTATTCAAATGAGCCTACCCTAGTTGTGACATACTTAAGTATAATAAACTGCAACTAGATTGGGTATCATCAGCTGCAACTCATATCCAAGAATGTATTTTTCTCTGAAGCAGCAAAAATGCCATTAGCGTGAATTTGTTGAAGGTGGATCCCAGCTTGCCATGAAGTGACCCACACACTATGATCTCCTGCGGCAGATATGAAATGAGACATGCAGAATTTAACACCTGGACTGCAATGGACTGCTGCTGCCTCGAGGATATTGAGAAGGTGTGCCTTCACAGCCAGTCCATCTGGCATGGTCTCTGTCAGAGTACCGGGGGATGATGAGCGATGGGTCTCGGAGTCCCTCACTTCACTGCCAGGAACCGGGACCTCCTGGAACCCCAGCCTCACCTCCTTTTAAGTCTGTGTGGGCAAAGGTAGCCTTCTGCTTTAAGGCAGGGAAAGTTGGTAGCTGGAATAAGTCTAAGCTTCTGCTACCTCCCCACACTAATATAGTTTCACACAGAGAGCAGAGCTGCAGAGTCGCCCCTTGGGAAGATGTCTCTGAGCTAATGCTCAGCAGTTCCCTTAAAAGAGATGTCTCCTTAGGAGATTCGCTTTCCCAGGACACTAACTAAGTCAGGTGACCCTCTCTTTTCCAGATCTCTGGATTCACCCTGGCAAACTTATCTGGACTTTGAGAAGGAAAGTCCCCTCTTCACATGACTGAACATTTGGCAATTTAAAGTCCTTAGCAAGACCCTTATTTACAGGCCTCCCTACTCTGTAGAGATTTCTGCTCTGTAGCTTGGTTTAGTAACTCAATAACCAAACCTTGGGGTGTCTTTTTCCATTTATTAAAAGACAATATAAATCCATTTATATGCAGGATACATAAGGAAGAAATACACTAATCTACTCTATACTGCATAACAAACTAATAAAATAATAAAGCAAGATAATAACTTTTCCTCACCTAAAAGCATCTCTGTTCCTGATGTCTATAAGGCAATGGGCAGCATACCCCCACGTCTTGCTTGGTTCATGGATTCATGTCATGGGTCAAAGTGACATGATGGTAGCCCTCCTCAAGAAAAGGCTGAAGATGGCTAGCGAACTGCCTCTTTTTATATGATTTTCAGCCCTCTTCTACCTTCCACTTGAATGTTAGGTATGTGGTGATGTACTGCATTGTCACATGTCTTAATGGTGTAATTTGCTCCTTATCTATGTGAGAGTAGGTTATCTCCTTTCTCAGGAATGATGAGAATCAAGTGATATAACTTTGGGAATTCCCCCCTCTGTTATCTTAAGGGTGACCTGACCTAGAGTGTCTGGGTGTTTCACGTGAACATACTTGATATGTGATGACTTAATGCTTCAGCAGGTGTAATGGAATGTGACCAGCACAAAAGTGTCTCCATTTTGAGTACAGCTATTCTCAAACTTACAGAGAAAATGATCTATAAATCCTAACACTTAATGACATAAAAGTGTGAATGTAAAGAAAACTAAAATATGAATTGATCCCTTGTATGATTTCATGACATCTTCCACCTCCATGACCGTTGGGAATCAGAGGTCCACCTCGGCTCATTTTGCCATTGGGTCCAAGACTGGGCATGCTATGAGTATGATCAGAGTGCTAAAATAGTCCCAGCGAGTACAGAAGAAATTAGCCTACAAACAGTATGTTTCACTTTAAATTGAAATGTGTACCATCTATTGTTCCTTGTTATTTCTATACATATATATCATGTCAGTTGAAAGGGACTTACGGTATCTCACGTTAAACAAATGAGCAAAAAGCAAAGCTGTCACTCTTATATATCACTCCATAGCGCTTAGTTCACTCTCTGGGCAGTTCACAAGTGAATTAGCATTTTTTTGCCCCCAAAATGATGGGTACTCATTTAACCAACCTTGGAAGGATGGTAGGCTGAGTCAACCTTGCGTCCCAGTCAGGATCGAACTCACAACCTTTTGGTTGCAGTAGGGCAGTTTAACTACTGTGCCACCAGGGCTCATGACCACTTTTTTCTTTTATAAAAGTTTATAATGTCCTGTGAATATAAAAAATTAAAACCCTGAAGGAAATGTCAGTTTAAACGCAACTTGAAGTCATCAGATATCTACATCGTAGAATAAACATGCATGCCTGGGAGAGCTATTAAAATAATTTGTGGGAGCATTTTTTTAAAAAATGTTTAGGGGTTAAGAGCAGTGGTGGGCAGCAACAGGTTTGCACCAAAATTGGGTGGCCTCTGGGCAGGGGGGTGGCAAAATTGGGTGGCCTTTGGGTGGGGGAGGGTAGAGAAATTGGGTGGCCACGGCCAACTCCCTGCCCTGCCCCATCAGGTTTTGTCCCTGCAAGTGGTTCAAGGTCTCCCTTGCTCAAAAGCAAGTGTTCATCTCCATTTACAGTCAAAGAGCCAGTGCTGCCTGTGTTTGCAGATGTATACATGGTCATATGGCAGACATGACTAGATTGCCCACGATGTAGGGCCTGCCCATGACATAGGCTCCACCCATGATATAGGCTCTGCCCATGGTGTGGTAGCGAATTTTTTTGCTGCCCACCACTTCTTAAGAGTAAATAATAATTTATAATAATTTTTACTTTTTAAAAAAAAGCAGTATTTGAAGAAATGCCTTTTCTTTATATATTGTTACTTTTAAGGATATAAATGCTTAAATGTTTTAAGAATTCCAATGTGCCTTTTCAGTCTGTAAGCTCTTGCATGTTAAAATGCACTTGAGACATCTTATATATTGCATATGTATTTTAAGCATTTTTGTATATTTTTTTTGCCTTTTTTGACTGAAAGCTTCTAAAATTTAAAATCAAGTTTAAAATTCTTTTAAATATTTCATTATGTATTTATGTTTCTAGTCATGGATTAATGGATTCATACCCAAAGCATTTTGTATTTCTACTTTTGGGCTCCTGTATTCAGTTTTCATATTTTCAAATAAGTCCCTGTGACCTAAATCTAGTTTTCATCCTTTCAAGCACTTATGCCTACAGTTTTTCATGACTATTGAGATGATTTTAAGAGACTTTTCAAATAAAATACCTATTACATATTTTCAGTAACTTGATGTACAGTACTTTGAAGATTTTTATGCACAGAAGCATTGTTAATAAATAAATCTTGTAGATGTAGACAAGTTGATATTGCTTTGAATTATTAAAACATTAGCAAAAATTTTGTAAGACTTATATTTTGATACCCTGATGAACTTTGATATGATTGGAAATGATTGACTGATTTCATCATCATTGGGATAAGTGTTAGCATTGAAGGACACAGGCTTCTGTTTTCTTGGCAGCCATCTACAGATTCTGTAGGATTCCTCAAGCAATGATCAGGCTTTAGGCATCTCATTTTGACAAATTTATGGAAGACTGGGTTGGAATATGAGCTGTGGTTATCTAAAATTTTCAGAAGCTAATAAAAATGAGATAGGCAGTTTTGTTGTTGTTCAGTCACACAGTCAATTCTGACCCTTCATGACCCCATGGACCACTGCATGCCAGGCACCCCTATCCTCCACCATCCTCCTCAGCTCACCCAGCTTTATGCCCATTGCGTCAAATAGGCAGTGGATCATTTCAAATGGAAAGTTCTATTAAAGAATCTATGTTTCATCTATATCTCAATGAGAGCAAACATGTTTGTTGTCAAATAAATTAGTATCCAAGTACACTGAATCACAGAATCATAAAATAACTGAGTTGGGAGAAGCCTATGAGGCCACTGAGTCAAACCCCCTTCTCAGTGTAAAAATCCAAATCAAATCATTGCCTAAAATCTTTTTAACTAAAAATTGTCTTCACACGTTTTGCAGATGTTAACTCAAAATCAAGAACAGTGATCAAATGTCCAAATTCTATGCATTTATTCAGTGTAAAATAATTCCATTAGGCTTTTAGTACAACAGTACGTATTTGCAAACTTCAGCTAAGGCAGAAGTTCTCAACATTCTAAAGCCAGGGACTGGGTCATTTTCCCTCAGACAGCTTTGGGGGCCGTATGGCCATTTTGCCCTTCCTCCACCACGTGGCACTTCCTGGTATGGTGGAGGTAGTAAAGGGCCACATGAAATGGTGTCATGGGCCACATCCGGTTCACAGGCTGCAGGATGAGAATCCCTGAGCTAAGGTTTTGAAGGTGATACAAATCAATACTTGTTCTTTTGCTTTTACCAGTATTTTTGTATGGAAAAATTTGAAAGAATCAAGAAAAGTTGAACAAATGCCCAGTGTTGACAGACTTGAAAGCTTATTTTGCAAATATTGAAATTATTTCAGTATAAAGTAGTCTATTTTCCTCCAGGGAAATTCAATTTCAAATATGTACTAGGAAAGAATATTAGCATTTTGAATTTAAAAAGAAATATTAATTCCCAGCAATAGTTCAACCAACTATAATTCATTAATGACAATAATCATCACAAATTACTAATAAATTGTTATAATCAGTAACTGATTATGGTGACCCTTTCCAGGGTTTTAGATGTAGGGAATACTTAGAAGCGGTTTACCATTCCCTTTTTCTGGGGACATTACACAAACTAACTGGAAGCACAGTACAGAATCAAATTCCCGACCTCTGGCACTATATCCAAATAAGTACTAACTACTTGTTGAAAATAAATACAGTGGAACCCAATATAACAAATGCATCCTACAACGAAAAAAATCATACAATGAAGAGGATTTTGGAACAAGCAAGCCAGGATTTTGTGGCCTCGAGTCCCGGCCTGCTTGGGAAAGAGGGAGACACCCACTGGCCAAAGGGAAGGTGAGAGGGGAGCTTGAAATCCCAGCACTCATGTAATCCCCACTGCCCTTTCCAAAGAGGCAGGCTGATCGCCCCCCTCTTCCCTTACATCTTTGGAAAGGGAACAGGACTTTTTTTTAATGTTGTGCGATCAATGCCTCACACAGTGTTAAAAACCGGATAACAACGAGACTTGTGGAACCAAGTCTCATCGTTATCCGAGGTATCTTGAATTAAGCTGTTCTCTTGGACAATGATTCCCCATAGTTTTTAAATATATACAGATTTAACAGTTAGTAGCATAAATTGTTTTGGTTTTAAAGTTCACTAAACTCCACTCAGTGGAACAAAAAGGTTGATTTCCAGCAGTATCTTTTGGGGAAAAGCCAGAAGATCCCTTCGTTTTTGCTTTGGATAATTGACTTAGGCTTCTGGGAACTGAAAACCAAAAACCAAAGTTTGGGAAATGCTGCTCTACTCTATACAAGTTTCTAAAGACTCAGACACTGCAAATGTTTGGAAGAACTATTCTGGATGCAAGTTCTAGTACTGGTGACATACCTTGTCTATTAAAAACAGCTTTAAAGCTCAACAGAATAACTTTACATCAGCCCATGTAGGTCCATGGAGAAAGGATGAAACGCATAGTAACCTTGATCATCAACATCATCATTATCATCAGTTCTGTCCAATTAACTAATAATATACATATGTGCGGGGTGGATGGGAGAGAGGGGAGTTGGGAGTGAGAGATCTGTGCACAATAGAAGCCAGGATGTAAATATTTTCAAATAAAATTATCTCAAATAAACTCAGAAATAAATTCCATTATTATTATTTTTAGCTAATCCAAAAAATATAGGAAAAGACCACCTTTGAATTAACATCTTATGTTTCATGGTAAAATACATGTGTGCTTGTTAAATTGAGTAAGTAAATACATATGTGCTTATTGCTAAATTGAGTAAAGACTGTTCAGTCTTTTCTAAGAAATTACCTGAAAGGCCTGACCTAAGGAAAATGAAGGTCAGAGCTAAAACTTGAGCTGGGAAGGCTATCATGGGAGAAAGGCAACCTAATCTTAGCCTTAAATGAAAAACTCTGCTTTTGGAACTGCAGAACTTTTTAAAGCTGTCAGCATGAGATAGCTTCTATTATATCTTCCTGTTTACACTAAGTCTGTTATCTTGCACTTCCATTCAAAGTTGAATGACTCCATAGACAGGGAAAGTAGAATTCCAGCTAAACCATATATTAATCTCAGTACAGTTCTGCTAGTGGTAAAAACAGAATCACATGATTATATATATTTAAAAACACTATGTTTCCCCCCTCACAACTCAATAACCATAGCTAAATTGAAGAAGCAATGAACAAAATATTATCTCATTTGTGCCTCTTAACTGCTAAGAGCTATTGTCTCTTCTTATATTTAAATTAAACATAGCCACTAATGACCAATTGTATTTCAGAATAAAATTTAATAATGATGGTCAATACAAATATGTTGTTTAAACTGCAGAGTATCTAGTTATAATAGAGAAAACAATTAGGCCAGACAGGTATGACCTAGTCAACATCTCTAAGGAATACAAGGTGGAGGTGTGGAACAGATTTAATGGCTTAGATTCGATGGACATAGTGCCAGAAGAATTATGGACAGAAGTGCAGGACATCATACAGGAAGCAGCAAGGGAAACCATACCAAAAGAAAAGCGTAAGAAAGCAAAGTAGTTGTATGATGAGGGTCTTAAAATAGCAGAGGAAAGAAGGAACACAAAAGGCAAAGGAGAAAAGCAAATTATTATTATTATTATTATTATTATTATTATTATTATTATTATTATTATTATTATTATTATTATTATTATTATTATTATTATTATTATTATGCCACCTAATCAACAAACATGATTCTGGGCAGCTTACAACAGTACACAATAAAATCACAATAAAAACACTCGCAATAAAATACCGATCATCCAAGTACAAAAGTTCAAAAATGGCCACAGACAGTCCAGGGGATAGGCTGACTGGGCTGGCCAGGGGGGCAATGTCTGCCCCCCCCATGGCCAAATCCTGGCTCCAGAGCAACACAACTTAGCCATGGCCATGTCCCGGGGTCACGGCAGTGCTCCTGCTGCCAAGAGCGGTGGCTCTTCAACCCCAGCCACAAGCATGGCCCAGGGTTGCAGCGGCGCTCCTGCCTCCTAGAGCGGCAGGTCTTCAACCCTGTCCATGGGATATTCAATCAATTGAATACAGAATTTCAAAGAAAAGCAAGGAGAGATAAGGAAACCTACCTAAATGAAAAGTGCAAAGAAATAGAGGAAAACAACATAAGGGGTAGGACTAGAGGTCTTTTCAAAAAAAATGGGGAAATCAAGGGAACATTTAAAGCAAAAATGGCCATGATAAGGGACAAAAATGGCAAGGAGTTAGCTGGTGCATAAGAGATAAAGAAAATATGGCAAGAGTACACAGAGGAACTCTACAAAAAGGACCTCAACACCCTTGATAATCACAATGATGAGAACATTGGCCTTGAACCAGACTTCCTAGAGAGTGAAGTCAGAAAGGCCCCAAGAACACTGCAAACAACAAAGCTAGTGGAGATGATGGTATCCCAGTTGAATTTTTCAATGCCCTAAAAGAGGATGGAATCAAATTATTGCATTCTATATGCCAGCAGATTTGGAAAACAATGGCCACAGGATTGGAAAAGATCAGTGTACGTTCCAATCCCCAAAAAGGGTAATGGCAAAGAATGTTCAAATTATCTAACAATTGCACTCATCCCACATGCTAGCAAGGTGATGCTCAAGATAATATAGGATAGACTGCAGCAGCATGTGGAGAGAGAATTACCAGAAGTGCAGGTTGGGTTCCAAAGAGACAGGGGAACTAGAGACCACATTGCTAATATACGTTGGAATATGGAGAGAAAAAGGAATATCAGAAACAAGTCTACTTCTGTTTCATTGACCAGGCCAAGGCCTTTGACTGTATGGACCACAACAAAATGTGGCAAATAATTAAAGAGATGGGAATACCAGAACATCTTATATGCCTCATGGGAAATCTGTACAAGAGTCAAGAAGCAACAGTTAGGACGGAATACAGAATGGCAGAGTGGTTTGGAATAGGAAAAGGAGTAAGACAAGGCTGCATTTTATCACCCTGATTATTCAATTTATACACAGAACACATAACGTGCAGTGCAGGGATGGAAGAATCATAATTTGGGATCAGAATTGCTGGGAGAAACATCAAGAATTTGAGATATGCAGGTGATGCCACCCTAATGGCAGAAAGTGAGGAAGACCTAAAGAAGCTCCTGATTAGGTTGAAAGAAGAGAGTGCAAAAGCTGGCTTGAGACTCAATATAAAAAACCCCCAAGAGAATGGCAACAGGCCCTATCAGTCCCTGGAAAATAGATGGGAAAGAAGTAGAAGCAGTCACAGACCTTCTTTTCCTAGGATCAAAGATCATTGCAGATGGTGATTGCAGACATGAAATTAAAAAGGTGACTGATTCTTGGGACACAAGCTATGAAAAACCTGGGGAACATAGTTAAAAGCAGAGAGATCACCTTGCAAACAAAAATTCGCATAGTCAAAGGAGTGGTATTCCTGGTGGTATTGTATGGTTGTGAAACCTGGACCATTAGAAAAGCTGAGCGTAGAAGAATAGATGCCTTTGAAGTGTGGTATTGGAGGAGAGTTTTGAAAGTCCCCTGGACAGCAAGGAGAACAAATAGTTCAAACTTAGAAGAAATCAACCCTTACTGCTCCTTAGAAGGCCAAATAGTAAAGATGAAACTAAAGTACTTTGGACATCAAACGAGAAGAGAGGATTCACTTGAGAAAGCCTTGATGCTGGGAAAGGTGGAGGGCAAGAGAAGGAGGCAGCCAAAAATGAGATGGCTAGATGGTATTGTAGATGCAATGGGCACAGAGCTAGGCAGGTTGAAGAGGATGGTGGAGGATAGAGGTGCCTGGAGGGCAATGGTCCATGGGGTTGCAAAGGGTCACAATCAAATGTGCGACTGAACAACAACAATGTGTAAGATTTTTATTTGCCATTCATCTCATTGGCCTGTATTTTCTTCAGCTACCTACCTACCCCACATACCTCATTCTTAGGTATGCATCAGGTTCGTCTGATTGGGGCGGGATAATAAATCTAAATAAATAAATAAATAAATAAATAATCATTCCAAGCATTTGCCCTGTTGGAATTTACTCAAAGTAATAATGTCTGGAAACCTATCAATTTTTGTGTAAGGTTTGCATAACATGACATGACTACCTGGAGCTAACTGATAAAGAGATAACAGGTACATTTGATTGCACAACTGAGTATGTAACCAAGCACACTGCAAAAATGTGCCCCAGTACAGTACCTTGTCCATTATCCACAATTAGCAATGGCAACTTACACAAACCTCAAATAAACACCAAAAGGATTAGGGGCAATAATTATGTGCTATCAAGTCAATTCTGACTTATACAACCCTCTCAAAGTTCTCAATATAAAATACAGTAAAACCTCACATAAAGAGCGCCTTGCTTAAAGAGTAACTCGCTTAAAGAGCAGAATTTTCTCTAAATGGTCGCCTCCCTTAACAACTAAAACCAACCAAAAATTTGCTTAACAACTAAATTGGGGTTCGCAATCTCCCCCACCAGAAGTCACAATTGGCCACTTACAATGGTGTTTCACTTAAAGAACAAACTTGCGTAAAGAGCAATCCTATGGAACACATTATGTTCTTTACACTAGTTACCACTGTACTCAGAAATAGTTTACCGGTCCTTCTTTCTGGTGGTGGTGTAGGACTATGCCACTTACTTAGGGCTCCACAGGGAATCTTATCCTTTCCCAAGTGACAAAGAGGAGCTCCTCTCCTAGACCCTGGCTCCACAGACAAGTGTCCGAGCCCACTAAGCCATTTGAGCAGTGAAATTACACAAAACCAGTAAATCAAAATCACCAACTAGCAGCAGCCACCATCAGTACCTATCTTTAAATCAGTAACTCTTGCACATCAACTGAAAGGATAGACTAAAATTTATTTCTACAGAGATATTCTTGAAAATAATTCAGATGCTGCAATATCTGGATACATCTTTCAGTGAGAGGAATATAAGAGCATAATTGGTGAGGACAAAGTGCTATCTTTCCAAATCTGTTCCAATAGACCCCTCAAACCTCTGCTTGTTAGGGAGGGATAGAGAAGGTAGGGCTCCATTGTATTAGCAGATGGATACCACCAAAAACAAGGCCTATTAACACTGACCAATTAGCAGCTGTTTTCTTACCACAAGAGGGTGGTAAGAAAACAGTTCTTCACTTATCTCTGCTCCCTCCCCTTGCCTTCAAAGCAAATGCCACTGCACTGTCTGCAAATGTAGAGTACTGTATTCCCAAAGTGAAGACATTTAGCCAAGGGCAGAGTCAAAATCCCTGGATGACTTCCCTGTAAGGTAGTAGCCAACATAACCTCTTGAGGTAGAAACTTTCATAAATATATTGTGCAATGTGTAAAGTAATGCTCTTTCCTGTCTGTATTTAAATGAAGGCCTTAAATTCTGGTATCAATTAGTCAAAACTACATCACTTTTTCAATAGTGTTCATAAGCATCATCTTGCTCCATTCATGCCCCAATAAATCAATAATTTTAATTGCCCCCTTGAGATATAGGTGGCCAGAACAGCATACTGTGTTCCAAATGAAAGGAGATAACATGTTAATGTTCAATAATGCCTTGGGTATACAGTAATACCCCGTATAACGCGAGTACCGTATATCGTTAAAACCGCATAACGTTACAAGATTTTCGGAAACATCTTGTATCGAGTAACGCGATTTTAACGTTACACGATACAGTCGTTCTTAGCAGCAGGGTGGGTGGAAAGCTGAACGGGGTTCTCCGTTCAGCTTCCCAGCCACCCTGCAGCTACGGAGGCAGGGGTGGGGAGGCTGGAAAGCTGACGGGGGGCTCCCCCATCGGCTTACCCAGCCACCCCACAGCTGCGGAGGCATGGGCGGGTGGCTAGGGAGGTGGGAGAACTTTGGAAACAGCTTGGAGCGGGTTTCCCCACCTCCCTGGACCCGGCGGGGGGGGGGGGTCAGAGACCCCAAAATTGGTAAAAAAAACGTCCGTTTTTTTTTTTTTTACCAATTTTGGGGTTTCTGACCCCCCCCCCCCGCCGGGTCCAGGGAGGTGGGCAGACACGATCCAAGCTTTTTCTGGGCTTCCCCGATGTCCTGAGCCAGTGCAGCGACCCAGAATGTCAGGATTCGAATCCCGACATTCTGGCTTCCTGCAGCATAAAAGAGGGTGGGGGAAGTTCAAAATTAGCGTGCATCGGGTCTCCCGACCTCCCTAGAGCTGATGTGCGCTAATTTTGAACTTCCCCCACCCTCTTTTATGCTGCAGGAAGCGAGAACGTCGGGATTCGAACTCTGACATTCTGGCTTGCTGCACTGGCTCAGGACGTCGGGGAAGCCCAGAAACACCTTGGATTGGGTCTGCCCACCTCCCTGGACCCGGCGGGGGGGGGGGGGGTCAGAAACCCCAAAATTGGTAAAAAAAAAAAAACGGACGTTTTTTTTACCAATTTTGGGGTCTCTGACCCCCCCCCCCCGCCGGGTCCAGGGAGGTGGGGAAACCCGCTCCAAGCTGTTTCCAAAGTTCTCCCACCTCCCTGGAGGCAGCAGCAAGCCAAAATGTCAGGATTCAAATCCCGATGTTCTCGCTTCCTGCAGCCTCCAGGGAAACAGGGCTTTTTTTAACATTGTGTGTTCAATGTATCGCACAACGTTAAAAACCGAATAACGACGGGACTTGTGGAACCAAGTCATAACGTTATTCGGGGTACTAGTGTACTGACTTTCTACCTGCTGCTCAGCCCAAATTAAGGTACAAGCTACTGCAGTGGCTCAAGTGTTTAAGACACTGACTGGAAGGCAGCAGGTCAGCAGTTTGACACCCAAGTACTGCACGTCGGGATGAGCTCCTCTCTCTGTCACAGCTCCTGCCAATCTAGCAGTTCAAAAACAAGAAATTGCAAGTAGATAAATAGGGACCACTTCAGTGGGAAGATAAACAGCATTCCATGCCTGCCACATGTCCATGGAAACGTGTCTAGACATGCCTGCCACATGTACATGGAAACGTCTGCAGATGCAGACAGCTCTGGCTCTTCAGCTATGAAACAAAGATGAGCACTGAACCCTAGAGTTGGGTACAACTGGCTTTCGAGTAAGGGAGACCTTTACCTTTACCTTTAAAATCCCTGTGGCAGATATACCTAGCATAGCTAACAAACAAAAAAGGCTTCTTCTGTATAATGCTCAGAGCCTCTAAACAGCCTCAACTATGAGTTGACAGTCATGAAGGCATAGCGCAATGTTTTTTCCATTATGGGACACAAGGAGTATCAATGGAGATATTTCCCAAACGTTGTCCACCAAACACAGAATTATTCAGAAGGGATACAAAATCTTAGTTGCTGGAAGGGCAACACTAGTCGTGTTCTTTCTTCCCTTGGACTTTCTAAGGTTGTAGACTTTCCTTCTCTTAGGAACAAAGCTGAGTTTGTTTCTGTTTTAAGACTTACAAATAAGCTATGCCTAAGAATATGCAGAGTATATTTTATAGGTAAAGGGAAGGGTACTTTGTTTCTCAGGAGACTATTACAACATGCAATGAAAGAAGGTGCCTTATGCCAGTGATGGCGAACCTATGGCACACGTGGCAAGAGGTGGCTCTCGGAGCCCTTTCTGTGGGCACCCATGCAGTCATCCCAGCCCAGTATTTGCCCCATCCCTCTGTCCATCAGCCTAATGGGAATGCTTCCTCCCTCCTCAGCACAGAGTTCACCCCACCTCTCTGCTCAGCAGCCCAATGGGAGCACTTCCTGTTAGGATATATGAGTAGGTTTGCAACGAGAGCAAACCAATGACTGTATCTTTAAGACTGTGCAGCTACCACAGCCAGGTGCAAGCATTGAGTGTTTGTGTCTAGCATAAATTGAGGCAACAGTCTTTGCCAGCCAGCCAGCCTGTTGTTCTCTGACTGCTTTCTTGCTGTGCTCACGTCCATTGGACCTTCGTCGTTCTTGAGGATTGTCTGGTATGTCTACTTGCCATTTATTGCAAGATATTGGAACACATACCTCAGCCACATTGTGGTGACCTAACCAAGGACTGTTTTGGAACCGAGCTACTCCATAGCTAGAATGAACTGGTGAATATCTTCGAAGCCGACCTTGAAGCAACAGATAAAGGTTTGGACTGCTTGCATTGCTTTATCGAAGATAAGAGCTTAATTAGCTCACATAGACTATAAGGACTTGCTGCACCACTTGGTCTGACTTCAAGACAAATGTTAACTTGCACTTTATGCACAACCTTTGTAAATAGTGTAAATACATATTTCCTGCAACCCAAGCCGGAGTTTGTTTTTGTCTCCTGTATCTCAACAAACACTCTCAAACCTCAGGGTGTGGCAAAAGCCAGCCACCTTCCTGCACTCTGCTATATTTAACCATTTCATCGGTTCTGGGCCCAGGTGCTGCAAATTGACCGCGCCCTGTTTGTAGTAGAGACTGTTTGCTCTGTGTGCTTTGGTAGGAAATTTACACTCGAGTATCAGCAATGTCTTCTGGGGGTTTGAATTTGGTTCCTCTGCTCACCGGCTCCAACTATCAGGCTTGGGCTTTGAAATGCTCACTTCTCCTGAAGAAGGCAGGTTTGTGGAGCATGGTGTCCACGCCCGTGGACTTGGCAGCTTTGGACCCTCAGGATGAAAGAGACAATAAGGCTATTGAGCAGAACTCGCAGGCCCTGGCAGTGATTGGGCTCACTGTTGCAGACACCCTCTTAGTGCATATCAGAGGGGAGACTTCTGCAGCTGCGTGCTGGGAGAACCTGAAAAGACTTTTTGTAAGGACAACTGTGGGTGCGCAGATCCAGCTTGCAAGGAGGCTTTTCCGCACTCACCTTGCTCCAGGTGGGAGTATGGCTGACCACATCCAGCTAATTACAACCCAGCTGCTGGATTTGGAGGAAAAAGGTCTTGGTTTTAATGAGCAGCAGAAAGCCTGTATCCTTTTATCTTCTTTGGATGAAAGTTATGAAGATTTTGTGATTGCCCTTGGAGCTCTGCCAAGCCAGGATATGGTGTTTGATGAAATCAAGCCTCGTTTGCTGGAGGAATCACAACGGAGGCTGGAGCGAACCCTTCTTCGTGAGACCAGCGCTCCCCAGCTACAGAAAGGCAACGAGCAGCCAACGACAATAAGCGTGGCCCGGAAGTATTTTGCTTGTGGGAAGCCTGGGCATTTTGCCACGTCCTGCCCCAGCAAAGTTGTGAAACACCCAAAGAAGCCAAGGAGGAGTGCTTCATCGAAGCCTGCTGCATCTACATGCCACACCTCTAAACCAGAGGTAGCCTGGGTGATTGACAGTGGGGCTACTAGATCGATTTCAGCTACAAGGAAAAGTTTTAAGTTCTTAAAGGAGACAGACACTGTTGTCTCGCTGGCCAACAAGCAGGATGTGCCTGCTAAGGGTGAAGGTGAAGTTTTTTGTACCCCATTGGGGACAACTTTGCCCATGTTGTATATCCCTGGGTTCATGAATATACTCTCAGTGAGGGAGTTAGACAAGGCAGGGTATGAAGTAACATTTAAGAGTGGTGAATGTTTTATCAGAAAAGAGTCAAAATGTTTTACAGCCCACCACAAGAATGGGCTATATCTGCTAGAACCCCAGTCCCCACCTGTTGTCAGTGTTGGTAATTACAACAGGCCTGTACACTTTAACTGCATTCACCTGCTACACAGAAGGTTGGGCCATTGCAGTTTTAAAGTTCTGGGGAAGACTGTGTCCCAGGTAAAAGGGATAAATCTATCACCTTGTAATAGATTTTTGCAATGTAATGCCTGTGGGGAAGAGAAGACCAATTCTGCACCAGCAAATAGGATGCAGGGTTTCTCTACAGAGCAACCGATGGACTTGGTCTTTGCGGACCTTATAGGACCAAGAAAACCATCTTTAGGGGGAGCAAAATATATCTTAAATATTATTGACCACCACTCTAGGTACGGTTTTGTGAGATTACTGAAGCGTAAAAGTGAATGCCTGAGTCAGTTTTCTCCGTGGCTTAAAGCCACCGAACGTAAGACAGGAAAACGCCTTAAATGCCTGGTCACCGATCAAGGGGGAGAGTTTGTCAATAAAGCTTTATCGGACTTCTTGGCAAGGAGAGGTATTGAGCATAGGCTCAGTGCGCCGTACCGTCCACAGCATAATGCTTATGCGGAGCGCAGGGGGCAAACCCTACAAGGTATGGTATGCACTCTCCTAAATGACGCTCAATTACCTGATGCCCTTTGGGGGGAGGCAACCCTTACTGCCACCCATTTGATAAACCTCACTGTGAATTCTACCACGGGGCAGGTACCATATGTACTATGGCATGGACGTCAGCCTAACATAAGCCATTTACGGGTATTTGGCTGTCCGTCTTGGGTCCACATACCCGCTCAGCAAAGGCGCAAGGGACAGCACCGTGCCCGCAAATTGATATTTGTAGGATATGAGACCAATAGAAAATGTTATCGTTTTTGGAAACCGGGCACTAGGGAAGTTTTTAACAGCGCCAGCGCCAAGTTCTTGGAGAACGTAGGATGGGAAAGACTGGAGCAGGGCTCCCCGCCTACGAGAACTAATGGTTACCCTGTACCCAGTGATGTAGCCAGGGGATCTAGGAATCTTAGTCCCAGACTGTCCAGATCAGACTGGAATGATTTTAAGAGTGAGGGTGAGTCCGACAGTGAACAGGATCGGGTCTCTGATCACTCTAGTAGCGAACAGAGAGTAGTGGTTAAATCAGAGGTCTCTGATTCTGACTCCCAGGATGAGACACCCATTATCTCCACACCACCTGCCATCGTCAGGCGGTCTACTAGGGAAAGGAGGCAGCCTGACAAATATCAGGCATGCTCTGCGATAGTGGAACCTGCCAGCTTTGCAGAACTGGCTGAATTACCAAAAACAGATCAAAAGCCATGGCAGGATCCTATGGATAAAGAGTTAGCAGCGATGAAAAGCCTACAAGTTTTTAAGGAGGTACCCATACCTGCAGGGAAACAGGTCCTGGGGTGTAAGTGGGTTTTTAAGGTTAAAAACTGTTCTGATGGAAAAAGAATTTGTAAGGCTCGTTTGGTCACCCAAGGGTTTAACCAGAGTGAAGGGGACTACGATGAGATTTTCGCCCCATCACTGAAGGCTACAACATTGAGGGCTTCATTAACGTGGACAGCTAAGCACAGGCATGTGGTCAAACATATTGACGTAGCCACAGCTTACCTCAATGCCCCTTTAAGACATGAATTATACTTGAGGAAACCCCCAACGCTAACTAGCCCTGATAGTAAGTCTGTCTGTTGGAAACTGATGAAGAGCCTATATGGCCTTCGTCAATCAGGGTACGAATGGAACATGTGCCTTGTGGAGTTCCTAAAAGGATTAGGTTTTAACCAGGGAGTTGCAGACCCATGTCTTTTTAAAAAGGGGTCGGACAAAGCAACAACATTGCTCTTAGTATTCACAGATGATATTGCCGTAATAGCACCGGACGAGGAATCAGCTGCTGAGCTGATAGGAAAGATTAAACTCAAGTTTGATATCAGAGATCTAGGGGATATCAAGACTTACGTAGGGGTTGACATAGAGAAGACAGCTAGAGGTTTTAAACTTTCGCAGGTAGACAAGATATCGCAATTACTCAAGCGGTACAAGCTTGAACTAGCAAAACCCTGCAATACCCCTATGGCTCCTGGGTTCCTTCAGGAGGTAAACGAAGGGCCAGAGTTCGATAAAGGAATTTACAGATCGTTGATAGGGAGCCTGTCTTATCTTGCGACATGGTCTCGTCCAGATATTTCTTTTGCCGTGAATCAGCTAGCCAGGTACTCTGAGAATCCAAAAGTCAGACACTGGCAAGCGGCCAAAAGAATCCTGAGATACTTAAAGTATTCCATGAGAAAGGCACTGTATCTTGAGCCGAGAAGAAGCCTGTCACTAGCCGTATATGCAGACGCAAGTTTTGCATCAGACCCAGATACTAGAAAGTCCACATCTGGAATGGCTGTCACGCTAGGGGGTGCTCCAATCGATTGGAAATCTTTGCGCCAGAAACATATCACCCTATCGACCATGGAGGCAGAATTCTCTTGCCTGTCACTAACATGCACTGAAGTGATCAACCTCGTACAGCTCATGCAAGACCTAGGGGTGAGCTGTAATGATCCGGTAGTAGTGTACGAGGACAACCAATCAGCAATCACTACAGCAAACAGTATTGGGGTAAAGAGCAGGTCTAGACATACTGACCTGAGGTACTTAAACGTAAGAGAGTCAGTACGGAAGAATATCATTAAGCTGGAGTATATTCCTACTGAGGAAAACATAGCAGATGTCTTCACAAAGCCTTTACCCATGACGAAACATAAATACTGTGTAGAAATGTCTAAAGATAAGATATTGGCTACCTTGTGTTGACACAGTACACACCAGTACATATAATTTTTTGTGTGAAAAAGTATCACCTTCATTACTTTTTAAGGTTCAGTTTTACAGCCACAGAAGAACATTAAAACAATCACACTTGCATTTCGCCCCATAGAACTTAGTGCACTCTCACTCGCATTTATTAAGAAATAAATAAATGAAATATTAATTAATTAAATATTTATCTATATTTAAATTTTGAAATTTATTTCACTCTAAACATAAACCCTCTGAATTACTGTAACACCTGAATAAAATGTGTAACACAAAACATTCTAGCAATGCCTTCACGGTAATGAAATTATGTTTATACAGTGGTTAATGGCAACAAAATAGCAAAAAGCCCTAGATTTAGTTGTCTGAATGTCCAACTTCCAAAGTAGCAAACTCAGAAACACACAATTCTAGTAAGCACCCACTGAAAAGATGATAAAAGCAAACTGTCAACATTAATTGGACTACATCAAAACCCAGAATAAAAGTTAATAAAAGAAAATAAAAGTTTATTCACTCGGGCAAAAAGGAATGCGGTTGCTGGTCTCTCTGCTCCTTTGTTTTTAGCTCATTTTCTTCTCTTCATTTTACTCTAATCAGGCCTAATGAGTTCCCCTTCTAAAGTTCCAGCATTACCAAATGGAGCTTTAAAATCCTCTCAGATGTGTACAGAAAAAGGGCTGGAAATGCTTGGCTCGGTATTATTCAATACTAAATGATATTTCAAAAGCAGTGAATAGACAACTGGTGAATTCCTTTAGAGACTGAGATGCATTAATGACACTCTGATGAAACTACTGAAATTCTCACTGACAACAACCTCTTAAAAACTGAAGTAGCAATGACAAAAAACCCAATACAAAACAAATATTATGCAACATGATTCAAAGCCAAGTACAGCACGCACTAAGGTTGGAACTAGGCATAACATTCCCCCTTTTGTATGAGAAAGAGACAGGTATAAGAAATAGATTTACCAATAGGCAGAAAGTTCTATCAAGGTTTGTGCTACATGCTCAGAACTTAATTGGCGTGTTGGTAAACAACACGAGACAAGCCAAGAGATTGTGATATGGCATCCTCAGAACAAAAGAGAAGCCTTAAGCATGGTTTGTTGTTTTTTAGATAAACTTCAAATGAGACTTACCAATTTTGTCAAATAATATACTGAATTAAGAACTACTAAAACAAAAACAGAAACTCTTTCCTGCTAAATCAAATGCTTAAATTCACAGAGGAGTTTTCTCTCCTCCTTAAGCATTTTAGGTTACTTTTACAGCACAATCTTTCTAAGATTTCTTCAATACTCTCTTTAAAAAATACAACCGTACTATTTTAAAAATGTATAAGACAGAAGCATATGGTGGCAAAGTTCATTCTTTGCTTTTATAACAGAAGCTCTATGTCAGTTCCTTTATTAAATTGAATTGAAAGATTCAGAAGACTAAAGTTATTTTCTATACTTCTGAAAAAAGTGCTATGAAAAAAGTAAACCAAGACTAAAGATGTTGTTTAGCAAGAGACCGCATCGCCCTAAGAACATCTGTCCATCCCACCAGAACGGACCAGAGAGGCACTCTGGTTGTACCATCGGCTAGAGAGGCGCACCTCTCTAGCACTAGGAGGAGGGCCTTTTCCGTGTCCGCCCTGGCCCTATGGAACCTCCAGCCAATTGAGCTACGTCTCCAGTCGGAGTTGCTGCCCTTTAGGAAGGGGGTTAAGACCTGGCTGATGGGACAGGTATGGGGTTTGGGTCAGACAATTGCATTGGCTTGTTGGCTCATTTGACCCCTCCCTCTCTCTCTCATTGTATGAATTTTTAATCTTTTAACTTGTTCAGTTTTAATATTTTAATATTTTAATAATTTTTTTAATTGGATTTTATAATTGTGTTTTTATGTATCTTTTTAAGCTTTTGTTAGCCACATAGGACACAACAACTCATGCTAAAAAGCACAATTCATGTTTACCCAGAAACTGAGCTTGTCTACCATATAATGTTTCATATATGCAAACCATTTATATAGCTACCTTTTATTAATACTTTCCAAACACAAAATGTGCAAAGCACATCTATAAAAGTGCAATTGCTAATCAGATGTTAAGTATTTTTGGAAGCAAAACCATTTTTAGAAGTTTGGGGGAGAGCAGTACTTTTAAATAGCACCTAAATAGAATAAAGATAGTCATTTCCTAGATAGATTAATACATTTCATGTCAGAAATTACTCTGGGTTGAAAGGATGAAGCACCCAAATAAGGGAACATAGGACTATCCAAAACTAAAGAGAGTGATATTCTTGAGGTCGTTAAACCTGATAAACAGTTTATCTGAACAGTTGGACCTTCAGGCTCAGCCTATTGTTCAAATCATGCGTACAGTGCTACATTTCCATTTGGTGGCTTTTATTTATTTATTCATACTGAATGGGGTGGGACTCTATCTAACTTTGTCACAGGATGAAGAGGGCAATTTTCAGGGTCCACCCCAAACCCCTTTAATCCTGTGTGCAACTCCCTACCTACAAGTATTTGGGGATATTTCAAATACTGTATGTAGTGCTGTAGGCTGCATAAGAACTCCGGGGGGGGGGGATTTCTTCTAGCTCTCCATCTCTTACAAAAATGGAAGAATCCCTCTGTTGCAAAAAAAAGGCACATTTGGATACAATCTGATGTATTACAGGCTGTTTGGGAAGGAGGAAGGGAAGATGCTATAACCTGTGTGCTGATTTAGTCAGGACTACTCTCTCCCCACCCCCCCTTGTGTGTTGGTATTTTTCCTCACACAATTTTTAAAGCAAAAAAGTGTTGGGGGTAAAGTTTGTTTGAATATTATCTCAACAAATACTCCCTTCCCAGAAACCTTGATTTCTCATACATCAGGGAAATGTTTTCTGCTATGCATTGGTGAGAGATGTTTAGTCAAAAACTTTTTTATTTCTAAAAGGGCAGATATATGTTGGAAACAGTATCTAGTCTTAAGACCCTTTCTTTATCATTACAGGTACAAGCATTGTTTTTCTTGCATTCACAGCAAGAGAATTGTTTATTTCTTGGAAGGTCTTAAAACTCCCACACAGAGGGGGCGAGGAAGAGAATGAAAGAGAGAGAGCAAGTAGTCATGATGTGATAGAAAGCCTTGGTGTATTTGTTGTTCTAATTTTAGCAAAGGATTCCTGTTCTGTTTCATTTTTAAAAATAACTTAGATTCAAGAATACATCATGTTTAATTTCTAAATGAAAGGTGATGAGGCTCAGTGTAGTCCAGAAGTAAGCCTCAGGCCATCTCAACAGATATACTGCCCCATGTAAGAAACAAATGAGTACATTTTCTTAGTGATCATGCTGTCCATCTTTTAAAGTCTTCTATAATATTCCACAAAACACCAACTTAGCAGTCAAATCATTGGTAGACACCTTCCAGATATTTCAGGCTATAACACCCCAGATTCTCAAATAGCTATTGGAAATAATTTAGATCCTTGTTAAACAATGCATACTCATCCATTCCAAAAAAATTACCAGCCAACAAACCAGCTTTTCAAACATTTTACCATGAGGGAATTCCTTTCACAAGAAGTTGGCTACCACAGAACTACTGCCCACCACAAAGGATCCCTAGATGTATCCAATCTGCACATTCAGTTTACACAGGACACTCACTAGGTCAACATGGCACATATAATCTTGTGTTGTATCCTTGAGTACCTATGACAAGATAATGCAGCAGTATAAGTAATGGGCAAACTGTTTGGGTGAAGAACAGGACTATCCATTGTGACTGCTTTTATCTCTGAGGAACCCACAATAACCTTTCATGGATTCCCAGGTTACCACATGAAAAACCTCTGAGCTAGAACATAGAAAATACATGTGAAAGAGAAAAACTACCCTGCTCCCACAATGAAGGCACACATCGCACACTTGTGTTGCAACAGCAACAGCAATTCTTCTTCTTCCATATCTAGGCAAGACGTGAAACTGCCAGCAATAGCAATTACACTTCTATACTGCCTCATAACACTTAATACCAGAAGCCACCTAGAATGGTGACACTATGGCTTCCCTTAAACTGGACAGTACTTGTACTGATGCAACTTAGTATAACTGTAACAAATGTATCTTTTTTAAAAAAATTAATGTGCAAGATGTATTATAGATACAGACTTAAAATTTTCATAAATAGCCATTATTAACCCATAAATATATGTCAATCTCCAAGTCTACTTTGCTGAGAGATGGGCAATTTCAGTGGGATGGGGGCATATCCTCCCCCCCCCCCCCGAAACTTGCCATGTCTGGAAAGGTAAAAAAAATTGAAACAGACAAAGCAGAAATAGCTAGATATCGACAATCACTTTTGATTTTAGCAGCTTTGAAAACTCCACTGCAAAGAACACCATTACTGGATGAGTTCTCTTGTAATGAAATACTGTATAGCATAATAACATGACTAGAAGTCAGAAGCAAAATCAAGCAGATAACAATGTGATTAGCACATTGTATTCTGGCATGTCTGAGAGTAAACAAAACAAAAAGACAAAACATGTTGTGGCATTTTAAAGACTAACTGCTTTATTTTAATGTTAGTTTTTGTGGATCAAGTCCACTTCGGTTAGCTTCTGGAGGGACCGGGATGGGATAAAACAAGAACAATTGTTTGCAGGGTCAAAGTTGGCCTGCAAAAGCCCTGGCACTTGAAGTATATTTTATACTATAGAAAAGGACTGAGAAAAATCTATTGAATTGATGAAATTAAGACAGTGCACTATATTTCTGCACACTGACAGGTCTTTGAAGCATAAGCAGAAAAGGCTAGCTCCATATCCTGCACATAAATATCTCTGTGATAGACACAGATCATGAAATAACAGGTGTCTGCCTAGTTAGACTTTTAATATAGCTCACTGCTCACTAGCATGGATATGTCCAGCAAAGCAAGCTAACCACACAGGAAGATACTCTCCTCAGTAACCTCTTCTAAACAGTTTTCCCTGGTAAACACAAACTGTATTTAAACAATAAATGTACACATACATAAATACTGTACCCTACTTCTGCACTGAAACAGCCTACCTTTCAGCAAACTAGGGTGCTAAATGAAGACTTAAATGTTATTTAAGTTAGGAATGACATGAACAAAGCAAACTATTACAAAGGAAATAGATATCATCATCTATTTTTACATGCTATATTGCAGCAGGGGTTCTTAGTCTTTGTAATATGACCATTATTAAATCAAGAATAACAATGACTAACTTTTTAAAGAAGCTTCTCCAAACATAACCAGTGGAATTGCTCATATTTGTATAGTTAACTCAAAAGTTGTCAGCTGTATGGGTTCATATTTCTGAGGGCAAAAATGGAAAGAGATAACCAAAGCCACACAGAGTCGATACTTGGTCCTAAAGCACCTTCTAGAAGCAGAGAGCTTGTTATAGCAAGTTTTTGTAATGAAGCCCAGTACACAAAGCATGGCACTGCCCTCCAGCAAGCTTAACAAACCTTTCTCTCCTCTCAGTAGATATGGGTGGTGATTACCCTGGAAGAGACTTCCACCCTGCCCAAGACTGGGAAGAAAGTTCAGACTGACTGCAGCCCAGGCTTTTTATGGGTCTCCTTCCCACTCTAAAGAGTGATGGGGTGAAAAAGGTGTTTAACTATTGCTCAGTGGTGAGTTTCAGAGCCAGAAGACCATGCACCAGCTCAAGCCTACACTACTCGGGCCTCTCTCCTGAAGAAAGGAGAAGTAGAGAGAGAGTTTGTTCAACCACCCCTTCACACTGGGTACTAGCTAAGCACTTCCACTAGGCAGCAGCTGAACTACCGTACTTGCTTTTCCTGCAGGAAAGAATGGTTAAGATTTGTTTCCTGTTGAGTACAAGAACACGTCTCCAATCAGGTGATCATGGGAATGAAAACTGATTAACTACTGTTTATGTTTCAAAAGACTTAGTTGTTCCCCATTTAATGGAATTTGGAATCGCTATCACGTTATAGTATTTGAGCACTCAGTCATGAGCTAGAGGCAGGCAGATTTCTTTATTTTTCTTTCTCTGAAGCAGGGATTCCCAACTTTTTCACGCCAACGCCGCCGCCCCGCCCCGCCCCCGACAGTTGAGCAGGCTGGTCACATGGTTTCTCCCACTGTAAAATGCACCCATGGCTGACATAAATACATTTATGACAGGCACGGACGCATTTACAGCAGGCACGGGCGCATTTATGATTTGCAGATGCATTTTATGGCTGTTGTAAACACATCCACTTCAGCTTCCAGTAGTTGCGAGGGTGGTGGTGGACCACATGAGATGGTGCCATGGGCCAGGGCTGACCTGCAGGCCATAGGTTGGCCACCCCTGCTGTAAATGGAACAAAATACAAATAAATATTTATATCTATGTTGTGATGCGAAATTGCATTGCACATTTCAACGTGTAGTAGTAGAATACATTTGTCTATTATACCCAGTGAAAATGTTCACTTCTTAATTTATTTAGTTAGCAATCTCTAACACCTTGACACCCAGCATTATATAGTGGGTAGAGTAATGGGCTGGAGACCTGGGTTTGAATCCCCACCTGGCCATGTAATTTCAGTTTGAGGCAGGATGTGAAACTGAAAAACCCACTTCTTAAATCTCTGTTTCTTCAAAAGCCTTGTTAGTGTCAGTATAAGTCAGTACTAACTTGTTCAGCACATAACACACACACAAGATCTTAATCAGCAGTTCTTTCATAAGTGTTAACTACAGATCCTTCCAGCTCAGCCAGAATTACTTTAGTGACTACCATGAGCTTATATATAAGAAGCCCAATAGAGAAGGGATGTCTGTTATTCATGTTAAACGCTGCCTGAAACATACTATGAGCTGGAACAAGTCAACATGTGTTCTTATAACTTTTCTTAAAGTAAAAGTGTTAAGCAGCTGGCATCTCCTATCTTACATATCATATATATAACAAGTAAAT
This sequence comes from Furcifer pardalis, assembly GCA_030440675.1. Taxonomy (NCBI): domain Eukaryota; kingdom Metazoa; phylum Chordata; class Lepidosauria; order Squamata; family Chamaeleonidae; genus Furcifer; species Furcifer pardalis. The sequence goes on from CP126893.1 coordinate 91,396,930, forward strand.
ACTTATGTTTTGGACAGTCTGTCTCCTCATATACACTGAATTAAGAATCAGTCCTTTAAGTTGATAGCATATCACTTTTTTAACAGATACCATTCCAAGAAAAGCATTCATTAAAATAATAAAATAAATGAAACCCCATCATTTTACTGATTTCCTCCTCTGCAATTAACAAACTACACAGGGATATGGAAAAGGGTCATACACTCTATCGGATCTGTCACTCACCTAATTTAGACTAGGTACACTGCCCGAAAATGGCTCTCCAGGGGTTCAACCAGGAGCCTTACTGGTTGGGAGGTGGCAAAAACTGCCCTGAGATCTTTTTCATGTAAAATATGTGTCCTGTCCCTGATCTAAACAACAATCTACTCATGAGTGTCCCCCTCATTTTCCTTCTAACAATGCTTAACCTCACACACACATATTAGAAACTCAAGAACGTGCCCGCCTCCAAGGTGATTCTTTGACTTGGATTTTCGGTTCTGTTCTCCTCCTCCATAATACATTCTGAAATTTTAAAAAGTTACATCTGTGGCTACAACTCTGAAAATCCTGCCACTATTGCTAGTGGAGAAGGTAAGGTTGGATATTTTATTCAAGAAAGTAATTTATTCTGGACTTTTCCTCCAGGCTTTAAACACATTTCTCATTTTTTTTCTTCCAGCAACTCCTCTGTTCAAGTCTTCAAAATAAAAATATTATCTTTTTATATTATAAAACCAGGAGCATTGTCCATGATTGTTAACATTCATTTTTAATTTTGTACTTTGTCAATAAAATAAGGGACCATATAGTCCTCTGTAAGAAGGATTTCCCTTGCCACATGTCTCTGGTCCACAACTCTTTGCCTCACAGTTATCCTCTGTAGATACTTTTTCCTTCAGTTTCAGTCTCTACCATAACTATAAAATTAAAAGTAACCTATTGGTATTCGCATATGATTTACTTGTCTAGTGCAGCTAATTGTTGAGGTACCAGACACCTACATTGTGTGCCTACTCACACATAAACCATACTGTGCTAGAATATAGAAAAATATAAAACCAAAGAGACTCCATCTTTGCCCTCTTGATAACCTAGAAAGTGGTGTCACTGTGATTCAGTTAAAACTTGCCTGCCTGTTGTTCAGGCTGAGGCAATAAACCCTTTCCTCATTAGAATAAAGGTCTTAGAAGTGTACCCAATGGTAGAGGATAGATAAGTGTGAAGTTTTGGCCTCTAGCCAATGTTAGTGTGTAGTTTGAATTCCTTTGTCCCTGGGACCAATATCAAGGTGTCAAGATTGTAAGACCACCGCATGGTCGAGGTGCCAGGCATTTCCTGTTTATTACTGGGTATATAAGCTCGTGTTTTTGAATCCTCGGGGTTCTCAGATTTTGAGTAGCTATACTCTCTGTGAACCATTGCGCAAATAAAAGTCCTTTGAATCTGAATGACCAGGAATTGCTGCCCCGTCTCATCTTTGATACGACAATTCTACAACAATACATCAATTCCAACCACTGTACTGTATTTTAAATGGACATTCTTTGCTTGCCTTGCTGAAAACATGCACTTAACAAAGAGATTTATGTTAATGTTTACTCAGAGCTTGTGCATGCTGTTCCCTGCAGCTCTTACTATTGGGGAGAGTTGCAAAGTGGGGGAAGAACAATTAGCCACTTTTTTACTTGTGGGAAGACTAAAAAGTGTTGTTTATTCAGAGGCTAGGGTCGACCACAACAAGATGTGGCAAGTAATTAAAGAGATGGGAATACCGGAACACCTTATAGGCCTCATGAGAAATCTGTACATGAATCAAGAGGCAACAGTTAGGACAGAAAGTGGAATGACGGAGTGGTTTGGAATAGGAAAAGGAGTAAGACAAGGCTGCATTTTGTCACCATGCTTATTCAATTTATACACAGAACACATAATGCGCAATGCAGGGATGGAGGAATCACAATTTGGGATCAAAATTGCTGGAAGAAATATCAACAATTTGAGATATGCAGATGATACCACCCTAATGGCAGAAAGTGAGGAGGACCTAAAGAGGCTCCTGATTAGGTTGAAAGAAGAAAGTGAAAAAGCTGGCTTGAGACTCAATATCAAAAAAACCAAGATAATGGCAACAGGCCCTATCAGTCCCTGGAAAATAGATGGGGAAGAAGTAGAAGCAGTGACAGACTTTACTTTCTTAGGATCAAAGCTCACTGCAGATGGTGATTGCAGCCATGAAATAAAAAGGCGACTGATTCTTGGGAGGCAAGCGATGAGAAACCTGGGGAACATAGTGAAAAGTAGAGACATCACATTGAAAACAAAAATTCGCATAGTCAAAGCAATGGTATTCCCTGTGGCAATGTATGGTTGTGAGAGCTGGACCATTAGGAAAGCTGAACGCAGAAGAATAGACGCCTTTGAGATGTGGTGTTGGAGGAGAGTTTTGAGAGTCCCATGGACAGCGAGGAGAACAAATAGGTCAATCTTAGAAGAAATCATCCCTGACTGCTCATTAGAAGGTCAAATAATAAAGATGAAGCTAAAGTACTTTGGACATCAAATGAGAAGAGAGGATTCACTTGAGAAAGCTTTGATGCTTGGAAGGGTCGAGGGCAAAAGAGGAAGGGGAAGGCCCAGGATGAGATGGCTAGATGGTGTTGTGGAGACGGTGGGTGCAGAGCTGAGCGAGTTGAGGGGGATGGTGGAGGACAGGAGTGCCTGGCGGACGGTGGTCCATGGGGTCGCAGAGGGTCGGAATCGACTGTGCGACTGAACAACAACAAAAGGGTTTACAAAACTGCATCAGAACTAACTGAAAATCCAGACTCTTGGAGGTTAACAGAATGTTGAAAACACTTACTATAAGTGTTGGGGTGGGGGTGGGTTTGAAGCAATCTTCCAGATATAAAATATTTGATACTGTAAACAAACATAAACAGAATCCTATATTATGGTTATTTAAGCTATTTTTTATTCTTAAGGCAAAAGCTACAATTTTTGACAAAATGCCTCCCCATTTATCCTTGCCTACAATTATTGTTTAAAAGCTGCCCTTTTTAAAAGGCTTCCAATAACACTGATTCCAG